>CM062294.1:454704529-455996907 GCA_031216915.1 Pictodentalium vernedei | reverse complement strand
GCGGGGGCCGAAAAGCACCTCTCCCGCCTTCGTCAAAAGTATTTCGATGTCCATCAGTTTCAATTTCCAAAAGAAAGGGGAAAGTGTGGCTTTAGAGCCCCCCCCCCCCCCCCCCCCCCCCCCCCCCCACCCCCACAGACGCACAGTCAAATACATTTTCCAACAAAGAGCAACACGTTGCGGTTGTATTGTTTCTAAGGGTGAGACACACTTGACACCCGGACATACATTTGAACTCATTGATAGACAGGGTGTCAAGGACACTTTTACGGTCGCCCTGCCGCATACTTGATCAGAACTGGGTCGGTGGGCCTTGTTAGTGGTAGACAGTGTCGTAACTTATTCAACATATTATAGGTGTTTAACGAACCTTTCTACTGTGAAATTGCCCGACATTAAAACTGCGCAAGGAGGGAATATAACCCGAGGATTATTTATTTATTGGGGTTTTACGCCCTTTCAACAGCCAGGGTTATGTGGTGCCGGGCAGTTTTACGGGTGGAGGAATCTGGAGTACCTGGACAGAACCACCGAACATAGGCGAGTAACCGCTAGACTCTCCAACGTACTAATCGGAGTTAGGTTGAAGGTAGGTGTACAAGACCCACCAAGTAGTGCTATACGTCTTCTCACATTTCCCACATAAGCCATTGGGTTCGAGTGTCTTGCTCGAGGTCACAATGCAATTGACGCAGGCCAGGTTTGAACCCTCGACCCCAAGTTCTACACTGGTCAGTCAGCACCGCGCGCCCTTCTTACATATCGACGGAAAGGTATATATTGCATCATCACTGCCTCATGTAGATATGCTTTCTATTTCAACTGGTGGGGGGGAGGGGGTGTAAGGATTGACCTTGTCGCTTCATTTAGGCAAGGTACCAATACCAATCAGTCTACTGGAATGCCATCCCCGTGGGAAGGGAAGCAGTGCCTGGTCACTGCGGTGAACGGGCTCCGTTTTACTGATAAAATAGAACCTAGTCACCAAGGCTTTGAAGGTGCAAACCCTCTCTAAAATGGGCAACATGGCTTATTAACGCTCACCCCTTGTATTGAGTTGATACTCATGTTGTGGTCATGAAACATTACAACAAAACGTGTGCCTATGGAGATAGGCCTAAAACAGGGGTGTATCCTTTCGCCAATTCTTTTTGCATTGTACATCAAAGGTTTAGGAGATGAACTCCTGCATAGCGACGAGGGGGTTGCAGTTGGTGACTTGAAGATTCCAGGGCTATTTTTGCAGACGATATGGTGCTAGTGTCAGAAAGCGAAGAGGGGCTAGCGAAGATGCTGGAATTGTTGGCAAAAATGGGAGCAATGGAGACTCGAACTTAATGAAAGCAAGAGCAAAGTTATACCCGTGGGCCACAAAGTGGACCCCATTCGAAGGTGGAGAGTGGGGGAGTTCTACATTCCGGAAGGTAGCAGTAGACTTCTTTGTGTAGGAGAGACTAGCGATTACGAGTATTTGGGGGTAAATATAAACATCACAGGAAGAGGCATCTACCGAAACCACAAAAATAAATTGATTCTGAAGGGGAAGCGAATCCTTAACCAAATGAAACTTATAGGGAGAAACAGTTTCAATAAGGTTTTCGTGGAGAAAACTATTTGGGAAATGGTGGGGTCTGCCAAGTATAACATACGGTACGGAAGTTGTACCCTAAAACAACACAGCCGTAAAGAGCTTGGAAATCTTGCAGAACGATGCAGGCGGATGGATAACAGGCTCGAGTAATGCCACAGCGCTAGAAGCGAACAGGGGTGAGCTTGGGTGGATGAGGATCATGGACAGGATAGACTTATTGAAACTCGGTTATCTTAATTATTTGGTAAATCTCCCCGATAGCCGATGGTATAAAATAATGTTCCTGAGAACTTTCAACTCAAATATCAAGACGGGGTGGATGGTCCAAGTGAGGGAGCTAGTAGAAAACGACTCATTGGAGATCTCGGACCTTGACGTTGGGGCAAACCAGGGCAAAAAGATCGTCAGAGAAAGGGTCATGGAGGTTTGTAACCGTAATTGGCGAGAGGGGGTCAAATCAAAGAGATCTTTGGGTGGCCTGCGTGATAAAGAGAAGCCTGGTTTTGAAGAGTACCTTGATTGCACCTTTGGGGGTCACTGTTGTTCAAGCTGAGGTCGCGGTCCCTGGAGCTGAGGGGAAAAATTTGGAAAAACAGCGAAAAGGAGTGCCAGATGTGTAACTTGGGCGTGGTGGATACCCTGGAACACTTTCTTCTAGAATGCCCAGAGTATCAGTCTAAAAGAATGAGATTCAGTGGGAGTATAATGGGGAAGTGGGATGGGAGAATGAAGGACATGTGGTTAGGGGGAGGCTCAAAGGAGAGGGTTAATATGCTAATCGGTGAGATTGGGAAGAATGGGGCAATCAAGCAGTTCGTCTCCGAGTGTTGGGAGGAGAGGAGAAGCGTGGGAATAGCGAGGCAGTTGGGAGTTCAGGTGTAACCATGGCCTTCTCGTCCGAGAACCGCGACAAATCAGCGGCTGGCCAAAGTGTTATTATTATTATCACTGCCTCATGCAGATATGCTTTCTATTTCAACTGGTGTGTGTGTGGGGGGGGGGGGGGGGTGGGGGTGTAAGGATTGACCTTGTCGCTTCATTTAGGCAAGGTACCAATACCAATCAGTCTACTGGAATGCCATCCCCGTGGGAAGTGAAGCAGTGCCTCTTCACTGCGGTAAACGGGCTCCGTTTTAATGGTAAAATAGGACCCAGTCACCAAGGCTTTGAAGGTGCAAACCCTCTCTAAAATGGGCACCATGGCTTATTAACGCTCACCCCTTGTATTGAGTTGATACTCATGTTGTGGTCATGATTAGCCATTATTCAATAATTTGTGACCTCAATTAAACACCAATAAATATATAAATAAATACTGGAATGCCAAACTATGAGGTGATTTGTAAAGAATCAGGCTGGATAGTGGTCAGTCCAGCACATTAGAATCTTGGAGACCCCACTTAAACGGAGGGCATGGATCCTGGCAGTCTTCGGTCATCACTGCATGTACCATTTGTTGCCCCCCTTCGTTCGAATGAGGGCCCTGAGTTTTTGATGAAAAACACTTTGGGTTGCTTTTACAACCAAAGACAGGTAAGTTTCAAGGTTTTTTATCTTCTGTTATATGTTTTTTGCCAAGGTGTGAAAATGCCCATGTGTGAGACCTCACAATGACTTCCTGTATGCAACGACATTACACGTTGTGGGAACGTCCTCACAATGGTGACCCCATAAGTACGGTTTGCTTTCCGATTACGAATGAATGAAGATTTTATGATATTTGGATAAATCGATGCAAATTAAATCGGCGTTTTTAATTTCAGCCTTCTAGCATTATTGGAAATGATGTTCCCCACAAACTATGTATTGGTTGTGTGGTCTCACAACGTCTGCTATACACGCATGTGTGTGTGTGTGTGTGTGTTGGGGTGGGTTTTGTCTTACCAACTTGACGAGGTAACTAGACAAAAGTGTTTGCGTGTTTCGCCTTACCGAGGTACAAAAGACAAAAGAAACCCTTTACCTCGGTTGTTTTCCCAGAACTGTACCGGCAAAACGAGGGTAGAAACCGTTAGTCCACACAAAGGACAAACAATGACGTACTTCGGTATGTAGGGTAGACAAGACTGTGTGTGTGTGTGGGGGGGGGGGGGGGGGAGGGGTTTGTCTTACCAACTTGACGAGGTAACTAGACAAAAGAGTTTGCGTGTTTCGCCTTACCGAGGTACAAAAGACAAAAGAAACCCTTTACCTCGGTTGTTTTCCCAGAACTGTACCGGCAAAACGAGGTAGAAACCGTTAATCCACACAAAGGACAAACAATGGGGTACCTCGGTATGTAGGGTAGACAAGACTCTGTGTGTGTGTGTGTGTGTGTGTGTGTGTGTGTGTGTGTGTGTGTGTGTGTGAGAGAGAGATAGGGTGAAATCTCCGAGATTTTGGGTAAAATCTCCTCACAAAGGTTATTTACAGATACTGAGAAATAGAAGTTAGAAGGTGCACTATCATAGTTCTAGAGTATGGTTCACCAAGTTTTCCAACAATTTCCAAGATCAAGTTTAAGAAGCCAAATTTATAAGCTGTTTCGCACTAGATACGATAACCTTTAATCAACGAGGGGTCATAACCTACGTTTTTGAGATAAAAATTTAAAAAAAATAATGAAAATTTTGGGCGTTACGTTGGGTAAAGCGTTAAACAAAGCACGCAGGAGGCACTTCGGGCCTCTAAGGTGAATTCTGTTTCGTGACTCGAGCCGTTGTCATGGTGCCTAATAAGTAGTCCGAGTTTCACGTGGCGGGAAAGAGAGTATGAAATATATAGTAACCGCTTATACGCAGTCTTATTCAGTCCAAACATTTTTTAACCCTTTGAGACATTAATTATCCTGACCTTGAACCGTCACTGGGAATTCAGTTTCTTCAACGTTTTTCAAAATGCGACGTCAAACGTCGGAAACTAGAAACAACAAGATATTTTTCATATCATTGATTAACTGGTTGAGGGCTAGATTATTAATGATTGTCTCAATTTGTTATTCAAAACTTGTTTTATTACAAATTATTGGAGAGTGCCCACAATATATTATTTGTGTTTGACTGAATATGAAATATAAGCAAGGAGAGTACTGCCTTTTGCTCTGGTATCCTCATTTTTTGAAAGCCCTGATAGTGGCTTCTAGCACTTAACTAGTTAAGAAGTCTGGACAGCAGGATTATATTAGTATTTTAATATACCAATAACATGATTTTGGAGGGCGTTATGGTTTATTAACGGCCTGACAAGAATGATTAACAGCCAGAGGGTCCATTAACAGCCCGAGAGGAAGTCGAGGGCTGTTAACGGCCCGAAGGTTGTTAATCATTCCTGGATGGCCGTTAATAAACAGGGACGCCCAAAACATCTTGTTATTATTATTATTATTATTACCACTTCTAAAATGGTAAAATCCAAAGGTTCTTCAAGTTCACTTGATTGTGACATCCCGAGTTTTCGCAATGACATTTAACCAAAAAACATGTGTCGTCTGTTTCAAGATAAACAAAACGTCAGGTGGTCAATCACATGATAGCCTAATTTAAATATTTTTATTTGCCACGAAAAATTCGCCTTCTCCCGAAATCTTCTAACTTGGCACAAGACAAAAGTCAAAACACGTGTATAATAGATCTGTTAGAATACATTTTAGACATTACTGTATTATGATACCCTTGTTCGCGACACATATTCGCAGAGAGAGAGAGAGAGAGAGAGGAAGGTTGAAATCTCGGTATGGAAATCACGGCAGCCGAGGTGATTTTTGGCCTTCCAAAGTGATCTTTGTTACGGAACCTGGCCGTTTGACAGTCTCTAGCTCGTGGTGTCCCAATTATTGCTCAAATAATGCACAGCTATTTTTCATGGAGGCTGTTCCTTGGGAAGGATGCAAAGATAAAATTGTGCCACTTGTATTTTATCTTACATCAAGAACATATTTCACTCAATACAAGTATAAACGTCTAGACTCAGCGAAAAAAAAAATTAGACTAGATCAATTCGACATGATGGTATTTTTATATAAGCCTATCATGTGTTAAATCTGAAAAATAAAACAAAGAAAGTCATAGCTGAAACGCTACTATAATATTCAGCGGTTATAGTATAAGTGGAACAATGAATGGGAACTACTTCATGCGCATAACAAGGATGTGATACTATGACGTCACGATCTTCATTCATAAAATATCAATTAGTAGACGATGAATGGTTGTGAACATATTTACCAACAAGCCAAGAAAGAGAGAATTTTTTTGTATGACGAATTGGTTATTAACATCAAGTGAGTTTCCGAGATGGTAAGAGAAATTTGTGACCACCACTAAAGTGTTCGCCACGATACCCAATAGGAACACCATCTCGGCTTGATATAAGTTTCTCGGTCAACACGTAGTGCTGATAACATAATTGTGTCTGACATGCTTCAATGTCGTGCTTTCAAAAAAAATTGTCTATTATAACTTTTTTTAATTACAGATTTAAGTAAATGCGCGTTCCATCTGATGCCCAACGCTTTGCTTGCAGTGTCTTTGTATATGCTCTTTTAGATACAAAATAAGGTCTGAGAGTCGATATTCTTCCAACAAAACACTGTAGATTGAATGGACTCATACATTCAAACAACATAAGTCCAACGGGTAATGTAATCAACAGGTTGCGGACATTTCCCCCGGACTTCCGCCTCCTTGGACACCCGACGCGTCTATAACAATCCGCACCATAGACATCTGCCTCCAGAAATTGTTCATACTTGGAAACCTTCTCCTTCAGATTATCAACATTTAGACATTGTCCATCCTGATTGTATCATTTATTTATTTATTTGTTTATTTATTTATTGGTGTTTAAGATCACATACTTAAGCACAATGGCTAATCATGACCGAGACAGTTTTAAGCCATGTAAATTGGAGATATGTTTCTAGTATCAGATATACAATAACATTAGGAAACCTGGTGGACAAGATAATTTGAAGTTTTGGTCCTAAAGTTGGAGTCTGATGCATAGGGGTAAATTGCCAGATGAATTATGGGAAACAGTGGCTTCGAAAAATCGGCTATTTTGTAAAATGCCATTTTTACACGGGCTTGTTACCAGTCATGTAACTAAAAATGAAATGGAAACATGGATTTTTGTCACATTTTAGAAATCGGGGTAATATGCTCCAGGGTGAGGTGATTGGGGATAGTGGGAAAATTATGCTGGGTGGCTGGAAATGACTGGTATCAGCATTCTTTCATGGAATTTTGCAGGTTGAAGTCTTGCCTTTGACAATAAATTATTCACCCACATTCAGATTGTTTTTTCTACTCAGTCAGATAGTGTTATGTGTTTTTAGTGGATTTTGGAAAAGTATTACAGAATATTTGCGTTTTAAGAGAGTGTATGGCATGTCATTTTAGGAAATGCCTGGAAAACTGTGTGTTTATTTCCTCTTCATCCAAAAACTACAAAAAGGGACTAGTTTTATCAAAAAGAGACCATTGTCGTTGGAAACACTTGCTAAGTTTAATTTAGAGGAAAACAGATTTTCAAAGAACAACTTTTGTTTGTTTAATAATTCAGATCAATTGTCCGTGCTATTACCATTTGGGTATTATTGTTTCAGTGTGATATCTTTTTTTCAGGTTACAAAAATATTTGGTTGTGTTTTTTTTTTCTCCTTCAACTTTCCATTTTGCTTTTGTTCTTAGAATTATACCTTTAATTTTTTTAAATTATAATAGTTTGGAATTCAGTGTCGAGAGACTCAATGTCGGGAGTTACTGACAAATCGTCGTGATCCAGCCGACGGTTTAAAACCATCAGTTTCTCCTCCATTTCCTCCAAACATTTGTCAATTCTACGTTTACAAGGGCTGAGTATTCAATGTTTTTTTTTCTCTAATTATTAATTTTAGAATTTCCCAAAATGGTTTTTAATGGTGAATGATTGTTGACAATAATGATAATAATAATCATAATAATAATAATTTTAATTACAATTATAATTCTTCTTTTTATTATTATTTATTATTATTATTATTATTATTATTATTATTATTATTATTATTATTGTTGTTGTTGTATGAAGTGGAGTACTAACGAATTGTCTCTGCAGTTACGGATTTTACTGCTGAGATATATTCTGGGTCGTTCAAAATGCTGTTATTGAACTTCCAAACGCCTCTTCCTCTTGGTTAACTAATGAGGACAGGATTATGGCTCTAGGGTTGTGATCAGATCTGTAGAGTAAGTCGATGTCCGAGGTTTGGTAAAAAAAATGCAAATCTGTGGACAGGAGAAAGTAGTCAAATCTAGACATTTTCTTGCATGTGTCGTTCCATGTATAACGCCTTAGATTTGTATTTTCCATCCTCCAAACGTCACACAAGTCCAATTTTTCCATTTGGTAGTGAATCCTTTCGTTTGCCTGAACGTTATTTTGAACGAAGTGTAATGTGAGAAGGTTATGGTTTTGGGGTACATTCCAGTAGCCCTCGACGAGAACAGAGTTGCTGTCAGTGTTCTCAGTTTGGTTGAAGAGGTCATCAAAAAAGACTGGGTTGTCATCACTGGGGCCATACACCACCGAAAGTCTTTATTCTTGAATAGTGATGTCAAGAATATTATTTCAAAATGACACAAAATACTGCATTTTGATTGGAGGTACGGTGTAACTTGCAATCCACAGTGGCTTTTTACACCGTGTTTAACCACGGTGTAAAAACAAGAATATACAAGAGCAAGTTATATGGCTAAAAAAGTACCCATTTTTAATTATTAATTCATACCTTCTGCTTGGTTATGTTAGAACAAAATAAAAATACAGGAAATTTAATATTTATGTGCAATAAAATATTACAGATATGGATGTCATTGGAACTGGCTCATTGAGCCAGTTCCAATGACATCCATATTTGTCTGGTTTTATTTAAGAAACTTGCAAAGTACAAATTTTCTGTCAGTTTCTGCCCACAGTGTAGGTTAAAGTATTAAGTGCACCAAAATTCTTGGAAATAAATCCGTTATCCTTGTGTTTTCCAGGGCGTATGGAAATTTACACCGGTTTGGGAACTCATACACCCTTCGGCTTCGCCTCAGGGTGCATGAGCTCCCAAACCGGTGTGAATTCCCATACACCCTGGAAAACACAAGGATAACCAATAATATAGTTGCCTCCAACTGCTTTTACTGTATTATGAATATGAAACATAAAATTATTCTTAAACAGGTTACCATAGTCTCGTACTCCATTCACACTTCCAGGTAGTTTCTATTTCATTACGCGAGTGAGTGTCGACAAGAAGGATAATATCAAAATTATCCCTACGACGTGAGAAAATGTCCCTGCGCCTATTTGTATCTGGTGACAAATATCGACAATTTAGGCTTCCAATTTCGATATTATTCATAGAATAGTTCAAAGGGTCTCCTTTTCAATTGTGCAACAGTTCATTACTTTAATAGATAGACATCAGTGATAGCATCGACATATGCAGTAGACAGTCCGCAGAAAAGTATAGCTTTTGATTATATGAATTTTTTTTATAAATATTGGCTTTGGGTAAAGTAGAAAAAGGAAGGGACGGTATTTTTATTTTGTGTAGTGTCAGGTTTGCTCAGTGTTATTCCAATGGGAACGGTTTGAAAAATTGTAGGAAAAGGTGTGGTATTCTTCTGCTATTTTGCCAGGTCGAGAAATCTCTAAGACATCTCGGTAATTAAGTGGAATAATAACGTCCCCATCGCTGCACAAACACTATGTGATTGTTGTCCAGTAACGATATAGAAATTTAAATGAACCGTAATGTACTCCGCAGTGTGAACGTAATCGCTAATTTACAGATTTAGAATATTTATAAAGATAATTTACTAGTGAGGGATCAACACACTCGTCAACTACACCACCCCCACCCCCCCCCCCCCCCCGCCCCTACACACACAAAGAGACATCTTAAGTTTAAGAAGACAATTTAGTGCTGTTAGACTGTACATGATTACCATGGAGAAGAGTGAATCGATATTTAATAGACCCCAATCCAGACGAAAATGTCACACCTGGTAAATTATTGGAGGCGTCACATCCTCATACTAGCCCCAGTCATACCCCTACAGTTACATCACTGGTTCGCCATGTAAATAAAGAGGGATCGGACAGAAAGCAAACGACACTTGCAAAGAAAATTGTTGAATAACTATATTTTTTTTTTCATTTTTTTGTCTCAAAAACATAAGTTATGATCCCTCATTAGAACGAGCTCGACGAGCTCGTTCCAACGAGGGGTCATAACTTATGTTCTTGAGACAACAAATAAAAAAAATAATGAAAATTAATTGGCGATTTTTGAGAATAGCGCTGGCCGGTTTTTGGTGTTACTTTTGGTAAATGATTAATAGACTCCAATACAGATGAAAATGTCGCAACTGGAGAATTATTGGAGGTGTCGCATCCCCCTACCAGCCCCAGCCATACCCTCACAGCTACATCACTGGTTCGCCATGGAACTAAAGAGGGATCAGACAGATCTATGAATTTTGTTTATGTAAGCCGCCGACAGACAACATGCTTCTCATATCGACGAAAAGCACATTTGCCACAAATGATTTTTCATTGTTGTGCTTGCAGGGAGAAGCGTCAACATTCGCCTTACAAGAACAGCAATAGATCGTACATTGATGTGGGAAAATAACCGCACATTAACGTGGTCTAAATGGGAATAGAGAGAACCATCGAAATCAGCCATTGACCTGTGTGGTTTCATGAACTATCGTGTTATATGGGACTGGAATGCTATTACTTTTGACCAACCATTCCTCAAATTAGCAGCCTGTGAGATTCTCAGTGGGCAGCTGAACAACATCTGAAGCTTTATGGGCCAGTGAATCTGAAATTACGGCTCGAATCGAATTCCCAATCGAATCATGGGGAGGATATCGAATCGAGTCTCAAATTTTGAATCAGAGGATATCTCCTCGAATCCCGAACTGAAATTCATGGCTCTTCAAGTTGTAAATATAACACCTTCTTCCATCTATAAATATTACCCGCCTTCTCTCAAGTATTGTACTCAACGGCTGCAGAAGTGCATGTACCCCTTCATACCAATTTGGAATGACCTCGGTGGATGACATCGGAAATGACCTAATGTCAGTCATGTCATGTCATGTCATGTCGTGGCCCAGTTACGTCATGTTTGATTATAATTGTAGCCAGTATGAGCGGCCGCGTTGTGTCAGTATCATTGTAATACTATAGTAATGGTGAATAAAATAGAGTCTGATCACAGGATAGTCCACAAGTACTAACAGCGACTCGTTTGGCCAAGTCAATCAAGAAAGTGGAATCTTCCAGAACGGAATCAAAATCAGAGTTCCGGAAGCTTCCAAGAACAATTCGTCTATCATCAGATACACAGTACAAGCGACATGACCGTAAAAGAAGAGTTGAGGATATTTTGGTAGGCTTCTGAGAGCATTTCGAAGATTCAAAGATTTCCTAATCGGACCGATTTGGATTCAGAAACGAATCAGCCGTATGACATCGAATGGAGTTGGATCTAGGGCTGCACGGTATATCGATCAACCGATATATACCGGCATTCAAACCAATATCGATGGAATACCGGTGTAATTACAAAAATATCGGTTTATCGTCATTATTTATTTACCCGCAATTTAATTTTCAAGATGTCTTGAGCTTTAACTGTAGCCCCGAATGAATAATATTATCCCTTTACCCAATGAATCGTCCGCATGTGTCCGCGTAATATACAAATTCAGCAGTTGAAAAAAAATATTTTCAAAAATTTCAACAAGACTATATCATGTGACCCCTCATTGGAACGAGCTCGCCGAGCTCGTTCCAATGAGGGGTCACATGATATCGTTTTGTAGAACTTTTGTGAAAAATCTGATCAACTAATATTTAAAATAATAAATTTTGTATCATCTGCGTTGGGTAAAGGTGTTTCGAATCGCGTCATCAAGGCATGCTGATTCGTTCAGACTGTGATGCCTCAAGTCTCGATTGTGATACTTATGTTCAGATATCTGAACAGTTTTCGATATACCGGTATACCGCGGTATTTTTTTAATACCGACACCGGTATTCAGTTTTGAATATCGTGCAGCCCTAGTTGGATCAAATCCCGTAGCTACCCAGAGCCCTAAGAACATCCACCAACCATATCTATATACAGCGTGGGTTGGGAGTTCACTACTAAAAATACCGTCCCGTGAAGTTTGTTCAGTGTAGGATTCAGACGGCGATGGAGTTAGGCCCACGCGGCGTACCCCTTTCTGAAACGTTAAAAATATTCTTCAAAGAGCATACATTTGGGAACCATCGCGCATTTCCTCATCTTTTCTTTTCAACAAAAGTCGTAGTCGCATGCTAACCTTTACATTTGTGATTACAAACCGTTTTGTAGCCTTAATATTCCTCAATCTACACGGAGAGAACCACCAAGCACGTCAGACTCACCAACGTACTGGCGTATGTGCTTGCTACACATAGATGAACTTACCTTGGTTGAAGGCAAGTTCGCCATCTTTGTGCAGCACTCCTCCGCACACGACGCCACCGCACCCCCACCTAGGCAATCAGGGTGAAATGCCCGATGACACCAAACAGTTACCGCTGGTTAGGATCGAACCTTGTACCTTTCGGTTCAAAGTCCACTGCTCTAACCACTGAGCCACTATACTCTCAGCAGTTAAAATGGTAAAATAGTTGAAAGTAACGGATTCGAAGCTCACTTATTGTTCTGTTCCCCTTAATTCTGTTCAATAAATATTCTTGTAACTTACATAAACTTTTGCATCAACACAGTGGGCTGAATGTGTTATGCAATACTACAGAACACAAATAGCATATCAATGAGTAACGAAAGAACGACCACAAGTTCAGGCTTCATTATGTAATGTTTCTTTTGAACAGCGAGAGTATTGTTCTATCATAATACGGCATTCTCCCGCGTACAATCTAGAAGATTCAATGCATTCATCTTTTGTCTGTTCAAATACAAATGTGAAGTGTATTAACAACCCTCCAGCTTATTTCACGCTCAAAACCTTTTCGATTTATCGATGGTGCTTTCCAGACTCCAGAACAACACAAACACAGCTGTACTGCTGCAGTATAAGAGACATGGTCTTACTGTTGGAGAAATGAGATCTTGACAGTAAAAATCGAATCTCGAATGGAATCTACTTTCCAATTATTACGATACTACCGCTATCTTACTCGCGCTAATTTCGCACCATCTATTTATTTATTTATTTATTGGTGTTTAAGGTCACATACTTATACACAAATGGCTAATCATGACCGTTACGTACCATCGAACTGCAAGTGAAGTGTATTAACCTATAATAGATGGACCTATCACTTCTTCTGGAAAGGTTAAGTAATTTAATCATATATTGACCAGTACACTTTCCTGGTGTGCACCGTACTTTCATTAACGCTTTAACCCTTTACCCAACGCAGACGATATCAAAATTTATTATTTTAAATATCATTTTTAAAAAAAATTCCAAAATTTTCAACAAAACCATATCATGTGACACCTCATTGGAACGAGCTCGGCGAGCTCGTTCCAAAGAGGGGTCACATGATATGGCTTTGTTGCAAAAGTGTTTGAAAAATAGTAATTTTTTAACTGCTGAATTTGCATATTACGCGGGCAGATGTGGCCGATCTGTTGGGTAATGGGTTATACTCGAAGTTATATAGAAGCACGGTGGCTCAGTGGTCACGGTACTGGTCTTCAAACCGAGAGGTCCACAGCTCGATTCCCGCCAGGGGTAACTCGGATGTGTCGGGTAATGCACTTCGTCACAACTGCCCATGTGGTGGCGCGGTGGTGCTGTGCACTAAGGCGTACTGCATTTCGTGGTGCACTTGTCTTTAACAATGCTAAGCATGTTTGTATGGAGTCAGTATATTTGGGAAATCCTACAGTTGCTCGCTGTTGCTCAGTGGTTCTTTCCGCATTCTCTGGCTTTCGTCACCTACAAAACTGTCCAGGTGAAGCTGGTTGTCGATAGTGTGTTTAAATAAGTAAATGAATCCTCAACATTACGGCTTTCCCTGCAACACTACCAAAATGAGTTTGGATATTTTCTGTTCTTAATATGCAAGAGCTGACAACTCACGCCGGCAGTTATCTTAGTAACGAAACTAGTAATGGAAATAGATTCAAACGAGAAATTACCAGGTTTCACCAAGATGGATGAAGAAAAGGCCATATATCGTCCTTTGGGTGGAACATTGCAAATGACAAATTGTCCCTTCTCAAAGAGCGATATATGTTCAAACTAGAAGAAATTTGACAATACACAAATGCTTGAAATCCAAAACACATAGGACTTCGATTTTTCCTGATAATTGAGATGGCTTCGAATCGAATCGCTTCTCGAACGTTCGGCGAGCATTTACTGACAGGATGCGAAAACATAGCAGCGGGGGACTTTCTCTGCTTCCCCAGCAAATCCTCAGTTCAAATGACAATAGGAACGACCGTATTTCATGTGTTACTGTGAAAGTATCGAAATGTACGAACTGTAATATTTTAGCGAAAAGATAAAATAAATTTTACTCTCCGGATTTTTTCAACTAACATATTTTGTATTTCGAAACAAAATGTCTTTGGAGTAGGGGATATGTGTCGGTTTTGGCTCACTTCAATCGTGTGAGCCAGAAAATTTGAGTTATTTTTTGGAAAAACCCCAATTTTTCTGGTGAAAAAGTTGATTTCTTGGAAAATGTTGGGTTTTTCCCAAAAATAATTCAATTTTCCCCCGAAAACCCTGGGTTTTTTCCCGAAATGTTTAAATTCGAGCATTTCTGGCTCACTTTCGACGGAATTTGTTGAAAATGTCTAAAAAATTCCCTGTTTGACAAATTCACTTTTTTGATAAATTTAACACTGATTTACCCATTGGGGGGAATTTTTTCGCATTTCTTATGAATGGAAATTGGACGATTGCGACCGGCGGCATATTAGCACTGAGATTCCCATTGGGAAAAATTCCGAAAACGGCATGCTTTTTGCGGTTTTGAGTTGGAAAATAGACGCGATCGAACGTCGATTCCCACGGTAAAAGATGACGGTTCGATCGAGGTGAATGCGAAAATTGAGCCAGTAAAAAACTCGACCCGGGACGAGGATTTCCCACGGTAAGAGATGACGGTTCGATCGAGGTGAATTTCGTAGATTGGGCCGTCAAAAATACGCGATCTAACGTCGATTCCCACAGTAAAAAGACGAGGGTTCGACCGAGGTGAATTCGTAGATCAAGCCGGTAACCCCGAGACCGTTTGAGATGGAGCGCGCGCTCGAGTCCGGTTGAAAACAAAGCAACAACGAACGAGCGAACAAACAAACGAACAAAAAATGTAAGTAATATTTTATCATTATTACGAGTTGCGAGACGAGTGATAAATTAACTGTTTGAGATCGCGCGTCCGAGTCTAAAAACTTAGCTTGATGGTGATCTAGGATGAATCGTGATTGAAAATATATATATTATAAGTGAAAAGATGAATAATGATCGATCGGAGGACAAAATTATTTCCGCATATTTTTTTTTTTTTTTTTTGGTAAAATTTTATAAAAAGAATCAAAATCGACTTAGCATTTACAGATTTGTTTACCTCTTCCTCACACTCTCGGGTGAATCAGAAAAAAATTAATGCAACATGTCAATCCTCGCTGTAGGGTGGGGGGGTGGGGGGGGGGGGGGGGGGGGGTGTCACGACTTAGAACCGATAAACATCAAAAGTTTCAAGAAGGTAGTCGTGTGACCTATCAAATGAAAGGTATCGACGAGTAGATTGCGAAAAGTATATTTTCAATCATCCCCGTGGGGTTGGGTCACGACCAGAGTCGAAAAACGTTTTCCTTTTTATAAAGCTGAGCATATGACGTATCATTTTGACAGGCTCGTCGAGGAGAGTACGAAAATGACATTTTCCAATTTACTTGGGGGTGGGGGTCACGCCCATCAGAAAAGCAAAAGTTTCAGGAAGGTTGTCGTGTGACCTATCACATTAAAGTTATCGACGAGTAGATTACGAAAATTATATTTTCAATTCTCGTCGTGGGGTGGGGGTCACAACCAGAGTCGAAAAATGTCTTCCTTTTTATAGGGGTCGCGACCAGACCCGAAAAACGTCTTCCTTTTTATAAAGCCAGACATGTGACGTATCATTTTGAAGGATTATTCGAGAAGATTGCGAAAATGGTATTTTTCCATTTTACTTGGGGGTGGGTGTCACGCCCATCAGAAAATCAAACGTTTCAATAAGGTAGTCGTGTGATATATCAAATTAAAGGTATCGACAAGTAGATTACGGGTGAATGTCAAAGCCTGTAGTAGGTATTAGCATAGCTGGTGCTCCTCATATTGGTTGATAAGATAGTTTTTTTTTCAATTCACATTTATTAATCCAAGGTCCCCTTTTCATTGCAGTAAAAAAAGCATGGTCCCCTATTGAGGCATTTATTAGCCAGATGTTCGTGCGTTTGCAAAATAAAAACACTTCAGTTCTTTTTTGTCAACTTATAAAGTTTATTGATAACAGTTCTTGCTTCCTGCAGTGTACTGGGTGTCATCTCATAAAGTTCATCCACTAGTCTCAATAAATTCAAAAACTTAGACAAAAATGTTTATAGATGGTGTAGAAAAATGATTACCTAGATTTATAAAGTACATCTCATCAAGATGAAGAAAAAATGGGAATAGAATAGTGACCTGTAATGCATTTCTTACACTTGCTTCTAGGACATCAAGAAGATAAGACAGAGAAACGGGGAAAACTCTAGTACAATTTGATTTACGGAACGGCCACGCCTCAAACAATTCGTCTAAAAAAATAGTCAGATTATCGCAAAAATAAAGCTCAAAGAGAACAGAAGATGGTGGAAGGTTGAAATTATTTTCGAGAGAGTTCTGCGAAAGACCACTTAACCCTTTCCGACAACGGTTATCGTGACGTTTTAAGAATCAGGTTTTGGCGACGTCAAACGCAAAAATTAGCCCTTTGAACCCTGGTGATATCTTCCATATCAGTTCAATGACAGCAGCAGGAAGAGTCTATATTCATTAGTTGGGGGTAGACCAATTAATATTTGCAACGTGCAGCCTTGTGGCTGCACGTTGAAAATATTGATTGGTCTACCACACGCATGCACTTAGCATCCATCCTATTTAATGAATTTATGAAGTATCATGTTCCTGGACGAAAAAGCGACCGGTCGGGTTCAAAGTCTGAGTACGTAATATTACGTACCGTAGTCGCAACGCACGGCAAGTTTCGTACGTAATATTACGTACCGTAGTCGCAACGCACGGCAATTTTCGTACGTAATATTACGTACCGTAGTCGCAACGCACGGCAATTTTCGTACGTAATATTACGTACCGTAGTCGCAAGGGTTAAACCACATAACGTTTTTGTGTACACAAATCAAAATGTGTTTTTTTTTTGGTTTGTTTTTTCACTTGTGACTTGTCTATTCTAGCTATGTTTTAATTTAATGATTTATCCCTCTATCCTGTACACAGTCAACTATTTCTTTTACCTGCATATTTTAAAATGATTTTTGCTTCATATCTTTCTTACCCTTGTGGTAAGGAAGTGTGTGTTTTTTTTCTAAAAGATAATTACCCATCATGGATAGTAAAGTTATTATTTGATTGTACAACTTTTTTTTTGTTTGATATAATATGGTGTTACCAGTGATAGCTGAAGCCTTAGTAAATGGAATAAAAATATACCTATATCCAGCCCAGGTGGTGCACGGATAATCTCATCGGATCGTTGTCTTCTATATCACATTCTTCTTTAATATCATCAACTTTTCAAATACTTTCTCCAAGGATGTCAAATGGATTCTTCTAATTAAATTCTTTTTGAAGGTTATTCTACACATATGGGAATTTGGAATGGAATTTTCGTGATGTTCTGAGCATCTGAGGATGGATTGTATACAATTCCCCTTTTCATTTTTTCTCTAATCTTACACCCTCTCTCTCTACTGACACCCTCTGTTTCACTTTTCTGCCTCACTGTAATGTTTCAAAGCTTCTCTTTATCCTCTCTGTATTCTCTTGTTAACTAGAAGGCTGTGTGAAAATGATAATCAGTCTTGTCTTCTTGATGTCCAAGAAGCAAGTGTAAAAAATGCATTACAATTCACTATTCTATTCTCATTGTTTTTCATCTTGGAAAGATGTACTTTGTAAATCTAGGTAATCATTTTTTCTACACCATCTATAAACATTTTTGTCTAACTTAGTTTTTGAATTTATTGAGACTTGTGAACTTTATGAGATGGTATCTAGTACACTACAGGAAGCAACAACTGTTAGCAATGAACTTTATAAGTGGACATAAAAAACCTAAAGAGCTGAAATGTTTTTATTTTGTAAACAGAACGAACATCTGGCTAATAAATGCCTCAGTAGAGGACCGTGCTTTTTTCCTGTCGTGAAAAGTGGACATTGGATTAATTAATGTGAATTGAAACAAAAACTATCTTATCAACCAATATGGGGAACACCAGCTATTCCAATACCTACTACAGGCTTTGACATTCATTCAGAGTAGAGAGAACGAAACACTCCACTATTGGATATCACAATACCAAATACATCACCAAAAACAGACTGAGGATAATGTGTTACCCAGCCAACTTTTCTGTCAACAGCCGTGTCCGACCTAGAAAAAAGGGAGTCGTTCCCGAGATATATTTGACCCGTTTTAATGTTGAAAAATGCTTAATTGGGCAAGTGGTATATCAAATTAAAGCTTACTGTCTTGGCTGTTGGATGACATCAATATCTCGACTACGAATTCACGAGTTTGTTTTTTCTGTGAGTTTGAATAAGACGGGTCAAAATCTTCCAAACCAGGGAATTGCGTACCTTGTTTTGAACGACCCCTAGTCAACTTTCTGTCAACAACCGTGTCCGACCTAGAAAAAAGTGACGCGTTCCCGAAATATATTTGACCTGTTGTAACGTTAAAAAATATTTAATTGAGCAAGTGGTATATCAACGTAAAGCTTAATGTCTTGGATGTTGGATGACATCAATATCTCGACTACAAATTCACGAATTTGGGTTTTCTGCGAGTTTGAATAAGACATGTCGAAATCTTCCAAGCCAGCAAGTTGCATACCTTTTCTCTCTTATATACATAATCATGGAAAATACATAATTTCTAAACAAAAAGACGTCTAATACACCATTTTTCATGATCTTTGCACGTGTCGATCATTTGTGATAAATATCGCAGTAAACGGTGTAATGCTTCGTACCGGGTGGTTATAAACAGACCTTTTGCGTATGACTGAATGAAAATGAGAAGAGAATCAGTCAGTATTTTTGTTTTTTGTTGTTGCTGTATTTACATAACG
Source organism: Pictodentalium vernedei (assembly GCA_031216915.1). Classification (NCBI taxonomy): domain Eukaryota; kingdom Metazoa; phylum Mollusca; class Scaphopoda; order Dentaliida; family Dentaliidae; genus Pictodentalium; species Pictodentalium vernedei. The sequence goes on along the minus strand of CM062294.1, from coordinate 455,977,930 downwards.
CCACCTATCTTAAAATATTTCAACTCACATTGTGAAAAACAAAACAACTTTCCACACACGCATTTAGACTGTTTAAATATCTTTTTCTAACACGTGACAAAATGGTTTTACTTCAATTTAATTTAATCAAGGTGTACACTCGTTCAGTTATGTGATGTCTTCTGATGGTCATTTTTCCTAAAAAATATTTTGTCTGGATTGATAAAAACTTACTTTTCGGAAATAGTGAAATACGCCATTCTCAAAATGTAGAAACATGCCGGGTGAGAAGATCAACTTATAATTTTATTGACAAATCTATTCTAGAGTACTTATGAGTTATTGAATGGAAAGGCATTCCATATTCACAGCGTGACTTGTTAAAAAGGTGAGTGTATATCTAACTAGCATAAGAATCATATATTGATAACGTTGAAAACTTCCGTGTTGAACAGACATCAAAAAGAATGATGCATCAGATTCAAGTTGTTTTTTTTTTAATTTAATATGTCGCATAACTACCTTTCTTGATACTTTCGATTTCAAGATGGTCTCAACCCCAGTGTTAGAGGAAGGAAAAAAATATGATTTTCGCAATCTACTCAACGAGTTCTTTAAAATGATACGTCACATGCCTAGCTTTATAAAAAAGGAAGACGGTTTCAGCTGTAATCGTGACCCCCACCCCCACGGCGAGGGTTAAAAATATAATTTTCGTAATCTACTCATCGATACCTTTGATTTGGTAAGTCACACGACTACCTTCTTGAAACTTTTCATTTTCAGATAAGTATGACCCACACCCCCATGTAAAATTGAAAAAATACAATTTTCGCAATCTTCTCAAAGAATCCTTCATAACGATACGTCACATGTCTGGCTTTATAAAAGGAAGACGTTTTCGGCTCTGGTCGTGACTCCTATAAAAAGGAAGACGTTTTTCGACTCTGGTCGTGACCCCACCCCACGACGAGAATTGAAAATATAATTTTCGTAATCTACTCGTCGATACGTTTAGTTTGATAGGTCACATGACTACCTTCTTGAATCTTTTGATTTTCTGATGGGCGTGACCCCCACCACCAAATAAAATGGAAAAATGTAATTTTCGTTCTCTCCGCGACCAGCCCTTCAAAATGATATGTCACATGCCTAGCTTTATAAAAAGGAAAACTTTATTCGGCTCTGGTCATGACCCCACCCCACGGGAGGATTGAAAATATAATTTTCGTAATACACTCGTCGATACCTTTAATTCGATAGGTCACACGACTACCTTCTTGAAACTTTTGATGTTTTTCGGTTCTAAGTCGTGACCACATCCCCTACAGCGAGGATTGACATTTTGCATTCAATTGTTTTCTGATTCACCCGAGAGTTTGGGGAACGCGTAAAAAAAATCTGTAAATGCTATGTCGATCTGGATTCTTTTTATAACATTTTACAAAAAAAAAAATATGCGGAAATAATTTTGACCTCCAATCGATCATTATTCATCTTTTAACTGATAATATATATATTTTCAATCACGATGCATCCTAGATCACCATCCTCGTTGCAGATCGAGTTTTTTTGCTGGCTCAATTTCTTTTTTCTGGCTCGATTTTCGCATTCACCTTGATCGAACCGTGATCTTTTACTTTGGGAATCAACGTTCGATCGCGTCTATTTTGCAACTCAAAACCGCAAAAAGCATGCCGTTTTCGGAATTTTTCCCAATGGGAATCTTAGTGCTAATATGCCGCCGGTCACAATCGTCCAATTTCCATTCATAAGAAATTCCAAAAAATTCGCCCCAATGGGAAAATCAGTGTTAAATTTATCAAAAAAGTGAATTTGTCAAAGTGGGAATTTTTTAGACATTTTCGACAAATTCCGTCGAAAGTGAGCCAGAAATGCTCGAATTTAAACATTTTCCGGGAAAACCCCAGGGTATTCGGGGAAAACTGAATTATATTTCGGAAAAACCCAACATTTTCCAAGAAAATCAACTTTTTACCAGAAAAATTGTTTTTTTTTCCAAAAATAACTCAAATTTTCTGGCTCACCTAAATTCCTGGCTCACACGATTGAAGTGAGCCAAAACCCGCACATGTCCCGTACTCTTTGGTACAGACAGCAGTGCATGCAAGATTGTAAACCGTTTTTCCAAATCTAACAGTTTCAGCTGAAATACTTCGTTGATGTTGAGTTCATTAGACCCAACTGTCCATATCGCCCATCAACAGTACTATCCATATATTATAAGTGAATTTCCGTCGACTAACCACTTGAAATAAATTGAAATTTCGAAATGTCATTGAATTTGTATCTTTGATGTGCACATTATTTCACAAACTTCGAGTATTTTCCTGTAGAGAAGTATAAAAATACAAAGGTTGACTGACCATTACAGTTGTTCTCAATCAGTCTGAATCTGTTTCAACGTTGTACTATTATTCTCTGTTGAAACCCATTTAAAATAAGAAAACAGCTTTTTCATATTTTGATGTTCTGTGTTTTTATGTTCCATGTAAAGAGTTTGCGTATAGTGACATATTATACAGACACTGTCCATTCCAATGATATATATATAGAACGCAATGTAGGTAAGATTTGATAGTTTTTCCCTGGGAAGAATACAAACTTGGAAGTTACTGTAAAAACGCATTAGCTTATCAAAGAGTCAAAGTGGACAAATAGTGTTAATGACTGTGATACCGATAGATATTCTTAATGACGGATTACGTGTGGAGTACTCGCTTCTTATTAGCTACCCATAAAAAAGCCAAGTTTCCTTTTTACTGATAATAGATGAAAACAACAGACAGCTCCAAGAGCTGTCTGTTGTTTTCGTTTATTGAAAGTAACAAAAGGAAACGATTCTTTATTATCCATTGCTGTTTTTTTTCAACAATTACTTGCTTCTTGATTGGGTCTTCATCACTCCTCTACTAATGTTAAGGGAGATAACTTCACCAAAAGTTGGTTTCCATGACAATATAAGAAAGGGATGAGGATCTTGACAAGATGCTGAAGCACAGCTGTGTGGAACTTTCTGCTCCACCATTAAATGTGAAGTTCAAAGGCAGCTGGATTTAAAGGGAGTCGCTGACTAGCATACGTTGCTACTAAAGAGTTAGTAAAGATGAATTAAGAAAACAAACATGGCTGCATAGTTTTTAAATACTGTGGAAGTAAATGTTTGGAATGCATGTAATAAGACTTCAGAAGTTCCTGTAACATAAAATAATAGTTTTCAGCTTTTAGTATTAACAATGTTGCCATACAGCCTCGTCAATATTTTTCCTTTAAAGATTCACGAAGTAAGTCTATTGTTGTAGTTAATAGGAAAGGTTTAATAGCTTCACTTTCTGGTGTCGATTTTTTTTACAAATTGGTTTAGGCATTATAATAACATCAAAAGAAGCAGCCTAGTCAATATTTATATGCTAAATCTCTTTGTGTGTAAAATTAAATATTCACAACGTACGTCTATATTGATAATTTAAATTAATGGTTTAACCCTTTACCCAACGTAACGGCCAAAGCCGGCCAGCGCTATTCTCAAAAATAGCCAATTAAGTTTTAAAATATTTTCATTTTTTGTCTCAAAAACATAGGTTATGACCCCTCGTTGGAACGAGCTCGTCGAGCTCGTTCCAACGAGGGGTCATAACCTATGTTTTTGAGACAAAAAATGAAAAAAATTAGTTATTCAAGAATTTTTTTTGCAAGTGTCGTCTGCTTTTCGTGTTAGGTAAAGGGTTAAAGATACATTTTTTAATGTCGATTTTAACATACTTGTTTTTTAATAAATATATACGTCAGTTGAGGTTAAATTTGATGACCCATTGGGCAAAATATTGGGGATTATTCACTGCGAAGTGGTTTGGGTACATCGACTTATTTATACATTACATTGCTAAGTAATTAACGTGTGTTTTTTGTGAACAATATATTGTTAACTTGCCACAAACCGCTTAACCTTTTGAATCCGAGCGGCCGCTCTCTCTCTGCTAGGAACACGATACACCATAACGTCATTAAATAGGATGGCAGTTCAGTAAATGTTTGGGGTAGACCAATCAATATTTTCATCGTGCAGCCACGTGGCTGCACATTGAAAATATTGAGTAGTCTAACCCAAATAATGAATATGAACTCTTCTAATTGCTGCCATTGAACTGGCTCGGAATATACCACCAGAGTTCAAAGAGTTAAGTGTAAGTGTGATAATTACTGAATAAACATTTATCCTGCTCATGCCTTGAATTGGGCAGGGTACAACTGCCATGTTTTAGTATTTCGATTGCCGCCGAATTCCATTCAAGGTACGATCTCTTAGTTTCCTCGGTTGTACCAGCATTTTAGAGGGGTGTTGGTTATTGCATAGAGAAAAGGCCATCACATAGTATATGTTGCGTGACCACCAATCATTTCCTCTTGATACCTTAACTAACCTAATCCGGCCGTGGCTTTCGCAAATGTTCTACCATATGCTCAGTTTAAGCCCCCGAACAGTTTTTGCGATGCCCTATTGAACTCGGTGATTGAGTTCGGACTAAATATATGGTTTTGGGCCGTGCTTGGGAGGTGGAAAATGAGAATGTTCGGTCGTATTGGACAGGGAGTTAAGGGGAAGGTGACATTTAGTGAAATGATGAACACCAATGGAGAGAGGGAGAGAGAGGTAGGTAAATTTGCTGTTCGCTTGTGAAAATGTAATTGTCCCTCACTTTTTATCCCGCACACGATATGTCAATGACGATTTTCTAATTTACCATTGCAATGATGAAGAATTAATAGTCTAAAATATTACACCACGAGTTGTGTGCGTACTTAATGTTACGCGTTAGAACTTAGAATACATATATTTCCCCCCGCGGTTCCCAATTACTCCAATGCTTGGGTGAATCAATAACACATACATAAGACATTCTGCTTGATACATCATTTTTGAGTTTGCGCGTATTTATTTACTTATTGATGCTTAAGGTCATATTTTTGGTCGACGGCTAATACTGGCCTCCACATGCAGATTAAGTCAAGTTGAGTCTATCGTTTATACCTATGTTGCCCATTGTAAAGGGCTTCCACACCAAGCATTGATGACTGGGTCCTATTTTATCAGTAATACAGAACTCGTTTAAATTAAAACTTGTTTAAGTACAAGGCGGAGGGGTGTGTGAAATACAGGAAAACCTCGACCATGAGTCGTTAATTCCAATCCTCCGTTTTTCACCCTTTTTGTAAAACTATCTTAATGTTGACAGTTTGCGTATTGGAATTGAACAAACTCTTCGCACCCAGAGTCCTCTAAAACCGGCAAATAAATATATTTTTACAAATATAAACGAAATCCAAGTAGAATTTACTGTCTGTTCTGTTTAGAGACAAACCGATTAAAATTAGAGTGGATAACGAAATTATTTTACGAAATAAATCGAAATATAGCTGGATGGGAAGATGTCGTAAAAAATGCAGGAGGGTGTCTTTTGCGTCTGTCCATATTGAGGAACCACCATACCCAGACCTATAACAAGTGCACACGACTTCTAGCGACACACCCCTAAATTTCACTAAAATTTATGCTAGTGAGTCTGTATCCTTGGACAATGATTCACGTCAGCCTACATGAGAGTCTTACGTGGAAAACACGGAAAAACGTGTATTTATATGCCTTTCAGATTCCGCACTGTTGCACTGAAGAGACGATATTTATAAATATATACACTAATTGTTTTTAGGTATATAAGCCCCAAAAATGTATATAAAAAGTAATCACATTCTAAGATAAATACCCATCTACACAAATACCCCATTTATATTGTCACAGATGACAATAATCAATTAAACAAATTTTCAAAACTGTGTTAGTTGATATGTTTGATGAATGAAAAGTTTCTGCTCGCCGAAGGCGCACAGGGACGACGTGGGATTGAAATCCCTTGCGACCCAAATAACTTTATTTGATTTATAGTTTTATTTGCTTATAAATCCACGAGAGTCGGGAGCGAGAGCCAATAATCTTATTAGGTTTGAGTGTTCGACTGGCAGTAGGGTAGTGGGTTGAGATCCCCGAGAACCTGGAGCTGGAAAATGGCGAGGAATTTGCATAATTACAAGAGTTCTGCTCCGTGTTTGATAAGAGAAATGGGCAAATTTATGGTAATACCGAAACCTCAGTTTGGTGGTTATTTTAGAAAAAAGAAAAATAAACTCAAACAGTCGCTGGTTTGGGAGCAGCCCCAGCATATTATCCTTAACGGTTACAAAAGAGGAAAACATCCACCAATATGTGTTTTTGAAAGTCGGGGGGGGGCCTATAAAGGAGAGTGGATGCTGAGTATTGGCCATCTGGTCTGCCTTCAGGGGGAACAGATTGCGGGGTGATTGGAGAAAAAAACAAAAACAAAAACAAAAAAAACACACACACACACCCTCTCACAGACACACACCCTCAAGCCCTTAAAAGGGCTGTTAAATCTTTATTCAAATGTTTATTTATATAAAATGTACACTCGTCCCAGGGCAGACAAGCTTGTTTCAATCATTGCCCGGTGTTTGGTGGTTTTCTGTATATGTTAACAGAAAGGTAGGTTGCACCAATTCCTCCTACGCTTTGTTTACCATTTCCATGCGTCTTCTTGATAAGAGTGTTGCAAATAAATTTGAGAATGTTCGATTAGAAAAGTTATAGGTAGAGAGAAAGATAGGTATCCGCTATTTTATATTGTGACTGTTGTGTGATTGTTGCTATGGATGGGGTGAGGGGTGGGTTTCTTTGGAGACCACTCCCCACACGCAGCGTTGCGAGGCAATCCTCACAGACTCAATCCTAAAGATCTCGGTGAATAGCGAGGCAGTCCTCACTGACTCCACGCAGTTTAATTCAATTGAGTAATTTTAATTTACTGTGGCTTATTTTGTTTTTTCTGTTAAAGATTCGATGTTCGTTCAGATTCATCATTGATTCACTATCCTGGAGTATGTGGAGGAGTTTGTTACATAGGTCTTATTAAACGCATTTCAATCGCGCTTTAGCAGAGTTGCGAGGATGTCGTCACAGACTCTATCCTAAAGTTCTCAATGAGCAGCGAGACGATCCTCACTGACTCCACGCAATTTAGTTATGTTGTATAATTATTTTTTTTTTATTTTCTGGAAACTTATTGTGTTTTTTCTGTTAAGGGATCGGTGTTCGTTCAGCTCATTCATTAATTCACACTCTTGAAGTATGTTGAGGGTTTTGTTTTGTTGGTCTTTTAATCGCGTATCAATAGTTTCTATTTTTGCTAGCTCGTGAAGTTCCTTTATCGGTGTCCATTTGGGTTTGCATAGTGCCACTCGCAGGGCATAATTTTGAACCCTCTGTAGCTTCTGAATGTTGGTTTTGATCAGGTCACTTGTTATTATGGCACCATATTCTAGTACCGAACGTACAAATGGTTTGTAGAGCTTAAGAAGCACATCTTTGTTTGCTCCCCAATATCTACCCCTGATCATCTTCAGAAAATTGATACGTTTTGTAGCTCTAACCGTAATGGAGTTTACGTGACTGATATGCATATTTTAATAAATCAACTTAAGTATCAAGAAATATAGTACAGACTATATTTCAAATATCTATTGTTTAAGTGAACACTTTTTTATGAGAAGAATTCCCGCTGGCAAAGTAAGAACAACCCTTTTATAACGATAACTAGTTGAACGCACCCAGATGGTTCCGCGCCTCTACCTAGCTGACGCATAATCGTTGTGTGTTTCAAATACAATTTTTTATCAATAGAAAGTACATTTGTAGCGTTTAAGTCTTTGATAAAATCAATTGGTTATGCTTCAAATAGTTGTTGTCCGTCGGAAAAATAGTTAATCCCTCAAACACCAACATGTTCTCTGAAAGCCACTCGTTTAAGAAAAAAAGTTGACCATTTGGCCAAAGCACAATTTTTATCTCGCAAAATACTCTTATGTTTCAAATATCATTTGTGTGAAGTCGCCCGTTTTAAGTATATTTGACAATCGGGTAGTCGTGTACATGAAAACATTACGTGCATTATTATTATTTCATAAAATTACATTCGTAAAACGAAAGTACTTTTTAAAAATAAAAAGGAATGATCGTTTGCTTCTGTTTATTTCTTGAGTTATGAACCCCAGAGAACATAGGCCAACTATGTAAATGAGCATAGCCCATTCATGCTACGTTTGGCTTTTGTTTTTTAGGCTTAATAACTCAAGAAATAGACAGAAACAAACTACCATTCCTTATAATTAAACCTTGGGGAGATAAATTTAAACACTCTCTACTTTGTGGAATTATAATAAAAAACAGGTCGTAAGAGGAACGCACTACGCCACGCCCGTACAAAACTTCAATCTTCTTTTCCACTTTGCGGGATGGTGATGTCATCCAAAGCAACGCTGGGTTAAATTTAATTCTGATTTGGATTATTTCCTGAGAAATTGAAAACACAGTTTTTAAATGTGGAGTTCAATATAAACCCAGATGACTTGAGGTTGGCTGAACATTGTCCCAAAAAGAGTTAATTCAGGCTATTTGGAAATTAGAATGTTTTGATTGCGTGAGGTTCGTTTGTGGATGCCATCGACGTAAGTGATGCAGCGTTCTGTTCATGTTGAAATTGTTGTGCTCGGGGCTGAATTGTCACGGAGCACAGTGTTTAACTGATATTTTGTTTCTTCAAACTGGGACATCCCCTATTGTAACCGCGGATGGAACCTTTATTTCAATGTCCACTCACCCACATAAAGTTGTGCTACAATGCCCACATTTTGCATTTCGTGAATGTCAGACATAAATTTTAAGAACTGATATTCTTCTCCACTCTTGTCAGTGAACCACAAACATTCAGTTGATGGTGAAAGGAGAGCACCGTGGAGTGCATGTTGGTGGCAATTTTATTTAGATCAGGCGATGAATTATATCTTTATGATAGGTTGTAATGATTATGCCCGGCCATTCTTTACGTTGATTTGGGTAAAACAATGAACGTAGACGACCATCAATTCATTTTAATTGCGTACAAAAACAGTTAAAACGGAATAAGAAGAATGATAAAGATTTCATTGTTTATTTGATTTTATTTTGAAACATTTTTTAAAATGGTGAGATAAATATTGATTAGTTTTCATTTTGAAACAATATGAGCGTGTAGAGGTTCATTCACAGTGTGAAGCTTAATTTTAACGATTGGCATTGGGGCGTGGTTTAGGACGGACCTAAATGAGTTTTTTTCGGTTCATTATTATATGAACAGAAAAAAAAGAAATACTAAGCCGATCATTTTGCCTAAAATGCATTTACCAGAAAAAGGTTTAATTATTTGTAAAATGAACAAATGTTTCCACGCTTTTTCGTTTATTGTGTTAAGTTTCGACGTTCAAAAATTCGGAAATATCGCAGAAAATGTTAATTCTCGCCCAACATAGCCCCTGCTCTACGGTATATCGATAAACTGATACACACCGCAATTCAAACCAGTATCGGTGCAATTACAAAGATATCGGTTTATCGTCATTATTCATTTACCCACAATTTAATTTTCAAAATGTAGTGAGTTTTAATTTTAGTCCCGATTAAATAATATTTTACCTTTATCCAACGAATCGGTCGCATCCGCCCAAGTACTACAAATTCAGCAGTTGAAAAATTATTTTTCTGAACATTTTAAGGAGATCATATCATGTCCCCCCCCCCCCCTCCCATTGGAATGAGGGACACCATGATATTGTTTTGTTGAACGTTTTGGAAAAATCCATAAACTACTATTTAAAATAATAAATTTTGATATCGTCTGTGTTGGGTTAAATTTTATTCCAACTGCATCACCAAGACATGCTCATTCGTTTTGACTGTGATGGCTGAAACCCCGTTTATGGTAAGTATGTTCGGATTTATGTATCTGGGCAGTCTTTCGATATACTGATTTTTCGCGATAATGTTTTGTATACCGATATCGGTATTCTGTTTAGTATATCGTACAGCCCTAACTCAAGCCCTGTAATGTTGTCAATAAGGTGTTATAAATCGTGTTTAGACAGACGATAAACGTTAATTGGGAGCGCGGTGGCTTAGTGGTAGACTGCTGGACTTCTATGCTAGAGGTCCCGAGTTCGATCCCCGTCCGGGACGACCCGCGTTGTGTCCTTGGGCAAGGCACTTTATCCCGCTTGCTTACATGGGGGCACGATGACGCCGTGTACTAAGGCGTACTGCACGTCGATGGTGCACATGTCTTCAACCGCTGTAACCCTGCTTGAGCAGTGCTTGAATAGAGTTAGAATGTTGAGGAGCCGACAGTTGCTCGTCGCTGCTCGGTGGTTCTCTCCGGGTACTCCGGCTTCCTCCATCGGTCAAACTGTCACGGTCACAATTAGCCATTGTGCATAAGTACGTGACATTAAACCCCAATAAATGAATAAACGTTAATTGTCTGCGAGTAATTGTACTGTTGTGTTTGAAAATAGGCGCACTGTACTGACTCAACGATTTGCTGAACGTAGACATTACTCGATGACAATATACAGTGTTATATCTGGCCCGAAAGGAACTGGTGCCAAAATCTTAACTATTCTTGATATTTTAGTGCCAAATAAAGCGTTTTGTAGCAAAACGCTAATGGAGGAAGGAGGGGTATTGTTTCACTTACTGAACCAAATAAATTGATCGAGTTTTGAAGAATGATCTGGCAATTATATCAAGGTTGAACGGTAGAGCTGTAGTTCAACCGAAACCGAACCGAGGTTTTTAGTTTTTTTTTAAAAACCGAAACCGAAACAGTCGACATCCCGTAATCTAAGGTTTTTCGTTTTTTATTAAATACTCTCTTGCTGCAGGAATTCACAGAATGTAGCCATTCCAGAGCAGTGAGAGTACACAGACACTGCCATTGCAGTGTCTGGGTATTCTCACTACTCGGGAAGGCTACATTCTGTGAATTTCCCACATTTCAGTTTAGTTGTGTTTGCAGCTTTCCTCAAGTTGCGTGTAGGTGTCAGACCTCGAAAAATGGCCAAGCACAATAAAAGTTCTGTATATTTAGGTAATTATTATATTGGCCTTCCTGATTCTTCATGTATTATAGCTTATTTCGGGCATTCATTGAGTTTCACTCAATTTCTCTACCATTCAGTCATGACTCCGGACATACGAATGAGTTTTATTGAATTTTACTTGGCCTCATGAACAAACCGAAAACCGAACCGAACCGAGGTTTTACTCCACCTGAAAAACCAAAACCGAAACCGAACAAGAAATATAAAAAAAAATACAGCTCTATTGAACGGACAATTATCTGGTCGCGTTTCTTTACAAAAGACAGTATTTATCCAATTAGTCTAAGACTATTGTTTTTGCACGGTTTCTTTTTCTTTTTTTTTCTTCTTTTTTTTCTTTTTTTTTTCTTTTTCTTCTTCTTCTTCTTCTTCTTCTTCTTCTTCTTCTTCTTCTTCTTCTTCTTCTTCTTCTTCTCCTGTCTTCTGTCTTCTCATCACTTTTTTGTCCGCAAGATAACTCGAAAACGAATTGTCCTATCTCGTTGATTTTTGGCATGCTGATAGACAGTCACAAGTTCTCGGCCACCTATGTTTTTTTCAGATTCCTGGGGTGTCAGGGGTGTCTGTAGGGGTGTTTTGAAAGTGGGTCACGCCCATATCTCAAGCGTGGTATGGCGTATGGACCTGGGATCAACACCAAATGAGTCGACACTCGATGGAGGTTCAAAATATGGGTCAAGGTCACAGAGATCACTTAGGGGGGTCATTGAGTGCATTTTTCAGAATTGCTGGAAATCACATTTTTTTACTCCCTAAACTATTTCTGACGTACACACATGCATTTTGACGTAAAAAAGTGGGCGTGGTCAAAATTTTTGAAAGTGGGTCACGCCCATATCTCAGACGTGGTATGACGTATGGACCTGGGACCAACACCAAAATGAGTCGACACTTGATGGAGATTCAAAATATGGGTCAAGGTCACATAGGTCACCTAGGGGTCATTGAGTGCATTTTTCAGAATTGCTGGAAATCACATTTTTTGACCCCTTAAAGTATTCCTGACGTACACACATGCATTTTGACGTAAAAAAGTGGGCGTGCCCAAATTTTTTTTAAAAGTGGGTCACGCCCATACCTCAGGCGTGGTATGATGTATGGACCTGGGACCAGCACCAAATGAGTCGACACTTGATGGAGATTCAAAATATGGGTCACGGTCTCGGAGGTCACCTAGGGTTCATTGAGTGCATTTTTCAGAATTGCTGGAAATCACATTTTTTGCACCCCCCCCCCTAAAGTATTCCTGACGTACACACATGCATTTTGACGTAAAAAGTGGGCGTGACCAATTTTTTTTAAACTGGTTCACGCACATATCTCAGGCGTGATATGACGTATGGACCTGGGACCAACACCAAATGAGTCGACACTTGATGGAGGTTCAAAATATGGGTCAAGGTCACAGAGGTCACCTAGGGGTCATTGAGTGCATTTTTCAAAATTGCTGGAAATAAGATTTTTTGACCCCTAAAGTATTTCTGACGTACACACATACATTTTTACGTTAAAAAAGTGGGCGTGGCCAAAAAATTTGAAAGTGGGTCACGCTCATATCTCAAGCATGGTCTGATGAATGGGCCTGGGACTAACACCAAATAAGTCAACACTTGATGAAGATTCAATATATGGGTCAGGGTCAAGGAGGTCACCTAGGGGTCATTAAGTGCATTTTTTATAATTGCTGGAAATCACATTTTTTGACCCCCCAAAGCATTCCTGAGGTCCATACATGCATGTTTATGTTAAAAAGTGTGCGTAGCCAACATTTTTGATAGTGGGTCATGCTCATATCTCCATCGTGGTATGATGAATGGACTTGGAACTAACACCAAATGAGTTGACACTTGATGGAAATTCAGAATATGGGTCAAGGTCACGGAGGTCAACTTGGGGTCCGCCTGAAAGAGGTCACCAAAGTCATCAAGTGCGTATTATTCAGAAATACTGGGAAATGAATTTTGTTACACCTTAATGCGTTTCTAAAGTTTATGAACGTATTTCATCACTCAAATTAGTGGGCAGAGCCAAAAATGTCCATTTCTGATTCGAGTATCGAACCCTTTGAATGCTGGTCACATATATGCCTTTTCTGGTTTCTTATAAATAATTGTTCTGATTCCAGTATGAATATCTGTAAATACTGTTAACGAAAACCCATTTCTGATTTGTTTAAAAATATTTTACTCCTGAAAATAAGCCTCCATAAATTCTCTTTCTGTATAGTTTATTCCTGATACTTTAACCCTTTTCACACAGACTTGAATTTACTGGGTGCAGTAAATTCTGTTTCTCTAGGTACATGCTATCTTTTGAAAAGTTGACAACCAAGAGTGTTTTATTGAAGAAAAACAATACCTTGTTACTGCACAAGAAAATCATGCATTGCGTCCCACCCTCACCCCACACTACCTCTTGCTCTGGCATTACGAACTACCTATATCAGTCATTATATTAGATTTCACAGTTTTTGTGTAACATACTTTTTTGTAAGCAAATTTGTCTATCTCCGGAGAAAAAAAATGGTGGTGTGGGGAGTGTTGTTACTGAACAGGGCCGTGTGTAACTTCAATTTTGTGCGATGAGCGGGGACGAGGGAGGGGTGGTAGCCACGTTTGTTCAAGCACGACTTGAGAATCGAATACGTCAGACGGTTCTTACGTATACGTACCTATATGCTGCGCTGTGCGATATTCAGACAAGATGTCAACAATCACCGAAAATAGCCGCAAATTGCCACGGTTTTTACCACTGGCTAATTTATATGTTTTGTCCGACTCAAATATCAGCGAACGACACTTATTATTATATATCTGTTAACTATGTCAAATAAAGTAACTAAAAGATGACATTATGTTCTGAAACCATGCCTGTACTTTACCCCGATATCCTACCGCGTTATGTGTGTTGGCATATACTGTTTTAAGGTTTCTCTTTGTTTCAGCATTCTGCTATCTATCGATGTACATACCACTTTGCTATTTTCTCACCTCTCAGTTAATATATTTTCTGATTGACGCGTTGTTTTTATTATTTCTCAAAACGAATGTTTCACAAATTGCCGTTGTTCACGCTCGTGGCCTATCCAACTTCAAGGTCTTCTAATCGAATATACACATGAGCAGTCATGGCTGACAATTTTCGTCATTATAGAAGATTTTCGGGAAACTTCGCTCTTCTTAATTCCCTGAATCTGTCAGAAAGTTTAATACTAAGGGCATGGGAGTTTCATTTAAAGATTGAAATTTCGAAATGAATTTGTATCATGGATGTGCGTATCATTTCACAAACTTCAGCCATTTTCCTGTAGAGTAGAATACAAATATAGAAGATGACTTTTTACCATTTTTCTCCCAATTAAGTTGAATACTTGACTGTTATTTAGCGCGCGTATGCGCGTATTACCTGGGGCAATTCTCGACACAATTAATGCTGCATTGAATTCTCAGGAAGGTTCAATTAACCCGTGAAACAAACAAATAGAACCCCATCAATACTGGATAAACTGATATGCCGAATCACTTCTCATTTTCATTTTTACTATTATAGGGAGAATATCTACGCTAGTTTGATGAATATCGGGAATTTTGTCATGAGTGAGGACCTAAAGGTTTCACTTTTTACAAGAGCTTGCTCAAGTGAAAATAATATTTTCAGGTCCACACGAATGAGATAAATCCCATCTCCAACAGTAGCGAAGATTCTCTTTTTATTATATGCTAGATGAAAATTTACTGCACAATATTAACCCTAATTCCACTGCAAAGGCGTATGTTTCAAAACTATAACAAAGAACGGCTTTTCTCTTTTTTAAGCGCGCACTGACCAAATCACTCAAACAAAAAAGTTCTACTTTTCCACGATAATTTAACCAACAAATAGTTCAACTCGCAGATGCAATTTAACAATTATAATCCTACAAATGAGGGTGTATTCATATTTTTCGTTAATATTAATGAAGTGTCAATGTCTGACAAGGAATTTTCAATCGAGTGAGCCGGCTCATCAAAATAAAAAAGAAAGAAAAAAATATTTTCTGTGCGAATCGATCAACAAAGTTTTTTCGGAAAATTTACGAGCTCCAAGAATCAACATCACTCTCAGAGTCACTTTCTTTTCTTCTAATGATTTTACTTTATTATTTTATTATCATTATACATGTAAATGTTCAGTCATAGAGTCACCAGCACGACTTGGGCACGTAGCGTGTACTGCTAGTAAAGCCGGCACTGAATCGCTTGTAACAGTATCGAAGTATCGACGGCGAAGTGATGCGTCGAGGCGTGACGTCATTTAGGAAGCTACTGATGGATATTCATAGTTATCCATCAAATCGATGGATATCGATAAACATATTTTAGATAATTTGCGATAATTCACAGGCTAGCACGTAACTTTTTTACATAATCTGTTTCTATTCTACACAAGCGTAATAAGCTGGCATAAATATTTTTGCATTTATGGCGTACTTCAGAATTTTGCAAAACATTCTCTTCTGAAATCCCGTCGTACCTTTTAGAAGACAACGCGGTGTCACTCATGTTGGTTCCTTTTATCATGTCAGGGTACACTCGTAAAATGCAGGATTCAGAAGAAGTACACCAGAGCCATATAGACTGACCCTACCTGAAAACAGGTGCCAATTGGACTACTAAACGATACTTTAGTTTTATTGTAATAATTTTGCTAAGAAATGCACAAAGGTATGAAAAAATCATGAATCAGCCGGAAAAAAATGTGATCTGGACTCCAACTAACCATACACCGATCCGTGCTTTGTGTTTGAAATTTTCGCAGACAACACCCCCACCCAACCCCATTCCCACTCCACCTATAATTTCAAAACAATTTCGCATTGAACTGGAGATAACTGCTAACAAAAATGAATTCCCGAATTTGTCGGCACTCAAAAAAGTTATTATACGAAAAGAGTTATATCCATTGTACAAAAAACCTCATTGCAAGACCAAAACACAATATCATAAGAAAAAAAAAACTAGAAACCTGTATACAGATCTTACGTGGAAGCAGGTGCTTATGAGTTATATTGCAGAATGTGTTGTTCGTTCCTATATGACCCTGAAACACCGCGTGGCAAAAACCTGCTCCGTATTAAACTACAGCTATTTTCAGATATGGATTCAGATATAGATGGCGCGAGTTAGAGGGATAGAGATGGTGGCTTGATTTGGGTTATTTTTTAAACCAACTGCTTTAAGAGGGTGTATACACCCATTTATGCCACTATGTGAGCTAATCGGTGACGTAGTCTACAATCAGCGTAATCAGCACCTGCAATTAGTAGTACCTCGGTGAAAACCGTGGAAGATAAACGAGTTTTTTCCACGACATTGCCGATAGCAATAGCTAATTTTAGAGGTGGTCTGGCAATGTCTGACTCGTCTGTCACACAACTTGCAACTATATGTGACATTTGTATGCCTTTGCGTACTGTGAAGGGCTTTGAACGTGCCATTTACAAAGCAGCAGTACTCAGACATACCACTGCCCGTTAAGGCGATAATTGTTTTCCAATTAATTAGTCTGTCTGGATTGGAGTTTCGGATATCGATTCGTCATCTTAGACCATTAACCAACGCACAGGATATCAAAATTCAGTATTTTAATCACCGTTTGTGAGTGAGAGTAAAAAGTAGAATGAGAATTCGCAAAATGATGTTCTGGAGATGAGGACAGGCGACTCATAGTGAGGAGTCGAGGTGATTCCTGAAATGAGCTCACATTCATTTTAAAGAACTAAACCTTATACCGATAGCTTTTTGAAACAAGTTTGCAGTTATCAGCATAAGTCGCTTTGACGCATCAGAACTCTCAACAGACGTGTTTACAACCACCATCCTATAACGTAGACTGTTGAGGAATTGTACAATAAACACCGCCTATCTAGAAGGGATTTAATATGTCTGGACTCCTACCCGACTCGCATACCTTCACAAATTCCATTTCTCATTTGGCAAGGACTTTTAAATTCGTGAGCGTGACATTTTGTGGCTACTCGATGACAACAAAAAGAAGACAGCTTATTCATCCACATGTTTCGTCAGCTCGCCTAAAATCTGTAATTTCAGTTCTCTCAGTGTGGATATATTGAATGCGTAATAGATATATAGAGGATATTCACGAAAATTTGATGAATACCGAAAATATCTCGTGAGTGGCTACAAAGAAATATGAGGATCTTCACGAGCGACGCAGTCGCGAGTGAAGATCCTCATATTTCTTGTAGCCACGAACTTTCTTTTTATTTAATGCTCTACGACTACAAACTCTCCAATTTGTGGCCTTTATTTGCCATTAAGGCGCAAATTTTCTTTTTATTTAATGCTCTACGACTACAAACTCTCCAATTTGTGGCCTTTATTTGCCATTAATGCGCAAAATGTATGTGCCGAACCGGCGTCCATACAAAAATTACAACAACCAAACTCCAACCATTGGAATGTGTGAATATCCGCACAAAAAGTAGTCCCGTCTTATTTCTCCCCTAACTTTACGATTTACCAAGGCTGGCGAATTGAAATAATCGCAATGTGTTTCGAAGAAATAGAATAATAACAAAAAACACCACTTTCTTATTTTCAATAACAAGACACGTCATTTCATTTTTTTTGAACTCAATGCACTGAAGACGTGTGAAGTTGAACTGAAGAAATTTGAAAGTGATTTCGGCTTTTCGCTGGAAGGTGAATGAGAAAGTCAAACTTTGAAACCGCTGATTTAATGAATTGATTTAGTCACTGTCACTATCAATTATTCGAATTCGTTTGTATTTGGGACTCTGGAATTCATTACTGATGTGCTGACTCTGTGATGATTGCATGTAAATGTTTATCGGCCCATTAAACGTGCTGCCACTGAACATCGAAGACAGTGGAAATGAACCTACGATGAAATATCGATTTCTAAATATCATTTTGATATTTCGTTTTGCCGACCGACAGGGGAATATGACTTAATTTTTCAGCGTGAATTGATGCCTGAGCATTAAATAAAAGATGATATTCCTGCATCATAAGTGACAACATATTTGATTGACATCTTAACTTTAGTGTTAGTTTCGCTGAGCAAATTATAACGTTTACAATTACAAAGCATAAAACAATTCAACCTTACTCTTCTTAGTGGAAACTCGCGCCTGAAGACCACGTACGACGCGTACCACCATAAACCCTAATATCTCGCTTTCGAAAGCTGACACTTATACCTTGGACTATTTATTAGAAACAAAGAATGAAAAGCAATAACGCCGCCAGAAAATTGAATTGTTACAGATCTAGAACAGTTTTTAATTATTTGCTTTTGTTAATTAAATAAAGAGGTTATTGTTTTTGGACAGGTTCGTACCGGTGTGACAGGAATGGAAGTCCGTAGGAAAATTAGTCCCTCTGGACTATTATTCCGCGGAATTATAGTCCTAGATCTAACATTTCTAGGAATAGTAGTCCGCCTAGAAATGTTAGACCTAGGACTATAATTCCGCGGAATAATAGTCCAGAGGGACAAACGTTCCTACGGACTTCCATTCCTGTCACACCGGCGGAGATTTCCACCATCGGTAACTTTATATCAGCCTTGTACCCCTAAATAGACAGATAAGTATGTTTAGCTAAATAATTACATTACATTTAGCGAAGCAAGTCCATGATAAGTCAAATCAGCTAAAACACTTGTTTAAGTCTGTTTGTTAAAATAAAGTGAAATAACTGAAATGAAAATAAAACTCAACATACACCTTTTACCAGTTTGGAAATTCTTGTGAATTTCCTAACATTTATGTGAGGTCGTGGATGAATATTTTCAACCTAAGAACCTGTATCTGACGATCTGGTCAAGTGCAGACAAAATGGAACAATTTCAAAATCCTTATCCCAGGGCCGGTACATTTTTCCAGGTGGTTCATATTGAATCAATCTTGAACTATTTTTTCTGAACTACCCATGGGATGTACTTACAATATAGGATCTTGGGGTACTGTGATCACTAATGATTTCAGCATAGGCTGCATATCACTAATAACTGCATTGTTCCCTGGTCGATATGTCCTATTGTGGAAACTTTGTGACGTTTATTAAAATATGCAAGATTTGTAGTCCGAATCTTCCTACTGTACAACAACTAAGCAGGACAGAAGTTATTTGAAGGTGGCGCGGAACTATAAGGCCAACAAAAGGATATTTATACTTTCCAATTAAAAAATCGTATCGTCCTAACTGTTCTCTCCATTTCTTCATTGCTCCGACATATACCTATGTAAAATTTGGAAATTCCTTCCAAGAAAATTGGTGTTCATTGTTTGACCTTAATTTTTTAATGGTATTCCCTATCGACTAAATGGGAGCCCGGTGACTCAGTGGTTATGACATTGGACATCAAACTGGAAGGTCCACGCCAGGGATAATTGTGTTGTGTCCTTTGGCAAGGCACTTAATCTCTATTGCTGAAGTGTGGGTATGGTGGCGCTGTGTACCAAAGCGTACCGCACGTCTATGGTGCACTTGTGTTCAACCAATGCTAAAGCTGTATACGTAGAGCTAGTACGCTGGGGAGATCGACAGATGCTCCCCGATGCTCGGTGGTTCTCGCCGGGTACTCCAGCTTCCTCTACCCATAAAACTGGCGGCACGAGGTCATCCTGGCTGTCGAAAGTGTCGTTAAATCCCCATAAACAAGTAAATAAATAAATAAATGTCACTGAATATTGATTTAAGATGGGTTAATACTTGATTGACATTAATTTGGGATTGATTTCCAGTTTCAACAAATTTCGTTAATAATCAACAAACAAAATATTGAAAACACCTTTCAGGGTATGCATGTCTACCCTACCACTTTCCACTTGTAATCTGGAAACACTGTTGGTGGTTAACCCTTTACCCAACGTAACGGTCAAAACCGGCCAGCGCTATTCTCAAAAATCGCCAATTAATTTTCACTATTTTTTTCATTTTTTGTCTCAAAAACATAGGTTATGACCCCTGGTTGGAACGAGCTCGACGAGCTCGTTCCAACGAGGGGTCATAACCTATGTTTTTGAGACAAAAAATGAAAAAAAATAGTTATTCAAGAATTATTTTTGCAAGTGTCGTCTGCTTTTCTCGTTAGGTAAGAGCTCGGCATGATTCTTCTTGTGCCCTAATACATTTAACTCCTTGCAAGTTGCTGGTGGGCGTTCCTGCCAGGGACCGAATTTCTCTTCTCGCTGAAATAAGTATACGTTTGGAACATGTAATCAATGCTTTCTCCGATGCATTCAAATGCCACATCCTCAGTCTGTTTACGAAAGCCTGGCCATCACATAGTAAGTTATTTTATTGATTGATTGATTTATTTTGCAGCATAAGAGTATACAAGATATATGATTAACAAATCAACGGTAATATGGTCTGAGGTTTGTGGCTTGAAGCGTATGTTGACATATGCTCTGAGCCGCAAACATCAGACCACTTTACTGTCAATTCATGACATTAACGTATATTCGCCAATACGACCCCATTCGCAGCCCTAAAACACACACCATGAAATGAACAAGGCAACTTTTAACGATTACAAATTTAGTAAATAAACCTCTCGTTAACCCAGGATGGCATGGACAAATGTTTAATAAAGCAGAAAAAGGTCGAGAGGTGACTTCATCTTATTTCAAATCGTGAACTAGTTTGTAATTTAAACAACACTTCATCTGGAACATCGTCTGCTGGCAGTGTAAAAAACCTAGAAAAATGAAGCTCTCTGTAAGTCACTCTGTTGATGATATAATTGCGAAAGGGGCAAACTAATTGCAAATATTTCGCGTGGTGTCGTCAAACGATAATATATGCTACTAGAGCCGTAAACATAGCAAATACTACACGATCTCTCGTTTAGTCAGAGAACGAGAACGAGAAGTTTAGTCTTATTGGAACATTGACTGTTCTGCCCGCTCACGATACTTCGCGAGGCCCGATATTAGCAGTCTAATATTTCTAACCTATGATTTGACCGCATGATTATATGGCTATCTCTCATGAACAAACCATTTACCAAACTGTACTTTCCTGGAAACGGGATTTGGGAATTGAGAGCCCCTGGGATTTAGAACCTATCTGGCCACCCATTTAAACCACATTTTCAAATTATAACACATATTATCATTCTCTTGTTCAACCCTTCTTTGCTATAACGTTGACGTAGTTGCTTGCAAATTGTTATATACATCATTTTCACGGCGGTTGAGCTTGTTTCTAAATCGTGATTGTTCCCGCCCCTACCCAGTGGAGCTGTGGATAAAGCATCGGGGACATCGAGATTTTTACCTCCAACATGGGAAATGGTGTACTTCTAACGAAATAGTCAGATCATGTAACAGTCGCGCAGTAATAATTGGGTCACCACCAAAGCTTCACGGTTTCACGGCCGGACCAGGGAATGACATATTCTAATTAAAGCATTTTCGTTTGCGTGATACTGATTTTCAAATGCGAATCGAATTTAACTTATACATGGCCGCCACTGGTCTAGTTATTACATTTTCTTGTTGCCAAGCTTGGAGTATCTCAACATAACAGGAATTTACATTCGTAATAAGAAATCCGCCTTTCAATAGATTTACAGGCTAAGTCAGATTGTGTCCAAGTTAGAGAACGAATATTTGCGCAGAGAATGTTACGAAAATTATTTTCAGCCACTTCCTTCAATGAACACAATCGTCGACTCGTATAAACTTTCTGTATAACCCAATGGGATTTATGGTATCAAACACAATTGCTCTTTCATCTATGGGAAGTATAAAGGTGTCAGCACCAAGGCTAGAACATTGCAATTGGCACCTTTATACTTTCAATTTAAACCTTTGAACCATTGCGGCCGTTTTCCCTGCAAGGAACATGATACGTCATAACGTCATTAAATAGTATGGCTGTTCAGTAAGTGTGTGGGGGTAGACCAATCAATATTTTCAACATGGCTGCACGTTGAACATATTGATTGGTCTACCCCAGTTGTGTATATGGACTCTTGTAACTGCTGACATTGAACTGGCATGGGAGATACCACTAGAGTTCAAAGGGTTAAGGTATTCGGTTCAAAGAGGTACAAACTGACTCACGGATTACATACTTTGCTCACTCGCCAGAGACCCGAAGATTACACCGAGGAGGATTACAAAAATTACGGAGACATTCTGGTTCAGACTCACACCATGAAGAAGAACGACGATCCCAAAGAGACGAGACCGAAGGATAGGAGAGGTTACAAGTGGAAGCACGTGGTGGAACCCATATGGAAAGCGAACGAGTCTTTCGTGAAATCGACGACTGGGAAGGGAATACCCGACACGATATTTCTTCCGCGGGATCCCGATGTCTTGTTGGGGAGATTGAATTTGTTGATGGCAAGCAGAGAGGCTGGCAACATCGGAGTGGATAACGAGATAGTGAGCGTATGTGACGAATTGTTGAGGCAGAAGGTCTTGACTAAGAAGGATTATTAAAAGTTGATGAATCGTTTGAAATAATAAAATACTAAGAGAAAAGAAAAAAAACAAAAAAGAAATATTAAGTAAATAAAAAAAATATATATTTACAAAACAATAATAAATAATAATAATTAAAAAAATGTTAGTGATAAATAACAGAGGATGCGCTACATCTTACGTCTATGGTGGATCGGGCATCGTTGATTCGATGATGCGATTTATAACTATTAAATTCACCGGCGATGCCGCGAAACAGATTGCTTCGAGCGCTCTCAAAATCGGAAAGAAAACGGCGATCGATGCGGGTAAGAAAGCTACGACCGAAGCGAGCGGTAGAATAGCTTCGGAAGCCGGTAAGAGAGGCGCCGACGCTTTGAGTAATACATTGATAACTCCACAACCTGCCAAACCTTCCAAACAATCGAGACTCGAACCGAAAATTTGGAGAGATTTCTATGATGATGTCGTACCGATACAAGACTTAGATAAAATGACTAAAAGATCGGGATTGAAAGTGAGTTATAAACTAGACTTTATGATTCTGGAGAATCATGGCTTTTCCCGATGAGATTCCATGATTTTTCATGACCCCACAGTGTCTGATGAATTGTTTTTAACTGTCTCACTGAAGTCCCTTCATTGATGTTATGAGAAAGGTGAAGATAGTAATCTCAAATGACAGAGTTTGATAAAAAATTGTTTAGGTAAAAACCATCATTAACGGTGGAGTGGTTTAATGTCAATATCGTTGTCCAACAAGTCAATGACCAACAAAAGGAGTTATGTTTGTTTGACACATACCCACTGAGTGCTGTGGCAATTTAAAAATGGTTCATTTTATCTCAAATGTATCCCAAATATTGATGTCTGGCAGCTTGTAGAGGGTTAACAAGTGCTAACAGGAATATTTATTCATGCAACTTGTAATGTCACACCAAGATCTGTGAATGGCCATTTTTTTCTTTAAAATCTACAAGATGTTTTCTGAGAAATCCAGGGAGAACATGAATTTTAAGCTTTTGATGGGTATCATTGTTTATCCAGCCCAAAACGGGTTAAGTGTTGTTTTTTTAATACTCTTATTACTTCCATAAATAATTCTCAGTGAATTCTACTTCCACTTATTTTGATCTCTCCTCCCAACTTTGGGTGCTGTGGGTACGCAAACACAGCACATTTTACCAACATTTTGATGTTTGAGAACCTGCATAGGGTTAACAAATGCTTACAGGAATATTTTATACATGCAACTTGTAATGTCATACTAAGATCTGAGAATGGCCATTTTTTCTTGAAAATTTATGGGATGTTTTTAAAGAAATCCTCAGATAACACAAATTGTTAACCCTTTGAGGGGTATCTCTCTGTAACCAGCTCTAAAGGGTTAATGCTTGGTTTTGTGAATACCTTCATTACTTACAAAAATGATCGACGGTGAATTCCACTTCCAATGAAGGAGGTTATGTTTATCTCGTAGGTACACATTTGGTGTTATGGTTGCCCAAGAACAGCCCGTTTTCTCCAAATGTCTATGCTTGGCAGCCTCTGGAGGGTTAACAAATGTTTACCGAAACATTTTGTTCATGCTTGTAATGTCACTCGAAGACCTGCGAATGGTCAATTGTTCTTGAATTTTTTTTTTTTGAGAAATCCACAGAAAACTGGAATTTTAAGCTTTCAAGGGGTATATCTCCTTAACCAGTCAAAAATGGGTTAAGACCTCGATTTTTTAATACATTTACTACTTACAAAAATGTTTCCCTGTCAGTTTTGCGTCCGGTAAAAGAAGTTACGTTTCTCTGTTGCATTCCCTTTTGATGTTGTTGTTGTTCAAAAGCAGACTATTTTTTTTCAAAATTTTGACATTTAGCAGCCCATGGAGGGTTAAAAAATGCTTACCGGAATAATTTATCCAATCAACTGGTAATGTGATACCATGACCTATCAATGGCAATTTTCTCTTGAGAACGCTACCAGATGTTTGTAAAGAAAAAAGGGGGAAACATAAATTTTTAAGCCTTTGATGGGTATCACTATTAACAACCACAAAAGGGGTTACGCTTGGTTTTTTGAATACCCTTATTACTTACAAAAATGGTCCTCGGTGAATTCCACTTCCAACAAAGGCGATTATGTATATTTCTCAGTTACAGGTTGGGTGCTGTGCGTGTCTGAAAACAGCCCATTTCAATTAATTACGATGCTTGGCAGTCTTTAGAGGGTTAATAAACGCTCACCGCAATATTTTGTCCATGCAACTTATAATGTCACACAAAGACCTGCGAGTAGTCAATTTTCTTGAGAACCTACAGGATGTATTTAGAGAAATCCACAGAAAATGGGAATTTTAAGTTTTTAAGGGGTCTCTTTTATTTAGCCTGCCCAAAATGGGTTAAGACTTCGACTTTTGAATACCCTTACTACTTACAAAAAGGTTTCCATATAGATTGTGCGCTCGATAAAAGAAGGCACTTTTCTTTGTGGCGTACCCATTGGGTGCTGTTGGCGTCCAAAAACAGCTCATTTTATCACAATTTTGACATTTAGCAGCCCGTGGAGGGTTAAGAAATGCTCACCGCAGTATTTTGTCCACGCAACGTCTATTGTCACACCAGGGCCTTGGAGTGACAATTTTTTCTTGAAAATCTACAAGACTCGTTTAAAGAAATCCACGGAAAACACGACCTTTTGAGCTTTATGTGGGTATTGCTGTTTAACCAGCTCAAAATGGGTTAACGCTTGGTTTTCTGAACACCCTTATTACCGACAAAAATGATTCTCGGTGAATTCCACTCCCAATAAAGGAAGTTATGTTTATCTCTCGTGTATGGTTTGGGTGCAGTGGAGGCCTGAAACCGGCCTATTTCATCAAAGTTTTGATGTTTGGCAGCCTGTGGAGGGTTACCATATGCATCGCCTGATATGTCGTGTGTATCAAAGAGTGTGTCACAGACAGTTCTAGCAATGACGAATGTATAAAAAAATTTACAAGATGTTGTTTCGAGAGAGTGCCGATAAACCCCAATTTTGGCATTTTTTTGTCAATTCTGACGAAATAAGGGTTAAATCGAAAATTCCGCTTCGGTACATTTTTAGATTGTGTGCCCCTCTATGCGTGTGCAAAATTTCGTTAAAATCGGTTCGAAAATGGCTTCTGAATCATATGGAAAAAATGTGTGAAAAAAAAAAAAGAAAAAAAAAATAATCCGTAGAAAAACAATAGTCTTTTCCAGAGGGAAAAGCCCAATAATAAAAAAAAAAATTATATATATATATAAAAATAGAAATTAAAATATAATAAAAAATGAGAAAAAAACATAATTCAAAACATAGTAAAAAACAATTAGAGAAAAAAATGAATATCAATCAAAGATATGTCTTGGAATGATGTGATGACCAAGAGGTCGAACGACGAGATCTTTCCCAAGAGCATAAGAGGTCTGATAGTGGGAAAATCAAAATGCGAAAAGATCAATCTCTTGATGAATCTATTATTGTGACCTGGCTGGTTGGATTACGACATATTATTCGTTTTTGTCAAGAGTCTCTTTCAACCGGAATATAGATTGCTTCGAGAGTGCATGATGCGTAAATTACCAAAGGATGCTATGTTGAGAATCTTTGACAATCGAGACGATTTCGAAAGACACGAGACTTCGAATATATTGGAACGAACGGCGAGAGAACTGACCAAGAGAAATTTGGAGTGTTCGAACGTGGAATGTCAGTTTTTCGAGAATGCCAACGACGTTTCGTATACTAAACAGTTGAAGTCGGAGAATAAGAATCTCATGATCTTCGACGATCCACTGTTGGAGAGACAGAATCGATGTGAATCGTATTATGTTCAAGGACGTCATAGCAACGTGGATTGTTTCTATTTTTCTCAGAATTATTTTCGACTGCCCAAACAGACGATAAGGGAGAATGCTAATTTTCTGTGTCTCTTTCGTCATGATCTCAATCACATCTATGGAGATCACGTGGCTAATGACATGAGTAGAGAAGAATTCAGGAGATTTTGTAAGAAGGTATGGGTCAAAGGACTTCACAATTTCGTGGTGATCGATTTAACTAGCGAATGTAACAACGATTATCGACGATTTTTTTTTATATTCCTAATAATAATAGAGAAGAAAATAAAAAAAACAAAATCGATAAAATATAAAAAAATATACAAATAATAAAAATAATGTCAGAATATCATCTATTTGAACAGATAGTCGAGAACACGGATGCGAAACAATCTTTTCAAATCATAGTGAGTCACGACACGACTCAATTCATGACTAAATTCGAACCGTCTATCGAATTGAAGAAAGAAAAGTGATTCGAGATGGCATTGGTTAATCTCGAGACTTACTATTTATTTCCCAATGTCACCGAAAAGAATAGCGCATTCAAGTATTCTAATGGAGTGGATTGGTTCGAGATACGAATTCCCAAAGGAAGTTATGACATAGACGATCTGAACCATCACATCCAGACGAGACTGAAGACCGACGGCCACGGAGGCAATATGATAAGAATTGCTCCCAATATGAGTACTCTTCAGACAATATTAGACTTGGGAGATAATTTTTGAGTAGATTTTAGTGCGGAAGATTTAATTGGTAAGATGTTGGGATTCAATCAAAAGATGTATCGATGTTTCGCATCGTCCAAAAATATGGTCAACATTCTCGTGGCCAATAGCATTATAATGAATGTCAATGTGTTCTCGGGATGTTACGTCGATGGAAGCGCTCAGCCTACGATCTACTCGTTTTTTTCTGGACGTTTTTCCAGGTTACAAGATCATGGGACGACCTAGAAATCTTGTCTATCTACCCGTGATCCTGGACACATTGTATAGCATCGAAACCAGGTTGACGGATCAGAATGGAGATTTGTTAGATCTTCATGGAGAGAGAGTGACTATACGATTTCACATCAGAGAGACATGAAAAAAATTAAAAAAAAAAATAAATATAATTTGAAAAAAATAAAAATAGATTTAATTTGAAAAAAAAAACCTTTTCATTTTATATCTTTTTTTTTATTTAACAAAAAACATTATTTTCATTTTTTATACATTTATATAAGAAATAAAAAAATTAAAAAAAAAACATAATATTTATAATAATTTAAAAAAATAACTAACTTGTAATATTTCTAATTAAAAAAAAATTATAATCCAGTGAAAAAAAAAAAACAACAAATATGACTAGCAGTCGATACATCATTAAAAACGTGAACATATCGGAAGGACAGTAAGCTAAACTTCATAGAGCATTGAGCCATCGAGGCGAGGCTGTTACATTTAAATTTAGTTACGAAGATATGACGAGTGGCGGTAATGATTGAATCTCCTGGATTAAAACTCAACTCAAAAGGATGGAGAAAGTGATTCGTAATCGAACGAGAATGACGGTGAGATTCAATTGAAATAGAATTTGAAAATGAAAGGCGGTTTCTTAATGCTATTGGGACTCGTCACCAAAGCACTACCCATTCTCGCAAAGATGGTGTTGCCAGCTCCGGGCGTGAAGCTCTCTCGGGACTCGCTAGTTCGGGAGTTGACAAAATAATGGGAGGAAAGAGACTATTTTTGAAGAAGGGAGGAGCCGTGTGTCGGTAGATGCTGAAGGTGAAGGATTGTACCTAGGACCCATGACAAAAAGATGGTAATGATTTCCATGGAGACGGTCTCGATCTGAAGACCAGAGAGATTGTGGAACCGATTGGTAAAGGTTTATTGTTTGGCCAGAATTCACCATTTAAGAATATACCCTTTTTGGGTATGTTATTAGAAACAAAAAATAATAACGATTAAAAAAATAAAATAACAATTAAAAAAATGGAACAAGAGGAAAGAAAATGATATTCCCCATATCATTCTAACGACAGCGACAAAAAAATAATGGTTTTATCGAAATACGAAAGGCATAAACTCCAACTTTCAAAATAAAAAATAAAAAATGTCATCAGTTTCCAATAATAATATGCACGATCGTAATAGGCGATAAGTATTCGTTCATTCGTTTGATGATGAGATGAATAGATATGTTGTTATTATAAAAAAACGAAATATATATAGAAGAGAAAAAATATAAAAAAGATAATACTAAAAACAAAATAATAAAAAAAAAAATAAATAATAAGAATAGAAATTTTTTTTTTATATGAAAATTATGACGAACGATTCCATGGAATCGAGAGCTTGGTTTCTTCGAAGAGCACTGTGCAGAGCTTATACGATCTGTGTGAACGAACAACTTTCTCGTGTCTTGAACAAAAGATGCCTTGGTTGTCAAGAGGAGAACGAATTTAATCACATTGATCATTCGTGTCTTCTGATGGAATGGGAAGACACCATCACCATGTATTTCATGTCTGCATTGGAATACGTCCGACGTGACGACGTGATCAAATGTTGGAGACAATTCGTGTCTTGCGTCGGCGAACCCGAGCCTACAAAATCGGAAGAATTGAAGTTAGTGTATCGAAGTCCCACCACCGGAGACAGGGAACGCGTTTTGGAATATTTGTTGGAAAATGGGAGACCACTAAAAAATGTTTCTGTTAAATAATAATTGTTTTTTTTATAAACTTATATAAGAAATAAAAAAAATAATCTCTATCCTGAAAGGATCAAGATCAAGAAGGAGTCCAAATCACCAAAATTTGCAGTCGGCAAAAATATTTTGCATGGATCCGTCGACAGACAAAATAGAAGCGTTAGAGTATGATGAAGATGCCAGCAGAGAAATCATCGGAACATTTTACGAACAAGAATTGCAGAAGACGACATTTTGAAGAACCAATCCTTCACTTTTATTTTTTTTTACACATATATATTTAAAAGGAGAAAAAAAAAAATAAATAAAAATCAATAATTAAAAGAAAAAACAATTAATAATAAAAACAAGTGAATTAACACACACTGACAACAAAAAAAACAAAAAACAAAAACATAACGAATATATTAGATATAACCAAAGATATATTGAGAGACGAAAGCATTCAAGAATATGAAGTTCACGAGTACGAACCAGTGACTGGAACCAGTCTAAACAATGCCGGTGAAATAAGAATCAATGTCGAAACGGTTCGTTCATCCCAGCGAAAGTTACATAGTGATATAGGGGCGTCTCACCAAGGAAGACGGAAGCGATTATGCCATTGATGATGTGATCACTCTAGCCAATAATGGTATGATGCATTTGTTCAGTAATATAAAATACATGCTCTCGGGACAAGAGATAGAATCCTTTTTCGTCCTGGACAAGCCACCACGACGTATGGACTCTTGACGTATCAGGACGATTTTTCAAAATCTAAAGGACTCAATCAATTGTGGGTGAAAGATACCGTTGCCAACATGAGTTCAGCCAATAACAGGTGCCCTGAGATTTAATTACGTCGTCAAGACATCGAGGCCCAAAGGAACGTTTTCGTTCAGGATACTTCTGAAACACATATTCGGATTCGCGGAAGATTATGATAAGATTCTCCATGGATTCAAACACAATCTGACGTTGATTCGGAAAGGAAATGACGAAGCCATTATGAGACCTGCTGTGACCGATGCGGGTAAGATACATCTGAACAAGGTATCTTGGTTCGTTCCACACATATTGCCTTCAGTCGCAGAGAAAGTACGTCTCTACAAGATCATAGAATCGAAGAGTAAATTACTGGTGGGATATAGAATGAGACAGTGTGACACGGCTAGTATTCCACCATCTAGCAATCACTTCGATTGGAGATTGACCACGAAATCTCCTTCGGAAAGACCACAATTCATCGTAGTGTCATTTCAAACCGATAGGGATGGGTTTCAAGAGAAAAATCCTTCCCTATTCGATCATTGAGACTTGAGAACCATGCAGCTATTTCTAAATGCCACGAGATATCCGGCCATCGATTATAATGCCTCTTTCGATAAGAAGGATTTCTGCAGACTATACGGCGATGCCACGGATTTCAGAAAGAAATATTATCGACTGGATGAATTGATGGGTAATCCTAACATCACTCCCACCGAATATAAATCGATGTGTCCCCTGTTCGTATTCGATGTTAGTAAACAGAGTGAGCGACTCAAGACTAGCGTCTTAGGCATTGAGATCAAGATGCAATTCGATAAGAATGTGCCAAGAAGAACCGAGGCTTTTGCTCTAGTCCTATCGGATAGAGAGTTAGAATTCGAATCGGACAGGCAAAAAATGTCTATCGTTCGATTATATATATAAAAATGGAAATTAAAAATACCCCTTCAAAAAAAATATTGATAAAATATAAAAAATAATAATAAAAAGAAACCCTAAAAAATGAATAATCAAGATAGAGAATGTTTGAGACGAAATCAAATGCATTTGGTAGGTAACATGAATGAGAGCAATTTATTAAATACATAAGATCGACTGGAAATGACAACACCCATAATATTGACTTCGGAAATGGTAGAACGAATTAAAAAACAGGGAACAACCATGAAAGATTGCGTGAGACATTTACTAGCTAGGTTAACGTATAGAGGAAAAATGGCTTTTGAAGAATTTATTATTGCTATGCTGAATCTTGATTTAGACATGTACGAGTGTTTTAAGAATGTTAAACCAACACAAATAACAATTTTTATGCAAGTTTGGAATGTCAAACCGAAAATAAAAAGTGATAAAAAAGATAAATATAATTGGATTTTGAGACATTGATTTATTCTCAAAATCCAATTATATTTTTGTTTTGTCTCCCCAACATCACAAAAAGGGGATTAGTTTTATTTATTTTTTTGTACTCACTGTTTGTTTAGAGGGTTCAGTTCAATCAACAGAGAGACCACTGAAGTGGCAGCTTGGGGATTATTGGTTTTCGTCTTGAAATTGATCCTATCGCCATTCTGCACCTTGAGAGGCGTACTGAAGATGCTAGTGTTCGAATGTTGCTTCTTCATGTTTTCAACACTGTAACTCTCCCCACATTCCACACCGTTCACCACGAGATTGACGATTGGTTTTTCGCTTAAGTCCGTAGAAGTTAGACTCATTCGAATGATATCACCTCCCACATGCATGGGATATCCTATCAGCCCGTGCAGTGGTCCGCTACCCCCAATTCCAAAAGACCATTCGGCTTTTCCCTCATCTAACACACCGCTCTCCTAGGCCCAGATGGTGATCAATTGTCTGGCGTATTTTATCTTTTCCACGATGGAGATTAGATTGCAGGCATCCATCATGTGAGTGGGATCCGGCAGATTCGTGAGTGTGTACCCTCCCATGTCCAGGTTACCTTCCATCATATCACCTTTTCTCCAAACCGTATTTTCTTCCAAGAACTTTCTACTGACTGCTCTGGAATCATATTCCGGTTCGTCATCGAGACCGAATAGTTCGTAACCGTTCATGTTGATGCCGGCCTCCATTTTTCCTCCGGATTGTTTGTTCAGATACAAGTCGTCGACTTGAGATTCCAGATAGGATTGAGAATCCTGTATGGCAGAATCCACGTAGCCTTTGTTGACTAACGTCGAATCTTTGTCCATATCGTCGATCGCAGACAGATTCAATATCTTATTGAATTCCACATCCAGATCCGATTTCATTTCTAGCTCGTCGACGTTATTCTTCCTCAGTTTCATGTATACGAATTGTTTGGTTGCTGCATCGTTGGGATTCGTGGGATCGGATAAGTTAATTATCTTGTTAGAATTCGCGTTCAATTGAGACAGCATCACTTTAGGAACGTAGCAATCTCTCAGATGTTTACTGAATCTCGCGTGAGAGTCGTCTACATATCTTTTAGTGGCAACATCGGTCGAATCTCTTGGATCTGCTACATTCACCACTCGTTTAGATTTCAAGTGGAGATCGTCCGTCATGGCTTTATTCACCCAATTATCTCTCATCATCTGCAAAAAATTTTCGTCTCCTCTATCGACATATTTTTAGTCGCGGCATGTGACTGATTGATCAGTTCTGGAAGATTGTAGATTTCTTATTGTTTAAATGTAAAGGTTCTTGTCGAGGTTCGTATCTTTGAACGTATCGTTCATCCAAGTTGGCAATGTTACCAACAATTTCGACTGTGGTTCTTCTTTTTTTCTAGAGGAACCTTCGTTATCATCAGCGCGACCGAATTTATCGACTGTCATGTTTTATTTTGATTTTATAATTTAAAATTATATATTTTTTTATTATTGTTTTAATTAATGCAACCAAAAATTTGTTTATTTATTATATCTCTCTCTCTCTATATATATATATATCCCAAAAAAACAATTTTCGTTAATATAAATCGTTGAGAATATCTTGAAAGTGATCTCCTTCCGACCATCTCTTGAGAACGTAGAGGCATAGGTGACCGCAAAGCACTCGATCCGGTGCTTGCACTCGTTCGGTATTGTAAATAATTGACGTTAAATAATTCCTTATTTCTATCAGCAGTGAGATGCCGTAGCTATCGAAGTAATAATTTTTATTCCGATTCAAATGTCACACAAAAAGGGGTTGGACCCTCTTAAAAGTGGTTAAAATATGCATCAACTGGATCTTGAAATTTCGATGGTTGGACGACACAGATGATGGGGTTTCATAAATTACCCTTCCGTATGGCACTTACTGCATTTCTGGTCCATACTATATTGTATACATGCATGCCTGGGAATTTGCAAACTGTCATCCCCAGAATGACGTCCCAAGAGGCTAATTGTGCTGATGCTACCCTGCACAACAGAGGATCATTACTAAATTTACCCTCTGTGAACCTCAATCCGAATCAATGTCTCAGGTGAAAATAGAAAGAGGTCCACATAATAAATTGGGAATTCTAGCCCACTGTATGGGGTAGCCTCAGCATATTCATCCTCTGTGGACCTCACTCTGTAGATAACAGACTGCATATTTCCAGGCTTGTATACATGTAGAGTCACGGGTGTCAGTGTTGATTAAACCTGTACATGCTATTTGGGTGGACAATCAGATCCACAAACTTTAATAACGACCTATTGTTATATCCTGTATAACGACAGTAAAGTAAATTACACAATCCTGATGTAATAGATTTTTTGTAAGCATTTTGCTTTGTCTCCGGAGAGAAATAGTCATGTGGAGAGTGAGTGTTATTACTGAACAAGACTGTAAGTAACTTCAATGTTTTGCGATGAGCAGGGACGGGGAAGAGGGTGGTAGCCATGTTTGCTCAACCACGAGTTGAATTCGCCGCTCGGTTATTACATACACATACCTACAGTACGTGGAGAGTGTATTATCACTAAATCACCCGCAGAGTGGAGATTCCACCCAATCAATAATTGAAAATTTGTTGCAAAGAATAACAAGCACAAGCAAAGTTAGAGTCAATGGACCCCCGGGTGAATCCCTGAGGTCCATTGGCTGAGACATTGCTTGTGTTTTTAGTCGATATATACAAAATACGAAAGTTATAGTTTGGGTGATAACCCCACTCCGCGGGTGATTTAGTTACAATCCACTCTCCACGTACTGTATGTGCTTCTCGGCGCGATATTCAGGCAAGGTTCCGACACAAGGGAAAAAAATATAAAAAAATAAAAAAAAAATAAATAAATTTCGACAGGGTGTCAACATCACCGACATTAGTCTATACCCTGATATCCCTTGTATTGTGTGTTTTGTCATATATTGTTTTCAGTTTTCTCTTCGTTGCATCATTTTGTTATCAATCAATGTACATGTCATTTTACTCTTTTCTCACATGTTAGTAAATGTAAAGTCGTTTTTATTATTTCTCAGAGCGAATGTTTCATAAATTACTGTTTCTTGCGCTCGTGGCCTATCCAATTTCAAGGTCTACTAATCGAGCGTACATGTGATCAATCATGATTGACAATTTTCGTCATTGGAATAGATTTACGGGACAGTTAGCTCCCCTTAATTTCCGAGAGTGCAGGGGAAGTTCAAAAAAGATTGAAATTTCGACTGTTAGAGAGTTTGTATCATCGATGCGCGTCATTTTCCCATAGAATCGTATAAAAACTGGCTTTTTTCAATTTTCCCCAATCAAATTGAATATTTGACTTGTATTTAGCACGCGTGCGCGCGTACTACTGTGGGCAATTCTCGGCACAAATAATGTGGGATTCAGTTCTCATGGAGATTCAATTGACCTGGGAGACAAAGAAATGGAACCCTGATCATACTGAATCGACTAAATGCGGAATTAGTTATTACTTCTCGTTTATATTTTTTACTATTATATTTTTTTATAAACTGTTTCTGTTTTGCGCAAGCACAATAAGCTGACATAAATATTTCGGAATTTATGGCGAACTTCAGTGTGTTGCATCCATTTCTGTAAAACATTCGGTCATGGAATCCCATCAAAGTTTTATAACACAACGTTATCACAAGGATCGTTTCCTTTGACTATGTCAACGTTCACTCAAAGAAATGCAGGATTAAGAAAAAGTACAGATGAAAACAATTTATTTGACACATCAACTCGACCAGTTCGGCAACGACGTAATTTCCGTTGTTCTGGATGGCGTTGTATATTTCACATATTGTTTTTTTCAATATTGAAACTTCTGGCATTTTCCCGTGGAGGAGTACAAAAATACAGAATCTGTTGGTTGAAACTGAAATGGTTGCTTTGAATCATCATGACAGGGTCACATAATTGGGAATATATTTAATTCAGATGCTATTTTTGTTGATTAGTGAACAATTAATCAATGCATGCAGTTTTGACCTTAATGAACCTGTATACACTTGAGAGTGGTCAGTCACCTGAGACTGGAGAAAGTAGAATAATGTTGAGCCAGATGCTCAGCTGCAATAAACTTGAAGTAAACAAAACCCTCAAAGACACTTTTTTTACTTCCAGTCCTAAAATAAACAATTGTAAGGGAGACTATTTTCCCTTGTGAATATCAGTACTTTACCTAAAATAAAACATGAAAATTTGTACTGGCTTAAAACAGTAAAACTTGCTATGTACAGTTGAGATAAAAACATATTGCATCTTCCCTGTTTTAATTCTGTCACACAGTTCCCCCCATCGAGAAATGTCGTCCCCGACATTTACTCTTGGGTAATGAGTGACAAAACAGCTTCGCATATACTACTGTTGTTTTCTTTGAAGAAACCTTCATCTGCAAGGGACTTCAACATATTTACTTTATCTTTCCATTCTTGTTCAGGAGTAGTATTTGTCAGGCTGTATTCCCCAGATTTCATCCATGCTGGCTGTGTTCTTGATCGAGTGGAGCGTCTTGGTATAGGTACAGGTGGAGGATAGCTTCCACTATCTAAGACATCTTCATGATGAGCATTTCCAGGGGAAGTATCTGATGGAATTATTTCTGTAGTGGTTTCTGCTCTACTTTCTTCAGCCCTGGAAATAAAACTTTCATCAGAAACTGATGATTCTACACCAGGAACAACATCACCATTCAATGTTACTTTCAACATACAAAGCTATATCCCAACAATACAAAAATAACATCTGAATTAAATATATTCCCAATTATGTGACCCTGTCATGATGATTCAAAACAACCATTTCAGTTATAATTCTCAACACAGTACACTGCTACTGCACTATTTACCAACTATGAATAGTGAAGTACTGACATTATTTACAATTATAAAAGCAAATATATTATCCACAAGTAATATGGATGCCTACCATCAGTGTGATGAGCTCCATCCCTGTCTCTGTCTCTCTGCCTATCTACACCATGGTACAGCCACAGTACTGAACTTGTAACCTGAAATGGTTGCTTTGAATCATCATGACAGGGTCACATAATTGGGAATATATTTAATTCAGATGTTATTTTTGTATTGTTGGGATATAGCTTTGTATGTTGAAAGTAACATTGAACCACCCATCAAGTTTATTTTATTATTGGGGGATCCTAGTCATGTGACCATGGTACTTAACGGATGCAGCAGTGGAATTATTATCCACCCGAAACTATTTATTTATTGCCATTTGTACTAAGTTTGCGTCTGCGATAGGATTTACTGGAAGGTTATTGTTCTTTATATGACCTGTTCATGTACACATTTGCTGAACACCTTGATAGACTCTTGTCTTCAAGTTGTTCAGTGGTGTGTGCATGGAGAGATCATACCATTGGATCAGATCAGTAATACTGTTGTATTACAATTTATTGGAATGTTGGGCAAGGTGGATAATTTAGATTTTCCTGATCAACTCTTATCATATTTTGATTAATATTTGGCTGAATGTCTTTGTTTATCGGACACCAAGAGCTCATCGATTGTTGTGCCCCACCAGAATGAGCTCATCGAGCTTGCACTGTTGTGGTACATTGGCCGATGTCCACTTGATGGTAGATTACTGTGGTTTGCACAGTAGTAATATAAACCAGGACTTTATCCATGGTCGTGCTTCACTGGAATGAGCTTACTGAGGTTGTTCTTGTGCTCTTCATCCATTTATACTGTCTTAGAAGGAGCTCTCTGTGAAATAAGTCACAGTGTGTGTCTTTGGTTCATTGGCTGATGTTCCTCAGTGGAGTAAGCTCCTTGGACTTACTCTGTTGCAGCTCATCGGCTCGTGCACTCTTGACTGGAGCTCAGGTAATTGCACACTTGTTGCTGGAAAGTGATGTGATAGGGTTGATAATTTTGCTTCGATTTTGTGTATAGATATATATATATAAGTATTGTATTGTTTTTATTTGTAGGAGTTCTGATTTGATGTGATGATTTGATTTGATCTGTTGATTTGATGATTTATTGATCGTTGACAATAAATTGAACTCACGATAAACTTCAACCACCGACTTGTTTATTCTGTTCATCATAAGCAAGAATTGGTTACAATAGGTTTTTTTCTCCAACAATAACTTGCTTCTTAATTAGACATTCCTGGTTCCTCTAATGATTGCAAGGGGGATAACTTTATCGGAAGTCGATTAACGCGAAGATAGAAGTCAGGGATGCGATTTGATATGAAAGATCTGAATCTCGTTCACTAAAATCGATTTGAGCCGAGGTAAACCTCAGCTTAAAACGATTTTAGTAAACCCGGTACAGAAATTTCATATTAAATCGTGACTCATTAGGGTGTTATACAGGTAAAACTATACGACATAAAAATCAGTATGGACTTGTGAAAGTGTAAAAATGATCAACGAGTTAGCAAATGCATCTACCTTTGTCTCTCAACCAAACGCGTAACAATGATGTATGAACAATGGTTCGCAAAATGCATTTATTTATTTATTGAGGTTTAACGACACTTTGGACGGCCAGGGTGACCTCGGGTCGGACAGTATTACGGGTGGAGGAAGCCAGAGTACCCAGTGAGAACCACCGAGCAGCCGCGAGCAACAGTCAGACACTCCAACGTACTAACTAACACCACACAACCGGGGTAAGCATTGGCTGATGACAAGTGCAACATCGACGTAACTAACACCACACAACCGGGGGTAAGCGTTGGCTCAAGACAAGTGCAACATTGACGTAAAGCACACCTTAGTACACAGCGACACCATGCCCCCACGTGGGGAATTGGGATTAAGTACCTTGCCCAGGGAAACAATGCAGTTACCCTTGACGGGGATCGAACCGAAGACATTTCGGTTTAAAGTTCAATGTCGTAGCCACTGAGTCGCCACGCTCCTGGTTCGCAAAATAATACCTTCCAAGTGTCAAAGTAACTTCGTTCAGGTGCGCGTTGAAACTCGATAAAATAGCCGGCTTTAACATTGTTGTTACATAGAGATTAGTACCATTATGTGGATGTACAAAATATGTATCCGAGTCGAGCTCCGGTTTCTAAAGGCATATCACGTCGAGTGGAAGCCGAATCGTGATCTACCCTTAGAACCCAGAGCGAGAGTCGGATACATGTTTTGTACATCCACATAATGGTAATAGTCATTTTATCTTACAATATATTGGGGATAAGTCAAGAATGCAGACGAATATCAAATGATCTATTTATCCGTACGGATGAACAAAAAGAAAAAAATGTATCTCACGCGAAAGGAACGTGCTTGTATCCGATCCCCTGATACGAACATCTGTATCAAAGGGTCGGATATACGACAGTTGCGGAGTTAATACACACAAAATACATGTTGACTGTAAGATAAAATTTTATACCGAATGAATACATATCACACCGTGATGGACTGAAAATCCATAGCTAATTTCAATATGTTATGTTAAAATATAAAACAACCAGAACGAATTTGTGGCACTTTGAATTGATAATACTGGCCTCACTGTGTGTAAATGGGCTTATTGTCTGTCCCTTTGTGCAACAAATGACATATTGATTTCTTTAAGACATCAATACCATTTTAAGAACTAGCAAACACTGAGGAGACTGACATTCCAGGCTGTATTGCCATATGTAAGACAGCGCAATTTGTAGAGTGTTTCCAAATTTCCACAGCGATCGTTCGATTTGTATCGATAAGTGGTGTAGGGGATAAATTATTTTATTCAAATACTAAACCCTTTGGAGATCATTTATTTTTGGTAAGTATCGTTGTGACTCAGCAATCTAGGTGAATTAACAGGTATTCTATATTTTCAGGTTGTTCTCCGAAAGACGACAAAACATACATAAGATTTGATAAAAAATTCTTCTTAATTTAAGTCAATAAATCATTAACTAAAACGTTCATTCAATTTACAGGAGGAAAATTTCGTTAAATGTACCCACATTAGGGGATAACTATGTTGTATTTGATTGTTTGGGGCCGTAAAAGATGATTTTACTGTCGCAAATTGAGTTTTAAGTAAAACGAATATTTGTGACAGTAAACCGTCGTTTACGGCCCCAAACAATCAAATACAACATAGTTATCACCATTCTAATATAATTCGGATGAAAAGGAGATAGTATTTTATCTCTCCCAACTATAAAACAACGCCTTGTTGAAGACCAGAATTTAAATTTAAAACATTCAGTCTTCGTGACGTCATTTGGGAGTTCCGAACCAAATCACGAAATATATTTTACACTGCCAGTATGCAAATAGTTCCAAACGTTTTAGTCAATTTATCAGCATTAACAAAATATATTAATATTTGTAGTGACAACATTTATCATGTTTAAATGTTTGTGACAATCTGAAAACAAAATGCGCCGGATGGTTTCCCTGTTCAAAGCTTAGAGTTCACCTTGTGATGTTTCAGGCTGAGTCGGAAAGTACTCGAGGATTTAAAGTTAAAAAAAACATTGGGAGCTTTCATTGGACGCACTTGTTTGACAGTAATAGTTACTTATGGTTACAGAACAATTATTTATTTCAAACTGTTCTGGGAAGTAATGGCTTGTGGAATTAGGCTACTGGTATTGACATAATTGTTGCAGAACGAATTGTACACCTCTCTCAGTGGTGGACATGTTGCTGCCCCGAACGCAGGTGACAAATTAGAAAATGAAAGGACCGCTTGGACTTGAAGTCGATGTTATAACATCGCTGGCGGATCGGTCAAAAATATTTGGCCTTGAGCAATTAAAATTATTATTGCCAGTTGTCAGAATTTTGGTTTTCTATGTCGCACATAGCGTCCATAAATTCTTCATCGTACGAAACATTGCTATTTATAGTTCCTCACGGTTACCGTTAATCCTGTCGGAATCAGTTTTTTCAACTCTCATTTCATTGCTCGTCAGTTTCTGTCAAACCTCTTCCGCATTAATATTAAACTTTTCAACTTCATCGATATTAATTACAGTTAATTACAAGAGAGATGGAAAACGTTGTTTTTTTACAGAAAGTCTACGCATTCACAACGTGTGTTTACCTTGGATACCGTAGTCAATGACTCCAAAGGGAACGAAATAGAACGCCCACGAATACATCTTGTCTTTTCTGAAATAGCTTTTGACAACACAAAATTTCCGACAGGTTACGCCGATTTTACAGTTGCAAATTTTATTGATTAACCAATCAAATTTCAAGATTTATAGTAATTGTATTAGAATACTTATTAACTTCGACGAATGTTTTGAATGTCTTTCGAAGTTGCCTGGCCGTATAGTCATAAGCGTGGCATTTAATCATTCATCAGTTATTGCGCCTGGAGCATATATAACTCTATGACAAACATAACCCTTTGAACCCGCGCCGTTGCTCGGTGGTTCTCTCCTGGTACTCCGGCTTCCTCCACACGTAAATCTGTCCGACGCGAGGTGATCTGACTGTCGAAAGAGTCGATAAGCTCAGATAAATACAATAAATAAATACCATGGTCTACAAATCACGTTAAAGACCGACACAGTAGGTTATCCGAAGAACGCGGAAAACAAAAAATTGCATACACTGGTGAGAAAATACGGCCACATAGAAGAGAAATCGGAAGCAGGACAAAGGTCTAAAAAATAAACAAAAATAAAATTACTGGCTCCTAGCAGAGCCATTTTACGTTATGCAAATGCAGTTTCGCATCTTGTCGGTCATTAAACGAAACACAGTCTTGAGAAACTACTTATATTTATTATAAATTAATATATATTTTTATTGAAATATAAGAAAAATATTTGTATAGAATATTAGTTGTATCAACGCCGTTGGTTTTGAATTTTTTTCATTTTATTTTATCTCTGTATATATTAAATGAAATATTTCATTAATGAAGTCTCTAAGTATAAGTTATTATATTTATTACAACTAAAATACAGTACACTCGCCGTGGACTGATCATATTTTACGCGTGGGCACACATGTCCACGCATGCGTTTATCCTGTAATAAATATCATCATCAAACTTTTAATAAAAGAAGCACCGGGTAGTACCGATGCTGATTTAATTACATCGTTGATGATTTCTTTTATTAGCGTTTGGAATCTAATATTATTGCGTATGTGCAAAGATTGCTCATCCGCGACGGCCATACTGTATAAACTTAATCTCTCTTTACCTTCCCCACAAGTGTTGTTTTCATTCTCTGAATTCCGATATGCTGCAACTATAAAGCTAAAGATGTTTGCGGCTTTGCCGACACAGATCTTATTTAATTAGGTATAGTGTATTTCCATAACGTATTTATGCTCTCATAATCAAATTCTATATTTGTCCGAATTAGTGTTTAAGAAGATACACAGATAGCGAGGAAATATTATTTTTGAATCATTGAATTAGTCATTGTTTTATCTCTG
The DNA here is from genome assembly GCA_031216915.1 of Pictodentalium vernedei. NCBI lineage: Eukaryota > Metazoa > Mollusca > Scaphopoda > Dentaliida > Dentaliidae > Pictodentalium > Pictodentalium vernedei. Next base: position 455,936,291 of record CM062294.1, on the reverse strand, counting down.
AGCAAGTTGATATTTAGAATAAAATACATTTGGATTGTTTTTCATCATTGTTTCAGGTGTTTTGGTTTTATTTAAAAAACACACACACACAAAAACCCAGACAACAACCCTTCGGTTTAAGGCAGATTTAAAGTTATCTCGGCCGATATGAAACTAACCAAATCGTCGCCTGAGTGCTAGAATGTCCTATGTCCCATAGGGGACATAGGACATTCTAGCACCAGGAGACGAGGTAATAACCTCTAATTATTGTTGTTATAACAAGATAGACTTTCACTAGTGGATTGCGACCATTTATCAATTAGTATAGTGTATTTTATATACATGTTGATGCTATCATAACCAAATTCTGTATTTGTCCGAATGGGTGTTGAAGAAGATACACAGATAGCGAGGAAAAGTTATTTTCGAATCACTGAATTGGTCATTGTTTTATCCTTCAGCAAGTTGAAATTTAGAATACTGTATATTTTGATTGTCTTTCGCCAATGTTTCAAGTGTTTTGTTTTTATTTAAAACACACACACAAAAACCCAAACAACCCTTCGGTTAAGGCGGATTTGAGGTTACATCGGGCTAATATCGCGGCCGTTATGACACTAAGCAAGTAATAACATCTAAATAGTGTTAGACAAGACAGACATTCACGGGTGGATTGAGACCACGTATCAATTTGAGTGTTATGAGTGTAGGCGCTTTCCATGCGGTGGATTGGTCTGAAAGCCGTTAAATAAACCAGCTTGACGTTAGTGACCCACTAGTGGAACTGAAACGTATCGGCAGCTTTGATAAATGTGATGTTGGATTAACTATTATTGGTATCACGTGTCTGGGTTTTACAATGAATACGGTGAGTGTGTTTTCCTTTAAAAAAAATACAGCCGAGCTTCAAACGTCGAGTACCTTCTTTCGTTTGTGAAATAGTATCAGTATTTGGCTTGGGTAATATTTGATGGCCCCAACGGGAGACCTCCGAGTTTTCTAAGGCTCGTCTGTGGATGCGTGCTACATCGCTGAATGCGTGTGAGTATGTTTTGCTTTAAATGGATGCAGCCCATATCATACGGCGTGTCCGATGTTTTGTTTCTGAAAGCGTATCAGTACCTGGCATGCGTAATTATTGATAGCACCGACGGAAGTCCGCCCAGTCCAAATTCTAAGGCTCGCATGTGGGTGCATGCTACTTTGTTGCATACATGTGCTTTCCAATAAACAAGTTTAGTCTATTCGGGCAATTGACTGTCGAAAGTAAAGCAAGGTAGTTGATCAAAGCAGATTGCAAGAGCTCACTTTATACCTGCATGGGCTGTGCATTACATTTGACCAGTCTGTTGTCCAGATAGATAATTGTTGACAACTGAGTGCCCTCTATTTGCGCGAAAGCTGTTGAACAGTACTGATTGATTTGAGTGGTACGATGTTAAAGTTGGAAGATATCGGCGACCTTGGTGGTCGTTTAATTGCTGCAGACATCATGGTTCGCCGTACATTAGTGTCAACAGATTTCCTCCATGCTACGCGGTTTTACATTTGTAAAAGAGAGTAGCTTTAATGTAATCATTATTGTTTTCCAATAAATTGCTTCCGCACTATTATTAGGCCAGTAAAATGTCTTGTATGTGGAATCATATCAGTTTCTGGCATGCGTGATGAAATATGACCGCACTAAATGACTTCTTGACACGTGTATGTTGCATTGTTGAAAATATGTGCCTTTTAATCATTGGGTGCATAGTGTAAATAACTAAATGTCGATAACAGGGGTAGACTGGGCCAAGAAAGGTTTCCATGGAATGCACTGTGGGGGGGGGGGGGGGCTCCAGACATAAAGAAAATTGTTATTTTGCGGTCTGAATCAACGCTGTCATCTTGCATCTGAGCGATCAATGGCGGTCCACATGAAAGACATTTCGGTGGCATTTTTGTATCATCTTCAAGGATCATTCGTTCGACAAAAATGGTTCAACCGGGGTGGGGATCCCATCGAGGGGATCCATCGAGAAGACCATAGTTCGGTCCAATCGGAGAAAATTTAGATTTTTGAAATGGATGGAACGCTGTTTCCTTTCATTAGAGCGATCAATGGCGGACTAGACTGCTGGTTTATCGAAATGTCCCCTATGTGGACTGCCAATAGAGAATATTTCGACATACAGGCAGTCTATGCAATCAGATCCATTTCGCCTTTTGACAAGCTGAAATTTCACTAAGCAACAGCTGATGAGCTGCATCAATTTTAGGGGCGCCATAAGGAACGCAATAGGGGGACATCCGTGGATTATTCGCTTTATCCATCTCATTTAAAACCAATTGAGGAAGGACCGAAATTTCTTCGATGATTAAATCAATTTTGACTGTAAATAAGTCTGAGTTGGAAATACTCTGTTGATCTTTCAAATTGGTGTGTTCTGTTTTGGTCACATTGTATTGGGGTGACCTTATTACATCAATTTCTTGAGAACGTTGACCTTCATTTGAATACAGCTCTCATTCGATTGATAGACAAACTGCTTATTGTGAGTTTGTTTTGTTAACCCTTATTTGCTGTTTGGACATTGACAGTTAGACTGTTGTTGGTCTTGCTTTGTGGAGTGATTGTTTTGCAGCGAATATGTTATTCACACCTATTGGCATTGAGTTGAGTAGAGACCAACTGTTTATTCCAGCTGTTACTACTGTCTGCAATTGAGTTATTCCTTTGTTGGATTGGCGCGTTTTATCAAGTTCTTGATACTCGACTTGAGTATAATATATCACCATACGAACCTAATGATTTGAAGGCACATACCACCGACAAAGCAGCATGCAGCACAAACCAATGAGCCATTTAGTTGGGTCATATCTTTCAATGCATGTCGGCAACTGATACGATTTTACATGCTAATCATTATAATATATCACCATACGAACCTAATGATTAGAAGGCACATACCTCCAACAATGCAGCATGCAGCACAAACCAATGAGCCTTTTAGTAGGGTCGTATATTTTAATGCATGCCGGCAACTGATACGATTTTACATGCTAAACATTATAATATATCACCATACGTACTTAATGATTAGAAGGCACATACACCCAACAAAGCAGCATGCATTACAAACCAATGAGCCCTTTAGTAGGGCCATATCTTTTAATGCGTGCCGGAAACTTATACGATTTTACATGCAAACCATTATACCGACCAAATAATATGACTTAATCCATTTATTGGAAACACTACCAGCCCAGACGTCGTATCATTCAAATCAATCAGTAAAGCACATACATTCACCAATGTAGCATGCATTCACATATGTACCCAAGAGTGATGGCTACGGGTATATGGAGAAAATGGGTAGGTAAGTCAATCACCCTTAGTTTACTACCAGTGTTATCAATTACTACACATGCCAGATACTGATACGAGTTCACAAACAAAACATTGTACACGTCGTATAGTATGAGTTATATCTATTTAGTGGAAAACATACTCACCCACGCAGCAGTTACCCGCAATCCACAAATCAACATCGTGTAAATCGTGTAACATTGCCTAATTGTATTCACTGTAAAGCACAGAGGCACGTAATGCATATCACAGTTAACCGCCATCAATTTTGTCAGGGCTGCTGATATGTTCCAACTCTGCTATCGTATCGCCAACGTCAGTCTGAATTACCTGTCGTCAGACCAATACACTTTAATGTCAAAAAGGGCTTACTCTGAACTTACACAGATGATGGGTTGAGTGGAGTTTTTGTGCTTCACCTGACCACATAGCACAGGACTCAATATGGCGTACCCAAACTTTCAGAAGATTATGATACTAAAGAATTGCATCGGAAATTGAATATTAATTATCGATCATCTTCCCCTACTCCATAGATAATTCAAATATTGCTGAAGCCAGTATTCTGATGCTAATAGCTCCAACAGTCCATTGATTGCAACGTGAGAACGATTACCCATCTCTAAGTAAAGAGTAGTTCGAGACTTCGATAATGCAGACTTTACCCTTGTTTTCAAAACATGTTCTACAGTTTTCATGTATATATTTTTCACTTTTTCCTCTACTTCATATTCTATGCTTCTTCCTTATCCATGCCTAACTGTCTCCTTTTGACTACTTTTCACTCACATGTCTTTCCTGCAGCGGCTTGACAAAATTTTGCTTTCAAAACAGTTTTGTTTGTTTTCATGTACCTTTGACCAATACCCCACTCCGAGCAATTAGTAGCTTCTGTTATATCAAATAACATACTATATTACACCAATGTGTGCCATAGAATCTTACCGTGCTCGGATAGGTATCTTCAGTTTCTTAGTTTATGTTCGCAGCTTAAAGCACAAACTTTCAAAAAATCAGTCAATTGTTCCTTTATTCTTTCTACACCTGCGACACAGTGGTAGCAAAACCAAGAAAGCTTCACAGCTATGGCAAATTTGTTTTGGTGGTTATCTTCCACAACAAGTATCTCAAATACAACAGCGGCCCTTGTTGGACACACATGCAATCATGCAGACACAGCAGTTCCCACGTCCAGTTCTTTCTAACCCCCTTGAGAATATTAATCTCAGTCGTAATCATTAATTTAATGATTCTTTGTCTCAGAAAAATCTTACTGTTGTCGGGCGACATCGAACTCAACCCTGGACCAAGCTCTATCAACACACACAATTTGAAAAATTTCCACTTGAATATACAGAGTTTAAGACCAAAAATAGAAACCGTCGAATGTGGAGCGCCCTTTCATGGTATCCTGGCGCTAACGGAGACATGGTTGCAGGACAGCGACCCCACTTCAGCTATTTTAATCCACGGGTTCCATGAACCGTTGCGCCAAGACAGACCAACAAGAGGTGGTGGGATTGCCGTTTATATTAAAGACCCTATTTCTTTTCGACAACGGTCAGACCTGGAGATAGCGAACATAGAGTGCTTATGGGTCGAAATATATCAAACATAGTAAGTCACTATTGATATGGGTCTTCCACCGCCCACCAAACAGTCCCTCAGAAACATGGCATAGTATATCAGCTTCCATAGAAAAAGCCAGAGACACGCCAATCGAAGATTTAATTGTTACTGGAGACTTTAATGATAACCAAATTCTTCCTTCAAGACGTGGTTTTGTGAAAATAGGAAACGTCTTCAATTTGCGACAGCTTGTGAATGAGCCAACATTTTTCGCTGAAACGTCAGCCTCTCTGATAGACCTCTTTGCTGTGAGTGAGTCAGTGAATGTGAAGGCTTGTGATGTCCTAGACCCAATTGTCCCAGACATGATACATTACCACTGCCCAATATCCATGGACATCGAGTTTTTGAAACCACACCCCCATCCTTTAAGAGGAAAGTATGGCTGTATACCCAGGGTGATTATGAAGCTTTAAATGAGGCCCTCTCGAACGTTGACTGGAGTTTCCTTTTTGATGAAACATGCCTTGATCCTATCATTTCGAATTTCAATCACAAAATACTTGAAACGGCATCTGAACATATTCCAAACAAAATCATTACTGTGCGATTGGAGCAGCCAAAATGGTTCCACAGCGAGATTAGATTACTAATCAGCAGGGAAAAGGTTATACCGCGTCGCCAAACGAACTGGGCATCCGAATGCATGGGCCAAATATAAATGTAAACGCAATGAAGTAGTAACAGCAGTAAGAAAAGCCAAAGCGGCGTATCTATCCAAAGTCCAAGCTATTTTAGGAAGTAACAAAACACCAGCTTCACATTGGTGCAAAACGCTTAAAATGCTTATTGCTAGCAGCAAAATAGTGACAGTTCCTACGCTTATTCATTCAAATAAAGTCTTTTCCACCCATGTTGATAAAGCCGAGGTGTTGAACGAATACTTTGTTTCGATATCAACCGTTGATGATTTCAAAGTGTCTCTCCCTGACCGTGAACCCCAAACTTCACAAACTCTTGACAGTATTACTCTCCATTGTGGAGAAATACTAAACGTGATGAAATTTATAAAGGCTTCTAAGGCATCTGGTCCAGATCTTATAAGTGGGCGTATCCTAAAGGAATGCAAGTTGTCGCTATGTGAACCTCTCCCAATTTTATTTAATGTACTGTTGAATAACTCGTATTTTCCTTCACTGTGGAAAAAGGCGAATGTCTCGCCAATCTTGAAAAACAGCCATCGAACTCAGTCACTAACTATCGTCCAATATCATTGCTCAGTTGTGTAGGTAAAATTTTTGAAAAATGTGTTTTCAAACACTTGTGGCAATACTTAACAGATAATAACATTCTTAGTCAGTTCCAATCAGGTTTTACACCTGGTGACTCAACTGTCCTTCAGTTGACTGATATCTATGACGAATTCAATCGAGCTCTCGACGAAGGAAAATAGATCAGGGTAGTCGTCTGTGATGTCAGCAAGGTATTCAATAAAGTGTGGCATGATGGTCTTATTCACAAGCTGAAGCAGCAAATTGGTACCTCAGGTGAATTACTCTTATTTTTTGGAATACTACCTTTCGAATAGGTCACAACGGGTTGTGTTAGGGTCTGAGGCCTCATCATGGAGACCCATCAATGCTGGCGTTCCACAAGGTTCGATACTCGGCCTCCTACTCTTCCTAATATACATTAACGACATAACTGAAAATTTACTTAGCAGCATACGACTCATTGCAGATGACACTTCCCTGTACTTAATTGTTGAGAACCCGGAACAGGCTTCGATCCTAATCAATCATGATTTGGCGACAATTGAACATTGGGCCAATGCATTGCTGGTTGAGTTCAACCCCCTCAAAACAGAGAGTATGCTTATAACACGTAAAAGTGAATCTACCACCCATCCACCACTCTTTTTAGGTAATTCAAAAATAACAGAAGTCAGTAGTCACAAACATTTAGGAGTCATAATAAACACCACGTGCACCTGGGACGACCATATTGACCATATATGCTCTAAAGCCTGGCCTCGTTTAGATCTGCTGAGAAAGCAAAAATTCAAACTCGGCCGCAGCATTCTAGAGAAGATATATTTTGCATTTATTAGGCCCCTGCTTGAATACGCCGCCTTTGTCCGGGACAATTGCACAGCAACTAAAGTTGAAGAATTAGAAAAAATCCAGATTGTAGCCGCGAGGATTATTACAGGGGCTACAGCCAGTTGTAGCAAAGCTTTACTCTACTCCGAAACTCGTTGGGATCCCCTACATGAAAGACGTAGGAAGCACAAATTGGTACAATTCTTTAAAATGTATCATCGCATGTCGCCTCCATATATTGCCAACAAAGTCCCTCCAGTCATCTCGTCGTCGAATTTCACGCACAATCTCCGATCAAGTCATAACCACAGAATCCCATTCTGTAGAACGCAGATGCACTAGTCATCATTTATTCCAAGCGCCACAGACCAATGGAACCAACCGCCTCTTTTCGTCCGTGATAACTCTTCACTGACCAATTTTAAAATGTATATAAATGCGGGAAGTCAACGTCCTCCTAGGTTTTACTGCTGGTCAAAGTCTCGAACAGCCCAAATATACCATTGTAGGTTGAGACTTGGTTGTAGTAACCTCAGTTCTCATTTATTTGCTAATCACCTCTCTCTCACCTCTTCCTGCCAATGCGGTATGGAAGAGACGCCAGATCATTTCCTTCTACTCTGACCTATATATTCAAACGTTCACGATAGTACTATCAATCTACTCCCATTCCCTATTGACGTATCAATACTTCTTTATGGCTCAGAGCTTTTGAGTACTTCAGAGAATTATCTACTGTTCGAAGAGGTGCATAATTTCATTCTATCAAGTGGACGTTTCTGATGACTGCCAGATACAAACAAATAACCTTAACTTCTAACTCCACTAGGAAGATTATCTGCCTTGTCCATCTTCAATTTCCCTTCTTGTAGTATCCACCAAAAGGCTTCCCTCTACCTTGTCGCTTATTTGGTGTATATTAAAGCTGCCCCATAAACGATTGTCGTGAATCTTAAACCATTTCCTCATGTTATAAAGCTGGCATTCTATGATCTGTTCTCTTCTTCCTTTCCTTTGCTCCTTTCCACATCTTCTTGTGCACAAATAAGGTTTAAACAATATGATGTATTGCCGTGTTGGGGTCTGGCTTTTCACTCCCAGAACTTTCTGGCATGGTTCTCCAACCTCATGACTCAGAATCGTAGACTACTTAAGCTGCACAGAATGGTTTTGGTACCAGGATGCTGATTAAAGAGAAAATGAGCCACAAGCCCAATACGGCAGTATATTCACGCATTAAAAAAATGTACACCACCTTCATAAGTTGTCTATGTCTAGTTTTGGGAGACGGCCAGTATAAGCTACAAGCTTTTTGTCAAATCCCTCATTTACCTTGTATCATGTAACTGTTTATTGTGTTATATTATCTTGCTCTTTATTGACTTTTGAGTTGATAATACACTGATGTCTCTATTATGTTACAATTAACACTTATTGAATAAAATATTGTTTAAACTAGATGATGCGTTGAAGCTATGAGCAAGACAAAACAAACATGTCAAATCACGATAATAATGAGATGAATCCGCCGCCCCCCCCCCCCTCCCCAAATCAACTAATAAAAAAACCCACAAAAGATGTATGGGTGTTAACCATAATTATGGACTCGAGGCTTTCTTAGTTAGTGTAACTGTACTTGTTCCTATCTGTCACAATGTCCTACTCGTAAAAATCAAACCAAAAATGGCCGTGAGTGTTAATCGACAAACAAGAACGACCAAACCCATGGCCCCACCATCCTCCAACGATTTATAATTGATAACAATAAGGTACACACAATTCTTTTTAGCCCTACCAATCACATATAAGGGGAGATAGCATGCAATACCCGACCTGAGTATACTATTTCACCAAATGAATATGGAATGAAATATTTACACGTACTACAACTATGGTATTGTACATTCAGAGTTCATCCGATTAAAATAGCAAATACTGCCTGACAGTATTATGGGCTCTACTATATAGTCACTGAAGAAACACCCACCTACATACAAAATGTCATCTATCTGTCTCCACATGTTTTTGCTATCGGTAGCCTTGGCTCGTGGACCATTTTGCTGACCAGAACAATGTAGCTGCCCTCATTGAACCCATTCCGCTTGAAAAGCAAATGGTAAATGGGATCCAACTTAAGAAAAAAGCTAGTTCTTGAAGCTTATATTGAGGCAACTGGTTGGGAGATATCTCATATGCCTGTCTCGACTCAACACGATAACCTATCTGAACAAGAACGTGCAGCCCTACACAGTCTACATCAACGTGATAATATTGTTATCAAACATGCAGTTAAACGTACGTCAGTTGTAATTATGGATAGGTCAAAATATGTAGCTGAAGATGACAGACCGCTTTCAGACACACGCTTCTATAATCAACTGGATAACAACCCCATACAGAAGTTACATTTATTTAGTTATTGGTGTTTAAGGTCACATACTTATGCGCAATGGCCAATCGTGACCGTGACATTTTTGCGGGTGGAGGAAGCCTGAGTACCCGGAGAGAACCACCGAGCATCGACGGGCAACTGTCAGCTCCTCAACATTCTATCCCTGTTCAAGCTCCGCTCAAGCAGGGTTACAGCGGTTGAAGACATGCGCCCCATCGACGTGCAGTACGCCTTAGTACACGGCGTCATCGTGTCCCCGTGTAGGCAACCGGTATATAGTGCCTTGTCCACCACACAGAAGTACACTGAGAAAGTGGGGCGCGGTGGCTCAGTTGGTAGAGGTGCAGGCTGCAAGCCGAGAGGTCCTCGGTTCGAATCCCACCTGCGGCAGCCGCGTTGTGTCCTTGGGCAAGACACTTCACCCCGATTGCCTACATGGAAGCACGATGACGCTGTGTACTGAGGCGTACTGCACGTCAATGGTGCGCATGTCTTCAACCAATCTAACCCTGCCTGTGCTGTGGTGCAGAGTTCAGAGTTACGATGTTGGAGAGCTGACAGCTGCCCGTCGTTGCTCGGTGGTTCTCTCCGGGTACTCCGGCTTCCTCCACCCGTAAAACTGTCACGGTCACGATTAGCCATTGTGCATAAGTATGTGACCTTAAACACCAATAAATAATAATAAATAATAATAAATAACACTGAGAAAGTAACTGAAACAATTACAGAAATCTACCAAGATTCGCACATGTATGGAGCGACTCGAGAAACTAATTCTATTTTCTTCACCATTTACAATGCCCATCTCATGACTACGGTTTAAAAGTGGGCTGGAACAGAGTCTGGTATCATGAAATTTCTCTCCTTTTTGCAATACGTTTTACCATAGCATAAAACTCACTGCTGTAATTTCTTCAGAGAGCATTACATTTCTTGAAACCATTTCACGCGCAACACACGCATTGTTACCAATTTGTATTGTAAACCTACAGACTTACACCAGTACTAAACTCCATCCAGTTGGCACCCTAAATACATTGTAAGGGACATTCCATACAGGCTCGCCATCAAAATCTCGAGGATGTACTCTGGCACAGCTTGCAAAGAGACTGCCTTCAGTAATCTGTGGTATCAGGTTGTGAGCCCAAATTACAAGTGGCAGCCAGTTGACAGTGCTATCGCATAAGCTGATACCTTGCCACGTGATGACATGATGCATTATCGCCACAATGTTCAAGCTGTATATATGTTAATTCTTACCATATTTAATTCAGATCATTCAGGCCTGTCCAGCATCCTTCGGAATCACTGGGGGCTCATTGCCATTGATTCAGCTTGAGCTAAGATGTGTCCCAAGACACCTGTCCTTACTTTTAAACGACCCCAAAATATTCGCGACATTCTTGTTCGTGCAAGTCTCGAGCCAGTCAGCTCCGAACTTGGAGCCAACCTTGTAGAAAGGTCGGTTGTAAAAATGAGTTGGACGATCTGCGCCACTATGGTATGCGGAACTCTCTGTGCATAGCAGGTGTTGTTGGAACACCAGGTGAAAAAACTGATGACGTGATCCTTGATCTCGTAAATAAGATGAATGTCCCCTTACACATGGATGGAACGCAGTCATCGCTCCGGTCCTCCATCGAGCCAAAGTAGTCGAACCATATTGGTCAAATTTCGGACGTACCGAATTCGTGACAATTTCGTCAGGGCACGGCGGAATCTTAGAACTGCTAAACAAACAAGAACTGTCTACATAAATGAACATCTTATGAAGGAACGTTCTCTATTAGCCCATAGAGCTCGTAGCTTAGTTAAGGACAAAAAGGTTACAGGGACGTGAACCCATGGTGGTTTAATCTTTGTAAAATTACCTAACGACACAATCCATAGAATCACTAACATGACAGAAATGGCACAATTAGAAAAAAAAAATATTAAAATCGTGGTCACAATCCGTAGTTCCCAACAGTTCCCTAAACTCAACCCTTGTTCATTACTCGATCGACATTCTTCTGATTTAGGAAGCCCTATACATACTGGGTCATTAATTTATTCTTAAGCATTAATAAAATTAATAAAATAATTATCTCTACTCCACTACCATGTCAAGACCAGTCGCTTCCCACTGTAATGAGTCGTGAGGCTCGTTGTTTTGGGAATCGTCTGCTCTTGGCTTGGACCCAAGGGCGATGTATTTTTTTCCACGGAGAGTGGGAAACAGTATACGGGGACTCTTTCTTGATCTTAGTTTGCTCTGAGGCAAAAACGATGAAAACGATAATGTTACATTAATGGTGCATGTTGTGGAGGTTTCGCCAAGTACCCCCTTTACAATGTCAATTATTGTACCTGCGAACATTTGTCCAGCGTAGCTATTGGCGACGGCCGGTGTTGTTCTCCTGGGCAGCCATCCCAATTTTATTGATGTCTTACTCTTTGTCTCAGGGGTGTGGATCGTGTTCCCTAATTGGAACAAGCTTGCTGGGGGTCGTAGGCTGCGTCTATGAGCTATGTTCACGAACTCTGTCCTGGGGGCAGTGAAGCAGAGGATTGTATAATTTGTTAAGGTCTAGCATGTTAGGCCTTCTCAATGTTAACTGTACACTTATCCGTTTGGCTAGTACAGCGAGGGGGTCGACTCAGATGCGTAGTCTGCGACCCCTCATTGAAATGGGCTCCTCGATTTCGCTCCCGTGAGGGGGCCATGAGATCTATCTATACATTAGATCAACCAGCAGAGTCTTGTGGGTGATGTAAAAACGTTTTTTCATGCCCCCCCCCCCCCACGACTGTCCGGCGATGGTGATAACCCTTTTAATCTGCTTACACCCATATTTACGTCTATGTGATGTTTCCAAGTGCTGACTCTTGTGGGTGATATAACCTGTTTTAGAGGCATACGTGCCCTCCATCCCCTCTACAACGCGCGCCGTCCGCGAGTGTTAACCGATTTGTTTATTACATATTGTGTTGGTGCAGATATTATAGATTTCTCCCTAAGCATGTGTGTGTGAAGCTGAGGGGGTCGGTGAAAACAGTATGTTTAAAACTTGTTCCACGAATTGTCACATGCAGCGTCATGTGCATGTAGGTGATATACTGAGATTTTTTCCGTGAGTTGTATTCCAAGAGCCAAGAACCTGTACTTCCTGATCCACAACTGAGTGCAAAATCTTAGCCTGATGCAGAGTCAATCCCCTATTGGCTGTATCTTTCTATTGCGCTTTTTTCTCTCAATTCAATAAAACTTATACTTCCTGATCCACAACTGAGTCCAAGATCTTAATCTGATGCAGAGTCAATCCCCCATTGGCTATATCTTTATATTGTCTTATTTTAACCCTTTACCCGACGTGAGTGTTCATCGATACTTGGAAAATGAACTCTTGCGTAATAAGAAAACTTCGAATTATGCCACAGGAACATTGCACGTGACCTCTCATTGGAGCGAGCTCCTTAGCCTGCACCGATGAGGGGTCATGAGCTATGTTCTTGGGACGGGAGTGCGAAGACATGTTGGGGATTGAATTAGCACTCTGCCGCTGCGTTTACAAACAGGTTAACACCTTCATTTGACTGATTTGTCCCCCTTAGTGCTACTAATTTCAAGCATTTTATCAATACCGAAATGGGTACGTTCAACCCCGATGAGGACAGCTCTCTTCAAGCAATCATAATTGTTTGCTACAGGGTCTTGGAAAGTTTCAATTGGCACTCTCCTTCTTCCTGTGGCAAACCTGAATAATTGCATAAACAAATCATTCAAACATCTCTGAAAATGCAATGCCAATGTCAAGCGCGTAATTTGCAGGTAATGTAAGTGATTCCTTCGATCCTCCTCTAGATCAGTCACGCTGACGCACATGAACCAGTGAGCTTTCCAAATCCATTTTAGACTCTGGTAATGACCAATTCAATGTGCAGTATATTAATTAAAAGTACGAGAGCCCGAGTCATTGGTTTGGGACTATGATACCTTTACAACTCTGTTTGCCTCTTTCGCACTTTGTTGTTTTTTTTGTTTTTTTTTTGTTTCTTTTTTTTTTATTTGTTTTTTTTTTGTTTTTTTTTTTACCTCTCTCTGAACTGACAACTGACGTGGCAAAAACTGTGGTTTACCGGCAGCCCCTGCCGGGAGAATAGCCCCTATGACTGTCGTCATGACTACTAATCTAATTTCTAAATAAAAAAACATTCAGAGGTCAATCCAAGGAGGGATTATAATAGGGGTGAATCATATTTCATTTATTCTTCGCATTGAACATCGAATTTTGCATATCTTATCTGACCCACCATGCACTAATTTTTTACCTGCCGTCTGTAGTTAGATTAGGGTTATGGTTTGGGTATGATTATTGCCTGCATGGCATAATCATCTTAAATCACTCTCAATGACTCCTGCTCCCATACTTTCTCATTCACAACTAATTTAATAACCATCTCATAAAAGCATATCGCACGATTCAGCTGCTGGGTACAATAATCCATATCCTACAAAATCAGCAATGAAGCTGATGTTTTCTGCTGTGTTTGTATATAGCTTGCTTATATGGTGGTTTCTTTTTGTCAATAATTTTACAATCTCTTTTCATTCCTTTCCTCCTGAAATTTACTCCTGTCCTTACAAACGTTGTACATTAGCTGTGACTGAGGCGCTCCCGGTTTCTGGATTCCTGATTGTTCGTGTGTTTATGTGTGACATGCCACCCACTCACAGTTTACAAACATTAATTACCTTATCTCTTAAAACGAATGATGTGTAATATCGATACATATAGAATGCGAGTGGGTCTCTCCATTGTTCGTGCACACAGGGGTGTACACAAAAAGCGCTTATTTGACCAGTCGTGCGTTCTGCTTGTGAACTTATTACTAAAATATCAATGCAAAGGTATTACATTAATGCTGGCTATGATGCATTTCCTGTCTGTCCCATTGGATGTCCAGGCATTCCCTGAAACACAATCTTACCATACACTTAGACGTATCGTGGAAACATTATTACCTGTAAGCAGAAAAACGAATTCCATGCACCCGCCATATTCCTATAGTCTGATCCCGACCAACAAAATAAAGTCACTAATTCATCCACGTGCCCGAGGTTGTGTGTCGATATCGCTTGTTCTCTTCATATGCATATCTGTATCGATTCTTCTCATCCGTTCCGGTAATATTGAACTTAATCCCGGCCCTTCTAGTTCTCCATGTGCAAGCTTATCAAGCTCCAACCCATCACTAACCACATTCAAAATTTGCCAATTGAACATACAAAGCTTAAAACCTAAAATTGACATACTGCAATGTGAAATGCCTGTGTACGATATATGGGCATTTACCGAAACTTGATAAAAACCAACGGACGATAGCTCTGATCTCGAAATATGCGGGTCCCAAACAGTCCTGAGAAAAGACCGCTCTACAAGGGGAGGAGGGATCTCAATATACATCAAGTCAGGAATCTCCTTCAATGTACGACCAGACCTAGAAGTCTTTCCACTTGAAAGTACGTGGATTGAAGTCTATACTGCCAAACGAACTTCTCTGCTTGGTGTTTTTTTATAGACCACCAAACAGCACTAATGATGCCTGGGATATGATTACTACATCCATTGAGAAAGCTAAAGACACTGGGATATCGGATAGAATTGTTACAGGGAACTTTAACGACAACTCACTTCCACCCATTAGTGGAAAATTTAGCGATATTGCTGATTATTTTAATCTTAGACAATTGGTGTCTGAGCCTACATTCTTCACAGAGACCTCGGAAACCTTATTAGATCTAACAGCCGTCAGCGACACTGTAGAAGTGATATCTTGCGAAGTAACAGACTATTTTATTCCCAAATTAATAGGGTATCACTGCCCTGTTTTCATCGAAATAAACTTCAAGAAAAATAGTGTTAAAAGCTTTAAACGTAGGATATGGAAATATGCCGAGGGCAATTTTGGGGGGCTCAACAATGCATTAGCAAACTACCAGTGGAACACTATTTTCATCATACGAACCTGGACACAATGGTGGTTGACCTTTGTTCCGCAGTCCTTGAGTTGGCCTGCGTATATATCCCAAATAAAATGATTACTGTCAGGCGAAATGAACCCAAATGGATGCATAATGAAATTAGGTTACTGATTCGGCAACAGAAACGTCGCTACCGTTTAGCC
Source organism: Pictodentalium vernedei (assembly GCA_031216915.1). Classification (NCBI taxonomy): domain Eukaryota; kingdom Metazoa; phylum Mollusca; class Scaphopoda; order Dentaliida; family Dentaliidae; genus Pictodentalium; species Pictodentalium vernedei. The sequence continues at coordinate 455,920,729 of CM062294.1, read as the reverse complement.
AAATCAAATAGCTGACCTGAGGCCTGGGAAAAATATCGCTTAAAGCGTAATGAAGTTGTCCCTGTAATTAGAAAATCAAAGGCAAACCATTACGATAAAATACAGAAGACATTAAACAGTAAGTCTCCTCCCTCTGCATTATGGTGGAAAACGCTTAAACTGCTTCTGAGTAATAAAGTGACTGAAATTCCAAACTTACTCCACCAGAATAAATTTATTTCAAGAAATGTTGATAAAGCAGAGGCATTTAACGAGTATTTCTGCAATATTGCGACAATTGACGACAAGAATGCACTTCTTCCTCCTGAGCCATTCGATGAAAGCCCATCAATAAAGAACATACTATTAAGTGAGAACGATGTTCGCAAATCGCTAAAATCTCTAAAGATTTCAAAGGCATCTGGCCCCGATCTTCTAAATCCACGTCTTTTGAAAGGGTGTATCGCCTCTCTATCAAGACCCCTTACAATTTTGTTTAATATCCTACTGCGCAATTCCCACTTCCCGACACACTGGAAGAAGGCAAACGTAACCCCAGTTTTAAAAGAGGACCCCCCTTACTTGGTTTCCAATTATCGCCCAATATCATTACTTAGCTGTTTAGGGAAAGTTCTGGAAAGGTGTGTGTTCGAACAACTATGGAACTTTATTGAGGAGAATAACATTCTTAGTCCTTTTCAGTCCGGTTTTACTCCGCGCGATTCAACTGTTCTCCAGCTTATATGGTGCGTTTAGTGGAGCACTTGATGAGGGAAAGGATATAAGAGTGGTATTCTGCGATGTAAGCAAAGCTTTCGATGAGGTTTGGCACAAGGGACTGATGTGTAAATTAGATAAAATGGAAATTTCAGGCGAACTTCTTGAATTCTTAAAATCTTATCTTACCAATCGCCAGCAAAGGGTAGAAATAAACTCGGAAACCTCGTCTTGGAACAGTTTCTTCAGGTGTTCCCCAAGGATCAATCCTAGGTCCTCTGTTATTTCTAATATACATAAATGATATAACACTCGATTTGACAAGCTGCATAAGACTATTTGCGGATGATACAACTCTATATTTAATTACTGAGAACCCTGACAGAGCCTCACAACTCTTAAATAATGACCTGCCGAAAATCGAACAATGGGCTAGTACATGGCTTGTTGAATTCAACCCTCATAAAACAGAAACAATGATTTTATCACGCAAAATAGAACCAGCAGGACACTCAACTCTAAATATGGTCAATACTGCCATCAAAGAAGTCACAGAGCACAAACACCTCGGTGTTATTCTTAACTCACGGTGTACATGAGATCACCGCACCAACCACATTTGTAAAAAGGCCTGGCCACGATTAGATTTAATTAGGAAAAATAAATTCATACTAGATCGCAAAACCTTGGAAAAATTTTACTTTGCATTTATTCGACCTCTGCTCGAATATGGAGACACGGTTTGGGACAACTGTACCGATCAGGATGCAATGAAACTTGAAGGCATCCAAATTGCTGCGGCGCGTATTACGACTGGCGCTACTACTAGCGCCAGCAAACATTCATTGTATGTGGAAACTGGTTGGGAAACATTAAAAATAAGACGGGAGAAGCACAAATTGATACAGTATTTCAAAATGTTTCACAACTTGCCCCCCCCCCCCCCCCCTTACATCTCGAATAGAATCACTCCCCCCATTTCGGCTGACCAATCTCGTGACCTTCGCAATGCAAGCAATCGTCGACTTCCTTTCTGCAGAACAAAAAAATTACCAGTCATCTTTCATACCCTCAACTACGAAACGATGGAACGACCTCCAACTGAATATTAGAGACAACACCTCTTTGGTTGGGTTTAAAAATTATGTGAACAGACATGTTTGTCGACCGCCACAATATTTCTTCCAAACCACCTCCCGAAAGGCCCAAATTTACCACTGTAGATTACAATTACGATGCAGCAATCCAAATGAACATCTCTATGATAACCATTTATCTAACATACCGCTATGTGTCTGCGGTGAGCGCGAGACTACTGAACATTTCCTACTGAGGTGCCCTAATTACAACCGTAAAAGATACGAAACTATAGGATCACTTCCGTATACCCTCGACAATAACAGCTTACTATTTGGCTGTGAATTTTATAGTAATGAGGATAATGGAGCAATCTTTGAAGCTGTTGAACAATTTATTGTCCTTTCTGCGATATTTAACTGAACCACCCAGTCTTAAGGAGATTATTACCGACAAGAAATCTACTTATTAAAAATCTTGCAATGTTATCTCGAGTTTTTGATCGCACCTTGAATGTCTTAAGCGCACGTCACATTTCACGAAAAACTAGTTGGAAATATAGACTCATGTAATTCGGAAATCTTAGCTTCAGGTTTCTAATCGTGTCTTCAATGTTAAAGCACAACTCTCATCTCACGAATAAATAAGCTGGTCATATAGACTCATGCGTCTGGTATACCATAGCTTTTCCAGATAGGCCCCTGTGATCGCGAGTACATGAACGCACTGCTACTAGGGTCCTGGAGGCGGGAAGGACCACACGTCACACCCAAAAGGACATTCCTCCTATCTCCATAATTCTTATCATTAAAGTACGGCTACATTTCATTAACCCTATCGGTTACGGATGTTCACTTTGTGAGCTATGAGCGTGTTGTCGTTCTCTTAATAGAGCTCATAGATTTTTTTTTTCTGGGCCCTAATAAATTTATCATAGTTATCTATAGATTATCTGACGAGGCCCTTATGCAACTATACAGCCAAGTATGTGACGTGCTGCTCAGAACGGAAGCGTGGCCTTTCATCATTTCTCACTCACTGCCTCGTTTTATTTTATTTTATTATTATTTTTTTTTTTTGATATCGGTATTTTACCTACGCGCAGTGATCTTCCTTTATGCTTCCCGGGGTCTAATGAAGAAATATTTTTTTCTTAACCAAACCCTCGGCCATTGCCTCCACTACCTACGTCCCGTCTGGAAGGTGGGAATTGGAGGTGATGACTGCGCTGCAGGGGCGGTGCTTCATTCATTTGGTATTCACAAATCACGGAGCTATGAGTTTGAGGTGGTATTATTGAGCATATCTCCGTCATTGGCAAGAAAAACATCGAATAATCTTCCTTTAACCGATGCATTACAAACAACACACAGTGAAGACGAAGAGAATCTAATGCACTCCATGCACTTACCGTCACGCGACGCACCAGGGCACTTAATCCTAATCTTAATGAAATTTGAAATTCAAATGTGACACCCTCAGTCTATGTTGCCAATCAAATAACCCACCACAAGCCATTCTCCGCTGTCATTTCAGGCCATGTCTTCCGTTCTGTGGAGTGTGGCGTTTTACAATTTGTAGCCTATCAGTACTTAAATTATTACTATTTCTGGTTTTCTCTTTTATTTTTTTTTTCTTCTTCTTTCTATAATTCAGAATTTCAGAAATGTGTTTCCAACCTATATCAAACTGTATTATTATTCAGTAAATTATTTACTGGTTTGGATTTAACATATTTTATAGCTGTTTCTCGAAGATATTAGACGTAATTAATTAATGGTGTGGAAACGACCTTGTACAAGCCAACGGCTTACTGTCGAATCCATAAACATTTTCATGTTGTATACTATACTCACTGAGGTTGGAAATAAATATTGTTTAAACTAAAACTTGTGTGAAGATGCCTACAGCCGATTCCTTCCGCAGAACCAGTGCTGGAGAAAGAAATACAATTTTATGTTGAGTAGATTTGGTGTTGTTTGTGAAATTCAGTATATTGGCAAAACCTTACCCCACTTCATAAACCTGAGAACAACCCCAGGTCATTCAATAAGATGGACCGCGACTACATTTTACAATGGTTTTCTTTTTTTATCTGGTACACATTGTTGAAGTCCAAAATAATTTTCCAGAGTTATATCTCTATACACTTGACAAGTGTAGTTTGTGCATGTATCTTTTTGTTTTTTCAGACTATGTATACTCTGTTTAAGTGTTTTAGGCACTGTTGAATTTAGATGGATATATACACGGATTAAAAATCAACTTTTAAGCCCCATATCCGGAACAATTCGTGCTATATATATGTTATATATTCTGAGTCAAAAAAGAAAGTATAATAAACACCGAGAAGCAATTTTTAGTATTATCGACTTAAATCTCAAACAAATTATTGTAAATTCATATTTCGAGTCTAGCTGTATGAATTTGCATAATTTCATGTTCTTACTGTTGCCAGCGTCACGTCAAGACGTCGCAATTCAGACATGTGGTGAAATGAAAAGCTCACACATGCAGTCAATAGCGTGCATGTTCACCGTTTGCTTCTTGGATGGTAAGATATCGACGGCGCATGGACCCGAGAAGTCTCTGGATGACACCCTCTGGTATTGCGTTCCACCCCTGCCGTAGAACATTACGTAAGTCGCCTAACGTCTGAAGATCATGAAGTCGTACTCGACGGTTCAATTGATCCCAAAGATGCTCGATTGGTGTCAATTCTGGAGAATGTGGGGGCCAGGGAAGAAGTTCGATGGTCTGTTCCTCATGAAAGTCACGACAGATACGCACCACGTGACATCGGGCATTGTCTTGCTGGAATAACTGCAATCCGACGTTATCGTTGAGCAACGGGACAATAACAGCGTTAAGAATTTCGTCCCTATATCGCTGTCCATTCAGATTACCATCGATGAAGATCAACTGCGTTCCATGGTACAAGGAAATGCCTGTCCAAACCATTACACTACCCCCGCCGAAACGGTCGCATTCTCGCACGCAAGCATCAGAAAACCGTTCTCCTAGTCGGCGATACACTCTTGCTCTATCATTAGCGCGTCGTAGACAAAATTGTGATCCATCACTAAAAAGAACTGTGCTCCAACGCTGCTGAGTCCAGCGAACACGCTGACGAACCCATTCCACCCTGACGGTACGATGACGTTGGGTAAGGATTGATCCGTTGTATGGGCGCCTACTTCGGATGCCGTGTACAGTGAGTCTGTTGCGGATAGTTTGTGCACTGATTCTATTGTTAGTTCTACCAGGAGTAATTGCTGCTGACCTGGTCGCCCGAAGGAAGCGATCCCGCAAGTGAGAGGTCCTGATATGTCGGTCTTCTTCAGGGATCGTAACTCTTGGTCGGCCTGAACGCGGCCGGTCGGCTGTAGATCCAGTGGTTCTATGCCTTCCAACGAGACGGTAAATAGTGGCCACAGTGACTCTGAACTCAGCAGCGAGCTCATCAAGAGGTATTCCAGCCTCGTGCATACCAATGGCACGCAACCTCTGATTTTTGGTTAACCTAGGCATTTTTTTAAAATGTCGGAAGACAAAAACTAGCGTGTTTTCTCAATAACCCAGGCTCTCTAGCACAACATTACACAAAGAAAATCGCCGGTCACCCATTCGATTTGACATTCTCGGGTAGCACGTGCTCTTTTGAAATCTGCTGCAAAATTGTAAACAGATGGGTAGACAACAACAACATGCCATTAAACTCTTTGCACGACTTCTATTCCACAAACATGCAACATTAGAACTATTGTATTTCATCAGTTATGCTATCTTTTCGCATTTCTTTCTATTATACTTTCTTTTTTGACTCAGTATACATATGTTATATATATCGCCATGAATTGATCCGGATATGGGTCATCTTTCTGTTCAATACCTAGTGGTGTGGTTTGAAAATATTGTTCGGCCTGCATCGTATCCCACAACATTTTTGTGTTATTTCGCCGTTTCAGACATCAGAGAGTACAGAGCAGCCTCCGTGGATTAGTCGTAATCCACGCGTGGGCAGTGATGACCAAGCATGCGTTTACCAGGAAATAAAAATCATCAGGAACAAAATTTTAATTAATGAAAAACCCGGTTGCGCACGGTGTTTCATTAATTAAATTTTTTATGATTATTCCTATAATTAGTGTTTGGAATCTAATATTATTTCGTCCGTGGAAATGTTGCCCCCAGTATACATATACTTTATATACCACACATTACGGGTTTGTAACCTTTGTCAACTCTGTACATACCCCATATATGTTATGTTAAAGAAACCCAGACTTAGGTGGTTTAATGACACATTGTAATGGTCCACATGCTCTAGCATATAAATAAAACGCTTATGTCAAGCCTGAATTCCACCACGCCTGGTGGGTCAGAACCACCGGACTGAAAACTCTAAAAATGTTTTGGAAGTTGACCCCGACGGGAGTCGATCCCCTATATACGGCACCTAATCGCCTTGCCATAAATGATCAACCACCACACCAACTGAACTAAAGGCGTTGTCAAATGCAATGTACAGTAGGATTGTAGCGGTGTAAATTGTGCCCTCTGAACTCGGGTACTCATGCTACATCGTGTCTGCCTCAAGGACAGGCATGGCAATTGGGTAATTTGGTAAATAAGTATTCCACAAAGCTGTTTTTCGTTGTTTCCTATTAGGCTTGGATTCATGTTGATGTCGACATTGGACAGCCAATTCGATTCGAGGATAGAAAGTCAGATTCGGAGGGTCCTCACCTAGCCATAACTATGATTTGTCTGACTCAAAGGTGAAAAACCTTGAAGGTTTTATTTTTGATAATTATTTTTATCTACAGAGGTGAAATGCAGTGTGCAAAGAAAACCCAAAGACAGGTGTTACGTTTGCTGGTTGTGATCATCAGTGTATTAATAACATTTGCTAGTTCTTGGTGTCATGTTCTAAAACCAGAGATCGGCTTCTCCAATTTGACAACGACAGCATCAATAATTGGTTCGATGATGCAGGTTGGCAACCTGGGAGGATGTTATCACACATGCATAGCTGACCTGAACTGCATGTCATTCTTCTACAATAAAATCACCCACATGTGTCAAACCCATGCTATTGTATTCTTGACTACGCATTACCTCAAGGATGACATAGGATTTGAATACTACAGAATTAACAATGGTAAGTTTATTTGAATAGGTTAGACGAACAGTGCTGGGTTATCCTATTTTCAAAAGTAACATATGCAACGGACCCCGCACATTCAAAGGCCCGCGCTAAATGCTTTCAAGCTGTGAACATGGATTGGCTATTCATAATTTCTGTGTTCATAAAATTGGATTGTTTTTTTCATTATACACTCAAAGGGAACGAGAAAAGTTTGTCAATAGTTTCTGACTGAACAAAATATAAATGGGACGCTCTTTGAGCGGATTTTGTAGGCTTTAAAATTTGCGAAAACCCACGTGTGTTTTGTGTGTTTAAAATTTCCCAACTAAAATGATTATTTCATTTGAAAATAAAAGATAAATTTCAGATCAATGTTCCTCACCCAACAATCAACTAAAGTTATCATTGCTCGTTAGTCTTTGTTGATAAGGACCATTTAAAAGATTTCTAAAATATGCTACGGGCCCCGCAAGCTTAATCCAGCCTTATTGCCGAAATAATAAAGAAAGAAAAAAAAAACAACGGAAAAACTAAGAATTTCAGATTTTAATCAACGAAATGAAAAAAATATATACTCTGAGATATGTTATTTCATCACAGAACAGTACTGCATGTGTTACAGACCCCTCTCGAGGCATCAGTCTTTCTGTTAGATTGCCTGATAAAGTGTAGTGCCATAGCTGTTGTGTGAGGGCACTATACCTAACAAGATAATATCATGTGAGAACAATTCGCGATTGGATTTCTATGATAAATTTACTGTGATGATCATCTTCTGAGTATATTCTTGTCGAGCCTCGAATAAGATCAACTGCGTGTAAATGATCATTCACTTTTTCAACTGCCTCATTGCAGAATGCACTCCCTCACAATTGAAGGAAATCCTCCAATAATGAAAGTTTCAAAAAGCTTTGAAGACCCATCTCTTTCGATGGCCTTTGACTGCTGATTTTATCTCTTTTTGATTGTCAGTTTATATTGTGAGTGCCTTTGAGCAGTGTTTTGGTGGCAAAGGCGCTTTATAAGCACATTGTTATTATTATTTGTATCATTAGGCTTTCCCAAACACAGTTTGGGAAAGACTCTCGTTATTCTTCTTTTTCAAAAATTTTTCAAAAATTGTTCTTCTCTATTTTTTTTTTTTTTTGCACTTTTTTTTCTGGCATCAACTTTGTTTGTTGCACTACTTAAAACAAGCCGTATGATTTTAACCAAATTTGGCATACTTATGTAATGCAATAACATCTAGTGACAAGACGTATCATTATGTCTGAAAATGCATTTTATTCAAAATATGCTGCCAAAACCTTCAAAATTCCACCATTTTTCAACATAGCTCAAAAACATGCTGTACGATATCAATCACATTTGGAAAACTTATCTATTGTCACAAAATCTAGTGAAATGAGGTATCATCATATTCGTGAAAACACTTAATTTCAAACATTTCTGCCAAAACCATCAAAATTTCACCGTCTTTCAAAAGTCACAAAATTGTTTACAGTTACCTAAATCAACATTTAGAGCATAATATGATACACCACAATCACGACACAAATATTTCAAAATTGACTCCTATTGGCCAAAAATGATACGTTTATGGAATTTTTGTCTTCAAAATTGACCAACTTTAAGGGAAAATTTATCTAATTGCAAGGTCGGTGCAACAAGTTTTGGGGTATGGATAGATGCAACAATAATAGCAGAAGAAAGTTACCGTTTATTTTGTAATCTTAGATTTAACCCTCAAGCACAATGAGAGTGAGAATAAGAGTACCATTTAACCCTTTACCTAACATGAAAAGCAGACGACACTTGCAAAAAAAATTCTTGAATAACTATTTTTTTTCATTTTTGTCTCAAAAACATAGGTTATGACCCTCATTGGAATTATCTCGACGAGCTCGTTCCAATGAGGGGTCATAACCTATGTTTTTGAGACAAAAAATGAAAAAAATAATGAAAATTCATTGGCGATTTTTAAGAATAGCGCTGGCCGGTTTTGGCCGTTACGTTGGGTAAAGGGTTAAAAAATGTCAAAATTAAACAACTTTGGTTGCTTTTTTCTATCATTTTGGAATGGGTTAATTCAAACATTTCGCACGTCCGTATTCATAATTGACTACCACGCATATTTGATATTGAAAGTTGTTTGGTTGTTAAGTTGAACCGTATGCCCATTCTGGTTGCATAAAAGTAGGTACCGTCCAAAAAAACCCTCCCATTTTTTTAAGAATTTGGTAAGTTTGAGTGACAATTTACTCCGTTTCTAATTGTTTAAGCTCTGAATGTTTTCCATGGCTGCATGCAGCGGTTAGAGTATGACAGATTTTGTTTTATATGTTATAATTAAAAGTTGAACCCTTGGCAGATTTGGGACGTCCATAAGGGTACTGTCGGAATAATTGTTATTTTCGTCAACCTTTACATGCGATTTCTCAGCACTGGAGCCATATTTCCTCAAAACGTTTCCAATGAGAAGATTGGGCATCCATCCAAGAACAATTTTGCTATTATATACCGAGTCAAAAAAGAAAGTATAATAAACTTTGAGGAGCATTCAGATTACCATCGATGAAGATCAACTACGTTCGATGGTGCAAGGAAATTCCTGCCCAAACCATTACACTACCCCCACCGGAACGGTCGCATTCCCGCACGCAAGCATCAGAAAACCGTTCTCCTCGTTGGAGATACACTCTTGCTATACCATTAGCGCGCCGTAGACAAAATTGTGATTCATCACTAAAACGAACTGTGCTCCAACACTGCTGAGCCCAGTGAACACGCTGATGTACCCATTCCATTCTAACGGTACGATTACGTTGGGTAAGGATTGGTCCGTGGTATGGTCGCCTGCTGCGGATGGATGCCGTGTTCAGCGAGTCTGCTGAGGATAGTGTGTGCACTGATTCTATTGTTAGTTCTACCAGGAGTAATTGCTGCTGTCCTCGTCGCCGGAAGGAAGCGATCCCTCAAGTGAGACGTCCGGATGTGTCGGTCTTGTGCAGGGGTCGTAACTCATGGTCGACCTGAACGCGGTCCATCGGCAATAGATCCAGTCGTTCTACACCTTCCGATGAGACGGTAAATAGTGGCAACAGTGACTAGGGATTCAGCAGCGAGCTCATCAAGAGGTATCCCAGCCTCATGCATACCAATGACACGCAACCTCTGATTTTCCGTTAACCTTGGCATTTTTTAAAATGTCGGAAGACAAAATCTAGCGTGTTTTCTCAATAACCCAGGCTCTCTAGCACGATATAACACAAAGCAAATCATCGGCCACCCATTCAATTTGACATTCTCGGGTAGCACGTGCTATATTGAAATCCGTAGCAAAATTGTATATGGTTGGATGGAGAACAACAACCTGTCATTAAACTCTTTGCACGACCTCTTGTCCACAAACATACAACATTAGAACTATTATATTTCATCCTTTATGCTTTTGTTTCACATTTGTTTCTACTATACCTTATTGACTCAGTATATGGTTTGTTCAAAGTTTTAACCCTCACCCAGTTGTGAGGCCTTGAATTGAAGTACCCTCAACTTGTACATGTTCATTTAAATACCGAGATTCAAGATTCCTCCATGTATCTTATCAGGCACCCAGTCTGTGATTGATATCCACAAATTTGGTGCATAATATGATACACCAAAATCACCACACAAATATTTCAAAATTAACTCGTATTGGCCACAACTGATATGAATTTTAAAATTGACTAACTTCATGGGCAAATTTGTCTAATTGCAAGGCTATTGTAACAATTATTTTGCTGGGGATAGATGCAACAATGATTGCAGAAGAAAGTTACTGTCTATTTTTATCCTCAGATTTAACCCTCAAGCACAATGATGGCGAGAATGAAAGTACCATTTGAAAATGCCAAAAGTAGCCAACTTTGGTTGCTTTTCGGGTCTTGAATTGGCGTACCCTCAAATTGCACATGTTCAATCAAATAATAAGATTCAAGATTTCGTCGTGTCTCTTATCAGACACTCAGTTGTGATTGATGTCCACACATTTAGAGCATAAGACGATACGCCAAAATCACTGCACAAATGTTTCAAAATTAACCCCTATTGGCCTAAAATGACATGAATATAACATTTTTTCTTCAAAATTGACAGACTTCAAAGGCAAATTTGTCTCATTGCAAGGCTGTTGTAACAATTATTTTGATATGGATAGATGCAACAATTATTGTAGAAGAAAGTTACTGTTACGTTTTAACCTCAGATTTAACCCTCAAGAACAATGAGGGCAAGAATAAGAGTACCATTTGAAAATACCAAAATTAGTCAACTTTGTTTGCTCCTTTCTGTCATTTTGGAAAGTGTTAATTTCAAGCAGTTTGTTTCGCTATATGCATAGATTCTTAATGAAAACATCCGCTGTTGTACGTTATGCACTGGGGCTTAAGCCAACATGTGCATCCGCCACTTAAAGAATAGTACCGTCCGAACAAAAAAAGTGTTTAGTGAATTTTGAAAAGTTCTCTACTCCTTTGTCCAAAAACAAAAATGAAAGCTCATTGTGCTTTCTATAATGCATTCAAAAATCACTGGGGAACAAATTTTGTGTAAAATGGTTTCGTGTCCCGCCTTATCCAGTACCAATTTTGGCCGTACACATATGAGTACCGTTAGACAAAATTCATTTTCCAATTAATTTCATACTTTTCTGTACTCAATTTCCCTGGGTAGGAATGGTATACTTTTTTAATCTCAGATGTAGCCATCATGCACAATGGGGTCGAGAATAAGAGTACCATTTTGAAATACCATAATTAGCCAACTTTGATTGCTATCATTTCGGAAGGGATTAATTGGAAACACTTTGGTAGGTATATAGGTATTTATTTAAGATTAGCTATCTGTTGACACCTGAAGCACACCCTGTTTTGTTGGTATATCCCACACATTCACACACCGACAGAAAGGTAGAGAATAAACTATTTGTATTTAAGTTCACTTTTACCATTTATGGCTATATCATGACCATAACATTGGTATTTACTGAAGTGTAGCTAATTGGTGACACCTGAGCTGCATACTTTAGACGACTTCCTCCCGAGGCTTTGGTTGGCGGGTCCTGTTTTAGCAAAATATAATAAAGAATAAAAGAATAAATTCAATATTGCATTGCTTTTTTAAATTGGCTTCCAATCGATCTCTCACATCTCTGTTCTCTCTGATTATTTGCTGGATCTCTGTTTCTACTGTCTACCTATAGCCTTTAAATCAAGATTCCCCGGTCTGGCTCCGAGGACACTGTCCCCTTAAGATTCGTGTACAACAGTCTTCATTTTCACACTAAAAGCTGGGAATATCCGTAATTTGATCAACAAATTACAATTCTCCAGTTTATTTTATTTTTGTTATCCCCCTCCCCCCCACCCCACCCCACCCCACCCCTCCCGTCAATTTTGTCTGTTGCACAGCTCAAAAAACAAGCAGTACGATTTCAATAAAATTTGGCATACTTATGTAATGTCATACAATCTAGTGAAATGAGGTATCGTCAAATCTGTGAAAAACCCTTATTTTCAAAATATTCTGCCAAAACCATCAAAATGTCCCCATTTTTCAAAAGTCTCAAAATTGTTTAAGTTATTTAGCTCCAAATTTGCAAACATTTAGAGCATAATATGATACACCCAAGTCACCACACAGATATTTCAACATTAACCCCTGAGGTAAAAAATGACATCAATATAGCAGTTTTTCTTCAAACTTGGCCAACTTCAAGGGCAAATTTCTCTAATTGCAAAATTGCTGTAGAAATTTTTTGGTATGGGTAGATATAACAATGATTGCAGAAGAAAGTTACTGTTTACTTTGTAATCTCAGATTTAACTCTCAAGCACAATGAGGGTGAGAATAAGAGTAGCGTTTTAAAATGCCAAAATTAGCCACGTTTAGTTGCTTTTTTCTATCATTTTCGAAATGGTTAATTTCAAACACTTTGCATGGCCGTATTCACAATTGATTACCGAGCATATTTGCTGTGTAAGTCTCTTTGTAAAGTTTAACCCTATGCACATTCTGGTTGCATAAAAGTAGGTACCGTCTAAAAAACTCCTATTTTTCATTATTTGGTAAGTTTAGGTGATAATTTACTCCATTTCTAATTTGATTGAGCGCTGAATGTTTTATATTGCTGCATGCAGCAGTCAAAGTATGACAAGTTTTGTTTTTTATGTTATTATTAGAAGTTTAATCCTTGGTAGATTTGAGACTTATCATAAGGTAACTGTCGGAATAATTGTTATTTTCGCCAACTGTACATGCGATTTATCAGCACTGGAGCCATATTTTATCCAAATGTTTCCCTTGAGAAGAAGGGGCATTCATCGAAGAACAATTTTGCTGTTATATGTTTGATTCAAAGTTTTAATCCTCACCCAGTTGTCGAGCCTTGAATTGGAGAACCATAAAATTGTACATGTTCATTCAAATACCGAGATTCAAGATTCATCCATGTCTCTTATCAGAAACTCAAGCTGTGATTGATGACAGGTCTCTGGAAAAGTAGAATGAGGTATCGTCATATTCGTGAAAACGCTAATTTTCAAACTATTCTGTCAAAACCATCGAAATTTCACCATTTCTAAATAGTTTCAAAATTGTTTACAGTTCTTTAGCTCAAATTTTGCGAACATTTAGACCATAATATGATACACCAAAATGACCACACACATATTTAAAAATTAACCCCTATTGGCCAAAAATGGCATGAATATAGCATTGTTTTCAACATTGACCAACTTCAAGGGCAAATTTATCTATACGCAAGGTTGTTGTAGCACATATTTTGGTATGGATAGATGCAGCAATGATCGCAGAAGAAAATTACTGTTTACTATCTCAGATTTAACCCTCAAGCACAATAAGGCCGAGAATAAGAGTACCGTTTGAAAATGCCAATATTATTCAACTTTGGTTGTTTTTTTTTTTTTCTATCATTTCGGAAAGAGTAAATTTCAAAAACTTTGCTTTGCTATATCTAGAGATGCTTACTGAACAAATCCGCTATTTTAGATTTTGCTCTGGGGCATAAGTCAACATTTACTTTGCCCACTTAAAGAATGGTAATGTCCGAAAAAATTACTTTCAGTGATTTTTGCAATTTTCGTACTCATTTGCTCTAACTGCAAGGTAGTTGTAGTAATTATTTGGGTATAGATAGATGCAACACTGATTGCAGAAGAAAGTTACTGTTCACGTTTTATTTATTTTTTTCTTCCGCCGCCAATTTTTCTGTTGCACAGCTCAAAAACAGGCTGTACGATTTCAACCAAATCTGGCATACTTACATAATTGCATGGACTCTAGTAGAAAAAGGTATCGCCATGCCTATGAAAACGGTTATTTTCAAACTATTCTGCCAAAGCCTTCAAAATTATATCATTTTCTACATAGCTCAAAAACAAGCTGTCCAATTTCAACCAAATTTGACATACTTATGTAATGTCATAAATCTAGTGAAATGAGGTATCGTCATTTTCGTGAAATCGCTCATTTTCAAAATATTCTGCCAAAATCATAAAAATTTCACCAATTTTCAAAAGTCTCAAAAATTATTTAGTTCACATTTTCACACATTTAGAGCATAATAAGATACACCAAAATCACCACACAAATATTTAGAGCGTAATATGATGCATCAAAATTACCACACAGACAGTTAGAGCATAATATGATGCACCAAAATCACCACACAAACATTTAGAGCATAATATGATACACCAAAATCACCACATAAACATTTCAAAATTAACCCCTATTGGCCATACATGACATGAATATAGCAATTTTTCTTCTTGCTGAAGAAAGTTACTGCTTACTTTTTAATATAAAATTTAACCCTCAAGCAAAACGAGGGAGAGAATAAGAGTACGATTTGAAAATGCCAAAATTAGCCAACTTTGGTCGCTTTTCTATCACTTTGGAAAGGGTTAATTTCGAACACTTTGCTTTGTTATATATAGAGATGCTTAATGAACAAACCCGCTGTTGTAAGTATGCTCTGGGGCTTAACACACCACATGCTTTGGCCACTTAAAGAATAGTACAGTCCGAAAAAAATGATTTTTAGTGAATTTTGCAAATTTCTGTACTCATTTGCTCTAATTGCAAGGTTGCTTTAGCAATTATTTTGGTATGGATAGAAGCAAAAATTATTGCAGAAGAAAGTGACGGTTTACTTTTTAAGCTCAAACGTTTGAACACTCAAGCATAACGTGGGTGAGAAGAAGACTACCGTTTAAAATGGCAACAATTAGCCAACTTTGTATGCTTTTTTTTTCTATCATTTCTTTTTAAAGGGTTTATTTCAAACACTTTCTTGGCTGTATGTAGTCTGCCTTTTCACATTAAAAAGTTGGGAAAGCCCGTAATTTATCCAAAGATTACAATCCTCTAGTTATTATTATTATTGTTCTGTCAACATAAAAGTGGTATTTGTCTCAATCAGATCGCGAAATAAAATATTGCGAAATTGAGACCAAATGACGAAAAACAGATGAAAATAACTGTTCAGAATTAATGTTCTCTTATTTCGTTTCCAAAGAGTGGGATTCTGTGATGCAGTTCGGAGAAAACTGGAAAGATACTATCAACCAGATCGCGACCTACGGTACAGTCGCCGTGGGTTCGTCGTAATCCACGCGTGGGCAGTGATGTCCACACATGCGTTTTGCAGTTAATATAAATTACAATACTCAAAATCTTAATTATTGAAGCACCGGCGTGCTTCATTTGGCATGGAACGTTCGTTTTTCCCTCTGGAGAATACTTTTGGCGTTCACCTATGGGGATATACACTGTTAATGAAACACAAAGTGAACTGCAGTGGGGAGAGGCAAATATTTTGTCCTCCCCCCCCCCCACCCCACACACACACAGTTCACGTGGCCTGGCTATGCCATTGCACACACAGTCCCATTTCAAGAAGGAAGTACATTGTACAAAATACTAAAATAGTTGCAACAAACATTTATAATTGTACCGAAGTACTTCCACGGGTATGATCATTATCGCGAGGTCCAAGGCAACAGACTGTGGGACTGCTAGTCTGGTGGATGTCTAGTTGATATGACTTCATCACAATGTGGTTTGACTTAAACAATTCTACTTCACCACAAAGGCTAACGGAACTGCGCCGAGCTTTGTACCGCGTTGAGTCTCATCAATAAAATCTATGGTTTCCGGACCCGGTAACTCGGGTACGCCTATTGGAATGCATAGTCTTAATTACATAGTACAATAGTAAAAATCTTTGTAGATTTTATTTTGAAGATACTCCATGACAAAATGTCATTTTTCCAAGAGGAAAGTTTTTTTTCGACACAATTATTTTTATACTGTAGTTCACTCACCAAAATGCAGTTTCGTAAAGAAACAGTTAGTGGTCCCGTGTCTGTTTAGTCAAAGTACATATACTGTTCCCCCACAGTGTCAAAATTCAAAGTCCAGTTTTTAAAACTTCCATTAAAATCAATTAATTAAACATGAACCTCATTCTCTCTAAGTGAAGCACATAGTACTCTTATCTATTCCTGTCTGGGAGTATTAACAAACCGGTTACTAATATCTCACTAAGGCTCTGAAACATTGGACGCGATTAGCTTCTCGTACCAATGATTATATACGGCTCTCGATTTGTCAATCGAGTTACAAAGCTCTAGTCTCAGAATAAACTAGTTCTTAACCTTCAGCAGCCATTTACATTAACACGGCGTTTACCAGCCATGAGTACAATGACATCTCTCAGAACTGACTGTAGGCGCTGAAACTGGCGCGGACTCCTACCTCCATTACGCACTTCACTATGGACTTTGAACAACTGAATACTCCCACGCCACATTCATACTCCCTAGAAGCAACGTATAATCCATATCAAATCCATATAATATAATTGTTGAGTAGTTGATTACCTTGTTTGCGAATTTATTTTTGTTTTCAACCTTAAAAATAATGCGTACACTCTTCATACATTCATCATTGAGCGCGCCCATGAACACGCATCCGCGTATCAAATTTCTCCGTATATGTTTCCCACAGGAACCCAACCTTTTCTGTGCATTAAAACGATGCAAACGACGGGGATGGAAATATATGTAACCAGACGGAGCTTAGTTTGCGGAAAGGCAAAACTGCAAACCTTCTGACCTCTTCAAGATAGGGGATGGGGGACTCGCAACCCAGTTTTCCTGCAAAATGTCCCCTTGTGTGATTGGTTATATACATTTTAGAAGGAAATTTTAAAAAACTGGTTTATGTCCTCTAACCCCGATATTTCTAGGATAATTTTGCTATAGTAGCAACTTCACTTCTGGGGTACCGTACTTTACCATTAAGAAAGTACTCCGGGTGCTCCAATTGACATGAACAGTTACTTTTGTTCCCAGTGGAAGATCTTTGACGTTCGCATGTGGGGGACACGCATTCTTGAACTAGCCTGAGGCAAAATAAAACGTATGTGTGTGCGCGCGTGTGTGTGGGGGGGGGGGGGGGGGGATTTTGCTGTTAATCCCAGCAGAAAAATATTTGTCCTCACTTCAATTGTTACTGCTGAAGATACAACTCGAACAAATAAAATAAGCTTCAGAACCGCGTATTCAGGATTATATAATAGTGGTGCCCTAGCCCTAGCCTTTCTTATGTGTTGGGGGGGGGGGGGGGGGCATGGGATTTGGACGTATATAGTTGGGGGCAGAATCTTGCAGTTGTTATCATCCCAATATTCTCTGGAGATAAATGGGGGAGAGCGACGCCCCGGAGAGTCCTCGTTAGGATTACGCCTCCCCCGAGAAATTTTTCAATTTTGCAAAATACAGTGCTCTTAGAGAGAATCTGCTGTATTTGTGGCGTAGCCCTATATAAGAAACCATTTTGGGGTTCTTGTTATGTGAAACTTGCATTGGGCCAAATCTTTTTTAGGGGGGAGGGGGGTGGGCGGCGAAACGTTTAGGGCGCCGTGCCCCCCTCCCCAACTACTCTCTGCATACGCGACTGTTCACAGTTCAAACAATCTGCGACAAAATCCTGGCGACCTACATGTATGTGATGAATGAGTCGTAAGTTGTTTAGTCGAAAATGTTGCCTGATTAAACAGGATTATGATCGTACTCCAAATCGTCGATTGTTGCCAGTAATAACAGCTGTTAGCTGGGTTGTGAAATGTGCACGACATAACAAAAAAAGGGATTGTAGTGAACACAAAAATTCCCTGGCGTTACATGAGACGGCCGAAGACTGTGCCATTTATACTATATATACTGAGTCACAAAAGAAAGTATAATAGAAACAAACGTGATAAAATAGCATAAAGGATGAAACATAATAGTTCTAATGTTGCATGTTTGTGGACAAGAAATCGTTCAAAGAGTGTAGTGACATGTTGTTGTTCTCCACCCAACTGTATATAATTTTGCTACGGATATCAATATGGCACGTGCTACCCAACAATGTCAAATTGAATGGGTGACCGTCGATTTTCCATGTGTTATGTTGTGCTAGAGAGCCTAGGTTATTGAGAAAACACGCTAGTTTTTGTCTTCCGACATTTTAAAAACAATGCTAAGGGTAACCGAAAATCAGAGGTTGCGTGTCATTGATATGCATGAGGCTGGGGTACCTCCATATGAGTTCGCTGCTGAGTTCGGAGTCACTGTGGCCACTATTTACCATCTCATTGGAAGGTATATAACCAGTGAGTCTACTGCCGTCCGACCACGTTCAGGTCAACCAAGAGTTACGACCCCTGCACAACAGTGACACATCGGGACGTCTCACTTGTGGGGTCGCTTCCTTTCGGCGACGAGAACAGCAGCAATGACTCCTCGTAGAACTAACAATGTAACCAGTGCACAAACTGTCCGCAACAGACTCGCTGAGCACGGCATCCGCAGTAGGCGTCCATGCCACGGACCACTCCTTACCCAACGTCATCGTACCGTCAGAATGCAATGGGTGGATCAGCGTGTTCGCTGGACACAGTAGCGTTGGAATACAGTTCTTTTAAGTGATGAATCACGATTTTGCCTACGGCGCACTGATGGTAGGTCAAGAGTGTATCGCCGACGAGGAGAACGGCTTTCTGATACTTGCGTGCTGGAATGCGACCGTTTCGGCGGGGGTAGTGTTAAGGTTTGGGCAAGAATTTCCTTGCACCATCGAACGCAGTTCATCTCCACTGATGGTAATCTGAATGGACAGCGATATAGGGACGGAATTCTTAACGCTCTTGTCCCTTTGTTCAACGGTAATGTCGGATTGCAGTTATTTCAGCAAGACAATGCCCGATGTCACGTAGCGCGTATCTCTCGTGACTTTCTTGAGGAGCAGAGCATCGAGCTTCCTCCACTTTCGCCAGATTTGTTGCCAATCGAGCATCATTGGGGTCAACTAGACCACTGGGTACGACTTCATGATCTTCAGACGTTGGGCGATTTACGTAATGTTCTAAGGCAGGAGTGAAACGCAATACCACGGGGTGACATCCAGGGACTTATCAGGTCCATGCGGGGCGATGTCTGGCATCCAAGAGGCAAACTGTGGACAAACACGCTATTGACTGCATGTGGGAACTTTTCAAAACCCCATGTCTGAATTGCGACGTCCTGACGTGACGCTGGTAACAGGGAGAACATGAAATTATGCAAATACATACAGCTAGACTCGAAATATGAATTTACGATAATTTGTTTGGGATTAAAATCGATAATACAAAAAAATTGCTCCTCAAAGTTTATTATACTTTCTTTTCTGACTCAGAATATATTTGAAATGCTGACTTATTTTACGGACAGTGGGGTCAGAGTTGGAGCGAAAGAAAATTTTAGAGTTTTCAGTATAGGATGGTACACACAGTATCGGACACGCTAGGGGTCGACGAATGTGTATAACCCCCGTAAATACTAATTTCTAAATCAACTCAGAAATATAATGAATGCTGAAATTTAAAATCGGCTTGCTGTTCAGTGAACAAAGACGAAACATTGCGTTAGTACAAGATGTGCATGGAATTCAACGACTTTTACAGCCCAAATAATGGAATTGCATTTTAATTGCACCTATAAGTTTCTCTTCTTATTGTAAATTAGACACGGCTACATTTTTCATTTTTGTGACAAATGGGCGGGGGAGAAGAAAAAAATATACACTGACAGGACGGGACAATCTGTCATCGATATATGAAAAAACAACATCTCGAACAATCACATTCAGTAAATCGAATATCCTCGAAAACAATTAAGTTATAACAAATGTAAATAACATATTTTCAGACTGGTGCACAAGAGATTCAGGATACATGCTGAACAGAGACCTAGGCATTTGCTTCACTCTGATACCTTTCAGCCCTCCTTACGACTTGCATAAAATGCGATCACATTGTCAAAAAGTATCAGGAGGTAGACTGATGGTAGTCGATACATATGAGAAACACGTGATGGTTCGAGAAACAACAAGAAACCGATATCCACGTAAGTATACACCGAAACAACTCAAAACGGAAGTAGAGGTTATTAGCATATACGTTATATGTCTTACTGATGATGGAAGGAATATCAGAATACACTTTGCACATTACTCTATGTTTGCAACACATATCACGGTATGAAAATCGAGGCCGGCGAGCCGAATTTCGGGCCTCAAAGTGAATTCCTGTTATAGACCCAGGCTCTTGGATACTCTCTAGCTCATAGTGTTGACAAAGGTATTAAGCTTGCTATCGAATTCTATCATCACTCTCTCTGTACTTCCAATATTATGCTATGTGCAACATTGTTCAAATGAATGCTTTGTTCCTGTTCTGATAAAAATACAGCCGCCGTGGACTGGTCATATGCCTAGAATTGTTTGCCTTTATACACAGTCTCATCGAGAAAGTCAACATAATTTTCACTGATAGTGGCTTTTAATTTAACGTTTAGATCATGATTGCTTAAAATTTATAAACAAACCCCTTTCAAAATCCTTTTTGGAATGTTCGGAAATAATAAAAATGTCATCTAAATATCTGAGATATACGAAAGGATGCTTTGCACATTCTCTTATGTCATTTTCCTCCCATTCCACTACATAAATGCCTGCAAAGTTATGACTGAATCTCTTGCCCATAGGACAACCCATTATTTGTAAAAAAATATTCTCCAATGAATTGAAAGTCATTACCTTTTAAACCCAGCTCTGAAAGATCCAAAAATTGCATCCGGATATTTTTCAAATACACTTTTAACTGATTTAACACCTGTATTAATATCAATGTTCGTATACATACTGTCGATATCCAAAGTAGCCAGGATTACATTTTTCGATATTTTCAATTTAGAAATTTTTGTTCTATGTGTTTTTGAGATAGCGCGGATGTCTATTAGCTATAGGTTTCAGATGATAATGAATTCGTTCCGAGATTGCATAAGATTCCAATCTACAATCTGAGACAATTAGCCTCCCGGGTGGAGTTAAGTCATCCGTCCATGAAGAACGGTTCTTGTGGATATTTGGTAGGATGTAAAATTATCTTGTTTGAGCAAGTTTAGCTGTTAAATATTTAAATTGTATTTTGGTTATGCGACCTTCCTCGAGGAGAAATTTTAAGATCTTATTGAATTTGGCGACATTACTGGGCCAAATAAGTGAATCTATTTCCTTATAATGCTTAGTATTGCCGAGTTGTCTCGTGGTTCCTTTTTATATTATTATCACGAGATAGAACGACTTCCGACCCACCTTTGTCGGCTGATTTAATAACAAATTTCTTATTTTTCAAAGTTTCGTGAGGGCTCTCCGTTCACCAGCTGTTGAATTGTCTTTATCGGAGAGTATATTCATGCTGAACACCTTTTTGGAGGAATCGTTTGTTCGCCTCTACACTTTCGGGATGTACTTCACTATCTGGACGTGGTCAACCAGATGATCCTGTAAACGGAAGTTTCCGACCGCTGGAGTTTCTAAAGCGGTCTGCTAATTCCATTTGCCTAAGAAAATTACAATTATACGATGGTAGATTTCTCTGATTACCAGTTTTAGGCTTCGGTACTGGTACAAAAATCTCAAAGGTCAATTGAACTTGATCCAGTCACTGATGTGTATTGTTTCGCCACTGAATTTAGAATTAATGAAACGATTCATTGCAGCAAAATTGTATTTCGTGATTTCATATTTCACTCTACACATTAGCCTTAATTTTTTTTTTCGAAAACAAAAAATAATACTACAGTATGGCCGCCATGGAATGGTTACGTTGCAGGGTGGGCAATATTTCCACAGACGCATTAATATTAGATTCCAAACACTGATTATAGGAATAATAAAAATAAATTTAATTAATGTAGCAACGGAAACAATCCGATGCTTCATTAACCCTTTACCCAACGAATCGGCCGCATCCGCCCGCGTAATTTGCAAATTTAGCAGTTGAAAAAATATTATTTTTCAAAACATTTTAACAAAACCATATCATGTGACCCCTCGTTGGAACGAGCTCGCCGAGCTCGTTCCAACGAGGGGTCACATGATATGGTTTTGTTGAAATGTTTTGAAAAATTTTAAAAAAATGATATTTAAAATAATAGATTTTGATATCGTCTGCGTTGGGTCAAGGGTTAATTAAAATTTTGCTGATGATCATTTTCCTACCTGGTAAAGACAGGCTTGGACATTCTTGGATTACGACCAGTCCATGGCGGCTGTACTGTAAGCATCAAACTTCAACAGTGTTGCAAAAATAGAATATAATACTTCAACAGATAAAACAGACAAAACACTTAATAGGAATAACTTGGTCATTTTCTGAATTCTGGGGAAAATAGCTAACAAATTGTGTATTATATCTGGGGTTCACCGAAACATTCGTGCTCGAGAAGCCTACTTTGCTTATTATTTTTTCTCCCTTATTGGGCGCATGCCATCCACTTTAAGACAGAGCACATACCTGAGAAACTATACAAAGATAGTTAAAATTACAAATTAAAATGATAAGATCATATTTTTTGGCACAAACATTATTAAGCCGCCTATTGGAAATTATTTAATGCTGTCGCATCTTTTCGTCAAACTAAATTTCTTTTAAGCACTTTTGGAAATAAAACATTTCAGGATTTTTTTCGGATTCAAACATCAGCATAAAAGTCCGAAATTAAATCCAACGTGATCCGCTGATTTGTACTCTGACATTTATAGCAATATTTCGCCCGGAATTCCAAATTTTAATTTTAATTTCAGTTTTCAAAACACTTTCTTTTGAATCCCAAATCAACAAAATGACGAGCTGAATTAAAAAACAATGAAAACAAAGTTTATCTGTTTTTGATACTGTAGATTGACCAACAATAGGGTTATGTAGTCTATAATTACACATCTATCAAAATTTTAAAAGTTTAAATTTTCAAAATCTTGAAATTTGAATTTGCCACCAAATGTTTTAAATGTGCACTTATGAATGTAAATTTCTCTCTTGTAGATGATTCTTGTCTCGTCCAAGTAGATAAATCTTTCACTCAAATTTTAATTCAACAGTCAACTATTTTTTTAAATTTAAAAAAAAAAATGAAATTCAGACTCAAATTTTAAATTCCCAGTTAAATACAACTATCACTGTTGTATTAAAATATGTTGACCACGTGGGCTTGCATTTGTGTGTCGATGTTGGTTCTGTAAAACTGTGGGGAAATTAGGTAATCAATGTCCTTTGGTGAAGAATAGTACTCGAGACCCAGGATATTCGGCCACATAATGGATGAAGGCTTCGCCTTCCACCATTTTCTCACCTAATATCCTTTTTCAAGTGAATTATCTTACTTAAAACCCGCTGAACATTAAATTCTGGTTGTGATGCGGAAAAATGAAAAAAAATTGTGATTTTGGAGAGAATAAAAATTGAAAATGTGAACAGGTTTTGATCGATGAGTTATCGTTCAAGATGATTTATCGAAATAAAAAAACGCGCTGTGCTCGTATGTTTCCGAACTTCACGTCAATTGTGCACTTGCCTGTGAATGGTAAGTCTGCTTGGGCGGAGTTAGTACGTTGTCAGTTGGTCGGTGGTTCACTATGGGTATTCCGGCTTCCTCCACCCGTACAACTGTCAGACACGATGTGCCCCTGGCTGTCGAAAGTTCCGTTGATCCCTCATAAAACAAAAATAATGTCCGGTAATTCTCTTAAGAACTTCCTGTCATTCCTGAAAACAATGCAAATTTATGCATCGTGGCGGTTATGTAATAGTTATCAATCGAGCTGGAGGTATTTCATAAATTTGAACCATATGTCCCATGAGTTAGTTTAAACAATATTTATTTGTGAAAAGAAGTATGAATACAAAGCAATGGTGCAAGGAGTAACATAAACAATAATGTCATACAGACTAGTCACAAGGTAGGATTCGGCAGCAAACATTTTTGCTTTTGTAAGTCCTCACCGGGACATAGTTTGCAATCTCTGATAGTCATTACGAGGGAGTTGATTTACGTATATTTGATAGTCATTACGAGGGAGTTGATTTACGCGTATATTTGATAGTCATTACGAGGGAGTTGATTTACGTATATTTGATAGTCTTGATGAGGGAGTTGATTTACGTATATTTGAAAATAATACTTTATAGTTTCACCCTGCAATAGATTCAAACAATTTCAACTTCCGACGCCTCGTTGGCGACAGGAGGTCAAATAAATAGGAAGACTGTTGATTGGAGAAATTGAGGGGAAGGGATGCCCAGGAGGAATTGACAGCAACTCAGTCACGTGTGAGGTGAATATTTTTCCTTACCACCAGAAAAGCGTTGTGAATTTAAATTGAATATACACCACATTCTGTTGGGTAGTGAGTTGATGGCACATGCTTCTTATTTGAAAAACAAAGTCCAAATCGCTACACACGACTCATATATTGAACACAAGTGCGGAACAAGCTACCAAGCTCAGAGCTCACTGCGTGAGCCGATTGCAACTACTAGGTATAAAAGTAGTATAATATTTTGAATTACATTTTTTAATATTAAGGGTAAATTTTACGACTTCGAGGGCAGATATAGCCCATAGAAAGGTTTTACACATTTGTATATCAGTTTAGATAACCACCTGACAGGCTGCGTACATGAGGTGGATCAGATTTATCCGGCTACATCCAGTATAAAGTTCTTATTATCATGAGACTCACACAGTATCCTGAGACTTCGCCCCGACAAGTCAGTACGGTGAGGATTCATCACCACCGAAAATGACTGTTGGGAGCGGAGTCCCAGGGTGATGTTTTGTGTTGGTTTCAAAACACAGTGACATACTGTTATTTAAAAACGTTTACCAGTTAGGCTATTTTCATGGAGACTTGAAGATATGGCAATTAATTTCGTTGCTATAGTTAACACTTCCATTCAGTAAAATGTCAGTATTAACGAGGTAAGGTAATTGTCTGATGGTGGCATTCCTTTCTGGTAAATAGATCGGACCTGGAGAAGGTAATGGTCGCACCACACCTGCACGCTTCTGTAGATGAGAGGTGATTTTCGTAGAGGTGGTCATTGAGGTTGCTACAGGACAGGCGCAATCTGCAATGGTATATTTGGGCTTTACTTGATTTGTCATTGACGAAAAAACTTTGTACGAAGAGCTTATTGCGGTTTAGAAAGTCAGTAAACTGAAGAAGTGTGTTGCTGTCACGAATTCCTATTGGCAGTGAATTTCATAACTGTGTAGTACTGGGTAAATATGACCGTTGGTGTGTTTGAGTACGGCAGAAGGGAATTGTTAAGTCAGGTGTTATGGCGTAGGTTGTACCCGTGTAATGCAGAGGATGGCGGAGGAGTCATACAGTATAAATATTGGCGAGTAAGATGGTGGTACATTTTGTAATATTGTTTGAGTTTGTGTGTTCTCTCGTCTGAATTTTAGTGGTTCCCAGCCCGTCTCGGTATACAACAGCTCTCTACTGACACTCCGCGTCGCACCTGTTACGATTCCCGCTGCTTCTAACTGGATTTTCTCTAGTTCGTCACTCTCGGCTGTAGTACAGTTGTCCCAAACCGTGTCAGAGTATTCACGAATAGTTCGTATAAATGCTATATACATTTCTTCCAGAGTCTTACGGTTGAGAAAATGTTTTATATTTTTTTCAGTATGCCTACCCTTTTCCGTGCTTTGCGTGTAATTTCGGTAATATGGTTTTCCCAGGTCCCGCGGTCATTTATAATTAATCCCAAGTGTTCGTGTTGTTATACATCTTCAATATTCGCATTTCCCATTGCCAGAGGTGGGTATGCAGTTTCGTTTGTTTTACGGGTCATTATCATGGATTCCGTTTTTATTGGGTTAAAAGCAACGTGCCACTGACTGGTCCATTGATCTATCTCTATAATGTCGCCTTGGAGGAGTCGAGCTGTTTCTTCGGTGTCTTCTACGATGAGATAAAGTGATGTATCATCAGCAAAAAGCCAGACGTGACAGGAAATGTTTTCGACAATGTCATTTATATCTACAATAAAGCCAGGGGTCAAGAATCGATCCCTGGGGTACCCCATGAGTTGCGTGACACCGAATCGTGTTGCGTCGAGGCGTTACAGGACAGGGCAGTTTGTTCAAATTCATGAAAACCCGGCAGCTTGATATTTAACTAATTTACATCATGACCGCTGTTCAATCAACAAACCGCACGAACTCAGGTGCCTTCAGTGTACCAGATGTATTGAAGAGGTGTCACTTGGACACCTAGTCTATTGTACTGTCAGGCACTTCATGTTACTCCCTTGGCTCTTTTTGTCTTTTCGGGGCTGGTAACCAACTACAAATATCTGATAAAAATGGACCGAGTGATTTAGTGACGTCACTTGAATACCGTTGGTCTATTGAGTATACACGTTTCCGTGCGTTTTTTTCTGATTCAACAGAGGACAAGGTGTTAGTTAGTTACCAACCAAACTATCGGCATTCTGAAATGTGAACAACCTGTCAGCGTGTTATAAACCATCGCCGCTACGCGGGTCGGCGTCAATCACCGTACGCTGTCCGGTTGTTCAAATCCATGAATACCTCCGGCTAGGTTGGTAGCTGTTACTTGATTGCATTCCCTCGACAAGAGAATAGAGCCATGGAACAATCTCTGAAATAACAGCCAAGGTGATACAAACAGAGTTATCGGCGGTGAGTTTTACGGTGCTATTTTAGTAATGGAAAGTTAAATTGAAAATAAATTATTTTACTTGACGTCAAAAATGTAAACAGAAAAACAATTCGCTATTTTTTGGCTGTCCATCCATATTCACGAGCAATGCTTCGCAGTTTTAAATACCAAAAGAATTACAATATACATTTGTTAGATATTTGTCGCCACCTAAAATACCATGTCGCTTATGTCCAAGCTAAATTTCTCATTCCTTATATAGCACCTTAATGTGTATTCAACACCCTCTTGTTTAATGACACTGTTTAGCTTAGTTCAATGGCAAGAGACGCCCAATGGAGCTATGGACAATGACAAAATTATTTTTCTCTTTCAGTCGGCAACCAACAGCCAACACTTTCCTCCTCACATCTATGATACTCTTTTCAAAACACATTTGCCAGAAATGTTTCTTTTCCGTCTTGCTTGCAGAAAGAAGTGTCAGCATTGGCCTTTCAAGAATATCGACACATGATGCATGGAAGTGGGAAAATAACCGCACATTAATATGGTCTAAATGGTGTGTAAACAACCCGTCGGATCGAGCCAATGATCTGTGTGTTTTCATGTCCAAGAGAGCCACGTGTGACTGGGACTGGAATGATAATAATTGTTCGCCAAGGAGTGATAAATTAGCAGCCTGTGAGATTAAAAGAGGATAGCTTAACATTATCAGAAGACCTCGGGTCTGCAAATATTATACCTTTGATCGAATGAATCAGACAGAGGATATCGAATCGAATTTCGAATCAGATCACAAGGCTTTACACTTTGAAAAATATTGCACCTTACAAACGTAATAATTGCTCGTGCCCATCCAAGTAATGTATTCAGAGGCGACTTAACTGTTTCGGTAAGTGAATCAAAAAAGCGAAAATTCCAGAACGGAATCAAATAAGTTTTGGAGGCGGAACTTCCTGAAAATCTTCTTCTGTCGCCGGGTTTCCTGTCCATGAGGCCTGATCAATGAAGGGGAGTTCAAGAGGAGACATTTGGTAGGCTTTATTCGAATCGAATTGATTTTCGATGCTTCGCAGATTCCTATGAAAATCCCGGAAACATACATGGTTGACAATTTTCGTTATTGAAAGAGATTTACGGGAAAGTTAGCTCTCCTTAGTTTCCTAAAGCTGTTGGTAAATTGAATACTGAATTATGTGAATTTCATGCAAAAAAAACCCAACAAAATTCGAACTGTTAGCGATTTTGTATCATCGATGTGCACATCATTTCATAAACTCTACTCATTTTTGCGTATAGCAGTAGTTTTGAAAACACAGAAGCTGGAGTTTTATATTTTTTTTCCCAGTAAGGGTTGACTATTATTCTCTGTTGAAACTCATTTAACAATAATAAAATAACGTTCTCACCATCTTTTGTAGCCATGTGCATGTTCATTATATCAACAGTGTACGCACCGTGACATATAATAAAAACACATTTCGTTCCATTAATATAAAAGTCAAGAAGGTGAGATTTGCTCATTTCTTCCTGGAAAAAATAAAATCTTGCAGATTAATGCAAAAACACATTTGCTAATCAAAGAGCCAAAGAGGACATAGTTGTTGGTAAATGTGACACCAATAGATATTCTTAATGACGGATTATCTCTGAGATAGTAGCCTCCAATTGGTTTGCCATAAAAAGACAAGTTTCCCTTTGTTACTTTTAATAATCGAAACGAGAAGACAGCTCGGCAACTTCGGTCTTAGGCTGATGTGAAAAGTTACCTCGGGCTAATATATCGGCCGATGTGAAACTAACGAACAAAAATCGCTAATTATTTAAGGGTTCAGTTATTTGATGAACACAGATAAATGAACACACCATTAGGAGCCAGTGGTACAATATTTAACCTGTAACTGTATTTGTAAAAACATGTACCGATATGTAACCCTTTGAAAACGCGAGATCGCTTTTCCGGTCCAGAAACATGATACGTCCTAGTGCATTAAGTGGGTGGCTGCTAAGTGAATTTGTGGGGTAGACCAATCAATATGTCCAACGTGCAGCCTCTTGGCTGCACGTTGAATATATTAATTAGTCACCCCCCCCCCCCCCCCCCAAATACTGAATGTGGACTTTTCCAACTGATGCTGTTGAACTGACATGAAAGATACCACCCTTGATCAAAGGGTTAGGAGCTGACACAGTTTTACTAATTGTCCCGATTGGTTAGCTTTGATGTTTGTTTTTGTGAAAGCCGCTACGTTGCAACTACAGTCAGAGACTGACAACTCTCACACCATCAAGCGTAATTGATAGGAGTTACCGAGTCGAACCATTGTACGCCTTATTGGGGTGGGGGAAATGCTGAATGAGTTGCGACGTTTTTTTCGCAGGAGGTCCAGAAATCCAGTTCTGTAAATATTCCTGGTTGGGTACCATCGACACTTGAGCATTTGTTTCACTACATGTCAATGATTATCATTTTCTATTATTATATAACCTTATCACAACTGGTAATATTATATCGTCCTCTCCACGCGGAGAGACACAGTTAGTGCTATGTATCCTTATAAGTTGTTTTCAAGCATACATGTTCTCGTTTACATGTAATTTCTGTTAAAAGCCAAGGCACTACTTTGATACTTTCTAGAACATCGGCATCAGTATCAAAGTGCCTTGGCGTTTCACCGAGTCTAGTTGCCGTATATGTTATTCCGAGCTTATCGATGCTTAATTTCTGCCGGAATCACAACTTGGCAGAAGTACATAAAATAGAGATACAATATATATCCGCAAAATAGAATACATCTCTCAACTTTATCGATGTATTTTGTAAGCAAGTTTCCACATACAAAAGTGCTTATATTTTAGATCCTGAATTTCTCATATTTTCAAAGATGCTACCACTGAGCAACATTTATCAAAATGCTTTAAACGATGCGAACCACCGTCGCCCTGGCGAAGCAGCTGTGACCGTCGATCGCCACTTCGAGCACCTCCCAGGCAAAATTACTGGCTTCGCGCCTATTATGCTTTTCAATATTTGTCCGTACAGACAGGGAGGATGGATTATTCACCGCTCTTAACTCGTAGCCAGTGGTTAAAAGATGGAAGTATTTTTTAGTCCACACTCCACTCAGATGAATTTCACTCCAAATTACTGATTGAATTACACCATGCAAAATACTTAGTACTTACTAGTACTTAGTACTTAGTATTTATTATACAAGTGTTACCCTAGACGTAGTTACTAGAAGATGACCTAATATTCCGAACTCATACTATAATCTGATATTTTACCTGTTAAGTTTTGTCATACAGAGCTTTTAAGTTTTCTCTTTGTTCCATCATTCTCTTACGAATAAATGTACATAACCTTCTGGTCTTTTTTCGCCTGTCACATTGCATTTTAGGATTGCCTCGTCGTCCTTATAATTTCTCAAAATCACAATTCCTGTTGGCTCTTCCAAGTGTCATGGTCTACTAATCAAATAGAAAAGAGATCAATATGGATGATAAAATTACATTTGTTATACGCTAAACGATAGATTATCGAAGAAATTGCGGAAAGATAGAAATCGTATCCCCCACTGTGAAGATATAGAAATTTTCACTTTCACGGTATCAATCAATCAAAGCAGCACGTCGAGGTGGATACGAGTGAAATTATCACTGAGAATGATCAATTTGATCTAAAAACATATAATGAAAAGTACATCTAGTGTTTTTGGGTGAATATCGATCATTTCCAGCAATAATTCAACACGTATTCACCATGAATGGATGCATGAAACCCACTTGTCCAAACATCGCCTGAAAGTCCGTAATATAGGTTTTGGATTGGTACGTCCTTTCAAAGGACGTACCAAACCAAAAACTTATATTACGGACTTTCGGTCATGTTTGGACTAGAAACCCGCCAGCTGAATCAGAAAGCAAGACGCTATCTGTTCCGCATATCAATCAAATCACTTCCGTATACAAGGATTCCATTCGCTGTTTACTGGTTACTTTCATGTATCAATTCAAGGTTGAAAAGAGCAGAATTATCAGATTCTTAATAAAAAGCTTATAATAAAACGAAAATCTAGTGTTTTTGAGTGGACACTGAAAATTATCTCGCTTGTGACCGAGACAAATGGGTATTTTCGCTCGACCAAGCGCTCTCGAAAAATAAACGTTTGTTTCGGTCACTCGTGAGATCATTTTCGGTATCCACTCAAAAACACTAGATATCCTCTATTTATCACACGATTACCACTAAATAGCTCATTTCGGAAAATATCGTTGATAACACATCTAATACGGGAATTACATGTACATCAGAAGTCAATGCCGACATGATAACATTGTGAGTTGGATTCGGAAGTAGAATTGAATTAATCTTTTCTCCCTTTTAATTAACTGTCCGCCTACTACAAATAATATACATTTGCAGAAAACATTTCTTGAATAACTAAATATTTTCATTTTTTGTCTCAAAACGCGGCTTAGTACACACGATTTGGAACGAGCCATTTGACTGACGATATTTTGTGAACAGCGTTGGTCAGCTTCAATCGTTATGTCAGCTAAAAGGTTAAAATACACATCATGTGATAAACAAATCTCCAATTATTCACGATTTGATATGACATTTCTTAACCTCGATCACTAAAATCGCTCTGAGCGTCAGTAGACGTCGGCTCACATTGATTTTTGTGTACTCGGTTGACCTATTCCACGCGTCGTGCATTCATAAAACTTGCTGGACTAGCCTTTTTGACTTTAGTGGTTTGTTTTCCACTGTTCTGCATTAAGATTCGAAAACGTTCTTTTATCAGCGAGGTTTTTGTCATATCCGCTATATCCTTTGACTGTAATAATATTCAGATAAAGATTCCACCTACTTTTTTCTATCAGGAACGCTTTTCCACAATTTCAAGGCCTGGGATGGCTTGATCTTGACGAATGTCCAACATACTGTACTGCTAGCAAGTCGAAAGAATGCTTGCTGTGTTCAACATTCATGTTTGGAGACTTTGCACCAGTGAAGCAGACGTGTTCCGAATGTAGTGTTGGTTATATTATAAATCTGCTTAAGATTTGAACTAGGATGGAATGACCTTGACAGGGTTCGCACTGCTGTTTGCAAAAGTAGCAAAATGTCCCAGAATCTTATTTTGCAAAATAAACATTCCATTTTGCAGATTTGTGATTGAGTAAGATGAATAACAACGTGCTAACAATTATATATAGCTTTCTTATCTGACAAATAGGTGGAACTGAAATGTGATCGCCTTTGTCCAGAATTATGGCTTTTGACTTCAGTCATCAGTCTAACACTGGTTATTTTCCATCCCCTTTTTGTCAACAACAAAGTTTTATGATTGTATATATTGCTCTTTGTTGTTAGGATTATGAAATTTGTTTTTACTATGTATATGTCGTTGTATTTTTACATCTTATTTGTTTCAAAATTTGTTTTTATCAAAGTTGGATTAAAATTGTTACAAAATCGCCCATCTCTATTTATTCAAATACCCATCAAAGTAATGGTACTGACGTCACATTCGCACCTTTGACTTCAGAGTGTGAACACCTGAGCTAAGACAATATGGGAGCACTGGACTTACCGGCAAGATTACACAACACCATGTCGCTTATGGGCGTCTCTTGTCCCATCACCTGGACTATCCAGGGGAAGGGCGAGAGCGTTTACCTGACCTTGGAATTCACCACCACAAATAAGAACATCACCCCACCCCCCCACCCCCAAACGTAGAGATAGCACCTTTAGTGAGAGAATCCCCTCTCACATTGGTCCTCACCCAAGGGGGTCTGGAAGTCCTGAAAAGAGTAAGGGAAGAAGAAAACCCGGCAGAAAGAACCCGTCCACCAAGTGGAGGGATGCCCGACGATTGGCGGCATTTTTGGAGAAAAAGAAAGGGAATGATGAGAAAAAAAAATAGCCAGAGGCGGCCGCCACCTACCCCCCCCCCTCCTCCCCCCTCCCCCCCCCCCCCCACATACACACTCACACAGACAGTCCCATCCTACTGCCGTTAACCAGCCGGAGTTGTCGGATGTGGAAGAGTCCTGATCCGTACTCGCCTCTTCCTTCTGGGCCAAAATGCCAGGACTCGGACTCAGACAAATGACTTGAGAGAATTTTACAGTAGAATAGGTAAAATCGAGATAAGCACAGAAAGGGGCAAGCAGTACGAACAGTTTCTCAAGAAGATAGAAGAGGCAAACAAACTAAAATAGGCGCTACCACAACTGGAGCCTCAGTCACCTCTCATGATTACTCCAGACTCGGCCAGGACTAGACCGTACGATCCACGTCAGTCACCACCAGGCAGTCCACCAACAACGCCGACTGCCACGGACGTTCAATCCAGACTACCTCCTCTAAAAAAGAAACGCAATAGACACAAGCGCCGCTGATTACCAATTCCACAGTTAAATAGGGTCGAAAGGGGCTTGCTTCACACCGTCCCTGCGCGCCTTGGGCACGAGAAAATCATTTGATTTGAGTATTGACTGTAACGTGGTCTGGAGTCTGTGGCTCGAAGCATATGTTCAATTATGGTCTGTTGGTGGCCAAGCGGTGTGCGTGGTTTCGTATAGTTTCGCTTGGCGATTGGTGCCGAAGAAAACGTCGGCGTAGGTTTGAACCCCCTCCATGACATTGTAAATAAAAGCCAGTGTACTTTCTGGTTTCTATGGAACGCGGGAAGCTTTGCAGTGCGGTATGTAGAATTAAGTGATGCAATAACATGATGAAGAGTCCCATAAAAGTATTACCATTTTTATTTTTGATTTTGCAAAAACAAATTGCTTTTTGCCAAAAAATTGCAAAAGGAGTTTTCAGTCCAGCGCCAAACCTAGACCTCGACCTTTATATGATTTATTGATTATTTGTACAGTGACATCTGGGGTACATGAGAGGTTTATTTACTAAACTTATCATGATTAAAAGTTGTCTTGTTCATTTCACGATGGAGGTTTCGGGGCGGGGGTCTGTTATTTTCAAATGTTATGTATTATATCACTTCTACTTTGATTGTTTTTCTTAAAATATTATATTGTACTTACTTTTGGAAATTTGATCATTATATTATATTTCAATTACTTTTTAAAATGTAATAAATATTACTTTGTATTACTTTTATTACATCTGTAAGTCACCTAGGATTCATGCAGAAATTTGCTCCCATAATTCAGATCACGACATGCATTAAGGGAATAAAAGTTTTTGCTTGGCATTTATGATACTACTTTTTTCGATTAACACTGTACTAATTACATTGGTATTTTATGTTACAGTCTTGTCCATTGTTTAACTGGCCGAATTCTGGAAGCCCATATTTGGGCTTTAATCTGAAGTACCAGTACCACAACTCAATGGGCCCAATTTCTGTGGCTGTGTTGTGAATTGTCTTTGATGTATACTTATTTAGGCTGTAAGCATTTGCCTTGTTACAATTTATGGGAGAGTGCCCAGAGGCACTCTCCCATAAATTGTAACAGGACAAAGACTTATGAACAAATTATGATGGCCAAAAATAATTTAGCAATCTATCAGTTAATAGGTCAAATGAATGAAAAGTTTCAGAGCGCCGAAAGCGCACAGGAGTAGGTATATATTGCGGATTTACGACCACTTGTACATGTACGTGTACAACATACGTACACGATGCGTTCACCAACGTGGAATTCAGTGTTAAATCACACGCTTGTTCACAAAACTGTACAATGGTCTTGAATCCCCTCCATGTTTTTTGTGACTCCTAGATCGCACTTTTAACGTTCAAATACTCTTGGTGAACGCGCGTTTTTAAAAAAAGGGTGAAATTGTACATCTTCACTTTTATCTTGTACTTAATTTTTTGTCGACGTTCCCATCGCAGATCAGACCATCGATCCATCGTTGGTGAACGCGAGCAAAAGCAAAAAATTCTGGGTCATCATCAAAAAACGGCCTGCGGGATTCTAGACCAGTGGTCCAGAACCCGCAATTGTTTTTGAGGCGGTGGACCAGTGGTTCAGAACCCGCAATTGTTTTGAGGCGGTGGTTTTTTTCCCATTTATGACATTATTAGGGGAATTCCCCACTATGAGAATTCCCAAACTCAGCTAATCGAGCGATCGGATCGCTCGATTCTCGTAAACTCAATCATACAGAGTTATCTCCCCTCGTCGTGGGGTGGGGGAATATCCTAGGAAATAAATAAAAGTGATCGATATATATAGGAGAGAGAAAAAAATATAAATAAATAGTTATTTAGAAAATTAAATATATCAAATCGAATAGATAATAAAAAAAAATACGTAAAACATGAGCGATTCTCAGACTATTAGAGCGAGGTTTCTCTTAAACATGCTGATGAGAGCATACGCAATCTGCGTTAACGAACAACTACGTCCCATCTTGTTAGAACGATACGTCGGATGTCAGGATTATCTAGACTTCGATCACGAGAATCATTCGTGTCTAACGATGGAAAGGGAAGATATGGTCGTCATGTATTTCGAACCAGCGTCCGAACGCGTTAAATTCAACGATGTGATCACGTTTTGGAAGAGATTAGTCTTCTGTAAGAATCGAAACAGGCCCACAGATTCGGAAGAACTGAAATTGGCGCGTAGAAGTTTGACTTTAGAAGACAAGGGATGCATCAAGAAATTATTGCTGAACGAAGCATACGTCTAAGTTTTTTTCGTTGATATAAAATAAGGGAGAGTAGAAAATAAAAAAAAAATAAAAACACACATAAAATTTCTATCTAATATTAGAAGAAAAAAAAACAAAAAAAAAATGAGAACCAGAAATAAATTGTATCCGACGTTAGTGGACGACGAGGACGAGAAGCCGAACGGCGTTTTGCCGACGGCGCCGTCGCTAGAAGAAAGAGAAAGAGGAGAGAGGTATCGCATCAATCAAATCAGTAGAATCCAATTGTATCTGACTCGAGAGAGAGATTCTCGTCGTTCCCTCAAGAAGAAGTACTCGCGTTTCGTGAAATTCGTCAACGCGATCGACACGACGCTGATCACGATTTCCATGGGTTTACACGCGGCCGGCATCGGATTGTTGTCGACCGCGGTCGGCATTCCGATCGTGTTGACCGTAGAAGGAGTGGCTCTCACCGCCAGATTGTTCAGCACGCTCGGAAACTTTTTGAGTAGGAAATTATATCTGAAGGCGAGGAAACATGACAAGATTCGCGTCTTGGCCGACTCCAAGATCGACACGATATCCGAAATGATCTCTATGGCGTTGAAAGACTGTAGGATATCGGACGGAGAATACTTCGCGATATTGAGAGAGAAAACGAAACGATGCCATGAAAGAAGCCGTGAGAATCAAGACTCGTCAGATCATCAAGGAAGAGATGAAGGATTCTCTCGTGGAAAAGAGGAGGAAAGAGGCCAGGGAGGAATTCAGTAAGATGATAGAACTCAAGAGCAGCGATTGAAAAAAAAAATATATATATATATATAATAAGAACAGAATTTAAAAAAAAAAAAAAAAAAATATTAAATTTATATATAAAATAAAAAAACGAAATTAATTTAAATAACTCTTAAAAAAATGTATTGCGTAAAGTGTAAGAGAGTTACCGAGACGAGTAATTCTAGAGAAGTGCGAACTAAAAACGACAGACGGATGCTTCGCGGAATTTGCGACGTGTGTGGTTCTGTCAAGACGCGATTCGTCAAACAAAAGAACGCGAGCAAAGGTAAAGGCATCGTGAATAAAATGATCAACAATCTACCTTTCGAAATGCATCTGCCCGGTCACAGTTTCACGGGACCCGGAACGAAATTGAACAAGAGTCGTCAACGCCAATCTGACTCCCAAATCTTGGAGCAAACCCGTGAATAGGGTGGACGCGGCCGCGTATGATCACGATCTGTGCTACGCCGGACATCCCGACACCAAGACTCGCAAAGACGTCTGCGACAAAAACATGTTGGGGAGATTGAGAGGCATATCGAATCCGACCAGGAGAGAGAAGATGGAACGTTCGCTGGTCGGCAATCTGATCGGTGCGAAACGTCGATTCGGATGGGGCGTTCAAAAAAAAAAAAAAGTGCATCTGAAAAGAAGAAACGATTATTGACGAGCGAATTGGCAGAGGAGTTACACAAACCCATAGTGCGTAAATTTCGAAAGAGAAGGGTGTTCGTGAAGGGTCTGGATGACATTTGGTCTGCCGACTTGGTCGACATGAGATCGTTTTCGAGGTGGAACGATGGCGTCAAATATCTATTGACGGTCATCGACGTGTTTTCCAAATACGGTTGGATCAGAGCTTTGAAGGATAAATCGGGACCTTGCGTCGCCGAGGCTCTGAAGAGCGTGTTCGACTCGTCTTCTCGAAAACCGAGTAAATTGTGGGTGGATAAGGGAAAGGAATTCTACAACAAGCACGTTCATCGATTGGTAGACCTCTACTCGATCGAAAACGAAGAGAAAGCCAGCGTGGTGGAACGTTGGAATCGAACGATGAAGGAGAAGATGTACAGATACTTCACAGCGAATTCGACCAAGAAATACATATACGCTCTGAACGGTCTGGTCAAAGATTACAACAACACGCGAAACAGATCGATCGAGATGACTCCCGCGGAAGCTAACGATCCTCGAAACGAAAAACGGGTCTACGCGAATCTATATCCCGAGAGATCTAAGATTAGGAAGAAGTCTAGAACGTCGAAATTTGCGGTCGGCGATCGAGTGAGAATTTACGCTTATAAGAAGCACTTCGAAAAGGATTATACTCCTCGATGGACCTCGGAAATTTTCGTGATCATCAAAATATTTCACACCGATCCGGTGACTTACGAAATCGAAGCTTTGGATGGAGAAGAGATCATCGGAAAGTTTTACGAACAACAATTACAGAAGACGAAGTTTTGATGAAGAACACATTTTTTTTTTTTATTTACTCTCTTTAACATTTTCTTGTTTACACACATATATATATATGAGAGAAAAAAATAATAATAAAAAATAATTAAAAACTATTTTTTAGATAAAGAAAGCAAGTTAATTAATAAACAAAAAAAACCTAAAAATCCTTTAAAATGACAAATATACTAGATATAACACAAAGCATAGTTAAAGATGAAAGTATTCAAGAATATGAGGTTCAAGAATACAAACCGGTAACCGGAACGAGTTTGAACAATGCGGGAGAGATAAGAATCAACGTCAAAACTCAAGATCTATTCGTACATCCTAGCGAGAGTTACATAGTGGTGCAGGGACGTCTCACCAAGGAAGATGGGAGCGACTACGCCGACGACGACACAGTTACTCTAGCCAATAATGGCATCATGCATCTATTCAGTAACATAAAATACATGCTATCCGGACAAGAGATAGAATCTGTGTTTCATCCCGGTCAGGCCACCACGATGTTCGG
Source organism: Pictodentalium vernedei (assembly GCA_031216915.1). Classification (NCBI taxonomy): domain Eukaryota; kingdom Metazoa; phylum Mollusca; class Scaphopoda; order Dentaliida; family Dentaliidae; genus Pictodentalium; species Pictodentalium vernedei. Next base: position 455,882,260 of record CM062294.1, on the reverse strand, counting down.
ACTCTTGACGAATCCTGATGATTTTTCGAAATCCAGAGGACTTAATCAGTTGTGGGTGAAAGACACCGTCGGCCCTGCTAGCGCAGGCGCCGCCTTGATATTCGACTACGTCGTCAAGACGTCCAGACGTAAAGGAACGTTTTCGTTCAGGATACCTTTGAAACACACTTTCGGATTTGCGGACGATTACAACAAGATCATGTACGGATTCAAACACAATCTGACGTTGATTCGAAAAGGAAACGACGACGCAATAGGGAGACTCACCGCGACCGATGCGGGTAAGATAACTCTACACAAAATATTGTGGTTCGTTCCGCACGTGGAGCCTTCGATCGTGGAGAAAGCGCGTCTCTACAAGATCATAGAATCCAAGAGTAAATTACCCGTGGGATTTAGAATGAGACAGTGCGACACGGCTAGCATTCCTCTCTCCACGAATCACTTCGATTGGAGATTGACGGTGAAATCCGCTTCCGAGAGACCGCGTTTCATCTTGGTTGCGTTTCAGACCGATAGGGACGGGTCTCAGGAAAAGAATGCGTCGCTGTTCGATCACTGCCATTTGAGAAACATGCAAGTGTTTCTGAACGCCACGAGATATCCAGCAATCGATTACAATGCGTCATTCGACAAGAACGATTTCTCTGGACTGTACTGCGACGCCGCTGATTTTAGAAAGAAGTATCACGGTCTAGACGAATTGATGAGCAACCCCAACATGTCTCCCGGCGAATACAAGTCGATGTATCCCATGTTCGTGTTCGACGTCAGTAAACAGAGTGAACGACTCAAGAGTAGCGTGTTAGACATTCAGATCAAGATGCAATTCGATAGGAACATGCCGAGAAAAACCGAAGCCTTCGCCCTGGTCCTGTCGGACAGAGAATTACAATTCGAATCGGACGGAAATAAGATGTCGATCATTCAATGAGAGACGAGTGTGTGAAAAAAATAAAAAACAAAAAAAATAAAAAGTAATGAGTTATTATTAAAAACAAAAAAAACAAAAAAAATAAATAAAGTAATGTGATCTAGAGAGATTGAACATCTTTCTAAATCTCATTACTTTTTTTTTTGTTTTTTTTTTGTTTTTTAATAATCACACATTATTTTTTTTTTAATTCTTTATTTTCCACGCGTTCACTGTTTGTTCAAAGGATCTAGTTCGATCAGTAGACTCACCACGGAAGTGGCAGCTTCAGGATTATTGGTTTTCATAACGAAATTAATCCTGTCTCCGGCGTTCACTTTGAGAGGCGTGCCGAACGTGCTAACATTCGCGTGTTGATTCTCAGTCTTTTCGATGCTGTAACTCTTATCGCTCTCCACACCATTCACCATGAGATTGACGACCGCTCTGTTATTCAAATCCAAGGAAGCCAGACTCATTCGAAGGATTTCACCTCCCAGCGGCATGGGATATCCCACCTGACCATGTTTCGATCCGCTACCACCATTTCCGAAAGACCACTCAGCTTTTCCCTCATCTAAGGCACCGGCCTCTTCGGCCCACACGGTGATCAATTGTCTAGCATATTTGACTTTCTCCACCACCGAAATCAGGGTGCAGGCATCCGTCATGTTCACAGGATCCGGTAGATTCGTGAGCGCGTGTCCACCCATGTCTAGTTTACCTTCCATGATGTCACCCTTTCTCCAGACCGAGTTGTCGTCCACGTACTTCCTGCTGACCGTGCTGGAATCGAATTCGGGATCGTGATCGAGACCGAATAAATTGTGACCGTTCATGTTGATGCCACCCTCTATGGTTCCGCCAGATTCTTTGTTCAGGTAGAGATCATCCACTTGCGATTCTAGGTATTCTTGTGATTGTATCACGGCAGAATCTATGTAGCCCTTGTTGACCGCAGTTGAGTCTACATCTGTGTCGTCGATCTTCGACAGATTCAATATCTTGTGGAATCCCGCATTCAGATCCGATTTCATTTCTCGTCTGTCAGACTTTCTCTGTTCCAGATCTACGTAGTGTTTGGTCGCCACGTCCTTGGGATTCGTGGGAGTGGCCACGTTCGTTATCTTGTTAGAATTGGCGTTCAATTCCGAGTGCCTCGTTTTCAGAACGTATCTATTTCTCAGGTGTTCGCTGAATCTCGCGTGAGAGTTGTTTGCGTATTTCTTGGTCGCGGCATCGGTGGGATCTATGGGATTCGCGACGTTCACCAAACGTTTGGATTTCAGATCGAGATCGTCGGTCATGGTTTTATCCATGTAATTATCTAGCAGGATTCGTTCGAAATCGGCCAACGTATTTTTTAGTCGCAGCATCTGCGAGATCTATTGGCTCAGGAAGATTGTAGAGCTTCTTATCATTCATGTTCAAAGGTTCTTCTCGAGGTTCATATCTCCGAACGTAACGTTCGTCCAAGTTGGCAACGTCGTAACCATCGTCGACTTCGAACATCTTCCTCTTCTTTCTTGGGTTGACTTTTTCGTCGTCACTTCTACCAAATTTATCGACTGGCATGTTGTTGTGGGATTTTTTTTTGTTTTTTTAGAAAAATGTGTTCAAAACGCAGTTTATTAAAAATGAACTATGTTATTTTATTTTTCGTTTTTATTCGATTAAAATTTTTTTAAAATAATTTTTTATCTTTATATATACTATTAAAAAAAAAATCTCTCTCTAATGTAAATCATTGAGAATGTCTTGAAATCGATCTCCTTCAGACCATCTCTTGAGAACGTAGAGACACAGATGACCGCAAAACACTTGATGTGGTGATTGCATTTGTTCCGTGTTGTAACGAACCATCGATTTGTTGAAATAGCTCTTTATTTCTTTTGGCGGCGAGATTCTGTAGCTGTCGAAATAATAATTTTTCTTCTTCCCGTTCTTCATCAATGCCACCCAGTGAGTGCCTTCACCCGATGAATCATCTAGATTTAAAATTCTGCATTCCGATTGTCGAGGTCTTCTCTTCGTCAAGACATCTCTGGAAAACACTCCTAGAAAATCTTTGATTTTCAAATCTTTTGCCGCATTCAACAGATCGATGTTGGATAGGGGTTCATTGGGTAAGACGACACCTTCTACGGATATCTTTATTTTCTTATTCATAAATGCGTATATATATTTTTTTATTTATTTTATTATAATTTACTAAAAATGACTTTTTTTTTTTTTCTATTTTTTTCTTTTTCTTTTTAAACTAACTTTCTCGATGTCACTATCGATTTCTATAATTTTGTGTTCATCTAATTCTTCTTGATTTTCTGGAATCCTATCATCCACAATCGTATCTCGAATCTTATCATCCGCAATCGCATCTAGAATCCAATCATCTCCATTCATATCATCTAAAATTGGATCCAAAGTCCAATGTCCGAGTGCCAAAGTGCTTATTTTATCGTCTAACATGAATCTCTTGTCGTCGTCGACTGTCAGCGAAATCTTGTTGACTATTTCAGTATACAAGTGGTGATTTTTGCTTCAAATCGATTTCATAGTCTTATACACCGGACCACTTCCTAACAGACAATCTTTATACTCTTGGAAAGAGATGTTTTTCTTCACCACGCACGCTTTAACTCCTTTGCCCTTCTTGATCTCTTCATCATCTTCTAGACTATAAGCATACAGTTTAGGTCTCAAGCCCACGAATTCGACGATCTGTTTACCACCTCTCTGATCCTTAAATTTACCCAACACCTTCTTGTTGTCGTTCAAGTGAATGTTGGACGGGTGACCGATGGGATAATTGCTCGTGTCGAACCAATCGGCCACGTCCGGAGATATATCTCGGTAGACGTCTTTCATCTCTATCTCGTAAACTAAACTGTCTGTGTCGGTGAACAGTAGTTTGGCTTTGTCACCAAATTTTCGTTTGGCGTAATCGTAGTGAAACTCGTACATCAATCGCTTGCTGATATCTAAGATGATCGGTCCGAGATAATATGGTTTGTCGAAATTCAGATGCGTCTTTTGCATGTGAACAGCCACTCGATTTTTGTTGAATATGGTTCGGTGTTTGTAATTGGGTTTCGCCACTAATTTTTTAGCTCTTTTCTCAGACCTGACGAGTCGAACGTCGGTTCTCTTCCTGATGTTTTCCATCGATTTGCCGTACACGCAGTTGTTCATGAGTTTGAAGAAATCTTTTTCGAAATCGTTCTCGGCTCAAGTTCTGAGATTCGTGTTAAGATCGATGTATTTTTTCATCCAAGGCTCTTTGTCGAATCGAAAGATGCGATGTATGTCGACTAATTTCATCCCGTAATCGACGTACTGTTTCAAATTCTCGCTGTAGACGACGTAGTTATGTTTGTTAAATAAATTGGGAATGAGTTTTTCCTCATCTCCTTCGTTTGGTTCCATTCATTCGGGAGCCAGCGGATAATCGTTGTGTGGACCGTGTAATTCTTCCAGATAGTTCAAATCGACTTCTAAAATGCAAGGATAGTCTCTCCATTTTTGCATCTCTTCCGGTTCCTTCACCCATTCGAAATTTCTAATCGGTAAAGGATGACTCATAGCCCAACCTTACAGATTATTGGCGTCCCAATACTGTATGTATTTAGTCAACCGTTTCGAATCAAAATCTTCTTTCATGTAAGGATTGTTAGCCTCAGAATATCTGTGGGAGATCATTGAGACGCCACCTCTCGCAGCCCTTTCGAACATGAGCAACATGTTCACGTCGGATAATAATTCCAATTGGACTTCGGTGGTCTTCAACAGAGTGTCCCACGCCAGACCGGGTGTGGTGAAATACCAAGCGGGATCCAGATCGTAATTTCGACGACAGACGTCTCGAAAATTTTCGAACATGTCTGCCAAGAGCAGAACGTCGGTCTTCAGATAGAGATCGTGATAATCTCTCATGGTTTTCATATCGAATGATTTCCACACGTTTTTGTCGTGTTCGTAATTCTCGTCAGAAATGTCGGATTCGTATAATTTCGAATAAAAATCATCTTTCGAAGGTAGTGCGGTGTCTTCGAATCTCTTTTGATCATTCATGTAATCATAAGGATAGACTCCTTTCCTCAACATGACGTCTACTCGTTCTCCAAAATGTTTGCTCGTGATTTTAAATTTATCCTTGCTCATGTTATCGACTAATTTTTCCAGAGCGGGCGACATGAATTTAAAACTGTCGATGAAACGTATGGCTCTACGAATGGATTTCGTTTTTTCTTTCAACGTATTTCCGTTGATTACTCTTTTCTTCTCCATGAGCTTCCATTTCGTGAAGGAAATGTATCTTTCTTTGCTGTTCGCGATGCAATTTAATTCTTCGTGTGAGGTGCCGAGATTTTTCATGAACAGATGACTGTTGTAACCTGAGAGATTGTGAAACATCACCGGATAGAAAGTGGCATCTCGATATTTTAAATTACACTTGCTGTGAGCCAGACCACGATACAGACCCGTGTAATGATTGTGGTCTCTGACCTTCTTATTTTCCTCCAAATTCTCGTCGAACGATTGTCTGCATATGTGACATTCGGTGGCTCTGTTATTTTCGTTCTGCTGCTCTCACGTGATGATCATTTTCGCTGGAGTTTTGAATTTGTCGTATAACATTTGAATTTTCGATTCTAACTCTTCCACGAACCTTTGAGCCACGTCGTCGTCTTCGCACTGCTTCGTGTAGGTGAAGGGACCCATGTCGTGTTGCGAGTCGAAAGCACATTTCACGTAAATGCAATAGCCTGAAGGTATGTGTTTTTGATATCTTTCGATGTAACTTTGAAGAGCATTGGGTTGACAGGAACTCATTTTCGCAGTGAAACATTCGAAATCGGCGTACACGACGAATGGTACTTTTAACCTTCTATTGTGATTTTCAAACTTCCCGATGGTATTGGGTTTGGACATTTCGACGGCGACACCTTGATTTTCGTTGCAATATTTCTGATGTTTCTCTAATGATTTTTTGCTGTGAAACACGTTCATGCAATTGTAACATAAAGATATCTTTCCTTTATGATTATTATTTTGTTTCAACAGTAATCGGGTCGGATGTTTAACCCAACAATAATGATGATTGTCACCATTCGAAATCAACAATAAAATAATCGTCTTTTCTCTTCCACGATACGAAGTCTGTCTGAGAGGATAGATTGTTCGATTTTCGTCATCTTATCCTAAGACGTTTACCGCTACGGTGGGATTTTAGCCTCGAAACGTTCTATATGTTTTAACTCTGTTGGAAAAGTCATTCCGGTCCAATCGAGATTTTTAGAAGTTTCCTCATAATGAGAAACTCTATCAGTGTGTATTTCGACAGGGTATAAAGCGGAGCTGACTACCCATTTAAAACTGATCATCTTTATTTCTCACGTTGACCACAGCGTGTTTCTTAGTCAAGAAATACGGTAATTCCAAGTAGGAAGATCCTTTCAATGGTTCATTTTTATTCATGTGAATTTCGAGTTTCAACACCTCATCGAATGTCCAATTACTACCTTCATGTTGATAATTTGCGAGAGACGTCAACATCTTGTCTTTCATCTTTTCGAAAATGTCCGATAGATCTGAACCTCGAAATACGGGTTCGACCTTAGATCTGAAATATGCATTTTTCACGATGCTCTCGCCGGACTTCACATCGATTTTATTCATTATGCAATGGAGTATCATCTTAATTTTTAATCCCACGTTCATGTATTCGCGAAACAAATCCAATACTTCTTTCTTCACCCATTCCATGAACAATTTTGGATCGACTTTCTTCAACGAGGGAATCACGTCGAAAGTTTTAAAAATGCCTTTGATCGCACTCTCCCATTCTATGGGTTTCGATTGGAATAGTTCCGCAACGTTTCGTGTTACATATTCTTCTCCATTCTCTTCGTTGATTGTTCATTGAATTTCACTCGATATATCTCGTTTGTCTTGAATCTGAAGTGCATCACTCGTTTTCGTTTTAGTTTTTCTTTTCTTTGGAAACTTGATGTTCTTCAACGGCTTTTCGTTTAGTCGTCTTCTTATTTTTCACAACCGATGCATCTTTTGACGTCGTTGCTATCGACATTTCGTTTGCCTTTCTAGCATTTCGCAAATATTCTTGTATGGCTTCAATTTTTTTTTGATTTAGTTCTATGATTTCTGAAATCTGAAATTTGTAATAGTTTACAAATCTCGTTTAACTGAGGTATGGTTTTCTCATTTAAATTTACCATTGTTTTATCTGTTTGCTTCATTTGTAAGAATTTTTTTTTTTTTTGAATTTTGTATTAAATAATTTGTTAAAAAAGTTTTGCTTTTTTACTCTTTTTATATATATATAATAGAAAAAAAAAGTTAAATTTTAAATTCAATTTTTTTTTTCTTTAATGTGTTTTTATTCAAAAACAATTCAAGACCACTTTTATTTCTCGCTCGCAAACCGAACACGTTTTCTCGTCTTCGGAATGACATTCTCTACAGTAACGCAGGTGTGTGCATGGTAGAAACAAGATGTTTGCGACACCTTCGCAGACCAGACACTTGGTGGACGTTTTGCTCGACTCATTTTTAACGAGTGACGATAACTCGTCCGCTTCCGACATGAATTTAAGGAGATGTTCTAAAGTTATGAATTGAGACAGAGTCTTGTTCGCTTTGTTTAACGCATTGTACAATTGTTCTCTAGTGTATCCGAGTTGTAACATATCCATCAATAATTTTTGGTTTTTATCTCTATCCCTCTCTTCGTCTTGGATTTTGATCAATCCCAATGTTAGGATCTTGCTCAAATAATCGCATTCGTCTTTTTCAATATTACTTATGTGTTCTAGTAAAGGTACGTCGTGAGGTTCCCAATTCATCAAATGTATGTCACAACAAAAACATTTGACTTTGTCGCCTCTACCCACGTAAATGAAACCCGAGGCGGCTAAATCTTCGGGTTTTTGAGCGAGATGCAAAGGCCAATTTTTAAACGTTTGAAGTTTTGCACGTTCTAGACTATAATTCGGATGTTTGGACTTGATGATTGTTTTTACCTCAAAATTGAGTTTGTAAGAATTTTTTTTTTTTTCAACTTTTATTTATATATAAAGAGAAATAAAGAGAAACTTTTTTTAACAAATTATTATTTAAATACAAAATTTAAAATATACATTATTTGCAAGAATTCATAAAAACCAAATAATCGATCATGACAACAACACCTAAAAGATGCGAATTGAAATTGAAACGAGACGAAGGGTATGAGAAATCCAGTTTTAATATCTATACATTACAACCACACGATCCCATCGAATTGAATGAGGTCGAGATGGTGGACTTAGAGCACTACTACCACAAATATCGAATGTGTTTGAAAGTGGATGAAGCCGTGCTCGATTTGTTTTACGAGTACCAAAGCGAACTGCTGAATAATATCATCGTCGCTGAAGACAGAGAATTCGACAGGGGTGATTTATTGTTGTCCTATGGAGATTACATATATCTAATAATCTCACCCGAATGCGTGAAGAAATCGGGTGGTGAGAGCACATTCGCCTATGAAAAAAAAACACAAAAGAGTAAAGATAAACATTCACACCATTTTCGTATGTGGAAAAATGACGAAAGTCAACTTGCTAATAACGGACTTGGAAATATAAACAATAGAGAGATTGAAATTAAAATTTAACTTTTTTCATATATATAAAGAGAAAAAAAACTTTTACTAAAAAATTTTACATTAAAGAAAATTAAAAATTAAAAAAACAACTTTTTTATATATAAAGAGCAAAAAAAACCTTTTTAAACAAATTATTATTTAAATACTAAATAATCGATCATGAAGACAACAACACCTAAAAGATATGAATTGAAATTGAAACGAGTCGAAACGAATAAGAAATTCGGTCATAAAATCTATCGATTACAACGACACGATCCCATCGAATTGAACGAGGTCGAGACGAAGGGCTTAAAGCACAAATACGAGAAATATAAGATGCCTTTGAAATTGGATGAAGCCATGCTCGATTTGATTTACGAGTACCAAAGCGATCTGCAGAACATCATCATCGCCGAAAATAGAGAATTCGACAAGGACGATTTGTTGTTGCCCTATGGAAATTACATATTTCCAAACATCTCATTCGAACTTGTGAAGAAATTGGGTGGTGAGAGCGAGTTGACCGATGTAAAAAAACTCAAAAGAGTAAAGATAAACATTCAACACGTTTTCGAAAAAGGAGAAGACACGAGTGTCAAAATGCTAATAGCGGACTTGGAAATATAAACAATAGAGTGATTGATTTTTAGCGAAGAAAAATAAAAAAAAAAAAGTAATAAGATCATCTTTAGATCTCATTACTTCTTTTTTTTTTTGTTTTCCTTCTTCTTCACTATCATCATAATATATTATAATAACGTTTCCTTTTCTCTCAGTTTTCAGCGTCGATTCTTCTTCTTTTTCTTTTTTTTCTTTTTCTTTGTGATATGATACGTTTATAACAACATTTTTGTTTATCCGAATCATAATTATGAACGAATGTTGTGCATCTCTTGGTAACACTCGCATCATTACCATTCTCTTCAGAAGGTAGTGGTAACCGTGGAAAGCATCGTCTCATTCTCAACCGTCTACCCCGCGCTTTATCTATCTCTTTCATTAGTTCTTTCCTTAGATATCCATCATTAGCGTCTAACCATATTTTTATGTTTGCGCTCTCTGGCTTGCGATGTTCGTCATTATCGTCAAATTGTTTCTCCACCTTTTCATCCAGGTGATAAATTTGTTTCTCCACCTTTTTACCCATTTTAAATATATTATTTTATACTTTCTATGATTTTATATTTTATATAATTTTTTATTATAATAACATATTCAAAATGGGTATATTCTTAAATGGCGAATTCTCACCGAGCAACAAACCCTTGCCGAGTCGCTCAACGTTCCGTCCACTCTTCAGATAGAGACCGTTTCCTCTCAGAGAGTTGCCACCTCTAACGGGTTCTAGATACAATCCTTTACCGCTGTCGTCTACGTGGACGCGACACACGGCTCCTCCCTTCTTCAAAAACAGTCTGCTGCCACCCATTAATTTCTCAACTGTCGAACTTGCGAGTCCCGTGAGAGCTCCCACGCCGAGATTCTTTCCGAGAAAGGGTAGCGCCTTTGCGGCGAAGGGTAATGCTTTTGCGGCTATTCCTGCCAATGGCGGTAGGAAACCACCTTTCATTCTCAAATTGTATCTCAATTGAGCGGTACTCATTCTCACCGTCAACCCTCTTCCATCGCGAATCGCCTTCTCCATTCTTTTGATTTGACTTCTGGTCCAGGCGCTCGAATCCTGACTGCCTCTCGTCAGATCTTCGTGAGTGAATTTGAATCTCACCGCCTCGCCTCGAGTTGTTAACGCTCTCTTAAGTTTCTTCCTCTGTCCTGCGGATATGTTCACGTTTTTAACCACGTATTCTGTCATAATTCTGGTTTTTTTTAAATATATTTACTTCAATTGTTTCTTGTTTAATAATTATATTAAAATAATTTTGTAAAATTAATATTGCGTTTATTTTATTTTTGTTATCTGTATATATATAATATTTTTTTTTTTTGCTTTTATATTTCTCTTATGTGAAATCGTATCGTCACTCTCTCTCTGCGAAGCTCTAACAGTTCACCATTTTGATCTGTCAACGTGGTTTTGAGACTATACAACGTGTCTAAAATCACTGGTAGATAAACTAAATTTCGAGGTCGCTCCACGATCTTACAACCCGGTGACACGTTTGGAAAGAAGGAATAGATCGCCGGTTGAGCGCTACCATTCACGTAGCTTCCAGCAATCACGTCCACGTTCACCAGAATGCTATTGACTGCAAGAATGTCGACCGTATTTTCAGATGCCGCGTGGCCTCGATACATCTTTCGATTGAATCCCAACATCTTGCCTATAGAATCGTCCGTGTTGAAATCCACTCGAAAATTATCTTCCAAATCCAACATCGTCTGTAAGGTATTAGGATTGGGAGCGAGTCTGATCTTGTTGCTTCCCTTTCCATCCGTCTTCATTCGCGTCTGAATATAATTGTTCAAATCGTCTATGTCGTAACTTCCTTTGAGAATTCGAATCTCCAACCAATCCACTCCGTCGGAATACTTGAACGAGTTATTCTTTTCGGTGACGTTGGGAAAGGAATAATAAGTCTCCAGATTCACCAACGCCATCTCGTATCTTTTCTCTCTATTCAATTCGATGGAAGGTTCGAATTTCGTAGCGAATCGAGTCGAATCGCCACTCACCACGATTTGAATGGATTGTTTTGCAGCCGTATTCTCGGCTATCCGTTCTAACAATTCCCCATGTTCGAACATTATATTTAATTTTATTTTTTTTTATTCAAAACTAATTATTTGAAGATTTATTATTTTTCTAATTTTTATTTTCACGCTCTATCTTATTATTATCATCGGAAACATAAAACTTGTCGAATCGCACCGATATTTTCCGCGATTAAATTCGCTTGTCAAATCGATCACGACGAAATTGTAAAGTCCACCATCCCAAACCCTCTTGCAAAATCTCCTGAATTCCGCCGCTCTCATGTCGTTTGCGACGTGATCTCCGTAGATGTGATTGAGATTCTTGAGATCTTGGAGAAAGAGACATAGAAAATTAGCGTTCTCCCTTATCGTCTGTCTGGGCAATCGAAAATAATTCTGCGACAGGTAGAAACAGTCCACGTTGCTGTGTCGACCCCTAACGTAATACGATTCGCATCGGTTCTGTCTCTCCAAAAGCAGATCGTCGAAAATCATGAGATTCTTATCTTCCGATTTCAGTTCTCTAGGATCCGGAACGTCGCTAGCGTTCTCATAAAATCGACACTCGACGTCCGAAGATGCATTTCTCTTCATCAGCTCCGTCGCCGCGCCGTCCAAAATGGTCGAGAGTGGAGCTCCACTCTTGTCGAATTCCTCCCTACTGTCAAAGATTCTGGCTATGACGTCCTTGGGCAATCTGCGATCCATGCACTCTCGAAGCAATCTGTATTCGGGTTGAAACAAGCTCTTGCCAAACACGAACAATCTGTCGTAATCCAACCAGTCGGATCGGGACAACACATTCATCAACAGATTGGTCTTTCCACAATTCGATTTTCCCACTATCAAACCTCTTATGCTCTTTGGAAAGAACTCGTTATTCGACCTCTTGGCCGCGGCGTCGTTCCAAGACATATCTTTAATATTCATCTTTGTTTTATTTTGTTTGTTAATTTAGATTCTTTTCAAACACAATTTTTTTTATGTTTTTCAAACTCTGTTTTTAATGTTATTATTATTTATTTATATCGCACCGTCGCGAGTTCTCTTCAATCCGGATCCACTCGTCATTTTGGCTAAATCTTGTATGGGCACCACAGCATCCTTAAAATTTTTTCAACTTTTCGGCGTTCGCTCTAACGCAGCTCGCTTCGCCGGCGGACTGATCAACTTGTCGATCAACGCGTCGGCTGCCCTCTTGCCAGCCACAGAAGCTATCCTACCACTGGCTTCGGAAGCGGCTTTCTTACCAGCATCCAAAGACGTCTTCTTACCGACCTCAAACGCGGTCGATGCGAATTTTCTACCCGCATTGCTCGTGAACGCTCGCATTATAGAATCGACGATGCCAGAACCGTATTGAACGTAAGTTCTGACGTATCCCCTGTTCTTTATCACCAACACATTTTATTTTTATGATATATTTTTGTTTTTTTCACTGGTAAATCGTTTTTGCCGTTTAAATACTTTTATTATTCTAGTGTAAGAATTTACTGTTTTATTTTTTTTTCTTTGTTTGTTTCTCTCTACTTATTATATACACATCAATCCTTCAATTCGTTCATCAGCCTTTTATACTGGTTTTTATTCAAAACCTTCTGTCTTAACAATTCGTCAGATATAGCAACTATCTGATTATCTAATCCCGTGTTACCAGCCCGTCTGCTCGCCATCAACAAACTCAATCTCTGAGACAGAGCGTCGGAATCGCTCGGAAGAAAAGTGGTTTTCACCCCTTTGCAAGTCACCGATTCGACGAACTTCTTGTTCATATCCCATATGGGTTTCACCACTTTCGTCCACTTGTAACCTCTGTTGGCTTTGGGTCTCGTCTCTCTGGCATCGTTATTTCTCTTCATGGCGTGGGTCTGGACCAGAATGTCTCCGTAATTGTCGAAATCCTGTTCCGTGTAATCGCCGGGCTTGTCGTAAAGGAGCAATCTCCGCAGACCATCGGTCAACTCGTATCTGTTCGAACTGACGATCAATTCATCATCCCCAATATCCACTTCCGTATCACCTACAAAAATCCTTCCCTCCGAATCCTTATAAAATCCATACGACTGATCTCTCTTACCGCCATCATCATCGGACGATGCGACGCTACTAGTGGTGATAGTCGAAGCTATATCGTCGCTCTCGCTCATATCTGTTTGAATTCCCGTGGGAACGTAATCCGGTGTAGATTGAACGGAATACCGATTTCCAAAACTAGGAGGCAACGAACCCATTCTCAAAGAACTCTCCTTTAGAGGTCTCAATTCTTCGACTATCTCCTTCCTGCTTCGCTCTTGACCCTCCGTCACGGGTTTAAATATTTTTGTGGCTTCGCGTTTGAGTTCCATCTCACCAAGACGTCTGCTCCTGTCAGCAGACTGAATGCCCTTCTTAGCACGTTCATACTGGTCTAAAATTAAATCTCGGCGTCTAGGATCCATCTGTAAAAACATCTTTCGTTTTAATTGTTTTTATTATTTTCAAAATTAAATGTTTAATTATATTTTTTTTTATGTTTTAAGTAATAAAAAACTCTTTCCGTCTTAATATAACAATCTGAAAATATTCACATCTCAACTGACTGTGTTAATTGAAGTTTAAAAATACGTTTAAACAGTACATGACAAACCGGTTTCTGATTTAACGCATTTTGACAGTAGTTTTTACCTTTGTCAAAAGATTTTCATTCACACATCAATTCACTGAGTGTCGAATTAAGAGAGAATCCTTTTGATGACTGCGATTGCTATCATGAATATATTAAAAATTTTACCACTCAAAACCTATTTGAGCGGAAAATGCGTTTTAAACATTCCGATAAGTGTTTGACTTTTTTTTCGAACGAACGCTTAACAGTCAATCTCTCTCATCAAGACAAAATACGAATATCTATTACAGATCATCTCTTTCGAACAAAAAACCCTCAAAACTCAATTTCTATCCGTCCCATCAAGAGAAAACATGATTGTCTATGATACAGACCATATTCATAATCGACTCTTTTGAACAAAAAACCTCATTCACTCATTACGATAACATGTGTTAGTTTTTTTACTTCAGGAATACGTGACTGGGTTCGCGAATTTCCAACACACCGACGACAACACTGTTCGTTCAGATCGAGTTTACGAGAATCGAGCGATCCGATCGCTCGATTAGCTGAGTTTGGGAATTCTCATAGTGAGGAATTCCCCTAATAATGTCATAAATGGGAAAAAACCCAACGCCTCAAAACAATTGCGGGTTCTGGACCACTGGTCCACCGCCTCAAAAACAATTGCGGGTTCTGGACCACTGGTCTAGAATCCCGTAGGCCGTTTTTTGATGATGACCCAGAATTTTTTGCTTTTGCTCGCGTTCACCAACGATGGATCGATGGTCTGATCTGCGATGGGAACGTCGACAGAAAATTAAGTACAAAATAAAAGTGAAGATGTACAATTTCACCCCTTTTTTAAAAACGCGCGTTCACCACGAGTATTTGAACGTTAAAAGTGCGATCTAGGAGTCACAAAAATACATGGAGGGGATTCAAGACCATTGTACAGTTTTGTGAACAAGCGTGTGATTTAACACTGAATTCCACGTTGGTGAACGCATCGTGTATGTATGTTGTACACGTAAATGTACAAGTGGTCGTAAATCCGCAATATATACCTACTCACAGGGACGATGTGGGATTGGATCCTTTGCGACCCGAATAACATTATTTGCTTTATGACTTAATTTGCTTATGAGTCCACGAGAGTCGGAAGCGAGAGCCAATAAACTTATTTGGTTTGGGCGTGCGCACTGACAGTACAGAAGTGGGTTGAGATCCCCGAGAACCTGGAACTGGTAGATGACTAGAAATTATGCACAACTACAAGAATTCTGTTCTGTGTTTGCTAAGAAATGTGGGCATATTTATGATAAAACAGAAACCGCAATTTGATGGTTGTTTTAGAAAAAAACAAATACGCTCTCAGTGCAGCGGCCGGGCCTATGGTACTTTTCATTACTATGGCGGTGAATCGGCAGTGCAGGAGCTCTACCCCGGAACCAGTTTTTCCCGCCGGAAAAAGAAGAAAAAATCGACGACAATTAAGATGAGATTGCGAGGGGAGACGTATCGCCACTTGGAGGAAGTCAGGAAATGGTGAGACGGAAATGGGGCTGGAATGCTAGGACAACAGCCAAGATGTACCCTATCCGTGAGATTTTCTGTCGTAGAATAAAAATCTCATGATTTCCGACAATTTGCTATTGGAAAGGCACAATCGATTTGAATCTTATTTCGTTCGCGGTCGGCACAACACTGTGGACCGTTTCTATCTGACGCAAAACTACTTAAAGCTACGCAGAAGGAATATCATAGAAAATATTCGATTGATCGATCCGTATTCGAGGCTTATATCGCATCGAAAAACATGGTAGATATTTTCACAATGACTTTGTGACCATGGACATCGTCGCTGGGAGTTTGATCAACGGTAGTGCTCGGCCCATGGCCTATTTCTTTTTTCCAGACGTTTCGCCGGGTTATAACATCGTCGAGCAGCCTCGAAATCTGATCTATTTACCCATAACATAAAACACCGAACGATGCAGGCCGATGGATAACAGGGTCGAGTAATGCTGCAGCACTAAAAGCAATCAGGGGTGAGCTTGGGTGGATGAGGATCAAGGACAGAATATACTTATTGAATCTCGGTTATCTTAAATATTTGGTTAATCACCCCGACAGCCGATTGGTAAACTGATGTTCTTGAAAATTTTCAACTCAAATATCAAAACAGTTTGGATGGTCCAAGTGAGGGATCTAATAGAGAACTACTCATTGGAGATCTTGGATCTAGACGTTGGGGCAAACCAGGGTAAAACAATCGTCAGAGAAAGAGTCGTGGAAGATGGTAACCGTAATTGGCGAGAGGAGGTCAAATGAAAGAAGTATTTGGGTGGCGTTCGTGATAAAGAGAAGCCTCGTTTTGAAGAGGAACTTGGGGTGGTGGGAGGTCACTGTTGTTTAAGCCAAGGTCGCGGTTCCTGGAGCTGAAGGGAAAAATTGGGAACAACATTGAAAAAAGCGTGCCAGCGTGGGCGTGGTGGAGACCCTGAAACACTTTCTTCTAGAATGCCCAAAATACCAGTCCGCAACTATTGATTCCCGATTCTAGTCTATGAATTTTCCGAGCATTACCATTGATTTTCGGAACCGGTACCCGGGAAATTCTGTTTCGCTAGATTAAACTATAGCTCCAAAGACGATGCTCGTAATAAAAGAAATTGACATTCGCTGTAATCCCCCCAAAATATAATACTCAAAAATTAATACCATGGGCTATGGATTTTCTGGGTATGGTGATTGACTTTCAGAAATGGGGGTCACAGAGACATGAAATTCTCGTTCCCGGGATTAAAACTTAATAGATACTCGTATCGAACCACTTGTCGACATCGGGAGATATCTCTAAAAATCACTCGCCTCGATCTCTCAGGCGACATTATACATATCGGTAAGCAATAACATCACTCTGTTGCAATATTTTATCTTCATGTACTGGAAGGGAAAGTGCTACATACATATCTGACTGAGATCCAGAATGCTGAAACCCAATTAACTGAGCATGTCGAAATGTGTACCACTCAGTTTCATGAGCATGGTCATCGGAAAAAGCTCGATATTGATAGTTGGGTTTACGGACAAGTTTTATTTTTAATGGCTTCTCCAAATCGACTGGTCTCAGATCGGTTCTCTCATATTTTCCCTTGTCTTACCGAACACACTGTTTGTTATTCATGAGTTTGAAAAATGTCTTTCTCAAACTCAATTGATGCCTCCCTTCGTAGTTTCGTGTTGTGATAGATGTAGGGTTACAACCACTCACTCTCCTGGAGCATAATAACTCGATGGACCTTCCCGATCTACAAACCCAACTGCAGGTAGAATTTCATTATCGCGCTCTGTACCCTATTTTGCATTTGTTCCGAAGATTGGGAATGAGTTTTTCGTTTTCCCGATATCCAGTCTCGCGAAAGCCAGCGGATAGCCCTTGTGCTCCTCGTGTTTATCTATCGGATATTCCAGAAAAAAAACTTCGAGAATACAAGAAATTTTTCTTCCACTCGTGGAACTCTTTTTCTTTCATCTATTTAAACCATACAGTTGTAAGTACTTTACACAGATTCAATCCATAGAGAATATTAGCATCTAAATACACGATCTATTTTGTGGATTGGTCGGAATCGAACGTCGCTTGCATGTGTCGATTATTCGCATAGGCACATTTGCGGGATATGATAGATATTCCACAGCGAATACATTTCTTTACCATCATTCATTTTGTAGTAACTCAAGAGTTTCAACTCGTTTCCGGTGAACTTCATTGCCGCATCCAATGCAAGACCAGGAGCGGGGTAATGCCAACAAGGATCGAGTTCGTACTGTTCAAGACACGTCTCGCTGAAAGTTGTGTCTGCCAAGAGAAGGACAGCGGCGGCGATAGTCCCGCCGCCAAATCCGGCTTTCTGACCAATCTCAAAAATCGAGTCCAAAGTTTTTTTCTCGGTAGTTTCTGAGGGACATCTCCTGATTCAGAAAACGTTCAGTAGAGGTATGACAGTATTGAGCAATGTGAAATATTCGCCGCAGAAAGCCTAGTTAACATTGGTGCTGAAATTCTCGTATATAATCGGCATTTACTAGAAAAAAATCTAGACGTTTTACTCATATATACACAAATGTAATTATTCAATGCATTAATAGGTCCCTGTTCGTCAAAAAGTGCTATTTTGTTTTGAACAGCATTTATAAATTAATAACTAGCGTTTACAAGAAAACTTCAAATTGGAGCCTTAAGGCACTCCTTCGGATCAGTGACGTCGAACTGCATTGATAAAACACTAGCGCGCTTTTTCTTCTCGTCTCCTTCCTTCAGTTGAGAGACCGTCATACATAAGTGATCCTAACTTCTTTACAACTTCGCGATTTATTTTTATTTGAAAGCAAGTTGAATTGAACATTTTTCTATTGACGATCGTTGTGAATTTGACGCCAAAGCTTGCCTTATCCTTTTGTCATTTCATTTTTCGTTAGTCCGGCGTTATTTGAATTTTTCTTTCGGTTTATGTGCAGAATCTGCCATGGTAGATCGTTATCTTTTCTCAACGAAATACTGATGAGCACTTGTCAGGGTAAGTGACCGTCTGATAAACGTGTCATCGCAGCGAATCGAGAACATAATCAGATGCAGCAAACTGTATAATGGTGGTTTGTATGTGTAGATTAAGAATCGCAGCTCGAGTTGGATGCCAATTTAGTCTTGAGAAGTCACAACTATTGTGTAGAGAAATGTGTTCCTCCGAAAAATGTGTCAGGCAAGATACATCAAGCAGAGGTATCAAAGCCGAGGTGGATGCATTACCCGAGAAAAGATCTAGGCGATGTCAGGCACAAATTGTGTTTGATTTCAAACGACACTGTCTATTTTGTGGTTGCAATTGTGATGTGAAACAAGACCCTAAAATCCCAGCAAGGTGGATAGAGGCTTATATTTTCGCCAAGTAGTGGCTTCTGGAACCAGCAGTAGTTCATCTCAAAGGGATGAGATACTCCGGGTTTATGAGCAGATAAAAGATATCGGGTAGATGTAAGGTTAAGGGTTCTAGGTGCTATGAGTGATTTGCACGAAGCACTCATGATCACGAGGTCAAAATTGAGAAAATGTCAGACTTTTCAAGCGGGGATTTTTTTGGTAGCCAGTCAAGGAAATTAGACTACACCCTAAACGGAATGCTGATTAGCAACATTGTAACATCATTGATACCAACACTATTGCAAAATGGTCTTGCTGCAATCATGTGTCATGATGAGGGATCCTCAAAACCTCATAAAACGATGCATGGTCGCTTTGAAGTCTTTGAGCGAGGAAGACACTGAGTGGTCAAATGTACTCGATCAAGTAACCCAGTTCATTTCTTTCTTGAGGTTCCAAGGTAACCAAATTGTTGCGTGGTTTTCGAAAACAGGGAATCCCAACTTCCCAAGGCAACTAATGTACCGAAACTTCGTTCTCTTCCACCTACCACAGCAGCCTTCGAGGGATATATCAAAAGAGCACACCTTCAGACATGTGTGTGGAAGATCGGCCGTCAACCAAGACTTCCACCTTCAGATCCTATCAATATGGCTTCGATAAGGAAGTAGAGAATAAGTCGCTCCAGCCCATAAGTTCCGACCGATGGTGCTCTGGTCCCAGATGAAGTATTGGAGATACAAAATGTTCTTGCTCAAGCCAGACGCAATTTAGTACAAACGGGTGCAAATGTAATGTTTCTAAAATGGCGTATACAATTTTCTGCTCTTGCAACGCCACACAACAGTGTTGCAATGAACAAAGAAGATTAGAAGATACATCAGCCATGAATAGCACTGATGAATAGAATCACCAAAGACGCAAAACATCTCTTCCACGTGTAGATAGGTTCGGATGCAACCTAGGGAATGCGCCCAACATGTCCTTTCCATTAATAGAAATGTCTAGGAGGTACGATGTGCTAATATGTTTTCCAAGGAAGAAAATAAATTTGCAAATTACTATAAAAACACATTCGCCAAACACAGGGCGATAGTGGACTCTTAGTGCTTTGTGGTGTGATGCTGATAGATATTCTTAATTAAAGATTATCTGTGAACCAGTATTAGCTTGCGACAAAAAGCTATGTTTCTTTTCCTTTGTTACTTTTAATAAACGAAACAACAGACAGCACCGTCAAATCTGCTGTTTTCGTTTATTAAAAGTAACAAAATGAAACGTGGCCTTATTTTCCACTGATATCATAGGACATAGGTGTAACTACAATAATAACCAGCTTCTTAGTTAGACCCTTCTCGCGAGTCCAGTACGTGTAAGGGAGATAATTTTATCGCATATCGATGTTCGTGATATCAGATACAAGTCAGGGATGTGATTTGATATGGAAATTCTTAACCTCGTTCACAAAAATCGATCTAAGCCTAGGTAAATCTCGGCTCAGAAAGATTTTAGTAAATTCGGTACAGAAATTGCACACTGATTCGTGTCTCATTAGGGAGTTCTACGAGGTAAACTTTTCGATACAAAACATCAGTATGGACTTATGAAAATGTAAACTTTATCAACGAGTTGTCAAATGTATTTATCATTGTCTATCGACCAAACACACAACAGTGATGTATGCACAATGTTCGCAAAATTTACTTATTCATTGGATTCTTAAGATACTTTCTACAGCCAGGGCCACATCGTGTTGGACAGTGTTACGGGTGGAGGGAATCAGAGTACATGGACAGAGCCACAGAGCAGAGGCGAGCAACGGTCAGACTCCCCAACGTTCTAACTCCAATCTAGCAGGGGTAGCATTGGCTGAATACAAGTGCACCATCGACGTGCAGTACGCCATAGTACACAGCGCCACCGTGCCCCCTGATGGGCTGTCGGGATTAAGTGCCTTGTCCATGGACACAGCGCAATTACCCTTAGCGAGGATCAAACCGTGGACCTTTCGGTTTGAAGTCCAATGCCGTAACCACTGAGCCACCATGCTCTCTGTTCGCAAAATAATACCTTCCAAATGTCAAAGTGAATTCGTCCAAGTGGGTGTGGACATTCGATAAAAATCCAGCATTAACATTGTTGTTTCAATTTTATTCGGAATGAATATATATCGTGTTCATACCTGTCGTATAATTCCAGCGTTTATTTAATTCAGTGTTGTCACACATCTTGATGGACTGAAAATCCATAGTTAATTTTAATATGTTAAGTTAAAATATTAAGTTAAAATATTAAATAACCAGAACAAATTTGTGGAACTTTGAATTGACAAAAAGACGTTACTGTGCGCGAATGGGTTCGTTATCGCGCTGTTTGTGAGACAAATGACCAATAGTTTTCCAAGACTTACCAAACACCGAAGAAACTGACATTCCAGGCAGTACAGACATATGTAAGACAGCGCAATTTTCCAATTCTCTCGGCGAAAGTTGAATCTGCATCGGTGAGTCGTGCAGGAGATAAATTAGTTTCATTCAAATACTAGTACCTTTGGAGATAATTTATTTTTTGTAAGTATCATTCTGACACAACAATATAGGTGAATTAAAATTTATTCTATTTTTTTAGTTGGTTTCCTAAAGACGGCAAAAATATTCCCATAAGCATTGAATTAAATAAACGAATTAAGCAATGTTCTACTTTGTTTTTTTGGTTAAATATGGTGCTGAGGAAACAGTAAAATTAACTGAAAACTTGAATGTGTAAAATCTTTATTGAGTTCGACCTATAGTTTGACGCGTACTCTTTCGGGGCTGATCGATCGAATGGACACAAGGGTGGCATTTAACCCATTTCTCCAACCAATTGCGCCTGGAGCGTATTCAGCTTATGAAAAATTCAATAGCGCATTGTTTTCATCCAGAATAAATGACACTTGTTTGGAAATTATTTTCAGCCACAGTTCCCATGTATTTTAATTTATTAACTCTTTACCAAACGCAGACGATATCAAAATTTATTATTTAATTATAAGTTTTTCAAATATCGCAGTTTCTGGAAACACAAATGATGTGACCCTTCAGTGGAACGAGCTTGACGAGCTCGTTCCAGTGAGGGGTGACATGCTATGGGTTTGTTGAAATTGTTCGAAAATTAATATTTTGTCATCTGCTGAATTTGCATATTACGCGGGCGGATGCAATCGGTTCGTAAGGTAAAGGGTAAAATAATTGTGACAAAGGTCTGCATTGGGTGTTGGACAACTACCTGAAAACAAGCACGACACACCGTAACAGTAGACATCAGTTTTAGAATTTCTGCTGATAATTATGATTAAGAATTCCATAATCACTGTATGTTTTTGGGGTTGTGTCTGGGTTGATCGGCTCCCCAAGCGCGCATCCTGGAATTGTTCTTTGGGGAGAGTAAAAAATACGGAATCCCATTTTACGGAGTCGGATAGGAATTCCATTTTATGGAATCCCTTTTAAAGAATCCCTTTTGGAAAACACCTGTGGCTATGGAATCCCATTTCGGTCGTATGTGCCTATGTGATAGGGCACATTGTGCCTTTTCACATAAGCACATATCGGCACATAAAGCAAGTGCTTATGTGCTAGGTCACATTGTGTCACATTGTGCTTTTTCACATAAGCACATATGACAAAAATGGGATTCTCCAGAAGGTATTCTAGATAGGCATCCTCAAATAATACCATACTAGGCTATAGGTATCCTCAAATACCCGTATGTGACTATGTGATAGGGCACATTGTGTCACATTGTGCCTTTTCACATAAGCACATATCGGCACATAAAGCATGTGCCTTTGTGCTAGGACACATTGTGTCACATTGTGTTTTTTCACATAAGTACATATGACAAAAAAAGGATTCTCTAGTAGGTATCCTCGAATAATACAATACCACGCAATAGGTATCCTGAAATACCCGTATGTGCCTATGTGCTAGGGCACA
Organism: Pictodentalium vernedei; assembly: GCA_031216915.1. Taxonomy (NCBI): domain Eukaryota; kingdom Metazoa; phylum Mollusca; class Scaphopoda; order Dentaliida; family Dentaliidae; genus Pictodentalium; species Pictodentalium vernedei. The sequence continues at coordinate 455,859,553 of CM062294.1, read as the reverse complement.
TTGTGTCACATTGTGCCTTTTCACATAAGCACATATGACAAAAAAGGGGTGCCGAAGGTCATATGTTTTTTCAAAAGGGGGTGCCGAAGGTCATATGCTTTTCAAAAAAGGGGTGCCGAAATTGGGGTGCCCGGGGATATTACCATTGGAGACAGATGTGATGAGAATCTGATACAACTTCGTTTTAATAAGGGGAGATAACTCTATACGATTAAGTACAGGTTATGGGAAATCAAGCAATCTGATTGGTTAGTTATAAATTATATAAATGATCTAGATAAATGAAACAACAAGAGTACACGGAATAGGGTCAGAACTAACAAGAATAGACGAGAATAGCTAAATATAGTGATAATAAGCAAAGCTGTTCCAACTAATAGGCTCTTCTTCTTTACTGGAGTATACTCTAGAACAAAGAAACATGGCCAGAGAGACTAAACTATTGTATATATAGATAGAAGCAGAGAATTCTTGGTAATGACCAAAGGAACGTGTCTTTTAATGGGAAAAACGTCATGGGATAGGGATCCAAAAAGGGATTCTGGGAGAATTCTAAGCCAGAACATTACTCCTGTTCAATCGAACGCACCCCCGGTGCCCCCTTAGTACTATAGCACTACGTGCTAAGCCGATAAAATGGAAAATCCGTATCAAATAAAGTCAATTTCGGTAATTTTGGGTGGATTTTGGTGATTTGGAGGGATGGTCGGGTTGGTTGTGGTAATTAGATTTACTCTTCTACAATCGAACACCCCCCCCCCCCCCGAACATACCCCTGTCTTGTTAGAAGCCATTGGTAACATAGCAATCACGTGCTACCATAGAAACCAAGATGGCGGCCTCAAGTATACAAAATGGACGACGGAAACACGTATCACCATAACAACACGCGCTGCGCATGCGCAGTCACACCACATATCACTATGGGGTGACGTCACGACATGGCCGCTCACGCGGGTTACCATGACAACACAACATGGCGGCACTAGGTCATGTGACTGTGACGTCACTTCCAAGGTCATCCACCGAGGTCATCCAAATGAGGGCCTAAAGCCACATTACATACTACTGGGGAGGTACGCTAAGTAGCGATCGACGATCATTAGCTAGTTCGCTGTTCCGAAAGTATGTTTGGGCGAGTGTTTTTCATGAAATAAACGTCATAAATCCAGATAGTTTCAAAAGGAAATGTTAATTGCAAGTTGGTCTTCTTGCATCCTTGACAGGCGCGGAGCCCTGAATGTTGTTGGGGAGGTGCACTACTTGGCGATCGACGATGAATGGCTCGGCCGGAGCAACCATGGTTTACCCGGGAGGAAATGCGATGAATAATATAATCCATCCTCCATGTCTTTACGGATACATATTGAAATGCATAGTTCGCGCGTAGCAAGGAATTTTGTCGGGGAGTGCTCGAAGTGGCGATCGACGATCACAGCGACGATGGTTCTTGTGTGGCTAAATTCGCACGGTAGCCATTTTGAATTGAACAAATTTGATTGAGATCAACTGATAGACACAGGAGTTATCGGTTGGAATCCAATAAACTTAATAGACGGTCGAATCATAAATCTAAAAAGGGACATAACTCGTGTAAAAATAATTGGACGGAACCCATATTCGAACCTGAGCTGTATTACTAGCTGAGTAATATATTTAATTCCATATATTTTCAATGAACTACAACATAGATTTTTGTATATAATTGATCTTTGTATCCACGTCGTATATTTTGAATTTGTAATCATTTTATTTTATGTATATTGCAACAAACCTGAGCCCCGCCCCTCTCGATTTACACCGCAACTAGCGCCTGGTGTGGTTCTAATCGAAGCCAGAGCCTCCCCCGTGCACTACTTCCGATCAAAACAATAAGAGGGCCCCATAGAGTTCCGCGGTTTAGGAAAAACTGGGAGTTAAGAAGCGGGTTCTCATTCCTAGCGGGGTTTCCAACGACTAAACAACAAGAGAATAGATGATATAATATTTAATTTATTATAAACAAACCATTTTCAACTCTTTCCAGTACATTAGTCTTCTCTTTACTCAAGTGGGGGAATCTTGCATCATTAACAATTATTTAAATTGGCCAACGGGCAATTCAAGAAAACTTCTTTGCCAACACCCTTAAGGAGGGTTACCAAAACGAGCAGGGCTTGTTTACCCGTGTAAACAAGCACTAATCCACATTATAGCTAACGCGATACCTTCCGCCCAATACCGGTCGCGAACGCTCAACCAATGCGCGAAATAATAAATAGGCTACTACCCTTACCCTATCCCAGCCGGGAGGAGGGGAGTTACAAATAGTTTCGGTTCTACTCACTCAAATGAGTTCCGCTTCCAAAACTCCGCGCCCAAATCCTGTTTGAAATTACGTACTCAAGGGAGTACCGCTATCAAATACCACGATTATCGCGACACAATCAATAACTATTTTATCCAGTGCAGACCTCTACGGAGGTGAGCTGGCCTACATAAATCGGATCCCAATCCTAACCATGTTCAAGCTGAAACGCTTAAAAAAAGTTAACAACTCCTCCTGTACTTCACGGGTTGGGAGGGGCAAAAGTCTCCCCCCGCCTTCATCCAGAGTGTGTCCCCCACTAAAGTAATCCGTCCATAATGTACTAAATACGACCCAGGGCTATGACATGATCTCTACTAATTTTGCTATAATGTTGCCAACGATTGCCTACCTAAGGGGAGGGGGACAGTATCTTGGCCAGTCAAACCTGGGGTAGGTTCGGACTACTCTGCCATCGGCCCACCTGGTTGAGTCTGCTACTGGCTGAGAAGTGTGCGTCCCCTCTAAGAAAATCTCAGACTGGTCGCACAATTCTCAAGTACAGAATATTCAAAAAGGCAGGAAAAATATAGTGAATTCGCTTACAGACTCACCGGATCAGCCGAGAGAGGAAATTCCATAATCATTCCCAAATCTGACTAGCAAGCTACATCGAAGAAATAATATTTTTCCAATTAAATATCACTAAATGTTTACCTTCAGCTGCCTTCACAAAATCCCAAGTCTAATAATTCAGAAACGATATTTATACACGAAGGCGCAATCAAGCGATACATTCTTCACGCAATAATCGCTATGAAAAAGGAAATCCGTGCAGCTAGTGATGTTTGAATTACCTGTCTCCGAGTCTTTTCATTTAACTCTTCCTCGAAGGCAAGTAATAACATTTAACTCTTCCACGGCCACTGCCATCGGTCTAAAACTACTGAACCAAGCCGAGGCTTATTAGTAGGTGTAAATTGCCGATTCAAGGACAGCATTTACAAAAACTGTACACGTACACGTACATGTAAGTGTACCGCCATAGGGATTTAGTGTTAAATCGTGTACAGAGGCCAGAACAGGCAAACGCTTTTCACCCTCTCGGATCGCACTTTTGACCGTTCAAACATCCGTTGGCGAACGAGTACATTCGACACATCGCGCAGAAGGGGGAAAATGTATGAAACTCGAAGAAAACGTGAATTAAAAAAAAATTCTCGACGTTCCCCTCGCGGATCACACCTTCGATCTATCGTCGTCGAATGCCAGCAAAAAACGCTTTGCCGATTCTAGGACAGCATCAAAAATGCGGTTTTCGATTCTGGGACACCGACGTTCGCCAACGGCTGTTTAAACGGTCAAGGGTGCGATCCGATCGGTGAAACCGATTTGCCGATTCTAGGACAGCAAAATCGATCTCAAAACGTTTTCTCGACCTTCACCAACGGTGAGAAGTGAGTGTAAAGTGTAGTTACTCATCGAGGATTTTTTAATTTTTTTTTTCCAAACCGATTTCGGCTTCCGGTACATCGAAAAAATGGGGTTTGCCTGTTCTGTGACACCGACGTTCGCGATCGCGTTTCGGACGGTCAAGGGTGCGATCCGATCGGCGAAACCGATTTGTCGATTCACCTCGCGAGTTTTGTGAGGTGAATCGTAATAGAGTCGGTTTTGTCGAGAGGAAGTAACAATGTGATTGATATATATATAGGAGAGAAAAAAAATAAATAGTTATTTAAAAAAAAAAATAAATATCGAATCGAAATAGATAATAAAATATACGTAAATCATGAACGATTCCCAGATTATGAGAGCAAGGTTTCTTTTAAAAATGCTGATGAGAGCCTACGCATTCTGCGTGGACGATCAACTAGGTCGCCTCTTGTTAGAACGATCGGGATCATCTAGACTTCGATCACGAGGATCATTCATGTCTGACGATGGAAAGGGGAGATATGGTCCTCAAGTATTTCGAACCGGCGTTCGAATGCGTTCAAATCGACGACGTGATCAAGTTTTGGAGGAGATTAGTCTTCTGTAAGGGGCGAGACAAGCCCACCAATTCGGAAGAAATGAAATTGGTGTGTAGAAGTCTGACTTTAGAAGACAAGGGGTGCTTTTTGAAATTATTGCTGGAGGAAGCATACGTCTAAGTTTTCTCCTTGATATAAATAAGGAGAATAGAAAATAAAAAAATAAATACACACATAAATTTTTATCTAATATTAGAAAGAAAAAAAACATAAAAAATGAGAATAAATAAATTGTACCTGACGTTAGATAACGACGAGGATGAGAAGCCGAATGGCGTTTTGCCAACAGCACCGTCGCCAGACAAAAAGAAAGAGGAGAGAGGTATCGCATCGATCAAATCAGTAGAATCCAATTGTATCTGACTCGAGAGAGAGATTCTCGTCATTCTCTCAAGCAGAAGTATTTGCGTCTCATGAAATTCGTCAACACGGTCGACAGGACACTCATCACGATTTCCATGGGTGTACATGTGGCCGGCATCGGATTGTTGTCGACTGCGGTCAGCGTTCCAATCGTGTTGACCATAGAAGGAGTGGCTCTCGCCGCCGGATTGTTTAGCACGCTCGGAAACTATTTGAGTAGGAAATTATATCTGAAGGCTAGGAAACACGAAAAGATTTGCATCTTGGCCGACTCCAAGATCGACATGATATCCGAAATGATCTCGATGGCATTGAAAGATGGTAGGATATTGGGCGGAGAATACTTCACGATATTGAGTGAGAAAACGAAATACGATGCTATGAAAGAAGCCGTGAGAATCAAGACTCATCAGATCGTCAAGGAAGAGATGAAGGATTCTCTCGTGGAAAGGGGGAGGAAAGAGGCCAGGGAGGAATTCGGTAAGTTGATAGAACTCAAGAGCAGCGACTGAAAAAAAAATGTATATATATAATAAGAACAGAATTTTTTAAAAAAGAAAATATTAAATTTATATATAAAATAAAAAATAAATACGAAATTAATTTAAATAACCTTCAAAAAATGTATTACGTAAGGCGTAAGAGTGTTACCGAGATGGGTAATTCTCGAGAAGTACGAACTAAAAACGACAGAATTTGCGACGTGTGTGGTTCGATGAAGACTCGATTCGTCAAAAAAAAAAACGAGCAGAGGCAAAGGCATCGTGAATAAAATGATCAATAATCTACCTTTCGAAATGCATCTGCCGGGTCACAGTTTCACGGGACCCGGAACGAAATTGAACAAGAGACTCAGTGCTGATCTGACTCTTAAATCTTGGAGCAAACCCGTGAATAGGGTGGACGCGGCCGCGTGTGATCACGATCTGTGCTACGCCGGACATCCCGACACCAAGACTCGCAACGACGTCTGCGATAAAAACATGTTGGCGAAATTGAGAGGCATATCGAATCCGACCAGGAGAGAGAAGATAGAACATTCGCTGATCGGCAATCTGATCGGTGTGAAACGTCGATTCGGATGGGGCGTTAAAAAAAAGCGTTTGGAAAAGAAGAAGAGACGATTATTGACGAGCGAATTGGCTGAGGAGTTACACAAACCCATCGTGCGTAAATTTCAAAAGAGAAGGGTGTTCGTGAAGGGTCTGGATGACATTTGGTCTGCTGACTTGGTCGACATGAGGTCGTTTTTGACGTGGAATGAGGATGTTAAATATCTATTGACGGTCATCGATGCGTTGTCCAAACGCTGTTGGATCAGAGCTTTGAAGAATAAATCGTTACCTTGTCTCGCCGAGGCTCTGAAGAGCGTGTTCGACTCGTCTTCTCGAAAACCGAATAAATTGTCGGTGGATTAGAGGAAGGAATTGTACAACAAGGACGTTCGTCGGTTGGTCGACCTCTACTCGATCGAAAATGAAGAGAAAGTCAGCGTCGTGGAACATTGGAATCGAACGATGAAGAAAAAGATGCCCAGATACTTCACGGCGAATTCGACCAAGAAATACACATACACTCTGAACGGTCTGGTTGAAGATTACAACAATACGCGACACAGATCGATCAAGATGACTCGTGCGCAAGCTAGCGATCCTCGAAACGAAAAACGGGTCTACGAGAATCTATATCCCGAGAGATCTAAGATCAGGAAGAAGTCTAGACCGCAGAAATTTGCGGTCGGCGATCGAGTGAGAATCTACGCTTATAAGAAGCACTTTAAAAAGGGTTACACTCCTCGATGGACCCCAGAAATCTTCGTGATAATCAGAATATTTCACACTGATCCGGTGACTTACGAAATCGAAGCTTTGGATGGCAAAGAGATCATCGGAAAGTTTTACAAACAACAATTGCAGAAGATGAAGTTTTAATAAAGAAAACAATTTTTTTTATTTACTCTCTTTAACATTTTCTTGTTTACACATATATATATATATAAAGGAGAGAAAAAATAATAATAAAAAAAAATATTTAAAACAATTTTTAGATAAAACAAAAGCAAGCTAATTAATAAAAAAAAAACTTCAAAAATGGCAAATATACTAGATATCGCACAAAGCATAGTGAAAGATGAAAGTATTCAAGGGGGATACGAGGTTCACGAATACGAACCGATAACCGGAACGAGTTTGAACAATGCGGGAGAGATAAGAATCAACGTCGAAACCCAAAATCTATTCGTTCAGCCTAGCGAGAGTTACATAGTGATGCAGGGACGTCTCAGCAAGGAAGATGGGACCGAATACGCCGACGACGACACGTTTATTCTAGCCAATAATGGCATCATGCATCTATTCAGTAATATAAAATACTTGCTATCCGGACAAGAGATAGAATCTGTGTTTCATCCAGGTCAGGCCACCACGATTTTCAGACTCTTGACGTATCCGGATGATTTTTCGAAATCCAGAGGACTTAATCAGTTGTGGGTGAAAGACACCATCGGCCCTGCTAGCGCCGGCGCCGCCGCGATATTCGACTACGTCATCAAGACGTCCAGACCGAAAGGAACGTTTTCGTTCAAGATACCTTTGAAACATATCTTTGGATTCGCGGACGATTATAACAAGATCATGTATGGTTTCAAACACAATCTGACGTTGATTCGAAAGGGAAACGACGACGCTATAGTGAGACTCCCCGCGATCGATGCGTGTAAGTTAACTCTACACAAGATATCATGGTTCGTTCCGCATGTGCAGCCTTCGATCGTGGAAAAAACGCATCTCTACAAGATCATAAAATCCAAGAGTAAATTACCTGTGGGATTTAGAATGAGACAGTGCGACATGGCTAGCATTCCACTCTAAACGAATCACTTCAATTGGAGATTGACTGTGAAAACCGCTTCCGAGAGACCGCATTTCATCGTGGTCGCGTTTCAGACCAATAGGGACGGGTCTTAGGAAAAGAATGCGTTGCTATTCGATCACTGCAATTTGAGAAACATGCAAGTGTTTCTGAATGCCACGAGCTATACAGCAATCAATTACAATGTGTCATTCGACAAGAACGATTTCTGCAGACTGTACGGCGACGCAAATTGATGAGCAACCCTAATATATCTCCCTGCGAATACAAGTCGATGTATCCCATGTGCGTATTCGATGTCAGTAAACAGAGCAAACGACTCAAGAGTAGCGTGTTAGACATTCAGATCAAGATGCAATTTGATAGGAACGTGCTGAGAAAAACCAAAGCGTTTGCCCTGGTCCTGTCGGATAGAGAATTACAATTCGAATCGGATGGAAATAAGATGTCTATCATTCGATGAGAGACGTGTGTGTGAAAAAAAAAAAAGTAATGAGTAATTATTAAAAAAGAAAAAAAAAAAAAAAAAAAAGTAATGAGATCCAGAGAGATTGAACATCTTTCTAAATCTCATTACTTTTTTTTTTGTTTTTAATAATCACTCATTATTTTTAATTAATTATTTCCACATGTTCACTGTTTGTTCAGAGGATCTAGTTCGATCAGTATGCTCACCACGGAAGTGGCGGCTTCGGGATTATTGGTTTTCGTAACAAAATTAATCCTGTCTCTGGCGTTCACTTTGTTAGGCGTGCCGAACGTGCTAACATTCGAGTGTTGGTTCTCGGTCTTTTCGACACTGTATCTCTTATCACTCTCTATCCCGTTCACCGTGAGATTGACGACTGCTCTGTTATTCAAATCCGTGGAAGCCAGACTCATTCGAATGATTTTGCCTCCCAACGGCATGGGATATCTCACCTGACCATGTTGCGATCCGCTACCTCCGTTTCCAAAAGACCACTTGGCTTTTCCCTCCTCTAGCGTGCCGTCTCCTCAGCCCACACGGTGATCAATTGTCTGGCATATTTGACTTTCTCCACCACCGAAACCAGGGTGTAGGCGTCCGTCATGTGCACGGGATCCGATAGATTCTTGAGCGCGTGTCCACCCATGTCTAGTTTACCTTCCATGATGTTGCCCTTTCTCCAGACCGAGTTGTCGTCTACGTACTTCCTGCTGACTGTGCCAGAATCGAATTCAGGATCGTGATCGAGACCGAATAAATTCTGACCGTTCATGTTGATGCCACCCTCCATGGTTCCACCAGATTGTTTGTTCAGGTAGAGATCGTCCACTTGCAATTCTACGTATTCTTGAGATTGTGTCACGGCGGAATCCACGTAACCCTTGCTGACCTCGGTGGAGTCCGCATCTGCGTCGTCGACCTTCGACAGATTCAATATCTTGTTGAATCCCGCATTCAGATCCGATTTCATTTCTCGTCTGTCAGACTTTCTCTGTTCCAGATCTACGTAGTGTTTGGTCGCCACATCCTTGGCATTCGTGGGAGTGGCCACGTTCGTTATCTTGTTAGAATTGGCATTCAATTCCGATTGCATCGTTTTCCAAATGTATCTATTTCTCAGATGTTCGCTGAATCGCGCATGAGAGTTGTCCACGTATTTCTTGGTCGTGGCATCGGTGGAATCTATGGGATTCGCGACGTTGACCAAACGTTTGGATTTCAGATCGAGATCATCAGTCATGTTTTTATCCACATAATTATCTAGCATGATTCGTTCGAAATCCACATTCCCCCTGTCGACGTATTTTTTAGAAATAATAATTCTTCCTCTTCCCGTTCTTGAACCACGCCACGCAGTGAGTGACATCACCCGATAAGTCGTCCAGATTTAAAATTCCACATTCCGATTGTTGAGGTCTTCTCTTCAGCAAGGCATATCTGGAAAACACGCCTAGAAAATCTTTGATTTTGAAATCCTTCACCGCATTCGACAGATCAATGTTGGATAGGGGTTCGTTAGGTAAGATGACACCTTCTACGGATATCTCTATTTTCTTATTCATAAATGTGTATATTTTTTATTATTTATTTATTTTATTATAATTCACTAAAATGACGTTATTTTTTTATATTTCTTTCTTTTTCTTTTTTAAACTAACTCGCTCGATGTCTCTATCGGCTTCCATAATATTGAATCCGTCTAATTCCTCTTGATTTTCTGGAATCCTATCATTCTTAATCATATCTGGAATCCTATCTGGAATCCTATCCTCCATAATCATATCCAAAGTCCAATGTCCAAGTGCCAAAGTGCTTATTTTATCATCTAACACGAATCTCTTATCGTCGTCGGCTGTCAGCGAAATCTTGTTGACTATTTCGGTATACACGTTGTGATTGTCGCTTCGAATCGATTTCATAGTCTTATACACTGGACCACTTCCAAACAGACAATCTTTATACTCTCGAAAAGAGATGTTTTTCTTCACAACGCACACTTTAACCCCTTTGCACTTCTTGATCTCTTCACCTTCTAGACGATAAGCATACAGTTTGGGTCTCAAACCCACGAATTCGACGATTTGTTTACCGGCGCTCTCATCCTTAAGTTTACCCAACACCTTTTTGCTGTCCTTCGATTGAATGTTGGACGGGTGATCGATGGGATAATTGCTTGTGTCGAACCACGTGGCCACGGCTGGAGATATATCTGGTAGACGTCTTTCATCTCTATCTCGTAAACTAAACTGTCTGTGTCGGTAAACAGTAGTTTGGTTTTCTCACCAAATTTCTGTTTGACATAAACATAGTGAAACTCGTACATCAATCGCTTACTGATATCTGAGATGATCGGTCCGAGATAATAGGGTTTGTCGAACTTCAGGTGCGTCATTTGCATGTGAATGGTCACTAGATTTTCGTCGAATATGGTTCGGTGTCTGTAATTGGGTTTTGCCACTAATTTTTTAGCTTTTTTCTCAGACGTGATGAGTCGAATGTCGGTTCTCTTCCTGATGTTTTCCATCGATTTACTGTACATGCAGTTGTTCATGAGTTTGAAGAAATCTTTTTTGAAATTGTTCTCGGCTCGAATTCTGAGATTCGTTTTGAGATCGATGTATTTTTTTCATCCAAGGCTCTTCATTGAATCGAATGATGCAATGTATGTCGACTAATTTCATACCGTAATCGACGTATTTTTCAAATTCTTGCTGTAGACGATGTACTTACTTATGTTAAATAAATTGGGAATGAGTTTTTCCTCGTCTCCTTCGATTGGTTCCATTCATAAAGGAGCCAGTGGATAATTGTTGTGTAGATCGTGTAATTAGTAAATAGTTCAAATCGACTTCTAAAATGCAAGGATAGTCTCTCCATTTTTGCATCTCTTCCGGTTCCGTCACCCATTTGAAATTTCCAATCGGTAAAGGACGACTCATGGCCCAACCGTATAGATTATTAGCACCCCAATACAGTATGTATTTATTCGATCGTTTTGAATCGAATCCTTCTTTCATGTAGGGATTGTTAGCTTGCGAATATCTGTGAGAGATCATCGAGACGCCACCTCTCGCAGCTCTCGAACATGAGCAACATGTCCACATCAGATAATAGTTCCAATTGGATTTCAGAGCATCCCACGCCAAACCAGGTGCGGTGAAATACCAAGCCAGATCCAGATCGTAATTTCGACGACAGACGTCTCGAAAATTTTCGAACACGTCTGCCAGGAGCAGAAAGTCGGCCTACAGATAGAGATTGTGATAATCTCTTATGGTTTTCATATCGAATGATTTCCACACGTTTTTGGCGTGTTCGTAATTCTTGTCGGAAATGTTGGATTCGTATAATTTTGAATAGAAATCTTCTTTTGAAGGTAGTGCGGTGTCGTTGAATCTCTTTAGATCGTCCATGTAATCGTAAGGATAGACTCCTTTCCTCAACATGACGTCTACTCGTTCTCAGAAGTGTTCGCTCGTGATTTAAAATTTATCCTTGCTTATGTTATTGACTAATTTTTACAGAGCGGTCGACATGAACTTAAAACTGTCGATGAAACGTATGGCTCTATGAATGGATTTGTTTTTTTTCTTTCAACGTCTCTCCATCAATTACTCTTTTCTTTTCTACGAGCTTCCATTTCATGAAGGAAATGTATCTTTCTTCGTTGTTTGCGATGCAGATCAATTCTTTGTTGGTGGTGCCGAGATTTTTCACGAACAGATGACTGCCGTAACCCGAGAGATTATGAAATATCACCAGATAAAAAACGGCGTCTCGATATTTTAAATTACACTTGCTGTGAGCCTGACCGTGATACAGACCCATGTAATGATCATGGTCTCTGACCTTCTTATTTTCCACTGAATTCTCACTGAACAATGGTTTGCATATGTGACATTCGGTGGCTCTGTTATTTTCGTCCTGCTGCTCTAGCGTGATGATCATTTTCGCCGGAGTTTTGAATTTGTCATATAAAATTTGAATTTTCGATTCTAACTCTTCCTCGAACCTTTGAACCACGTCGTCGTCTTTGCACCATTTTGTGTAAGTGAAGGGACCCATGTCGTGTTGCGAGTCAAAAGCGCATTTCACATAAATGCAATAGCCCAAAGGCGTGTGTTTTTGATATCTTTCAACGTAACTTCGAAGAGCGTCGGGTTGGCAGGAACTCATTTTCACGGTGAAGCATTTGAATTCGGCGTACATGACGAATGGTACTTTTAACATTCTGATTTTGAAAGTTCACAATGGTTGTGGGTTTAGGCATTTCGACGGAGACACCTTGATTTTCGTTGCAATGTTCCTAATGTTTCGCTAACGACTTTTCGCTGTGAAACGTCTTCATGCAGTTGCAACATAAACATGTCTTATGTTCATGTTTATTATTTTGTCTCAACAGTAATCGGCTCGGATGTTTAACCCAACAATAATGACGATTGTCACCATTTGAAATCAATAATAAAATAATCGTCTTTTCTCTTTTGAGATACAAAGTCTGTCTGAGAGGATAGATCGTTCGTTTTTCATCATTGTATCCCAAGAAGTTCATCGCTACAGTGGGGATTTTGAACCTCAAAACGTCCGATGTGTTTTAACTGTGTTGGAAAAGTCACTCCGGTCCAATCGAGATTTTTAGAAGTCTCCTCGTAACAAGAAACTCTATCAGGATGGATTTTGACGGGGTATAAAGCGGAGGTGACTGCCCATTTAAAACACTGATCATCTTTATTTCTCACGTTGACCGTGGAGTGTTTTTTAAATAAGAAATACAGTAATTCCATGTAGGAAGACACTTTCAACCAATCGTTTTCATTATATGAATTTCGAGTTTCAACACCTCATCGAATGTCCAATTACTACCTTTATGTTGATAATTTGCGAGAGACGTCAACATCTTGTCTTTCATCGTTTTGAAAACATCTGATAAATCTGAACCTCGAAATATGTGTTCGATATTAGATCTGAAATATGCATTTTTCACGATGCTCTCGCCAGAATTCACGTCGATTTTATTCATCATGCAATGGAGTATCATCTTAATTTTTCGTCCCACGTTCATGTGTTCGGGAAACAAATCTAATACTTTTTTCTTCACCCATTCCATGAACAATTTCGGATTGACTTTTTTGAACGAGGGAACCACATCAAAAGTTTTAAAAATGCCTTTGATCACACTCTCCCATTCTACAGGATTCGATTGGAATGCTTCCATGATGACTCATGCTACATATTCTTCTCCTTTCTCTTCGTCGATTGCTCGTCGAATTTCGTTTGATATATCTAGTTTGTCTAGATTCTGAACTGCATCACTCGTTTTCGTTTTAGTTTTTTTTTTTTTTTGAAACTTGAAGTTCTTCGACAGCTTTTCATTTAGTCATCTTCTTATTTTTTGCAACCGAAATGTTTTTTTTTTTCGATGCCGGCATTTCGATTCCTTTTACCATCTTTCTCTTCTCATTTTTCACAACCGAAGCATTTTTTGACGTCGTTGCTATCAACATTTCTTTTGCCTTTTCATTGAGCAAACTACATAACTCCTTGCACATGATCTTTCTAATTTTATCACGCTCCACGTTTTGTTTTCTATCCTCAGGCGTTACTGTCATCAGCTTATTTTTTTCCGCAATTTGAGTCTGTTTAAGTTTGTCCACTTTCGATCTTTCGATTTTTTTCTTTCCAGCGTTTTGCAAACAATACTTCTGTATGACTTCAATTTTTTTTGATTTGGTTCTATGATTTCTGAAATGTGGAATGTTTAATTCTCTACACATCTCGTTTAACTGAGGTACAGTTTTCTCATTTAAATTTTCCATTTTTTTATTTGTTTGCTTCATTTGTAAGAGTATATTTTTTTTTTGAATTTTGTATTTAAATAATAATTTGTTAAAAAGTTTTAAAATAGTCTTTATATATATGGAAAAAAACAATTCACATTAAAGAAACTTAAAACTAAAATCTTTTTTGTCTATATATAAAGAGAAAAAAAACAAAACTTTTTTTAAATAAATTATTATTTAAACATAAAATTCAAAAAACAAAAAAAAAAAATTTCACAATAAAGAAAATTAAAAATTAAAAACATTTTTTATATATATAGAGAGTAAAAAAAACAAACTTTTTTAACAAATTATTATTTAAACACAAAATTCAAAAATATATATTATTTGCAATAATTCATAAAACAAAAAACAATTAATCGATCATGACAACAACACCTAAAAGATGCGAATTGAAATTGAAACGAGTCGAAACGGGTAAGAAATTTGGTTGTAAAATCGATAGATTTCCGTTTGTTCTCAAACTGTGGCATGACTGCTGCATAGCAGCCACGCTATATTTTGAGTGCAAACTGAAAAACTATTCAAAATTGATATGCAGATCAATGTACATATTAATGCTTCGTGCACTTCTCCAATTTTTAAAAATTCAGAGCAAAGTTCATATTAATGCCCTCCACTACGTGCAGTCATATCTTCTTGCGTTCGTGTATCTATACAAATATTCCTTGGTACAGCCACATGGAAATGTACACAATTTAATGGAATTTCCTTCTGTTCTCAAACTGTGGCGTGGATGCTGCAGAGCAGACTTGCTTCGTTTTGAGAACAAAGTGGAAAATAATACAAAAGTGATATCCAGATCAATGTACATATTAATGCTTCGTGTACTTCCCTAGATTTGAAAACTTAGATCAAAGACCATGTTTATGTCGTTCACTATATGCAGACATTTCATCTTGCGCTCGAGTATTTATGTATTATTCCTTGACAATATCACTTGGAAATGGTCACAATTTATTGGAATTTCCTTTTGTTCTCAAACTGTGGCGTGACTGCTCCGCGGCAGTCACGCCACATTTTGGGTGCAAACTGAAATGTACACAATTTATTGGAATTTCCGTTTGTTCTTAAACTGTGGCATGGCAGCTGTGGGGCGGCCATGCTACGTTTTGAGAACAAACTGAAAAAATAATACAAAAGTGATATCCAGACCAATGTACATATTAATGATTCGTGTACTTATCTAGATTTGAAAACATAGATCAAAGATCATATTAATGCCGTTCGTTATATGCTGTCATATTATCTTTCGTTCGTGCATTTAAGCGTGCAAATATTCCTAGACAATGTCACATGGAAATGTACACATTTTGATGGAATTCCCGTATGTTCTCAGACTGTGGCGTGGTTGCTGGACAGCCGCCACGCAACATTTTGAGTACAAACTGAAAAACAATTCTAAATTGATACCCAGATCAATGTACATATTAATACTTCATGTACTTCTCCAGATTTGAAAACTCAGATCAAAGTTCATATTAATGCCCTCCACTATATGTATTTATGTAAAGATTCCTTGACAATGTCACTTGGAAATGTACACAATTTAATGGAATTTCCGTTTGTTCTCAAAATGTGGCGTGGCTGCTGCATGGTGGCCACTCTACGTTTTGGGTACAAGCTGATATGTACACAATCTAATGTGATTCCCTATTGTTCTCAAACTGTGGCATGGCTGCTGTGGGGCGGTCGCGCTACGTTTTGAGAACAAACTGAAAAATAATACAAAAGTGATATCCAGATCAATGTACATACTAATGCTTCGTGTACTTCTACATTTGATAACTTAGATCAAATTTCATATTAATGTCCTCCACTATATGCAGTCATTTTATCTTGCCTCCGTGCTTTTATGCAAATATTCCTTGACATGTCACATGGAAATGTACACAATATAACGCTACATTGACCTGATAACTGTCTACACATCTTATTTGCAACATGAACATCTCCACAACTGATAGGTACTGCCGATTTTAATGTTTTGATTACACTCTATGTATTTGACTATCTACTAGCTCAATTTTTCCCCCATGAAACCATGTATCCCTTAACCCGAAAGAAGAAGAATAGATCCACCTTGTCTAATTTTATTATAATAATAATAATAGTAATGGTGGTGGTAATAGTAATGGTAATGGTAATAATAATAATAATAATAATAATAATTATTATTATTATTATTGTTATTGTTGTTGTTGTTGTTGTTATTATTATTATTATTATTATTAGTTCACTATTTTGTATTTTTTCTAGCCCTTCCCACCTTCACACCTAACTCAGTGATTAATGAGAGATAAATTATGAACATTATTTAGCAATATTAACTCGATTCTCTTTACTCACCTATTCAACTCCCATTCATACACCAACATTCATTTCAAAAACTCACACTTCAGTCGTGTCCTAAGTTACCACAGCCCAAGTTACAATATTCTCGACAGCAGAGTAGAACACATGTATTATTATAACCTTTTTTGTTTCCTCTACTATGTGTCAATTTTCATGATGACCAGTCCAGTCTCGCTTGATAAAGTACAGAATGATGCAGACTTCGACTTTGTAACACAATTCAATCGTGAAGTTAACCGTGTTTCTGCTTCTGAAGATGATCCTATCACCCCACTTACTGCCGATGTGAACACCTGCAAATACTACACTGCGGAAACGTTTTCTACAGCAGTGGACACGTTTAACAAATCCTTTGCCTTACTTAACATTAACTGCAGAAGCTTAAATGCCAATTTTGATCAACTAAAGAATCTGCTCTGTGATCTCCAAGAAAATGAAAACATATTTGACATCGTAGGTATTACTGAAACATTTAGCGTAAACGAAAATATCTCTTACACATTAGATGGCTATCATCCGCTTATTCTACGTTCTCGCCCTGTCGGTGATGATGGTAGGGGTGGGGTTGGTGCCTTTATTAAAGATTCTATACCATTCAAAATAAGGAACGACTTAAGCATTTTCATTCCTCATGTGTTTGAATCTCTATTCATAGAACTCAATGGAAAACACAAATCTATTGTAGGAATTATTTATCGTCCGAATACTGCTCCCAAAGCTGATGTGGACTTGTTCTTAGCTCAATATTCAAATCTACTTGATCAAATCAATACTGAGAGAAAACCAACCTACCTAATGGGAGATTTCAACTTAGATCTACTCAATTTTCACCAACACCAAAAAACCGACCAATATTTAGAAGCCCTATTCAGCTGTGGTTTCACGCCGATGATAACCAAACCAACGAGAATAACAAGTCATTCGGCAACTATAATTGACCATATTTTTTGTAATAGATTCAATTTACATACGTCTGGAATAATCATTACTGATGTGAGCGATCATTTCGCTACATTTTATACCGAAAATTTCAAGAGCACCAACCATAATGACAATATACAGCAGCCTAAGATAATTTTTAACCCACGAACTATTAATTTATTCAAACAGCTACTATCTGAATCTGATTTTAGCAATGTATGCCAAGAGGACAGTGTTAACGAAGCCTATGAGAAATTTCTAACAACTCTAAATACGGCTTTTAACCAAGCCTTTCCGTTAATAACATTAAAAACCCCGAAAAAATACGTAAAAAGAGAACCATGGATGACCTACGGTCTACTACAGTCCTCCCGAAATAAACACAAATTACTTGAAAAAACTATAAGTCCCCAACCATTGACAATATCACAAGATACAAAAACTACTGCCAAATCTTCAATCAACTTAAACGTAAACTTAAAAAGAACTATTACAGCCAGCTGATTTCAGAAAATAGGGGAAACATCAAGAAAACCTGGGAAATTCTCTGCAAGGCAATAAATAAGTCAGATATTCCTCTCCCTCTACCATCATCGTTTATTGAAAACAATGAGGAGTACACTGCCCCCATCCAAATTGCTGAGAAATTCAACAACTACTTTATCAATATTGGAAATCGTGTCTCCAACAACATGGTAAGTCCCACACATCGATTCTCTGATTACCTAAACAACAGCGTCACCGACTCTTTTTTTGTATCACCTGCAACCTATGATGAAGTTATATCCGCCGTAAAATGTCTTCCTAGGAAAACATCTGCTGGTCAGGACAACATCTCACCGAAACTACTAAAAGACATTATACATGAAATTATTGTTCCTTTAACTCACATTATAAATACCTCTTTTTCAACTGGAATTGTACCATCAAAAATGAAAATCGCGAAAGTAATACCAATTTTTAAATCCGGGGATAAACAGTCTTTCGACAATTATCGTCCAATAAGTATTCTTCCTTCCTTTTCTAAAGTCTTAGAGAAGTTAATGCATAAAAGGTTATCACATTTCTTAGATGCACACGGCGTTATTTATAACTATCAGTTTGGATTCAGAAGGGGACACTCAACATTTCACCCAATAATGCATCTTATCAACCACGTTTCCTTAATGAATAACAAAGCGACTAAAGATTGCACACTATCCATGTTTTTAGATTTTTCCAAAGCATTTGACACTATTGATCATGAAATACTGGCTCGAAAACTTGAACACTATGGTATAAGAGGTATAGTTAATTCTTGGTTTCAGAACTATCTCTCCGGGAGATCCCAATATGTTCAATTCACTGGTGAATCGTCGGAGTTACTCAATGGCACTACAGGTGTACCCCAGGGCTCTGTACTTGGTCCTCTTTTGTTCGTCCTCTATATCAATGACATCAGTGAATCAACAGATATGCGTATTTTATCCTTTGCAGATGACACATCAGCCCATGCATCTGGGAACGACCTTGACCTCCTTACGGAGATGGCAAACAATGAATTATCAAAAATCCACCACTGGTGTTCTGCGAACAAGTTATCTTTAAATGCTGACAAAACTAAAGTCATACTTCTTCATCCCTAAAATGACAACTACAATTACGATAACGTTCAAACCCACATTACCTTGAATAACTCAGACTTAATAATAGCAGGTAACAATCGTGACCACAAATTCATAAAATTTCTAGGAATCAAAATGGACGAGAACCTTAAATTTCATCACCATGTATCTACACTCTGTACAAAAATATCCAGAGCAATTTATATCTTGAATAGAGCCAAGAATTTTCTACCGCCCGAGACACTTCGTCTACTCTATTTCACTTTAATTCAAAGCCACTTAATTTATGGTATTCAAATATGGGGCAACGCAACAGCTACAAAACAAATTTTAAACTTACAAAAGAAAGCTGTACGTATCATAGCGAACAAAAAGTTCAACTCACATACTGACCCGCTGTTCAAACGTTTAAAAATTCTTAAATTTAACGATCTGTACAAATTACATTCACTTTTATTTATGCACGACTGGTCGCAGAACAATCTCCCCGTCAGTTTCAATGATACGTTTCAAGTGTACTGGAATCCCTCGGGCATGACTACGAGGCAATGTGGAAGCCTAAACACCCATAAACCTCGCACTCAGTTCTCAGCCGCACTTCCATATTTTTCGTTTCCTAAACTGTGGAATGACCTTGATGCAACGATAAAAACCCTTACCCGAACATCCTTTAAAAAAATATTAACTGAACAATATCTGAAGACTTATATCGCCAATGTCAGCTGTTCAAACCCAAGATGTCCCAACTGCCTCGGCTAGTTACGACTCTTGGTGTTATCATATTCTCCTCTTTTCTCCCAGCAAGCAGATAACCAGGTTGATACTGTCACCTATGGTCATTTACTTCACTCCTTTAGCGTGCGATTATTATAATGGTTTACCAACGACGCTTATTTACTTCATTGATTCAGAAATACGGTTAAAATACGGTTAAAACACGGTTAATCCACAATCCACAGATCTAAATAACCAGAGTCAGAACATCTGAAAGTTTGATCCACAATGAACTAATATTCAATACATATCAATACAATATTAACAAAAAACAATGTACTACCTGCTGTCAAGATTTACCTTACTTGAGTCCATCATTTGCCATTTTGCTGTTTAGTCTTTATTTTTATTGTCTAGGGGATGACAGGAAGACAGTCATAAGGCTATGTCATTCCCCACAGTATACATTTGTACATCTACCTTTGTTTTTTTAACCTTGTTTCATTCCTTTGTATATGTATGCTGTGAAATATTGAATTGAATTGAATTGAATTGATTACAATGACATGATGCCATCAAATTCAACGAGGTCGAGACGAACGGCTTAGAGCACAAATACGATAAATATTGCATGCCTTTGACATTGGATGAAGCCACGCTCGATTTGTTTTATGAATACCAAAGCGATCTACAGAACATCATCGTCGCTGAAGACAGAGAATTCGACAAGGATGATTTGTCGTTGCCCTATGGAAGTTACATATATCCAAACATCTCTTTCAAACTCGTGAACAAATCGGGTGGTGAGGCCACGTTCACCGATGTAAAAAAAACTCGCAAAAGTAAAGATAAACATTCAACACATTTTCGAAAAAGGAGAAGACACGACCGTCAACATGCTAATAACGGACTTGAATATATAAAACAACAGAGAGACTGATTTTTAGCAAAGAAGAAGAAAAAAAAAATAATGAGATCTAGAGAGGTTGATTATCTCTGGATCTCATTACTTTTTTTGTGTTTTTTTTTTGTTTTCCTTCTTCTTCTTCTTCTCTTTCTTCTTCACTATCGCCCATAAATATTATAATAACGTTTCCTGTTTTCTCAAATTTCGAAGTCGATTCTTCTTTTCTCTTTTTTGTGATATATTACGTTTTTTTTATAAGAACACATTTGTTTATCTGCATCATAATTATGAACGAATGTGGTGCATCTCTTGGTAACACTCACATCATTACCATTCTCTTCAGAAGGTAGTGGTGGCGGTGGAAAATGTCTTATTCTTTTAAATTTCAACCATCTATCCCAATCTTTTTTAAACTCTTTTTTCAGGTCTTTCCTAAGATATCCATCATTAGCGTCAAATTGTTTTTCCACATCTTTTTCCCACACTATCCCGCAATATTCATCATTAGCGTCTAATCGTTTTTCCACATCTTTTTCGCACTCTATTCCAAAATCGGTATATTCTTAAACGGCGAATTCTCGCCAAACAGCAAACCCTTACAGAGTCACTCAACGTTTCGTCCACACTTCAGATAGAGACCGTTTCCACTGAAAGAGTTTCCACCTCTAATGGGTTCTAGATGCAATCCTTCACCGTTGTCGTCTATGTGGATGCGACACACGGCTCCCCCCCCCCCCTTCTTCAAAAACAGTCCGCTGCCACCCATTAATTTCTCAACTGCCGAAATCGCGAGACCCGAGGGAGCTTCCACGCCGAGAGTCTTTCCGAGAAAGGGCAATCCTTTGTGGCAAAGAGCAATGCTTTTGTGGTGATTCCTGCCAATAGCGGTAGGAAACCGCCTTTCATTTTCAAAATGTATTTCAATTGAGCAGGACTAAATCTCACCTTCAACCATCTTCCATCACCGATCGCTTTCTCCATCCTTTTGATTTGAGTTCTGGTCCAGGCGATTCGATTGTCACATCCACGCGTGAGATCTTCGTGAGTGAATTTGAATCTCACCGGCTCGCCCAAAGTTAACGCTCTCTCAAGTTTCTTCCTCTGTCCTTTTGATATGTTCATGTTTTTAACCATGTATTCAGTCATATTTCTTTTTTTTTAAATATATTTTGTTCAATTGTTTTTTTGTTTTAATGATAATTATATATATTAAATAATTTTTGTAAAATTAATATTGCGTTTATTTTATTTTCTTATTTATATATATACGCAATATTTTTTTTTTTTTGCTTTTTTATATTTCTCTTATGTGAAATCGTATCGTCACCCTCTCTCCAGGAAGATCTAAAAGTTCACCATTTTGATCTGTCAACGTGGTTTTGAGACTATACAACGTGTCTAAAATCACTGGTAGATAAACTAAATTTCGAGGTCGCTCCACAATTTTATAACCCAGCAACACGTTTGGAAAGAAGGAATAGATCGTCGGTTGGGCGATACCATTCATGTAGCTTCCAGCAATCACATCCACGTTCCCCAGAATGCCATTGACTGCGAGAATGTTGACCATATTTTTAGATGCCACGTGGCCTTGATACATCTTTCGATCGAATCCCAGCATCTTGCCTATAGAATCGTTCATGTTGAAATCCACTCGAAAATTATCTTCCAAATCCAACATCGTCTGTAAGGTATTAGGGTTGGGAGCGAGTCTGAATTGTTGCTTCCCTTTCCATCCATCTTCATTCGCGTCTGAATGTAATTGTTCAAATCGTCTATGTCGTAACTTCCTTTGGGAATTCTAATCTCCAACCAATCCACTCCGTCGGAATACTTGAACGAGTTATTCTTTTCGGTGACGTTGGGAAAGGAATAATAAGTTTCCAGATTCACCAACGCCATCTCGTATCTTTTTTCTCTATTCAATTCGATGGAAGGTTCGAATTTTGTCGCGAATCCAGTCGAATCGCCACTCACCACGATTTGAATGGATTGTTTTGCAGCCGTATTCTCGGCTATCCATTCTAACAATTCTCCTTGTTCGAACACTATATTTTTAATTTTTATTTTATTTTTTCAAAACTAAATTATTGATGATTTATTATTTTCTAATTTTTGTTTTCGCTCTCTATCTTATTATCATCAGAAACATAAAACTTGTCGAATCCGCTCTGATATTTTCTGCAATTAAATTTGCTAGTCAAATCGATCACGACGAAATTGTTAAGTCCTCCATCCCAAACCCTCTTGCAGAATCTCCTGAATTCCGCCACGCTCATGTCGTTTGCGACGAGATCACCGTAGATGTGATTGAGATTCTTGAGATCCTGGCGAAAGAGACACAGTAAATTAGCGTTCTTCCTTATGGTCTGTCTGGGCAAGCGAAAATAATTCTGCGACAGGTAGAAACAGTCCACGTTGCTGTGATGACCTCTAACGTAATACGATTTGCATCGGTTCTGTCTCTTCAAAAGCAGATCGTCGAAAATCAGGAGATTCTTATCTTCCGATTTCAGTTCTCTAGGGTCCGGAACGTCACCAGTGTTCTCATAAACTCGACACTCGACATTCGAAGACGCATTTCTCTTCATCAATTCCATCACCGCACCGTCCAAAATGGTCGAAAGAGAAGCTTCACTTTTGTTGAATTCCTCCCTACTGTCAAAGATTCTGGCTATGACGTCCTTGGGCAATCTACGATCCATGCACTCTCGAAGCAATCTGTATTCGGGTTGAAGCAAACTCTTGCCAAACACGAATAATCTGTCGTAATCCAACCAGTTGGGTTGCGACAACAGATTCATCAACAGATTTGTCTTTCCACAATTCGATTTTCCCACTACCAAGCCTCTAATGCTTTTGGGAAAGAACTCGTTATTCGACCTCTTGGGCGCGGCGTCGTTCCAAGACATATCTTTAATGTTCATCTTTTTTTATTTTTTGTTATTTTTAGATTTTCAAACACAATTTTTATATTTTTTTCAAGCTCAGTTTTTATAAATATTATTATTTATTTATATTACGCTGTCGTAAGTTCTCTTCAATCAAGATCCATTCGTCTTTTTGGCTAAATCTTGTATGGGTACCACAGCATCCTTAAAATCATTCCAACTTTTCGGCGATCGCTCTAACGTAGCTCGATTTGCCGGTGGACTGATCTACTTGTTGATCAACGCGTCGGCTGCCCTCTTGCCAGCCACAGAAGCGATCCTACCACTAGCTTCGGGAGCGGCTTTCTTACCAGCATCCAAAACCATCTTCTTTCCGACCTCAAACGCGGTCGATGCGAGTTTTCTACCGGCATCACTCCTGAACGCTCGCATTATAGAATCGATGATGCCAGACCTGCCTTGAACGTAAGTTCTGACGTATCCCCTGTTCTTTATCACCAACATATTTTTATTTTATAATATATATTTTGTTTTTTTTTCACTGGTAATTCGTTTGTTGTTTAAATATTTTTATTATTTTCTAGTGTAAAATTTACTGTTTTTATTTTATATATTTTTTGTTTTGTTTGTTCTCTCTACTTATTATATATATCAATCCTTCAATTTGTTCATCAGTTTTTTATAATCACGTTTATTCAAAACCTTCCTCAACAATTCGTCGCATATGCTCACTATCTCATTATCTAATCCAGTATTACCAGCACGTCGACTTGCCATCAACAAACTCAATCTCTGAGACAGAGCATCGCTCAGAAAAAAAGTGGTTCTCACGCCTGTCCCCGTCACCGATTCGACGAATTTCTTATTCATATCCCGTATGGGTTTCACCACCTTCGTCCACTTGTAACCTCTATTGGCTTTGGGTCTCGTTTCTCTGGCATCATTATTTCTCTTCATGGCGTGGGTCTGAACCAGAATGTCGCCGTAATTGTCGAAATCCCGATCCGTGTAATCTCCAGGCTTGTCGAAAAGGAGCAATTTGCACAGTCCAGGAGTTAATTCATACCTATTCGAACCGACGATTAAATTATCATCATCCTCTTGCACTTCGGTGTCGCCTACTAAAGTTCTACCATCAGAATCCTTATAAATTCCATACAACAGATCTCTCTTACCAGAATCCTCGGATGACGCGATGCAATCAGTGGTGATAGTCGAATCGGCATCATCGCTTTTGCTCACTTCGGTTTCGATTCTCATGGGAACATAATCCGGCGATGATCTTTGAAAGGAAAACCCCCTTGTAAAACTGCCGGGCAATGAACCCGTTCTCAAAGAACTTTCTTTTATGGGCTTCAATTCGTCAACAATCTCCTTCTTACTTCGCTCCTGAACCTCCGTCATGGGTTTAAATAATTTTGTGGTTTCGCGTCTTAATTCCATCTCTCCCAGTCGCCTGTTTCTGTCAGAGGATTGAATGCTTTTCTTGAGTCGTTCGTATTCGTTGAGAAGTTGATCTCTCCGCTTAGAATCTTTGATGTGTAAAACCATTTTTTCGTTTTTTAAAATTATTAATATTTCCTTTAGAGTATGGTAACGTGAGTTATTTTATTATTCTCAAAAATTAAATGTATAATTATTTTTATGTTTTATGTTTTAAGTAAATAAAATCTGTCTTTAACATATAATAACTAAAACCAGTTGAGGGAAAAACATTTTACAAAATGAAACCTTGATAAATGCGTTTAGCCCTCGAACGTGTTAAAGATCACATCACCAATTATTCACACTGTGACGAACAGAACGACTTTGAAAAGTGTGAAAGTTTAATGCATAAGAACGGAAACGTTTTTTCGTAATCCTCAAACAGATCAGTGAAAAATTATATTTCAAAAGCACTTTACAAACAAAAAATGAAAAACCGGTTTTCAAAAAAATGATCAAGTAATTCTTTCTGATTTAACGCATTTGAGAAGAATTGTATCCATCAAAAGGGATCATTCATATCTCTGAAGCATTATCACGAGTCAATTAAAACTCAATTTACCTCTTAAAGATCTAACTGAGTGGAACGCGATTTTTCCGTCTCATTCATTGAACGAAAAACCTTTCATTTACACCGGAACAAAAAATTAAATGATTTGCGAAGATTTCATAGTGTCAATTAAACACAAAGCTTACCACTTAGCTATCTGAGTGGAACGTGACTTTATAGTCGATTTATTAAATGAAAAACCTTTCATTTACACCAGAACAAAAAATGAAACGATTTGTGAAGATTTCATAGTGTCAATTAAACACAATTTTTACCTCTTAAAACCCATCTAAGTGGAACGCTTTATAGTCGATTTTATTTGAATGAAAAACTATTTATTTACACTGAGTGCAATATTGAGAACTCCACAAAACTGATCTATTACGATTTACCTTAAAACTCGCTATGACAAAACGTGGACGGACAATTTCTATCGGTTCTAATTTTCGAAACTCTAGTTTTTTCCATTTCATTCATTGAATGAAAAACCTTTCATTTACACCATAACAAAAAATGAAACGATTTGCGAAGATTTCATAGTGTCAATTAAACACAATTTTTTACCTCTTAAAACCCATCTAAGTGGAACGCTTTATAGTCGATTTTGTTTGAATGAAAAACTATTTATTAGCACTGAGTGCAATATTGAAAACTCCACAAAACTGAGCTATTACGATTTACCTTAAAACTCGCTGTGACAAAACGTGGACAGACGATTTCCATCGGTTCCAATTTTCCAAACTCGAGTTTTTCCATTTCATTCAGTGAATGAAAAACCTTTCATTTACACCAGAACAAAAAATGAAACGATTTGCGAAGTCAATTATATTTGAATGAAAAACTATTTATTTACACTGAGTGCAATATAGAAAACTCCACAAAACTGATCTATTACGATTTACCTTAAAACTTGCTATGACAAATCATGGACGGACGATTTCCAAACTCGAGTTTTTCAGTTTTGGTTTGAAAAAAAATCCTCGACGAGTAATTTTGCTTTACACCCACTTCGCGCCGTTGACGAACGTTGAGAAAACGTTTAGAGATCTTTCCTCCTGTAGAATCGGCAAATCGTTTTCGCTGATCGGATCGCACCCTCGACCGTCCGAAACGCGATCGCGAACGTCAGTGTCCCAGGACCGGCAAACCGCATTTTTTCGATGTACCGGAAGCCGAAATCGGGTTTGGAAAAAAAAAATAAAAAAAATCCTCGATGAGTAACTACACTTTACACTCACTTCTCACCGTTGGCGAACGTCGAGAAAACGTTTTGAGATCGATTTTCCTGTCCTAGAATCGGCAAATCGATTTCACCGATCGGATCGCACCCTTGACCGTTCAAACAGCCGTTTGGGAACGTCGGTGTCCCAGAATCGGCAAAATACATTTTTGATGCTGTCCTAGAATCGGCAAAGCGTTTTTTGCCGGCGTTCACCAACGATAGATCGAAGGTCTGATCTACAATGAGAACGTCGAGAATTTTGTTTAAATTTACGTTTTCTTCGAATTTCATACATTTTTCCCCTTCTGGACGATGTGTCGAATGTACTCGTTCGCCAACAGATGTTTGAACGGTCAAAAGTGCGATCCGAGAGGGTGAAAAGCGTTTGCCGGTTCTGGGACACCATGGAAAAACGACATTTTTTACACTCTGTACACGATTTAACACTGAATCCCTATGGCGGTACACGTACCTGTACATGTACGTGTACAGTATTTGTAAATGCTGTCCTTGAATCGGCAATTTACACCTACTCTTATTTACCGACCCTACCACGGCTGAATCGTTTCACTACCCCACTCTAGAGGGCAACGTCCCCGTTGAAACGCAAGCAAGTCTTTATACTAAATAGAGGAGTGCTCCGCCAAAAAAAAATACAATAAAAAAACACAACCCTGATTAAAAAAAAAAAAAAAAAAAAAAATTATATAGCCAAAAAAACCCCCAATTATTTTATCACTGGAAGGATACTCGATATATAGAGAACATTATAAATCTCAAAGTTCCAAACACATCAGCGGAACTAGAAATTGCACAAGTGAAATTTCGGAGCCTGAACCACGCTTCCCAGCCAGCCCACGATACTCGTGGACTGCTTGCAGTCCGCCTCCTATAGACTTGCGCGAAGAGATGTTATCGCTAGAGTAAGAGTGGCTCAACCTCGCCAATTAGACTTGACCAAAACCTCATATTTTAAAATAGTACTCCACATAAGACCTTTAAAATTCTATTAAAAAAATAAGTATTTCCCCGTCCATTCAAATGCACACTATCAGCCAACATATGGGTCGCCATAGTTTGTGTATGTCGTACAAATGTAAAGTTTTGGCCAGACATAGCCTTCAAGGACTGATTCAAATAAATCCTTCTCATATCAAAGATATCAGACGACACATGACGAGTATTGACTCGGGGAAAGATACTACATATAACAGTCTGTTTAACACCAGCAACCTCAAAGCGCTGCAATAGTTTCTGAAAGTCACTCAGATATAACTGTGACGAAAAGTTTTTTATCATCAATGTCATTGCCACCAATCTGCAGG
The DNA here is from genome assembly GCA_031216915.1 of Pictodentalium vernedei. Taxonomy (NCBI): domain Eukaryota; kingdom Metazoa; phylum Mollusca; class Scaphopoda; order Dentaliida; family Dentaliidae; genus Pictodentalium; species Pictodentalium vernedei. The sequence continues at coordinate 455,831,713 of CM062294.1, read as the reverse complement.
ATCACAACATCAGCGGATTCCACATTCACCGGGACCAAGTCCACCAATTTTGCTCCAAACGAACCAACAAATTCCATGGCATCTCTAAAGATGAAATCTTTCCATAAAACTGGATGGCTCTCCTGGAATTTCTGTAGACGATGAATATAACTGTGGCCCAATATTAAGATCTTCATCATGACGCTGAAAGCAAAACCATACAGCGAAAGTATCTGATGACAAAATATATATATTATTTTCAACCTTACATATTTCTTAGGAGCATCCCTTCCAGAAAAAAAACCATAAAAATTATATCTAGATATAGGACAACTCCCTCTCCGACTGTCCAGTTCAACTGATGGAGGCCACCACCCGCGGACAATTCACTCGCACTCCCATACACCTGTGCTGCGCAGCACTTAAAACAATCAATTCTAACTCACCCCACAAACTCACGCACCACCCCAGAGACACAACACGCGACACGATACCACAACAACCGCAACACCACCCACGAGATCCCACACGATATCCCCACCCTAAAACCAACCCAACAAAGCACGATGCCCCACAATCGAACCAGACAGGAGGATCCGAAGTCATCACCACCTAGAGTAAAAAAAACAAAAAACAAATATCCAAAATTTAAACTTTTGTTTAGTTTGATGAGATGTCTCCACCAGCGAACGGTTTCACAAATACACCCAAAACCGGAAAACGCACAATACGCAATCCCGCATTCATAACAAAAAAATCAATACGAGACATCGCGTCTATATTTACATTTCTCTATGCCATAACGCGTGCCCCGTTCATTGACACTAGCCAGTGCCGCATTACAATATTTTCTGCACTTGGTTACAACAACCAGCATAGATTTATATATACAATCTATATATATAAATAAAATTTAACCCTCTACGTAACGCCTAACAGAGGCGTGACCCTCAATAGCACAGCCAGCTAAAACTTTAAGCGTTCAATATCATATAGCGCCATTCCAAATATTCGCCATACTCTCATCATATAATTCAAATAAAATTAATAACTCAAACTCCGGCTCAAAACCTTATTCACAGGTGGACCATCTCAACAATTCTGAAGGTTGGCCCGCCATGTCCCGTACACACGGCTGGCCCTCCTTCTAAACAAATGTATCAGGGCAAAAAAAATTAATAAAAAGCAAACTCTTGGGAATTTTGCCATCGAGGACGGCTGAACGTCCGACCCCGACGGTTTGAATGCAGCTGAGTGGCATTATCGCAGTCATCACCACATGGACCAATCCATGGAGACCGATAATCATCTGGATTACTAGGGTCGAGCTCACCTAGAGTAGATGGTGCTTGACCATCCACCTCAGGATTAGATGATTTCTGTGGGCGATGAAGACAACGTTCTAAACGAGTAACGAGTACTATCTGTGAACGTCCCCCTTGTTCTAGGACCACTACATAGTTGGCGTCCGGGAGCTTCTCTTTAACAATATAGGGACCATACCAGAACTTGTTTGGCCTTTCTTCACCTTTGGTACATAAAGCCAAACCTTATCCCCAACAACAAATGGCTTGCCATGAACTCGTCGGTCATAAATCTTTTTTCGATGATTTATAACCGCTTCACATTTTTGAGAAATCAATTGAAAGATTCCGGGCAAGCGACTCTCCAACTCTCTAACATAGAGGTTAGGGTTTGTCTCCTTACCCGGAACATGTCCCGCAACCACTTCCGTGGGAAGAGTAACATCCCTGCCAAACATGACACTAAAGGGAGTGAACCCAATAGTTTCATGTGTGGCACTACGATAGACCATCTTAACAAAAGGGAGATAACATTCCCAATCGTTATGATTTTCCTCCACGAAACAGTCTAGCCAGTCCAATTCGTGGCAAGGGATAGGCGTCTTTACAGGTAATGGCGTTTAGTTTACGGTAATCCGTACAGAACCTTCAACTGCCGTCCTTCTTTTTTACTAAAACAATAGGCGCGGCACAGGGACTGTTGGAGGGTTGAATCACCCCTTGATTCAACATAGACTCTACTTGTTCCTCGACATCCCATATCTTATGAAAAGGAAGCCGACAAGCCCGTTGTTTAATTGGGGGGGGGGGGGGGTGATCACCCGTGTGAATTTCATGCTGGACTGTATCAGTCTGTCCCAAATCTCCTTCAAACTGTATAAAAACATCGCGATTTTTCTCCAATATCGAATTGGCCTGCTCCACCTGCAGTTTTGTCAGCACATCTGGGTCAAACATTTGGTTTAAAGAAAATTAGGGGAGTCTCACCAGTGGGATCCTCCAGAACCTCTCTTGTCTCAATTATCGCAACAGTCTCTCCTTGATTAACACGTTGAGGCGAACTCGACAAATTAATCAATCTAATTGGAATTTCCCGTTGCTGCTTTAAATCACAAACACTACGGCCCAACATTAATCTGGAATGTTTTTCAATAAACTTTGGATGGGCCTCGCCCAAGCCCTGCTTGGTCGACGGATCGTCCACACGTCCCTTTACGATTACCCCAGGAAAGGGAGGTAGGGCCAAACCCTCAATCAGTAAAACATGAATTTGATTTTCCGACTCTTTATAATATTTTAGGGGAAACTCAACACCTGAAATTTTTATAACAATTTGTTTTGTAAAAATATTCAACATCGGAGCCCTACAAAAAATCTATTCCTCAAATTGCTTCAAAAGAAAAATCAGCCACATGAAAAGTATGAACAATTTTATCATTACCAATTTCAACAGATAATCAATCAATCCTGCCACATCCAACAGTTGACCAGTGGCCCCCAATATCTCACTTGGGGCCTTTCGTCACGTTGAGGTCCCAATTCCCATAATTTTTTCCAACACTTTCGAACTCAACAAACTCACTGCAGATACGGTGTCCAGGAAAAAATCAACCTCCTGTCCAAAAACTTTTTGTGTAAGATATACATGACCAGTTCAGTGTTTTGGGAGGATCCCATGTCTTTCAGACTGAGGTTTGACACCAACCCCAGTCTCTAATCCTTTAAATTATTTGCATTATCAATCAAGACCTCACCTTTTTGGCCCATCTGACTACGAACCCTTCTCCTATTCCACATATTTCCACCTCTACTTCGATCGCAGCGACACTTGGGTTGATCATCCCGAAAATCTTGTTCTTGCAACTCGTTTATCAACTTTTGTTGTTCCACTTTCAACTCCTGCAACTGCTTTTTGCAGATCTTGCACCATCTGGGTCAACGCTCCCAAACTTCCGGAGTCCACTGACTCATTAACCACCCCAAGAGACGACACAGGAATATTGACCCTTTTATGTGACTCTTCTTCTAATGCCAGCCGGACTGCCACATCCAGTGTCTCCGGTTTTGCTCTCAGTACCTGCATCCGGATTTCATTATCAGTCAAGACTGATATGAAACTGTCCTTGGCCAAATCATCCCTAACCAACAGGGGCGCCTCGGGATAGGCTTTTCTTAACAACCGTCTAATACTACTGGCCAACTTAGGTAAGGTCTCCCTATGAGACCTCCGTCGGGACCGTATTTGGCTCCTATAAATAGCCGTTCCCCGATAGGGATCAAATCTATCCTTTAAACTTTTCATAACTCTAGGGGAGTGTGCCTTAACAAACGGGTCCAAATCCTCATAAAACTGTAAAGCCGTACCCCTCAACGAGACGACCAAAAACTGTTGGGTAAGGTCCTCCGACCATTGGTTGATCAAAAAACATTTCTGAAAATGGGTCAATCAGTCAGTTATACTGGTCGAACCATTATAAATATCCGGCGAAATTATCGGTTTCCTTGGAAACCCTTGGTTCCGATATTTATAATCAACTTTACCAAAACCATACCTAGAATCAGGCAGTTGTGTATCATGATCCAAATTTTGCATATCGCTCCCGGACTTCAGCCCAGTGTGTTTTATTTGTGGCACAACCGGACTGGGGTGTGTCGGTGTCGCAATCACGGGAGATCCCCGCGAACCCCGTTTCGAGGGCCCACGGCCATCATCTATGGGTGTGCCACTGACTCGTACCCTCTGCTTTTTAGAAGTGATGTCAGGTTTTCTTCTAGGGGTCTCACTAATTTCATCCAACTGCTCCGAATGGACCTGTAACTCTAACAGAGTACACTGTAACTCACCCCTTCATATTCCAAAAATCGAATAGAATGCTGTATATCTCTCTCGGGTGTAGGGTCAGGGGTATATAAAAACTTGGGAACTCCCCGAGACTGTTTAGGTCTTGCTCCCTGTCCTGGCAATTCATCCAAATGAACTCGCGACTTCGACCTTTCAACATAGTCATCCGAATCGTAATCAATTCCGGTCGCCATTTTCACAATTCTATCACAACTCTCCCTTAAATTCAAACAACTTAAGCGCTGGAAATCCACCAACTAATCAAAAAGAAAAGGAAAATCATGTCTGCAACGCCAAAAAACTGTAATAAACCTGAGCCTCGCCCCTTTCGATTTACACCGCAACTAGCGCCTGGTGTAGTTCTAATCGAAGTCAGCGCCCCCAATAGTCAACCACAGAGAAATGCCCATGCACCGCCCCCGATCAAAACAACACGAGGGTCCCATAGAGGCCCGCAGTTTAGGAAACACTGGGGGTTAAGAAGCGTGTTCTCATTCCTAGCGGGGTTTCCAACGACTAAACAACAAGAGAATAGATGATATAATATTTAATTAATTATAAACAAACCATTTTCAACTCTTTCCAGTACATTAGTCTTCTCCTTTAGGCCTATCTCCATAGGCACACGTTTTGTTGTAATGTTACCCAGGCTAAGTTCACTCTGTATATCTTTATATAATGCTTTCATAATCCCAACAAACTCGCCCCACAAGCCCAGAGCCTCCAGCCTGCGCCACATACCCTCCCTCCATACTCTATCGTATTCCTTTTTAACATCCAAAAAGGCCATGAACATCTTTTTTCTTTTTTGCTTTCGCGGATTCTATCATTTGGGATAGCGTGAAAAGATGGTCAGTGACTCTCCTTCCCTTCCTGAAGCCATTCTGGATTTCTCCCAAAAAACCCTTCTCCACAATCACCTCCTCTAATCTCCCATACAGGACTTTACAAAAGACTTTTCCAATGTTACTGCTGACAGAGATCCCTCGATAGTTATCCAAGACGTTTTTTTCCCCCCATTTTGTAAATAAATGTCACTTTACTTTCTCTCCACTCCTTTGGGACCTCTTGTTTTTCTATGGCTAAATTGAATAGGGCTGTTAGGCTTTCCAAGAGTTCCTCTCCCCCTTTTTGATAAACTTGTTAGGAATTTCGTCCGCCCCTCCCGCTTTTCCATTCCTCAATTTTGAGATCACCCTTCGCACCTCCTCAGTTTTGATTTCGCTGCACACGAAGTCCGAAAGATTTTCCTCGACCTGGTTCGGACACTCCGGTGGGTTCCCCATGCCCCATCGCTTATCGTTTACCTTTTCCCAGTGCTTGCCTAGTTCTAATGCGATTTGATCTCGCTCTTCTGTAACTCTGCCATCTACTTTAATGCTTTGTTGGTTATTCCCTTTGTTACGTTTGTTCACCCATTTCCAAAATACGCTCGAACTCGACCCTCCTGTCGTTCTTATCGTCCTAATAAGACTGCTATTTCGCAATCTCCGGTTGTCGTCTTTAATCTTGTTTACTTTGTTTCGTGCTTGTTGGTATTCTTCCTTTGCTACCATGGCCTCATTGCTTTCCACCCCCTTAAGTTTTCTACTTCTCCTGTATGCAGCACATTTAGCTTTTCTAACCTTTATGGCCCTTTTCAGTTCTTCGTTCACTCTGTACCCAAGTCCCCGTGTTGGCACCCTAATCTTTCCTACACTTTCCTTCCCTGCCTCCACTAGGCTCGCAACTATGGCGTCGGCCATCTTCTGGACACTACCCCCCTTGTGTACGGCTGCAAGCTTTGGTTTCAGTTTTTCTTCGAACTTCGCCCAGTCGGCATCCTTTCTGAGTTCCCAAATCTCCTTGAAGCTTCCTTTCCTTTTCTCTAGGTTTTTGGCCCTCGTCGTCACTGTAATCAAGTTGTGATCACTATCCAACTCCATTTTGCCCTCATCATCCACTTCTACCCTTATCACCTCCCTCCATAAATTCATATCTGTGAGAATGTAGTCAATTATTGATTTTCTGTCGTTTCTCTCCCAGGTCCATTTCCCCTTACATCTAGCGTCCCTGTTCAGAATCTTCAGACCGAGCTCATTTGTGAAGTTCAACAGCTTCCTTCCATTCCTGTTGACTTTCTTGTCCCCACCCTCTATGCCTTCTTCCTTGTCACCTATGTGTCCATTAAAGTCGCCCATCAGAATTATACCGAGCCCCCTGTTTTCTAGTTCAGTGATATTGGACCTTAGTGTTGAGTATATCGAGTCATTCCACTCGGGTTTACTTCACTCCACCGCACAGGACACAATCCCAAGGGCAATACTTTTGTTTCTCAGACTGATCTTTACCCATTCAATTTCTTTTGACACATCAGCCGAGGTGATGATATCTTCCAGATCTGTAATCAGCGACGGTTTTAAATCCTCTTTAATGTACATGCCTACCCCTCCCCCCTTTTTCTGGACTTCCGTTCGCCCTACACCTATCCACACACACCCGCTTACTTGGTCTACCCGTTCCTCGTGTCTTACCCACGTCTCGCTTGAGCCCATGACATCAAACTCCTCTGCCTCAATCAATGTAGCAATTTCACTTACTTTCCGGTGGAGACCCTGGATGTTGCTGTAACCCACTTTCGGGGTACCGACGTTCATTGGCTTCCGCCTACTGGGCCCATTGTTTTCTGGTGCTAGTCTTGGTTAATTTATTCTGTCCCCCTCACTCTTGTTCACCCCACCTATGTCCACTCTAGTTATACTTGCCTCTGACTCCCCCCCCCCCCCACCCCGCTCCTCTCCAAAAAAGGCTCTGCTACCCGTAGAATTTTATCCCCTAATACCCGTTTCCCCGCCCTGCTAAGATGCAACCCGTCACGCCCGTACATGCTCCCATTGCCCCAAAACGTGTCCCAATGGTCGATGAAGGGAATTCCCAGATCAACACAGTAGTCCTCTAACTCTTCATTTAGCGCCAACATCCTTGAGTTCCGTTCGTCCCCACCTCCAAGGACAGGAAGGACCCCGGATACGACTAACCTTGCATTCCTACATAGCAGTTTGCCGACTAAGCCTCTATACGACTCCACGAAACTTACTGACCTTCTCTCCCTGATATTGTTGGTCCCCACATGGACCACTACTACCGGTTCCGGTCCTGACCCCGTCACAATGCCATCTACCCGGTCCCTGAGATCCTCCACCTTCGCCCCCGGAAAGCACAAGACTGTTCGATTGGAACTATCCGGACCACAAACTACATTGTCAATCCCACGTACAATGCTGCTCCCCGCTACAACTAATTTTCTTCTTCTGGCCCCAGTTCCTATATCATCTGCAACTCCTCTCGTTTTGCAAGCTCCTGGCCCCCTCTTTCTCTTGACCGCCCTCCTTACCCCGACTGGCCTATCATCATCAACAACCATCTCGCCCCCACACTTTCCCCCTCACTCTCGTCCCCAGGGGTAACAGAGTCTAAAACACTAAACCTGTTTTCTAAACACCGCCTAGCAACCTTGGCAGCCTTACGCCGACTCTGGCTTCCGGACTCGACGCAGCCCTGACCTGACGCCACCTTCCGAATTTTCCTACTAGAACCCCCCTCCTCAGTTACACCCCCCACATCAAGCATTATTCCCCCACGTTTCCTGCTTCCCAGTTTCCTCCTTGAGTCCACAACGACCTTCCACCTCACCATCGTAGGTAACCTTCAACGGGGTAATTCCAGATACACCGGCCCTCCCCAACCTCCCTATCAGCTCTGCAATGTCCCGCTCGAATCCAACACACTTCTCTAACAACTGTAAAATATCCCTGCAATTCGCACATATCCCACTACTCTCCATTGATCGACCACCACCATACCTCATATTACACTGTCTGCATGCCTCCGGATCCTCACTCTTCCCCACCTGCACCCCTCGACTCACCTCCCCCAGACCTACCTTAACACCCATACTTACCTCCGTCTGAACACCCGTCGTACACTTACCATTCATGATTACAAATAATATACAGAATCCAATGACCAAAAGCCAAAATTACAAAGAGGAACTAAAAATTTGAGAAAGCGGTCGAAAACGTTAACAAAACAAAACAAAACACCGAAAATGACCCGCGCGAAGTTAGGGAACACGCCACTAAAATCCGACAGAGAAACTAAACTAAACACTAATATAACTATCGTTTATTACAAATCACACCTATACAACACTAAAACACTATATCGATCAGCATAAACACCTGAAAGAAAAATATGAAATTATTAAAGCTAACTTTTGACAACTGAAATGGCTATACTCCCTGTTGGTTTCCGAGATGGACACACACATATCTCTAAGGCTGATAGCAGGCCACGTGACGAACAGATGCATTATCGCCCCAAAGTTCAAAGTGTGTGTATATCATTTGTGACCACATTTCATTCTCATCGTTCAAGCATATCCAGCCACCTTTGGAAACACACCGGGCTTAATGTGAATGATCCAGCTTTACCTAAGATATTTCTCAAGCCACGTGTCGTTACTTTTAAACTACCCAAATATATTCGCGACATTCTTGTTTGTGCTAGCCTCTAGCCAGTCAGTTCGAACTTGAAGCCAATTATTTATTACGTTTTTAAATGGGTTTACCTCATAAGATGCCAAAAATTAACAAATATGCATTACCTCATGTTAATAAAGCATGCATAACTCGAAATAGTATGTTATTTTGTCATAAAAACGAAAAAGGCTCAGTTTTTTTTTCATTTCGTTTCGGTATAAAATTGACAGCGGAAGTACCGCTCACCGATGCTCGTGTAAACAAAAACAGATTCGCTCGTATGTACGTCTGGTGCTCAGTAAAATCGAGAAAAAATAATAGCGACTCTTAATAATTTGACGGTCATGGTATAAATAGAATATACCCAAAGTAGCTTGGTGTACCAAATGTTCAGGGTCGCGGTTAACACCACTTCACCACGGGTGGTAAACATTTGGTACACCAAGCTACTATGGATATATTCTATATATTTACCACATTTAATAAAGATCATTGAAGCCTATCCAGCATCATTCGGAATCACTGGGGGCTCATTGATGCATTGATGCATTATCTCCCCAAAATTCATAATGTGTGTATACCATTTGTTATCACATTTCATTCTGATTGTTCAAGCCTATCTAGCCTCCCTCAGAAACACTCCGGGCTTAATGCGAATGATCCAGCTTTAGGTAAGACTTTTCCCATGCCAATTGTCGTTAATTGTAAACGATCCAAAAATATTCGCGACATTCTTGTTCATGCTAGTCTCGAGCCAGTCAGTTCGAACTTGGAGACAAGCTTGTAGGCCGGTTGTGAAGCTTGTATGATGATGCCTACAGTCGAGTCCTTCCGCAGCACCAGTACTGGAGAAAAAATTACAATTTTGGGCCGAGTAGATTGCAAACGTTCTAATTTAGTTTCCCTGCCCCAATGTGTTGTTTGTAAAATTAAGTATATTGGCGAAAACTTACACTTACCCCACTTCATAAACGAGTGGACAACCACAAGTCATTCAAGATGATGGGGCGTGACTGTTTCATCATACGACATTGATTGTCTTCGTAACAGTCATTCACTTAATTCTATGCATTTGTTATTGACCCTAAACCCACCGTGACTAACAATGAGCGGGTGTCTGGAGAAACATTTTGGATTGATAGCGTTGTACAGACACACCTTTCAGTCTCAAGAGACTTTCAGCACTACGTGATTCCAGAGAGTTTTCGAAGGAAATGTAAATTCGCGTAAAATGGGAGTTAGGGAAATTTGGATTTTGTTGATGGTTTCTCTGGAAAAAGTTTTCTTCTATAACGACATCATTTTGCAACCGGTTTTCTTTTTTTATCTGATTCCACATTGTTATGTCCAAACGAATTTTCCGGAGGTGTATCTCCATATACTTAACAATTGTAGTCTGTGCGTGTGTGTGTGTGTTTTTTAAGACTATGTGTACTCTGATGAAGGTCTTCGGTATACTGAAAGCTTGAGAGGCATGGTTGAGTGTTTTTTTTGCTGTGTATGTGTTGTTTAATTTAGATGAATATATACATGGATAAAAAAACAAAATATACGGATCAATTTGTGTTATATATTTTTGTTTATATATATGTGTATTTGTCCCTAGCCCTCTGCCCTCCTCCTCTCTCTCGTACTCATTCATTTACCCATCCCTTCTTCCGTAAAGAGAGGGTTAGTGAATGAGTGTGACAGAGGAAAGGGTCCCATCTCTTTCTTATATCGTGTACATTATTCTTGGACAAATCTTTCAGAGAATGCCTAACCCAAAGTTCAGTTTTCAAAATGTAGCTAGAAAACCAGTAGAAAGCTACTTTTCGGAGTTTCTTAATTGAGCCTTTCCCTCCCAAGAAATAACGCCTGTTTAACAACACAAAACATTACATTGGCAAGGGACGTACTATGTTAGTTCCTAACGAGGAAAGGGAGAGGGTCGGCCTTGGGATGCTGCAGTCCAGGGTTTTGCTCTATTTAATCGCGGCGGTTACCTCTCGTATGTGATCCTGAGAACAATCTCTCGGGTGATGCGTCTCCTATCGGTTGTCACCATCTAACAACCCACCCCCCCCCCCCTCCTATCCAGCAAAACTTTTGACCGTTGCTTCCAAATCCCCCCTCCCCCCTCTCTCTCTCTCTCTCTCTCTCTCTCTCTCTCTCTCTCTTATTTCACCCATTTTTCTCATCTTTTTCACATTCATTCATTCACCTTATCTTTCCTAAATTATTTTCAGGGCCACACAGAATCGGAATGAATAAGGCAAGAAATAAAAAAAAACAAGACCCTGTTTCATCGCCCCTCATACAGTCAGCACCTTAAAACAATTACCATTCATTCAATGACTCAGTATTGCGGCTTTGTCTAAACCATACCATCACTCAGTGTTCACACCAAATTCGTCGTTGCCTAATAAATATATTTTTTAGTTTAAACAGTATTTATTCACTAAATAACATGTGTACACATTTCACAATAACAGTAGGGTAACACAAGTTCTGAACAACACAAAATACAATAGTATACACAAAACAATGAAAGTAGATTGCTGTGTAAAGGAGGGATTTGACAGAAAGCTAAAAGCTTATGTAAGTCGTCTCCCTGATCACTTATGAACTTACTCCTGTAGGTGGTACAAATCAGATGAAGAGCTCACATGCCGACACACGGAGGCCGAGGCGCTCCCTCCATTGCATATCAAATTACTCTTAGTTGCTACGATTGAAGGTCATTGGCAGAAAAGTTAAGCAGCACATCAGAAGAAATACGGAGTAGAGGAAGGCAGCCTCGACCGCCGGGCAACGACATGTGAAACTGTTTAAACTTCAACTTAGAATTAAAGGGAAAGAAAGTAGAGAAGGGAAGAACAGGAATGCTGATAAATAGAAAAAGGAAAAAGAAGAAAGAAAAAACAACTAAATAATAAGAAAATAATAAGATGAAATCAGCATAGACCTATTGAAACTCGGTTATCTTAATTACTTGGTAAATCTCCCCGATAGCCGATGGTGTAAAGTAATGTTCCTGAGAACTTTCAACTCAAATATCAAGACGGGGTGGATGGTCCAAGTGAGGGAGCTAGCAGAAAACTACTCAATGGAGATCTCGGACCTTGACGTTGTGGCAAACCAGGGCAAAAAGATCGTCAGAGAAAGGGTCATGGAGGATTGTAACCGTAATTGGCGAGAGGGGGTCAAATCAAAGAGATCTTTGGGTGGCCTGCGTGATAAAGAGAAGCCTGGTTTTGAAGAGTACCTTGATGGCACCTTTGAGGGGGTCACTGTTGTTCAAGCTGAGGTCACGGTCCCTGGAGCTGAGGGGAAAAATTGGGAAAAACAGTGAAGAGGAGTGCCAGATGTGTAACGTGGGCGTGGTGGAGACCCCAGAACACTTTCTTATAGAATGCCCAAAATACCAGTCTAAAAGAACAAGATTCACGGGGAGTATAATGGAGAAGTGGGATGGGAGAATAAAGAACATGTGGTTAGAGGGCGACTGTAAGGAGAGGGTTAATATACTAATCGGAGAGATTGGGAAGAATAGGGCAAGGGATGTCATCAAGCAGTTCGTCTCCGAGTGTTGGGAGGAGAGAAGAAGCGCGGGAATAGGGGGAGGCAGTTGGTAGAACATGGGTAACCAAGGCCTTCTCATACGAGAACCGCGACATATCAGCGGCCGGCCGAAGTGTTATTATTATTATATTATTATTAATACATGATACATAGATATTATGCTGATGTAAAAAGCACGCAACAAAGTCACACTCTGATCTCCAAGGGTAGTTCAGGACGTGTCGATGACGAGCCTCAATCTGTCCCCAGAAACCGGAGCGAGACTCCGACACACACCGTGCACACCCGCACAGTTGGTAATAATTTATTTATCCTAGAATATCTTGGGCAATTGTCGAGAATGTACAACCTTAGTACACCACCACGGTTCCCACCCGAAAGTTGGGAATGTTCATTCAGCAACTGTCAATGGTGACCCTCGTACCAATAATCTTTGTGAAGGGTGGAATAATAAGTTCTTCAGTCTTGCTGGGCATAAGCATCCATCAATATGAAGAACAATATTTTGGATTCAGACTGAATAATCCACTGTTTCTGCTCTCATTTTAAATGATTCTCGTGGTGCCCCTCCCAAAAAAACGATAAAAGAGAATATACAAGGACCTTAACAGCAGACTTATTAATCTTTGTCTTGATAGACAAAATGGTAAAAAGACAATAGTTCAGTTTCTGGAAGGTGCTGGTTATAACATAGGATGGAAGCCAACATCAAAAAACTCATAAACAGTAAACCTCTAAATGGTTATTATTTTGCCATTAAATGTCAATAAAACCATAAAAATATGAATGTCATTATAACCAGCTCTGGGAGCTGGTTATAATGACATCCATATTTTCATGTTTTTACTGATAATGTTACAAGATATTCCATGTTATGTTGGACCTTTACACCAACCTAGTTATTATTCTCCAAATCAATGTCAATAAAACCATGAAAATATGAATGTCATTATAACCAGCTCTGATAATGTTCCAAGATTGTTAGATAAGTGCCAGTCAATATTCATTTATGTCATTATAGTTACAGTACTTACATATGTTGTAACAGCTTATCACCTTATGAATATATGACACTGTTTGATTATTTGTGATTGTTGATGATATGTGAATTTAAGTGTTAAAATAAAATTCTTATCAAACTTTACAAGTTTGGTTGTATATTTCCTACCCTACCCTGCTGTACCATTTTTTCCTACCCTACTGTACCGTTTTTTTCCTACCCTGCTGTACCGTTTTGTCCTACCCTGCTGTACCGTTTTTTCCTACCCCCTCAAAAATTGGCATTTTTGCCGTACCGTTTTTTCCATATACCGTTTTTTCCTGTACCGTTTTTGTTCTGTACCGTTTTTTCCTGTACCGTTTCTTCCTACATTCGTGTAGTGCCATAGCTGTTAGGTGTGGGCTCTATAATTAAGTAGACAACACCATGTGATAAATTTACTGCACTGTGATCACAAAAGTGATATTTTTCTCAATCAGATCACGACAAAAGAAATATTGGGAAATGAAGACCAAATGACGAAAAACAAATGTAAATAACTTCTCGGAATTAATGTTCTCGTAATTCGTTTCCGACGAGTATGATTCCATGATGCTGTTCGGAGAAAACTGGAAAGATAATATCAAACGGATCGCGACCTTGGCGCTATTCGGTTGAAATTTTCTACCCATTTTGTTATTACAGTACTATAATACCGCCTGTGTTGCTTCACATAGACAGCGACGCAGTCATAGGGATGGATGGACTAGTCCCCCCACTGTTCCTCAAAAAAGTCAACGTTATGTGCATTCGTGCCTGGAATCCCTGAAACTGTTTCGTGTACTCTCACCCAGATATTTCTAGGGCCATTTTTCTATAGCTATTCGTTATTTTATTTTATTTATTTATATTTTTTTAGGGGAGGAGGCCACAAGCCTTCAAAAAGTTCCCAGGGTGCTTTAATTGGCATGGGAAGTTAATTGTGTATCCTTGGATGTACCTAGGGGACAATACACGGTTAACCCAACAGGAAGTGAAATGAAGTGGCAGCAGACAAATATTTTGTACTCTCCCTTCCCTCCCCTTTCCACACTTCACGTGGCTTGGGAACGCCCCTGCGCATATAATCCCATTTTAAGAAGTACAAGGTACTGAAATAGTTGCAACAAACTCTTATAATTGTACCGAAGTATTTCCATAGCTGTCAACATAATCCCGAGGTCTTGGTTAACACAGTGTGGGGGTGATAGTTTCGTGCATTTCTAGATGATATGACTTCACTACCTTTTGAATAAACTTAACAATTCTACTATACGAAAAGGCTAGCGGTATTGGGAGGTGCTTTACACTGTGTTGAGTCTCATCTATAAAATCTATGGTTTTTGAAATCGATAACTCGGGTATGCCTATTGTAATGCACATATGCCTATTTTGCGCAATATAGAAATAGCTTATACAAAAAAAGTTATATGCTGAATTATCGCAAATTATCTAAAAGGTATTTCTCGATATTCATCGACTCGATGGATACAAGGAATATCCACCAGTAGCATCCTAAATGACATCACGTTACCCCGCTTCACGTCGCCTTGAAGGAACGAACGATCAGCTGATCTTTATTATTGTTTTGAAACGTACGCATTTATGATCGAATTGGGCTGAACACTGTGCAATAAAATGTCTCGTAGCATATAATAAAAAAATAAAATCTACTCTACTGTAGTCAGTATCTGGAATTATCTCATGAGCGTGGACCTGAAACTTCTATTTTTCACGAGCGCTTACGCGAGTGAAAAATCATATTTTCATGTCCACACGGTGAATTTTTTTAGTGGCTTTCTACAAGACGTTACGCTTCAGCGCGTGACGTAGCCTTTAACATCGCCTTGAAGGAACGATTGTTGCGCCCACTTTTGTAACAATTTGCTCTTTTGTAAGAGGTTGTCACTTTTGTAAGAACTTTTTTAGCCCTTTTGTAAGAGGTCACCACTTTTGTAAGAATTGTTGAGCCCTTTTATAAGAGGTCCCCACTTTTGTAATAATTTTTTAGACCTTTTGTCATAATTTCTTCTTCTGACCGGGAAACATGATTTTTATGAGTTTCGAAGTGTTTTTCATAACATTTGATACCTGTCCAGAGATTTCGAGTTGGACTTTGAGAATTTTGATCAGAAAATTGAACTTGGCCAAAACTGGCGGAAAATTTCGATGACTTTTTCTCCGCGTCATTCGCTTATTTTCAACCCGATTCGCGCTCACCATTAGGAATTATAACCGAAATCACACCTTTTCTCGATTTTTCAGCTATATAAAATGTCTCACTTTTGTAAGAATTTTTTTGCTCTTTTGTAAGAGGTCACCACTTTTGTAAGAATTGTTTAGCCCTTTTGTAAGAGGTCCCCACTTTTGTAAGAATTTTTTTCTTCTGACCGGGAAATATGATTTTAATGAGTTTCGAAGTGCTTTTCATAACATTTGATACCTGTCTAGAGATTTCGAGTTGGACTTTGAGAATTTTGATCAGAAAATTGAACTTGGACAAAACTGGCGAAACATTTCTATGTCTGTTTTTCCGCGTCATTGACTTGTTTTTAACTCGATTTGCACTTCCCATTAGGAATTAAAACCGAAATCGCACGTTTTCTCGATTTTTCAGCTATGTTAAATGTACCACTTTTGTAAGAATCTTTTAGCTCTTTTGTAAGAGGTCCCCACTTTTGTAAGAATTTTTTAGCCCTTTTATAAGAGGTCACCACTTTTGTATGAATTTGTTAGCCCTTTTGTTAGAGGTCACCACTTTTGTAATAGTTTTTTAGCACTTTTGTAATACTATCTTCTTCTGACCGGGAAACATCTTTTTAATGAGTTTCGAAGTTTTTTTTCATAACATTTGATACCTGACCAGAGAGTTCGAGTTGGACAAAGAGATTTTTCAACTGAAAATCGAAATTGGCCAAAACTGGCGGAAAATTTAGATATCTGTTTTTCCGAGTCAAAGGCTTGTCTTTGAACCAATTTGCGCTCCCCATTGGGAATTAGAACGCAAATCGCGCCGTTTTTCGATGTTTCAGCTATGTAAAATGTTCCATTTTTGTAATAATTGTTTATCCCTTTTGTAAGATGTCCCCACTTTTGTAAGAATGTTTTAGACCTTTTGTAAGAGGCCACCACTTTTTTTAGACCTTTTTGACCTTTTGTAGGCGGCCTTGTTTTTGACAAGTTTGGCACTCCCCATTTGGAATTAGAACGAAAATCGTGCGTTTTCTCGATTTTTCTTCCAAGTAAAATTTAAAATTTGAAATTTTTGTAATAGGTTTTGTGCCCTTGTTTAAAAGATCTCCACTTTTGTATTAACTTTTTGGTCGTTTTATAATAATTAGTTTATGTGCGCTACATACGTATTTTGCAAGTATATATGATCACGAGCATACACATTCAAAAATCTTGATGACTCGTTCCGCAGAAATGGTTCACGTCGGTGGTGTAGGTGTGCCCTTCCGTCTGTTTTAAGAGGCTCATACGGAACCATACATTTAAGTTAATATCACATAGAGAGGTTTTACACATGGCTGTGGAGAGTGGGTAACTGGCCCGACGGACGGACGGACGGACGGACGGACGGACGGACGGACGGACGGACGGATGGACGGACGGACGGACGGACGGACGGACGGACGGACGGACGGACGGACGGACGGACGGACGGACGGACGGACGGACGGACGGACGGACGGACGGACGGACGGACCGACGGACGGACGGACCAACGGACCGACGGACGATTCGGACGGCGACAGGATTGACTCCATACTTAAGTGTGGGTAAACATGAAAAGTGTAATAAGTCTATATTTTTGCACCTTGTGCATGTTCTGTATTTTCAGCACCGACTATAAATTCTTTTGTGAGAAGTATTTCATGCAGTGATAAGGGGACGTTGAATTCAGTTCAATTACTGTCAAACAAATCAACTCTCGCACTAAAGAGCGTAATCCTTCTAACAATGCTTTGCAGGTTGAAGAGATTGAAGCCATTAAATGCCAAGATTTTCTAGCTGTGCATGTAGACGCACCCTTAATCGCAAATACTTCAATATGCGGTGCTCCCCGTTGATGGGTGAGGTCTGCCTTAGCTCCTATGATGCGGTGCTGTAATTTTTCTTTTCTTTGATTCTTTAACGTTACTGGGGGTTGTGAGGATTCACTTTCTCGAATAAAAAGATGGTTGATTTTGAATGCGGTTTCTGGTGAACAAACAAATAGGTGGACTTTATCGATGATCGTTTTGCAGTCTCAATGAATGGCACAGGTGTTGAAATAGAAAAGGGGGGGGGGGGGGGTCAATCGTTAGAACAACTTAACACAACTGTCTGTTTGGTCTTGATGAAAACTCTCTTCACATTTATTGTATTGTTCGATCGGCACAAATTATGCGTGAGAGGATCGGTCTTGGATGTAACCCAACTCAAAATTACCCGCACACAAAATTATCAAATCATCATTATCATCATCGTCATCACCATCATGGCAGTCGTCGTTATTGTCATCCTCGTCAAAAATGTCGTCGTCAACATCATTGCCCTCGTTTTGTTTGGCCGATAAGATACCAAGCCGTGTTCACTGGTGCGTTATTAGTTACTGCGCCATGGTCCCACAGTAGTAAATCTCCGTGGAAGGGCATAAGTCTCAAACACAGTACACTGAACTGTTGTGGATCTATATAAATACGTAATTGCGCCGAAGACTCCCGGTGATGCGAAAGGGGCGGGTGCGCCCTCTCCTATTTGGGGATTTGAAGGAAACAGCGTGCCACAGGGAAAGGGCTTGAAGCGTTTTAATTAGTAGGAAAGAGGTGATTGCCCAGGTGTCCCTGTATGCATGGCTTAACACTAGCTATATTTATTTTATAATGAATAATTCCGCTGCCAATCCGCACCCACGAATATTTGCGGAGTGGATTTTAGGTGGTTACAACTTCCACTGGAGAGAAAAATAAAATACGGTATAATACAAAAATATGCACATTTAACAATAAATTAGAACAACGAGTTTTAAAAATTTACTCATTTCCGTTGCATAATCTGACTCTGAATCGAAAATCTCAAGAGCTCAGGAAAAAACGAGGTATAATTCCAGGCCCTAAGTTACCTCTGAACTTAAAGGAGTGAGTTTCATTGTATTTATATTGAAAATTGATTCTCATTGAATTTCTAGAGTTTGTGTGCAATTTTTACAGCAAATATCATGCAAGTAACCATCTTGCCGGCTTTGTAATGTAAACCGGCCTCTTGTTGACGGGAGCTATAAACTGATATAAACTAGCTCAAATCACACCAGAGGCCTTATAAAACGATTCTTAGCAACAATGGGGGAGCAGAAAGTTTTAAATCCAGTTGTTAACCTGTTTGCTGGAGATCACAAGTTCCCGAAAAACTCTTAAACATTTACGTCCAACTTGTTTACTCCGAAACATGAGATAACTCCGCGAACTAAAAACAACCGGAGGAAGTAAAACTCACCGAGGATTAGGCAAATTACTATAAAACAGAGAGTTATCCTTTACAAAGATCACTTTTAAAATGGTAGGAAATGTGCTCATCAACCAAAATATATAATTCTCAATTATGAATGAACAGTATTTTATTTCAGTTAAGGAATACAATACAGAATCAAAACATTAATGAAGAATAGGATATAACATGAAAATGGATCCAGCAGCAAGCTCAATGCTTATGTAAGCTGTTTCCAAACAATATATGACACTAATTTACAGAATAGCAATTCATGGCGAAACACTCAATCCACTGACACATATCGCTATGAGTGATATATTGTAACGAAATGCCCTCCATGGAGCCCCTCCACGGAGCGCGTCGGGTTAACCTCCGTGGGGTGCGTCGGAGTCTTATGATTGCACTCGAGAATCTTGGTTCCCGAAGTGTTAATGTGTTAATCAGAGTGGCCAAGTCCTACTTGGTAATAATTCTCTGTTATAAACTTTAATAAGTAAACGCTGTTTTCAAGCCCAAGTTATGTAATTTTATTCAATTCCTCGTATATTTGCATTGCATAATAGCAGTGCAGCTGACCTACAGAAGTACTTTATGCACTTATTGTAAAAAGGTGTTTTTGACAGAATTTGCAATTATGACTGGCATATGAGCTAGTAAAAGCCTAACCTATAACAACCCCATCAGAATGCTTTTGACAGGTTTTAGCATTGTATACTGACCCGACCTAACCTCAACACACCCAGTATCAGTTTCAGCTCAGAGAATTGTGCAATCTTGCACGTTCACAAGATGGCCGACTGGTTTTGCGGTTATACACCTATTAATTGCCAGCATCCTTTTAAAAGCGAGAACGCATACTCTTAGCATAGGATACCCACCGGATGCCCTACTATTCCAGGATGGAAGTAAGGGGTTAAGAAATACCTCTCCGCCATCTTGGGGTATATGTGGTGTTTTGTGGTGTTTTATGACGTAAATTCTGCCGAGTAGACACGATTCAAATCGTATTTAAGCCAACGGAATCACCCGAGACGGGACTTCTCTCTGGTCTTCCGTATGTACAAGAAGTCACTCTCCTATTCTCGTGGAAGGACGCCGCCGAACGCTGCCAGGCCAGACAACATTTCCAGACACAGGACGCGATGAGAGCGATGCGATAATTTCGACTTAGTCTCATTTCGTATCTGATATTTTCAAACTTTTACCAGAGAGAGAATTTGTTTCAAGTTTAACTTGTAGGAACTATACTTAGGGTTTTAATAAAAGTGTAGAAAACTGTAAGTACATTTTATGTGTTTTTGAATTCACCCTTTCGCTGCGGCTGCAGTATCAAGAATTGTTGCAGACTCTACAGAAACTGGTTGCCTCTTAAGACTGAACTCTTAAATTGTCCTGTGGCCATTTTTGCCACGATTGTAGTCCAAACTAAAAACCACTAGACGATCATTTTTCCGGGGTACTTAACCCTGCTATGCCACAGGCCAGTTTATATGGTGCCGCTCGTCAGGATGTAGACTCTGACTTTTAACTCTCTTGAAACGATCGGGTGAACATTCTAGAAACATTTATTAACCCTAACAGACCCAGTGAAGCCGAAATTGACTTAAAACGTTGCCGCTGGGGAGCACAGTGAACTTGTGAGAACTTTTTGCTAACTATTTATGAGGGACAGACATCCCTTAATTTTACTGGTAAATTGAACGCCTGGCAGCTCAAATTTGTAAGGCAGCAGACGGAGACAGCGCCCTCTGAATCTAAAATTGGTACAACTCCATGGTGGAACTGGTTGCATGTCCAACGTGCCATTATTTACACTGACGCCGACCGCCAATTGCTATCACATCCAAACTACGCTCGACTGGTCACACCGAGCGTTGCTCATCAGATATATTGAACTTTTGACTGAACATCAGAGAAAAACGGAAACTCAGGAAACTGTGAAAAATCTCGAGGAATTCCAGGAAATTCTGAAACGACAGCCGCGTGTGTTTCAACAGTTATAGTGCTAGCAAGGTAGGTGCAATTTTCTTCATTTTACGTTCGTTAACAGCAGAAAAATCCCATTGTAAATTATTTCATAAAACTCATTAAAAATGACCACGCCAGAAAGAGAGCAACGGTTCATTGATGAAATTACTCAACTAAAACAGGAAAGGGAAGGTCTTGTGGGTCAGTATGAGCGGCAAATTACTGGACTGAGCTCTCAAGCTCAGAGCTTGACGCAGCAGCATGCTGCCTCACAACAAACCCTTCACCATACGCAAGCAGCCCTCGACCAGGTTAAAGCAGAATTAGTACAGCAGAAAGCTGATTTGGAACTACAGTTAGCTACTGACAAAGTCGGTGCCGAAGCAAAATTACTAAAAATACAACAAAAATTGGCAGAAGCTGAAAGGAAAGCCAAGGACCCCACAATTTCTGCCATAATTGACCTGCATAAAACCGTGCGCCAAAGTGAAAAGAGTAATGCAAAGACAGCTAACGCCACTCAGGCGCAATCCATTCATTCCCATATTAAAAAATTTGACGGGAACCCCCTGAATTTCCGGGGTTGGATAAAATCTCTTGACCTTTTTTGAGAGACAAATGATGTGGAAGAGAAACGACGACCTAAAATCGCCGCCCAAACCAGTGACTTCGTAGTTGCTGATTTTATTTTACGATCAATGAAGACAAATCCTGAAATGCCCTGGTCTGAACTGTATGGCGAACTAAAAAGTCGCTATAGCGCCACAATGGATAACTCCATGGCCACCAATCAGTTGCGCCATATGCGACAAGGGAAAAATCAAACTCTTGTCTCATATGCTGAGCAACTGCTTGATCTAGCAAAAGATGCCTTTGATCAGGAAATAGATAACCCCACCATTCAGAAAAACCTCTCAGATTACTTTTGTGACGGGTTGTATGACAACGATGTTCGGATGAAACTGATCCGACGCATGCCCAAGATGCTAGAAAACGCTGTTAGTCAGGCATTATTTGAAAATGCCGCGAAAATCAAATTTCGCGCTCGCTCTGAAGCCGCCAAAGGAAAAGCGCCCTTTGGAAAGGCATTTGACCGACAATATGAAGAATATGAGCGCTATCGGGACCCTGTATTTCGCGACTCCATCGACGAACAGGAAGAACATGTAGATCTCCCTCTGGAGACAAGGGACGAGACTCCCATGGACGTAGGCGTGGCACGCCGACGCCATAAGGTGAATATTTTAACGAAAAATTACACTGGAGGTTATGCGCGACCTCCATATCAGAATCAGAACAAAAATCAGTACAATAGTCAATACAGAAATAGGGGAGGACAAAATTACAACAGATATCAGAAACCGACACGATTTTCCCGACCGGTTTGCAATCGTTGTAACCGCGTTGGCCACGTGAAGCGCGATTGCCGCGTTAACTTGACCAAGCAGGTGAGAACACTAGATATTCAGCCAGCAGGTGAAAGGTCACCAGGGGCGACCTTTTGCTGCTTTCGCTGTGGGAAGCCAAACCACTTCGCTCGCGATTGCCGAGTCAATTTAAACGAAGGGAACTCTGCCCATATGGGGCAATGAGCAGAGTTAATGAGAAGTCACATGCTCCCAACAGAAGTGAAACTGGAAATCACCAGGGAGAAGTGTTAATTAATGTAAATAATGTACCAAATGAATGTATGAATAATTGTAAAAATAAAATTGTAAATAATAAGACAGGTGGACATACGGGTAATAAAACATGTAATATAAAGCCAAGTATTCAGTCTCAAACAAGGAGAACCGAAAATGGTTCTCCTCCAGTGAAAAGTAAAACCATTCAATGCACAAAGTGTGGTCAGACCACACATAATAGGAAAAATTGTACAGTAAAATTTACAACCATTCCTCTGACTGGTAGGCCTAGGCCTAAGAAACCGAAGGCCAACTCACAAAATGGCTGCCCTGCAAGGGGCAGTCAGCAAGAAAAATTTACTTCACAAAATTGTTTCAGCTATCGGACCACCAGTGGTCTGGAAATAAAAGTATACAGGACTGGAATAACCCAGGTAGCTACTGACGCTATGGTGAATGCGGCTAATAGCCAATTAACCCATGGCGGAGGTATTGCTCGAGCTATAGCTCTTGGAGCTGGTCCAGCCCTTGAACAAGAATGTCAACAATATATTCAACAGCATGGAAATCTTCCAGTAGGTGAGAATATGACTACCACTTGTGGAATGTTGCCATGTTTAAAAGTGATACATGCTGTGGGACCACGCTGGAATGATTACAGTGATAAAAATAAATGTCTCAATGTTTTATACAGTACTGTACAAAAAGTATTACAGGTATGTGACAAGGAAAATTTTGTAAGCATAGCTATCCCACTCATCAGTAGCGGAATATATGGTGTACCTAAACAGAAGTGTGCAGATGTTTATGTGAGAGTTCTACAAAACTTTACTCCTAAACAATTAAAAGAGATACACATTGTAGATGTAGACCCTGATATTATGATTTATATGAAAAATGCTTATGAAAATCAAATTATAAATCAACCAGGTAAGCAGGGTTGTGTTGAAATAAATCAACAGAAACAGACAGTAAGTGAATCAGGAAATAGGAATCCAAGAATAAGGAGCCAAGAGAAATCACTTGGGAAAAACCCAAACCAACAAAACAGGAAAAACCCAAGGGAAAGTAATTGGAAAAACCCATGTCAACAGGAAGTGAAACACTCTATGGAAACCAAGGGAAATAACTTAGTAAACAACGATAATTACCCAAATGAGGAACAACAGCAACAAAAACTTAGACATTCTCAACCGGAAACAGTAACCATAAATTATGGGGCTGCTTCTTTGAATAGTGTCTTAGTGAACATCAAAGGACAACGAGTACGTGCCTTATTAGATACAGGGGCACAGACTAGTTGCATTAGTACAAAATTTTGGAAAAATCTTAAACACCGACCAAAATTAGTTGGTGATAAAAATTCTTTGCCTCGCATTGCAGGTATTACTGGGAATGACACACTCCCTCGAGGAAAAGTTAGACTTGAATTTTATATTCAAGGAATTTATCAGGTGCATGAGTTCTTAGTAATAAATGAATTGAATCGAAGTATGTTGTTAGGAATGGATTGGATTAGGGGCAATCGAGTTAATTTATATTGGGAATTTCATAAATTGAGATTAGATGGTCACTATATACCTATTGTTCAAGATATACAGGTGAGTTGTCTTACTCGACTGATCAATCAGGTGGAACTTAAACCACAGTCCACTTGTTTGTGTACAGCAAAAGCTTCCGGTGCAAAATCTGTCTTCGACACAAAATACTTAGAACATCATGGACTGACTAAAGGTCATGTGGCTGAACAGCCTGGCCTCTTAGCTAGTAATAGTATAGTCACTAATGGAAATGAAACTATACCTGTACTGTTGGTGAACAGTACCAACAAACACTACACCTTAAAAAGGGGTTGTTTGATTGGAAAACTTGAACCAATAGAACAGGAAGAAATAGTATTAGAAATTAATCAGATCTTAACTCAAAATACACCTGAAGACCAGATCACAGATGCTGACATACAGGTGCCTGAAGACAAACGGCACCTGTTGATGCCAGTCATCAATAATAATAAAGACTTGTTTGCAAAGACTGATAAAGAATTAACTCAGACAGATACAGTGAAAATGCGCATCGACACAGGTGATGCGCCACCAATCAAAAGTAGAGCATATAGAGTTCCATTACTGAAGAGAAAAATTATGGATGAAGCACTTGAAGAAATGCTTCAATCCGGAATTATCCGAAGGTCAAATAGTGCATGGAGTTTTCCGTGCCTACTCGTGGACAAGAAAGACGGCTCGAAACGCTTCTGCGTTGATTTCCGCAAGCTCAATGAAGTCACGAAAGTTACGAACTGGCCGCTTCCATTGATTGACGACATCTTTACTTTATTGAATGGATGTCAATATTTCACCACTCTTGACATGAAGTCGGGTTACTGGCAAGTCAAGATGGATGAAGAAGACAGACCAAAAACGGCCTTTGTTTGTCATAAGGGCCTTTATGAGTTCAATGTGATGGCTTTCGGACTCGTGAATGCGCCCTCGGTGTATCAATCCCTCATGACAAGCGTCTTGGAGGGCCTAGAGGATTTTTCTCAGGCCTACCTTGACGATATTTTGATTTTCAGCCGTGACATAAAATCCCATATCGACCACATTAAACAAGTGTTTGGTCGCCTAAGAAAACATAAATTGAAGCTAAAAGCTAAGAAGTGTTCCTTCTTTCAATCTGAAACATCTTATCTTGGTTTTGTAATTAGTAAAGATGGAATTAAACCTGAGACTTCGAAGGTCGAGGTCATTCGAAAATTAAATCCGCCGAAAACGGTAACGGAAGTGAGATCTTTTATGGGCATGACCTCATACTACCGTAGATTTATTCCTCGGTTCAGCGAAATTGCTCAACCACTCTTAGAACTGACAAAGAAATATGCAAGATTTCATTGGCGTGACATACATCAAAAAGCTTTTCAAGAGTTGAAGGATCGTTTAACTCAAGTTGCTCATTTGTCATATCCAAATCCAAGAAAGCCTTACGTGCTTTACACTGATGCCAGTGGCCGCTGTGTCGGAGCGGTTTTGGCACAACCATGTGATGATGAAACAGGTCAACTACCTGGAGTACCTGATGAAAAACCCATTGTCTTCCTCTCTTATAAATTGGGTGAAACCCAACAGAAATGGTCGACATTTGAGAAAGAAGCTTTCGCTATCTCATACGCATTGGATAAATTCAATAACTACCTGCAGGGAGCAGAGTTTGTTATTAAGACAGACCACGCCCCCTTGCAGTACTTGTTGAAAAGTCCGCAAAACAATGCCAAAGTACAACGCTGGGCATTAAAGATAGCTAGCTACAATTGTAAGATTGAATATTTACCAGGTAGAAAGAATACATGTGCTGACCTACTTTCTCGTTTACCTGAAGGAATTGCAAATGCTGACCCCGGGTACGAGATGGATAATGTGGAAAATCAGAAAGCATTACAAATTGGCATTATCAATAGTAACAAAATTGATCCTAAAAGATATGTACATGTCATCACAGATGAACCTCAGGTTCCGCCCGAACCACAAGCAATTAATTACAAAGATTTGGACATGAAGGTAGAGCAACAGAAAGATGAAAAGATTGTTGAAATCATTAAGAAGTATCAAGGTAACAATACCCCTGCACACATTAGTAGTAGATACCTCATGATTGAGGGAGTATTATATTACATCAGTACAGTTGACGATAACCCACGGGTACGCTTATGCATACCAGAACAATTACATGCAGATGTGTTGAAACAATACCATGACGAATTAGGTCACCTTGGCATAGACAAAGTGTACAATAATATCAGTAGAAAATATTATTGGAAAGATTTATATAAACATATTTATAAACATGTAGAAAATTGTCTTGTGTGTCGAGCTCGTAACACCAGAGCTCACACTTTGCCATTGCAAGAGACTGACAGACCTCCATATCCCTTTGCTAAAATAGCATTGGATATGAGTGGTCCACACCCTGAAACTTTATCAGGAAATAAATACATTGTGACCTTCATAGATATTTATTCTGGATGGCCTGAAGCATTTCCAGTGCCTGATAAAAAGGCGGAAACAATTGCTAATTTGATAATAGATCAAATTTTTCCAAGATTTGGATGTCCTTTAGAAATATTAACAGACAATGGATCTGAAAATGTAAATGCAGTGATGAAATATTTAACTGATTATTTCAAGATACATCATGTGACCACTTCCTACTTCCATCCACAATCTAATGGTAAGGTGGAGAGGCTACATAGAACTCTGAATGACATCTTAGCAAAACTAGCTCGAGAAGAATTAGAAACTTGGGATTTATTCCTAAACCAAGCTATGGCAGCCATCAGGTTTAATGGTAGTGAATCCTCTGGATTCTCGCCATTTTATCTGGTGTATGGCAGAGATGTGGTTTTACCACTCGACAATATACTTAAACCTCGAGAAAAATATGTAGGTGAAGAACCTCATAAGATAGCCATTCAGGAACAACATAAAGCATTTCGAAAACAACAAGCTGCACAAAAGAAACGAGTATTAAAACAACAAAGATTACATGATATTACAGCAAAGGATATCACCTTTGAAGTAGGTGATCCTGTTTTATACTCCTCAGGAAAATCTAAAGGAAAATTAGAATCGAAATGGGACTACCCATTTCGAGTCATTGAGAGAACAGGTCCAGTGAGTTACAAGATACAAGATCAATTAACTCGCAGAATAATTAAATGTCATGGAGAAAGACTTAGTAAAGCGCCTCAAGAATGGGAGGTGCCTCAACCTGTCCAACCTGTTAGAGCGCGACGGATACAACGTTACGCTGCCCCATCAGAACAGTCGACTACTGAATACAGTAGCAGTAGTGACAGTAATGAAAGTGACGATATGCAAGGGATTCAAGAAAAACACCCCTTAACGTCAATCATTAAGAATAAAAGACAAAGACGAGAACATTCTTCTTCAGAAGAAGATGGTGTTCCATTAGCAGAATTAAGACAACAAGTACAACAGGTACGAGATTACAAGAGACGAATGAAGGAGCTACAAGCTCCTTCCGCTGATCAACTGCCATCACGGTTCATTGCTGGCGATCGAAATGATCGAGTAAATGATTCAACGATGGAAGTTGACCAATTGCAAATAACTGAAGAAAAAGGCCAAAGTAGTGAGCCTCAACCAAAACAGTCAAGTAAAGATATAACTGAGATGATCTCTTGTATACAAGCTGTGTTACAAGATCATAATAAGATTAAAGAACCAGGTGAGAAATTAGAATTAGGAACAATTATGGTACCCTCTGCCTGGAGTACTAGTGATTAAATATTACCACAGGACTAATGATACCTAAAACGTAACACCTATAGTGCCACTCCTTAAGTTTGAGAGAGACGAGAGAAAGTGTAAAATGAGTAACAAAATTGTATTGACTTATGATTTGTTTGGAACGAAACTATGAGTCTTGTCAGCCTCGCGAACTGACTGAGACTTCATGTAGTTAGAATAACTTTCTGACCTTTTACACCCGGGAAGTGAATCGTCAGAGTGAAAGTAATTGAATCGCGTAATACTCATTGCGCTAACCCTTGCTTCCTTTCTCATTGTAGGAGCAAGATGTTGCGTTGGATGTTATTAGTTGGTCTTTTGACTACGACTACAATAATAGATGGACATACTATTATTAGAAACAATGTGATTTTTAAGAAAGTGAAAGAAGTAAATATGGTAACTAGTGATTGGAGTACAATGTTTGTGTATGAGCTCCAACCTTTTATACAATATGTGCGCAGACTTGATCGAAATATGAAATATACTGCTGGTTTGTATAATGCTACAACCATAGCTTTTCAACGAACTTTTGTCGAAGTAAATGGTGAAAACTCTACTCTTGCCGTTGCGATACAATCGATCATAACGGATATACACCAGGAGATCAGATACCTAAATAATCGTGTTAAACGAGTAAAAGAGGATCTGAACGATTACCGCAGATTACATGGCCACACAATAAACTCGTCTCGGAAGAAACGAGGTTTGTTCGACTTTGTAGGTGAAGGATTGAGTTTTCTCTTTGGAACTGTATCCCAGTCAGATTTAGATGGGATAACAGAAAATTTAAGACGTGTAAGTACTAATCAAGCAATGATTCAACATATTCAAAAACAAAGTTTAACCTTCATTAAGATGAATCATGAAGCAATTCTGAAAAATAGAGAATTTATGTTAAATATGTCGCGCGAATTGATGTTATTTCAAGGTCGAGTAAATCAAGTAGTTCAGAATCATGAAGATCGAATATTATATATTGAACATTTCACTCATGCTTATCATCAGCTTGAGTTTGTAATGAGTCGATTAGAATCAATGATAATCGCCGCAGAAACCACTCTGCGGGGATTACATGATCAAATGGATATCCTAGCCGATAGGAAGTTATCACCGAAAATAGTGGATCCTTCACTATTGACCTCGATATTAATGAGTATTAAAGTTCAATTAGATGATAAGTCCATGTTGCCACTAGATCTGACAACAGAATTATGGCAATATTATCATTTGCTTACGACGGCTGCTATTTATGATGACGATAAATTGGTGATCTTTATGAAGATCCCCTTACGTAATTCGAACTTGCAATTTGAAGTGTTCAAGGTACAGGCTTTGCCTGTACCCTTTGTCAATGTAACTAAGCATGCGTCGCGAGTTGCAAATAAATTAGTAGCAATATATACTCTTGAATCTGACATACTAATTATTAATAAAGAAAGGATGAAGTATGTCCCAGAAATAGGACATGACCAATGTGTAGATAACAATAAGTTGTTTTGTCCTTTAGTAGGTACCGTACGAACAATACATACAACGACAAGTTGTATGTTAGCTTTGTTTTTAAACATGAAATTAGAAATTCCGAACTTATGTCAAACGGAAGTTCGATTGAATATCGACCTCCCGTTCAGTACTAGAATCGATGAAGGAATGTGGTACATCACGACAGATGTCCCACTACGATTCTCAATTACGTGTCCGAAATGAAGAAATCCGAAACCGAAACGGATTCTTCCGCCAATTGGAATTTTGGAATTAAAACCGTTATGTATGGCATCGAGCAGTCAATTAATGTTACCGAGTTATGTCCATAAAAGGGATAATTCTACTTTCCGGATAGTTACCAAGACAGTGTTACCAAATTTCTCGTTGTTACAACGACAGATGTGGAAACCTGTCATAGAGAGGGTGAACATATCGACGTTTTCGATACCGAAAGGAATAGATCACTTGGATGACTTACCCATGGATGACTTAATTCATGAACTTGACTCGCTAAATTTACAAATGACGGACTCATTTGAAGTCCCTAAGTGGGCTTATGCTCTCGCGACCGTTGCATTAATAATAGGATTATATCTGCTTTGGAAGTGCTATCGAGCCGATAGACACAAACAGATATACAAATGGTTAAGAAACCGTAAAAGTAAACCGACTTTTTCTGCTGTTGATGATAGTGAAATGTCTAATTTTGCATTTGCCGATGATGAAATCTATACTAGTATGGGACCGAGGCCTTCAGCTCCTGCTGATCCAACTGGAGCACAACAACAACAACCTCCTAAGAGCATTAGAGACATGATGAGAAAAGCTGTTCAAAACTTTAGACCTTCTCCTCAACCTAATAGGAAATCAATATATCCCCGTGTACAACATGACGTGGATTCTGCCAATGTCCACATAACTATGTTTGATATAGACAAAGAAACTGAAAAACAGTAGTTCACACACTGTGTGTTTTTGTTTCAGTGACCAGTGTACAAATGGCAGAATCTGATTCTAGTATTGACAGTGGGCTCGATGATTTCCCTGATTACCAGAGTTATTATAATGATCGTGACACTTTATATGATGATGAAACTTCAAGTACAGTTAGTACTGGAACTGACAGTAATAGTACTGTTTCACGAGAACTTTTTCAAGACACTAATTCATCTAGTATAAACGTAAATATAAATAGCAATTCATCTGATAATAGTGTATCTGTATTGGCATCAATAGAAGAATCACCATCACCTTCTATAGCATCTTCCGACCTTTTGTCGACTCCTCCGAGTAGTGTTCAAACTCCTACTGACTCCATTTTACTATCTACACCGGAACGACTTCAACGACTTCCACCTTATTCGCCTACGGATACAGTGGAAACGTTAGTCCTTCCTCCAAGATTACCTGTTAGAACCCATGATGCAATTATTCATCGGGACCCCGAGAGCCAAGATGGACTCGGTGGATTTGTTTATGATATAACAATGAGATCACATACTTCTTCCAGTATGACCACACCTACAAGTGATTCTTTGCCTAGTGATTCTACCACTGTTCTGGACACTGATGTTGCAGAGTCAGGTATCAGTGTGATACAAAATGAACTTGCACGAGCTGATCTTGGATTAGACGTACACACCCCTCCTTTAAGTGATGTAGAAGCAAGACAAATTGCTCCATTGTCTACTAATATTGTCTCAGAACCTATAATCGATATTCGACCGAGACCGTGGGAGTGGGCAAGGAGCGAGTTTTTCAGAACACCTCGCCCGTTGGCCTCTCCTCATGAATTTGATCGAGATATCATACGACCCAATACATATGAACAAGACTTTATGAAAGATACAGATCTCTTAGGCATTGAGGATGTATTTGGATGTCAATATTTTGATATGGATTTGAATATAGTATATATAGAGGTTGAGCGAGAGTTGATATATTATTATGACAGTGCTGTTAATACTCATTTAACTTTTGCAAATAGGTCTAGATATTTAGTGATATATAATTGCCCTGATTTACAATATCCAAAAATCAACGAGCAGGGTGAGGTAAGTGAACCTCTACGGTATTATAGTCACCGGGTGGCTACTACCAGTAGTGTACATCATAGGTTTCACATGCGAAGAAATGTAGCAGAGTTTACTCCCTTCTGTGCAAGATATCGTGACTTTAGTCGTCGCAGACGAGCACGATATCACTCAGATGGCCAACCAAGGAGTTTTCAACCCTTTGTTGTCTATCGTCAATACCACCCAGATTATATTGGACATTTCACAGGGTCAATGTTTGATTACCGAACAGGCCCAAATACTGTGTATCGGCATTATCAGTTGCCAACACAAAATGAAAACCTTCAGAGTGAAGATTGAGAAGTGTAAACTTTAATAAGCAACAACAAACAGAAAAGTCTACGTAGACTACTACATATATATAAGATTTTCATGAATCTGGTTTCCCAATTTATGTATAATCCTTCATTGGAAACCTGATCCATGATGATAACGGGTCGTCTGTGTTTGTCTTGTTTACTAGTGAAAAATTTCCCAAAGTTAGTAATTCTGCACTGCAGTGTAACAATTTTTATAAAATCGGAGTTCCTGGAGTGTATTAGATAAGTTACACACAGGAATCCAGTATCAAGGCAAACAAATTTGAAAGTTGGTGGAAAGAGTGTTGATTGAGTGCACCAAGTTACAGACGAACCCAGGGGAGCGTATTATACGTGTAAATTTTAGTGTATAAACATAATACTATTGGTAACATAGTGGTTTCTTTTAAATATAGTTATATTCTATTTTATATTTGATTAAATTTTCTTGTTGGTATGGCTTCAGCAACTACTTTGGAATTCGAAGAATTTGCCGAAGAACAGGCAATGTACGATTTACATCAACGCGAAGCCTACCAACATGCCGTAACTCCTTGCCATACTTCCGAGGAACGGGCAAGGTTTGAAGAACATCAACGTACAGCCTTTCATCGAGCTACGGCTCCCTGTCATGGTCATGTTCTATCTTTTCCAAAAGATTTATGGCGACGTCGCCGTTTAAGGTATATTCGTATTTGGAACACAAGACATTATAATCCTGCCAATGGCCAGACAGAGATAATGCAACACCAACTGGGCTATCGTTTTTATCTCTCTGAGGAAAGAAAAGTAATATTTCCCCATCTCTTGTATCTTCCAGAGTTTTCCGTCGAAGGTGAACCCCATGACGTCACTGGTCCCGGTCCTGACGAGGTCATTCATTGTGTCACTGACCCCTGTTGGAATGGCCGATATTATGACCATGGGCGAAATCAATTGGATGCTGAACTAGACCTAATAGCCAATCCAGGCTTGGTCCGTCCATTCAGGAGTCATGAGGTCTTCCCTGGTAGTACATATCCCGCCAGTGAAGATGCTGATGATTCATTTGGATTTTATCAGCACCAAATGCACCCTGCACGATTCTTTCCTCCTGGCAACGTACAGAAAACTTATGAATTGGAGAAACAGCAAAAGCAGTATCGGCTCCTTCGTGAAGCTTTAATCCGACACGAGGGAAGACGATTACAACGTTTTAGTTTACGCAGCCAAATTATTAAATATAATGAGACGCAGGAGGTACAGACTCATTATAAGGGTCTTGGAGACCCTTGCTGCATCTGCTTAGCAGAAATTTCAAAAACTTGGCAGGATTTATTTGAATGTGGCCAATGTAAGCAGCAAATCCACTACTCTTGTGGTATTGCATGGGCCAGATCAAAAGCCGGTGCTCCTGAGCCAGCTTCTTGCCCGCACTGCCGTACACCCATGAGGTGGGGTATCGGTAATGAGCCGAAGCTTCCAGTACCAGCTGAGATGGATCCACATCAGTTTTGAGTTGCGTATGACATGACAGAAGTTAAAAAGGCGACCTCTACAGCTGCGTGCCGTCGGGCACTGTTGTCATCTTTAGACATTATTGTATAATATTTTTCTTGCGCAAACAACAAAGTATCTCCGTAAAGTAAACGAAAAAGTTCTTGTCAATCAAAATTATATAGTGACATTCTAGACGTGACTCCTAGTTTCGTCACTATCGACAACAGATTACAAACTAACGAAGAACCATTAACGGGGAAAGTAGAATTGTTCATACGGCACAGCTGTAGCATAGTGTAAAATAGTTTTTAAGGTTTGAAATTATTTCTTATTTTCCAGTTTTAGAGTATAGTCAGTCACATTTAATTTGATAATTTGGTTATTGCACTTGATATTTAATTATTGTAGTTAGTTTCTTTTATCTTAGATAAGTTGAAACACGTTTTTAGTTAGTTTTATTGAATCCGTGAAAAATGGCCACGGCATATGCATACCGTAAAGTTAACCCAACTTTGGAAGATTTTCTTCCGGAGCAACTAGAGTATTGGACACAGAGATTTCGTATACCTGTACCTATGATCTTTCACAACGGAGCTTCCGCTTTTCAGCGCAAAATCCGTGTGTGGGATATGGTCCAGTTAAACGAAGTCACCGGTCACTTAGAATTGATTCAAACTCAAGTTTTATACCGGTATTGTCTTCATACAACGGAAGTAGGACGCGAACTGGTGATGCCTCACATAGTGGTAATCGAACATGAGGCTCGATTAGCAACCCCTTGGGAGGCAGCACGATCAAGCCGTGTAAGTGTTATTCGCTATTGGAATGACCCACGGTGGGACGGAACTTATTATGATCAACGAATTCCTTATCAATCGGAGAATGGGATCGATCTATTCATCACATCGACTCCGGTCCGTCCATTTCACCCGAGTGAATATAGTCAAATCTCCATACCCGATTTACCTCACGAATATCGAATGATAATTGGTGAAACGTTCCATCATGTGCAGGTGGAACATACCTATGAATGGGAAAATGCACAATACAGTCATCAAGTCTTGCAATACTCGCTTGAAATGTATGCAAGCCTTCGAATCTTTCAAGCAAGACAAAATATAGTTGATGGAGATGGGAGACAATGTGCAATATGCTTGTTGGACATTGTTGGGCCCCGTGAAGCATATCGTTGTCCTCAATGTACTCAGATAGTACATCTCTACTGTGGGTTAACTTGGATGCAGCAAAAACAAAGTTGTCCTCTGTGTCGATTTGACCTTCTATGGGGAACTCCTTTGAAGAAGCATAGCTTCGATTTTACGACCCGTAATTATCAGTTTTTCCCCACTAACAGAATCAGGTAGAATTTATTGTTATTTTTATTACTTTCAGGACTGTAAGAATGCAATACCTTAGGAGAAAAGGTGATTCCTGTTGTCTGGAGGCGATCCGATAATATTAGTCCATAATAATTCTTCTCCCGAAAAACCGGTAGTGACTGATCCTGGTCATGGATTCCCGTCACCGTGTTGACCGTGATGCTGACAGCATCCTGGTCACCACGGATGATTGGTCATCCTGTTTCCCTGGATCCGGTCAGCCGGTGATCCTGGTGATCCTGGTCACTGTTCTGATCACTATTGATAATTCTGGAATTCATCTGATCCAGACTCGAGCTCCGCTAAAAGTTTACCGGACCTCGCGTCTTGGTTGGGAGGATTGTAACGAAATGCCCTCCATGGAGCCCCTCCACGGAGCGCGTCGGGTTAACCTCCGTGGGGTGCGTCGGAGTCTTATGATTGCACTCGAGAATCTTGGTTCCCGAAGTGTTAATGTGTTAATCAGAGTGGCCAAGTCCTACTTGGTAATAATTCTCTGTTGTAAACTTTAATAAGTAAACGCTGTTTTCAAGCCCAAGTTATGTAATTTTATTCAATTCCTCGTATATTTGCATTGCATAATAGCAGTGCAACTGACCTACAGAAGTACTTTATGCACTTATTGTAAAAAGGTGTTTTTGACAGTATTTGCAATTATGACTGGCATATGAGCTAGTAAAAGCCTATAATAACCCCATCAGAATGCTTTTGACAGGTTTTAGCATTGTATACTGACCCGACCTAACCTCAACACACCCAGTATCAGTTTCAGCTCTGAGAATTGTGCAATCTTGCACGTTCACAAGATGGCCGACTGGTTTTGCGGTTATACACCTATTAATTGCCAGCATCCTTTTAAAAGCGAGAACGCATACTCTTAGCATAGGATACCCACCGGATGCCCTACTATTCCAGGATGGAAGTAAGGGGTTAAGAAATACCTCTCCGCCATCTTGGGGTATATGTGGTGTTTTGTGGTGTTTTATGACGTAAATTCTGCCGAGTAGACACGATTCAAATCGTATTTAAGCCAACGGAATCACCCGAGACGGGACTTCTCTCTGGTCTTCCGTATGTACAAGAAGTCACTCTCCTATTCTCGTGGAAGGACGCCGCCGAACGCTGCCAGGCCAGACAACATTTCCAGACACTGGACGCGATGAGAGCGATGCGATAATTTCGACTTAGTCTCATTTCGTATCTGATATTTTCAAACTTTTACCAGAGAGAGAATTTGTTTCAAGTTTAACTTGTAGGAACTATACTTAGGGTTTTAATAAAAGTGTAGAAAACTGTAAGTACATTTTATGTGTTTTTGAATTCACCCTTTCGCTGCGGCTGCAGTATCAAGAATTGTTGCAGACTCTACAGAAACTGGTTGCCTCTTAAGACTGAACTCTTAAATTGTCCTGTGGCCATTTTTGCCACGATTGTAGTCCAAACTAAAAACCACTAGACGATCATTTTTCCGGGGTACTTAACCCTGCTATGCCACAATATTCCTTTCTGCATTAAAAAGATGAGAGAAACAAAAGTGAGTAAAAAGGGTACATAAGACAATAGAAATAGAAGGGAAAGAAAGTACTGTAGTTCGGGCTGAAGGGGTAGGCCGTATGCTGTGTAGCTATCGAACAATCGTCTGGAAACAAGTCACAGAAAGGGTACTAACAGTATGTGACGAGCGGACCACAACCCAGACGGCCCCGGGACGTGGACTCCATCCGGCTATTTAGTTAATGTATACAAAACGATATAACAAGGCAGGAAAACTATCAGCTGAAGAATCGGCGGTTGGAATCCCCATCCCGAGGGCACCCCAGCAAACACCCGTCCTCCACCATAATAGAAAGGTGAGTATTAGAAAGTCCCCATACCTAACTGTTAGTGAGTTCAGTTCACTATCGACCAAATCTACCGGTTGCTTCGATAAATTTATGAAGGCATTCAAATCTCGACCGATTTGTGTCAATATTGTACTGAAATCCCCCATATAAGAGACTGTCTATGTCTGCTGTGTAGGGCAAGGTATCAAGGGTAATGCTCCTTATGTTCTGATAAAGGGGACACTCAAGAAGGAAATGTTGGACTGTTTCACGTTCCCCACAACCACATAGGGGTGAACTGGTCAAATGATTGTTAAACAGGTGTTCGTTTAGGTTGCTGCAACCCAAACGTAATTGGAAATGATATATCTGGGATTTACGAGATTTGTGGTGATAAAAAAAAACTCGGTACTAGAATTCTGTCGCTGTTAATAAATGAAACAAATTGACTCAATGAGTTGTTTTCACGGATGGTTGAGGGAATAGAATTCCAGAGTCTGGTAGTTGCTGGAATAAAGGAATTTTGATGTGAGCTAGTTCGACAAAAAGGGATGGTGAGATCAGAATTGTTGCGCAAATTATAATTGTGGGATTCTGAAGACTGTCGAGGCATTAGATTCGAAAGATATTCAGGCACGAGATGGTGGTACATTTTAAAATATTGTTTCAGCTTATGTTTATTTCGGCGGGTCTGCAACGTTTCCCATCCAGTTTCGAAATATAGCAACGCTTTGCTAGTGCTACGCGTTGCGCCCGTGACTATTCTCGCTGCCTCGAGCTGAATTTTTTCTAGTTCAGCTGCCTCAGTCAGAAGGCAGTTGTCCCAAACTGTGTCAGCATATTCGAGAACCGGGCGTATAAAAGCGAAATATATCTTCTCGAGGGTCTTACGATCCAATTTGAACTTGTGCTTCCTGAGAAGATATATTCGCTTCCAAGCCTTCGATGTTATTTCTGAAATGTGCTTCCCCCATGTGCCGTGGTTGTTTATAGATAAACCGAGATGCTTGTGACTTTCAACTTCTTTGATAGTTGTTTGTGACATTGTTAGAGATGGGTGCGAAATTTCTGATTGCTTTCGAGATATTATAAGTAACTCTGTTTTTGCGGGGTTGAAGTCTACAAGCCATTGTTTGGCCCACTTCTCAATTTTATTTATGTCCCTAGCTAGAAGTTCCGCCGCACGCACCGGATCTTCCACAATGAGGTACAATGATGTATCATCTGCAAATAGACGAATATTGCAAAAGATATCATCAACTATATCATTGATGTAAATCAGGAAAAGAATAGGACCGAGAATAGATCCTTTGGGGACACCGGCGCTTATATTTTCCCACCTTGAAGTTTCTGAGTTAATAACGACGCGTTGTTGTCTACCACTTAGGTAAGACCTGAATCAAGTATGGAGCTGTCCTGTGATACCTATTTTTTCGAGTTTGTGAAGCAATCCTTCGTGCCAAAGTCTATCGAAGGCCTTGCTTATGTCACAAAAGATAAACCTAATTTCTTTTCCTTCATCCAAGGCACAACTGATTGTATTATAGATTTCACTTAGCTGGGTTACTGTAGAATCATTTAATACAAAACCAGATTGAAATCTTGTCAGGAGGGCGTTAGATTCAAGAAATTCTGTCACCCGTTTTGAGACACATCTCTCGAATACTTTCCCGATGCAACTCAAAAGTGAAACTGGACGATAATTTGCAACAAGTTCATGGGAATCTTTCTTAAAAATTGGTATGACATTTGCCATTTTCCATTCTTGTGGAACTATACCGTCTTCAAGAAAACGGTTAAAAAGTTTGGTCAAGGGTTTAGATAGGCTGGTAGCGCATTCTTTAAGTATTTTCGGGCTGATCTGATCAGGTCCGCACGCTTTCGAGGCTTTGGTTGCCTGTAGGGCTTGTTCAACTTCTTCTTCCTCAAGCGTTATAAAGCCAATAGTCGGGCGGCTGGGGTCGAACGTTTGGTTTGGAAGTGAAGCAGTAGAAGAGTTAACACTTGAAATCGAAGAAAAATATTTGTTAAAAGCTTCAGCCTTCTCTTCGTCCGAAGATAACAGTCGGCCAAAATGTAAAATATTTGGAATATCTGAAGATTGTTTAGAAAAGAGTTGCTTTAGGGTTTTCCACCATGTACACGGAGGGGTAGTAGGCGATTTCAAAGTATTTTCAATTTTCTCATGGAATTTATTTTTTGCAATGCGTATCGCAGATGTTGTCTCATTTCTTTTTTTACGATACATTTCCCAGGTCGACATGGTATTTTTCTGCTTGGCTAGGTGGTGTAAACGTTTCCTTTGGCGGAGAAGACGTCTAATTCCTACGTTCATCCAAGGTGGTTCGTTTGGTCTGATTGTAATAAGCTTATTTGGAATATGTTTCACGATAAGATTCTTAAGACGGGTTACTAGCTTTTCAACGATGTCTGATGGGGTTTGAACTGCCAAGATTTCATCCCAATTAGTTTCATTAATTGAGGTCTACAAAACTACCATCGGCATACAAGAATATTTGGCGTTGAACGGTCTGTCGACGCTTGGTTGGAAATTTAAGTTTGGCTATAACTGGGCAGTGGTAGCGGACAAGTTCTGCATAAAAAGGATCACCGACGTCTTGGCCAATGATGAATTCGGGGTCATTTGTCATTACCAAGTCAAGTAAGGAGTTCGAAGTTTCTGTAAAAAATGTCGGTTCTTTAATAACTTGATGCAGACTGTACTCTTGTAGAATATTTTGAACAGGACCGCGTTGGAAGGTTAGTTGGTCATCGTTAAAGTCACCGGTAATAACAACATGCTGCATTTGTTTGTCTAAAGCCCGTTCGATTGTTGTTGAGATCAAATCCCATGTGTTTTTATCTGTGTTGGGTGGTCGATAAAATGACCCAAGAAGAAAGTTTTTGTTATGATTGAAGACTTGTAACCACACGCACTCCAAGTTGTCCAATTCAAGATCTGGACAACGTTTGAATGAGAGTGTATTCCTAATGTAAATTATTATCCCCCCGCCTCTAGTTTTTCTGTCATATCTTATTGGTTCGTGGTAGCCAGGAATCTCTAAGTCGGAGTTACTATCCGCCTCACTTAGCTACGATTCAGTAAAGACGCAAATATCATAGTTTGTAATTTCGCAACGTATAATGTCAAGTTTGGGTTTAAAACTTTGAATATTCATATGAAACAACGTCAAGTCAGGACGTTGTGATGAAATTATCTCGTCCTCGTCCGATCCAATCAATTCCG
Source organism: Pictodentalium vernedei (assembly GCA_031216915.1). Lineage (NCBI taxonomy): Eukaryota > Metazoa > Mollusca > Scaphopoda > Dentaliida > Dentaliidae > Pictodentalium > Pictodentalium vernedei. The sequence continues at coordinate 455,792,328 of CM062294.1, read as the reverse complement.
ATGATATGGACGATTGAAGACGCGGTCCTGGATTCTTTTCTACGTCGCCACATAGGAGTAAGAGAATCTTGAGCCAGTTACAGGGGTATTTTGCAAGTCCTTCACGTTCGCCTATATTTATTTTAGAAGAAAAGGTGACAGCATGACTTTCCTGGCACGCCAGATAGCCATGGAAACTTAGGAGAAGGCACATAATTGTAACCCCCCTTAGGCCAAAGCTACAAAGCAGGTTCACAAACAGCACGTCACAAAATTGCAAGCGCTTTCTGTGGCCAGCACCAGATTGAGCAACAGGAAGAAAGGATCCCACTCTTATTCTATACGTGACGATATCAGCCATTATCAATTACATATGGATTGAAAGAGAAAAGTATAATTTTCAAGGGTGGGATCGTTATACCTTCATTGGTGTTGCCCGCAGGTTCAGCCCGAATACTACAGCTAATGGAGAAATCTGAAAAGTAAGGAGATGAGAACAGGAATGTAAAAGTTAATAAGTAATGGAAGATCTGGAGCTTTTTTAGAAAGCGGTGTGGAAGTAGTAGTGATGAAATAGTTATCATGGGTTTGTTGTATTTATGCTCCGACATATTTGATAAATACGAAAAAACAGGAACTGTCTCTCTGTCGGTCAACTGAGCATGAATTGATTGCGTGTCTATACTCTAAAATCAGTCGGGCCGAAAACTAACCCAAATCAACCGGGCCGAGCGATCATGAACCCAACTGGGTTCACACTCACTCAACCCAGCCGATCCGGGTCAATCCCCAACCCAACCGACTCCAGAGCGTAACCTTAAAATTTATAACCTCCCTGACAAAATAAGGGATATACCCCAAGACCTCGCACAAAAAGGGAAGACCTCCACCTGTGTCCACACTCCAAAATCCGTTGGGCCGAAAACTGACCCAAATCAACCGGGCCGGGCGAATATGAACCCAATTTGGTTCACATTCACCCAACCCAGCCGATCCGGACCAGACCCCAACCCAACCGACTCTAGGGTGTGAACTTAAAATTTATAACCTCCCTGACAAAATAAGGGATATACCTAAAGATCTCGCACAAAAAGGGAATACTTACACCTCAGTTATTACGCAATGAACTGTCATACCTTAAACTCGGGTTGGTTGCATATCACCATTCGCTATGAAGCAGATAAGTACAGGATATGTGATAGAGAGTTTTGATAGTGCAGATTTACTCGATTGCAAACCACCAAAGAGTACCAATAGGCACTCCTCTGTACTTTGCACTCCAGCAAATGGTACTGAGTAAGTTTTTGTGTGTAAAAATATTCCAGCGGTGAACCGGTTAGTGGCGACCTGCTATTTGAGATGCCGTGACTGACACGCACTCAAGCTTAAGAGAAAGGAAAGGATCATTTAATGGGCTGTCGACATCAGCACTAACGAGCCACCATCCGGTATATGTAGAAAACTGAGGATTCTATTGCAAAGATCTCGTTATGGCATGTGTTCTATATTCAGCCTCAGAAGCCAATGAAGCATTAATTGTACAGATTTGCTCGACTGCAAACCACCGAAGAGTGCTAATAGGCACTCCTCTGTAGCATGCAATCAAGCAACATGTACTGAATAGATTTTGTATATAGAAATATCCCAGCAGTGAGCCGGTTAGTGGCGTCCTGCGAATTGTAGTGCCATGAGCTGATGCGTACGCACGTCTAAAAGAAAGGAAAGGGTCGTTTTAATCGGCTTTCGGCATCAACACTAACGGGCGCCGGTTCCACCCGAACGATGAAAACTTGGGATTCTATTGCAAAGATCTCGTTATGGCATGTGTTCTATATTCAGCCGCAGAAGCCAATGAAGCATTAATTGTACATATTTGCTCGATTGCAAACCACCGAAGAGTGCTAATAGGCACTCCTCTGTAGCATGCAATCAAGCAACATGTACTGAATAGATTTTGTATATAAAAATATCCCAGCAGTGAGCCGGTTAGTGGCGTCCTGCGATTTGTAGTGCCATGAGCTGATGCGTACGCACGTCTAAAAGAAAGGAAAGGGTCGTTTTAATCGGCTTTCGGCATCAACACTAACGGGCGCCCGTTCCACCCGAACGATGACACCCATCGGAAAACAGTTCGAGTTCGTTCATGTATGTCGTGACGATCAGCTCAGGCAAGTTCATTGCGCTCGTGTCGGCCGATACATGCCACGGAAGAAATAGAACCAAGATTGTCATAATTATGCTGGTAGCGTCAAAATCTGAAACTGAATGCGTAACTGTCCACAACACTAAGATACAATAAGTAAATGTGGAACATCTGACGTATTTTGTATACTTTAAAACACCGGGTGAGAAGACAGAAAAAGATTAATTCTAGATTTCTGCGCTTTGGCTGGTGGTGATTTCTTAATGGAGAAGGTGACCCCTGTGTGAAGTAAGCGGTGCGTTCCAGATTAGCAAAAGGGATTGCTAGTTCATTGTGCTTTGCTTTGTAGTGGTGATTGTCTCGGTAGTATCGTGAACCCAATATAAAGTACAGCCAAAAATCGGGGTACGTTTCAAAGCACTGTGGCGTTGATGCAATATTCTGGGACACACCTTGATACACCGTGATATCTCCCCAAGCATTTGTCGGAGGTTCGGATTTAGACAGACAGAAGCAGTGATATGTTTGATCAGCTGTACTAACCCTCTAATTTTCAAAAAGCCCGACGCCCCCCACATGTGCCGCCTCTCCGCTTTTCCAGTATGAAAAACGGGGATTCGGCACCTGTGGGGTGCGTCTGTAGCTTTAGCCGTTATTAGGAGGGTCAAGTTGATTTATGTATATGCTGAACTTAAGGTCTAATTCGTTATTAGGAGGGTCAAGTTGATTTATCTATATGCTGAACTTAAGGCCTATTTCGGGGTTTGTGATGAAGTAATTTGGCTTGCGTTTAAGTCAATGACTGTAACTAGCCTAAAGGTATTCTCCAGGTCTTCAATTTGGCTGGGGGTTGTTATGCGCTTTACTTTATCATTGGAAAGTCTAACAAATATAACACCGTCGAATGACCATGACTCATTGATCTTTTTGTCACGTGCAAGTTTTCTGGCCCGCCAGGCTATGTTGGATCGAGTCCGAGTGAGGTCCTCGTTCAGAAAGATACCGGAGTGGGTAGAAGCATGAGATCGGGCAACATTCGGGATAGAATCGGGCTTAACGTTTTTCAGTTTAATCCTAGCTCTGTATAACTTATCCCTACACCTATAACTATTGAGCTTGAAGATTATTGGACGATCATGCACAGGTTTGCCATTAACAAATTTTGGTCCCACACGATGACTGCGAGATACGTCATTTAGAGTAAGAGGAACCCCAATTTTCTCAGCCACGTCCATGATAATTCTGTCGGTGTTATCTTCTCGACCCTCGGGAACACCAGTTAAGCTCAGGTTCATTCTCCTGCCATACTGTTCGAGATCATCGACTTTGTCATGCAGATCGATTATAGTTTTATTTTTTATATTTATTTCTTCCTGTAAGTCAGAGACATTATTTTCTAACTGCTCGATTCATTCTTGGGCGGCCTCAGTGAAGATTGATTTTAGCGTGGCACGAACTGCTGGATTATTAAACGCTCGAATTAATAATGAAGAAAATGTTGAATCACCAGATTCATTATCATCAATATCCAGACCCGGGTAATCGCTCCCGAGTTGTAGGCAGGATTTTGGTTTTTTTAGAATCCATTGGAGAAGGTGTTTCGCCTACATGTAGATCGGGGGCGTTTTTTTCCGTCTGTTATATCCGTTTCAAGTTCTTTTGTGTCCGTTTCAAGTTCGTGTGACATCACTTAAACCAGCTGAACGGTATTGAAATTGAAAATGAAGTTGAAATTGAAATGTCCAACGGTCAAAAGTTACGTGGGTTACAACAAGCCGTCGAGTTACCTTAATTATATTCTGTCAAACAATAGTTTACAGTCTAAAAAGTGAGTTGTCAATCTTATTCACCAGAGCGCGACAAGAACACATTGGTAGAATAAGCGATCAGCAGAGCGAGACAGTTCACACTCTTAAGGTTATAGCACACACAGAAACTATTGCGAACACAGGATACAGTTATGACCAACACAGATTGACACGGGGAAAGGAATGAGGAAAAGTATCCATCGGGAAATCCTGAGCTAGTGATTAATAGCCGATATTGATAATGGTGTGTATTCTTCTTGCTGGGTCTGCACAACCCGTAAACCAATTCCAACTGAAAGACTTGAGTGATTAAGTAATTAATTAACGTTACTGAGGTTCAGGTCGCCTGACAGGCAGGTACACGAATACTGGAAACACCATATCACAACGATAGCTTTTTTGTAAAAATTCCTCACTGCTACATGATTCTGCTAGACAAAACCGATGACATGGTAATACATACAGCCATACTCCTCACATCAACGAGAAAAATATGCAAACAGTTCCTTGAACACACATATATAAGACACTTTATCGGAGCGAGAGCAGCTAGATATCATCCACCAGACGCCATGATAACTGTTTTCGATTACTTAATTCTCAATTAAAGGTTAACAACGAGGAAAAATAAAGAATAAATTAGTATTTTTTCTAAACATATAATTTGTAGCACAATTTATTTTTGGCGACGAAAGCTAGAGAAACTGAATAGAGAAAAGAGGAGAGAGAGAGAGAGAGGGAGAGAGAGAGAGAGAGAGAGGGGGGGGGGAGATGAGGGTTTAAAACATTGACACATCAACAAGGATCATTTCTACCAATGGGTTAGAAAGACATCGAAGATTCTCGTGAACTTACATATTAAAATCGAAGATTCTCGTGAACTTACATATTAAAATAAAACTTTAAAAAATTACCAAAACCCTTTTTAGAAATGGAAAGAAAGGATATTTGTCTCTACAATAGTGACATCACGGAAGAGTTTAGCACCCAGAACTGGCTGCATTAATTCAATAATCCTCTGTTCACATACATATACATTGATTGACCTCCGAGAATTAATTAACTGAGTCAAGATAACTGCCAGTAGTGGTACAATGAACAAATGCCGACAGCTTATTAATGTATTGTCAGATGCACGTGTTTGTCCTCAGTCGGTATACACAGAGATTTTAAATTAGAATATCCAAAAAGCCCCAAACTTTCCTGACTTCGAAAATAATATCGGGAAATTTTCAGGATAATAATTTTCCGGAGATAAAAACATTCCAAAGACTACAAATAGTGGTTATTTAAAAAAATCGGAACAAGGTTCATTTTAAGCTTATTTCGCTTTCTGCAGATTAAAACAGTGATGTCTCTGCAACGGGTGCAAACGGTTCAGTTATATTCCGAGTCATCTATCCACCATGTCGTAGAAGAACAGTTCTTTTGACTCTGGTGGTGTGGAGTTGTGTTACGAGAAAGTGATGTTTAACATGAACAGCTGTTTTTAGTCAAGTGTTGTCTGCCTGAACAGGCAGACGACATTTCATTAGAAACAGCTGTAAGGCTGCAAGTATTGATATAATTTTTGATGCCCATAACAACTGGAGATTTCGGGCGTCAAAGAGTTAATGATAATGAAGTATATATAGAATGAATGGGGGAAATCGCCACACAGCGTTACATGAAAGCATCCCCACCCCACTCCCCAAAAACAGTTATATTATTAAATTATTTATTTCTGGTCTGCAAGTTAAAACTTTAGAATATACAGATACAGAAGCGACTACAATTTTTAATACATTTTAAAAACGTCAAAAATAGTAATGATAAAACATAAATAATATACATACACAATTTTGTACACTCCATTGTTTAGTTACATGATATTTTTTTGCAAGTGTCGTCTACAACTCACGATTGGTAAAGGGTTAACATGGTTCATCTTATTTTCAGGTCAGTTTCGATCAGAACGCACACCTGGCCGGATTTTCACTGGGAGTATAATGGGGAAGTGGGATGGGAGAATGAAGGACATGTGGTTAGGGGGAGACTCAAAGGAGAGGGTTAATATGCTAATCGGAGAGATTGGGAAGAATGGGGCAAGGGATGTCATCAAGCAGTTCGTCTCCGAGTGTTGGGAGGAGAGAAGAAGCGCGAGAATAGGGGGAGGCAGTTGGTAGAACATGGGTAACCAAGGCCTTCTCATACGAGAACCGCGACAAATCAGCGGCCGGCCGAAGTGTTATTATTATTATTATTGTTTTGATAGAGACTATTCACAATTGAATTCAGACTCGAGCATTTTCACTGATCTTCATAAAAATTGACTCAAACCACTAATTTCTCAAATTCTATAAACATTTCTAAAAAAATCACAATTGATTTGAAAACAAATAAAACGTGATATTCTCTCTTTCACCGAAAAAGGAAAATTAAAACAGATGAAGTGAACATACAGGAGGATTGCTGCTAAATTGGTGTGGGGGAATTTTTGTCGGGTGGAAAATCTATCCCAATGCGATTTAGTAGCAATCCTCCCTCCCCGTACTGTATATATAATGGTGGTATGTACATGGCGAATTGGACTAATGTCAGTTTCATGATGGAATGCTGCGACATCACAATGGGTTGATTTTCCACCCGACACATATTTACACTTTTTAGAAGTACAAGAAGCAAGCTGTGAAACAGACATGACGGGAAAAGTCCACAATAGTTTGTGATGGTTGTAAAAACAATCAGATGAACCATCCCATTTTCCTAATTACTAAAATACTGCATGACAGTATTAGTAACATTTTGGCCCGCCGCTAATCTGTGGCTATTAATAGAAGACAGAAAATATGCCTATTGTTCTCGGAGGTTTTATGTCTTGGGATTAAAGTTAGTAGTCTTAATCCATTGTTTGGTTAAAGAAGATAGTGAGGGAGAAATCGTCAGTAGTTTTCTATGCTGTGATCGTATCCTATGTCACCATTCTCAAGTGGAATTATTCTCAATGATACTTTGTGAATGCGTGGGGGCAAGGAGAAATATATTTCCAAATTGATTTTAGCGATTTGGATTGGGGGGAAACGTCAGGAATGAATTATGTATTTTCCATATAAATTAAGGTCTTTACACACTAGACGCGATGCGAATGTTCCGATAAGCGATAAACAACGAAATTTCGCCTGAAATTGCAAATTTGAACAACAGTGAAAGGCCTGATGGCTCTGATGTTTAGTTTTGACAGAGAACAAACACAATAATGAACTTAAATGAGACCAATGTTCAATGTGAAACATAAAATCAAAAAAAAATATAATTTTGACGCAATTGGCAGTGTATTTGTAGATCATTCATTCATTCATTCATTCATTCATTCATTCATTCATTCATTCATTCATTCATTCATTCATTCATTCATTCATTCATTCATCCGTCCATCCGTCCATCCATTCATTCATTCATCCATTCATTCATTCATTCATTCATTCATTCATTCATTTATTCATTCATTCATTCATTCATTCATTCATTCATTCATTCATTCATTCATTCATTCATTCATTCATTCACAGCTACATAAAAAATGGTATACTATTCAAAGTTTGCTAAGCACCAAATATTTGACACATCATTGTGAAATTTACTTGACCTGAGACATATTTGCGATATTTTTGGTGGATATGATTGAGAAATGTATTGAGATGGTCCCCCGTGTTTTCATTAGCTCTCTTGACAAGCAGACGTTTCGTGACAGTCATGGAAAGCATGTACCCCTTGATTTTCATGATGTGTTCGTATACTGTCTAAATGTGGATTGCATGTGTAGGGTATTTAATCTTCATTCCAAAATAAACCCTTGTGATTTAATGACTGAATATGGCAAATGCAAATGCAAGAAGACATTTGTCTGAAGCAGACATGTGGCGGGCTATACGGATGGTGGAGCAAGGGGCTACCCATCGTCAGGTTGGTGAAGCCCTTGGTGTGCACCAGACGGTAATCACCCGAGCCTGGGAAAGATTTCAGCAGTATGGTACACCAGTAAGACGACATGATGGTGGCAGAGACAGTGCAACATCTGCAGCTGAAGACCGGCTTTTGGTCATTCAGGCCCATAGGAACCGCTTTGACACAGCAACCCAACTTCGCAGTGACCTTCAGAATGTTTCGACGCGGACTATCAGGGCAAGGCTGCACGAATGTGGTCTCCGATCGAAAAGACCATGCATTCGTATTCCGCTGTCCCAGAACCACCGCCAGGCACGATATGAATGGGCCATGGACCACATTGGATGGACCAGAGAAGATTGGCGACCTGTCCTTTTTACAGATGAGTCAAGGTACTGCCTAGACCACACAGATAGGCGTTCTAAGGTATGGAGAAGACCAGGAGAGCGATTCCACGCAGCCAGCATTGCTGCGCATGACCGCTATGGCGGAGGGTCAATCATGGTCTGGGGCGGCATCAGCTGGGATGGACGTACAGAGCTCTGTGTCTTTGAACGTGGTACATTGACTGCACAGCGGTATATTGATGAGATTCTGGATGTCCGCGTCAGATTGTATGCAGGTGCAGTGGGTAATAGATTCATTCTGACGGACGATAATGCCCGTCCTCATGTTGCCCGACAGAGGGAAAAGATTGAGCGTATGGACTGGCCACCAAGATCCCTGACCTCAATCCAATCGAACATGTCTGGAATGAGTTGCAACTTGCAATTTCAGCCCGTCCTGTCCTGCCAAGAAGTGTCCAGGAGCTTGGTGTCATGCTGGTCCAAGAATGGAACAACATCCCACAAACGACCACCAGGAACCTGATTGGGAACATGAGAAAGCGTTGTCAAGCTGTAATTAACAGTAATGGGTCTCATACTCGATATTGAACCCATACCAGTTCGCTCCGTCAACTTTTTAGCAAATTGAAAAATTTCCTCTTTTACCAATAATGTCCATTTTCCATGGTTATCGTATTCAAAATCTAAAAATTAATGTCAAACACAAATAAAATCTTAATTTCTGTACTTTAATCATTAAAGATATAATTAAATAAAAAATATATACATTTTTCATTACAATATTTCAACTAAAACGTAAAACAGGTAGTTGGATATACTATGTGCTTAGCAAACTTTGAGTATCTTTCTGCTTCAAATATACTACTCAAGCTTCATGTGCATTAATTTCGGACTCGTTATGGACATATGAAGTAGAAGTGAAACGTGAAAGAAAAATTATAAAATTATGATATTATAAAAATTATAATCACCTTGATGTAAAATCGTGAAAGAAAAGTACCTAACGCATTAATTTTCCATCTGAATTCAAAGTGAAGAGAATTACCCTACCTGTTGGACAGTTCACAGGGAAACTGGTGTTCAAAAATCTCATAATATGCTCTTCTTTAGCGATAAAAGGAAGCACAAAACCATTAGTGCATACTTATTATTTTCAGATTATTGTCTTCAGTCTCCATTGCAGATTACTAAAATAACACGTACAAATTTCGACAGATATTCAAAAAGGTCAGAAAATGGACTTAAACATACTTGGGGTCGACTATTTTCCTAAAATTTACTAACGTTATACACGATTTTTAGGACCAATTTTCAATCCAAAAAGGAAGCAAAAAAAAAAAAAAAATGACGCAATAACTAACTTAAGCATAGCACATAAAACTAGAAATAGTGAACTAAATAGACATAACACGTAAAATATTGTCACTCAACCTGTTTTTTGTATAATAAATGTTTAAAATATTTTCTCCATAGGCCGCAGTGTTAAAATTTAGACTCAGTTTTAACCCGAAAGTTGCGCATGCGCAGTCAGCATCGGACGAATTGTTGGGAATGGGGACATTTTACACCGCGGAAGAATCCAGAAAAACGGGCAATTTGCGTTCTAATTCCTTATGGGGAGCGCGAATTGGTTAAAAAATAAGCCAGTGACGCTGATTGACGCAGAAAAACAGACATCCAAATTTTCCTCCAGTTTTGGCCAAATTCGATTTTCTGATGAAAATTCTCTATGTCCAACTCGAACCCTCTGGTGAGGTTTCAAATGTTATGAAAAAAACTTCGAAACTCATTAAAATGATGTTTCCCGGTCAGAAGAAGAAATTATTACAAAAGGGCTAAAAAACTATTACAAAAGTGGGGACCTCTTACAGAAGGGCTAAAACATTCTTACAAAAGTGGTGACCTCTCACAAAAGGGCTAAAACATTCCTACAAAAGTGGGGACCTCTCACAAAAGGGCTAAAAGGGCTAACAAATTCTTATAAAAGTGGGACATTTTACATAGCTGAAAAATCGAGAAAACGTGCGATTTCGGTTATAATTCCCAATGGGGAGCGCGAATCGGGTTGAAAACAAGCGAATGACGCGGAAAAACAGACATCGAAATTTTCCGCCAGTTTTGGCCAAATTCGATTTTCTGAGGACAATTCTCTATGTTCAACTCGAACCCTCCGGTCAGGTATCAAATGTTATGAAAAAAACTTCGAAACTTATTAAAATGATGTTTCCCGGTCGGAAGAAGAAATTATTACAAAAGGGCTAAAAAATCTTACAAAAGTGGTGACCTCTTACAAAAGGGCTAAAAAATAATTCTTACAAAAGTGGGGACCTCTTACAACTTCGGAATAAATGCTAAGTTTATCTCTGGAATACAGGAAAGTGGCACAATCCCTGTTAATTGAATACCCCTGTTAATTGAATAATTTTCATTGGCAAACTGGCTCTTCAATTAACAGGGTTCCACTACACAGCAAAAACAAATATCACAAACTAATAATGAAACCATGTACTTGAGAATTTTTCAAGTGGTCATTCTACAACATGTTTTAGCTGGTACTGTACAGCTTTGAAGGTTAAAATGCCATTGTTATTGATTGAAGCTCTACAAAAAACAGAAATAACATATTATGTCTGTGTTCCGATAATCTGTAACAATTAATTGACAGTTCTGGGGCTGTGGTACCTCAGTTAGTAGAGGTGCAAGCTGCAAGCCAAGCGGTTCCCACCTGCGGCAACCATGTTGTGTCCTTGGGCAAGACTCTTGTTTGTCATTGCTCGGTGGTTCTCTCTGGCTTCTCCCACCTGTAAAACTGTCCAACATGAGGTGACCCTGGCTGTCAAAGTGTCATTAAACCCCAATAAATAAATCAATAAGAACCACGCACTCCTATTCTGGTAGATGGTTTGGGGCAAATTGCCAGAGGATGGTTTGGGTTAGATTAGTATCCAGCTTGGGTCAAATTGTTGGAGGACAGTTTGGATGCAATTCTCACGAATCCCAGTCACTTTGGACCCAAGTCATTTCGGTCCCAGTCATTACGCCCTCAAGTCAGTTCACTGAATTCATCCCCAATATACCAAGTCATTTCGACCTATATAAATATTTTTAAATATCGTTTGAATTTTAACTTTTTTCTATTTAATTGTTTTTCAACATTTATACCTCAAATAGATATTCAGGTAAACATATGATATATTGTATTCCTTCATGCCTAGTAGATTTGCTTTCATGATGAATAAATGAATGAACAGTTTCAGCACGCCGAAGATGAACATGGACGATGTGGGATTTGAAATCCCTTGCGACCTGAATAATTTTATTTGCTTATGAATCCACGAGCGTCGAAAGCGAGGGTCAGTAATGTTATTTGGTTTGAGTATGCGCATTGGAAGTGGGTTACTGCAGTCAGACCCCCGTGGACCTTGAACTGGAAGGTGACTACATAACTACAAGAATACTTCTCTGTGTTCTAGAAAATGTGGACATATTTATGGTAGTATCGAAATAGCAGTTTGGTGGTTGTTTAAGAAAATAGAAAAGAAAAAGAAACCCTGTGAACCTCGAAATGGAAGGTGACTAGGAATTGTACATAACAACATGAATGAATGAGATGACTGCATATACTTCGCGAAATTTCAAAGTAAACACATTTCTCTTACATATATAGATAGCATCTTGAATATATGTAAAATTGAACACATGGATAATTTTTAATGTCATGTAAAACTGTTTTGTACACTGTGTAAACACAAATGACCGAACATTACCAAATAAAGGTAATTACCCATTATTTCTAAACATAAACTAAGCGCTGATCGAGACATCTACACTCAAAATGGTGCCGAAATGACCAAGGGACTGGAGTGACTGTGGCCGAAGTAAATAGGGCCGAAATGACTTTGAGGCCGAAGTGACCAGAGGCCGAAATGACTTGGGGCCGAAGTGACTGGATACCATTCTCAAAGATGAGAGGCGTTAATTATTACAGAACACATCGAATGTGAATTTACTGCAGAGATAATTGCCCAACGATATACATGTATATTAGTATTTTTTCAATAAATATCGAGCAATATATTAATATTTTTTTAGGAATTATTTTTAGGAGTCAAAACAAATATCGTTGCGTATCTAAAATATCCTAACAGATGTGTCCTGCTTTTATTTTGGACGAATCTTCCCTGGGCCGAGTTTTCCCTAGGCCGAATCTTCCTCCAGTTCCCGAATAAAGATGACATGCCATTCTCAATGGCGGTAAATATCCCAAAATGTTATTATTTTCCATTTTTTAGTGTTCGAAACTACGAAACACTGTTCAGAAATACAGATGGCACCAAAAAGTAACACATTATTACTTTGTTTTGATTTCTGACGGGACCTAATAGCCCTGTCAGTATCACTTTTTTCGAATTACACCCATTTCGTCCGCTAACCAAATCGTCCGCTGCAAGTTTACTCAACTCGTCCGCTGGGGGAAGTATTGAAGTATAGTATTTTGAATCATTTTTTATTTATTTATATAAAATTTTTATTGTATACTTTATTGTATATTATCTATTGTAATATATCTTAATGTACCTCCTTGCATTAAAATTTCATATACTTGTACAAAATTCTGAGAACAGAAATTTCAGAACAAAATAAACTACTCAGCCATCTAATTAATTTCGACACTGTTTAACGCGGATCTGATTACTGTTTATTCAATGGATTACCTATAATAATTATATTATTACAGCAAAAGTTCTTAAAGTATATGAATGTTATATTAAGTTCCGCAACATAATCTTATAATTTTCCAATTATTCATTGAAGAGCGCCACCGGTGCTTCACAGGTAATAATCGCAAAATTATTAGCAAATGTATTATAAGAATTAATTATTTTAAGAAACGCATCAAAATGTATGTTATATTAAGTTCCGCAACATAATCTTATAATTTTGCAATTATTGATCGAAACACACAACCGGTGCTTCACAATGAATAATCGCAAAATTATTAGCAAATGTATTACAGGAATTAATTATATTAACAAACGCATCAAAACTTGTTATATTAAGTCCCGTAACATCATCTTATAATTTTGCAATTATTCATTGAAAAATATTTGCAATGTTATGCTGTTATGATATTGTGAATCTTGTGTACTGAATAAATATCATCATTTCGTTTGATACTGAATAAATATCATTAATTATATTTTCCACGTTTTTTATAATATTCAAACCTTGGCGGACGAATTGAGTAAAATTGCAAGCGGACGAATTGGACAAAGTTGCTAGCGGACGACTTGGCTTGCGGACGAAACGTCCGTATACCCTTTTTACAAGATAACTTTTCCTTACTTTTACAACACCTTAATATTCGGATAATTAAAAAAAACTGTAGTATTCGATTTGATACTTCATTAGATACTTGTCAATGCATATCTGTATATAATCACATCAATATAACAACAATTATCAGTTATATTATCGGTTATATGTGCGTTTTTTTCGATTAAGGTTATCACTGGCAGATAAGTTGCAACGAAATCAGGAGAGTTCGATCTGAAATAACGAGATCACTAGCTGAGCATATTGACAAACCTCTAGAAGGACAGAATTCGAGTAATAATAATAATAATAACACTTTGGCCGGCTGCTGATTTGTCGCGGTTCTCGGATGAGAAGAGTAGGTGTAAAGTGGGGATACGTGACCAGACCACTTTTCCTCTTGTACACGTACATGTACACGTACATGTACCCATAGAGTTCAGTCTTAAAATGTACATGTACAAGAGAAAAACATGTTTTTAGTGGTGGTCCGGAATCCCCACAAGTAGCTCCTCGTGGTCTAGACGGTTCAAACAGCCGTTGGCGAACAAGGGTTTTTTTTTGCGAATTTCGACAGAATTCGCGGAAGGAAAAATCGAAGAAATCGACCTAAAAGTTTTCTCAAAGTTCGCCATACCGGGTCAGACCTTTCAATCGATCGTTGGCGAACGTCGGCAAAACGCTTCGGGGATTCTGGACCACCATCAAAATGCGTCGGTGATTCTGGACCACACTACGTTCGCGATCGCGTTCTAGACCGGCAGTGGGTGCAATCCGATCGTGAGGATTCTGAACCAGGAAAATCGATCCTAAAATTATTTTTCCAACTTTCGCCAACGGTCGATCGAACGGTCTAGACCACGATGACCAACTTGTAGGAATTTCAGAACTGCAAAAAATATAAAACAAGATTTCAGGATTTTTTATTATCCTGGAGTGTCTGAAGAATTGTTTTTAATTGTATCATTAAAGTATTTTTATTGATGTCTTGAGAAAAGTGGGTATAATAGTCTCAAATGACCCAGTGTGATAAAATAACGTTTTGGCTAAATCATCATTGTTTGTGGAGAGGGTTAATATTAATATCAGCGTCTGAGAATCAGCGTGTAATGCAAATAGCCCATTGTATCTCAAATTTATCTAAAATTTCGATATTTGGCGGTTTGTGGAGGGTTAATGAAGTCTTGCGAGAATAATTCTTCTCCAGGGTTTATTTGTTCTTGAAAATCTGTAAGAACCACTTGAAGATATCCACAAAAAATGTGAACTTTAAATTCTTAAGCATGTCATGTATAGTCCCTGTATCAATTATCTCCTATTAGACCACAGTTGTTATGCATGATTATGTCATCTTTACACCTTGTAGAGCTCACCTATCACCTGTCTGTTAATAGCAGAAGTAAATTTCTCTCCAACTGGTGTTTCCCCGTAGGATTAGTTTTATTTTTTACAATGAAGATATCCATACATGCAACGACAAACATGAAGTTATGGACTACAACAATTACATACATAAATAGGAAGTGTTGTTTGTACATATTTGTAGATAAAATATACCCAGGGATGGAGAAGGGGGAGTATAGCCGTCTTACAAGCTAGTATATATCTAGCCCTACTGCTGGGGAAATGTTGGCGCCATGCACCACTGCATTTGATAACCGCCTTACAGAGTAATAAATATACCTGCCCCCCTTCCCATGTTGGGAACCCCCACCTTTTATTGTAAGGTTCCTTAGGCACAACATAGCGTCAGTAAGATGGATATATACTGACACGTCGCCACCCTGGGCGGAGGAGGGGCAGTGTATAGCCGTTTTACAGACTATTATATACCTGGACCCACTGTCGGGGAAATGCTATAGTGTCAACACTATTTGATATTATAAGTAACTGATCGCATTGTAGCTAACGCTATTTACTGCTTTCTTATCATGCAGTGGCAGGGCGCGGTGGCATTGTGATAGCCGGTTCTCGTCAGATCACCGAAGTTAAGCAACGTTGAGCCTGGTTAATCATTGGATGGGTGGCCGTCTGAGCGATCAATTCGGACTCCCATGTTGTGTCCTTGGGCAAGGCACTTAACTCCGATTGTCCATATGGGGACACGATGCCGCCATGTACTAAGGCGTACTGCACGTCGACCGTACGCATGTCTTCAACCAATCTAACCCTGCCTGTGCTGCAGTTCGGAATTACGATGTTGGGAAGCTGGCAGCTGCTCGGTGGTTCTCTCCAGGTATTGCGGCTTCCTCCACCCGTAGAACTGTCACGGTCATGATTAGCCATTGTGCATACGTATATGCTCTTAAACACCAATAAATAAATAATAAATGATATCATGCGGGACAGTGTGGAATACGAGGTGAGACGTACCTTTCAATGTGTTTTTGGTTGGAGAAAGAGGCAGGGAGGAGATGGTAACCTTGGTAATTTTGTTTGGATAAATCGACCGCTGGCGTGGGACACCGTGGAATTGACCGATGAAGCGGGACACAGAGAGAGTGGAACTTATGGGCGGTTATTCTTGATAATAAATAAATATACACTTACTTTTGAGTTCATACAAGGTGAGTATAGTAGTCTCAAATGAGAATGGCCAATATTTGTCTTGAAAACCTACGAGAGGCTTTTAGAGAAATCCTCTAACCATTTGAGGGGTATCGCTATGCAACCAGCCCTAAACGGGTTAATGCTTGGTTTTGTGAATACCTTCATTACTTACAGAAATGCTCTTCAGTGAATTTCACTTCCAATGAGGAAGGTTATGTTTATCACGCATGTACACATTGGGTGTTATGGGTGCCCCAAAACAGCCCATTTTCTCAAAATGTCTATACTTTGCAGGCTCTGGAGGGTTAATAATTGCTTACCGGAATATTTTGTCCATGCAACTTGTAATGTCACTCAAAGACCTGCAAATGGTCAATTTTTCTTGAAAACTTGCTAGATTTTTTGGAGAAATCCACAGAAAACAGGAATTTTAAATTTTTGAGGGGTATATCTCCTTAACCAGTCGACAATGGGTTAAGACTTCGATTTTTGAATATCCTTACTACTTACAAAAATGTTTCTCTATCATTTTTGCGTCCAGTAAAAGAAGATACGTTTCTCTGTAGCATTTCCATTTGATGTTGTTAGTGTCCAAAAACAGACTATTTCTTCAAAATTTTTGACATTTAGCAGCCCTTGGAGGGTTAACAAATACCTACCAGAATAATTTATCCATGCAACTGGTAATGTGATACCAAGACCTATCAACGGCCATTTTCTCTTGAAAACCCTACAAGATGTTTGTGTCCAAAAACAGCCCATTTTATCAGAAGTTTGACATTAGGGGGCCCTGGGAGGGTTAACTAATGCGGACCAGAATATTTTGTTCATGCAACTTGTAATGTCACACCAAGACCTGCGAATAGCCGATTTTTTTCTTGAAAACCTACAAGATGTTTTTAGAGAAATCCACAGAAAACGGGTATTTTAAGATTTTAATGGGTATCTCTCTTTAACCAGTCCAAAATGGGTTAAGTCTTCGAATTTTGAATACCCTTACCACTTTCAAAAATATTTTCCGATCAATTTTGCGTCTGATAAATGAAGGCCACTTTCTCTGTAGTATACCATTTGGGTGCAGTTAGTGTCCAAAACAGCCCATTTTATCACAATTGTTATGTTTAGCAGCTCGGGGAGGGTTAACTAATGCTGACCGGAATATTTTGTCCTTGCAACTTGTAATGTCACACCAAGACCTGGGAGTGACAAATATTTCCTGAAAATCTACAAGACTCGTCTAGAGAAATCCACGGAAAACATCAAGTTTTGAGCTTTTTGGGGGTATTGCTGTTTAACCAGCCCAAAATGGGTTAACGCTTGGTTTTCTGAACACCCAACATTACTTACAAAAATGATCCTCGGTGAATTCCACTTCCAATAAAAGCAGATATGTGTATCTATCGTGTATCATTTGGGTGCTGCGGGTCCCGAAAACAGCCCATTTCATCAAAATGTCGATGTTTGGCAGCCTGTGGAGGGTTACCATATGCATCGCCTAATACGTTATGTGTATCAATGGTCGTGTCACAGGAAGTTTTTGCAATGATGGATGTTTAAAAAAAATCTACAAGACGTGTTTCGAGAAAGTGCCGATAAACCCAAATTTTGGCAGTTTTTTGCCAATTCTGACGCAATGAGGGTTAAATTGAAAAATCCGCTTCGGTACATTTTTAGATTTTGTGCCCCTCTGTGCGTGTGAAAAATCTTGTGAAAATCGGTTCGAAAATGGCTTCTGAATCGTACGGACAAAATGTGTGAAAAAAAAAAAAAAAGCAAAAATAATAATCCGTAGAAAAACAATAGTCTTCTCCAGAGGGAAAAGCCTAATGATTTAAACTCTAATTCTTTCTGATTTAATGCATTTGAAAAACGTTGTATTTTTCTCAATGAATTGAGATTTTAACTATTCGACTTTTCTCCATGGTCAGTATAATCGTTGATGCGACGTTTAACATGTTTGAGGGCAATGCATTTTATCAATGGTTTTATTTTGAGAATGACTCGATGTGTGAGGATATGTTTTAATCTGAAAATTGTATTGTTACTTCAAACGGTATTTTGCTTCTTTTTTTTGACATGAATTCTGTTTAAACCATCTTACAAATGAAAATGAACCGGATTGAAATGATAAGTAATTTCTTTCCAATTTAACGTGTTTTGAAACGATGTTATTTGAAATTTTAACAGATATATTTTAACAGGTTCAAGAGAATTTTTTTTTTCAACTCTTGTTTTTTGACTGAAACGATTTCCGTGTAAAAATATAAAAGAAATACCGTTGCTCTACACGCGAGTACTAATGCAGTTTTAACCTAAATATTACGCAATATGTTTCATTTTAAGAATGACTCCAAGTGTGAGGAAAATAACTGTCTATGTGATTTAACGTGTTTGGAATGCTGTATTTATAGATGTTTATTTGAGACTAACTCTAAACTTCTCATTGTTGGAAATAACCGTTGATGTGATTTAATGCGTTTGAAGCGCCGCATTATTGAGGTTTCATTTGTAAATGTTTTTTTCTTTTTCTTTCCAACTGGTTTTAGTTATATATATTAAAGACATAAAATTTTATTTATTTAAAACATAAAACAATAAATATATTTAATTTTGAGAATAATAAAATAATAGACGTTGCTACACTCTAAAAAGAAATATTAATAATCGAAAGAACCAAAATGTTTCTACAAATCAAAGATTCCAAGCGAAGAGATGAACTTCTTGACGAATATGAACGTGTCAAGAAGAGTATTCGATCAGCTGACAGAAGCAGATGATTGGGAGAGATGGAATTAAGACGACAGACCGCCAATCTATTAAAACCCATGACGGAGGTTCAGGAACAAACCAAGAAGGAGATCGTTGAAGAATTGAGACCTTTAAAAGAGAGTTCTTTGAGAACGGGTTCATTGCCTGATAGTTTTACAAGGCAGTTTTCCTTTCAAAGATCATCACCGGATTATGTTCCCATGAGAATCGAAACTGCTGTGAGTGAGAGCGATGATACAGCTTCAACTATTACCACTAGTAGCGTCACATCGTCCGACGATGGTGGTAAGAGAGATCTGTTGTATGGAATTCACAGAGCTTTGAGCGGTAGGACTTTCGTGGGTGACACTGAAGTGCAAGATGATGATGAGGATTTAATCGTTGGTTCAAACAGGTATAAATTAACTCATGGACTGTGCAAATTGCTCCTTTTCGACAAGCCTGGAGATTACACGGATCAGGATTTCGACAATTACAGCGACATTCTGGTTTGACCCATGTCATGAAGAGGAATAACGATGCTAGAGAGACAAGACCCAAGGGTACAAATGGATGAAGGTGATGAAAACAATATTTGATATGAATAAGAAATTCATCGAATCGTTGATGATAAAGGAGTCACAACCACTTTTCTTCTGAGCGATTCCGACGCTCTGTTCGAGAAACTGAAATTGTTGATGGCTGGATGGCGCGCTGGTAATACTGGAGTGGATAATCAGACAGGTTGATGAATGAATTGAAGGATTGATATATAATAAGTAGAAACAAAAATAGATAAATAAAAAAGTAAATCTACACTAAAAATAATAAAAGTATTTAAACAAAAACGATTTCCGAGCGAAAAAACAAAATAGATTATAAAATAAAATATGTTGGTGATAAAGAACAGGGGATACATTAGAACTTACGTTCAAGGCAGTTCTGGTATCGTTGATTCTATAATGCGAGCGTTCACGAGCGATGCAGTTAGACAACTCGCATCAACTGCGTTTGAGGTTGGTAAGAAGATGGCTGTGGATGCTGTTAAGAAAGCTGCTTCTAAAGCTAGTGGTAGGATCACTTCAGTGGCTGGCAAGAGGGCGTCAGATGCATTGACCAACAAGTTGATCAGTCCACCGGTGAAGCGAGCAACGTTAGAGCGATCGCCGAAAAGTTGGAAAGATTTTAAGGATGCTGGGGTACCCATACAAGATTTAGCCAAAATGACGAATGGATCTGGATTGAAGAGAACTCGTGATGGTGTAACATAAATAAATAATAATAATATTTATAAACTGAGTTTGAAAAAAATATAAAAATTGAGTTTGAAAATCTAAAAAATAAAAAAAATAAAAGATGAACATCAAAGATATGTCTTGGAACGACGACGCGAACAAGAGGTTGAATAATGAGTTCTTTTCCAAAAGCATAAGAGGGAAAATGATAGTGGGAAAATCAAATTGTGGAAAGACCAATCTGTTGATGAATCTGTTGTTGCAACCCCGCTGGTTGGATTACGATAGATTATTTGTGTTTGGCAAGAGTTTGTTTCAACCCGAATGCAGATTGCTTCGAGAGTGCATGGATCGTAGATTGCCCAAGGACGTCATAGCAAGAATTTTCGATAGGAGGGAGGAATTCGACAAAAGCGAAGCTTCTCTTTCGATCATTTTGGACGGTGCGGTGATAGAATTGATGAAGAGAAATGCATCTTCAAATGTCGAGTGTCGATTTTACGAGAACGCGAGCGACATTCCAGATCCTATATAATTGAAATCAGAAAATAAGAATGTCATGATTTTCGACGATCTGCTTTTGGAGAGACAGAACCGATGTGAATCGTAATACGTTAGAGGTTGTCACAGCAACGTGGACTGTTTCTACCTGTCTCAGAATTATTTTTGACAGCCCAGACAGACAATAAGGGAGAACGCTAATTTCCTGTGTCTCGTTTGCCAGGATCTCAAGAATCTCAATCACATCTACGTAGATCACGTCGCAAATGACATGAGCAGAGAAGAATTCAGGAGATTCTGCAAGAGGGTTTGGGATGGAGGACTTCACAATTTCATTGTGATCGATTTGATTAGTGAATTTAGTCGCGGAAAATATCGGAGTGGAATCAACAAGTTTTATGTTTCTGATGATAATAAGATAGAGAGCGAAAACAAAAATTAAAAATAATAATAAATCATCAATAATTTAGTTTTAAAAATAAATAAAAAATAAAAATAATGTTCGAACAAGGAGAATTGTTAGAACAGATAGCCCAGAATATGGCTGCAAAACAATCCATTCAAATCATGGTGAGTGGCGATTCGACTCGATTCGCGATGAAATTCGAACCTTCCATCGAAGTGAATAGAGAGAAAAGATACGAGATGGCGTTGGTGAATCTGACTTATTATTCCTTTCCCAACGTCACTGAAAAAAATAACTCGTTCAAGTATTCCGACAGAGTGGATTGGTTGGAGATTCGAATTCCCAAAGGAAGTTACGACATAGACGGTTTGAACAATTACATTCAGATGCGAATGAAGACGGATGGAAAGGGAAGCAACAAGATCAGACTCACTCCCAACCCTAATACCCTACAGACGATGCTGGATTTGGAAGATAATTTTCGAGTGGATTTCAACACAGACAATTTAATGGGTAAGATGCTGGGATTTGATCAAAAGATGTATCGAGACCATGCAGCATCTGAAAATACGGTCGACATTCTCGCCATCAATAGTATTCTGGTGAACATGGACGTGATTGCTGGAAGTTACATGAATGGTAGCGCTCAACCAATGATCTATTCCTTCTTTCCAAACGTGTCGCCAGGTTATAAAATCATGGAACAACCTCAAAATTTAGTTTATCTACCCATGATTTTAGACACGTTGTATAGTATCAAAACCACGTTGACAGACCAAAATGGTGAACTATTAGATCTTCGTGGAGAGAGGGTGACGATACGATTTAACATAAGAGAAATATAAAAAGCAAAAAAAAAAAAATATTGCATATATATATATATAAATAAGAAAATAAAATAATGCAATATTAATTTACAGAAATTATTTAATATATATAATTATCATTAAAATAAAAAAAAACAATTGAACGAAATATATTTTAAAAAAGAAAAAATAAATATGGGTGAATACTTGGTTAAAAACGTGAATATATCTGAAGGACAGAGGAAGAAATTCCTGAGAGCGTTAAAAACTCGAGGAGAGGCAGTGAGATTCAAATTCACTCACAAAGATCTGACGAGTAGCAGTCGCCATTCGATTGCCTGGACCAGAACTCAAGACAAAAGGATGGAGAAAGTGATTCAGGATGGAAAAGGGTTGACGGTGAGATTGAGTCCCGCTCAATTGAGATACAATTTGAGAATGAAAGGCAGTTTCATACCAGTATTGGCAGGACTCGCTGGAAAACTATTGGCAGGAATCGGGAAGACCCTGTTGCCAGCTCTCAGCGTGGGAACTGCCACGGGACTCGTGAGTTCGGGAGTTCAGAAATTAATGGGTGGCAGCGGTCAGTTTTTGAAGAAGGGAGGAGTCGTATGTCGCGTCAAGACAGATGGTGGTAAAGGATTGTACCTAAAACCAGTGAGAGGTGGCGACCTTTTTCCCAGTGGAAACAGGCTCTATCTGAAGAGTGGGCAGGACTTTGAGTGACTCAGTGAGGGTTTGCTGTTTGGTCCGAATTCGCCATTTAAGGGTATACCACTTTTGAGTATGTTATTATAAAGTAAAAAAATTATATAATTATATAAAGTATAAAAAATATAAATTATACAAAGTATGAAAACAAATAATATAAAACTGGATAAAAAGGATTACGAGACCTTTTTGAATGATAATGATGGATATTTCAGGAAAGAACTGGAAAAAGAATCGCAAAAAATAGAGGAAGAAGAGTGAGTTGTTTTCCACCACCACCACCACCGTCATCACCTTCTGACGAGAATAATAACGATGAGAGTGTTGCCAAGAGATACACCACATTCTTTAATAACTATGATAGAGAGAATGGAATGTATTGTTATTATAAAAAATGTAATATATCAACAAAAAAAAGAAAAGAAGAATCAATGATGAAAGTGGAGAAAAAAGGAAACGTTATTACAATACATATGAGCAATAGTGAAGAAGAAGAAGGAGGAAACAAAAAAAAAAAGTTATGAGATCTAGAGAGATTGAACATCTCTAGATCTCATTACTTTTTTTCTTTTTTTTTCCTTCTTCTTCACTAAATTGGTCTCTCTATTGTTTTTTTAATATTTCCAAATCTCTTATTAGCATGTTGACGGTGGTGTCTTCTCCTTTTTCGCATATGTGTTGAATGTCTATCTTTACTTTTGCAAGTTTTTTTTACTTCAGTCAACGAGCTCTCACCACCCGATTTGTTCCAAGTTCAAGAGAGATTTTTGGATATATGTAACTTCCATAGGGCAACAACAAATCGCTCTTGTCGAATTCTCTGTCTTTGGTGACGACGATATTCTGTAGATTGCTTTCGTACTCATAAAACAAATCGAGTGTGGCTTCATCCAATTTCAAAGGCATGCTATATTTGTTGTATTTGTGCTGTAAGCCCTTCTTCTCGACCTCATTCAATTTGATGGTGTCATGTCGTTGTAATATGTAAATTTTACAACTGAGTTTCTTGCAGGTTTCGACTCGTTTCAATTTCAATTCACATCTTTTAGGTGTTGTTGTCATGATCAATTATTTTTTGTTTGTTTTAGGAATTATTGCATATAATAATATATTTGGAATTTTGTGTTTAAATAATAATTTGTTAAAAAGTTTTTTTTTTCTCTCTTTCTATATACAGAAAGTTTTTAAATTTAATTTTCTTTAATGTGAAATTTTTTCTCTTTATATATATATATAAAAAGTTTAAATTTTAATTTCCTTTATTTTTTTTTGTCGTATTAATTCAATTTTTTTCTCACGGTAAGGAAAATAAAAATCGATTAATCTCACCCAAATTTTTTTTTTTTTTGAGGGAACTAAAAAACATATATATAAAGACTATTTTTCAAAACTTTTACAGAAAAAAATTATTGTTTAAACAAAAAAGAAAATTCAAAATATATTCCTACAAATTCAGCAAATAAATAAAAAAATGTAAAATTTAGATAAGTATACCGTACCTCAGTTAAACAAGATTTGTAAAGAATTAAAAATTCCAAATTTCAGAAATCAGAGAACCAAATAAAAAAAAATTAAAGCCATACAGGAGTATCATTTGCGAGGTGATGGAAAGAAAAAAATTAAAAGATCTAAAGTGAACAAACTTAAACAGATTCGAATTGCAAAAAAAAAATAGGCCAATGACAGTAACACCTGATGATAGAAAACGAAATGCGGAGCATGATGAAAATATTAGAGAGATCATACGCAAGGAGTTACGTAGTTTCCTCGATGAACAGGCAAATGAAATGTCGATAGCAACGATGTCAAAAAATGTTCCAGTTGCGAAAAATGAGAAGAAAAAGGTTGCAAAGGGAATTGAAATGCCAACATCAAAAAATAAATAAATAAACATTTCAGTTGCGAAAGATAAGAAGACAACCAAACGAAAAGCCATCGAAGAACTGCAAGTTTAAAAAAAAAAATAAAAAAAACGAAAACGAGTGATGCGGTCCAGAATCTAGACGAACAATGTATACTGAATGAAATTCAACAAGCAATCGACGAAAGGAAAGGAGAAGAATATGTAGGATGAATCATTATAAAAGCATTCCAATTGAATCCCGTACAATGGGAGAGTGCGATCAAAGGCGTTTTTAAAACTTTTGACGTGGTTCCTTCGTTCAAGAAAGTCAATCCGAAATTGTTCATGGAATGGGTGAAGAAAAAAGTATTGGATTTGTTTTTCATGAACACATGGACGAGGGACTAAAAATTAAGATGATACTCCATTGCACGATAAATAAAATTGATGTGAACTCTGGCGAGAGCATCGTGAGAGATGAATATTTCAGATCTAATGTCCAACTCGTACGTTATCAGATGTTTTCGAAAGGTTGAAAGATAAGATGTTGACGTCTCTCGTGAATTATCAACATAAAGGTAGAAATTGGACATTCGATGAGGTGTTGATTCTCGAAATTCACATGACCAAAAACGATTTGTTGAAAGTGTCTTCCTATGTGGAATTACCGTATTTCTTAGCTAAAAAAAGCTGTGCTCAACATGAGAAAAAAAAGATGATCAGTGTTTTAAATGGGCAGTCACCTCTGCTTTACACCCTGTCAAACTCCGATAAAGTTTCTCGTTATGAGGAGACTTGTAAAGATCTTGATTGGACCGGAGTGACTTTTCAAACGCCATTAAAAGACATTGGACGTTTCGAGGATCAAAACCCCCACATAGCGGTGAACGTCTTGGGATACGATGAAAAAACGAACAATCTATCCTCACAGACAGACTTCGTATCTCAGAAGAGAAAACACAATTATTTTATTATTGATTTTGAATGGTGACAATCATCATTATTGTTGGGTTACAAATCCGTCCAGCTTACTGTGGACACAGAGTAGTAAACATAAAGAAAATATATGTTTATATTGTAACTGCATGAACGTGTTTCAGAGCGAAAAATCGTTAGTGAAACATCAGGAATATTGCAAAGAAAATCAACGTGTCACCATCGAAATGCCTAAACCCAACACCATCGTGAACTTTCATGATCATAATAGAAGGTTAAAAGTACCATTTGTTGTGTACTCCGATTTAAAAAGAAAAAAGAAAAAAAAAAAAATAAAATAAAAATAACGTCATTTAGCAAATTATAATAAAATAAATAAAAAAAAAATATACATATATGAATAAGAAAATATGGATATCCATAGAAGGTGTCGTTTTACCTAACAAACTCCTATACAACATCGATCTGTCGAATGCGGCGAAGGATTCGAAAATCTAAGATTTTTGAGGTGTGTTTTCCAGAGATGCCTTGCAGAAGAGAAGACCTCGATGACGACAATCGGAATGCAGATTTTAAATTTGGATGATTTATCGGGTGAAGGCACTCACTGGGTGGTGTGGTTCAAGAATGGGAAGAAGAAGAATTATTATTTCGACAGCTACGGAATCTCGCCGTCGAAAGAAATAAACAACTATTTCAATGAATCGGTGGTTCCTTACAACACGGAATGAGTGCAATCGCCGGATCATGTGTTTTGCGGTCACCTGTGTCTCTACATTCTCAAGAGATGGTCGGAAAGAGATCAGTTTCAAGACATTCTCAACGATTTACATTAGAGAGAGATTTTTTTATAGTATATATATAAAGGTCAAAAATTATTTTAAAAAAAACTTAATTGAATAAAACAAAAAAATAAAATAAGTGAAAAATAATTCATTTTTAAAAAATTGCATTGAAATATATTTTTTAAAAGCAAAAACATCAAAACAACATGCCAGTTGATAAATTTGGTAGAAGTGACAACGAAAGTTGATCCAAAAAGAAGAGGAAGATGCTCAAAGTTGGTAATGGTTACGACGTTGCCAACTTGGACAAATGTTATGTTCAGAGATATGAACCTCGAGAGGAACCTTTGGACATGAACGATAACAAGCTCTACAATCTTCTCGATAATGAATAATTATTAAAAACAAAAAAAATAAACGAAATGAGATTTAGAAAGATGTTCAATCTCTCTAGATCTCATTACTTTTTTTTTTTTTCTGTTCTTAATACGTTCTTTACCATTCATTTTTGTAATTATTTTTTTTTAATTTTTATTTAGATATATTTTTTTTTCTTCACACACACATGTCTCTCATCGAATGATCAACATCTTATTTCCATCCAATTCAATGGTAATTCTCTATCCGACAGGATCAAGGCAAAGGCCTCGGTTTTTCTTGGCATGTTCTTCTCGAACTGCATCTTGATCTGAATGTCTAAGACGCTACTCTTGAGTAGTTTGCTCTGTTCACTGATGTCGAATACGAACATGGGATACATCGACTTGCATTCACCGGGAGATATATTAGGGTTACTCATCAATTTGTCCAGACCATGATACTTCTTTCTAAAATCCGCGGCATCGCTGTACAGTCTGCAGAAATTGTTCTTGTCGAATGATGCATTGTAATGATTGCTGGATATCTCGTGCCGTTCAGAAACACTTGCATGTTTCTCAAATTGCAGTGATCCAACAGTGACACATTCTTTTCTTGAGACCTGTCCCTGTTGGTTTGAAACGTGACCACGATGATATGCGGTCTCTCGGAAGCCGATTTCACGGTCAATCTCCAATCGAAGTGATTCGTGGAGGGTGGAATGCTAGCTGTGTCACACTGCCTCATTCTAAATCCCACAGGTAATTTACTCTTGGATTCTATGATCTTGTAGAGACGCATTTTTTCTGCATCCAAAGCCTGCACGTGCGGAATGAACCACGATATCTTGTGTAGAGTTAACTTATCCGCATCGGTTGTGGGGAGTCTCACTATTGCATCATCTTTCCCTTTCAAATCAACGATCTTGTTGTAATCGTCCGCGAATCTGAAGATGTGTTTCAAAGGTATTCTGAACGAAAACGTTCCTTTGGGTCTGAACATCTTGATGACATAGTCGAATATCGCGTTGCTGGCAGGGCCGATGGTGTCTTTCACCCACAACTGATCAAGTCCCCTATATTTCTAAAAATCATCCGGATACGTCAAGAGTCCGAACATCGTGGTGGCCTGAGCAGGATGAAACATGGATTCTATCTCTTGTCCGGATAGTAAATATTTTATATTACTGAACTGATGCATGATGCCATTATTGGCTAGAGTTACCGTGTCGTCGTCGGCGTATTCGCTCCCATCTTCCTTGGTGAGACGTCCCTGCACCACTATGGAACTCTCACTAGGATGGACAAATAAATCTTGGGTTCCGATGTTGATTCTTATCTCTCCCGCATTATTCAAACTCGTTCCGGTCATCGGTTCATATTATTGAATACTTTCGTCTTTCACTATGCCTTGTGCGATATCTAGTATATTTGCCATTTTTGAAGGTTTTGGGTTTTTTTTGTTTATTAATTAGCTTGTTTTTTTTCTAAAAATAGTTTTAATTATTATTTTTATTATTATTATTTTTCTCCTTTATATATATGTGTGTAAACAAGAAAATGTTACAGAGAGTAAATATACATTTTTTTTATTAAAACTTCATCTTCTGCAATTGTTGTTCGTAAAACTTTCCAATGATCTCTTCACCATCCAAAGCTTTGATTTCGTAAGTCACCGGATCGGTGTGAAATATTCTGATTATCATGAAGATTTCCAAGGTCCATCGAGGAGTGTAACCCTGTGTAGATTATCACTTGATCGCCGACCACAAATTTCGGACTCTTTTTTCGTTTTGATGATCGCTAGCTTCTGCAGGGTCATCTTGATCGATCTGTGTTGCGTGTTGTTGTAATCTTCGACCAGACTGTTTAGAGCATACATGTATTTCTTGGTTGAGTTCGCCGTGAAGTACCCGTGCATCTGTCCCTTCATCGTTCGATTCCAATGTTCCACGATGCAGGCTTTCTCTTCATTTTCGATCGAGTAGAGGTCGATCGAGTAGAGGTCGACCAACTGACGAACGTCCTTGTTGTAGAATTCCGTTCCCTTGTTCACCAACAATTTATTCAGTTTTTGAGAAGACGAGTTGAACAGCCTCTTCAGAGCCTCGGCAACGCAAGGTCCCGATTTATTCTTCAAGGCTCTGATCCAACCATATTTGGAAAATACGTCGATGACCGTCAATAGATATTTGACGTCCTCGTTCCACCTCGAAAACGATCTCATGTCAACCAAGTCGGCAGACCAAATGTCGTCCAGACCCTTCACGAACACCCTTCTCTTTCGAAATTTATGACCGATGGGTTTGTGTGACTCCTCGGCCAATTGGCTCGTCAATAATCGCTTCTTCTTCGACATTTTGCACCGATCACTTTGCCGACCAGCGAACATTCGAACCTCTCTCTCCTGGTCTGATTCGATATGTCTCTCAATTTCGCCAACATGTTTTTATCACAGACGTCGTTGTGAGTCTTGGTGTCGAGATGGCTGGCGTAGCACAGATCGTGATCATACGCGGCCGTGTCCACCCTATTCACGGTTTGCTTCAAGATTAAGGAGTCAGATCAGCGTTGAGTCTCTTGTTCAATTTCGTTCCGGGTCCCGTGAAACTGTGACCCGGCAGATGCATTTTGAAAGGTAGATTATTGATCATTTTATTTGCGACGCCTTCGGCTATGCTTGTTTGGGGTTTTTTTTGACGAATTGAGTCTTGATCGAACCACACACCTTGCAAATTCCGCGAAGCATCTGTCTGTCATTTTTAGTTCGAACTTCTCGAGAATTACCCGTCTCGGTAACTCTCTTACTCTTTACGCAATACATATTTTTTTTAGGGTTATGTAAATAATTTCATATTTATTTTTTTTTTTTTTGATAAAATTCTATTCTTATTATATATATATTATTTTCAATCGCTGCTCTTGAGTTCTATCAGCTTACCGAATTCCTCCCTGACCTCTTTCCTCCCCTTTTCCACGAGAGAATCCTTCATCTCTTCCTTGATGATCTGACGAGTCTTGATTCTCACGGCTTCTTTCATGGCCTCGTATTTCGTTTTCTAGCTCAATATCGTGAAGTATTCTCCGTCCGATATCCTTCCGTCTTTCAACACCATCAAGATCATTTCGGATATCGTGTCAATCTTGGAGTCGGCCAAGATGCAAATATTTTCGTGTTTCCTGACCTTCAGATATAATTTCATACTCAAAAGGTTTCCGTCTGTGTTAAACAATTCAGCGGCGAGAGCCACTCCTTCTATGGTTAACACGATCGGAACGCCGGCCGCGGTCGACAACAATCCGATGCTGGCCGCGTGTAAACCCATGGAAATCATGATGAGTGTCATGTCGACCGCATTGACGAATTTCGCGAGGTGCGAATACTTCTTCTTGAGAGAACGACGAGAGTCTCTCTCTTGAGTCAGATACAATTGGATTCTACTGATTTGATCGATGCGAAACCTCTCTCCTCTTTCCTTTTTCTTCTGGCGATGACGCCGTTGACAAAACGTTGTTCGGCTTTTCATCCTCGTCGTCATCTAACGATGCATACAATTTATTTCTATTTCTCATTTTTTGTGTTTTTTTTTTTCTAATATTAGATCAAATTTACGTGTGTATTTATTTTTATTTTCTATTCTCCCTTATTTATATCAACAAGAAAACTTAGATGTATGCTTCCTTCAGCAATAATTTCAAGACGCATCCCCTGTCTTCTAAAGTCAGACTTCTACGTGCCAATTTCTTTTCTTCGGAATCGGTGGGCTTGACTCGCCCGCTACAGAAGATTAATCTCCTCCAAAACTTGATCACGTCGTCGATTTGAACGCATTCGAACGCTGGTTCGAAATACTTGACGACCATATCTTCCCTTTCCATCATCAGACACGAATGATCCTCGTGATCGAAGTCTAGATGATCTAGACACCTGATGCATCGTTCTAACAAGAGGCGGCCTAGTTGTTCATTCATGCAGAATGCGTTGGCTCTCATCAGCATGTTCAAAAGAAACCTTGCCCTCATGATCTGGGAATCATTCATGATTTACATATATTTTATTATCTATTT
Organism: Pictodentalium vernedei; assembly: GCA_031216915.1. Lineage (NCBI taxonomy): Eukaryota > Metazoa > Mollusca > Scaphopoda > Dentaliida > Dentaliidae > Pictodentalium > Pictodentalium vernedei. The sequence continues at coordinate 455,761,866 of CM062294.1, read as the reverse complement.
GATTCGATATTTATTTTTAAACAACTATTTATTTATATTTTTTTCACCTATATATTATATCAATCACTTTTTATTTCCTCTTGTGAATCTCGTGATTCTGTTACAATTTACCTCAAAACTCATAACGATTTTTTAAAAATTTTTTCGTCTCTTCTCCCTCCACTTTACACCGTTTTTTTCGTCTGCGATCGATCACACTGCCTTCTGGACCGCGCGCATCGTTCTAACAAGAGACGATTTAGTTGTTCGGTCACGCAGAATGCGTAGGCTATCATCAACATGTTTATAAGAAACCATGTCCTCATAATCTGGGAATCGTTCACGATTTACGTATTTATTATCTATTTGATTGGATATTTATTTTTTAAATAACTATTTATTTATATATATTTTTTTCTGTTTTATATCAATCACTTTTATTTCCGCTTGTGGATCTTGTGATTCTATTACGATTTACCTCAAAACTCGTAACGATTTAATATTTTTCATCTGTTCCCTCCACTGGTTCCTCCGTGATTGATTGCACCACCGCCGTCTAGACTGCGATCGCAAAATGTGGAGAGAAAATTTCCCTCAGTTCTAATTTTCAACGATTCTTAATTTTTATATTTTGCTGTTCTGAAATCCGCACTAGTTGGTCATCGTGAGTTAGACGGTTCGATCGACCGTTGGCGAACGTCGAAATTTCATCGATTCTAGTTTTTTTTCAAATTCTTAATTTTTTACAATTTTTATATTTTTTGCAGTTCTGAAATTCCTACAAGATGGTCATCATGGTCCAGACTGTTTGATCGACCGTTGGCGAAGGTTGGAAAAAAAAAATTAGGATTGATTTTCCTGGTTCAGAATCCTCACGATCGGATCGCACTCACTGCCGGTCTAGAACGCGATCGCGAACGTAGGGTGGTCCAGAATCCCCAACGCATTTTGATGGTGGTCCAGAATCCCCAAAGCGTTTTGCCGATGTTCGCCAATGATCGATTGAAAGGTCTGACCCGCGATGGCGAACGTTTTAACGTTTTAGGTCGATTTCTTCGATTTTTCCTTCCGCGAATTCTGTCGAAATTCGCAAAAAAAAACCTCGTTCGCCAACGGCTGTTTGAACCGTCTAGACCACCAGGAGCTACTTGTGGGGATTCTGGACCACCACTAAAAAACATGTTTTTTCTCTTGTACATGTACATTTTAACACTGAACTCTATGGGTACATGCACGTGTACATGTACGTATACGTGTACAAGAGGAAAAGTGGTCTGGTATCCCCACTTTACACCAACTGAGAAGGTCTTGGTTACCCATGAAGTGTAGATATGCATATATCAAGCAAAGCTTAGAGGCGAATTAGGCTGCAACAGAAAACGAACGAATTTGACATTTTGTTTGCTTCCCAGAGGGGGAAAGGCCAATTTCAGTCGAATGGGCAATTCGACACCGGAAATTACATGATTTTTTTTACTGAAATTTACGGTCCACGTCAAAAAATCAAATTGACGGCTATAGAGAATTTTGTTTGGAACACGTTTATCTGACTGGGTATGTGGACACCTTTGAGGGCCCACGGCCCGCTTGGGGTTCCTATTAGATTATTTGAAGGGAATTATCACGATGTATTGGTTGTAGCTGTTACAGCCGTACTATGGAATGGCTTCAGATCTGTGAATGAAGATGCTGACTTACAAAACAACAATTCATGTGCAACCCTCTGAAATGCTCACTTACAACAATTTATATTTATTTACAACCCTCTGTACACTGTGTCTAATGGCGCAATTAATTAATAATAATAAATCAGTTTGCTTAAAGTGCTGTATAAGTAATGGAAATTAGTTTATTTTGAAATTCCCACCTCTGATATTCCTTAAATTCAAACGAAATATACACAAAATGTACATCAAGATGAAGATTGAGATGTACAGAACACAAACACACATGTGTAATCAACTCAACCGTAGGCACCACTGGTTCCTGGAAGTCTGCTACCGTACCAGAACTGACAATTTAATAATATTTCACGAGAACAATTTGTGAGCAAATATGCTTTACATATCCAAGAACAAAGCTAGGCGTATCAAAAAAAAAACACAACCACTGAGCTGTTGATATCCTCCTCTGCATGAATGCGATCGAGTTTGATAACCTCCTCTGCGCGAATGCGACCGAGTTTCTGATTCTGCACCAATGAAACGATCTATTCGTTTCGGCGCCATTATCGGGTTATTGTTTTTACTGTTTTATATTTAGACAAAAACATGGACGATATCGAAACGTTCGTTGACACTTCGCGAATCTTTAGATGTCGATAATTAAAGGATAAAACATAGTTTGGATCAATAAACTCGGCCCAAATGTAAGGAAATACGTGTACTATCGAACGCAGCCGGTAATAAGGGCGAAAGCTTGATATATATTCCTATTTTCGAGTTTTGAGTTCCCATAAACATTTGATGGGAACTTTTTCTACAAAATTGAATGGGAAGAATCTGAACGTAGAGGGGTAGCCACTACATTCAGATCGCTGAACTAGCTTAAACCATGGATGAAAATCGGAAACTTTTCAAGAAAATGTTAACTGTATTAAAACATCGTTTTGTCGTTGTTAATAAAATAGTTAAAATTTATTTCGTTTCAGAGCAGTGTGAATCAATCGCCGATATCGACTTTGTGGTGTAAGGGGTGGAACATTGTCTCGTCCCATTTGCTTTGTCTCATTTTCTACTGAGGCCTATGGGCATCAGCAAAAAAGTGAATATAAGTTTCAACGAGTGAAACAGCTGTTTGTTATCAGATAAAAACAATATGCAACATATAGTGTTTTTTATATCTGGTTTATACAACTCGTTAAAATATAGTTAATATTTACTCGGCAGAGCCACGGAAATATTAACTATATTTCAATTCGTTTCATAAACCAGATATGAAAAACACTGTACGTGTATTGTCTATATATTCATTTTTAATGGCGGATTATCTGTATACAACTAGTTGCTTCTAATTAGCTTGTCATGGAAAGTTATGTTTCCTTTTGTTGCTTTTAATAAACGAAAACATCAGCCTCAGCCGTCTGTTAACTCGTTTATTAAAATTAGCAAAAATAAACTTTGCTTCATTTTCTGCTGATATCATAGGACATAGGGCATATGACACAGGTGCTTTCTCCAACAATAACCTACTTCTTAATTAGAACTTCCTCGCGCGTCAAATAATTGCTGTGGAGACAACTTAATCGCAAGTCGATTTTCGTAATGATGGAAGTCAGGGGTGCGATTTGATATGAACTTTCTGAAACTCGTTCAGTAAAATCGATTTGATCAGAGATAAACCTCAGTTCAGAACGATTTTAGTAAACTCGGTACATAAGTTTCATATTAAATCGTGACTCTTTAAGGTGTGCTGTAGGGTAGCGTATACATATAGAATAAACGTATAGTGTTTTCAAGTAAAAAAAAAATATTCTACGAGTAGGATTAAGAATGAAACCGACGAGCCTCTGGCGAGTCGGTTTGATTCTTAATCCTACGAGTAGAATATTTTTTTTTACTTGAAAACACTATACGTTTATTTTGTTTATCCCAAAAATCTTTTACAAAGAAGTTGTGGCAAAATCGTGCTGTTATTCGCTACAAAACATAGCTCGAAGTGAGGAGTACATTGGTCCATATCGATCGACAAGAGAACATTGTAAAAATAAATAAGGCGCGGTGATACATTTCTGTCTAAAAATAATTCACCAACAAACGTCAGCTAAACTTGCAAAAATCCTTATTATATTCTTCTGTACTGGCATTGTGTAATACTTTCAAACCGTTCAAAGAAAACAACAATTGAACTGTTAATTATGCTACATTACAACGCGTTCATGTAGCAATGAGTGGGTGAGAGCAATTGGGCCACTTTTAAAGCAGGCCACGAATGCCATTTCATTTTTGTATGTTGATGTTTAAAGTGTCAACGTAAATACTTCAGTGAAAGAAACTATTCAATAATATGCATGGATTCGAGAGGCCAGTATGCTGCAAATGGAAGTCGTTAATGTTAACACTTGTGCCACCATTTCGTTCTAATGTGGAAATAGTCAATATTGGGTATAAAATAGGCAATATTGGGTATAAACGATTGACTAAACTTGACCTTATCACCATGTAGAGGTCACGATCGGCCAATATGCATAAATATGCGACCTCAAACGCCAATAAATAAATAATAAATGAAAAATTCTCAGTTATTCGGGATTTTATTTTGTCATTATCATCTACTACCTGTCATCGGACTGAAGCCAGGAGCATGTATATGTTTGGCTAATATTACCTTGATTGTAATTTGTATTGCTCATTCAAACCTCTTAAGCTGCCTTCCCGGTATCAGTTGGGTAACCTTTTCCCATACACAATGGCATAAACCGACCTACGCGGAATCCGATAAACTTTCACTTAAATTTATGTTCTCAAGATTTTATTTTGTAATGGTGGTTTATTTCTTGCGTTGAGCAGGGATTAGTGGTCGCAGACCGTAACCGGGCGGCTGCATGGTGAATGTCTCTCAGTTTAATTGTACTGTTCATCCAAACTACGTGAACTGCTTTCATGCAATTTGTTGGAAGGTGTGTGTACTGTTGACCCTCTGCTCAACGTGACCGGGCTAATCGCATACGAAACTCTCTATCCATATTCATGTATACAAAACTCTCTATCCAAATCTTCTTATGTTTTCAGTTACCGGCTCCGAAAAATTAGCCTGTATGCACCATTATCGAAGTAGCTCATTCCTGAGTGGAATGCTAACTGGAATTCTCACGTAGCCATGGCACGGATGTCGCGAGGCCGCCGTGATATGACTTCATGAAAATTTCCCAGTAAATGTCAAATAGCACAAGAAATAGTCTCCGAAGTGTACGACGTTCACGAAAGAAGCAGGTGTGTACTTTGGACCAATGATTCACCTCTATCTTGGAATACGGTACATATTACATTACTGGACCCACAGTTCACTCGAACTGTGTTTTACTGTTAAATGGCATCAGCTTTCCTGTAAATTATTGGAGGGTGTTCATTGTTGTCCCTTCGCTCTTCGTGTCGGCACAAATTGGCCAGCCCTGTATACAAAAAGCCTGTAAAAATTGTATTATTTTTCAGCCCTCGTCTCGGAGACATGCTTGTAGACTATGAGCCCTCATTGAAGCGGACTTGTTGAGATCGTCCCAACGAGGGGTCATGGGGCTGCGTTTTTTTTTAATTCTTTAGCCAGCCCTGTATACAAAAAGCCTGTAAAAATGAATTATTTTTCAGCCCTCGTCTCGGAGACATGCTTGTAGACTGTGCGCCCCCATTGAAGCGGACTTGTTGAGGTCGTTCCAATGAGGGGTCATGGGGCTGCGTCTTGAGTGCTGGATCATTTTTGAAAGTCAGAATTTGTTCATTGGTATTCGTTTTTTATGAATTATTGGGGTGTGCCTATAGGTACGGAATAAACTGGCCAACGGTATGTATACAAAATCCTTATTCAAATTTAATGTTTTTGGTTCTCGTCTCATAAATATAGCCATTACGCATCTTCATGGACGCCAGCTCACTGAGCTCGTTTCGGTGAAGGTAATTGACCTGTCACTGACTCTGCCATTACATCAAAAGTGTTGGTATCACTAAATTAAGACGTGAGTTTTCGATCGGGCCAGTCGCCACTCGATCGAAATCCTTAGTCTATTTTTCTCCCCATACTACTTAGGAATCAATCATAGCACGTGATAAGGATTTGAGCTGACATTATACCAGACTTTATTGTCGTTTGTTCTTCTGACTTCTAAATAGAATATTAGTAATTGGTGATCCGATAGGGGACGCACACAGAATGAGAGTGGATCTATTTCTAATTTGGGGACAAATGGCCTGGTAGATAATGTTAATATCGGGTTGAACTTACTAAGCCACACTCGAATAATAGTGACTCAGCACGTGTCCATTGTTGGATAATAGCCAGGGAAAATATACAACTTAGCCAAAAGGTACCATGATACCCTTGCTTCTCTTAATATTCTACCTGTGTATATATATTCACAATATATTTTCTTTTTTTAGATTAACTTCATTCTACCCCGAGACCCAAGCTGAATATATATATTCAAGAGATACTATTGATCACGACTCCCCTCTACCCACATATCCTCAGACTACTTCCTCCCAGTCATTCCCCAGGCACAGGCAGCTGCTCCTTCATGGAATTGGACCTATTCTCAGAGGATACCAAGCCTATTTGAAAGTGTTCTTAAGTCCGCATAATGATTGATATAGCAACATACAGAATGAGAGTAGGTCTATTTTGTCTTGTAGCACGACATGGCGCTCACTGCAGTGGAGTATTGAATCGGGATGAGAGTCATCTCTCAGCGTTTACCATATGCTACGGCTTCTATAGTTTTGTACCATTTATTTTGGGAATAATTATCTTTCTCAACAACATCCCAAAAATTGCCCGGATCGATAACACCTCAAGGATATTCCAGACTTATTTCAAACCCTCAGGTGCGCGTCCAAATTACCAACAATCTTGTGCTGATCTGTCACTTATGATCCTGTTTGCATGCACGTACTGTGGCATGTTTTTACTTATTATTCGATCAGGTGATGTGGAGGTTAACCCAGGTCCAATTACTGATTCATCATCCAGATTATCAGAACAGTCACTCGTCTTATCCAACTCCGACCGGAAGCCTAATGGTTTGTCCCTTCTACACCTAAACGTTCAAAGTCTACTTCCAAAAATTGATACACTTCGTTGTGAAGTCTTGGAATACGATATCCGTGTTTTCACAGAATCATGGTTGAGTATCCACGATGATAATAACGATATCGTGCTCCAGGGGTTCCAACAACCAGTTAGAAAAGACAGAAACTCCAGAGGTGGTGGAATAATCATTTATATAAAGAATGACATCCTATTCAAGGTTCGAAATGATCTCGAAGTTCCTGGCATTGAGTGTATATGGCTTCAGATCTCAAATAAATCTGGCCATTTTCTCTTGGGATCCTTTTATCGTCCTCCAAATTCTGAAGCGGAATCATGGAATTTGATTGCTACCTCCATCGAACGAGCATTGGATACAAACTCTCAGAATGTTATCATAACCGGTGACTTTAATGACGATCAACTGTCAAATTTTAACGGTCCTATGAAATGTATTCTCCAACAATATAATTTAGCTCAACTCTTGCATCAACCAACACACTTTACTGAAACATCGTCCTCTCTTCTTGATTTAATTATAACTAACAATGCTTCCTTTGTATCGGATAGTGGCGTCGATGGTCCTCTCTGTGACGAGCGTATACGCTATCATTGTCCCATAAAGGCAGTGTTAAAGTTTTCCGTCAAACGCACCCAAGCACACAAAAGACACATGTGGTTGTTTAACCAAGGCGACTACTTTGGTCTAAACAAGACACTACAGGAAACGAACTGGGAGAATATCCTCTCTTTCTCTTCCGAGGACGCCGTAACTTGTGAATTCCAGAACTATCTCGAATCTGTTGTTTCAAAATATATCCCGAACAAATTAGTTACATGTAGGCAAAATGAGCCAGCATGGTTTCACAACGATATAAGAAAACTAATCCGCCAACGTAAACGTGTTCACAAACATGCAAAGCAAGTCAATACGACGCAAGCGTGGTTCAAATATCGCCAAAAGAGAAATCAAACTACCTCTGCAATTAAAAAGTCAAAGGAAAAATATTTCACGAAACTTGAAAACATCCTGAACAACGAAGTAACCTCCTCGGCTAACTGGTGGAAAACGCTCGGTAAACTGATGAGTAAATCAAAACAAGACATCCCTGTCCTTCAGTATAACAACTGTGATCTAATATCTAATACCGAAAAGGCGGAAGCATTTAATGATTATTTTTGTACCATCTCCCAGGTGGATGACTCGAACGCCTCTCTTCCCACGAGCGTCCATAACACTAACCGGCCGACCCTCGATAACATTAGTATATTGGCCAGTGAAGTTATGGACGTCCTAGAAACTCTTAAAAGCTCTAAAGCAAGTGGTCCAGATAATATAAGTCCGAAAATTCTCAAGGAATGTAGACTAGGTCTCGCTAAACCACTTACTGAAATGTTCAATTTTTTCCTTTCCCATTGTTACTTTCCAACTGAGTGGAAAAGAGCTAATGTATCCCCAATTTTTAAAAAGGAGAATCCGAATCTAGTCACTAACTATAGGCCTATATCGTTGCTCAGCTGTGTTGGCAAGGTGTTCGAAAGATGTATATTCAAACAAGTTCTGGCTTTTCTGCAGTCAAACACCTTGATTACTCCATTCCAATCCGGTTTTACCCCCAAAGATTCGACTACATTACAACTTACCGAAGTTTACAATACTGTCAGTAGTGCCCTTGACGAAGGTAAAGAAATCCGCCTTGTCTTCTGTGATGTGAGCAAGGCCTTTGACAAAGTTTGGCATAAAGGTCTTCTGTTTAAGTTGGAACAAATCGGAGTGACAGGTAATCTGCTTCGGTGGTTTGAGTCGTACCTGAGCAATCGCCAACAGCGGGTTGTCATTGATTCCGAAGCCTCATCATGGAAATCAGTTTCAGCTGGTGTGCCCCAAGGATCGATTCTTGGTCCCCTGCTGTTCATCATATACATCAATGATATAGTTGAAAAAATTTCAAGTAACATCCGCTTGTTCGCCGACGATACAACGATCTACTTAATAATAGAGAACCCAGACTTGGCTGCTAATATTTTAAACCAAGACTTGAAACAACTCGAAGATTGGTCCAATAAATGGCTTGTTGACTTCAACCCATTAAAGACTGAGTCCCTATTAGTTTCACGAAAAAGTGATAGAAATTGTCACCCCCCTCTGAAAATGCGTAACGAGAGCATTTCCGAAGTAAGTAGTCATGCACATCTTGGTATACTTTTAAACAGTCAGGGTTCCTGGAAAGAACACATTGAAGCAATAGCCTCCAAAGCATGGAAGCGAATTGGTCTTCTAAGAAAGTATAAATACAAATTTGATCGCAAAACATTAGAAACAATATATCTGACTTTTATTAGGCCGGTTCTTGAGTATTCAGATACAGTTTGGGATAATTGTGCTGAGGGCGAATCCGACGAACTGGAACGTATCCAGTTGGAAGCTGCCAGGATCGTAACAGGTGCAACCCGTAGCGCCAGTAGGGAACTTATTTATTTGGAAACGGGATGGGAAACCCTAAAAGCAAGAAGAGAGAAGCACAAATTAAAACAATATTTTAAAATGTATCATAGGATGGTCCCTGCTTATGTATCCATGCTGATTCCGCCACGATCTTCGGCGTCCCACGATTACGGCCTACGCCATAACGCCGACCTCGCAGCCCCATTTTGTCGAACCCAGCATCATTACGAGTCCTTTGTGCCATCAACAACACGATTATGGAATGCGCTGCCATCACACATCAGAGAAAATAGTTCATTGCAAAATTTCAACTCGTTCCTAAATAGAAATAAACTGTTCGTTCCAAACTGCTTCAAACGAAGTAAAGACCGTAAGGCACAGACCCACCATTGTAGACTTCGCTTGTGTTGTAGCAATCTTAACGATCATCTGTTTAGAAACCATTTATCAAACTCTCCATACTGTTCATGTGGAGCCCGTGAAACGAGTGCTCACTATTTGTTGCACTGTCCGTTCTATGTAGAGAGCAGACAGCGCACACTAGCAACACTGACATTCACAATTTCAACGGATATTCTCTTGAATGGAAATGCTGAATACACAGCGGAAGCAAACAGCCTAATTTTTGAAAAAGTACAGAGTTATATTACTGCTTCCAAGAGATTTTACTGAACACACCTGCAGTGCTCGCCCCTCTTGTGCTCTCCCTTTATTAAAGGAAGCAGCTGCCTTTGCCCCAGACACCCCCACCCCTTCACCTTTCCCCTTCTTTCCTCTTTCATATTATTTTGTTTCAATCATAGTCTCTTCCATGCCATGAAAGTCTGATGTATTTGTTGATTGCAGGAGACAGCTTACATAAGCTTCGGCTTGCTGCTGAATCCACTTTCTAATACTGTATCTCAGCATGCTGTTCTATACCTTGTATATTTATATGCAGTATTGAAATAAAAAATAATGTTTAAACTAAATAGTTAATTCGGTTACCCGAGATTCGTGTGTGGAAGCCATGGGTTCAACAGCACGCGATACAGGTGTGTTCAAATTATTTTGACAATGTGTGAATTCAGTTGTATTGGAATTGTGCAGAGAGGACCTCGTGTTACGCGTTGCTGTGCTGGGAGGAGAGGTAAGGTTACTCATAATTAAAGAACATCGTTCACGTTCTTTCTCTCCTGAAACAGAATAATTGTTTATCGTCTATCGATGCGAGGTACCGCCCATCCAGCATATGTACATCCCCAGGCAAAATCCCAATTAACACTACACCAGTCATTACTGGCATTCGGCATTTCGAGTTTTATTTTTGAATACTTTTGTTAATTAATTATGAGTATCCTTTATTGTTTGCTCACAATGAACATGCGGCATATAATGTTATACCGGTTAATTACGTTTAAGTGATGATCGTCCTTCGTTTCCGCAGATTCCTGATACGCGTAAATCAGGTCAAGATATCCCGACCTTTCAAATGGAACGCCGGAGGTCAACATAGTATAGTCCGTTTCCAACTCCCTCTTTGGGTGATAAATTTTTCGTGTGTTAAACCATGGGGACAATTTATCACCCTACTAGGTAATTAAAGCAACAATTTATGAAAGGCCTTTATTGTTCGAATAAACGGCCATTTATGGGATAAAACATAAAACATCAGTATGGACTTGTGAAAATGTAAAAATTATCAACGAGTTGACAAATGTATTTACCGTTGTCAACCGAACATGTGAGAGTGATGTATGCACAGTGGTTCGCAAAATTTATTTATTTATTGGGGTTTAAGGACACTTTCGATAGCCAGGGTTGCCTCGTGAAAGACAGTGTTACTGGTGGAGGAAACCAAAGTACCCAAAGAGAACCACCATGCAGCGGCAAGCAACTGTCATAACCTCCAACGCACTAACACCACACAAGCAGGGTTAGCATTGAATGAAGACAAGTGCACCATCGACGTGCAGTAAGCTTTACACGCTAAAAACTAAAGTATTAAAAACTACACTTGAAGTGCTGTATTTAACACTTACCAAGTGCTGAACTAGCACTTTGTTAAAGTGTAGATATCCCAGAACTTGACAGGTGTTACAATAATACCACTTGACAAGTGTAATGTCACGACACTTAAAAGGAAACAACGTAGATGACGCGGATCAGGCTCGAACTCTCGAGCCAGATCCGCGTCATCTGCGCCGTGTCCATTTAATTATGTATCAACCAAGCGCAAATCAAATTATGGACAATTCTGGAAGAACCACCAATGCTGGACACATGGGAAGTGCCATCCATTCAAGTTTCAGATGTCTGACGATTGTAATGTCCAAGTCCTTAAAGCATTGCACTTTGAGTGTTAAAATCAAACCCTAAGAGTTAGAATGGGTTTAACACCTTGAAAGTGTCAGTTTTAACACTTTAGTTTTTAGAGTGTAGTACACAGTGTCACCGTGCCCCCACGTGGTCATTTGTGATTAACAAATTAAGGAAACAACGCAGTCACACTTGGCAGGGATTGAACCGTGAACCTTTCGATTTGAAGTTGAATGCCTTAACCACTGAGCCACCACGCTCCCGATTCGCAAAATAAACCCTTCCAAATGTCAAAGAGGCTTCGTTCAAGTAGGTATTGAAATTCGATGTAATAACCAGCTTTAACATTGTTGTTTGAATTTTATACCGAATGTATGTATATCGTGTTCAATCCTATCGAATCATTCCTGCATTTATTCAATTCAATTTTGTGGCACAGTTTGATGGACTTAAAATCCACAGCTAATTTTAATACGTAAAGTTAAAATATTAAACAACTAGAAAGAATGTGTGGTACTTTGAATTGACAATAAAGGCGTTACTGTGCGCGAATTCAATATCTTGCCCTTTATGCGACAAATGGCAAATCGATTTCTTTAAAACAGCCAATAGTGCTTCAAGAACTACCAAGCACCGAAGAGACTGCATTTCCAGGCAGTACAGCCATATGTAAGACAGTACAAGTATTTTCAAGTTTCCACGGCGAACATTGGTTCGGCATCGGAATGTGGTGTTGAGGATAAATTATTTTCATTCAAATACTAGAACCTTTGGAGATAATTTATTTTTTGTAAGTATCATTGTGACACAGAAATATGGGTGCATTAAAAGACACTCTATCTTTTCTAGTTGTTCTAAACACGGCAAAAAATGTTCCAATAAGCATTGTATTGAACAAACGAATTAAGCAATTTTCTATTTTGTTTATATGGTTACATATCGAACTGAGGAAACAGTAAAACTAACTGAAAACTTAAATGTTTAAAATTCTTATTACCTTCGGCGAATGGATTGACGTGGACTCTTTCGGAGCTGCCTAGTGGTATGGTGACGAGCGTGCCATTTAACCGATTTCACCAACCAATTGCGCCTAGAACATATACAGCACTATGACAAACTTAATAGCGCATTGTTTTCAGCCAGAAAAATGACACTAAGTCTTGTTTGTTTAATTTATTAACCCTTTACTCAACGCAGACGATATCAAAATTTATTATTTTCAATATAGCTTTTTCAAATTTTACAAAACATATCGACAAAACCATATCATGTAGATCTCATTGGAACGGAACTTCGACGAATGGTTTGACGCGTGTTCTTTCGAAGCTGCTTGGTCGTATGGTCACAAGCGTGGCATTTAATCATCCATCAATTATTGCGCCAGAAGCATATTCAACTCTATGGCAACTCAACCCTTTGAAACCGAAAGACTGCTTTTCTGCACCAGGATCGTGATATAACCAGACTTCATGAAGTAGATAGTTGCCCAGTGAATTTGTGTGGAAGACCAATCAAGATCTTCAACGTGCAGCCATAAGGCTGCACGTTGAAAATATTGATTGGTCACGTATTTTAACTTTTCCAATTGATGACACTGAACTGGCGTGGAGGATACGACCAGTATGCAATGGGTTAATACTGTATTGTTTTTACCCAAAACAAATGACATATGTTTTGAAATTTGTTTAGCCAAAATTACTATGTATTTTAATTTATTAACCCTTTAGCCAATGCAAACGATATCAAAATGTATTATTTTAATTTTCTTTTTTTTCCAATTCTGCAGTTTCGACAAAACCATATGATGTGACCCCTCAACCTCGTTCCAATGAGAGGTCACATGATATGGTTTTGTTGAAATTTTTCGAAAAATCTTTTTTTTTCAACTGCAGAAGTCACATATTACGTGGATGGGTGCGATGGGGCCGATGCGTCAGGTAAATGGTTTTCTTTTGAAAATGGCGCGAGCTGTGGTTGCTGGTATGTGTTGGAGAATGTAAATAAATCCAACGAGTCTTTTTAAGTGTTAGCGGAGTAGTTATATTGGTATGATCCGATGAGTTGATGCTATAATACCTATCTATGAGCCTAGAAGTATTTTGCCGTACAGTTTAGCGAGATAGTGGAGGAGATTCATGTTGACCTTGGTTCCCATCACATAATTTCGTTCAATCGGATGCAAAGACTTGTTTGGGGTAAATTTCGGAGCCTAGTGGATCACTTAACTCTGCCTACTGACATTTTGTATCAATGTCCTATAAACCTAAATCTAAACGTAAACGGTTTAGTCCTCAGAAACATGAGTGGAAAGGCATTCAGTAGCTGAATTACAAAAAGTATCTGAGGCTGACAGTGAGCGGGTGTCCGAGGACGAGGGTGACGGAATGGCTTTTTCAGATGCCAACCTTAGTGCCTTAGCTTCCCGTCTTAAGGCTGTGATGCTAGAAGATGTAAAGGTGTTGATAAGTCAAACGATCAAAGAGACGGTGACGGCAGCTGTTAAGGAGTCGAATAAGGAACTAGTAGAGGAGATTAGAAAACTGAGAGAAGAAAATGGTAGACTGGCTGGAGAGGTGAGTCGACTCGAGCTCAGGGTAGACGACTTGGAGCAGTATGGAAGGAGATACAGCTTACGAGTAAGTGGTTTGAAGGAAGAGAAAGGGGAATCCACTGACAAAATTATTTTAGACTTAGCTGACAAGATAGGTGCACAGCTAAAAGAATCAGATATAGACAGGTCACACAGGGTCGGTCCTATTAAAAACAGCGGTGATAGACAGATAATTGTTAGGTTTACCAACTATGGTGCCAGGAGGAGAGTGTACAGTACCCGAAAGGACTTAAAAACAATGGCGTTTAATAACAAAAAGTGTTATATAAACGAAGATTTAACTAAATATAAGCATAATTTACATTCCGAAGGTCTTAAGTTGAAAAGGATGAAGAAGATCCAGAATGTGTGGACTACTGATGGTAAACTCTTCATTAAAGATAATAATGACATGATCTCTGTTCTGAGAGTTTCTAAAGAATTTGAGAAGTATCAGGGAACTTAATTCACTGTTATTACTCATAAGCACAGATCTACAGATCTATAGATCTATGTTCCAAATAAGGATCCCAATCCTGTCGAAAACACAAGATATTATATGTACATATGTATATATGCATATATAAAATATTATACATGTCTATAGTACTCTATATCTAAGGAGTTGAGTGTAAAAATGTAGATATAGAAACACCTGGATCCTCTGGGATGCAGGTGTTGCTATATACACAATATTACAGCACTAACTGTATTTATAAGATCTGCTGCCATAGAAAACTACCTACACTCCCAATACGGGCCTACCCATAAGTACTTGTATTACAAAGATCAGGGTGTTGCAATAAAAACATAGTTATGACACCAACTGTAGTTAGAGGAGTGTTATCTTATACATATAGTTACAACAATAACTGTACTGAACACAATTACCTACCTACCTTGCCCATAACCACAAGTGCCTTTTTATAACTGAGATAATATATATAAATATTATACACATAGTCACAGCAGAAACTGTACTTGATATAATTAACTACCCTTCCTACTTATGGATATTTAGATATTATATCTATTAACTGTACTTTATATACTTGTGGGCTTAATGTAGTAGTGTACATATAGCAACTCTTGGATCCCATGGGATCAAGGTGTTGCTATATACACATAGTTATGTCACCATCTGTAGTTAAGGTGTGTTGACTTGTACACATAGTTACAGTACTGAACACAATTACCTACCTAAATGCAACGTGTCCTTAATGTAATAGTGTATATATAGCAACACCTGGATCCCATCGGATCAGGGTGTTGCTATATACATATAGTTATGACCCCACCTGTAGTTAGAGGTGTGTTGACTTTATACATCTCATGGGATCAAGGTGTTGCTGTATACACATAGTTATGTCACCAACTGTAGTTAGAGGTGTGTTGACTTGCATACATAGTTACAGTACTGAACACAATTACCTACCTAAATGCAATGTTGCCATAATGTAATAGTGTATATATGGCAACACCTGGATCCCATGGGATCAGGGTGTTGCTATATACATATAGTTATGACACCAACTGTAGTTAGAGGTGTATTGACTTTATACATCCCATGGGATCAGGGTGTTGCTATATACAAATAGTTATGTCACCAACTGTAGTTAGAGGTGTGTTGACCTGTACACATAGTTACAGTACTGAACACAATTACCTACCTAAATGCAATGTTGCCTTAATGTAATAGTGTATATATAGCAACACCTGGATCCCATGGGATCAGGGTGTTGCTATACACATATAGTTTAGACACCAACTGTGTTATAGGTGTGTTGACTTATACACATAGATACAGCAATAACTGTACTAAACACACTTACCCACCTTACCCTTAACCGTAAGTGTCTGTTTATACAATTGAGATAATACACATAAATATTATTCACATAGTTACAGCAATAACTGTACTTAATATAATTAATTACCCTTCCTACTTATGGATATAAAGATATTTTATCTACTAACTCTATTCTATGTACTTGTGGGCTTAATGTTATAGTGTTGATATAGGTGATATAGTAACACCTTGATGCCATGGGATCAGGGTGTTGCTGTAAACACATAGTTATGCTACCAACTGTAGTTAGAGGTGTGTACTAACAATTACCTACCATGCCCATAACTATAAATGCCTGGGGCTTAATGTAATATTGTAGATATGGCAACACCTGGATCACACGGGATCAGGACATTGCTATATACACATAGCCATGACATCAACTGTATTTAGAGGTGTGTTGGCTTATGCACATAGTTACAGCAATAACTGTACTGAATACAATTACCTACCTTACCCATAACCATTCTGCTTGTTTCTAGAAATGAGAGAATGTATTTAAATACTGTACAGATAGTTACTGCAACAACTGTATTTAATATAATTAATTTCCCTTCCTTCTTATGTATGTATAGATATTATAATGTCTACTGACAGTACTCTATATATTTGTGGGCTCCGTGCAATGGTGTGGATATAACAACAGCTTGACCCCATGGGATCAGGGTGTTGCTACATACACATAGTTATGACACCAATTGTAGTTAGAGGGGTGTTGACTTGTACACATGGTTACAGTGATAACTGTACTGAACACAATTAACTACCCTACCCATAACCATAAGTGCATGTTCCTCTATTGAAAACAATATATATATATATATAAATATATATATATATATATATATATATATATATATATATATATATATATATATATATATATATATATATAACTTCGTCAAACACCTTTATAAAATATTTGATGAAGTGTATATATATATATATATATATATATATATATATATATATATATATATATATATATTGTGTATATTAATAGCAATAACTGTACTAAATATAATTCATCACCCTTCCTGCTCATGTATATATAGATATTATATTTGTTAACTGAACTTTATATACTTGTTGGCTTAACGTAATAGTGTAGATATGGCAACACCAGGATCCCAAGGGATCAGGGTGTTGCCATATACACATAGTTACGCCACCAACTGTGCTTAGATATGTGTTGAGTTATACACATGGTTACAGCAATAACTGTACTGAACATAATTACCGACCTTAACGTAATAGTGTAGATATGGCAACACCAGGATCCCACGGGATCAGGGTGTTGCCATATACACACAGTTACGACACCAACTGTACTCAGAGATGTGTTGACTTATACACATGGTTACAGCAATAACTGTACTGAACATAATTACCTACCTTACCCATAACTATCAATGCCTGTTTCTACAATTTATATATGCATATATATGTGTATATGTATGAATGTATGTGTGAGTATGTTTATAACATACATGACTCAATTTCCCTAATACACGTGGTTACAGCAATAACTGTACTGAACATAATTACCTACCTTAATGTAATAGTGTAGATATGGCAACACCGGGATCCCACGGGATCAGGGTGCTGCCATATACACACAGTTACGACACCAACTGTACTCAGAGATGTGTTGACTTATACACATGGTTACAGCAATAACTGTACTGAACATAATTACCCACCTTACCCATAACCATTCTGCTTGTTTCTAGAAATGAGAGAATGTATTTAAATATTGTACAGATAGTTACTGCAACGCCTGTATTTAATATAATTAATTTCCCTTCCTACTTATGTATATATAGATATTATAATGTCTACTGACAGTACTCTATATATTTGTGGGCTCCGTGCAATGGTGTGGGTATAGCAACAGCTTGACCCCATGGGATCAGGGTGTTGCTACATACACATAGCTATGACACCAATTGTAGTTAGAGGGGTGTTGACTTGTACACATGGTTACAGTGATAACTGTACTGAACACAATTATCTACCTTACCCATAACCATAAGTGCTTGTTCCTCAAATGAAAACAATATATATATATATTGTGTATATTAATATCCATAACTGTACTAAATATAATTCATCACCCTTCCTGCTCATGTGTATATAGATATTATATTTGTTAACTGAACTTTATATACTTGTGGGCTTAACGTAATAGTGTAGATATGGCAACACCAGGAGCCCAGGGGATCAGGGTGTTGCCATATACACATAGTTACGTCACCAACTGTACTTAGAGATGTGTTGACTTATACACATGGCTACAGCAATAACTGTACTGAACATAATTGCCGACCTTAACGTAATAGTGTAGATATGGCAACATCAGGACCCCACGGGATCAGGGTGTTGCCATACACACACAGTTATGACACCAACTGTACTCAGAGATGTGTTGACTTAAACACATTGTTACAGCAATAACTGTACTGAACATAATTGCCTACCTTACCCATAACTATCAATGCCTGTTTCTACAACTGATATATGCATATATATGTGTATATGTATGAATGTAAGTGTGTGTATGTTTATAACATACATGACTCAATTTTCCTAATACACGTGGTTACAGCAATAACTGTACTGAACATAATTACCTACCTTAACGTAATAGTGTAGATATGGCAACACCCTGTTCCCACGGGATCAGGGTGTTGCCATATACACACAGTTACGACACCAACTGTACTCAGAGATGTGTTGACTTATACACATGGCTACAGCAATAACTGTACTGAACATAATTACCTACCTTGCCCATAACCATTCTGCTTGTTTCTAGAAATGAGAGAATGTATTTAAATATTGTACAGATAGTTACTGCAACAACTGTATTTAATATAATTAATTTCCCTTCCTACTTATGTATATATAGATATTATAATGTCTACTGACAGTACTCTATATATTTGTGGGCTCGGTGCAATGGTGTGGATATAGCAACAGCTTGACCCCATGGGATCAGGGTGTTGCTACATACACATAGCTATGACACCAATTGTAGTTAGAGGGGTGCTGACTTGTACACATGGTTACAGTGATAACTGTACTGAACACAATTATCTACCTTACCCATAACCATAAGTGCATGTTCCTCAATTGAAAACAATATATATATATATTGTGTATATTAATAGCAATAACTGTACTAAATATAATTCATCACCCTTCCTGCTCATGTATATATAGATATTATATTTGTTAAATGAACTTTATACACTTGTGGGCTTAACGTAATAGTGTAGATATGGCAACACCAGGATCCCAAGGGATCAGGGTGTTGCCATATACACATAGTTACGCCACCAACTGTGCTTAGATATGTGTTGACTTATACACATGGTTACAGCAATAACTGTACTGAACATAATTACCGACCTTAACGTAATAGTGTAGATATGGCAACACCAGGATCCCACGGGATCAGGGTGTTGCCATATACACACAGTTACGACACCAACTGTACTCAGAGATGTGTTGACTTATACACATGGTTACAGAAATAACTGTACTGAACATAATTACCTACCTTACCCATAACTATCAATGCCTGTTTCTACAACTGATATATGCATATATATGTGTATATGTATGAATGTATGTGTGAGTATGTTTATAACATACATGACTCAATATTCCTAATACACATGGTTACAGCAATAACTGTACTGAAGATAATTACCTACCTTAACGTAATAGTGTAGATATGGCAACACCAGGATCCCACAGGATCAGGGTGTTGCCATAAACACACAGTTACGACACCAACTGTACTCAGAGATGTGTTGACTTATACACATGGTTACAGCAATAACTGTACTGAACATAATTACCTACCTTACCCATAACTTTCAATGCCGGTTTCTACAATTGATATATGCATATATATGTATATATGTATGAATGTATGTGTGAGTATGTTTATAACATACATGACTCAATTTTCCTAATACACGTGGTTACAGCAATAACTGTACTGAACATAATTACCTACCTTAACGTAATAGTGTAGATATGGCAACACCCTGGGGTGGTACGTGTATCCGCAGACACGTCTGTGTATCTAGTGTGAGTGTGTGTGGGGGTGATGAGCGAGCGTGCGCGTGTGGGTTTCATTTGTGTGTGTGTGTGCGGGGATGTGCGTGTGGTGAATGCATCAGTTTGGATAACCTTCACATGCCTGAATGTGGATGTTATTGCCAAGAGCACAGACAGATCACTTATCGTGTCATATTGTCTTTTTCTAACCCACATCTGTACCCCGGTGTGTAATGCTTGAGTAGTATTCTGGATAACAAACAGAATAGTGAATCTTTTGTTTGTCAGTACAGCCGTCTCGTTACGCCATATTAGAACTTCCTGAGTGGACGGTAGTTGATCGCCACGTGCAAAATTAATATTATTGTGACAATAGAGATGCTTGATATGGTCATCGATTGGCTATGAGTGAACACAGCTACCTGCCAAACAAGTATCGTCAATCGACTGCATCGTGCAACGGAGAAAATAGGTCAACGTCATCGTTAACCATTGACTTCCTTTTGTTTTTGTGTGTCAGAGTGAATGCCATATATTTTGAGTTCCCTTAAGGACTATGTCATGTCAACTTGACAGCGCTATTTAGATGTAAAAAAATCACCAATAATCAGTCTTCAAAATGCATTTCCAGTTGGAAAGAGTACAGCCCAGTGTTTATTTAATGCATATAATCTATAGGGCATGCCCACATACCAGAGTTCCCAACATATAAACTTCAGAAAATAATTTTTAAATTCTTGTGATTCAACTTTTGGGAATTTAACATGACATGGTCCTTAACACAGACGCCGATTGGGTCACATAGCATATCCTTGTGACTGTTTCTTCACTCCACTTCCACAACTCATGTTGTTACACACCAGATTTCCCAACATATAAACTTCAGAAAATAATTATTAAATTTTTGTGATTCAAATTTCGGGAATTTAACATGACATGGTCCTTAACACAAACGCCGACTGGGTCACATAACATATCCTTGTGACTGTTTCTTCACTCCGCTTCCACAACTCATGTTCTTAACATACACACTGTGTATAATTCTTGTAACAATATTTTTTGCACCAGCACTTGGATGGAGATACGTTAATATATGTACGAAATTAAGGGAAACCCTTCCAGAGACACGCCGAAAAGTTTTGTACTTTTTGGAATCGTGGAATGTGGCTATCAAAAGCGACCAATACTCATCTCACTTTGTATTTCATCTTATTAACTACGACGATGGCGGTTGACCTGATGACATACCGCGTTCGTATTGGTCGTTTTAATAGTGGAAGGAATGCGTCGCATTTAGATGCGCATACACTGTATCTGATACTCATGGTTAGTAGATTCGGAATTCTTGGGCTACAGTGTGTACTATTCCTACTACTTATATTATGTGGCGACATTGAACTTAACCCTGGGCCAACTTCCGATATTTCCATTGTCCACATTAATGTCAATGGCCTCCGTCGAAAAGTTAATTTAATCCAGGCGGAATTTAGTGATTATGACATAATTTGTGTGACTGAATCTAAACTAAATGGAGACATAGATGACACAGATATTTATATTCCTGGGTATCACTTTCCCCCAAATAGGAAAGACCGCACCTGCGATCAGGGTGGAGGCATTGTTGTAAATATAAAACATAACCTATATTTTAAAACCCGTCCAGACTTAGAAGTCCCGGGTCTTGAAGCCGTATGGGCTGAAATAAGGCACACTAATAAAAAACTTCTATTAGGCACTTTTTACAGACAACCTTCTGCGCTCTCTCTTTATTGGGACCTCATTGATGAATCGCTATCACTGGCGAGAAACGATTTATCAATGAAATGTGTAGTTGTGGGCGATTTTAATGCAGACTGCTTAAATATTCACCCTAAAATTGCACTTATTCAAAACAATCATGGTCTACGGCAAATGATAACTTCGGCCACTCATGTCACAGAAACTACAAAATCATTACTTGATCTGGTACTTGCTTCATGTCCACTTTCAGTGACACAGTGTGATGTAATACCACCTGTATGTAGTGATCACCACGCGACGTTTGTGCGTATAAAATCCACTAGATCTACACTTAAGTCATACCAGCGTCAGATTTATAACTATAAAGAAACTGAGTTCAATGGCATAAATGAGGTCTTTGCTCATACAGAGTGGACAAGCCTCATCGAATCTACCGATGTTGATAAGACGGTAAGAAATGTGTCTACTTATATCACAGAAGCAACCCAAAGGTTTACCCCCTCTAAACTTGTTACAATAAGACCTAATGATAAACTCTGGGTGAATAACCATATACGCAGATTAATGAGAAAGCGTAATAAAATTCATAAAGTGGCCAAATTCAGTGATCGTCCCCAGGACTGGGAAAGTTTTCGTCGAATCAGAAATGAAACGATTAATTCCATCAGAGCGGCTAAAAGGGAATATGATATCAAACCTGAAAATTATGTGTCTACCAACAGCTCTGCCTCTAAACATTGGTGGAAGATTGTTAAAAACTTCTCGAAGCAGCAATGTAATTCTGACGTTCTCTTTCCTCCACTGTTTGAGGGCGATTCTGTTGTTGATGATCCACATGCAATAGCCAATATCTTAAATAATCATTTTGTAAGTCAGAGCAGTACAGTCAAAGATATCCCATTACCCATTATCCCTGTTAATGATCTTTCTATTGGGCAGTTAGAAATTGAGGAGGAAAATGTTAAATCTATACTAAATAAATTAGATATTAATAAGGCTACTGGTCCTGACCTAATAAATAACACCATTTTGAGAAAATGTTCTTCAGAACTAGCATATCCACTAACTCGTATTTTTAACATGTCTTTGACATTAGGGCATTTTCCAACTGATTGGAAACATGCCCACGTGCAGCCTATTCATAAAAAGGAATCCGTTAATAATAAAAAGAACTACAGACCCGTATCTTTGACTAGTAGCGTCAGCAAAGTCTTTGAAAAGGCCGTATTCAACCATGTTTACTCGTTCCTCAAAAATAATAATTTGTTAACAGACCTACAATCAGGTTTTATTCCCGGGGACTCAACAATATATCAGTTATTACTAACTGATAATTACATAAACACTTCCTTGGAAAATAGCAAAGATGTTAGGATTGTTTTCTGTGATATAAGTAAAGCATTTGACAGAGCGTGGCATAAAGGGTTACTACATAAATTACATGCTATTGGTATAAGGGGCGCTTTGTTGTCATGGTTCGAAAATTATCTTGAAAACAGAACTCAGCAGGTAGTTGTTAATGGACAAAAGTCTGATATTAAACATATTCCCGCTGGGGTGCCACAGGGCTCTGTATTAGGGCCCTTGCTTTTTAATATATATATAAATGATATTGTTAATAATATTACATCTAATATCCGTCTCTACGCTGATGATACCTCGCTATACATAACAGTTGATAACCCGGCACTTGCATCTATTGTTTTGAATCAGGACTTGAACAAAATAAGCTTATGGTCAAAAACATGGCAAGTTCTGTTCAGTCCCGAGAAAACAGTATCAATGGGTATTAGTCGCAGACACACCCCACAGGTATATCCCACTTTATTTCTTTTAGATACCCCAATAACAGAAACAGATATGCATAAACACTTGGGATTAATTTTCCACAAATCAGGCACCTGGGACACTCACGTCGATAGCATCTTGTCTAGAGTTAAGCCAATGATAAGTTGCTTTCGCAGTTTAAAGTACCGCATTTCTAGGTCTGCGTTAGTGACTCTATACAAATCCTTCATATTACCATTATTTGATTATGCTGATGTTATCTGGGATAACTGTTCAGCAGGTAAACTGGACCAACTTGAGGCCTTGCAACTAGATGCTCTACGCACTATTTGTGGGGCTACAAGAGGTACTAGTCATCGTCTTTTATACGAAGAAACTGGTTTCATAACGTTGAGAGAGCGCAGAAGTCGTCACAAATTAACAACACTTTATAAAATGAAAACGGGCATTGCCCCAAGATACTTATCGTTATTACTGCCAGAGCAGGTCTCCAATCTTACCACATATCCATTAAGGTCGTCCGAGTCCCTTAGAGAAATACGTTGCCGCACGGTAAGTTATTGTCGTTCTTTCCTGCCATCGACTGTACGAGCATGGAACGCTCTGGATCCGTCGATCCGTAACAGTGTAACTCTGCCTTCGTTCAAGAAGAAATTAGCGAATGGGGACATTTGCATTCCATCATACTATCGATCTGGCAGCCGAGAAAATCAAATTTTATTGTGTAAACTACGGCTGGGTTGTAGGGACTTGAGGGCTCATAAATTCGAAAGATTTCTCATAGATAACCCCAGTTGTGATTGCGGATGCATTTATGAGTCCCCAGAGCACTACTTCCTACAATGTCCACAATATACCAACCATAGGAACGTATTAATTCACAGTCTACGTAATATGTCCGTATGTATGTCCGATCTGTTGTTCGGTAATGAGCACTTGTCTTGGGAGGATAATGACACCATTGTGCATAATGTACACATGTACATTACCAACACTAAACGTTTGGTCCAACCATGATCCAAATTACACACTCACACACACGCGCGCATGCACGCGCATATGTATATGTATGTGTATGTATGTGTGTGTATGGGTGTGCATATATATATATATATATGTATATATATGCGAATATATAAATATATGTATATATGTATGTATGTAATATGTATGTATATGTATGTGTGTGTGTTGATGTGCGCGAGGGTGTGTGTGTGTGTGGGTGTTCTGTGTATAGATAGTAGGGCGCAATTATTCCACTTAAAAGAAAAGATAGGTAACAATTACTACAAAACTTCTAGGCTTCGTGTATCTTGTTTAAGGGTTACTACTATCTACTGTTATATTTTCATTACAATATATTGTTGTTAATATTACAACATGACTGTTGAGATATCTCCATCTTGCACTTGCACCATTTTTTTTTTCTCTTTTAAAATGCTGTAATGATAATTACTGTAGGGTGAGGCTGCTTATAGGCTCAGTCTGTTAGCTGAACCCATTTCACTTTAAAGAAATAAAATACTGATTAAAAAAAGGGTAAATGGTTAAAGAATGTTGTCCCTATATCCCGATACATCATGTCTTTTGAGTGGTCAGAATGCCTTGGACAAATATCCATGGCAAAGGGTGCGACCAGCATCCAAGGTATATGAGAGCGTGCACCATTCAGGGTATAAGCGCACGCGAAACATAGGTGGTATATGGTTTAAACGAAAGCTTTCCGCATTTGCTTGCCTCTATATAAAAATCGAAAAAAGAAACTTGAAAATAGTCACAAATATCATCAGATTTCCGACAATTCGATCATATTTTGTCATTATAAATTAAACAGTCGAATAATTAAAATGAAACAACCTGAGAAAAATAAGTGCAAATAATAATTATTTGCTCTAATTTTATTTTTTTCAGGACTGTTTCAGTTTTTTATGTCAACAAAATACTGTTTCCTGGTTTTCTTAACGACACAAGGGATATAACTCTATCTGTTGTCTTCTGCGTTTGTAAAAACAAAACATTTATCCAACTGATTGCGGATCATGAGAAACGCGTCCGCAAATTTATTTCCACTATGTTTCTATTGTGTTTCAAACGGCACAAAAACGTTATCTCCGCCGACATGTATGGTATATAGAGATTTAATACCTGGCCACTAAGTTTGGTCTTTGTTTCTTGGGGTTCATAACTCAAGAAATAATCAGAAACAAACGATAATTCTTTATAATTAAACTTAGTGGCAATAAATTTAAACACTCTAGTTTGCAGAGTTGAAATAAAAACCAAGTCGCATCATGCATAATGTGATAATGGAATAAAAAAGGCTTAGTTTTCTCAAATTTTGTTTGAAATAACGATACATTTCAGTGAAACATTGTTCTTGTGTCATTGCAATTTTATTGCCCAATGAATTGCGTAAGTCAAAAGGAACGTCATAGGCCACGTTCACACAAGACTTCAATCTTTTTTTCCACTTGACGGGAGGGTGCTTTATTGCATATAAACAAACTGAACATGGAATAACAAGCATGAACGGATTTCATTGTTTATTAAATTATATTTCGAAAGTCATTTTATTATGATGAGATGGGTATTAATTACTTTTCATGTTGAAACAACATGCCCCACTGCCACACTGTGCAACGTAATTTCTAAGACAGACATTGGGACGTGGTTTAGGGCGGGCCTAAATGCGTTTTAGCGATTCATTGTTTTATGAAAAGAAAAAAAAATACTTTAGCCGATCTTTTTGCCTGAAGATGCATGAACTGAAAGTAGGTTTAATCATAAAGCTGTAAAGTAAACCAGACTGGCGTTATTGACTCGATACAATAATTCAATATTTTACCCAACGCAGACGATATCAAAATTTATTATTTTAATTATTGATTTTTAAAATGCTTAATAGTTTTTCAATAAAACCACATCATGTGACACCTCATTGGAACGAGTTCATTGATCTCGTTCCAATGAGGGGTCACATGATGTGGTTTTGTTGACTTTTTTTTTGAAAAATGTATTTGTGTCGATTGTTTAATTTGTAATTAGACTGACAGATGCGACAGATCCGTTAAGTAAAGGGTTAAACATACTGACAGCTTTGATAAAAGTGATCGGGGATTAACTATTATTGGCATTACATTTGCATGAGTTTTACAATGAATAAACTGAACCAGATGATGCGATACGATTGATGCTACAGTTAAAACTAGAAGTCCTGTCATGAAATGTGCACAAATAGCACGTTGATATGCGCGTTAATGTACGCGTTATGGCCCAAGTAAAGCTATCAAATTCTGTACATATGGCCTGTGCACAAGCAATGTTTCAGCCAATGGACCTCCGGGTAACCCGGAGGTCCATTGGCAGAAACATTGCATGTGTTTGCTATGAGTAACCAAGAGAACCTGCCGTGCTGTGGATGCCATTTGATATGGAAATTGCGCGCAATTCCAACGCTCAATTAAGCCCAGATAAGCGCACTATTCGTAACAGGACTTCTAATTTTAACTGTATGTTGGACTTGTGGAGTTGAGTAACTGCTAGATGGGTGAATATGTGTTTCACAAAATGAATGCAACCCATATTATACGGCGCGTGCGATATTTTGTTTCTACATTCGTATCCGTATTTGGCATGCGTAGTTACTGGTGGCACCGACGGATGTCCGCCTCGTCCTCACTCTATGGCTTGTCAGTGGCTGTATGCTAATATTGTTGAAGGCCTGTGCTTTCCAATAAAAGGTTTAGTTTATTCGGGCAACTGGCGGTCGAAAGTAAAGCAAGGCCATTGATCAGTGCAGGCTGTAAGAGCTCATTTTATGTCTTCGTTAAATGAGGAGGCCAGTCTGTTGTTCAGATAGAAAATTGTTGATAATTTAGTGTCCTTGCTTTATGTTTACCCTTTGGACCCGAAAGCCCGTTTTACGGTTCAGGATAACGATACAACCTGAAATCATAAAATAGATAGTTGCTCAGTAAATTTGGGTGTCAGATTATTTTATTTATTATTTGTTTATTGATGTTCAGGGTCACATATTTTTGCACAATGGCTAATACTGACAACGACAGTTTTACGGGTGTAGGAAGCTGGAGTACCCGGAGAGAACCACCAACCAACGTCGAGCAGCTGTCAGCTCCCCAACATTCTAACTCCGCACAAGCAGGGTTAGCATTGTTTGAAGACAAGTGCACCATCGACGTGCAGTACGCCTTAGTTCACAATGCCACCGTGCTCCCGCCTGGACAATGGGGATGAAGTGTCTTGACCAAGGACACAACGTGGTTGCCACGGGTGGGATTCGAACCGAGGACCTCTCGGCTTGCAGACTGAAACTCTACCTACTCAGCCACCACCCTCTCCCTCCCATTTGTGTGGTAGACCAATCAAGATTGTCAACGTGCAACCATAAGGTGGCGAACTCTAGTTGAGTTCACAGAGCATAAACAAAAAAAAAAAAAACAAAAACAAACGAATGGTTGAAAAAATGTGAAATGGGTTTGGACAGCTGAGAACGTTGTTAAATTTGTGTCAGCTGGGTGTTTAACCCTGTTGAGACGGCAGAGCAAAACAGGAAGAGAAAATCATGACCGTAAAACGAGGATTTGACTTGCTTGCAAGTGAGGCTTTGTACCAGAGACCATATCGATCAAAATCAGCATCAGTGTTGGTCAATGGAAATGTGATATTAGTGAAGAAAATGTGTAGCACGTTGCATGTAAGAAGCGCATGCTAATGCTTTCTCAAAAGTGCATGTTGCGATTCACCTGGACGTTACAAGCATCTCTAAGGTTTTTTAGTTTGGTGATTTTGAATGTTATGTCGAAACTTACTTACTCCAGACCCGAAGAAAAGTTTAATTTTGCGAGCTGAATCAACGCGGCTTCTTTGCATCTGAACGATCAGTGGCAGTCCGCATAGGGACATTTCGATGGCAGTTTGGTATCATCTTCATAGACCATTCGACAAAAATGGTTCTACCGGGGTAGGAGGGGGGGGGGGGGGGGTCGGGAAGACCCTAGTTCGGCCCAACAGTAGAAAATTTTGATTTGTGAAATTGAAGGAACGCTGTTTCCTTTCATCTGGGAGATCAATGGCAAATTAGACTGCTGTATGTCGTTTCGATATACCGACAGTTTATGCAATAAGATCAATTTCGCCTTTTGGTCATTTTCTCGAAATTTCACGTAGCAACAGATGTTGGTCTGCATCAATATTAGGGGCGCCAGAGGAAACCAAATAGAAGGCCCACCGGGAATTTTCCCGGTGGACAATACGATCAGTCCGCCTCTGTTCGACAATTAAGGGATATTGGCCCCGGGATGAAAGCAATTAAGCAGTACATTTTATCACCTGTTTGCTCGTAGCTCTTTAAGATCGTGATATGTTAGCTCCCTTGACTGCAGCGCTTGGTTTCTATTATTTTCTTTGTCCATCTTATTTAAAACCGATTGAGGAAGACCCAAAATTTCCTCAATGATTACATCAATTTTGAATTTTGAGGGCGCGCATTTTGTACTTTGTACATTGAAACATTGAAACTTACATTTACTTCGATATATGATTTATTTAACCGGAAGACTATTGGTATCTTCCCAGAGTGTAATGCTCAATGCATAACTAGTGTCAACTTTACGGTTTAACAAATACCTCAAGACCCCAATGACTGCAAATAAGTCTGAGTTGGTAATACTCCGTTGATCTTTCAAATTGGTGTGTTCTGTGTTGATCACTTGTATTGGGGTGACATTATTACATCAATTTCTTGAGAACGTTGACTTTCATTTGAATACATATATAATTCGATTTTGATTGTGTAATTGACAGACAAAATTCGTATTGTGAGTTTGCTTTGTTAACCCATTGTTGCTGTTTGGACATTGGAAGTTGCGTCTTTTGTGGGTCTTGCTTTGTGCAGTGAATAATTACATTGTTAATGTAGTTATACGTTTTGGGTCCAAATACTCAATTCCCATTGGTCAGCTGGATGAAAACGTCATGATCAAATGTAATTCATTTTCCAATGAATACATTTGGTCGAACTTGGACCCGCATTTACGGTAGAGCGCAGTTGACAGAATGTAATTCGGGCGGTGTTTGGGCGGGCTTTTAACTTTTAGCGCCTCTCGCAGTGATCAAGTCCGCTGCTGTTTCTTTGGTGACATTTCCCAACTGTTGCATAAAGCCCGTTACGAAAATACTCGTTTCCATTTCTAAAGTTGTGAAAATTAAAAATCAGAGTTGTGCGCTTTGTCTTTTGTGTGAGGGTGGTTTTTCGCCTCGTTCGTTCGTACATGTTTTATTTCGTCTTTCTGCTTTGTTGTTTGGGAAAAAGTAGTTTAAACAGTTACGGAATGTAATTATAAGAATTGAATGCAATTTTGATAATCTTTATTGGAGTGTGAACGTGTGAGAATGGGTACAAATTGTATGAATCCCTTCCCTTGCTTTGTGCAGTGATTGTTTTGCACCGAATATGTTATTCAAACGTTTTGGCTTAGGGTTGAGTGGAGGAGACCAAATGTTTACTCCTGCTGTTTGAACTATTTGCAATTGAGTTATACCTTTGTTGGATTAGCGAGTTTCATCAAATTCTCGATACTCGACTTGAGTATAATATATCACCATACGAACCTAATAATTAGAAGGCACATACCCCAAACAATTCAGCATGCAGCACAAACCAATGAGCCCTTTAGTAGGGTCATATCTCATAATGCATGCCGGCAACTGATACGATTATACATGCTAAAGATTATACCAACCAAATAATATGATTTAATTCATTTATTGGAAACACTAACAGCCCCGACGTCGTATCATTCAAATCAATCAGTAAAGCACATACATTCAACAATGTCGTATGCATTCACAGATTAGCCTTAGAGCGAGGGTTAGGGATATATGGAGAAAATGGGTAGGTAAGTCAATCACCCTCAGTTTACTTCCAGTGCTATCGACTATTACACATGCCTAGTCTAATAGGAGTTCATAAACAAAACAATATACACGTCGTATCATATGGGCCGGAATCATTTAGTGGAAAACATACTCACCCACGCAGCAATTACTCGATATCCACAAACCACGCATCGTATCAATCGAGTAACATAGACTAATTGTATTCATTGTAAAGCACAGACACACGTAATGCATTTCACAGTTAACCAGCCATCAATTTCATCAGTGTTGCTGTGATGTTCCAACTCTGCTATAGTATCGCCAACGTCAGTCTGAATTACCTGCCTGCCTTCAGACCAATGCACGTTATGTCAAACAGGACTTACACTGTAAGTTACGTAGATGGTGGGTTGAAGCTGTGAGCAAGACAAAACAAACATGTCGAATCACGATAATAATCAGATAACCCCCCCCCCCAAAAAAAAAAAAATTAACTAATGATAAACACAAAAGTTGTATGGGTGTTAACCATAATTGTTGACTCATGGATTTCTCAGTGAGTGTAACTGTACTACTTGTCGGCCATAGTGTGGAGTTGGCACCTTGTCCAACTGGTCAAAATCAAACAAAAAATAGCCGTGCGGGTTAGTCAACAAATTATACCTGATCAGAGTTTGAAATATCACCAAATGAAGCTGGACTGAAATATCCACACGTACTACAATTATGCTCTTGCACAACCAGGCTACATCCGATTTAAATAACAAATACTACCCAACAGTATTTTGTGATTTCCTATATAGTCCCTGAAGAAACGCTCTGTCTCCACATGTTTCTCCTATCGGTAGACTTGGTTCGCAGACCACTTTGTTGACCAGAACAGCAGAGCTGCCCCATTGAATCCAACTTCAGCAAAAAGCTAGCTATTCAAGTTTATATTGAGGCAACTGGTCGGGAGATATCTCATCTGCCTGCCTCGACTCACCGCGACAAACCATCTGAGTAAGAACGTTCAGCCCTACACAGTCTATATCAACGTGATAATATTGTTATCAAGCATGCCGATAAACGTTCGTCATTTGTAATTATGGATCGGTCAGCATACGTAGCTGCATAAGACAGACAGCTAGCTTTCAGACGCATCCGTTTATAATCAACTGGATAACAACCTCATACAGAAGTACTCTGAGCAAGTAACTGAAGCAATTACAGAAGTAATCAAGATTTGCACATATCCGAAGAAACCCGTGACTACCTGGTTCCAGGCAAACCTCATGCGGGTAGATTATACCTTCTGCCCAACCTTCATAAAGAAGGTAAGTCAGGTCGCCCAATTATCGCAGGGAACAATTACCCCACAGAAAAACATTCTGAGTTCGTTGATTTTCACATTCAACCACTCGTTGAAAAATTGTCATCCTGCCGAAGAGGTACCACACAGTAACTCAGAAAAATGAACAGACTGGGTGAACTTCCAGATGTCACTATACTCTGTACTATGGATGTAGTTCCTCTCTGCACAAACATCACACCGTACGATGTTGTCAAAACATAAAGGGAGGCGCCGGGCATGCGATCTCGCCTACACCCGCCTACGGAAAATATTGTGGATCTTATAAATCTTGTTCTAATAATGAATATTTTTCAAATTAATGACGTGAGCTACTCAGTTCAGAGGTCAGTGAATCGGCTATGAGAAACTAATTGTATTTACTTCACCATTTGCAATGCAAATATCATGGGTACGGTGTATTGATGATATTGACTCGTTTTGCAATACGTTTCACCGCAGCATAAAAGTCACTGCTGTGATTTCGTCAGAGAGCATGACATTTCTTGATAGCAATTCACGCACTGACAACACACGCATTGTTACCAATTTGTGTTGCACACCTACATACTTACACAGTACTCGCCTCTATCCAGATGACACCCTAAATACACTGTAAAGAACATTCCATGGAGTCTCGCCATCATAATCAAGAGGATTTACTCTGATCCAGCTTGCAAAGAGACTGCCTTCAGTAACCTGTGGTCTCAAATTGTGAGCCGAAATTACAAGAGGCAGCCGGTTGACAGTGCTATCAGCAAAGCTGATAGCTTGCAACGCTATGAACTAATGTATTATCGCCCCAAAGTGCCTGCTGCATGTATATCAGTTCCTACCACATTTAATCCAGATCATCTAAACCCATCCAACTTCCTTCAGAATCACTGGGGGCTCACTGTGGTTGATCCAGGATTTGCTAAGATTTTTCCCAAGCCACACGTCGTTCCTATTAAACGACCCTAAAATATTCGCGGCATTCTTGTTCGTGCAACTCTCGAGCTAGTCAGCTCCGAACTTGGAGCCAAGCTTGTAGAAAGGCCGATTGTAAAATTTGTGTGATGATGCCTACAGTCGATTCCTTCTGCAGAACCAGAACTGGAGAAAAAAGATACAATTTTGGCTGAGTAGATTGAAAACGTTCCAATTTGGAGTTGTTTATGAAATTCAGCATGCTGGCAAAACCTAACTCCACTTCATAGAAGTGTGAACAATCACACCCATTCAAGATAATGGGGCGTGACTGTTCCATCATACAACATTGGTTGTCTACGTTTCACTCAATCACTTAATTCCAGGCATTTGTTACTGACGCTAAACCCACCGGAACTAAAATTGCGGGTGTCTAGAGAAACATTTTGGACTGAACAGCGTTGTACAGACACATCCCTGAGTTTCAAGAAACTTTCAGCACTTCTTGATTATCAGAGAGTTTTCGAAGGATATGTAAGTTAGCGTAAAAAATGGGAGTTAAGGAAATCTGAATTTTGTTCATCTCTTCTCTGGAAGCAGTTTTCTAACGGCTTTCTTTTTTTATCTGATTCCACATTGTTGAAGTCCAAACGAATTTTCCGGAGGTATATCTTCATATACTTAACAATTGTTGTTTGTGCGTGTGGGTTGTTTTATGTGCACTCTGGTGAAGATCTTCAGAAGACCGAAAGCTTGGTAGGCATGTTTGAGTGTTTTATGTGATGTTTATGTGCTGTTCAATTTAGATGAATATATACGTGGATTAAAAATCAACTTTCATACCCCCATAATCGCATCAATTCACGTTATATGTGAATATGGGACATTTATCTTTTTAATATTTGGTGGTGTGGTTTGAAAATATTGTTAGGCCTGCATCGCACCCCGCAACATTTTTTTTGTGTTATTTCGTCGTTTCAGACATTAGAGAGTTCAGTACAGTCCACGTGGATTGGTCGTAATCCAAGCGTGGGCAGTGATTTCCACGCATGTGTTTACCAGGAAATACAAATGATCAGCTGCATAATTTTAATTAACGAAAAACCGGGTTGTACCTATTATTAATATTTATTGGTGTTTAGGGCCACATACTTATGCACAGTGGCTAATCGTGACCGTGACAGTTCTACGGGTGGGGGAAGCCGGAGCACCACGAGAGAACCACCGAACATCGACGAGCAACTGTCAGCTCCTAAAAATTCTAACTCTGTTCAAGCTCCGCTCAAGCAGGGTTACAGCGGTAGAAGGCATGTGCACCATCGACGTGCAGTACGCCTTAGTACATCGCGTCATCGTGCCCCCAGGTAGGCTACCGGGATAAAGTGCCTTGCCCAAGGACACAACGTTGGTCGTCCCTGACGGGGATCGAACTCAGGATCTCTAGCATAGAAGTCCAACAGTCTACAACTGAGACACCGCGCTTCAACGCGGGTTGTACCTGATGCTTCATTAATTAAATTTTTCATGATTATTCCTATAATTAATGTTTGAAATCTAATATAATTGCGTCCGTGAAAATATTGCCCACCCGAACAAAGTGACCAGTCCACGGAGGGCGTACTGTAGTTATTTTATTATTTTTCCGTAAAAAGTACGGGCTGTGTATATACTTTATATACCTCACATCGTGGTTTTATAACTTTTGTCAACCTTATATACCCCATATAAGCTATGTTAAAGGAACCTAGACTTATGTGCTTAATGATACCTTGTAATGCCCCATATGCTCTGCCATATAAATAAAACGTTTATGTCAAGCGGGAATTCCACTAGGCATAGTAGTGGGTCCGAGCCACTGGACTGAAAACTCTAAAGTTTTTTCGGAAGTGGTCCCGACAGGAGTCGATCCTGGGTCTGTGGCAACCAATCTCCTAGCCATAAATGTTCAGCCATCATACCAACCGTGGTAATGGGGGGTTACCGAATCCACTTTAAAAGTTTTGTTTTAGCAGTGTGATTTGTTACCTCTGCACTCGGGTACTCATGCTACATCCGACACATGAAAGCCGTAAGGATACGCATGGTAATTAGGTAATTTGGCTAAATAAGTGATTTCGCAAAGCTGTTTTGTTTTCAATTCGAGTCGGATGCATGTTGATGTCGATATTGAACAGACGATTCGATTCGATGATAGAAATTCCGATTCGAAGGCCCCATACATAGAAATAAATATAATGTGGGTATTTCAAAGGTGAAAAACCTTGATGGTTTTATTTTTACTATTTATTTTTATACAGATAGCTGAAATGCTGTGTTCCAAGAAAACCCAAAGACAGGTGTTACGTTTACTGGTTGTGATCATCAGTGTTTTAATAACATTTGCTAGTTCTTGGTGTCATGTTCTAAAACCAGAGATTGGCTTCTCCAATTTGACAACGACAGCATCAATAATTGGTTCTGTGATGAAGGTTGGAAACCTGGGAAGATGTTATCATGCATGCATAGCTGACCTGGGCTGCATGTCATTTTTCTACAATAAAATCACCCAGATGTGTCAAACCCATGGTATTGTGTTCTTGACTAAGCCCTATCTCAAGGAGGACATAGGATTTGAATACTACAGAATTAACAATGGTAAGTTTATTTGAATAGGGTAGAAGAACAGCACCGGGTTATCCTATTTTCAAAAATCACATATACTACGGAACTCACACATTCAATGGCCCAGCGCAAAATGTTTTCAAGCTATCAACGTGGAATGGTCATTCATCAATTCAATGTTGATAAAATGTTCATGTCACTCTTAAATGAAAAGATAAAAGTATGTAAATAGTCTCCGACAGAACAAAATATAAATGGAACGCTCTACGAGTAGATTTTGAAGACTTTAATATGTACGAACACACTATTGTTTTCTGTGTGTTTAAAATTTCCCAACTAAAATGAATTTCCCATTTATAACTAAAAAGATGATTTTCAGAACTCTGTTCGGCTCTCGTTGCCACGACAATCACATAAAATTGCCATTGGTCCTAGTCGTTGCTGATACCGCTTCAATTTAAGGCACCTTTAAGGCATTTCTAATATATACTACAAGTCCCTCAAGCTTACTTCGACTAAAAAGACAAAATACTAAAGAGAAAAAGAAAACACACCATGAATGAAGAATTTCTGATTTTAATTAATGAAATTAATAATAGGTAATCTAAGATATGTTATTTCATCACAGAAAAAAACTAATTGTATTTCGAACCTCTCGCGACATCAGTTCTTCTATAGGGTTGCCTGCTACAGTATAGTGCTATGACTGTTAGGCGCGGGCACTATACTTAACAGGATTGTTTTTTTTAAACAGTAATTTTATTTCATTCAAAATCTGAAATGGAGTTTGGCGAACAGGCTGGGTCTATTTAAAAGCCTCCCCTCTACAACAATATTCAATTCTAATGCTGACA
This sequence comes from Pictodentalium vernedei, assembly GCA_031216915.1. Lineage (NCBI taxonomy): Eukaryota > Metazoa > Mollusca > Scaphopoda > Dentaliida > Dentaliidae > Pictodentalium > Pictodentalium vernedei. Next base: position 455,725,776 of record CM062294.1, on the reverse strand, counting down.
AGGAGTGGCGACCACATAGATTGAAGTGATATTTCACATCGTAGTACATTAATATGATCGTACAAAAAAATGTAACTATTTGAAAGTGAACTCCTTGAAAGAGATGGTACGTTTGGAGAGAAACTAACTTCTTTGTAGGGTGAATGATGGGCATCTTAACGTGTGGTAAGATTTTCGAACGGGTAAGCTTACCTTTTATGTTTATTGTCGACAGCCTGCTACGCAGGAGAAGTCAACGAATACTAATTGTTAGTGAACAGAGAGTCTGAACAGTCACAAGTGGGATATGTGAGTAGCCGACAACAACCCAACGCTGTTTAATCTCCCAGTGTCAATTATAATTGCTGGAATGCCAAAAATGCTCAATATTAGCCTCATTTGAAAATTGGGGATCTCCAAACATAAGAGTATTTAGTGATATATCAGCATTATCCAATTTGTTTACAAAGGTATTTTTCTGTGTCATATATAGCTGACAGTTTAGGACATAGCGTTCAATGCTTTATGTGCGTGTAGATTACTACATCCCATGCGCAATTTCGCGTGTAAAACGTGACCTGCTCGAGAGCCCGAAAGGTAGTACTTTGGGACACTCCACTCATCGCGTTTTATCATGCGTTTGAAAGCTTGTACTGTTATACAGTTGCGTGTTTCAGAATCCAGCCCATTCCCTAACCTAATTACCGATGGTAAAAATGAGTCTGAATAATGTCTTGTTCTACAGAACACAGCGCGAAGTTGTTCATCATTCGAAGAGAATATGCAGTCCTTTGTACAACTGTTCGGGGAAACTGCCGCGATAGATAATTTGGTGCTAGTCCATTTTTCATTTTGAAAAAGAACGTTAACTTATGTCGGATTCGCCGTGTTTTCAGGGAGACTAAACGGTTTCTCTATAAAGAAGTTCATGACTTGTACCGCGAGGCGCACCACAAATTGGACGTAGTGCATCTGACTGAAGATTTTCTAAAATGTATGCTTTCTCCTCTGTACAGTTATCCCATACAACATAAGCATGGTCAAATAAAGGAAGTATAAAGTGGCTATACAATGCAATTAGTGATGCACGCGATAGTCTATATTTTAAGCTTCAGTTAATCATTGGACTAAACTTACTTACTATGCTATCGATATGTATGTCCCATGAACCCGTACCTTGAAAAGTAATTTCCAGGTGCTTATGATGGGTAACTTCTTTAATAGCTTTATCCAGTAAATATAGCAGGGGTTGGGGATTGGGATTAGTTCTTCGTGAAATACTTAAGGCAACTGTTTTTTCAGGACTAAAAATTACCTGCCATTTTTTAGAACAATTCCCGATTTCGACAAGATCCGAGTTCATAATCCTACTTGCCATGCACGGGTCTTCTACTATCGGCGACAGCGACGTATCGGCAGCGCGTAGGCGGATGTTCGACAGGATGTTTTCAATAATGTCGTTTAAATAAATATTAAACAGCAGAGGACCGAGGACAGATACCTGTGGAGCCCCTGCTTCGGTTGCTCCGATACTTTAATGTTGCCCATTAACAACTACCACCTGACTTTGATCTTTTTGATAATCATCAAACCAGGATAACAAGTTATCCCTTATTCCCGTAGAATTAAGTTTGTAAATACGCCCGGCATGCCACACTCTGTCAAAGGCCTTACTTATGTCACAGAAAACAAAGCGAATTTCCTTGTTTACGTCCAAGGCGACTCTTATATTATTGTCTAAATCAATTAGTTGACGAACAGTGCTATCGCCTGGTACAAAGCTAGTCTGCAAATAGGTCAACAATTTATTATCAACGAGAAATTTAAAAACGTGTTTAAATATTATTTTCTCAAACACTTTACTTACACTACTATTAAAAGGGGTCGATAGTTTTCCTTTAAATTGACAGAGGACTTTCAATGAATTGGAATGACATTGGCGTGCTTCCAAACAGACGGAAAGTTTTCTTGAGACAGAGACAAGTTGAAGAACTTACTAAAAGGTGTTGCTAATTGTGCCGAGAATGTTTTAAGATAATATAGCTAATTTTGTCTGGACCACTAGCCTTTTTGGGGTCAAGATTTAAAAACAGATTTTCCACCTCGGCTGGACTAACATCAGCACAGTTTAATTGGTGTTCAGTAAAGGGGATTTGGGGTAATTCTTTTTCGATCACAGTGCTGCTTTGGCTAATAAAATATGTGTTTAAGGTATCGGCTATTACTCTGGTGTCGCTTATAACTTCATTTCCTTCAAGAAGTGGTGGGAATATGTGACTGTCGATGCATTGTTGTTTCGAAATTTTTTTTAACGTTTTCCACCAGTTCTTGGAGCTGAAATCACAAGTACTGACTGATGCGTCTCTTCAGTCGTCATATTCTTTTTCAGCCGCTCGAATGCTAGAAATTATTTCATCCCGAGCTTGCCTGAAAGCTCTCCTATCATTTGGGCTATTGGTTAATTTGGCTTTCGTGTGCGCTTTGTTCCGAACCCTCATTTGTCTCCTAGTGGCGGCAGCCATGCAAGGTTTGTCGCTCATCCTAACTTACATTGTTTTGTGAGGAATAAACTGTTGAGCAACATTCACTATGTCATTTGTAATGCTTTCGGCCACGATATTTACATTTTCACATTCAAAAATAGAATCCCATTCAGAATTGAACAGGGCCGAACGCATTCCGGCGATTGCCATAATTCCAAATCAAGCAGCTAAAGGTTTTGGGCGAAGTTTGCCTAACATGTAACTGGAACATGACAGCATGATGGTCACTACATAATGGGGGGGGGGGGGGGATGGCGGGGGGGGGGGGGGGTATTCTCACATTTAGAGACCAAGTTGGGGCAGGATGTAAAAACAAGCTACTATGTTGCTCGGTAATTCTCGTTGGAGATTTTACGATTTGAATCACATCATGAATATTTTCTAAATGTCTTATTTTTGGATGAGTCGTTGGTAAGCAATTACTATGCTAGTCTCCTACAATGATACACTTGAGTATCTGATCACTTTTTGCTGCTCCTATGGCGTCACTGATTGATTGCCAGTAAAAAATCGTTGCTGACGGGGGGGGGGGGGGGGGGGGGGGGGGGCGATAGAAAACTCCAAGCAAATATTTCTGGTTGCTGCTGCGTATTTCAGTCCATACTGCCTCTAATCCTGGAACATACAAATCACTACGGGGTTTAAAGATTATATCATTTTTAATATAGGAAACTATACCACCTCCAGCGCCGATTCCACGGTCATGACGAATAGGTGGTAAATGGAAACTGGGAATTGCAATATGCCTAATACACGCTAAGAACTAAAGTGTTAAAAACTACACTTGAAGTGCTATATTTAACACTTACTAAGTGCTGAACTAGCACTTTGTTCACGTGTAGATATCCCAAAACTTGACAGGTGTTACAATAATACCACTTGACAAGTGTAATTTCGCGACACTTAAAAGGAAACAACGTAGATGACGCAGATCAGGCTCGAACTCTCGAGCCAGATCCGCGTCATCTGCGTTGTGTCCATTTAATTATGTACCCACTAAGCGCAAATCAAATTATGGACGATTCTGGAAGAACCACCAATGCTAGACACATGGGAAGTGCCATCCATTCAAGTTTCAGATGTCTGACGACTGTAATGTCTAAGTGGCTAAAGCATAGCACTTTGAATGTTAAAATCAAACCCTAAGAGTTAGAATGCGTTTATCACCTTGAAAGTGTCAGTTTTAACACTTTAGTTTTTAGTGTGTAGGTATTTCTGGTGAGCAATGATATCAAATTCACCTAGCGCGGCATCAATAATATCAACTTTATTACGTAACCCTCTGTCGCTTAAGGAGCTTTTTAAATAATGGACTTTTGTTTATTTTGAAATTCTCACCTCTGATATTCCTTAAATTCAGATTAAATATACACAAATTATACATCAAAATGAAGGTTGGAATGTATAGAACACTAAACACATATGTAATCAACTCACAGAGCTGACAGCATGCACCACTGGTTCTTGGAAGCCAGCTATCGTATTCATGCCAGAACTGATAATAAAATAATATTTCGCAAGAACAACTCGTGGCCGAATATGCTTCAGATATTCAATAACAAAGCTAGGCATTACAAAAACTTTCCAGTGCAGCGATAGGACTGCATTTTGGAAAGGGATAGCACTGTCTGCATTTGTTATTAGTTTAAACAATATTTATTCATGAATTATAATATTATACATACAGGTAAATGATAATTACATAATGTTCATGGAGACTTGTAATACAGGTGTATGCATAAAGGTATTTCAACATAGTTGATATACAAGTTGTATGGGTGGGATTCAGCAGTAAGCTATAAGCTTATGTTAAGCTGAAAAAAATTGCAGGTAGTTGCTTGCACTATGTAAAATATTGTTTAAACATGAAATGGGGGTATACAAAAAGAGAGAAGAGAGAAAGAGGGAGAGAGAGAGAGAGAGATAGTTTCAACCAAACTGAGCTCAACGCACACCCGACAAATGAGAGTTATTATACGCAACCTCAGAGAATATGCTGCTAGCGGTGTCATTAAAGCGGACTCACTCGGGATCCACACCTGAGCCGCCATTAACGCGCGTGCATCTAGCATTTACAAACTATCAATCAAATTTAATCTATTAAAAGCCACAAAAATCTACATCTTGTTTATCCTAGACTTTCTAGATCGATGCACGCGAGGAAACACAGCCCAGGCGCGGAGCCCGAATTGCCCACGACAGCTCCGTCGAAGCCTGGCGTCCTGTGGCACTAACGCTCAGAATGCAAATAAGGCTGCATTATTCACGCTTCAGATGCATGTACTATCCACAATTTGAGAAACGTGCATAGCCGCGCCCACCGGCAGGACCGACAAGCCCCCCCCCCCCCCCCCCCCCCCCCAAACAACGGATGCGAGGGAGCAACACCTGTCACACCACAAATGTCACTCTCCCTCACCCACCACCGAGAAGAGAGCAGCCAACCAGCCCCGACAACGGCCGCGGCCACACTCGACTCCCAAACCGTCGACACCAAAGACATATATTCCTTGCTGGAAAGTCATCACACCAGTCACAAATGTTTGAATAACGAATTTGTGAAATGAAGGTGATAAATCATTCCCCAAAGAACTACAAATGGAAATGACTCACTGGAAGCGCCCACTCAGTGTGATATAATCCTGTACAATTCCGAATACAAGCGCATTTTTAGAGTTGTCCAACCATTCAGACCCAAACAGAAGCGTGGAGAGGTCAAATGTGAAAGGCAATGTATTGATTGTTGAGTCGCGTGCAGCATCATGTATTGGACAATACAGGAGAAAATGTTCAGTTGTCTCTGGGTCACCACACTGGCACAGTGGGGATGACGATAGATGGTTGTCATAGAGGTGGGCATTGATACCGCTACAATGCAAGCGTAGCCTACAATGATAGATTTGTGCAGCACGGGATTTAGCACCAGTGTAAAATATCGGTGGTCGTTGGTTTGCACTATTTAAGAACCTTTTAAAATTTGTGAGGGAAGAATTTTCTTTTACCGAGGTTGGTAATCTGTTCCACTGATTGGTAACATCCGGGATAAATGAGGATTGGTATAAGTTAGTGTGGCAGAAGGGAATACGGTGGTTAATTGCAGATCGGAGATTGTGACTTTGATTGATGGATGCACTGATGGGGGGAACTTTGATAGAGATATATGGAGGTGTTAGCTCATGATACATCTTGAAGAACTGAGTAAACTTGTGCTTACGGCGTCTTTCTTGTAGTGTATCCCATTGAACTTCAGTATAGAGGAGGCTTCTACTGGCGCTCACAGTGGCACCAGTAACTATTCTTGCTGCCGCTATCTGTATTTTCTCCAAGTCAGCTGCTTGCATTGCTGAGCAGTTGTCCCAGACACAGTCAGCATATTCTAATAGAGGTCTAATGAAAGCAAAATATATTCGTTCGAGGACTTTTCGTTCAAGAGTAAACTTGTGGGCTCTAAGCATATCGATACGTGACCAAGCTTTAGAGCAAACGTGGTCAATATGGTCATTCCACGTACAATTTTTGTTCAATATTACACCTAAGTGCTTATGACTGGCAACCTCAGTAATTCCTGTTCCACATAGATATAAGGGTGGATGTCCAGGAACATTAATTTTACGGGATATTAGCATAGTTTCTGTTTTTTGAGCATTGAACTCAACCAGCCATGTTTTGGCCCAATCTTCGATTGTTGCCAAATCACGATTGATTAAGACTGCAGCTTGATATGATTCTCTACTATGAGATATAAGGATGTATCGTCTGCAAATAGACGAATGCTGCTCAGTAAATTTTCCGTAATGTCGTTAATGTATATCAGGAATAAGAGTGGGCCCAGACTGGAACCTTGTGGAACACCAGACGTTACTTGTCTCCAGACGGACACCTCAGAGGCTACCACAACCCGCTGATACCGGTCAGAGAGGTAAGATTTTAAAAAACAAAGTAGATCGCCAGATATCCCTATTTTCTCAAGCTTGTGAATAAGACCAACATGCCATACCTTATCAAACGCTTTACTGACATCACAAAAAACAACTCTAACTTCTTTGCCGTCGTCAAGGGCATGACAAAATTCATCATAGAGATCTGTCAGTTGTAATACCGTTGATTCACCTGGGGTAAACCCTGACTGGAACTGGCTCAGTATATTGTTATCACATAGGAAATGCCATAATCTTTTAAACACACACTTTTCAAGTAACTTGCCAGTACAGCTAATTAGTGATATCGGGCGATAATTGGTAACAGCATTAGAAGGTTTCTTTTTTAATACCGGCACCACATTGGCTTTTTTCCATAATTGTGGAAAATAACAGTTTTTTAAAAGGATATTAAATAATGTCGTAAGTGGTACACATAATGAACTTCTGCATTCCTTCAGGAGCCGTGGACTTATGAGGTCAGGGCCGGACGCCTTCAATATCTTAATACTCTTCATTGCTTCATACACTTCAGTGCTTACTAAAATTATTTTATCAAATGAATGCAGGACTGGTTCAGATGAGGCGGGTAAAGTTGCATTTGTGTCATCCAATGTTGAAATGGAACAGAAGTATTCGTTGAACACTTCCGCCTTCTCAAGATTGGTTGAATAGAGTTTATTCAAGTGATTTAAAGTTGGGATTTCTGGGGTATTTTTACTGATAAATGTTTTTAAGGTTTTCCACCACTCCGACGATGATGTATTTGGGCAACTCAATGTTGATTGAACTTTTGAAATATACGTGGCTTTGGCCTTCCTAACTTCTGATACGACCTCATTACGTTTACGTTTATATTTATCCCAGTCGTACGGTAAACCTGAGCGCTTTGCTCTGCGATATAATCGGGTCCTTTGCCTAATCAGTAATCGAATCTGGTTATGCATCCATTTGGGCTGATTGGGCCTGGAAGTTATATCTTTGTTGGGGATGAGTTTAAATGCCGTGTTAAGTAGGATCTCGGTAAAGTTAGAGATTGCAGTGTCTAGACATGAATTATCGAACAGGCTATTCCAGTCTACACTGTTGAAGGCGTTGTTCAGAGCATTGTAATCCCCTTCCGGATACAGCCAAATGCGTCTCCTAAAGTGTTTGGACGTTGTTTTTTTAAATTCAACCTCAATTGAAATTGGGCAATGATATCGAGACATGTCAGGAATAAGGGGCTCTAGAACTTCACATTCTAGTACAGGAACTGTATCACTTACAGCAAACAGATCAATCAGTGTAGCAGATGACCCAGTAAAGCACGTTGGTTCTTCCACAAGCTGCCTCAGATTAAAATAGTTGCTTAATTCACGGAAATGTCCTCGGGAGGAACCATTTTGGTTTTCATTAAAATCCCCAGTAATGATTAGGTCAGAGATTGAAGTATCTTTGGCTCTATCAACAGAAGCTGTAATGCTATCCCAGATATCTGAAGTACTATTGGGTGGTCGGTAGAATACTCCAACTAGTATTGATTTACTGTAATTTGTAAACACCTCAGCCCAAAGGCACTCAGTGTTATTTACCTCGAGGTCAGTTCTACGCCGAAAGCACAAGACATCCTTTATGTACATGGCAACGCCCCCTCCCCTCGATAAGCGGTCACGCCGCAATGGTTCCTGGAAGCCACTAATCATTATATCAGATATTTGGTCGCAGCTTTGAAGCCAAGTCTCGGTGAAGGCTAGTATGTCATTAATGACGATTCATACTCTATAATGTTCAATTTTGGCTTGAGGCTTTGAATGTTTATATGGAGGATTTTCAATGAATTTTGGCTACAAGAAGTGTTTACGGAGGCAGGCCCAGGGTTTAATTCAATGTCCCCGGACAATAACAAGAGTGGGGCCAGGAACAATGCTACCAAAATTATAAGATGCCACATATCGGACTCGATTAGTTTTGGAGCCATTGAGTTTGGTGTCAGTGGGGTTCTAGCACCTCCTCCAAGAAAGTTGGGTCTCGTAAATTCCACACACCTATCAAGTGGTTGACCTTTTGAATCGGAAAGATGAAACAAGGCTGCCAGCACAGTTAAGCTTACCTGAAGACTGATCCCTACACTGCGCAAATACAAATACGTTAGAAAACACAGGGACTGCTCCTTGCTTAGTTTTCGTTTGAGGTCACAGACATGTATTGCAGTACTGAATGTACCAATCCGGGCACGGTAGGAATCTAGACTACACACTATGTAATTTGTGGATGGTAAAATCTGCACGGTGACCGGAGACTGGTAACTTTCAATAACAGGACTATTCTACATTGGTAAGAGTTGAGCCCAGGTTGGTTACGAGAAGGTTTGGGTTTGAAAAAGAGTGGATAGAGTAGCTTTGAAATGGGGTATAAAAAAATAATGGTAGAATATACGAATAACGTATTGAAAAAGCATCCCATGAAGCAATCTGATATGAAATGCTTAAACTCAAAGTCAAGCACCATTAGTTATTAAGTGGATGTTACATATGGAGAAATTGAAGAATGATTGGATTTTGTATTGTAAACCAATGGCAAATTATGGAGAGAAGCATTTGGAAATATATACGTGTAAACTTATTTGACACGTCCATACACCTGCGCACACCCTCACACACATGCACGACCACAAACACACACACACACATCCGTCAACACTACTACTGTTAACTAAACCAAAACAGCCGCTCAGTCCGGATGTCCATTCCCTCTGTACAGTCCCACACCCGACAAGTCAGTGCATGCATACTCTGACATAAATACCTTTGTATAGATACACTGACAGACCGCCAGACACTCACATGTATCTTCACATGCATATACATATGGAGCCACATGTGCACCTCCGACAGTCCGCCAGTATATTTATCTATCCTTATATACATCAGGAGGAAAATGTTAAAGCATAGTTACGCACAGTATTTAATCTCGAGCAAGAGTCGGCAAGATTTATGTAGTCTGGCAAGCATTCTTTTACTTCCAAATCCAGAAAAAATAAGGACACCTGGAAGAGTGAAGGAGAACGGAAGGCCCTTCCGACACGAAATGTCGAAAGTTGTCAAGAAGGGCTACCTGTTACAATGCAGTGGTAAGCAAGTGGGATTCACCCCATACCATGAAAAACATTCCATCTTGCAACAAATGTGTGTATTCTAGGAAAAGATTAGTCAGTAATAATAATAATAATTATAACAATCAATAATAATAATAATGGTTATAATAATAATAATAATAATAATAATAATAATAATAATAATAATAATAATAATAATAATAATGGCACTTGCAAGACGGTGGGGCGGGTGGAATAAGGGTGTCCCAGTTGATTTGCTTGCCGAGTCGTGCTCAAATATTTGAGAAGCGGATAAATGAAGCAAGTGTGATCACAGAAACATTCTGTATGACGACACCTTAACATCGTCAATATGCATTTGTTATTGAAGATGGTTTCCATACTCGACAGACATGCGCAAATCATTCGATACCACGAATTTCCATCGAAAAACAAAATCGTAATTCTAAGAAATTTCAACAGGTATCATGATACCTTGCACTGAATATGGCAACTGTGCAGTCTCTATCTAATAACAGTATACTGTATTAAGGCGATCTTTCTCATTATTTGATTTTAGACAGCGTTGCACATAAATGCCTTTTCCGTCCGTTGACATCGACCGGAAATCGAAAGTAAATTCGTATGTAAACAAAAGCACAGAGTTTGGAATTTACTCCCATGCAGCTCTGTCGCTGTGTTTTGGAGAATTTTGATACCCTAGCTTTCTTCTTCGATATGTAAAGCACATTTGGCCACAAGTTGTTCTCGTGTGATAGTTATTGAATTATCAGTTCGGTACGAATACGGTAGCAGATTTCCAGGGACCAGTGTTGCCTACGGTTGAATACACATGCGTTGTGAGCGCGGTGGCTCAGTAGGTAGAGGTGCAGGCTGCAAGCCGAGAGGTCCTCGGTTCGAATCCCACCTGCGTCAACCGCATTGTGTCCTTGGGCAAGACACTTCATCTCCATTGCCCGCGTGGGGGCACGATGACGCCGTGTACTATGGTGTACTGCACGCCGATGGTGCGCATGTCTCCAACCAATCTAACGCGAGTAACGATGTTGGGGAGCTGGCAGCTGCTCGTCGTTGCTCGGTGGTTCTCTCCGGGTACTCCGGCTTCCTCCACCCGTAAAACTGTCACGGTCATGATTAGCCATTGTGCATAAATATGTGACCTTAAACATCAATAAATAAATGCACGTGCGTTTCGTGTTCTATACATCTCAATCTTTATTTTGATGTACTTTTTGTGTATATTTAATTTGAATAGAAGAAATATCAGAGGTGAGAATTTTCAAAATAAACAACATTCCATTACTTATATAGCCCCTTAAATGGACAATAGAGACAAGATTTACTCCACCTGGGCTGAGTTCGACATCGCCACCCAAGAGTAAAATTAAATAAACCACCAAAACAAAACCTAACTGTCCAAAACTGCAGACCATTGTTTTCTCAAATCTTGCAGACCTATTAATTTAGCACGCAAACTCTCACGAGGTATCCGGACAAAATACCCTCGGACAAAATACCCTTAGGACATAATACCCTCAAAAAATACCCTTAGGACATAATACCCTCAAAAAAATACCCGTAGGATATTATACCCTTAATGGGTAGAACAAAATACCCTCGGACAAAATACCCCCAGACCAAATGTATAGAAAGTTGGATTTTTTTTTTTTTTTTTTTTTTTGGGGGGGGGGGGGGGGGGGGGGGTAATTGCATGTGAGGCACTAGCCGGTGTTTTGTTTGAAATAACAAGTACCAATATTTTTAATTTTTTTTATTAAACTAAATAGATATGAAGCACAATACCAATGGCAGATAATAACATAATAATAATAATAATAACACTTTGGCCAGCCACTGTTTTGTCGCGGTTCTCGGACGAGAAGGCCATGATAGCAATTGAATATGAAGCAGAATATAAATGGCAGATAGCACAAACCATGAAACAAATCAAAAATGAAGTACAAAACAAAGATTTTTAACACATCTTATTTCTTATGAAATATCTAATAATAATTTGGTGAGGAATAAATAAGTGGGTTTTTAACAAATCTTATTTCTTATGAAATATCTAATAATAATTTGGTGAGGAATAAATAAGTGAATTTTGATATTTTTAATGAATGAATTATTTATTTCTAACTAAATGATTTGCGCTCTCTGAGACAAGATATGAATATGAATATGAAAATTTACCTATGTATTTCTCACCAAAATATTATTATTTGATATTTTATAAGAAATTTAAAATATTTAAGTCACTTTATCTTGTTTGACAAAACTCAGAATGCTTTGCCAAACAAGATAAGATGACTTAAATTCCAATTCCTTATGAAATATCTAATAATTATAATTTTGTGAGGAATAAATAAGTGAATTTTGATATTTTCAACAAATGAATTATTTATTTCTAACTTAATGATTAGTTGATTATTTGATCTCATACACTGTTTTTAAAGCAATAATGTCTTCAAAAGTAGACATATCTTTAATGTTTTTATCTAGACAGCTTGCTAATTAAGAAGATGTTTATTCTATTAAAACAGGTCAGTTGATCTCATACACAGTTTTCAAAGCAATAATGACTTCAAAAGTAGACCAAATTGCTACAATTGTAGATTAAATTAACCCTAAAAAATTGAAAGAGAAAAAATAGAATAAAGTTGTGGAAGAACCGAAACACTCATAGAAGAATGTAGAAAGTAATGGAAAACATTACAAGAGCCAGCTTGAACACCCCCCCCCCCCCCCCCCCCCCCCACCAAATCCAACTTTATATACATTTGGTCTGAGGGTATTTTGTCTGAGGGTATTTTGTCCTACCCATTGAGGGTATTATGTCCTAATGGTATTTTTGGGGGGTATTATGTCCTTAGTGTATTTTGTCCGAGGGTATTTTATCCTACAATCTCTCACGATATGCATCTATATCGATCGCCATTAAGGCAAATATCACGATTTTCGTTGAGGTGAAATAATCGCTCGCATCCAGTCTCAGGAGTGTTCTGCACTTGGCTGCCTTTTCATCCTCACGAACAATACAAAATGAAACAAATGTGTTTGTCAGTATCTCATCCAAACGTACAATTAAAAATGTGCATGTTATTTCAAAAATAAAAATTGTATAATACACACATATATGATATAAAGTGGATATGAGCTTTGGTTGTTGAATGGCCATTTTGTAGAAAAATGTTCCATGTATATTCACCCGTTCTAAGTCATTTAGCAGATACATTGGTGCTGGTTGATAATAAATGAATCAGCACACAAAAAGTCTCCGGACTGCAGTTATTTCTTTGTTTATTGGTGCCTAACGTCACATTTTTTCTATAAATTTGTCTAAATATGAGGTTAACATCGGTTTAAAATCAAGTTTAGCCAATCGTTTTTACCTAATTGGCCCATTCCAGAAGATATCTTGTAATCGGGTCCTATTTTACTCGTACAACCGATGCTGTTTACCGCGTTAAACAGGCTCTGTTATCTCCCTGTGGTTCACATGAGGGCCAAGCTTTATTTTGGAAATATATTTACTTTAACAGAGCTAAAATATGCGGAACCGAAAATAGTCTAGCCACTGGATTTATGAGTCTTTCTTATCCAAAATTACTTTTTCGTAAGTGGAGCTTCAATAACACAGTCCACTTGCTGAGAGTTAAACATGAATTTAATAGTAAACACTCAGACGGCGTGGTGAGAATCACGAGCAGGACCATTCGCCAGTAGCTAATTGGCAGTCAGATACAACAGGATAGTTCTTTATTTTTGGGTGTTCTACTAACGCTTATCAGATTTCACAGGTCAGCCAATTCAACCATTCGTTCGGACGATTTTATATTAACTATATAGAACAATGATACGGGTCTACAACGGGACATTATATGGTAAAACCAGTATTCTCATTAGGATGAGTTTGGCCTCATTTTGGTGACAGAATGTGTTTAAGTTAGGTCGATAGCTGCAGAAAAGTGACCGTAAACACCAATAAAATTAAAAGGTCAATATTCTGAACTCTGATACTGATCTGCAACCTGGCCACACACAATGATATCAATATTCTCATTGATCAACAGTTTGCCCTCATTTCGCTGACTGATTTTGTTTACAAAAAAAAAAAATTATAAATAAAAAAAGTCCATAATTTAATCTTTCATGTCCTGCCGTACAGAGTCCCAGGAGATCTACTAAACAAGATCAAGATATAATGGGGAGCCCGGTGGCTCAGTAGGTAGAGGTGCAGGCTGCAAGCCGAGAGGTCCTCGGTTCGAATCACACCTGCGGCAACCGCGTTGTGTCCTTGGGCAAGACACTTCATCTCCATTGCCTGCGTGGGGGCACGGTGGCGTTGTGTACTGAGGCGTACTGCACGTCGATGGTGCACTTGTTTTCAACCAATGCTAACCCTGCTTGTGTGGAGTTAGTATGTTTGGGAGCTGACAGTTGCTCGCCGTTGCTCGGTGGTTCTCTCCGGGTACTCCGGCTTCCTCCACCCGTAAAACTGTCACGGTCATGATTAGCCATTGTGCATAAATATGTGACCTTAAACACCAATAAATAAATATTATCAAGATGTAACGAATAAAAAGTTCACCTTGAGGTTTTACAAATTGTCAACTATAGTATAACCTTTTACCCAACGTAACGGCCAAAACCGGGCAGCGCTATTCTCAAAAATCGCCAATTAATTTTCATTTTTTTTTCCATTTTTTGTCTCAAAAACAAAGGTTATGACCCATCATTGGAACGATCTCGTCGAGCTCGTTCCAATGAGGCGTCATAAGCTATGTTTTTCGTACAAAAAATGATAAAAAAATTAGTTATTTAAGAATTTTGTTTGCAAGTGTCGTCTGCTTTTCATGGTACGTAAAGGGTTAAGAGATAATAATTTCAACATTCTCATTGGGAATCAGTCTGGCATCATTTCACCAACAATCTATATATTCACTGTCAGAATATGTATACTAAAGTTTGATATATGTTTTTTTCAAATATTGAACTGTACTTCCGGACAACATTTCAACATTCTCAATGGAAAAATAAATTTCCCTTATTTCCACTGGCAGAGAATGCATTAAAAGGTTTAATATTTACATGCATATGGATTAAACTTTAATCTATCATACTCAGTCTGACAGAGCTCAACAAGCTCAGCCAAAGAAAATATAGCAAAAAAGTGCGTCTTTATAAGAGTTATTTTAAGACTTTATAGATTTTCTAGCTCAAGTGATTTTATCCTCACTTTATCTACAACCTGATCACGTAGTCACTGAAAACCATTTTGCCCGCAAGCAGTCAAAGTTTTTAGATTTTTTAGCTCGGCTGATTTAACCCTCACCTGGTCTATAACCTGACAACACATGATATTCACAACACTGTCACTGAAAATCATTTTGCCCTCATGCAGTCAATGTTTACAAAGTGGTCATCTGTTATATAACAGTAATCTATCTTATCATGTCTGACAAAGCCCCATGAGCTCTGTCAAACATGATACTACAGACAAGCTGTTCCATCATAAGTGTTATTTCAACACATGATATTCTCAACACTGTCACTGAAACTCATTTTACTCTCGTGAAGTCAATGTTTTCAGAGTTGTCAACTGTTAAATGAAAGTAATCCATCTTATCTTGTCTGGCAAAGCCCATGAGCTCCGTCAAACATGATACAACGGACAAGTTGTACCTTCATAAGTGTCATTTCAACACTTTAGGTTTTAGATTTTCAGCTCGACTGATTTAACCCTCACCTGGTCTACAATCTGACAACACATGATATTCTCCACACTGTCAATGAAAACCTCATACAGTCAAAGTTTTTAAAGTTGCCAACAGTTGCATGACAGTAATCTATCATATCATGCCCGGCAGAGCTCCATGAGCTCGGTGAAACAAGATATAACATACAGGCTGTTCCTTCATAAGTGTTATTTCACCACCTTAGATTTTAGATTTTTTATCTCAACTGATTTAACCCTCACCTGGTCTACAAACTGACAACACATGATATTCTCACACTGTCACTAAGGATCATTTTACCCTATTGCAGTCAAAGTTTTCAAAGTTGTCAACAGTTACATGACAAAAATCTCAGCTGATTTAACCCTCACCTGGTCTATAATCTGACAACATATGATATTCTCAACACTGTCACCAAAATCATTTTGCCTTCATGCAGTCCAAATTTTCAACGTTGTCAACAGTTGCATGTCAGTAATCTATTATATCCTGTCTGACAGCGCTCCATGCACTCTTGTCAGACAAGATGTAACAGACAAGCTGTTCCTTCATCAGTGTTATTTCACTACTTTGGACTCTAGATTTTTTGAACGCCGGACATAATCCCATCGGACATAATCCCATCCGGACAAAATCCCAGCGGACAAAATCCCATACATGGGCGGACAGAATCCCAGTTGGGTATAAAAAATAAAAAGGCACAATTTTTTATCCCATTGGATTCAAGTACTTTTATTTCTTAATATCAATAATATTAACATTAACAGCAGAATTAATATAAGCACTGTTACTATGTTCTTCAAAGTAACTAGTGATTTATTATAACAATACCAGCGATAATAAGTATTCCAGCAGTAGTTGCCCATTCTCCACTTATATTGAGTTCATGTAGAGTTTTGGGTTCTGATGGCCGCGATCCTTGTTTTTGACGTCTGATGTCTCGACGAATGCTTTCAGGATTTCCGATTTTCTCACGTACATCATTTGTTGTTTGAAGAAGCGCTTCTGTAAGTAAGCGATTGGTTTTGGATTTTTGCTTTCTAGCATTACACTTCAGCGTAAGTCTGAGTTTACATGTCTCAACGTCGGCTGTATCAGCTTCATGGCTGTGTTCTTTTGGAATTAAATGCTGTTAACATTTCTAGGTCCGTTGTGAGTGCACCATTACACCATTACAAAGTTTAAGGCCACCTTTCTGGCTTTTTATCACTTCCATACTGGACTTCAAATCTGATGTTTATTCTGAATGAATGAATGAAAGGTTTTAGCGCGCCGAAGGCGCGCAGGGACGATGTGGGATTTACAAATCCCTTGCGAACCGGGTAACCTTATTTTATTTCACTTGGATCACACAGGCCTAGCTTTCCTATTGCCCAAAATGGAGTCTGAGGGGGTTATGCACGCGGTTAGAATACCCGGCAGTTTACGTTGGAGTGTTAGATGGTCAATACTCAATCCCTCAACGCCTTTAAAACTATTGGAGAGCGAGCTCTATTCGGTTCCAGTTCGGTTTATTCTGTCCAACGGATTTGTGTTATATATCTTCGCTAAAAAAAACAAGCGGGTTAACACAAAGCGATTAGGCGGAATGATGGAAGTTTCAGTGATGAACAGGCGGTTTAAAACAAAGTGAGAAGTTTGAGAACTGGCATGATTGAAGTTTCATTGATGAAAAAAATAGGCGGACAGGCGGTTTAAAATAAAGTGAGAAGTTTGAGTAAAACAACAACCAAAACACTGTTTTTGTAAATCAAAAATATTTCCTGGCGTTTTGTCCTCTTTTTCCAGAAAAAAATACTACCTGGGATTTTGTCCGCTTTTTTGTGAAAAAATATTGCCCGGTGTTTTGTCCGCCCATGTCTGGGATTTTGTCCGCTGGGATTTCGTCCGGGTAAAAAATCTGGGATATTGTCCGGATGGGATTTTGTCCGATGGGATTTTGTCCGCGCACCAGATTTTTTATCTCAACTGATTTTAATCCTCATCTGGTCTGCAATCTTACAACGCGTTACATTCTCAACATTGTCACTAAAAATAATTTTGCCCTCATGCAGTCAAAGTTTTCAAAGTTGTCAACAGTTACATGACAGAAATCTCATTGGTTTAACCCTCACCTGGTCTACAACCTGACAACACATGATATTCTCAACATTGTCACAAAACTCATTTTACCCTCATGCAGTCCAAATTTTCAAAGTTGTCAACAGTTGAATGACGGTAATCTATTATATCCCGTCTGATAAATCTCCATGAGCTCCAACAAACGATCATTTATTCAACAACTTCCTCACAAGCACGCCTCTGTGCAGTTGCGGGGAACGTGAAACTACCCATCATTACCTATTCGACTGCCCCCTGTATTCTGATATAAGAAATTATACTCTTGATCGGACTCCCTAATAACATTGATGAGAACACCTTACTTTATGGTTCTCATTTGTGTAGTTCTGAAATTAACTCGAAGATCTTTTATTGTCTACAAAACTACATTGTGGCAACACGGAGATTCAACTAACCCTCGTAATCCTTATTAAAGGTACAGTCCCATATAGGCCCCGGATCACCCCGGACCAGTCCGGGATGATCCGGGGCCTGATCCTTGACGACGCCGTAGTGGTCCTGGATAGTCCGGGGTCGTCCTTGGCCATCCGGGGTGGTCCTTGGGTATCCGGCATGTCGTCCCGGATATTTTTGACTGTCAAAAACCTCCGGGACGATCCGGGACGAAGATTTAATCCGGGGTGGTCCTTGACCATCCTGAATCATCCTGGACTCCGCCGTGTTGGCAACGGGGTCGTCCTGGACGATCCGTAACTTGAACGGGATGAGCCGGCGTGAACCGTATCGAAACGAGGTAGTCCGGGACAATAAATGACATGCAGGATCACGCCGGATCATCCCGTTCAAGTTACGGACCGTCCAGGACAACCCCGTTGCCAAAACGGTGGAGTCCAGGATGATTCGGGATGGCCAAGGACCACCCCGGCAATGTATGTTTCAGATCTTTTGCAAGCCGGATACGTCCAGGATGAGGCCGGACAACCACGTTGGCGTCACGGACAGTCCCGGAGGAATTACGTTTTAGCCCGGATAACTTCCGGACCAATATGGACAGTTACGGATAATCCCGGATCATCCAGGGCAGAAAGGAACAGTATAAAAAGGAGGGGTTTTCAATAGATTTTCACTCTTTGTCTCGATGCGCCCCCCGCATCATTGACGCCTTCAACCTGGCAGAGCCTCCAGATCAAAGAGAACGACTAGTACTGATGAACTACCAGCTTGAACTGGACCAGCAGCAATCTACCAATTTGATTTTGCAGTCTACACTGAAACTTGAGAGAGGGAGGAACAAAAATGCTGAAATTGAACGCAAAAGAAGAAAGAAGAAGAGATCGATCTGGGTTTGACAGTGGCTGACCAAAAGACAACAGTATGGCCAATACACTCAACTAATGCGAGAACTGAAAAAAGAAGACGCAAAGGGCTTCAAGAACTTTATTCGAATGGACTATGACCTGTTCCAGGAGATACTGCGAAGGGTGGAGCCTCGAATTAGACCCAAGAAGTCAAGATTCCGAACACCTCTGTCTGCTGGCATCAAGCTGGCCATCACCATACGTTACCTTGCGTCAGGGGACAGCTAGCATTCTCTAATGTACGGGTTCAGAGTTGCACACAACACCGTGTCCAGGGTTATCAAAGAAGTAACCAATGCTATCGTTGCTGAGTTTGCTGAGGAAATGATAGATACACCTAAAAACCCCGAACAATGGAAGAAGATAGCAGACGTGTTCGAGAAGAGATGGCAGCTCAGCCACAGCGTGGGGGCACTGGACGGCAAGCATATAGCCATAAAGTGTCCGAAGAATGCTGGATCTACTTACTTCAACTACAAGGGGTTTCACTCAATTATTCTGATGGCATTGGCTGACGGCGATTACAACTTTATCTGGGCGGAGGTCGGACGTGAGGGATCGGCTGGAGATGCACAAGTCTTCAACATGAGCGAGCTCAAAGAGGCCATCGACAAGGACGTCCTTGGCTTGCCTGATCCAGAATCCCTTCCGAACGACGATAAACCGATGCCATACTACTTTGCCGGTGACGATGCCTTCGCCCTGAAAACGTGGCTCATGAAACCATACTCCAAAAGAATGATGTCCAAAGCCGCGAGGATATACATCTACCGTATTTCCAGGGGCCGCCAAGTTGTAGAAAACACCTTTGGCATTTTGGTACACAGATTTCGATACCTGCAAACTGCTATGCTCCAGGAAACTTCGACTACCATTGACATCGCCATCTCCTGCCTATCTCTACACAACCTAATGAGACTTCGCAAAACCACGACATACGTCGCAGTAGCCGATCAGGAGGACGAAAATCATCAAGTCATCCCAGGGCAATGGAGAAAGGACAACCCTCTGGTTGACGGGATCTCCAAACTCGCTCGTCACTCTAGTACACGGGCTGCGAAGGCGCAACGGGACTACCTTTGTGCATACTTTAACTCCGAGGCCGGATCGGTGCCTTGGCAAGACAGTATGATTTGAAAAACAATTATTTTGGCTCATGTTGCATAAAAATGCCAAACATTGTACCTCGTATGACCAAAAGTGAATGTTGACATAAAATAAAATGTTGTAAGTTAAAAAAGCATGTTTTTATTTAGCAAAATCAGAAAATAAAACCAATGCAAGACTTAAAAAAAAAGGAAATGAAACTGGAAAAAATGCGGGGTAATAAACTTTTTCAGATATCTTTGAAAATCTCATTCGAAAGTAAGGAAATAGTAATTGAAGAGAAAAAAAAGAAACAAAAGGAAAAAAGAATGAAATACAGAAAAAGAAGAAAGAAATAAACGAAAAATAAAGTACAATGACAAGGAATGGAAAAAAAAGAAAATTGCAAGGCGTATACAGTGAAAAGCAATAAAGATGCACATGAAGTATTACATTAAAATTCTAAGTGTAAGTTTACTGTTATGTTTTTGTTGTAGTATATGAAGAACTGCGAAACTTCTGACAAAGTTTACAAAAATGAGGCCCTTTTGCACCGGATTGTCTCATTTCGGTCACTGTAGCATGAAAACGGATTATCATGACTTTGCGAAATTTGCCAGGATTCTTTTTATTTATATTTCTTTGTTTACGTGGTCCAAGCCTTTTGTTCTATGTATTATATTTCGTAATTTATTTCTTTCCAGTTTTGTATTCTTTCTTTTTATTTATATTTATTCATTATTATAACTTTTGCTTTTGCATTTCTTTGCAACTTTTTTAGGATATGTTTAGTCATTTCTTTTATTTACAAGTATATTTCTTGTTCACGACATCATATAGAGATTTTTCAAATTTTTATTCATGTCAATCCAGCAAGTCATCAAACATGAGATTCAAAGTTTACAATAAAACAACAAAGTGCAGGGAACATAATTATCAAATGCATTATATCAGTTTCAGTTCACGACAGTTCAAAGGTGTACAGTTCGGCCAAAGTTTGTCAATTATATTCATGACTGTAATTTTGTTGGCTTGGTGATGGCGTGTTCAGGTTTCCCGACAAGTCCGAGAGATTTGGCAGGATCACAGAACTGGTGATCGGCGTGCTGGCTGGTCGTGCTGGTTGACTTGGAACAGGTTCTGCAATGCCTTTCCCAGCAATAGGAGGCATAGATTCCCATGCTGGAATGTTCAGTGTTGGTTGCCGTATCTGCTGCGATGTGTACTACTGTTGTTGGGGCTGCTGTTGTGCACTTGGATATTGTTCCTGTTGATGCCGGGGATCTATCTGAGGCACGTAGGCAGTGAAGGTGTGTTGCTGTTGTTCGTGCTGGGCCTGTTTTTGATCCTGAGGCTGTTGCTGCTGTTGTTGTTGGGGGTAAGCATCTAGGTTCGTCAGAATCGGGATATACTGTTGGTTGTCATGTGTCTGAGCAGGCGGCGGCGGTCCCTGGGACGAGTCTTCGACACACTGCAGAACTAAGTCCAGACTTTGACGATAGAATCGGGGAAGGACATGGGGAACAAAGTCCTTTGCCATGGTCCCGATCCACGTTCCCCAGGCTGCTGTGGCGGTAGTTTGGTCCTTGGCGAGGAGTCCACTGATATGTCCCTGTATCTCCTCGGAACGTCTCTGTTGGTTCTGCAGCTGAGTGATGACGGCGCTTAGGTTTAAGTTGTCATCTGCACTAGTATCTTGTCGAGCAGGAGGATCTTGACGCATAGGAGACCTGTATGGAACACGAACTGAAGATTTCCCCTTTGGCCTGTAGTGTTCGCTCGTCTCAGGGGCGTTTTCGTCTTGCATATCCTCAAGGTCGGAAGGAGGCTCTGATACAGTTTCGTGTACTGGAGGCGTTGGTGAAGAGGCAGCCGTTGCAATATGAGGCTGCAGCTGCAAAGACACAAAGACAAAAGTGCATTAAGTACGATGTATCATATATGTACGAACATGTTACATTCAAAATTACACAAATTATACTTACACTGCTCGCAACCTTGCTCTTGTGTCTGCAGATGTGGGTGTGTAGGAACGTAAAATGTGATAGCAGGAACTTGTCTCTCTCTGTCGTGGCCTTGGCCGCCGACTCGCTTGGTTTCGGTGCCAATAACTTGCCAATCTTCGCCCGGACGCTTTCGTACCACACCTTCAGTTTCGTCCCAAAGTCACAGTCTATGCCCATGTCAACTGCCTTCTGTATCCAGGCTGCAGTCGTCTTGGCAGTCTCTTTGTATTCTTTGAGGCCCTTATCATATAAGAATGGATGGTCTTGCAGCCACTCAGCCATATCTATCTCCTCTTCTTCCGAGAGAAGTACAGCCTTGCTCTTGGCTTTCTTCGCCTTCGGCTCTTCTACTTCTTGGGATCTGACTTGGGATACTTCTTGACTCTGACTTGGCGGTGGAGATGGTGATCTGGGCGCTGGTGAGTTGGACCTGGACCTTACAGGAGGCTGTCTCTCTTCCTCCGACTCTGACTTCTTCTGTCCGCCCTCTTAGATTGTGGAAGTGGCATTTTCACGGACATCTTCTTCTTTGCAGGCATCTCTCTAGTAAAAGTAAATCAAAATGACCTGATCAAATGCACGAGAACAATGAAAATTATCCTGCGAAAGGGGTTTACATAGCATCGGGAGTCAGCCGGGAAAGTCCGGGACTCTACCGGGACGGTCCGGGACTCTGCCGGGACGGTCCGGGACTCTGCCGGGACAGTCCGGAACACTACCGGGATGGTCCGGGTGATCCGGGATGGTCCGGGGTGATCCGGGATGATCCGGGTCCTGTCCGTAGTGATCCCTATTCATCCCTAACTCTGCCGGGTCGATCCGGGACTCCTCCTGGATGGTCCTGGACTGTCCGGGGTGGTCCGTATCGACACCGGCTTGTTGGGTTTTTATAATGCATTGTGGGCAACAATACGCATACGGGGCGGAAAAGTATCGCCGGATCATCCCGGACCACAGTTACGGCAATCCGGGATAATCCTGGGCTATAGATCCGGGACTAGCCTATATGGGACTGTAGCTTTAGCGGTACTCGTCAGTTCCCGCGACTGTCGCCCTCAAGATTTGAACCTTTATGTCTGTGAATATCAGTATGCTGCCTGGTCTTTTCTTATAACCAATTCATAACTCTAGGGCAAAATTGCCCATTCACTGGATTTAACCGTTTTCTCGTTAGATATCAGTCCCTACTAGTTACTTTATACACCGCTATATCCTTGTAATCCAGTAGTACTTAAAACCCTTTACCCAACGAATCGCCCGCATCCGCCAACGTGATATGCAAATTCAGCAGTTGAAAAAATATTATTTTTCAAAAAAAATCAACAAAACCATATCATGTGACCCGTCGTTGGAACGAGCATGTCGAGCTCGTTCCAACGAGGGGGTCACATGATATGGTTTTGCTGAATTTTTTTGAAAAAAAAATCAAAAATTATATTTAAAATAGTAAATTTTGATATCGTCTGCGTTGGGTAAAGGGTTAGCATCTAACCTGTATCTGAAATGTTATTTTCTGTCACGTGAACTACAGTTTGTATTCATTTACTGGTGGAGACAGCTTACATAAGCTTCACCTTGCTGCTGAATCCAATTTCCACACTTCTTAAATTATGTTCACTATTTCTTTTGTATCATGTTTGCTTGAAGTGTCTTTTTGAAATAAAATATTGTTATACTACTAACAAACAAGATAGAACAGACAAGTTATTCCTTCATAAGTATTTTTTTTCACCACTTTAGATTTTAGGTTTTTCATCTCAGGTGATTTAACCATCAGCTGGTCTACAACCTGACAACACATAATAATCTCAACACTGTCATTGAAACTCATTTTGGCCTCATAAAGTCAACTATAGCAGTCAAGCTATGCCTTCATAAGTGTTATTTCACCATTTTAGATTTTAGGTTTTTCATGTCACCTGATTTAACCCTCAGCTGGTCTACAATCTAACAACACATGATATTCTCAAAACTGCCATTAAAAATCAGTTTACCCTCATGTAGTCAAAGTTTGCAACGTTGTCAACAGTTACATGACAGTAATCTATTATATCCTGTCTGACAGACCTCCACGAGCTCTGTCAAACAAGATTTCCATTTTAAATTTTAGGTTTTTCATCTCACCTGATTTAACCCTCAGCTGGTCTACAACCTGACAACACATAATGATCTCAACACTGTCATTGAAACTCATTTTGCCCTCATAAAGTCAACTATAGCAGACAAGCTATGCCTTCATAAGTGTTATTTCAACACTTAAGATTTTAGATTTTGATATCTCACCTGATTTAACCCTCACATGGTCTACAATCTAACAACACATGATATTCTCAATACTGCCATTAAAATCAGTTTACCCTCATGTAGTCAAAGTTTGCAACGTTGTCAACAGTTACATGACAGTAATCTATTATATCCTGTCCGAGAGTGCTCCATGAGCTTTGTCAATCAAGATATATCACACAAGCTGTTCCTTCATAAGTGTTATTTCCACACATAAGATTTAAGATTTTTCATCTCAGCTGATTTAACCCTCCCCTGGTCTACAGTCTGACAACACATGATATTCTCAACACTGCTATTAAAAATCATGTTACCCTCAAGCAGTCCAAGTTTACAAAGTTGTCAACAATTGCATGACAGTAATCTATTATATCCTGTCCTATAGAGCTTCATCAGCTCTGACAAACAAGATACAACAGATAAGTCATTCCGTCATACTTTTTTCACCACTTTAGATTTTAGGTTGTTTATCTCACCTGATTTAACCCTCAGCTTGTCTACAATCTAACAACACATGATATGCTCAATACTGCCATTAAAAATCATTTTACCCTCATGTAGTCAAAGTTTGCAACGTTGTCAACAGTTACATGACAGTAATCTATTATATCCTGTCTGACAGACCTCCACGAGCTCTGTCAAACAAGATATAACAGACAAGCTGTGCCTTCATAAGTGTTGTTTGACCATTTTAAATTTTAGCTTTTTTATCTCACCTGATTTAACCCTCAGCTGGTCTACAACCTGGCAACACATAATAATCTCAACACTGTCATTGAAACTCATTTTGCCCTCATAAAGTCAACTATAGCAGACAAGCTATGCCTTCATAAGTGTTATTTCAGCACTTTAGATTTTAGATTTTGATATCTCACCTGATTTAACCATCACCTGGTCTACAATCTAACAACGCATGATATTCTCAATACTGCCATTAAAAATCAGTTTCCCCTCATGTAGTCAAAGTTTGCAACGTTGTCAACAGTTACATGACAGTAATCTATTATATCCTGTCCGAGAGTGCTCCGTAAGCTTTGTCAAACAAGATATATCACACAAGCTGTCCCTTCAAAAGTGTTATTTCCACACATAAGATTTTTCATTTCAGCTGATTTAACCCTCTCCCGGTCTACAATCTGACAACACATGATATTCTCAACACTGCTATTAAAATCATTTTACCCTCAAGTAGTCCAAGTTTAAAAAGTTGTCAACACTTGCATGACAGTAATCTATTTTATCCTGTCTGACAGAGCTCCACTACCTCTGTCAAACAATATATAACAGATAAGCTGTTCCTTCATAAGTGTTATTTCACCACTTTAGATTTCAGATATTTTATCTCAACTGATTTAACCCCTATCTGGTCTGCAATCTTTCAACACATGATATTATCAAGACTGTCACCGAAGGTCATTTTGCCCCCATGCAGTCACAGTTTTCAAAGTTGTCAACAGTTGCATGACAGTAATCTCAACTTATGTAACCCTCACCTGGTCTACAATCTGACAACACATGATATTCTCAACACTGTCACTAAAAATAATTTTACCCTCATGCAGTCAATGTTTACAACAGATACATGACAGTATTCTAATATATCCTGTCCCACAAAACCCCATGAGCTCTGTCAAGATTATCCCGTTTAGTGGATACTTAAAAATCCCAATATCTATAGGGAGTAAATCTGCCACCTGAATACCAATTTTTTTACCCTTTAATTGATGTTGTTCCTTAACCCTTTACCTAACGTGAAAAACAGACGACACTTGCAAAAAAAAATCTTGAATAACTAATTTTTTTCATTTTTTGTCTCAAAAACATAGGTTATGACCCCTCGTTGGAACGAGCTCGACGAGCTCGTTCCAACGAGGGGTCATAACCTATGTTTTTGAGACAAAAAATGAAAAAAATAATGAAAATTAATTGGCGATTTTTGAGAATAGCGCTGGCCGGTTTTGGCCGTTACGTTAGGTAAAGGGTTAAAAACGGTTACACACTTTTCACAGAAAAAGGTTGTGTAACATTCTCAGTATATATTACTCAATATGCAGCAGTCCAACAGTTTTTTCTTATTGTGTTTGGTGAGATTATTGAGACAAGGATGTCTGAACGTGAAGAAACTGTTCGAAATCCTTCTTTGTCCAGACTATTGAAATGGTATTTTGGCAGTCTTTCACAAAAAGTCTCCCATCAGAGGTCCATGTTTGCTGGAGTTTACCAAGTCTGTTCAATTTTAACGCCTCTTGAAAAAGTTTAAACTTATATTGTGTGAGGTCTTCATTAACATAACACTGTTTATTGTTTGCTGGGTGAGATTTCAGCTCCTTTTTAGTTAAGTGAAATCTCTTTTAGCCCCATAATTAGCAAATTTGACAATTATTTGTCTGTTTGCTCCCACTCTCACTGCACCAACTCTGTGGAATCGATCAGTATCACTGCGAGAAATATTTGCCCCATCTTTTGAGCAATATCCAACACAATGTCATCAGTAGATTCCCCCGTAGACTCATTCACACCACTTACACGTAAGATATACCTACGTGTGTACTGCTCCAACTCATCTACCCTGAGATCTAGCCTCTAAATCTCCCCAAACAATCTGCTATTCTCAACCTTCAAAGATTTTACTTCACTGATGCATTATTGGGAAGCTTCTTTCACTGCTTTTTTAACAGTCATATGTATTTGATTTTCGACATCAGTAATCATCAAAGCCTTGAGCTTATGAGCTAATGCAGCTATGTCAGTATTCGAGATACCTGCTCCATAGTTTCAGAATCACTCTCTGATACCCAGTCAGAATCTTGGACAATCGGTCACATTCAAAAGATTTTCGATACGCGATACCATAGCAGTATACTTATGTGGACTTGATCTCTAGCGATTGGGTTTAATTTTTGGTATCACACAACAATACAAGTCTTCAAACTCATTACTTAAGTCAAAACAAAAGAAAAACCAAAACGAAGCAATTTTCAGAAATGTTTCCAAAACTCGACAATAACCCGACAATAGGAGACAAGATCTTCACCAGCGTACAAATTTACTAAGTACCAACTTCATACTTCTACAACATCCCCAGTAATCTTTAACTATCTCAACGAAAACAACTTCATCATACAACCATCATAAACCTAAGCTCCTTTTAGTTAGTAATTTACATTTGTGTTCTTAGCGTTGTCACTTGCTGCCTTTCCGCCATGACACCTTGCACTTAAAAGATAACACCATATGAAAACAGCTATATGATAAATTTAATGTGATGGTCATCTTCAGAGAATCTTCTGTCGTTTCTCGAAAAGATCTACTGCGGGTAAATGATCATTCACTGTTTTTATCTTCCTCATTGTGGAATGCTATCCCTCAGAATTAAAATTTTAAGTAAAACCTCCAATACTGAAAGTTTCAAAAAAGGTTCAAAGTCCCATCTCTTTCAGATAGCCTTTGACTGCTGATTTTTTTTTCCTTTTGATTGTCAGTTTACATTGTGAGCGCTTTTGAGCAGTCTTTTGCTGGCAAAAGCGCTTTATAAAAAATATTATTATTATTATTATTATTATTATTATTATTATTATTAAGATTATTATTATTATTATTATTGTACTGTCATCATAAAAGTGGTCTGTTTCTCAATCAGATCACGAAATAAAATATTGCGAAATCAAGACCAAATGAAGAAAAACAAATGAACTAACTTCCCAGGAATTAATGCTTTAGTATCTAGTAGAGAAGGTCACCCCACAAACCTGCGTCATTGGGCCAAGGAGAGGTCTTAATATAAGTTGCATAACTTGTTCGCCAATCCTTGTAACACAAATAATCTTTAAAAAAATTATTGTATTTCATTTCCAAAGAGTGGGATTCTATGATGCAGTTCGGAGAAAACCGGAAAGATAATATCAATCAGATCACGAACCACTCGCTATTCGATCGAAATTCTTTACCCATTTTGTGATCACAGTAGTGTAATGCATCTTGTTCTATTTCACATAGAAAGGAGCTACTCCCCCTCTTTTCTTGAAAAAATGTCAACTTTATGTGCATTCATGCCGAGAATGCCTAAAACTCTTCCATGTACTCTCACCCAGATATTCCTATGGCCATATTCTGTAGCTATTTCTTTTTTGGGGTACTTGGGTGCTTTGATGGACACGGGGACTGCCTTAGGCGTTCACCTATGCGGATATACACTGAACATCAAACACACATTGAAATGAAGTGTAGAAGAGGGGGGGAGGGTATTTTGTTCTCGTTTCCATTGGCGGCACAAGTGTATATTGTCCTCTCTCGAACACTCCCCCACCCCCACCCACCCCCCACACACACGCTGCACGTGGCCTGGCTATGCCCCTGCACACACATAGTCCCATTTTAAGAAGTACAAGATACTAAATTAGTTGCAACAAACCCTTCTAATTGTACTGAAGTATTTCCACAGCTGCGGACATTGCCGCGAGGCCCAGGGTAGTGATGGATGGATTTCTAGTTGATATGACCTCACTACTAAAGGGTTGGACTTGACCAATTCTTCTACTATATGATGCAGTAGTTCACTCATCAAAATGCAGTTTCGCAAAGAAACAATTAGTGTTCCGTGTCTGTTTAGTCGAAGTACAAATGCTGTTCCCCTGCAGCGTCATAATTCAAAGTCCAATTTTTAAAACTTCCAATGAAATCAATTAATTAAACATAATTTCTATGTCAGACACGCTATACGTAATGCATTCCTGTCTGGGAGTATCAGTTACTAATATCTCACTAAGGCACTAAAATAGTGTACGGCGATTAGCTGCTAGGAACCAATGATTATATACGACTCCCGATTTGCCATAATGAACTAATTCCTAACCTTCAGCAACCATTCACGTTAACACGGCATCTGCCATCCATGAGTACGGCAGGATCTTTCAGGACTGACTGTTGGCGTAAAGCCGGATGCGGGCGCATACCTCCATTTCGCACTTCACTAAGGACTTCAATTCAAACAACTGAACACGCCTACACAACATTAATACTCCAACGAAGCAACAAATAGAACATTTCAATTCATATTATTTAATCTAGAGTATTTGATTACCCTGTTTAAGCATTTACTTTTGTTTTCAACCTCACAATTAATGCGTACATTCTTCACACATTCGTCACTGAGCACCTGCACAAACGCACCTCCTCCTATCTAATTACTTCGGAAATGTTTCCACCTGGACAACTGGAACGCAACGTTTCCGTAAACTAGAAAGATGCAAACGACGCAGGTGACAATGACCTAATCAGACGGAGTTTAGATTGTGCACAGCAAAATCTGTGAACCTTTCGACCACTTCAAGCAAGGGCGTAGCCAAGGAATGGGAGTGTGTGTGTGGGGGGGGGGGGGGTGGTGGATGATCACATTTCCTGAAAATGTAAACCTTGAGTGATTGGTTATATACATTTTTGCCTGAAATTCCCAAAACTGGTTCGTGTATTCTAACACCGAGAGTTCTGGGATAATTTTGCTGTAGTTGTACCTTCACTTTTCAGGTACCGTACTTAAGCCGCAGAAAGTACTCAGAGTGTTCCATTTGGCATGGAAAGTTCATTTTATTCCCGGTGGAATGTCCCATTGCGTTGAACGGTATCAGTTAAAATTATTTCGTTAGCCTTAAAAGAAGCCTCAAATCCTCGTAGTCAGGATTCTCCAATAGGGGGCCCTAGTATTTTGTGTGTATGTGGGGGTGGTGCCTGGTATCAGGACGTTCATAGTGTGTGTGTGAGGGGTCAACCACCTTGGGGGCGTTACCCCTTCTCCCACTTCTCTAAAGAGAAGTTGGAGTAAGGGTAACGACTGAATGGTTCTAGTTAGGACTACGCATACTCCCGAGAAAGTTTGCAGAATTCAGTGCTCTTAGGGCGAATCTGAGGCATTCGTAGCATAACGCTATATTCGAGACCACTTTTGGGGTTCTATGTTATGGCAAACGTGCAATGAACCAAAATTTAGTAGGGGAAGCTATACTGTTAGGGACCATGCCTCCTCTCTGCCTACGCCATGTTCATAATTTAAACAAATATTCGGCGACCTCTGCGCTGAATGAGTCACAAGTTTTCAAAGAGGTTTCGCTTTTTAATCAAAGGTATTGTCAGATGGTTATGATCGTACCTCAGTCGTATGATCGTACACAAACACTACGACAAACACTCGACGACCTGTGTGCTCAATGAGAGACAAGTTTCTAAAGTGGTTTCGCTTTTTAATCGGAGGTATTGGCTGATTTAAGAGAGCTATGATCGTACTTCCGATCGCCGATTTTTGTCAGTAATAAAAGAATCTGACTTTCGATTAGCTGTAAGATATGCATAACAATACACAACAAGACATAACAGAAATGGATTGCAACGAACAAAAAAGGTACCCTGGCGGTCCCTGAGACGGCCAAAGTCTGCGCCATAAAAAACTATAAATATTTGAAATACTGACTTATTTTACCGACAGTGTGGTAAGTGTTGGTGCGAACAATAATTTTAGAGTTTTCAATATAGGCTGTCGGATACTCTAGGTGTTGACTAATGTGTACATCCCTCGTGAATACTAATTTATAAATCAATTCAGAAATATAATGAATGTAACATTTAAAATCGACCTACTATTCAGTGAACAATGACGAAAGATTGCGTTAGTATAAGAGGTGCGTGGAATTCAACGATTTTTAATGGAATTACATTTTAATTGCACTTATTGGTTTCCCTTTTTATTGTACGTTAGACACATCTACATTTGTGTGACAGATTGGCGGGCGAAAAAGGAAAACATAGACACTGATAGGACAGGAAAATCATTCATCGAGTTAGGAAGAAAAACCTATCTCGACAAATCACATGCAGCAAATAGATCATCCTCGAAGAAAATTAAGTTATAACAAATTTAAATAACATATTTTCAGACTGGTGCACAAGAGATTCAGGATATATGCTTAACAGAGATCAAGGCATTTGCTTCACTTTGATACCTTTTAGCTCTCCTTTCAACTTGGATATAATACGATCACATTGCCAAAATGCATCAGGAGGAAGACGTATGGTAGTCGATACATACGATAAACACTTGTTGGTCAGAGAAACAGCACGAAACCGACATCCACGTAAGTATACGACGAAACAAGTCAAAAGGGAAATCGATGTAATTAACAGATACATTAAATGTCTTACCTATAATGGAAGGAATATCAGAATACACTTTGCAATTTACTTTATGTTTGCTACACACATCCCCGATATGCAAATCAAGACCGGCGAGTGGGATTTGGGGCCTAAAAGTGAATTTCTGTTACAGACACAGGCTCTTTGATACTATCTAGCTCATTGTGTCGACAAAAGTATTAAGCTTGCTATCGAATTCTATCATTACTTCCTCTATACTTCCAATATTCTGCTGTGTACAGCATTGTTCAAATGAATGAGTTTTACGTGTACTGATGCAATACAGCGGCCGTGCACGGGCCGTAACCCACGCATGGGCAGTGGTGCCCACGTATGTATTTACCAGGTAGTAAAACATTCATCAACAGCGAAATTTTAATTGATGAAGCACCGGGTTGAAGCCGGTGCTTCATCAATTAAAATTTCGCTGCTGATGAATGTTTTACTACTTGGTAAATACCATCATGAATGAATGTTTTACTACCGGGTTGAAACCGATGCTTCATCAATTAAAATTTCGCTGCTGATGAATGTTTTTCAGTGTTAGACTGCAAAAAAATATTCTAAGGCTAATGTCTAGAGTGAAATATGAAATCAAGAAATACAATTTTGCTGCAATGAATCGTTTCATCAGTCCTAAGTCAGTGGCTATACAGCTCATATCACAGACTGCTGGACCAAGGTCAGATGATTATAGTCTTTGTTAGACTGCAATTACAAGATCAGACACAAACTTGGCAATGATGGGTAATTGCCAAAAGAAGTAAAAGTCGTTTACTTGTTACGAGGCGTAGAATTATTATATTCATTAATCATTTGATTTTATTTTCTTGGAGGGGTTGATTGTAGGCGGGATGACCAAATGTACGTCCTTGTATAAAAATTTCCTCGCAAAAGTTATTTACAGCTGCTAAAAACTGCAGATAGAAGTTGCACTGCCATAGTTCTAAATTATGCATCAAGTGTACCAACAGTTTCCAAGACCAAGCTTTAGGACACAAATTTATCAGCCGTTGACACGAGACGCGATAACATTAAAGCAGTGCACACTGGAGGAATTTCAGGCCTATGGGGTGAATATTGTTTCGGGAGTCGAGCCGTTGGGTAGTCATGGTGCCCAACAAGTAGTCTGAGTCCTACGTAGCGGGAAGTGAGTATGGGATATGGTAACTGGTTTTACGAAGCCTTTTCCGTCCAAACGTTTTCTAATAAAATGGGCAATTGTGTTCATATTACCTCACACTCAAAGTCACTATGTTATCGCTCGGCTACTCGACACCTATTTATTTATTTACTTATTTATTGGTGTTTTAAGGTCACATACTTATGCACAATGGCTAATCATGACCGTGACAGTTTTACGGGTGGTGGAAGCCGGAGTACCCGGAGAGAACCACAGAGCAATGAAGAGCAGCTGCCAACTCCCCAACATCGTAACTCCGCACTGCAGCTCAGTCAAGGTTAGATTGGTTGAAGACACGCGCACCATCGACGTGCAGTACGCCTTAGTACACGGCGTCATCGTGCCCCCATGTGAACAACCGGAGTTAAGTGCCTTGCCCAGGGACAAAACTCGGGAGTCCGAATCGATCGCTCAGACGGCCATCCATCCGAGGACTAACCGTGCTCGAAGTTGCTTAACTTAGGTGACCTCATGAGAACCGGTTACCGCAACGCCACCGCGCCCCCTAACCCTTTACCCAACGTAACGGCCAAAACCGGCCAGCGCTATTCTCAAAAATCGCCTATTAATTTTAATTATTTTTTCATTTTTGTCTCAAAAACATAGGTTATGACCCCTCATTGGAACGAGCTCGTTCCAATGAGGGGTCATAACCTATGTTTTTGAGACAAAAAATGAAAAAAAAATAGTTATTCAAGAATTTTTTTTGCAAGTGTCGTCTGCTTTTCATGTTAGGTAAAGGGTTAATGTACTCCTCGTTAGAAAATGTAATACAGTACGACCGCCTTGGACTCGTCACATTCCACTAATAACTATTTTTTTTCATTTTTGTCTCAAAAACATAGGTTATGACCCCTCATTGGAACGAGCTCGTTCCAATGAGGGGTCATAACCTATGTTTTTGAGACAAAAAATGAAAAAAAAATAGTTATTCAAGAATTTTTTTTGCAAGTGTCGTCTGCTTTTCATGTTAGGTAAAGGGTTAATGTACTCCTCGTTAGAAAATGTAATACAGTACGACCGCCTTGGACTCGTCACATTCCACTAATGTGCAATACTTTCACGTTCGCATTAAAATTAGATTCCGAACACTAATTATAGGAATAATCATCAACAATTTATTTCACACGCACGCACGCACGCACGCACGCACGCACGCACGCACGCACGCACGCACGCACGCACGCACGCACGCACGCACGCACGCACGCACGCACGCACGCACGCACGCACGCACGCACGCACGCACGCACGCACGCACGCAGAGAGAAAGTACCACACTTGAAATTGGTCATGCTGGGACACCAACATGCCCAATCGGCCATATATCCCCAATTACATTAGATCAACTGCGTATGTGAAAATTCAGTCCCGGAAGACTGAGCCTGATTACCATGGAGAGCGATTTAAATGTTGCGAATGGAAATTTATTGGAGGTACAACATCATCCTACCAAGCCCCCTCCTCCAGCCCTACCCCCATTGTTACGGCACTGATTCAGGGTCAGGCAGAGCTAGAATTATTTTTATGTGGGTAGCCGACAGACGACATGTAGCATGGCGGGAGTTAATGGCCGTGGCTCGATGTTCGTTTAGTGGTTTTCAGTAACAGTTCTTACCAAAATGTCGTTGGGACGTGGTCATAGTTCTTATAACTTTCTGGTCCACTGATCCGTGTGCTCTCTCTCAGTGATTCTTTTAGTAAAAGATAACTCGGACAAGCAGCTCCGATTATCAATAATCTTATTAAATACAAAGTCTTAAGAACTTCACCAGGTAAGTTCTTACGTCAGAAATAGCAATATGGTCTCAAAGCATCAAGATGTAACACCCTTATTCGCCAATACTGGAGTGACAGTAGTTTTCTCATGGGACGTCAATGCTTCCTCCCCACCCAAATATTTGTACGTGTAGTGCTAACAACGTACTATTAGAGATGTTTGTACACTAAATATTATTATAGGAGATCACTGTAGCTGCACTGTTATAATTACACCGTGTAGTTTTTCCAGCAATTGTGTTAATATCACATTAACAGTCAGGGTCATATCATGCCGGTGACAGTTTTACGAGTGGAGGAAGCCAGAGTACCCAGAGGGAACCATCGAGCAACGGCGAGCAGCTGTCAGCTCTCCAACATCGTAATTCTGAACTCTGCACCGCGGCACAGGCAGGATTAAATTGGTTGAAGACATGCGCACCATCAACGTGTAGTACGCCTTAGTACACCGCGTCATTGTGTCCCCATGTAGGCAATCAGGGTTAAGTGCCTTGCCCATGGACACAACGCGGGGGGCACGAATCAGTCGCTGAAATCGTCACCCATCCAACTACTAACCGCACTCGATGTTGCTTAACTTCGATGATCTGACGAGAACCGTTTACCGCGACGCCACCGTCCCCTTCAAGGCGAATTAAATACTTGCTGACTTGAATATCTATGACTGTAACCCTCAAGAGAATTTCAAAATCTTTCTAAGTAAAGGGACATTAAATCAATAAATCAATGGTAGTTTGCGCGCAAAGTTCATGAAAAACGTGCGTAAACAAGCAGCCCATAACAGCGTCAAATTCGTTACAGAATTCGGCCTGTGGCTTGGGAGCTTTACGAAGGACATCTGCGAATCATGCCGTTCAACGTTATCCCATTTCCTTGGGCAATTTGTAGTGCTGTTCCAGGGAGAGGCTTCGCCTTAATGCTACTGGATCACATTTGATGTTGCCACACCAGTGCGGCAACGCAAATACCCTTTAATGTGTAGATCACTTCCTGTTGAGGCGTGGGTCGATACAGAAGCGTGAATACCTAATTCCTCAAGACGGTCATGACTAAAGTCCGGACTGAAAAATATTCCAAGTGGATCAGAAAGACTTGTATTCTTTGAAAGCATGTCGCATGTCTTGATGATGTAGTTGGAATATTTGTTAGTGGCGCTTATAATTACATATAGTTGTGATGCATGGCCTTCCCATCTTCTTATTTTAATTAGCAAGTACCAGACCCAAATTGGTCATGCTGGGATTCCAACATACCTAATCGGCCACAGAACTCCATTTGCATTAGATCGACCGCGTATGTGACATCATACGTTTCAGAAAAATTAAAGAACGGAAGGAGAATGGAGTTCGACATCTACGATGACATAGACGATATTATTCGACACTAAACGCTGTTGTTTTTCTCTGCCGACTACTTTGACAGTTGATGTTAACTCTAACCCAACTTTGCTGTTAATCAACTGACGAATGAATTATCACCTTCCTTGGTGTCAGGGTTTTTTTTAGGCTGAGGGATAAATTATTTTCGGTGGTGGATTTTGTTCATTAGAATCTGTTTTATTAAAAATTATTAGAGAGTGTCCACAGGTACTCTCCAAGAAATTTTAATAGAGCAGATCCGGGTGAAGAAAGTTGTTCTTGACCGAGTATGGAACACAGGCAAAGGAATTGTTGGCTTTTGCAAGGTACCCTAACATTTTCTAAGCTCTGGTTTCCATCACTCAAACAGCAAAAATGTGAACGTTATTATCGAGTCACACGATATTTATTTCCGCATGTTACAGCATTCTTGTCACAGAAATTATGTGCACCGATATCAGGAAAACACTCGAGCGGAGAAAATATACCCGCCCCCCCCCCCCCCTCTTTTAATAGAGGTAAATGTTTGTGTCCGTCTGTTGTTGTCGCCGCTACTGCCGTCACTACCACCGCTATGTGATGGCGGTAGTGCTGGGAGCAGGCTTTCTACGAAGCTAATGTTATTTTGTCTCCGGGTACGGAGCTAGTGTAGTGTTCTCTCTGGGTACGAGGGCCGGGCAGTGTTTTTTTCGGATACCCCGTTCTGCGCGATCATACAGGAGTGTAGCAATAGCGGGACATAGTCTTTTCTTTTCTTATTGTTGAATATACACACGAAAGCTTAAGTCGCTTGCCTGTGTCATTTCGCGACGCTGCCGTTTGTGTACCTTTTTCCTGACCATATCATTTTATGACTTCCCAAAGTGTGATTTACTGGTATTTCCCGGTTTGATTATAAACAATAACTTAACAAGTGAATTATGCAGTCAACAATTGGGTCATGTATCCGTGCGCACAAACGAAGACGCTTTGCCGTGAGTGTAATGGGGACTTCGTTGTTTTTTAGGGTTTTTTGAACCCTTTACCTAACATGAAAAGCAGACGACACTTGCACAAACATTCTTGAATACCTATTATTTTCATTTTATGTCTCAAAAACATAGGTTATGACCCCTCGTTGGAACGAGCTCGTTCCAATGAGGGCCATTACCTATGTTTTAGAGACAAAAAAATGAAAAAATAATGAAAATTAATTGGCGATTTTTAGAATAGCGCTGGCCGGTTTTAGCAGTTAGGTTAGGTAAAGGGTTAAATACTATAATTATCATTAATAAGGAAAAGTAATAAACAGAGTAATCGCTTGACTGGATTGGTTACATGAAATAATTCATTCGAGGCGAGGGACTATATTAAAAAACGCACATTCGCGCACTCGTGTTTGTACAACGTCCCTCACCTCTCATGAATTATTTCACGTAACCAGTTCAGTCAAGCGATTCCTCTCAAATACCCCGCGAGGGGGTACAGGATTATTTGGCTTATTTTGTATATTGACTAAAGGTGGGAGTTTCTTGAAAACCAAAATTCGAAAGAAGAAATGTGTTTTCTCTTGTTATCATTTTTGTTTTTGTTACTGATAACATTCTAATTTTCATATTTTACAGTGTTTTAATGAGCAGTTTAAACAGAAAACCATAGCAAAGATTGAAGGAATGAATATTTCTTATAATAATAGCTGCACATTCATATTTCACTGCACTTTTTTTCCAAATTCCAAATTACTGACATAAAAATGGGAAGTGCAAACTGCCGGGGGCTCTCATCAGACCAGAATAAATGGCGAGACTTTTTTCTCGGGGCAGAGATAAATTCGACATTATTTTCCTAGTAGACACCCATTCAAACAAGAAAATACAAACCTGTTGGAAGAATGAGCGGGGTTACGAGGCTGTTTTCTGTTCTCATTCAAGTTCAAGTAGAGGTGTTGCCATTTTGTTAATAAATATGTTCAGCTTCACAATACATAAAACATATTTAAATGAAGGCGGTAATTACATTATTTTAGACATTACCATCAAGCATCACAGATCTCCTGAAACAGAAGACAGATATACTTTTCACAACCACAGTAGACGCAGCAGCAGTAATAATATAGAGAGTAATCAATTTGTTTTGAGTATTACGGTAAATAATTCATCTCGAGACGGGACGTGAGTAAATCACGAGGGCGTAGGTCTTTTACTATAATAATTCAACCCAAACCATTGTCAGAAATAATTCAATTTAGTGTAAACACGGAAACATTTCTAAAATTAGCAGGAAGGAAATACAAAATAGTCCTGTCTCGAGGCGAATTATATACCGTAACTTGCCGTAAGAATGGGTCGCTCTCTTTAGTAAATGACATTTTAGACCAAAATGTTTTGCATTAAAAATAATTCAACACAATATATTCGCAAATGCAACTCTGAAATACTCCTGAAATTAGAGCGTATGAATACATCACTTTCTGTGTCAAATCTTCGATTGGAAATGGCCCAGTTTTATTTTTGTGACTTTCGTTCGATATTTTACTATTTTATGTGGCGTTCCAGTCGCATTTGGGGAATGGCATTCACCCATAAGATAAAACATTTCTATTTGGATTTTGTCAACTGTGCTAACGAACCTGTTCATAGAGGAAAGAAAGGATTTTTAAAAATATTCAGAAGGAAAATTCATTTTAATTAACTGATGTGGAACTGGAAAACAAAACATCAACAAATCGGTGGGGACGTGGCTTATATACGTCAGTCGTTCCAAAGTTACTATTGAAGTGACATAATTCACTCGTGACATTACCACTTTTTAATCAACATTAAATTCAATGCAAAACGAACTGACGAATGTAATAAAATAATAATAATAATAATAATAATAATAATAATAATAATAATAATAATAATAATAATAATAAAACAATGTTCATCATTAACGACCAACAGTTTTAGCAAACACTGAAACTTATGATACGGGGTAAAACTATATAGCATACATGTACGTGTCTTTCATAAAACGAAAATGTGACAAAAGGCAGCCAGAAATTAAATTCTACAAATATTAAACTACATACAGTACGTGGAGAGTGTATTATCACTAAATCACCCGCAGAGTGGAGATTCCACCCGAGCAATAATTGCAGATTTGTTGCAAAGCATAACCATCACCACCAAAGTTTCAGCCAATGGACCTCCGGGTTAAACCCGGAGGTCCATTGGTTGAAACATTGCTTGTGCTTTTTGTCGATATGTACAAAATTTGAAAGTTATAGCTTGGGTGATAACTCCACTCCGCGGGTGATTTAGTTACAATCCACTCTCCACGTACTGTACATAAGATACATAGGTGTTGGCAGAAATGGAAGCACTCGAGACTGAACTTTAAAACTATCAGAGAAGAAAAAAATACAGGGAATAGTGATGAGGGCAAAATCAAAATGGAAAATTGAGGGGAGAAACCGACAAAGTACTAGAAAAACGACATTATACAGAAAAAAACTATCCCTACTTTAGTAAAGGATGACAGATCAGAAAATACGACATACCCGATATTTTATTTGAGCAGAAAACTTTCTACCAAAATCTATATTCTTCAAAATTTAACAAACAAGAGGTCTGTTGAAGATGACGAAACATTTTTTTGATAAAAATAATCCATTTTTAAATTTTTTAAACGACAAAGACAGAGATTCTCTCGAAGGGCCATTGTCAACCTCCGAAAGTCTAAAGGCTTTAAAATCTATAAAAAACAATAGGACACCAGGTTCTGATGGCTTCACCACAGAATTCTATACATTCTTTGGGAATTATATTGGATCCTATCTGATTAACTCATTGAATTACGGCTACGAATCAAATGAGCTTTCAGTTACCCAAAGACTTAGAATTATTACATGCATATCCAAACAAAAACAAACCTAAGAAAATAAATAAAAAAACTGGAGACCAATATCGCTAATCAATGTGGATGCAAAGATTGGCTCCGCTGCAATTGCTAATAGACTGGAAGTGGTTCTTCCCAATCTAATTTCAGATACTCAACTTGGTTTTTATGAAAGGTCGGTACATTGGAGAGTCAACTAGATTAACATTTGATTTAATCGAAACATGCGAACAGCTTAAGATGCCGGGTATCCTAGTTCTTATTGACTTCGAAAAAACCGTTCGATTCCTTGGAATGCGCTTTTATCCAATGGACAATGGAGTTTTTTTAAATTGCGGACCATCTGTGATAAGCTGGTTTCAAACTTTCTATAACAATATTTCTAGTTGTATACTAAACAATGCTTAATGCTAAGAACGATTCGATATAGGGCGAGGC
This sequence comes from Pictodentalium vernedei, assembly GCA_031216915.1. Lineage (NCBI taxonomy): Eukaryota > Metazoa > Mollusca > Scaphopoda > Dentaliida > Dentaliidae > Pictodentalium > Pictodentalium vernedei. The sequence goes on along the minus strand of CM062294.1, from coordinate 455,685,910 downwards.
ATTAGGCAGGACGACCCCTTATTGCCATATATTTTTATACTTTGTGCAGAAATCCTCAGCGCTGCCCTAAAATTTACCCCCGATATAAATGAAATAATCCTAAATATTTCGTAGTATTTGATAAGTCAATATGCTGACGACTCAACTTTATACTTGTCTAATAGCTGATACTCATGGAATAACGCCCTAATGTGCTTAACAATTCTCACTTATATCTGGTTTTAGCGTTAATTTTGATAAAACAGAAGTCATTTGGATAGGCTCAAAACAGGGTTGTGGTGAAAAACTTTCTACAGATAAACACATCAATTGGAACCATTCAGAATCTTTCAAAATACTGGGGATTGAATTCAACATGTTTAATGATAATTATATATTAAATAACTACATGAACAAGGTGACAAAAATGAATATCTACTGACAGACTGGCCATTTCGTAATTTAACTTTAATTGGAACACTACTGTCACAAAAGCATTGGCTCTACGTATTTTAACACATTGTTTAATGGTTCGCCAGACCCCTCCAAAGACCAACTGTAAAAATTAGGAACAAATTTATAATTTTTTATGGGAAGTAAACCCGAAAAAATCAAACGTACCACAATCGCTTTCGGTCTTTTCGGAAAGGATGGAATTAAATTCCCACATATCGAAACATTCAGTCATGCCTTAAAAATGATTTGGATAAAAAACTTTCAGACTCTTTCACATTAGCCCCCTGGAAAACACTGGTGGTCGACGATCTAGAACCCTTCAGGAATTACAATCTCTGGCATTTGCACAAAGAAGGCGTACGAAAAATAAGAAAACACGTGAACTCTTTTTGGGATAATGTTCTGTCAGCCTGGTCACTTCTTGATAATAAAACCACCACAACCCCGGAAAAGATATTTGGAGAAACCATTTTTATTAATAATAACATAAAAAATGACGGTGATTTATTATTTAACAAATCTTGGTGCGAAAATGGTATGTATTTCATAAATGACTTGCTATCTGAGAACAACAGTCTCCTAACTTTCTCTGACTTCTTCAACAAATATAACATTAAGACCTCATTCACAGTCAATCAAGGTGTTATAAATGCAATACTCAAATCCTGGAAAGCGGCGGCAAAATCACATAAAAAAAGTATCGTCTGAAAATAATGCAAACATTAGTATGCTACAATCCACACACACAGTTTGCCGAACATTCTGTCAATTTCTTAGAACTATACGCGACGTCTCCCACGAATTCCCAGATAAAGTGGAATGAGATTCTAGATATACATTTGCAGCCAGATGACTGGAATGTTATATATAGAATCCCATTTTAAACCACAGGCGATACATACCTGCAAAGTTTACAATTTAAATTCGCCTATAGAGTCTTGTATACGAAATCTCCCCGATAGCCGATGGTGTAAAGTAATGTCCCTGAGATGTTTCAACTCAAATATCAAGACGGGGTGGATGATCCAAGTGAGGGAGCTAGTAGAAAACTACTCATTGGAGATATCGGCCCTTGACGTTGGGGCTAACCAGGGTAAAAAGATCGTCAGAGAAAGGGTCATGGAGGATTTTAATCGAAACTGACGAGAGGGGGTCAAATCAAAGAGATCTTTGGGTGGCATGCATGATAAAGAGGAGCCTGGTTTTGAAGAGTACCTTGATGGCACCTTTGGGGGGTCGCTGTTGTTCAAGCTGAGGTCGCCGTCCCTCGAGCTGAGGGAAAAAATCGAAAAAACAGTGAAAAGGAGTGCCAGATGTGTAACTTGGGCGTAGTGGAGACCCTGGAACACTTTCTTCTAGAATGCCCAAAATACCAGTCTAAAAGAACAAGCTTCACGGAGAGTATAATGGGGAACTGGGATGGGAGAATGAAGGACATGTGGTTAGGGGGCGACTCAAAGGAGAGGGTTAATATACTAATCTGAGAGATTGGGAAGAATGGGGCAAGGGATGTTATCAAGCAGTTCGTCTCCCAGTGTTGGGGAGAGAAGAAGCGTGGGAATAGGGAGGCAGTTGGTAGAACATGGGTAACCAAGGCCTTCTCATACGAGAACCGCGACAAATCAGCGGCCGGCCGAAGTCTTATTATTATTACGAACTCAAACTGCACAAATACAAAACTTCAGAGACGGAATTATGCACATTCTGTAATAAGTCAAAAGAGACTGTATATTACCTGTTTTTTTAATGTTCTGTCTCAAAAACAGATCTTTTGATCTTTTTTGGAAAATTTAAAAGAAAAATGTAAAGTAACATTCCCTTTAACACCAGAATATGTTACCTTCGGCTATAGTAACACATAGGATGCTTTCAATAGCACAACCGACGTCTATATGCTTCTTTATGAGAAGATCATTTACTCGTGTAAAATGAAAAAAAGTCAACCAACCTTTCTTGGGTTTATTAATCAACTCCGAGAGTACAGGAATCTAGAACTCATCTCCCGACATTCATGCCCAAGCAAATGTGTCAATGGAATAAATTCTAGGTGGGACCTTGTCAATTGGCTTCTTAACTTATGAACTCTGAATGCATTCTGGCTATTCCCCAAAATATCCGATTATTTACGAAACTCAACTTCAGGTTATTTGTCAAAGTTGGGAAGATGGCCCTCAATCTGTGGAGAAAGAAAGATCAATTTAACACGTTTACAAAAATAGAGCTCACGTCGGGATTTAGTCTCTCCAGTATGGTTCTACTGGAGAGACGTAACCGAAAATTGTTATGGTTACTAATCGGGTTCTGACTGGATATCTCCGGCAATTGAACATCTCGTGTTACTGGCATTTATTTATTGATTGTACGGGATCGGTAACCCCATTGAGATAAACCAGGCTGTTTAAAATATGTCGTATGTGCAGCAATAAACTGTACAAAAATAGAAATATCCAACTATCTATTATGCTACTGAATTAATGATTTAACACATTGCAATTTCTGTAAAAGAAAATAATGTATTCTATGTAAAATACTCATATAAAATCTTAATAAAAATATTTTTAAAAAAGTTTAAGAAGGAAATTCAGTCCTATAAGACTGTACATGATTACCATGGAAAGCGAAGCGATATCTACGACTTCAATCCAGATGTAAATGTCTCGACTGGAAAATTATTGGAGGTGTCTCACCACCTACCGGTCCCTAGTCCTACCCCCACAGTTACGGCACGTGATCGCAATGTAAGTAAAGAAGGGTCAGGTAGAGCACGATTTTTTTATGTGGCTTGCCGACAGACGACATCCTTCTCATATCTGCGTAAAACACATTTGCCACAATTTTGTTTTATTGTTTTGCTTGCAGGGAGAAGTGTCAGCATTGGCCTGACAAGAACCTCAACAGATCATACATGGAAGTGGGAAAATAACCATACATTATCGTGGTCTAAATGGCATGAGAACGAGCCATCGAATTCAGCCAATGAGCTGTGTGTTTTCATGAGAAGAAGTGGTACATGGAACTGGGACTGGAATGCTAATCCTTGTGAGTTGACAGGTAATAAATTAGCAGCATGTGAGATTCTCAGTGGACAGCATAACAACATCTGAAGATCTACGGGCCTGTGAAACTGACATTTCCACTTCAATCGAATCAGAAAGAGGATATCGAATCGAGTCTCAAAGTTTTAGCCGAACTGAACCAGACAGAGGATAGCGAATCCCGAAATGATATTTCCGGCTCTTCAAGTTGCATAAATATCACCTTCTTACATTTTGTTAATATACTACTCAAAGTTTTTCTAAGCACCAAGTATATCAAACTACCTATTTACGTTTTGGATGAAATATTTTTATGAGAAGTGTATATATTTTTTTATTTAATTATATCTTTAATGATTCAAGTACAGAAATTAAGATTTTGTTTGTGTTTGACATTATTTTTTAGCTTTTGAATACGATAACCATGGAAAATGGATATTATTAGTAAAACAGGAAATTTTTCAAATTTGCCAAAAAGTTGACAGAGCGAACTGGTATGGGTTCAATATCGAGTATGAGAACCATTACTGTTAATTACAGCTTGACAATGCTTTCTCGTGCTCCCAATCAGGTTCCTGATGGTCCTTTGTGGGATGTTGTTCCATTCTTGGACCATCATGGCACCAAGCTCCTGGACACTTCTTGGCTTGACTGGACGGGCTGAAATTACAAGCTGCAAGTCATTCCAGACATGTTCGATTGGATTGAGGTCAGCGGATCTTGCTGGCCAGTCCATACGCTCAGTCGCCGTACTTCCGGACAGCATAGGCTACAATAGGACGGACATTATCGTCCGTCGGAATAAATCTATCACCCATTGCACCTGCGTACGATCTGACGTGGGCATCCAGGATCTCATCAATATATCGCTGTGCAGTAAATGTATCACGGTCAAGGACACAAATGAGGCTTAAGCTGAGCTTGCACCCCTTTTTATACCTTCCCCAACAGAAGTACCTGGATGCAGCATGAAGTGCCCGGATGTAAGGTTTCTATAACAGGTATCCTTCAACAATTCAATACCAGACCATAGGTATCCTCAAATACTTCTATGTGCCTATGTGCTATTGCACAATGTGTCACATTGTGCATTTTCACATACGCACATATCGGCACACCCAGCATGTGCTACAAGTAATGTTTACACATTCTGACACAATGTTTAATAACACACAAGCACATTCCACCAAACTCCCGAGTTGCATGGATTCCCTTTTGGGGGAAATGTCGGTGGTTATAGAATCCTTTTTTAGCCGTGTTAGCCATTGTGCATAAGCACATATCGGTACATCCAGCTTGTGCCTATGTGCTACCTGTAATGTGTAAAATAGAATATAAACATGTTTAGGGGCGACAGAATAAATAAAACAAAAACGGTATAACATAGCTTTTACATACATGGGTAGAAACCGAGAATTTCCTAGGACATCAAGCAATCTGATTAGTTATTTAGGGTCAGGAAAGTGAACTAACACCACGTATCACTATGGAGATGACGTCACACGATGGCCGCTCACGCGGGTTACCATGACCACACAACATGGCGCCACTGGGTCACTTGACATGACGTCGCTTCCGTGGTCCTGCCCGGGGTCCTGCAACCTGGAGGTGAAACGTGCGAGACATACTACCAACATATATTGATAACAAAGTGATAAATTTTCTTGCATTATACCCAGATGTTGCATGTGGATGATAGGGTTTTTTTTTGACATTCCTGGAAAGCATGCTTAAGGTGGACGGGGGATGTGTTTGAAACAACAAGAGTACACGGAATAGTGTCAGAACTAAGAGGAACAGACCAGGAAAGCTAAATATAGTAATAATAAGCAAAGCTGTTCCAGCTGAGGGGGCGCTTCTACTCCACTGGAGTATACTCCAGGACAAAGGAGCATGGTCAGGTAGACGAAAATTGTTGCATAGATATACAGAAGCAGATCATTCTGAAAGAATTCGAAATAGTACAAGTTGTCGGGTTGTTTGTGGTAATTCTACGAATCGGGAAATTTCCCATGTACAAAGGAACATACCCTCGAAACATATACCCCTATCCTATTAGAAGGTAGCAACCACGTGCTACCATACAAAACAAGATGGCGGCCTCCAGTATACAAATTGGACGACGGAAACACGTATCACCTTAACAACACGCGCTGCGCATGCGCACTCATACCACGTACCACTATGGGGATGACGTCACAACATGGCTGCTCACGCGGGTTACCATGACAACACAACATGGTGCCACATGACGTCACCTCCGAGGTCCTGCCCGGGGTCCTGCAACCTGGAGGTGAAACGTACGAGACATACTACCAATGTTGAATGGCAAGGAGGAGACTGTCAGAGGCACTAAGATGATAAATCGTTGTCATGCATGCAACAGGCATGGCATTCAAAGCTATTGGAAGGCAACTTGGCTATAGTAATTCTGCGATCAGCAGACTTGTCCGAAAACGTCAACAAATCAACGATGTTAAGCACCGACCAAGACCTTGATAATCCTAAAAGACCCCTCCGCGGGAAGATCGGAGACTGGTAAGCCTCCTCGTTAGGCGTGAACCCATTATTTAAAGTGGGGTTTTGACCCCCACCCCCCCCACCCCAAACAGGCGTTTGTGCAACATAACTGTCCGAAATAGTCTCAAAGCACCGGGTATGGGGCCCAGAAGGGCCATCAAGCGTCCAGCTCCGTCCGATCAGCATCAACGACGACGTTTGGGGTGGTGTATGGCACGACAACATTGAAATCGCAGGACGTGGAACACCAGACCTACTGTTCCTTATGGTGGGTGGAGGATCAGTAATGATCTGGAGATGCCTCTCTCGTGATGGTAAACTTGATGTGTGGACTGTACGTGGGAATCACAATGGTCATCAGTACATCAGCGACATTCTCAATCCTGTTGTCGAGCTCATTTTGACAACCACCCGTTGGCTACTCGCCCTGTATTCATGGGCAACAATGCAAGGCCACATCGCTCCTAAGCTGTGTGAGCATTCTTTCAGAACAGGGCTATTACAACACGACCTTGGCCTGCAATGAGCCCCGATTTGAATCCCTTAGAACACATCTGGGACTTTTTGGACGTCGTGTGCAAGCAGGGGATTCGCCAGTACAGAATTTGGCCGATTTGGAAGCTGCATTGCATAAGGAGTGACAGCAATTGCATTTGGGCCGTATCAGAAAGCGCACTGGTGTCATTAGGTTGAGGGTTCAGACTGTCATCCGGGCACGTGGTGGATACACTCGCTACTAACGTCAGACACTGCTGGTGTGTCAGGAGATCACAGGTTACATTTTTTGACAGTAATCGCCGGCATTTTGTCATCTTGGACAGTTTCGGCACCATACTTGTCGAGAGAACATGTTTCCATCAAACACATTAGTGGCAGGTATGTGAAATTAGCGTCATTTCAATACTGCATATTTTCATCATTTTGTTGTCTTTCATTTCTCACTAGACCATTCTTTCCTCGAACAATCGCTTTTCGCCCTCTGAAAGATAGCATGAAAGTAATGACAAGTTCAATTAACACCACTGCGAAAAAAAACCCAGTGTTTGCTTAATTAAGTTCCAGGAGTATATATGCCGAAGTTGCCTTGGTTGAAGCCAAGTTCGTCATCTTTGTGCATCACGCCTTAGACAGCGGCACCACACGCTCACCCGGACAATCAGGTTGATGTGCCCGAGAACACCACATAGTTACCGCTAGTTAGGGTCGAACTGTGGACCTTTCGATTTAAAGTTCACTGCTTTAACCACTGAGCCACCGTACTCTCGGTTAAAGGGGGAAAAGAGTTGAAAGTGACGGTGTCGAAAGTCAGTTATTGTTCCGCTCCAAAAATATCCTGGTAACCAGTCGTAGCTTATAATATCTCCCACCATTAAAAAGTACTGAGGCATTTTTGAAGTCGTGTGAGAGAGCTGGAAGAGAAATGCCTTTCTCATCCCCCACCCAAATGAGAGCTATCTCACCCACGTGGCTAACCAATATTGGCTTATTTGCATATTTAATGAGCGTAGGACTATTCAATCATCGCACGTTCTTCTGTCAGAAACAACATGGTGTCACGTTTCGGAATTATTAGCAGACAAACGTTTGTTGAAGAATAGAAATGAAAACCCAGACCGAAAAACCAAAGGACACTTTAATCATTTGTATGAATATTTGGATGAACGCCATTATGAGTGGAGCGAGTTGAACGGAATATCCATTGAAAAATTATGCGAATACATTACAGAATTCATAATATGAGGTCATCACAATATGTCAATGTTCATTTCGCAACAAATCTTTAACTCGTGTCTTGACGGCGTTGAAATTTAATTTTGAGGCATTTTCCTGTGGTTTTTCCAGAATTTTTGTGCACTCTTTCGGATAAGCATATCAGGGATTTTTTTCAGAAAGGGACAACAAAATTGTTCGATATAGCTGCACGTGCCCCTGAATTACTTTTGATGACGTCAGACTGTTTTGTTTGGGGGGGGGGGGGCGTAATATTCCTGATGGGGGCGGATGGGAGATGGGGAAATCTCACCCTCGGGACAAGATATTTGGTCCAGACACTCAGCAAGCCTCGTGTCTGGCCCAAATATCTTGCCCTTGAGTGAAATTTCCCCCACAAACAAGGACGAGAGTGTGAGCTGGGGAAATCTCACCCGATAATGTTCCGCATCAACGCAGTGGGCTAAATGTTTTATACAATATTACAAAAAACAAATAGTGTGTCTATGAGTAATAACGACAGCCCGATAGAAGCGAAATGTTTCATTTGGCTTTTCTCTCTGGAAACGTCATTTGTTTTTCTACGGATTATTATTTCATTTGTTCTGTTTTTTGGGTTTTTGAGTTTTTTTGTTGTTTTCCACATATTATGTCCGTACGATTCCGAAGCCAATTTCGAACCGATATTCACAGAAGTTTGCACACGTATAGAGGGGCACACAATCTAAAAATGTATAGAAGAAAAATTTTCTATTTCGCCCTTTCTTTGCCAAAAACTGTCCAAATAAGATTTATCGTCACTTTCTCAAAACGCGTCTTGTAGATGTTTTTTTAAATACTCATTACTGTTAGAACTGTCTGCGGCAATCCAATTGACATACAATGGATATTGGGCTCAGCGTTTGTTAATCCTCCAGAGGCTGCCAAACATGGCAATTTACATAAAGTAGCTGCTTGCGGGCACACGTAGTATCCAGCTGGTGCACAGGAGATAAACATAACTCCCTAAATGGGAAGTGGAATTCATCGACGGACATTTTTGCATGTAATAAGTTCAATACAAATTAATGTCCGTGGGTTTCCCTAAACGAGTTTTGTCGATTTTCAAAAAACATTGGCCATTCGCAGATCTTGGTGTGACGTTACATGTTGCGTGGACAAAATATTCCGGAAAGCGTCTGTTAACCCTCCACGGGGTGCTAGACGTCAAAATTGTAATAAAATGGGCTATCATCGGGCACCAACAGCACCCAATGTGTATGTCACAGATAAACATAGCCTATTTTATCGGACCCAAGGTTTATGGTCGGATAATGTTTGTAAGTAGTAAGGGTATTCAAGAAACCAAGCCTTAACCCGTTTCGAAGAATTAAAGGAGATAACCCTTAAAAACTTGATATTTACATTTTCTGTTCATTTCTTCAAGTGGTTCTTACAGATTTTAAAGGAAAAAGTCTCTTGTGACAAATTATTCTAGCAAGCGTCCATTAACTGCCTAGCATAAAAAATTTAGATAAATTTGAAATAGCCACAGCAGTCAATGCTTTTGTGTGCGCATGCGTAGGTGGAGATGGTGGATATTTTTGTCTGGAGAATTTCCGTCAAAATTTAGCTAAATACAACGGCTGTTAAGCTCCTTTGAAGATTGGAAGGTTGGTTTATGTGGTAAAAAGCGTTGGTGTCCAGAAAATTGGATAAATGCGAAGCAAAGACCAACCAAAGCGTAGAGATAGGAATTCAGATGGCAGAACACCTAAACCTGATTCCAAATCTGTGAAAATGGACGATGGATAGTTGCCTCTCGAGCTTGGTGCCGAGTCGGTGGGCGAACAGCGAAGTAAACTTTTTTCTTTAGTCACTGAGATAAAAAGGGGCCAAGATGGTATTCGAGAAACCATCGATTCCAAATTGGATAAATTGAAAAGTGAAATAATGGTGACATAAGATATCAAAATGAAAACAATTAAAGATGACCTTGACATTGCAATTGCATCTGAGAAAGATAGAACTGACGAGCTCGTGACAAAAGTTGGTGAACTTGACGCCCGAGTGAATTCGTTTGACGGTGTTGACAGTGATCATCAAACAATCCGAAGTGTCACTTGAAATTGTAAGTGTAATCAAGCCCATGATTCTGACAATCGACAACTCAATAACACTGATTCTGAGTCAGATACAGTGTGATCGTGACAAATAATATAATAATAACACTTTGGCCAGCCGCTGATTTGTCGCGGTTCTCGGACGAGAAGGCCATGGTTACCCCTGTACTCCCAACTGCCTCCCTATTTCCACGCTTCTCTTCTCCTCCCAACACTCGGAGACGAACTGCTTGGTGATATTCCTTGTCCCATTCTTCCCAATCTCTCCGATTAGCATATTAAGCCTCTCCTTTGAGTCTCCCCCTAACCACATGTCTTTCATTCTCCTATCCCACTTCCCCATTATACTCCCAGCGAATCTCATTATTTTAGACTGATACTTTGGGCATTCTAGAAGAAAGTGTTCCAGGGTCTCCACCATGTCCAAGTTACACATCTGGCACTCCCTTTCACCGTCTTTCCCAATTTTCCCCCCTCAGCTCCAGGGATCGCGACCTCAGCTTGAACAACAGTGACCCCTAAAGGTGCCATCAAGGTACTCTTCAAAACCTGGCTTCTCTTTATCACGCAGGCCACCCAAAGACCTCTTTAATTTGACCCCCTCTCGCCAATTACGGTTACAATCCTCCATGACCCTTTCTCTGACGATTTTTTTACCCTGGTTTGCCCCAACGTCCAGGTCCGAGATCTCCAATGAGTAGTTCTCTACTAGCTCCCTCACTTGGACCATCCACCCCGTTTTGATATTTGAGTTGAAAATTCTCAGGAACATTACTTTACACCATCGGCTGTCGGGGAGATTTACCAAATAATTAAGATAACCGAGCTTCAACAGGTCTATCCTGTCCTTGATCCTCATCCACCCAGGCTCACCCCTGAATGCTTCTAGCACTGATATTGATGAACATGAAGGAGAAAATTTACTTCAACTGGCCAACGATTTATTTATTGAACGAATTGGGTAGTGAAGTGTTCGAAGCGGTAAATGTTATCTCAGCAGATCGTCTTCGAAAGCGCTACAGGGATAAACCAGGTCTTGTGAAAATACGTTTTGAATCACTTAATCAAAAGTTGCTTGTCTTGAGAAATAAAACTAAATTAAAAGACAGTCAGGCATTTCAACGATGTTATGTTCGCAGGGGAAAGTCACATGTAGAGAGAGTATTGGAGCAAAATGTTCGAACCCTGCTGAGTGAAATGCCCCAAGTACGAGAATTTACCATTACGGATAGTAGGAGAATTCTGCAAAAAGCTGAAGTCTGGAGATAGGATCAGGCCAAGCTCCCTCAATTTGGGACTCAGAACTGTCAAAATGAACTTAAAGAGAATTTTAAACTTGGACTTATAAACCTTAACGGATGGGCTGTTGGTTATTTATTTATTTATTGATGTTTAAGGTCACATATTTATGCACAATGGCTAAGCATGACCGTGACAGTTTTACGGGTGGAGGAAGCCGGAGTACCCGGAGAGAACCACCGAGCAACGACGAGCAGCTGCCAGCTCCCCAACATCGTAACTCCGCACTGCAGCACAGGCAGGGTTAGATTGGTTGAAGACGGGCTGTTGGTGGCCGGGTGCTTAAATCTGAACTTATACAAACAGTTGACTGTGACATTTTAGTTGTGACTGAGACTCATTTGGTTGGGTCGGATGTGATGTCGATATTAGGTTATCGTCGGGTGGGAAGTAAGAGACAGGGTATTCACAGAAGGGCCCCTAAAGGTTCGGGAGGAGTGGGTTTTCTTATTAAGGAAAAGATATATTGTAGTTATGAAATCACGGTTAAAGACAGTTCACACGATGGAATTTTAAGTATACAATTCACCTCAAAATTAGGTGAAGATTTTTGTGTAGTAGTCTGCTACCTCCCACACGAGAACTCACCATGGGGCAGGGATGCAAATTCTTATTTTTGCCAGTTGCTTAGCGACATTTATGTGCTCTATAGAGATCACGATATAATTATTTGTGGGGACTTTAACGCTCGCATTGGTAATCGGGTTGACTGCGAAGTCGAAAACACAATTATTCCTAAAAGGCTAATTATTGATAAAACTATCAATCAGCACGGCCGTGAGTTTATTGATTTTTTAAGTGATACAAACTTTTGCTGTCTGAATGGTAGAGGTGATTCTATATTTGATAACTACACATGTATCAGTTCGAAAGATAAATCAGTAGTGGACTATATATGTGTTCCATACGTATTATTACATAAATGTGAACATTTTAAAGTCCTGACTCAAAATTCACTTATAGATGAAAATGGCCTACACCATTACATATGTGAAAACGGCAAACCGCCAGATCACAGTTTAACTTTTAATTATAAGGTTGATCACGTAGTCTTGGGTTCAAACTCTGAAGAGAAAGAAAGCAAAGGCGTTAACTCTCTTCCTCAAAAACTTACCAAAACATTACCTGAAACATTTATGAGCTCGGAATTTTCAATACAGGAATTAAGACAGATTATACGAAATATCGAACTCGCCACAGAAAGCCAATACTCCATTGATGTAATATATGATGACCTTTCTGAAAAATTAATTGACGAAATTGTGTCAGTGCTACCAAAATTTTGTAGTAAAACTAAGGTCCGGAAAAAATTTAAATATTTTAAACCATACTGGAATGAAGCGCTGACTGCACTTTGGAATGATATGCATTTGAAAGAAACGCGTTTTCTTAAATCTGAATGTTCCAGAGTAGAACGACAACGAAAACATTGGGAGTTCAAATTATCACGCCGAAAATTTAATAAAGAATTACGTCAGTGTGAAAGGGAATATAATACAAATCTTACATTGGAAATAGATAATCTTTGTGATAAAGATCCTAAAGTATTCTGGGATGAAAATAAATAAAATTCCTGACGAAGTATATGATAAAAAACGGATCAGTCAATTACAATACCGAAACTGTCTTCAATAGTTGGGCAGAGGCTTTTGAGGGTCTATATAATCCATGTTGTGGACAGGAAAATTAAGACACACCTTTTAAAAAGAAAGTAAAAGAAGAAAAAATATTCATAGAGAGTAAAATGTTAGCCCCCCTGTACGAAACAAATAGTATACTTAATAGACCCATTTATTATGTAGAACTGGAAAGTATAATATCACGAACGAAGAATGACAAATCCTTTGGAGTTGATAGAATTCCGTACGAAGCGTTAAAGTCAAAACATGTGATAGAAGTAGTTTTTAAACTAGTTCAGCTTATATTTGACACGGGTATTATTCCGTCGGTATGGAAAAAAGCGATAATTTGTCCCATTCCGAAAGATAAATCTTTGGACCCAAGAGTGCTTTTGCATTACAGAGGTCTTTCTTTGTTGAGCAGCTTGGGTAAAATATATAGTAGTCTTTTAAATAACAGATTGATGGAGTACATTGCTGAAAATGAAATGTTAGTTGATGAACAGAATGGATTTCGTCCACATCCATCAGACCTAGATCATGTTTACTCTCTTACAGCCATCATAAGAGGGAAGCCGGGTACTTTCACTACTTTCGTCGATTTAAAAAAGGCGTTTGATATGGTTGATAGGGATATGCTACTGTATAAACTTATTAAATGTGGGATAGATGGAAGCATGTATAAGTCTATAAAACATATGTATGAAAACACAACAGCCTGCGTTCGTATAAATGGCAACGTAACACTGAGTTTGCATTGTCTAGGCGGAGTGAAACAGGGTGATAATTTGTCTCCTACGTTGTTTGCCTTATTCATTGATGATTTAGCTCGGGAAATAAAGATGGCTAATAAGGGAGTACAAATAAACGAGGATAATATTTCAATATTAATGTACGCGGATGATATCGTATTGATTTCTGATGACGAAGTAAATATGCAATTTCTACTAAATATTCTTCAGAATTAGTGCACCAGATGGCAAATGTCTATTGATAGGGAAAAAACTAAAATTGTGCATTTTAGAAATAAAAGTAAAAAACACAGTGATTTTGAATTTAGAATAGGAGAATTCAGCAGAATACGCCGATAAATATCGGTACTTGGGTGTAATTTTTCATGAATATAAGGATTTTGATCAAGCTTCAGAGGCTTTAGCACGTTCGGCGGGTAGAGCTCTGAGATCAGTGATATCTAAACTTCACCAACAATGGGATGTCGGTTTTCGTACTTTCCGTAGATTATACTCAATGTGCGTTTGTCCCATACTTGATTATGCGTCGGGCGTTTGGGGTTATAAGAAATATACTGCTTTTGATGCTGTGCAGAACAGAGCAGTTAGGTATTATTTAGGCGTACATAGGTTTTGTCCTACGCAGGGTATGTTAGGTGATATTGATTTGAACCCTCTGTAGAGTGGAGATGGGTTAACATGTTGAGGTTATGGAATAGGCTCATTTTTACTGAAAATAACCGATTATTAAAAAGCTATTTCTGTGGGATTATAATTTCTGTGATGAGGGTTGGTGCACTGAAATGCAAAAAATATTTGATATTATTGGCTGTCCTAATATATATGAAGATTTAACTACCTGTAATATTAACGAGATAAGTGTTAATTTGTCTAATCATTTTAAGGCTAACTGATTGGAAAATATTCAACATGTCCCAAAGCTGCGTATATATAGACAATTTAAAACTGAATTTGGAACTGAAAGGTACGTTCTTATGAACTTGAAACGCCAGCATCGATCCGTTTTGGCCCAATTCTACTGCGGAATTTTACCACTCAGAGTAGAAACGGGTCGATTCAGGAATGAAAAGTTAGAAGAACGAATTTGCACTTTGTGTTGCATGTCTAAAATTGAAGACGAGTATCATTTTTTGATAGAATGCCCTCTTTATGCAGACCTCCGAAGCAAACTGTTTGATTCTGTTTCAGCTGATAGCTTTATTGCATATGATACAAGTATAGATAATATGAGCATTATTGTTACAGACAATCCAAGGCAATGTGCCAATTTTATCTTTGAGGCATACAAACGACGAAAAAATAATATTTACAATCAATGACAAGGGTATCATGAATAATGTAGCCGATTAACTCTAGGCGGCCGGGGAAATCAGAACTAAACTATTGATCTTTACATACTGCGGATGCCTTATTGAATAGCAGATGCTTCTGGTCAAGAGTCGTCTGCCTGTTCAGGCAGATGGTGCTTGACTAGAGGCACCTTCTCAGAGTGTACGTCTTTACCGGCCCATTGTTGGCCGGATCGTCACGGTTGGATTGTCTGCCGTTTTGTATCTTAAGCTCCAGGGCTCGATTTCTGGCTTCTAGTATTTAATACCACGATGGTAAGAAGTTCTCATTTGTTCATCTGATTGTTCAGTCCTGGAAAGTTTTTTTCATGCTCACTTATAAGCCCTCTTTATCGCTCTTTATTAAGGGGGACCTTAATAAGCAATTGACAAATTTCAACTCACCAAACCTGTGTATAATTACTAATATATTAAAAACGGTACAGGTTGTGCATTTTTCAGAGGGTGGCGTGCTCATCCTTTCACTCTGCAGTTCTGCAGGCTGCAGAGGGAGAGAATGGCCATGCCCACCTTAGAAACTGCATATTGGCTGTTCTCAAAGCACATCTCTGGTCATAACCTTTTAATTCTCATTAACTTAGGGGTTGACAATTTAAAATTCACTTTTGAAATAATACAAATCTCCCCCTACAAAGGTGCACTTTATCCTACACTTTTGATTATTTAGGTGGCATATAGGTCCGCTGGGCCGAGTGCTATTTTATACTGTTTGTAAACATGTTCGTGTTGTAAAGCACATGTCACAATAATATGATATTACTACTACTACTACTATGCTATGTGACAAATAGACATAACTCCTTTTGTCTGACGTAGACTTCGTGGACGCCGATATTTATATTAACCCTCTCCAAAATAATGATGATTTTAACCTAAGCTCTCTTTTTATCAAACTAAGTCGTTCGGGACTACTACACGTACCTTTCTCGGGACATCAACAAAGGTACTTTAGTGAAACGGTTAAAAAATTCTTCCGACACTCTGGGGCCACGAAAGATCATGGAATCTCGTCTAGAAATGCCAACGATTCTCCAGAATCATTAAGTCTAGATTTTTTTATGTATTGTTTTTTTGTTGTTGTTTTCTTTTTTATTTATTTTTTTTTTTTGGGGGGGGGGGGTCGAGTGGGTGGGGGAGGGGGGCTTTCCCACTGGAAAAGACATTTGTTTTTCTATGGTTTATTATTAATTTTTTTTTGACCACGCATTTTGTCGGTACAATTCTGAAGTCATTTTCGAACCGATTTTCAAAGACTTTTGCACACGCATAGAGGGTCACCTACACCACCCAGTAGATATCTGAGAATTGCACGTAACTTCCTTTATTGGAAGTGGAATTCACCGAGGATAATATTTGTATGCAATAGAGGATTTAAAAAAAAATAAGCGTTAACCCGTTTTGGCCAGCGATACCCCCAAAAGCTTAAAGTTTCATGTTGTCCGTGGATTTCTCTAAACACACGTGTAGATTTTTAAGAAAAAATGGCTATTCGCAGGACTTTGTGTGACATTACAAGCTGCATAGACAAAATATTCCTGCGAGCGTTTGTTGACACTACACCGGCTATTAAACGTAAAAAAAATGATAAAATGAGCTATTTTCGGGCACCAACAGCATCAAATGGGTATGTCACAGATACTTTTTATAAGTAGTAAGGGAATTTAAAGACCAAGCCTAAATCCTGTTTTGTGAGATTAAAGAGGAGAGGCATTAAGAACTTAAAATTAACATTTTCTGTTGATTTTTTCAAGTGGTTCTTACAGATTTTCAAGAAAAAAATAGACTCTTGTGAAGAATTTTTTCTGGCAAGCGTTCATTAACCCTCAACAAATTGCAGAGCATCAAAATTTTAGATAAATTTGAGACATGATGGGCTGTTTTCAAATGGTCACAGCACTCAATGGGTATGTGGCAAACAAACATATCTCTTATTGTCGGACGTCAGATTGATTGTTGATATTAACCCTCTCCACAAATAATGATGATTTTAACCGAAATTTTATTTTATCAAACTGAGCCATTTGAGACTACTATACTCACCTTTCTCGGGACTTTAATAAAGGTACTTTAGTGATACAGTTAAAAACAATTCTGCAGACACTCTGGGCGCGACAAATAATGAAATTTCGTCTGGAAAAGCCTATAATTCTGCAGAATCATTAAGTCTATTTTTTGAATGTTTCTTTAGAACAGAGAGATTATTGTTCCATCATAATGCGACATTCTCTCTCGTATGTTCTGGAGTATTCGATGCATTCATCTTTTATTTGTTCAAATAGAAAGGATAGTATCAAATGTGAAATGCATTAACAACCCAACAGCTTATGTGACGGTCAAAACCTCTTTTAATATTTATCGACGCTGCTCTCCAGACTCCTGAACAAAATTAAAACAAAAATAGTGTAAAATATTTTGCTAAGGGCAGCTATAATAATGTAATACAACAATAGGTTACTGTTAGGGAGATGAGATCTTGACACAAGGGTCTGGCGAATCACAGTTTTTCGCTGCAATTGAATCTCGAATCAAATCAGGAAAAAGGTTCGAAAACGTTTCGAATCTCGAATAGAATCCACAATTATTTCAAATATTACGATATTTTGCGGCGTGACCGTTTATCGAGGGTAGGGGGCGTTGCCATGTACATAAAGGATGGCTTGTGCTTTCGGTGAAGAACTGACCTCGAGGTAAATAACGCTGAGTGTCTTTGGGCTGAGGTGCTTACAAATTATAGTAAATCAATACTAGTTGGTTTATTCTACCGACCACCCAATAGTACTCCAGATATCTGGGATAGCATTACAGCTTCTGTTGATAGAGCCAAAGATACTTCAATCTCTGACCGAATCATTACTGGGTATTTTAATGAAAATCAAAATGGTTCCTCCCGAGGACACTTCCGTGAATTAAGCAATTATTTTAATCTGAGGCAGCTTGTGGGAGAACCAATGTGTTTTACTGAGTCATCTGCCACACTGATTGATCTGTTTGCTGTAAGTGATACAGTTCCTGTACTGGAATGTGAAGTTCTAAAGCCCCTTATTCCTGACATGACTCGATATCATTGCCCAATTTCAATTGAGGTTGAATTTAAAAAAAACAACGTCCAAACACTTTAAGAGACGCATTTGGCTGTATTCGGAAGGGGATGATAATGCTTTGAACAACGCCTTCAACTCTGTAGACTGGAAGAGCTTGTTCGATAATTCATATCTAGACACTGTAATCTCTAACTTTACCGAGATCCTACTTAACACGGCATCTAAATAAATCCCCAACAAAGATATAACTTCCAGGCCCAATCAACCCAAATGGATGCATAACCAGATTCGCTTACTGATTAGGCAAAGGACCCGTTTATATCGCAGAGCAAAGCGCTCAGGTTTACCATACGACTGGGATAAATATAAACGCAAACGAAATGAGGTCGTATCAGCAGTTAGGAAGGCCAAAGCCAAGTATATTTCAAAAGTTGAATCAACATTGAGCTGCCCAAATACATCATCGTCGGAGTGGTGGAAAACCTTAAAAACATTTATCAGTAGAAATACCCCAGAAATCCCAACTTTAAATCACTTGAACAAAATCTCCTCAACCAATCTTGAGAAAGCGGAAGTATTCAACGAATATTTTTGTTCCATTTCAACATTGGATGACACAAATGCAACTTCACCCGACTCATCTCATCCAGTCCTGTATTCATTTGATAAAATAATGTTAGTAAGCACTGAAGTGTATGAAGCAATCAAGAGTATTAAGGTATCGAAGGCGTCCGGCCCTGACCTCATAAGTCCACGGCTCCTGAAGGAATGCAGAAGTTCATTATGTGTACCACTTACGACATTATTTAATGTCCTTTTAAAAAACTGTTATTTTCCACAATTATGGAAAAAAGCCAATGTGGCGCCGGTATTAAAAAAGAATCCTTCTAATGCTGTTACCAATTATCGCCCGATATCACTAATTAGCTGTACTGGCAAGTTACTTGAAAAGTGTGTGTTTAAAAGATTATGGAATTTTCTATGTGATAACAATATACTGAGCCAGTTCCAGTCAGGGTTTACCCCAGGTGACTCAACTGTATTACAACTGACAGATCTTTATGATGAATTTTGTCATGCCCTTGACGACGGTAAAGAAGTTAGAGTTGTTTTTTGTGATGTCAGTAAAACGTTTGATAAGTTATGGCGTGTTGGTCTTATTCACAAGCTCGAGAAAATAGGGATATCTGGCGATCTACTTTGTTTTTTAAAATCTTACCTCTCCAACCGGTATCAGAGGGTTGTGGTAGCCTCTGAGGTGTCCTCCTGGAGACAAGTAACGTCTGGTGTTCCACAAGGTTCCAATCTGGGCCCACTCTTACTCCTGATATACATTAACGACATTACTGAAAATTTACTGAGCAGCATTCGGCTATTTGCAGACGATACATCTTTATATCTCATAGTAAAGAATCCTGATCAAGCTGCAGTCTTAATCAATCGTGATTTGGCAACAATCGAAGATTGGGCCAAAACATGGCTGGTTGAGTTCAATGCTCAAAAAACAGAAACTATGCTAATATCCCGTAAAATTAATGTTCCTGTACATCCACCCTTATATCTAAGTGGAACAGGAATTACTGGGGTTATTAGTCATAAGCACTTAGGTGTAATATTGAACAAAAATTGTACGTGGAATGACCATATCGACCACGTTTGCTCTAAACTTGGTCACGCATCGATATGCTTAGAGCTCTCAAGTTTACTCTTGAACGAAAAGTCCTCGAACGAATATATTTTGCTTTCATTAGACCTCTATTAGAATATGCTGACTGTGTCTGGGACAACTGCTCAGCAATGCAAGTAGCTGACTTGGAGAAAATACAGATAGCGGCAGCAAGAATAGTTACTGGTGCCGCTGTGAGCGCCAGTAGAAGCCTCCTCTATACTGAAGTTCAATGGATACACTATAAGAAAGACGCAGAAAGCACAAGCTTACTCAGCTCCTCCATATATCTCTATCAAAGTCCCCCCCCCCTCCCCCATCAGTGCATCCATCAAACAAAGTCATAATCTCCGATCTGCAATTAACCACCGTATTCCCTTCTGCCATACTACCTTATACCAATCCTCATTTATCCCGGATGTTACCAATCAGTGGAACAGATTACCCACCTCGGTAAAGGAAAATTCCTCCCTCATAAATTTTAGAAGGTTCTTAAATAGTGCAAACCAACGACCACCGATATTTTACACTGGTGCTAAATCCCGTGCTGCACAAATCTATCATTGTAGGCTGCGCTTGCCTTGTAGCGGTATCAGTGCCCACCTCTATGACAACCATCTATCGTCATCCCCATTGTGCCAGTGTGGTGACACCGAGACAACTGAACATTTCCTCCCGTATTGTCCAATATATGACGCTGCACGAGACTCAGCTATCAATACATTGCCTTTCACATTTGACCTCTCTTCGCTTCTGTTTGGGTCTGAATGGTTGGACAACTCTAATAATGCTCTTGTATTCGGAATTGTACAGGATTATATCACACTGAGTGGGCGCTTCCAGTGAGTCATTTGCATTTGTAGTTCTTTGGGGAATGACTTATCACCTTCATTTCACATATTCGCTATTCAAACATTTGAGACTGATGTGATGACTTTCCGCTGCCATTGTCGGGGCTGGTGGGCTGCTCTCTTCCCGGCGGTGGGTGCGGGGGAGTGGCACTTGTGATGTGACAGGTGTTGCTCCCCCGCACCCGTTGTTGTCTCGGCGGTGGGCGCGGCTGTGTACGTTTCTCAAATTGTGGATATTACATGCATCTGAAGTGTGAATAATGCAGCCTTATTTTGCATTCTGGGCGTTAGTGCCACAGGACGTCAGGCTACGACGGAGCCATTGTGGGCAGTTCGGGCTCTGCGCTTGGGATGTGTTTCCTCGCGTGCATTGATCTAGGAAGTCTAGGATAAACAAGCTGTAGATTTTTTGTGGCTTTTAATAGATTAAATTTGGTTGATAGTTTGTAAATGTTAGATGCACGCGCGTTAATTGCGGCTCAGGTGTGGATCCCGGGTGAGTCCGCTTTAATGACACCGCTAGCAGCACATTCTCTGAGGTTGCGTTTAATAACTCTCATTTGTCGGGTATGCGTTGAGCTTAGTTTGGTTGAAACTCTCAGCCACCCCCCCCCCCCCTCTCTCTCTCTCTCTCTCTCTCTCTCAGTCTCTCTCCCTCTCTCCTCTCTCTCTTCTCTCTTTTCGTATACCTCCATTTCATGTTTAAACAATATATTACATAGTGCAAGCAACTACCTGCAATTTTTTTTTCAGATTTTCTTGGGAGACAGCTTAACATAAGCGTATAGCTTACTGCTGAATCCCGCCCATACAACTTGTTCATCAACTATTTTGATCTACCTTTATGCATACACTTGTATTACATGCCTCCATGAACTTTATGTAATTATCATTTACCTGTATGTATTATATTATAATTCATGAATAAATATTGTTTAAACTAAATATTACGATATCTTACAAGCGCTATCTTCCATGTTAACACTATATCAATACGAGTACTTGTTACACTATTCCATACCATCTAACTGCAAGTACATTTTTCGATTTTTTTCCAAATTTGTTTAGACAATATGATGACATCAAAAGAAGTAGCCCAGCCAATATTATATACACATGCTCTTTGTGTGTAAACTTAAATATTCATAAAGTAAGTCTGTATTGATTATTCAAATAAAGGGTTTAAAAACTACATTTTCTGTTTTATGTCGATTTTTGCATTCTTTAAAAAAATAGATACTTCAGGTGAGGTAAAACTTGGTGAACCATATTGTGCAACATATTGGGGAGTATTCACTGCGAAGTGGATTGGGGAGATTGACGTATTTAGACATTGTGAAATATTTAACACATGTCTTTTGTGAACAATATATTGTTAACTCTTGCCACAAACACCTAAAGTGTAAGTGTGATATTTACTGAACAAAAATTTGCCTTGTTTATCCCCTGAGTAGGGCAGGTTGCAATGCTATAGTGCCGAATTTCATTCAACTGACGATCTCTTAGTTTTCGCGGTTCTACCAGCATTTTAAAGGAATATTGATCATTGCATAGAGATAAGGTCGCCACGTAATATAATAATAACACTTTGTCCAGCCGCTGATTCGTCGCGGTTCTCGGATGAGAAAGCCTTGGTTACCACTGTACACCCAACTGCCTCCCTATTCCCACGCTTCTCCTCTCCTCCCAACACTCGGAGACGAACTGTTTGATGACATCCCTTGCCCCATTCTTCCCAATCTCTCCGATTAGCATATTAACCCTCTCCTTTGAGTCTCCCCCTAACCACATGTCCTTCATTCTTCCACCCCACTTCCCCATTATACCCCCAGTGAATCTTATTCTTTTAGACTGGTACTATGGGCATTCTAGAAGAAAGTGTTCCAGGGTCTCCACCATACCCAAATTACACATCTGGCACTCTTTTTCGCTGTTTTCCCAATTTTTCCCCTCAGCTCCAGGGATCGCGACCTCAGCTTGAACAACAGTGCCCCCCCCCCCCCCCCAAAGGTGCCATGAAGGTACTTTTCAAAACATAGCTTATCTTTAGCACGCAGACCACCCAAAGAACACTTTGATTTGACCCCGTCTCGCCAATTACGGTTATAATCCTCCATGGTCCTTCCTTTGACGATTTGTTTTACCCTGGTTTGCCCCAATGTCCAGGTCCGAGATCTCCAATGAGTAGCTCTCTACTAGCTCCCTCACTTGGACCATCCACACCGTCTTGATATTTGAGTTGAAAATTCTCAGGAACATTACTTTACACCATCGGCTGTCGGGGAGATTTACCAAATAATTAAGATAACCGAGTTTCAACAGGTCTATCCTGCCCTTTATCCTCATCCACCCAAGCTCTCCCCTGATTGTTTCTAGCGCTGCGGCATTACTCGGCGCCGTTATCCATCGGCCTGCATCGTTCTGCAGGATTTCCAAGCTCTTTACGGCCGTCTGGTTTAGGGGTACCACCTCCGTACCGTATGTTATATTTGGCAGACCCACCATTTCCCAAATTGTTTTCCCCACGAAAACCTTATTAAAACTGTTTCTCCCTACAAGTTTCATTTGGTTGAGGATTCGCTTCCCGTTCAGAATCAATTTATTTGTGTGGTTTCGGTAGATGCCTCTTCCTGTAATGTTTATATTTACCCCCAAATACTCGTAATCACCTGTCTCTCCTACACTGAGAAGTTTGCTGCTACCTTCCGGAATGCAGAACTCACCCACTCTCCACCTTCGAGTGGGGTCCACTTTGCGGCCCACAGGTATAACTTTGCTCTTGCTTTAATTAAGTTCGAGTCTCCATTTGCTCCCATATTTCCCAACAATTCCCAACATTTTCGTTAGCCCCTATTCGCTTTCTGACACTAGCACCATATCGTTTGAAAAAATAGCCCTGGGATCTTCAAGTCCCCAACTGCTACCCCCTCGTCGCTATGCAGGAGTTCATCTCCTAAACCTTTGATGTACAATGCAAACAGAATTGGCGAAAGGATACACCCCTGTTTTAGGCCTATCTCCATAGGCACACGTTTTGTTGTAATGTTTCCCAGGCTAAGTTCACTCTATACGTCTGTATATAGTGCTTTCATAATTCCAACAAACTCGCCTCCTAAGCCCAGAGCCTTCAGCTTACACCACATACCCTCCCTCCATACTCTATCGTATGCCTTCTTGACATCCAAAAAGGCCATAAACATCTTTTTCTTTTTTGCTTTCTCGGATTCTATCATTTGGGATAGCATGAAAAGATGGTCCTTCCCTTACTGAAGCCATTCTGGATTTCTCCCCAAAACCCTTCTCTTCAATCACCTCATTTAGTCTCCCATACAGGACTTTACAAAAAACTTTTCCAATGTTGCTACTGACAGAGATCCCTCGATAGTAAAACGTCCTTTTCCCCCTTTTTGTGAATAAATGTCACTTTGCATTCTCTCCACTCCTTTGGGACCTCTTGATTTTCTAAGGCTAGATTGAATAGGGCAGTAAGGCTTTCCACGAATTCCTCTCCCCCTTTTTTGATAAATTCGTTAGGAATTTCGTCCACTACTCCCGCTTTTCCATCCCTTAATTTTGAGATCACCTTTCGCACCTCCTTCGACTTAATTTCGCTGCACACGAAGTTCTATAGGTTTTCCTCGACCTGATTCGGACACTCAGGTGGGCTCCCCATGCCCCATCGCTTCTCGTTTTCCTTTTCCTAGTGCTTGACTAGTTCTGATGTGACTTGATCTTGCTCGTCTGTGACTCTGCCATCTACTTTAATACTCTGTGGGTTACTTCCTTTGTTACGTTTATTCACCCATTTCGAAACTACATTCGAACTCGACCCCCCCCCCCCCCCCACCCCTGTCGTTCTTATCGTCCTAACAAGACTGCTATTTCGCACTCTCGGATTATCGTCATTAATCTTATTTCCTTTATTCCATGCTTGTTGGTATTCTTCCAAAGCTACTGTGGCCTCGTTGCTTTCCGCCCCCTTAAGTTTTCTACTTCTCCTGTATGCAGCACATTTAGCTTTTCTATCCTTCATGGTCCTTTTCAGTTCTTCATTCACTCTGTACCCAAGTTCCCGTGTTGGCACCCTGTTCCTCCATACACTCTCCTTCCCTGCCTCCACTAGGCTCGCAACTATGGCGTCGGCCATCTTCTGAGCATAGCACCCCCCCCCCCCCCCCCCTTGGGTACGGTTGCAAGCTTTGGTTTCAGGTTTTCATTGAACTTCGCCCAGTCAGCATCCTCTTTGAGTTCCCAAATCTCCTTAAAGCTTCCTTTGCTTTTTAATAGATTTTTTTTGGCCCTGATCGTCACTGTAATCAAGTTGTGATCACTATCCACCTCCATTTTACCCTCATCATCCACTTCTACCCCTACCACCTCCCTCCATAAAATACTTTATGTGAGAATGTAGTCGATTATTGATTTTCTGTCGTTCCTCTCCCCGGTCCATTTCCCCTAACACCTCGCGTCCCTGTTCAGAATCTTCAGACCGAGCGCGTTTGTGAAGTTCAACAGCTTCCTTCCATTCCTGTTGACTTTCTTGTCACCACCCTCTATGCCTTCTTCATTATCACCTATGTGTCCATTAAAGTCACCCATCAGAATTATACCGAGCCCCTTGTTTTGTAGATATGTGATATTGGACCTTAGTGTTGAGTATATCGAGTCATTCCACTCGGGTTTGCTACCCTCCAACGCACAGTACACAATCCCAAGGGCAATACTTTTGTTTCTCAGATTGATCCTGACCATCCAATTTCTTTCGATACCTCAGCCGAGGTGTTGACGTAATATGTCGGTAGAGTATAATTGGAGATTCGAGCTCACCAAAAGCCCAATTAACTTCTCGCAACTTTCGAGCTTATTTTCTCGAGAAATCACGTATGACCAAAAACCTTGTAATACGAGCACATTAGATACTTCTCGAAAAATGAGCACGTACACCACGAGAGTGCACGCGACTTCTTCGAGTCAGAAATCTGATGAAAATCGAATTGCCAATAGAGAGAGTACGAAGATATGTTCCGCCCTGTCTATCGAATCTCCAAGATCGAGCGAAAATAAAATCTGAGAAAATTCCGAGATCACCTAGGTCTGGATCAGTCCGAGAATCCATTGCTTTTATTCAGAAGATGACAGCAATGACAGTGAACATACCACAAATCCGAAGTAAAAAATCCTAAGTTGATGACAAAACCAAACCGTGTTTTCTACTCGGTTGTTTAAGTGTTCACTCGATCGATTTTATCGATTTCACGAAAACCTCTCGGATGTAAAATTACAAACCTCGAGTCAAAATTTCAAAACATGTAATTTTTGTCGGTTTTCACAAGTGTTCTGGCAACAGATTTCGTCGATTAGACTGTGATCTCTCGTATGTGAAAGACTCCGAATGGTCAAAGTTGCAAAAAACATGCAATTTCCCATATTTGTTTTGCAGTGTTTTTACGGCTCGCCAGGTCGATTCGGAAAGTAGCTCTCGGATGAGTTAGGAGATTCCCTCCTCCCCACATCCAATTCGATCGATCGCGGTTCTGTCTGTCCTCCAAAAAAATAATAAAATAATCCTACTTGAATTAACCCTTTACCTAACGAATCGCCCGCAACCGTACGCGTAATATGCAAATTGAGCAGTTGAAAAAATTAATTTTTTCAAAATATGTCAACAAA
Source organism: Pictodentalium vernedei (assembly GCA_031216915.1). Taxonomy (NCBI): domain Eukaryota; kingdom Metazoa; phylum Mollusca; class Scaphopoda; order Dentaliida; family Dentaliidae; genus Pictodentalium; species Pictodentalium vernedei. The sequence continues at coordinate 455,659,861 of CM062294.1, read as the reverse complement.
ACCATATCATGTGACCCCCTCATTGGAACAAGCTCATTGAGCTCGTTCCAATGAGGGGTCACGTGATATGGTTTGATTGAAATGTTTTGAAAAATTTTAAAAATTACATTTAAAATAATAAGTTTTGATATTGTCATCGTTGTGGAAAGGGTTAAGAAAGATTCCGTTGAAAACCACATTTTTGTTTTGTAAATATAGAAGTACTTTAACTCTTAGAAGCCGGGAGTCGAGTTTTCTTGCATGTGATGTAATACGGCTGCGGCAGGTAATCTGGCTGTGGCGGTTTGGCTATCGTTGGGCTGGGAGATAATCAAACACTGAGCAGGCAGACGACAATTGTTTAAAACACCTGCTTTCCTGCAAGTTTTTCGCGGTATGTCATGTTCAATAAATTCATTCTGATCCCCCGGTTCTAAGAGTTAAACGAGAATAATTCTTTTCACGGTATGTTGAAGCGAAAACATACAGTGTATGCTCGATAAGACACAAGGGAAACAGTTTGCGTTAAGAAAAAAACGTATTTAGTATCTAAAGCATTGAAGTGTTACAAGAGAGAAAACATTTGATCTACTTCCACACATTTCAGTGTTGCGAAATGAATTTTAATAATTATATGTTTATTATTTTATCAAGTTGGAGTGTGAAGTTTAGTTGCACCATTCCCCGACATGTAATTTATCCAACTTTGATGGTTTTTAATATAAACTGTGTTAAGTTGTGTGAAGTCCAGCAAAAACTTATTTTACCCCAGAGTCGTATCACTGTAATTTCCCATAATGGACTTTGGAGGATTTGAAGCAAGCAGCAATCAGCAGGTTGACGTAAAACCCATCCTATCCAGGTGTGCAATTGTCTAATCGGTGACTGACAGGTCGAGGTAGCACCCATCCTATTCCTGGATATAAATGGAAGAGCATTGTCCCCTCCACACAAATCTATTAGCTCACTTCTGAATAAGATGAATTCACGCTATATCTGTGAATTATGTCAAAATTCTTTCTCACATAAAACTCATTATCAACAAAAACGAGCATTACACCAAAATGTAAAAATCAGCCTTTTGTTGGAGCAATGCTTTCGCAAGCGGCAATACTTTGGAGCATGTAAAACCGCACATGTTTGGGAGATCAATGGGAGAAAAACGAGCAGGTGGCTTGCCCATCCTACCTCCTAGCAGAAATAAATGCATCAAAACGTGGGAGTGAGCAGGTAATGGAAGAACACTCATCCCCAAACGCTACAGCTGTCATATACATAGACCAGAGCATGAGGACAATTATTGAATCTTCAGCACTGAGTATTGAAGAAAAAGTGATGATCTACAAGGAAATCACTCAGCGATATTCAAACGTCTGCAGTGAAACCACCAAACCACGCTCAGTAAAGATTAGTTTTTCAATGGAAAAATTGTAAAGATATCGACCTGCTGACCAGTGTACCAGAATCCATGGAAAGGAAAGCACATTTCTTGCTCCAGGTAATAAAGAATATACCAAATTTATTCTGGGATGATAAAGACCAACTCGTGTATACTGGCGTCGCAACTTCAGGATCAAGTAGGATTGACCCAGTAAATGACCTGCTCTGAAAAAGAACAGATTTTCAACCGACGGGATGGGGTATTCTAGCAAACATCCTTAAAAATCAAAATATCCTCCACTAGGCCTCATTAGAAATAAAGAACGCTTGGACTTTATTCGAGAAAACTGCAACTCTGCAAAGCTACAATAGACATGCCTCTAAAGAAAGCAACTGGAAAACACCGAGAAAGCAGAATGGAATTCATGACAGCAAAAGTGAAGAAAGAAAAGATGGACCAAAAAAACAGCAACAAACAAAAATAGAAAGACCGTTAATGTTCTAAAGCATGAAGACGATTTACCTGTCTCAAGCCAGGATAAATGTTAGAAAGGCGGTTTACACTATCACGGAGCCCATAGGTACTTTACAGTGTTCGATCTATCACTCAATAGCGGGAAACATCCGGCCAACAAGAAGAAAATCCCACCAACAAGTAGTAATAACTCTAAGCTCCATTCAATAAGCATAAAACTGGACCTAGAAGCGGAAGCTCTCACCAATGGTGCGAAATTCCGAACAGCAGCCAGAACAAACAACTAAAAAAGCGGCCACTAGCTTATACACCCCCCCCCCCCCCCACCCCGTCATGACTTCTAAAAAGTATTCATGTGATCGCAGATTTGATATCGATAAGTAATTTATATCAGTTTGATTAGTTTTGATGTCTGGTTAGTATCGATTGTTAAAAAATGTTGTATATCTCAGATGTTTCCATTGTTTTATTTGTAGTGTCTCATAAACTAACGTGCATTCTCGGCACTTATCACATGCGTCCGCTTTCGGAAAATTTATGTCTACCAGGATTTCATGGCTTTTATTCAATTTTTCATGAAAATAAAACAAATTTATACAGGTAGGTTTGTGCAAGCCAAAAACTGACTGTAAACCGACTGCCTCTACATGAATAATATCTGCAGAAAATACGCTATTTTATTTCACCGGGACTTCGAGTCTTGGGTGATTATTGACGAACTTGCAAAACTACATTTATTCCGACAGTCAGGATCACACAGTGTCGGACAGTTGGACGAAGCCAGAGAGAACCACCAAACAATGGCCAACGTACTAACTCCACACTGGGAGGATTAGCTTTGGCTGAAGTCAATTGCAACATCGTCATGCAATACTCCTTAATACACAACGCTACAGTGCCCAAAGTGGGCAGTTGGAGAATGGTAGTTCTTTTGTGTTTATAGCTGGGTCCCCCGTTAGACGGATGGTTTATTTTAAGCATCGACAAATGAACATTAAATATAGACTGACACAAGACTGTTATTTTGATGGGTGATAGGGGTGGAGGATTGGAGAGGGTCTCCATTCTTCGTTAGTTGGGTGACGCTATCTTTGAAATTATAAAACTCGAGGTTTCTAGCATAATCATTTAGTGGAAGGGATTCCGGATTTAGTTATTTCACTTGAAGTGTATTAGAGTATCTATTTAGTGGCTGAACACCAAACAGAACACCGAACGGTTGTCTTTTCGACTTATTCTTGATAGAATTGGCGTGAGTCAAAGTGAAGAAACTCTTGAATTATTTATTTATTTTCATTTTTTAGAGTGGGATGCGGGGGTGGGGGGGGGGGGGGGACTTCATCTATGTGTGCATGAAAAGGAAACACTTTTTTTAAAATTTGGTTGACCCTTATAAGGTCCGTTTTGTCGTCATTGTCGCAGTCTTCTCCAATTTTTGTTTGTGTTCTCTACTATCATTTTGCGAATGGTGTCATTTTTGGTTCACCACAAATCATTGGTCCAAACTCCCAAATCACTGGTTTTGGTATTATGTTCTTCATGTTCTCCGGCCATAATGTTTTGGCTTGTTATGTACTCACTCTATCCAAGGTCATGTAGAAGCATTTGAGATTTCGGTCCTCCATGTCCATCATTATACAAACATTGTGATGTATTTGAGATGGATGCTCGAGACTACATCCATAGCAAGGTTCTTTCGCAACATTGGGTATTTCCTGTTCGAGCAGATGCGCCCACGCTTTATTCAGTTCGTTATCCATGCGCCTCTTTCGTAATTCACCCGTGGGGTTCTTCTTCCCATGTGGTATGAATCCGTCTGTCTTTATTTTTTTTTCTGGATTATACCATTTTCATATCTTGCTCATCCACTAGTAAATCGATCTTACCAATCACTTTTTTCAGCTCTTTCCATTCAAACACAATTAGAGGAATACCAGTCTCGGTTGGCGTATTGGAGCCCTAGCTGTATCATCGAATGTTGGCTAAAAGTTGATCTTTAAACGGTGTCACGTTTACAAAAGAGTTTCTATTACCAGTTTTCAATTTGTTTCCCATGGCTCTTCTATTATTGACTTCCAAACAAGTTGTGATGTTACCAAGAATTCTATTGCTGTTTATATAACCGCAACACAACCGTCATATCTAACTTGCGTTTACAGGAAAAGCACCTTATCTGCAGAGTAACACGTAAAACCCTTAAGTAAAGGTTTACAAAAGCAGAGTATCCCTTTATCTATTGGATAAACACTTTCGTTTAAATGTTTGTGGAACAATTTTACTGACATTTCACTTTACATATCTCACAAGTATATTATTTAATTTCGATACTCAAAAGATGAACCTTGATGCACAGTTTACAGGCAAAACAATTGTAAGGGGATTAACTCAAAACCCGTTTCCATTTTGTCTGTTGATAAAGTTACATGTTTGGGCACAGGGATGCAAATTGAACTTTTTTTTTTTTTAAATGTAAAATCATAAAAGACTGTTACTTAGGTGGGGTAGAAGCTGGGGGAACTGGGGGAATGGAGGTAGGATAGGGAAGGTTCCCCATTCTTTGTTAGTTGAGGGATGCCAGATTGAAATTGAGTTAAACCTCAAATCATAAAAGGCAATGTTATTTAAGTGGGGTAGGTGTTGAGGGAGAATAGTGAATGGACACCCTACCATTCTGTGTTATTTGTGGGAAGCCATGTTTAAATTTAAAGTAAACTTAGTAAAACATCCACTTGAAACTGATGACGGGGTGCCTACTTTTGGAGAGGGGCTCTATCAGCCTTGGGCGTACAAAACAACCCACTGATCATAGTCATTCTGGGAACGGAGCATGCCATACAAGGGCTATGGGCTCGAAAGGGGGTAAGATGGCCTAAAATGACGTACTCGTTTTATTACGGATAGTGTAAGGGGGCCTGATGGACTTGGGTACTTGGATACAGGAAGGGGTAAGGGGGGCTAAAAAGGCATAGGGTCATTGACCCTTATCAGTCTTGGGCATTTACATGTATTTCATCCCACAGACCATAGTCGCTCCAGGAGCCGAGCAGGCTATCCAAGGGCCATGGGATCTAAAAGGGGTAAGGTGACCTAAAATGATGTAAGCATTTGGGTAAGGATAGGGTAAAGGGGCCTGATAGACTTCGACATTTGGTGCGGGGAGGGGTGGGGGGGGGGGGGCTGAAAAAGTCCTGAGGATTTTAGGCCCGTAAAGTGCGTTGGTAGTTTACAACCAAAATGACAGTCCAGTGAAGTTTTCAGTGCAGGATTCAGACGACGCTGGATTCAGGCCGACCCTAAGAATGTCATAGAAAAAGCGTCTGTTACGACCCGTAATGTAATAAATGCCCATAATGTAATACCTACCCATAATGTAATACAAAAACGACCCATAATGTAATACGAACCCATAATGTAATAAAAAACGACCCATAATGTAATAAATGTAATAACGTGTAATAAATGTTAGGGTAAGGTACCCATAATGTAATAAATTTAAAAAAAAAATTACATACAAATTACACTTTTCCAGGCCCGTGATGTAATAAAATTCTAAGTTTGATTTTTGTTTTTTCTCTTTACTCCAGCAGTGCGTTCGGCTACTTATGACACATCCTACGCCTTCATCAATGCTGCCAATGGCCCCTATGCCGTACACAGCCAACATGTGTGGGTGTGTTGGGATTATGATGGAGAGTATTCCGGGACCTGGGGCGGGTATACTCTGCTCTGAGTGGCAGGCATTATCCCTCTTCTATTTGTACCACCCGCGCAAACGTCTTCCTCAATAGCCTCTACTGCCCTGCCACAACCATATAGGTCTACCTTACCAGACATTCAGTAATTTTGATTCCAGGATGGTCATTTATAACTGCAATCATCATATTCGACCGGCTGTTCACTTGCACAAAAGCAATGTGGGTAGCAAGTTCCTACTGTTAATAAATGCAAGTAACTCTGGCCAGAGTTGCTGGGGCAAAGGGTGGAGTGGGTGCCGTGGGATTTGGGTGCATCAAGCCTGGAGAGTGGCGGGGGTGGGGGGGGGGGGGGTAGTGTGGGATACAAGGAAAAGATGGAACAGAAGCAAGACGTTGAGTCAAGCGGCGCAGAGGAATATCGGGATGCCATATGGTAGGTGTACTGGTATTGGGATAGGGGATATCCTATAGCTCGATGGTATTTGGATTAGGCTACTTTCCTCCAAATTAAGCGTACGATCTATCCTCTGTCTCTCCAGTTTTCACTACCTGAACAAATTAGTCATTTCCCTGTACTGTACTACTATAAGTTTATGTCACACCCACCGCACCTGGAAACCAATGAGCCCGATCCCAGGATGACACTTAATAACGACCACATCATATTCCCGATCCTGTGATAACATGTGTCAAGTAATATTATTAGTCCACCACACGGCCTTCCACTTAAACTACCTACAGTCATGGCAGTTCCTGGCGGTTGGCAGGGACTTCCTGCCAACCGCCTACTCTATCACATCGACTATTCGCGTGTTCATCTCCGCTATTGTGCCATCTTCTCCTAAGTTACAACATACATAGCTAGACACGAGGAGTAACATGGGCGTATCCGTTTGACCGGGTGTGTGACCTTGACCATCAAACCGGAAACCTTGAACCTGTTTATCGGGTCCTGCCGGGCGATTGTCCTGAAACTTGGTGTGTGGTTCGGGCGCCCAACAATTTCGCCATACCCGATGCCCGTCATGTGTGACCTTGATATTCAAACCGTTGACCTTGAACCTGTATCTCGGTTCATGCTGGGCAGATTTTCGTGAAACTTGGTATGTGGGAGTAGTTCAGGACGCTCAATATATATATATATATATAGAGAGAGAGAGAGAGAGAGCCCCGAACTACCCCCACATACCAAGTTTCACGCAAATCGGCCCAACATGAGCCGAGATATAGGTTCAAGGTCAACGGTGTGAATATCAATCAAGATCACACGTGACGGGCATCGGGTGTGGCAAAATTGTTGGGCGCCCGAACCACACGCCAAGTTTCATAAAAATCGGCCCATACACAGGTTCAAGGTCACCGAATTTATGGTCAAGGTCACACCTCACGGTCAAACGGATATGCCCATGTTACACCTGGTGTTTAGCTACGTATGTTGTTTGAGTGTAGCCTAGGAGAAGATGGCACAATAGCGGGGATGAACACGCGAATAGTCGATGTGATAGAGTATGCGGTTGGCAGGAAGTTCCTGCCAACCGCCAGGAACTGTCAGGAAATGTAGGTGGTTTAAGTGGTAGTCCCCACAGCTCAGAAAAATGCTGTGGAATGCTTTTCCAATCAACAAAATCTCAAGAACCACCAAAACTACTCTCTATTATAGATCTGCATTCGTCCTGTGCATACTATGAGTGATGCCACACCACTGGTGAAATTTATTTGAGAATGCAATCCCCTGAGCTCAATACAAAGAGGCTGCTTTGTACAACCAAGTGATGTGCACATTAACTCGACTCAGTTGCTGGTCACAGCCACAGGTGAACATGACATACTCTTAACCAATCTTCTCGCAAAGGTGGCCTGCGTGGATGATAGCAGTCTACAAGGCGTTTAACTTGCTTCGGTTCATATCAATTGGGGGTGTTCAATCTGTGGTGTGTTGAGGTTTTAGAAAAATAACACTGAGAGGAGTTGAAACCATTTCACTCAGGGCTGTCACTATTGAAACTGATTCAATTTTTATTGAAAATGTAAGGTCTTTCTTGCATGTGCGAAGTGCAAACTATTTGACTGGAAAGCATTTGATAATATTACTTGACACATGTGATCACAGGACCGGGAATATGATGTGGTCGTTATTAAGTGTGGTCCTGGGCTCGGGCTCATTGGTTTCAAGGTGGGAGTGTGTGACATGAACTTATAGTAGTACAGTACAGGGAAATTACTAATTTGTTTAGGTAGTGAAAATTGGAGAGACAGAGGATAGATTGTACGCTTAATTTGGAGCAAAGAAGCCTAATCCAAATCCCATCGAGCTATAGGATATCCCCCCATTCCAATACCAGTAAACTCACCATATCGCCTCCCGATATTCCTCTGCGCCGGTTGACTCAACGTCTTGCTTCTGTTCTATCTTTTCATTGTATCCCACACTATACGCCCCCCACACTATCCGGTTATTGTGCACCCAAACCCCACTGCACCCCACTACACCCTCTGCCTCAGCAACTTTGGCCAGAATTGCTTGCACTTATTAACAGTATAGGAACCTGCTGCCCGCATTGCTTTTATGCAAGTGAACAGCCGGTCGAATATGATGATTGCAGTTATAAATGACCATCCTGGAATCAAAATTATTGAATGTCTTGTAAGGTAGACCTATATGATTGTGGCAGGGCAGTAGAGGCTATCGAGGAAGTCGTTTGCGTGGGTGGTACAAATGGAAGAGGAATAATGCCTGTCACTCATAGCAGAGTATACCCGCCCCAGGTCCCGGAATACTCTCTATCGTAATCCCAACACACCCACACATGTTGGCTGTGTACGGTATAGGGGCCACTGGCAGCATTGATGAAGGCGCAGGATGTGTCATAAGTAGCCGAACGCACTGCTGGAGTAAAGAGAAAAAACAAAAATCAAGCTTAGAATTTTATTACATTACGGGCCTGGAAAAGTGTAATTTGTATCTAATTTTTAAAATTTTTTATTACATTATGGGTACCTAACATTTATTACACGTTATTACATTTATTACATTATGGGTCGTTTTTTATTACATTATGGGTTCGTATTACATTATGGGTCGTTTTTGTATTACATTATGGGTAGGTATTACATTATGGGCATTTATTACATTACGGGTCGTAACAGTCGTCAGTTATGTCTTCATGTAATCTATTCGTCACCCATGATGATGATTTTCTTCGTAACAATTAGGAAAAGTGTCAGTCGCTGGTTTTCTTTACTTTTTATTATTTACCGTACTTGCATGTAGATGATAACATCAACGGATGCTACAAGGAGATCTGATATAGAATGGTCCGCTAAAAAAACTTGAACAGTTATAAATTAAGTTAATGGGTCTCTTAGTTGTTTTCCTCGATTATAATGCAGTAATTTTATTATTTATTTAAAATAATTGATATTTAATTGACGATTAATGCTTATTCGGCTGAGAAGCTGGTCGGAGTTTACTTGACGTCTTCAGTGCAAATTGCCTAATAACTCCAGTTATAGAGGCGTGGTTAAAAACATTGCCCCATGCGTCCATTCAGGTTATACAATTTTTTTATAAATGTTACTTGGTGCGGGATGAACCAATCATATGTGAGGAGAGTAAACCTGGTTAATTTATTTCATCATAAAGTCAATCAGATGCGAAACGTCCCATCACCCATTTAAAAAGTGCAGAAGCCTCCAGCATTATCCCCTTCCAACTCCACCCAGGTCAACAGCAGTAACTATGACAATAACAACAATAACTAGGTGACAAGGGTACACCCTGACACCCCCAAGGAAGCCATCAGCCAGGGAATACTAGGGTGCAAGTGGCAGAGGTTCACCTCCAGGGCCACGGGCAATCACACGTGGAAGCTGAAGGTGATCTGCCCTAACAGTGTAACCAAACAAAAAATAATCTCTGAAGGGGTAACCATCAATGGTAGAAAGCACGTGGCAGAGGAGTAGAGATCTACCCCTCCCCCAATTCAATGCCACAAATGTCAGAAATTTGGGCACGTCGCCAACAGATGCAGGGGCAGTCTAACCTGCATGAAATGTGGAGACAACCACCTCACCAAGCCATGCAGGTCAAACTCCCCCTCCTGCTCCATCTGCAAGGGACATCACACCAGTAAGTACCGGGGGTGTCCCCACTTCAAAAAAGTGAAAACCAACATAGAATTGAAAAATCTAAACTTAAAAAAACCGACAACGCTTCCTCACCCCACACAATATGCTCCTTAGTAGCGGGAGCACACTACTCTGTTCTAAATAAGCATGTCAACACCAATCTGTCCGACATCTGTTAGGATGTCAGCCGTTCAGCGTCCAGATTATTTAAAACCCAAATCTCAGAAACCCCAATCAAAGCCGCCATTAACATCAACTAAAGCCACCATCCATGAAATAACCAAAACGCCGCAAAAATTTAACGCCCTTCTAGCACTATTAGAAGAGACCGACAAATCACTAAAGGAGGCGGCGTTGCTCTTCTAATAAAACAGAACATCAAAACTAGAACCGTAAAAACTAATCACCTCATTGCTGAGGTGATTGCAACTGAAATCACAGTCGACAATAAAAACATCGCGATTTCTGTTATCATAACGACCCAAGCAAAACTGTCTCCGACATTGTCTTTGAATTCTTTACGAGGAAATACAAACACTGCATCTTCCTCGGAGACTTCAATGCCAAACACCTGTACTTTGGCTGCAACAAAACCAGCCCCAACGGTGAAGCCCTCCTCGAAATCACAAAAAAACATAACCTACATGTGGTTATGAACAACAACTCAGCAACTTACATCAGTAGCAACCCACTATTCCCATCTGAAATCCTCGATTTAATTATCGCCAGCGACTTCCTGATAAATCACATCGACGACCACTGGGTCAGCGATGATGACTTAGGCAGCGACCACCTCCAGGTCCACGCCTCGATCCAACTAGACAATGGCCCACTCAGGTACCCCCCTCCCCCCCCCCCCCCCCCCCCACACACACTCTCCGCAGGAATGTTAGAAAATCAATTGGAACCTCTACCGCCGCGACATCATCGATGTCAAACTCACAAACACCTCCCTATCAAATGCAACTGAATTCGAAACCCAATGCGAGGGCACAGAGAAAATCATCAACTCAACCCTAAACGAAATATGCCAAAAAGAAGAAATGCGCCCCTGGAGAAACACTATCTCAGGCGACACACTCTCAGTAATCTAAACCAAACGGAAAGCTCTTCGCGCTCTTAAAACCGAAACTGACGCCATTAAGAAAGCTGATCTAAAAAACATACAACCGCCTTCATGGCGAGGTAAGAAAGCCCTCCAAGCCGAAAAACAAGCCAACTGGGAAAAGGCAACAGCCAACCTAAACGGGGTCTCGGATGCCAAACAATTCTGGGACTCTTTCAAAACCATTACAGGGCAAACAAAAAAAAAAAAAACAAAACCGTAAAGCTGCAGCCAAACCCCTTAAACGGGAAGACGGCTCCTCCACGCGCACCGACAAAGACAAGGCCGACACCTTTACCGACCTCCTAAGAAAACGCATCGCCCGTATCAATGTCCGGGCGACGATGACAACATCATAAACGCCATTGATGACTTCATCAATGAACACCCGGATATCTACCGTGACCCCAAATTCGACAACGAGCCAGAAGACGGGGATGACGATGGCCTCGTCACCCCTATCACCAATGACGAAATCATTAACATCATAAAAAATGCAGAAATTCTTCCTCGGCCGGTGAGGACGAAGTGAGTTACAAAATTCTAAAACAAAGCCCAAACTCCCTAATCGACAAACTCAGCAAACTGTTCAATGCATGCCTCACCCATGGCTACTTTCCTAAATGTTGGAAAACAGCCATTGGGGTCATGATGCCAAAACCTGACAAGGATCCCTCCGATCCGGCTAGCTACCGCCCAATCAGCATCCTCAGCTGCATTGATAAGGTATTTGAACAAATCCTTACCAATCGACTCAGGGGGCACCTTGAAGATAACGAGTTGTTCAACAAATGGCAAAGAGCCTATAGAAACCGTAAAGAAGGCATCGAGCATGTCTACCGCTTAGTAACTCAAATGAAAACCGCGATCGACAATCAGCAAATAGGCGCCACAGTCCTGTTAGACGTCGAAAAAGCATTCGACTCTGTATGGCACAATGGAGTGCGCCTCAAACTATCTAAAATGAAACTCCACAGGAAACTGCTAAAGTGCTTAGATTACTCCCTTCCTTCCCGAACGATCGCAAAATTAAGATCAGAGTAAACAATGAAATATCCGACAGTGTCCCCCTAGAAGCAGGCATTCCCAGGGATCCGTCATCAGCCCCCTCCTGTACATCATCTGTGTAAATGATCTCAAATTCTCCGAGGAGAGAGTTCAAGTCTCCCAATTCGCGGACGATAAGGGCCTCTGGGATGCTAATAATACTGCCAATCTACTCCAAAAACCGTTGCAGCACGCTCTCGAGGACCTAGAACACCGGTGTGCCAAATGGAGAATAAAGCTGAACACGAATAAAACCCAACGATTCACCTTTACTCCCAAGACAAAAAACCGTGACCTTGACCTCAAACTAATGGATAAAGTCCTCCCAGAATGTAAAGAAGCGAAATTCCTTGGAATTACCATTGTTCAAAATGTATCCTTTAATAAACACACTAACGATATTGCCAGTAAAGCAACCAAACGGATTAATTTACTAAAAATGCTAAAGGGAACTTCCTGGGGAGCCAACCAGAATACACTACTCAAACTATACAATGCCTTTGTGTGCCCAGTACTCGAGTACGGGGCCATCAGCCTAACTGAGCTCAATCAAACAAATATGGGGAAACTACAGAAGGTCCAAAATCACGCGCTTAGGATCGTCCTTGGGATACAGCTATCAAAACACTCTACGACAGAGCCGAAATCCCTACTATCAAAGACCGCCTTGCCTCCCTAGCTGCGAAAAATCACGACCGGTTAGCCGACAGCTAACTAATATCCGAACTACAGGCAACCCATGAAAGCAGACAAAAACCCCAAAGCGCCGCTACTTAAGGGAAATACTAACTACATGTAGGACTCATAACTGAGGACAAGACAGGAAAGAAACACCTCTGGGTGTGGCTCTGTGTGTAAGCCTGTTCTTTGCTACCTCAAAGTATCTAAAATAGGCCGATTATTAAACCGGTGAAACGACTAAATTGGTAAAGGGAAAGTGAACTAACAGGCGGTGAAAACGGCGAAAGCTGTGACCTTCTACCAGGAAGGGCTGTCTTCACCTACCCATCTAAAAACAACCATAACTGAGGACAAGACAGGAAAGTAACACCTCTGGGTGTGGCTCTGTGTGTAAAACTGTTCTTCGCTCCCTCAAAATATCTAAAAAAAATAAACCGATCACAAAGCAGAGGCAAACAGGAAAGTTACACCCTCGGTGTAGTATTGTGTGTAAACCTGTCCTCTGCTTTCTTCTAACGAAACCACCCAAACTAGGACTTTCTAACCGAGGACAAGACAGGAAAGTAACACCCCCGGGTGTGGCTCTCTGTGTAAGCCTGTTCTTCGCTACCTCAAATATCTAAAATATGCAGATTACAAAACCCGTGAAACTGGTAAAACAAAAATGGTAACCATCTAACTTTTTCCTAATCTTTATATGTCCTACTAATTTTGCCTTCATCTTTTAGCAGATACACAGAAGATGTTTTTTGACCAGCACCCCAATAACCGCTATGAAAACTATAACCGTTATGGAAACTGTAACCTCCATGGTTCCTGAACATCCTCCGCTCCATCCCTAGAAGTGGTCAACCAATTCAAGGGAGGCGAGCGTTGGTCCTGCGTCCCGCCGCTGCCCCTTTTTGTAAGCGTCTATATTGCGCATTCTTTGATCCAGCCAAATAGGATCATAATACAGGCCTGTCCCCCCCCCCCCCCCCAACCAGGAATGTTCGGGTCTTCTTACTGGTGGTCCACGAAAGGGGTCGTTGTTGTTTTCTTTCCAAGGACGTCCTACCGCGAACCCGAAACCCGACTAAGACAGCCTGAGGCAGACTATACTTGCCAATGATGGCCCGCCATTGACATCATCTCCGAAGTGGCAGACTATACTTGCCCGAAAATAAAAGACCACAGCACCCTCGGGGAGAGGTAGTACCTTTGTGAGTGGACCCAACCTCCCACACTGGTCCTCACCAGAGGGTTGTATCAACATCAGTCAACGAAGCCTACCCTACACCAGTGACACCTGAGCCAGAGACATCTTCCGAGTACCTGAACCTTTTCCTTCTTCAACACGCCTTGACATGAATCCAAAAGATCACAAACAGTCAATGAGGGTCGAAAGGGGCTTGTCCCTGCGCGTCTTCGGGGCGCGAAAACAATTCCGTCTCGACCCATCAGATGCGTTCTAAAATAACGCCTTACACGAAGGCCAGATTCCATGCGTGATGCATCTAGCACATTTCCGAGTGCCTGTGTTGAATCGAATAACGATGAATACGCAGAAATAGTGGTATAAACGCGCGTAACCAAGGAAACAACCAAGTACTGATTGTAAATCAAATGTCCAGAATAAAACATGAACCATGATGTTTTTTCCTTGTACACCAGGAAGTACGTTTCGGTTTGTGAGGAGTGATGGTGGGACAGTCAAACTTAGCGCTAGTTCAAAGGAACGAAGTTAACCCTTTACCTAACGAATCGACAGCACCCGCCCGCGTAATATGCAAATTGAGCAGTTGAAAAAATTAAATTTTTCAAAATATTTTAAAAAAACATATCATGTGACCCCAAACTCCCCACCCACCCCCACCCTCCCCCTTCCCATTGGAACGAGCCCATTGATCTCGTTACAATGAGGGGCACATGATATGGTTTCGTTAAATTTTTTTGAAAAAATTATATTTAAAATAATAAATGTTGATATCGTCTGCGTTGGGTAAAGGGTTAATAAGTATAAGGTTAATGAGATCTCTTCCACTTGTTTGACACAAAAAAGAAAATTAATCAAAATTGAATCAGATTGAATGATATTTTTGTGAATAGCGCTGGTCGGTTTGGGCGGTACATGTATGTTGGGCAAAGGGTTAAAAGAGGGTAGCTTAGCATTATCTGAAGACCTTGGGCCTGCGAATCTCAAACTTTTGATCGAATCAATCCGACAGAGGATATCGAATCGAATTGATTTTCGAATCAGATCGTAAGGCTTTTCAAGTTGTAGATATTGCACCTTACATACGTAAATATTGCTCGTGTCCATCCAAGTATTGTATTCAAAGGCGACTCGCATGTTTCGGCAAGTCAATCAAAAAACGGAATGTTCCAGAACAGAATCAGAAACATTTCAGAGGCAGAACTTTCTGAAAATCGTCTTCTGTCATCCTGTACAAAAGACCTGATCAAAGAAGGAGAGTTCAAAAGGAGACATTGGGTAGGCTTTATTCCGAATCAATCGAGGAATGAGCAATTTTGTGAAATTTTATAGAGTCCTATGAAGATCCCGGAAACAGGCATGGTTGACCATTTGCGTTATTTGATCAGATTTATTGGAAATATAGCTCCCATTAATTTCCTCGAAAGCTCTTAGTAAAGCTATCACAAAATTGGAGGAATTTCATATAAAATAAATTCCAGCTGGTAGCGATGTTGTATCAAAGATGTGCGCATCATTTCACAAACTCAGGTCTTTTTTGCATAGAGTGGTATTAAAACACAGAGGCTGACATTTTACATTTTTTCCCCAATAAGTTTGAACGTTTGACTATTATTCTCTGCTTAAACTAATTTAACAATAATAAAAGGGCGTTCTCGCTATCTGTCGATGTTAAGTAACCTTTTGTCTGTTTATTATATTGACTGTGTGCCCATCGCGACATATAATAAAGACACCGTTCTTTCCATTAATGTGAAAGTCTAGGAGGTGAGATTTGCTAATTTGTTCCTGGGAAAAATAAAATCTTACAAATTAATGTAAAAACACATTCGCTAAACACAATGGATAATGATAGATGTTTTCAATGAAGTATTATCTGTGAGCAAGTTGCTTCTAATTGGCTTGCCAAAAAAAAGCAAAGTTTCCTTTTGTTATTTTTTAATAAACGAAACCAACGTGCAGCTCGGCAATTTCGGCCTCAGGCTGATGTGAAAAATTATCTCGGCCTAATATCTGGGCTGATATGAAACTTACAAAGTAATAACCTCCAATTATTAAATATGAATGAAGGGTTCAGTTATCTGACGTCGATCACAAAAATAGACAAATAAACAGAACACAATGAGTCAGTGGTACAATATTTGACCTTCAACCCTTTACCCAACGAATCGGCCGCATCCGCCCGCGTAATATGCAAATTCAGCAGTTGAAAAAATAGTAGGTTTCCAAAAAATTTCAACTAAACCATATCATGTGACCCCTCGTTGGAACGAGCTCGTCGAGCTCGTTCCAACGAGGGGTCACATGATATGGTTTTGCTGAAATGTTTTGAAAAAGATTAAAAAATGATATTTAAAATAATAAATTTTGATATCGTCTGCGTTGGGTAAAGGATTAAATGTATTTGTAAAAAAAAAACAAGTATCGAGATTTAACCCTTTGAACTCGAGAGACCCATTTTCCTATCCAGGATCATAACACGTCATAATTTCATTAAGTAGGGCAGGGATCAAAATAAACGGTATCGCATCGCATTTCGCTATGCAGAACTCAGGAAAAGCTATGCAATCATTAAACATGCATAGCGAAATGCGGATGCATGTTCTCGAGTTCTATATCGTGGTGGACAATGGGCATTAGACAAAACTTGTAACTGCTCGACTGGTAGAAACATGATGGCTCAATGGCAAATCAGCAGTTCGTGGACAACCAGGTGGAATACAAGGTGGCCCATGAACTGCCGATTTGCCTCCAAGTTTTCAAGTATCCACTCGAGTAAAAGAGGTTAATTGGGGATAGAAGCCCACTTACATGATGGCAGAGTACCAAATCAGTATGTCTGTACCGTACATGTATGTCCCGGTAATGTATGGATCAAACCACTTGAAATTTCGAAAGCCACAATGGTGAAAGAGTTAAAGATTCCACATCTGTTGGTGCCAGACAGCACTACATAAATTTACAGACCTAGGTAATGCTGTTAGTGCATTAATAGCAGAATTACCAGACTGTATAAAATTCTTTGTATTTGTTCTTCTTCAAGTAGGCCTACCACTAATATACATGTAACTAAGTTTCAAATCATCTCTAGGGAACAAAAGCACTCTTTATTGAATATTGAATTTGAAAACGAAAAAAGGCTACACAATTTTCAAAAAATGCTATACATTTTTTGAAAATGTATAACATTTCACTATGCAAATAATAAAAAAATGATCCCTGAAGTAGGGTGGCTGCTAAGTGAATTTGTTGGGTAAACCAATCAACATTTTCAACGTGCAGCCATCAGGCTGCACGTTGAAAATATTAATTGGTCTATCCCCAGATAATGAATATGGACTCTTCCAATTACTGCCGTTGAAATGGCAAGGAGATGCCAACAGTGTTCAATGCGTTAAGGTTGATACAGTGTTACTAATTTTCCTGATGGGTTTCATTTGATGTTTGGTGATGTGAAAGCTGTGAAAATACTACAGTGACAGTCTGAAAAAAATCACGTCATTAATCGTCACGGATAGGAAAATCCGGTTCTGTAAAGATCCCTGGTTGGATGCTACCAACACTGAGCATTTGTTTCACGACATGTAAATGATTATCGCTTTCTATTATTAAAAAAAACTATAACAGCTGAAAAAATTATATCGTCTTCTCCATGAAGGCACGTTGCCTGGGGAGGTGCGACGAGTTCGAACGCACCTCCCCACAAAATTGGACTTCCCCTTGAAGGACTATCTCCCATTTGTGATAAAAACAATTTGGATAAAACGGGGCGAGTTCACTTACCCGTACACAACGTGCGATGTGTCCGGGTAAGTTGTTTTAGAAATAAATGTTCTCGTTTAATGTAATTTCTGTGAAACGCCTGGGCACTACTTTGATACATGTTTAGAGTCTCGGTGTCAGTATCAAAATGCCAAGGTGTTTCCCCGAAACTAGTTGCATGGTATTGGTGTTACAGGCCCTGTATGTTACACCGAGCTTATCGCTGATCCGTTTGTGCCAGAATCACAACTTAATGGAATTACCTATTATATTGCGCGAGTGACAAATAATATTTTCAGGTCCACGCGAATGAGATAAGTCCCGATATTCACTAAAATAGCGCAGATTTTCTTCTTATTATATGCTACGTGGCATTTTAAAGCTCAATATTTAACCTAGTTCACTGCAAAACTATAATAAAGATCAGCTGATCGTTCTTTCAAGCCTGTATTAGCCAAATCACACAAACATAAAAAATAGTCCCATTTTACACGATAATTTACGGACTAATTGTTCAACTCACAGATGAAATTTATTAATTATAATACTACAAATGCGAATATTCTATTGTTCATTAATGTTGGGTTTTTTCCATTAATTTTAGAATATTTTAAATGTCAGTTTACAACAAGGAATTTGGAGTTGAGTGTGCCGACTCATCCAAAGAAAATCTTCCAGGGCGAATCGATCAACAAGGTTTTGGGGGAAAAGAATTCCCCAGTCCAAGGCTCAATATCACTCTTGGAAAAACTCTTTATACATCTAATTGTTTTACTTTATTATTTTATTTTTTTTACACATATAATTTTTCAGTCATAGAATCATCAGAACGGCTTGAAGTAGCACTGACTTCTGGTACTGCTGGTAAAGCCAGCACTGAATCGTTTGTAACAGTATCGAAATCGAAGTGATATGCCAAAGCGAGGCGTCAAAAAGGAAGCTACTGTAGAATATTCTTCGTTATCCCTAAAGTCGATGTGTATCGATAAATATTTGTTTAGATAATCTGAGACAATTTACAGGCTAGCGTATAATAAAATAATATATATTTCGAAAATAAAATACATCTATCAACTTTATCGATCTAGTTTGTATGCAATTTTTAACATACAAAAGTGCTTATATTTTAGATCCTAAATTCCACATATGTTCAAAGATGCTACCACGGAGCACCATTTCATACTCATTTACCAAACCTTTTTGCACGCCGCGAACCAGTTCCGCCCCGGCGGAGCAGCTCTGATCCTCGATCGCTATCTACTTCGCGCATCTCCGCGACAAAATTCCTGGCTAGGCGCCTTCGGTACTTTTCAATATGTGTCTGTAGAGACATGGAGGAGGGATTATTCACCGCATTTAACTCGTAGCGTGCGGTTAAAAGATGGTAGCATTGTTTGGTCCACCCCCTGCTGAATTTCACTCACAAACACTGATTGAATTAAACTGTATATTATACTTATTGTTTATTTATTGGAGTTTAACGACACTTTCGACAGATAGGGTCACCTTGTTTCGGAGAGTTTTACGGGTGGAGTACCCGGAGAGAACCACCTATTAACGGCGAGCAACTGTGAGACTCCCCAATGTACTTCAAATAAGCAGGGTTAGCATTGGTTGAAGACAGGTGCACCATCGACGTGTATTACGCCTTAGCCCACAGCGCCACCCCCCCCCCCCCCGCCCCCCATATTATACAATTGTTACACCAGTCGTAGTAACTAGATTATGACCTAGTATTCTGAAACTATACTATAATCTGATAGATTACCGTTGTGTAATGCGTTTCGTCATATAGCACTGCGCGTTAATCTACGCGTTATGGCCTTAGTAAGGCTGTGCACAAGCAATGTTTCAGCCAGTGAACCTCCGGGTAACCCGGAGGCCCATTGGCAGAAACATTGTCTGTGTTTTCTGTGAGTAACGAGGAGAACCTGCCAAGCTTTGGAGGCCACTCGATATGGCAATTGCGTGCTATTCCTATGCGTAATTAAGCCTAGATAAGCGCACAGTTCGTGACAGGACTTCTAGTTTTAACTGTACCTGTTGTGTTTTGTCATACAGAGCTTTTTAGTTTTCACTTTGTTCCATCATTCTCTTGTATATAAATGTACATACCCTTCTTGTATTTTTTCGCCTATCACATTGCATTTTAGGATTGTCATTTCGTCCTTATAATTTCTCAAAATCATAATTCCTGTTTCGTGCGCCAGTGGCCTATCCAAATATCATGGTCTACTAATCAAAGAGAGAAGAGATATGGATGTCATAATTACATTTATCACATGATCACCACCCAATAGCTCATTTCGGAAAATATCGTTCATAACACATCTAATACGAGAATTACATATTCGTCATAAGTCAACACCGAAATGATAACATTGTGTGTGAATTGGATTCAGAAGTAGAATTGAATTAATCATTTCTTATTTTTCATTAGCTGTCAACAAGTCCGGCACAGTATGGGTGTAACCTCGAAAGTTTGGTGTGGACGCATTGTTTTTGACATTTCTAGGGTAACTTTTCGTGCTCCCGCATTGTGTTCTTGGGCAAGGCACTAAACCCCGATTGCCTACATGGGGACACGATGACGCTGTGTACTAAGGCGTACTGCACGTCGATGGTGCGCATGTCTTCAACCAATCTAAGCCTTCCTGTGCCGCGGTGCAGAGTCCAGAGTTACGATGTTGGAGAGCTGACAGCTGCTCGTCGTTACTCGGTGGGTCTCTCCGGGTACTCCGGCTTCATCCACCCGTAAAACTGTCACGGTCACGATTAGCCATTGTGCCTAAGTCTGTGACCTTAAACACGAATAAATAAATATAACTTTTTGTGCTGAATTCGAATCCGTTTGATGCCAGTCTGTAAACTTTGTGGAATTTGAGTTATTTGCATTTCTTTTTCAAAATGGCCGACAAAATGGCGGCAAAATTTTTCGAAAAATAAGAATAAGCATTTTTGTGAAATTTTATCGCCATTGGATTTAGTGTTATTTCTAAGTTGATTTCATTTTAGCACAATGATATACTCTATAAATAACTGTATAATAGCATAAAAATGATTCATTCTTAATGTTCCGAAAATTCTGCCGCCATTTGGTCGGCTATTTTGAAAAAATGCAAATAACTCAAATTCCCCAAAGTTTACACACTGGCATCAAACGGATTCGCATTCTGCACAAAAGTTACCCTAGGAACACCAATAACATTGCGTCCACACCAAAATCTCCAGATTCGACGTCAAATCCACTAATCTGTGGCGGACGATACCAACTACAAATAATAGACATTTGCAGAATACACTTCCTGAATAACTATATATTTCTATTTTCTTTTGTCTCAAAACATGGTTTATTACCCTCATTTTGAACTAGCACGACGGTTCGTTCTAGTGAGGGGTCATAAGCTATGTTTTTGAGGCAAAAGATAAAAACAAAATAATAAAATTTGACCGGAAAGTTTTGAACAGCGTTGGCCAGCTTCAGTAATTACGTTATCTAAAAGGTTAAATTACACATCATTTGATATCTCAAATTAATCACGATTTGACCAAAAATTTACGAATCTCGTTCTCTAAAATCGGTCTGAGGCTCGGTTGACGTCGGCTCAGATCGATTTTTATTGAACTCTGTCCAGACATTTCACACGAAATCGCGAATCATTAGACACACCATATATGGAGTGAGGATAGACCTTTTGCACTCGTTGTGCATTCATAGACGGAAAACTTGCAGGGCTATGCCTTTTGGACCTCAGTGGTTTGTCCTCCACTTTTCGGCAATGAGATTCGAAAACGTAACTTTATCGGCGAGTTTTTTCATCATATCTGGTATGTCCTTTGACTGTAATACTATTCAGATAAAGATAAATCGTGCACTCTCATAACATCAACTCAACATACCAACATCACGGTGGTGCTTTCTTGGTTGAAGGGAGAGAAACGGCGCCCCCTACTTTTTTTCTGAGGGGAAACGCTGTTCCACAATTTAAAGGTCTGGAATGGCTTGATCTTGACGAATATCCAACATCTTATGCCGCTAGCAAGTCGGAAGAGTACTCCCTGTGTTCAACATTCATTTTTGTTGACTTTTCACCCGTGCAGCAAACGACAAAGAGAATGTAGTGTTATTAAAATTATTAATTGGTTTACGATTTAAACTAGGATGGTGTAACCTTGACAGAGTTCGCGCTGCTCTTTGCAAAAGTAGCGAAATGACAAAAAATCGCATTTTACCAAAACAATATCCATTTTGCAATTGTTGTTTTGCGAAAAAAGAAAAATACATTCTCTTCGACCTCGTGTTAGCACTAGCTTTCGTATCTGACAAAAAAAGTGAAACTGAAATGTAATCGCCTTTGTCCAGTATTATGGCATTTGTCTTCAGTCATCAGTCTGACACTGATTATTTTCCATCCTCTTTTTGTCAACAATAAAGTTTTATGATTGTATATATTGCTCTTTGTTGTTAGGATTATGAAATTTGTTTTTATTATATATGTGTCGTTGTATTTTTACTTCTTATTTGTTTCAAAAGTTGTTTTTTATCAAAGTTGGATTAATGTTTTTACAAAACGCATATCTCTATTTATTCAAACACCCATCAAAGTAACGGTATTGACGGTAACGTGGTCTGATGTCTGGGGTCTGCGGCTCGGATCGAATGTCCACTTAGGGTTTGTCGATGGTCGAGTGGTGACCGTGGTTTAGTATAGTTTTGCTAGGCGGATGGTGCCGAAGGAAACTGGGTCAGCGTAGGTTCGAACTGCCGCCATGCCATTGTAAATAAAATCCAGCGCCCTTTCTTTATTCTATGACAGGAAAATGGAAAAAAGAGACGTTCTCGCTAATTTCATTGCAGTGCAGTATTTAAAATTAAGCGGTGCAATAACATGACGAAGAAACCCATAAAAGTGGTCGCTTTTATTTTGATTTTGCAAAACAAAAAATGCAAAAATAATTTTCAGTGCAGCGCCAACCCTAGACCTCGACCTTTTATGTGATTTATTTATTTTTTGTACAGTGACATCTGGGGTACAAGAGAGGTTTTTTTACAAACCTTATCATAATTAAAAGTAGCCTTGTTCATTTCACGATGTTGGTTTCAAGGCTGGGATCTATTACTTTCAAATGCAATATATTGTATTACTTTTACTATTACTTTTATCTTTTATTATTATATTATATTACAATTAGTTTGGTAAATTTGATTATCGTATCATATTACAATTACGCTCAAAATGTAATAACTATTATTTTAATTACTTTTGTCAGTTACCCAAATTTCATGCAGAAATTTGTTCCCATTAGGCAGATCACGACATGCATAAAGAAAACAAAATTTCCTGCTTGTCATTTTCGCTACTATTTGTTTCGGTTAACACTGTACTAATCACATTTGTATTTTGTGTTAGTGTTGTCCATTGTTTAATAGAACAATGTCATGACAGGCTTATTAAAGCAGTTGGTTGGGGAGAGCAATAGGATTAAATATAAATGTAAATATATTTATTTATTTATTAGGGTTTAACGACACATTAACAGCCCATGTCATATCGTGTCGGAGACAGTTTTATGGGTGAATGAAGCCGGAGTACCCGGAGAGAACCACCGAGCAACGACGAGCAGCTGCCAACTCCCCAACATCGTAATTCCGCACTGCAGCTCAGGCAGGGTTAGATTGGTTGAAGACATGCGCACCAGTGCCTTGCCCAAGGACACAACGCGGGAGTCCGAATCGATCGCTCAGACGGTCATCCATCCAATGACTATTCGGACTCGACGTTGCTTAACGCCGGTGATCTGACGAGAACCGGTCACTGCAACGTCACCGCGCCCCTTAAATATCAATGTCAAAGTCATAAAAATAAGAAAACAATTTATTTTGCATCATTTGTTGGATATGATGGAAGGATTTTAATAAATGATAATGCTGGCTTCATCATCACAGGAAAAGTACGCACTGAGTGATTTCAAGGTTAACTTCGAATTTTCTTGTATTTTGTTGGTCTGTTTGACTTAACCCATCACCTAACATAGAAGCCAAAAACGATCAGAAAATTAAAATTCCTCAAAAACATACATATCGTCGCCTGAGTGCTAGAATGTCCTATGTCCCACATGGGACATAGGACACTCTAGCACTCAGACGGCGATATGTGGATATCATCAGAACCACCTTGGCTAAATGATTATAATGATATCCATATCTGCATGTTTTCACTGAAAAATTGTAATAATATTTTATATACACAACAAATTAACTGTGTTTATATCAAGTTTAAATATATTATAATATCATTTAATGATTTGTTCAAAACACATATTAAACATTTCCAGTATTTCAATTGTAATAAACAGTAATGAATATTATTCTGTTATTTTGCAAACTATTATATTAGATGCATATATATATATATTACATTACTATTACTTGTAATAAAAAACAAATCTCAATTACTTATTACTTTATATTACTTTCACATTCGTGATATATTATATTACTTATTACTTATTATATTACGCCCAGCCCAACTAGGTTTGAGGCTAAGGTTGGGGTGTTATTGTAACATATATGATAAGGTGAAGAGTTGCCGGTAACGTGATCTGAGGTCTGTGGCACAGAGCGTTTGTTGAACTGAGATGTTTCGCGCCTCGGTTGTGCATAAACTCTGGACTGCAAACCTCAGACCATGCTGCCGTCAATTCACCACAATAAGCTATAGTGTTTCTGAAATACTTCGTGGCTTCATGCACAGTTGAAGGCTTGTACCTGAATCTATATGAGTATGCATGCGTGTCTTACCTTTAATTAGTACTCATAAATAGGTACACGTGTATCATGTGCAGGATGAATGGGTTGGAAAAATTAATATGAACGATCTACTCTGAATTCCACCACATATCTATGGATTAATTAAAAGGTGAAATCATTGAATCAATGAACCGCAGAATTGTGTTACAAAGAACCCACAACATAAACACGATACAAACCAATGTGTCGGACCAAACGTTCAACATCATGAAGCTGATAAAGCGGAAATTAATATGACATCGAAGAAGGTTTTTCTTGCTAATTTTCCAAAGTAGCAGTGACCATCATTCGTCTTTCGTGTTCCTGGTAAAATTTGCTCCGAGCTCAAGACCATTTATGCTACATCGTGAACATTGGAAGAGGGGTTCATGTTGAAGTATACTCCTAGATGACATCAAAAAAAGCACCAGCGTTATTTTTGTTGAACAAATTAAATGTTCAAATTAATCTTGCTTCGTAGGAAGTTAAACACCTTCCAAATACACTTCAGTACAAGGGGAGGGGAGTATACACCTACTAAATCATAATACAGCTGCCATTTCGGGAACCCAGAAGAGGAATAAGGTTTCAGCTGACTGCATCTGAGTAGTGGAGTACCTTCCAATTCCCCGGTGGTGGTTGTAAAACTATTCTAGTAGAGATATTATTGACCTAATCCGTATCTATCCACATCTTCCGCCTTTTCTCCCCTGTTATTCCAGCAATTTCTGGAAAAAAACAGTTGGAGTGTGGTCAAGAGACACTATGGCCACGATTCACATGTCCTGGCTTTGCAATAAAGAGGGTACAATGAAAGATTTCTGCATGTTGCACCAAAACGGTTCCAGGTGTATATAATCAGGTAGAAATTATCCACTGAAACATTCAATAATGACCAGCCACATCCAGCAGCACCATTCACAAACACTGATATTTAACATTAACCCTTAAGCCCCCATATAGCCCCAAACCGCCACTTTTATATTGCATTGAAGCAGGTGTTCCCTTGTGTAATCTTTTTTATTACTCTTGTGTGTAGACTGAATTTTCCTTGGCAGTGGTTCTACATCACTGCTGGCTGCCTGTACAGGCAGCCAGCAGTGATGTAGAACCACGGCCAAGTCATCAATAACTAGGTAAGCAGAAAAATGCCATAAATACTTTAAAATTAATCGGAGGACTTAAGGGTTAATTGCTTCCTAATTTTTATACCAAGCAGTGGTCGTCCGGCTCGTGCAAAAGTTCAAAAGTAGGGTCATTAGCCATGTTTTGAATTCAACAATGGAACGTTTTAGTTCCTAAAAACGAGTTGGCGAGATTCGTTTGATGAAACATTAAAACAGAGCCGCATAAATACACAAAATAAAACAATATCTCTGACGAACAGGAAAAGTGGGAGTGAACATTCGTCCACCGAGTGCATTGCAGATGGCGCCTTGCTCTACTGAATGGAGGATTTATAGTCCAAGTTAATCTGGCCGCTGAATTGTCAAAATGTTGGAAGTTACACATACATTCGCCAACAGTTATTCGGTGTAACACGTAACAAAAATGCTGAGAGAATATACCCCTTTGGTATTTTTCCTCAACTTTATGTTACATACAATGATCGGTTGTGACCGCCGTTAGAAATACACAGTGCATTGCTATGTATTTTGCGTAATGTCCTGTTCTTTACCCTTTTAATATTTTTAACAAATGTCGGGAATATGCTTTAATACCGAAATTCCAGTAGTTTGATATTCCATCAGTACGGTAAATCGTTGTTGGCTCGATACCGATAATCGATACCGAACGGTATTTACGGTATACCACCCATCTCTTCGTTGTAGACTCACTGAAGCTGACGTTCCATTTTCATTTTTAAAGGGGGGGGGGGGGGGGGATAACGATTGTTCGCAACATGTATCGAAGAAATACAACTCTAAAATCTATCAGAATTAGGAAAATCTGGACACTTATTCAAACCTACGTCCAAAATCTTTCAAACGATATAAATGAGAACAAAGTATGCTCAGACAATTTATTTGGTACTAGTTTTGAGCAGCATGTAACACGTAAGGCACATTTTGTAGCCCAGTTGCTTGACACGAAGTAGCCAGATTGATCTTGTATTTAGTATACATAGTAGTATTAAGGGGTGACGTGGGGTATCTTAAATTCTACGTCGCTGTTTTTGGTAGTGCCCTGGGAATCACACATTTTCTATTCAGTGAGCTATGTCAAATGTGACTGAATTGGTTAAATTCTTAGTTGCATCATGGGGAAAAAATTCATCAGAGTTTACGAGTTAACAACAAGCTTTCATTCATTACAGAATAATAACCTTTGAACATACTAAACGTGGGTAGAAGTGTTCGGAGGCGACATCTGTCTATTAACCTACCAGTTCAATCATTTTCTGGCGAGCAGATACTTATGCAAAACATTAACTCCTGATGCATTAGACTGCGTGGTAAAGGAAAGTTGGATCCATACAAGAGAACACAATGAGGGTAGAGACTTGGGAACAAAAATCAACAATCAACAATCTAAGCTGGAGTTGTTCGGGTGTTTCACGAACGCCTTAGCCGCGAGTCAAGTTAATTACCATTCCGCGTAATCCATTTGTGTTATGTTCTGCATCTATACCATGACATTTTTATCGGGGTTTAACAACGCCTTCTACAGCCATGGTCACGTCATGTCAGATAGTTTTAGAAGTGGGGGACGCCGAAGTGCACGGAGAGAACCACTGACCAGAGGCGAGTAACTGTTAGTCTCTCCACCGTACTTGCCGAGAATAAGCAAGGTTAGCATTGCGTCGTGTGAGAACCATAATGCTCTATCTTCCACTGAAACCCCGACCCTAACCCTTCCACTGTAAGATAGAACATTACGATTCCCACACGACAATTGGTTGAAGACAAGTGCACTATCGACGTGCAATACTCCTTAGTACACAGTGCTCCATTCACATGGGAAATCGGGATTAAGTGCCTCATCTAAGGACACAAGTTAACGTAGTTGCTTCTGGTGTCGATCAAACCGTGGACGATTTGAAGTTCAATGCCTGATCCACCGCTCGCCCTATACCACGATTAAACTTGAATTAAAACCCTTTACCCAACGCAGACGATATCAAAATTTATTATTTTAAATATCAGTTTTTGAATTTTTCAAAAAAATTCAGCAAAACCATATCATGTGACCCCTCGTTGGAACGAGCTCGTTCCAACGAGGGATCACATGATATGGTTTTGTTGAATTTTTTTTAAAAATAATTTTTTCAACTGCTGAAGTTGCATATTACGCGGGCGGATGCGGCCAATTCGTTGGGTAAAGGGTTAAGTGAATGAAGCTGACAGTTTTAAAGAAAAGTAGCACCTTCGGCATCGCCAAAACCTTCTTGCTTGACATTGTTGTCATCATAACGTCAGTAACGACCAATCAGGTACGTTCTTACATCTTACATGGCGCTCTTACACACTGGCCGGATTCTATGCGTGTTGCATCAAGCAAATTTCTCTGTGCCTTTATTATTTCGGGTGGGTAACTTTGAACACACACAGAACTCGTGGTATAAACGAGCGAGCGTAATCAGTCAAGCAAACTATCAAGTGGTGATTGCAAATCATATGTCCAGAATAAATCAAAAAACAGAATAACGCTTTTCACTTGTACACCGGGAAATGCGTTTGGGTGTGTGAGGAGTGATGGTTTGGCAGACAAACTTCTCGTTAGTTCAAAGGTGGGAGAGTAATAGGATGTGTTCCCTAATGTTTGACATGGGGTGGGGGTGGTGCGAATTGGTAACATGAATGAGAACACAACTAAAGGAACGCGCTAGAATCATATACGAGACAATACCAAAATGGATTGAAAGAACGTTTTAATTCACAAAACTGGAACACTTGACAAGCATCGCTGATTTTCAAAGATTCGATGCTACATTTCATACCCGAGTCCTTTAAAATAAAGAATGGAACTGAAAGAGAAACTATTTCGTGGTATCAGATATTGATTTAGTTTTTAATTCTGGGCACCCAGTGATGAGCATGGTATACTGGTGCCCCCCCTCCCCTCCCCCTGAGAATGAGGTAATCCTAGAGTAATAGGACACTCGAATGGAAGGCCGCGTTGACAGTGTATATATTGGATTTCCAGACGTTTTGAGATTCTGATTATGTTTATGACCTCAGGCTCCTGCATGAACATTCAAAAATGTGTATCTATGGAGAGGTGGAGGGGGGGGGGGGTTACAGTGAGAGTCAATAACCTACGTTCTCGCACCCTCTCCCTGTTCCTCGCTCTTCGGATTCAACTAATTTGGACAACTAAAAAAAAACAATAAAATTGCTGAATAACTAAACATTTTCATTTTGCCAGAAAACATAGATTAGGCCAAAAGAAGTTAAAAATGAGTTTTCAGGCCCTCCCGCGTGGTCCTTTTGGCTGCTGCGTGCTCTCTTTTTTAAACAAATGCCAACTTAAAAAAATAAAAATCAAATACTTTATGTCGGATATTTTACCCAAGTTAATGAAATTGATAATGTTGTCCCCTGAGTGCAAGAAGGCTTATGAATGCTAAAGCACTCAATGGACGAAATTCATCATCACCCGTACTATTCTGTAGATTATGAGGCTTAAACAAAGAACATGGACTTTTGATGGCAAACAAATAATCACAAAAATAAACAACAAAATAAAAAACCGCCCACCCACGTGTAATTTTACCAAAAAATGGCCTGAGAAACAGAAGATTGACTTTGTGGGGCCTTATGACGCCTCATTGCAACGAGCTCGTGCAATGATGGGTCGTCAGCTATGTTTTCAAGACAACTGGAAAAAATATCAAATTGGGAATTTATGGGATTTAACGGCACTTTCAACAGTCAGGGTCACATCAGGTCGGATAGTTTTACAGATGAAGGAAGTACCCAGAGAGAACCACCGACTGTTGGCGACCAACTGCCACATTCTCCAACGTACTAACTCTAGACAAACAGGCTTATTAGCGGTTAAAGGCAAGTACACAGCTACGTGCATCACGCCTTAACACACAGCGCCCCCACCCTGGCATTCGGGGTGAAGTGTCTTACCCAAGGACGCGACGTAGTTACCGCTGTTTAGGATCGAACTGTGGACATTTCAATTTAAAAGTTCACTGCTCTAACCACTTAGCCACCGTGCACCCTATTAAAATGGGACAACGTTGAAAGTAACGGACTCGAATGTCAATTATTGTTCTCTTCCTCTTAACTTTATTCAATAAGTATATTCGTAACGCAAATAAACTTCCGCGTCAACACAGTGTGCTGAATGTTTTACGCATTACTACAGAACACAAATAGAGTCGATACGTAATTGTGGGTCGGCTACATGCGAACGTTTTCATTATTGAATTTTCCTTTAGAAGGGAGAAATTATTGTTACATCGTAATGTGACATTCTCTCTCATATATTCTGGAGCATTCGATGCATTCATCCTTTGTCTGTTCAAATAGGAAACATCTTTATCAAATCGTCGCATGAGTGCTAGAATGTTCTATGTCCCCTACGGGACATAGAACATTCTAGCACTCAGGCGACGAAATGTGAAGTGCATTTACAACCCAAGGGCTATTTGCCTGATGGCCAAACATCGATTCTCGTTAATCGTCGGTGCTTTTCAGACGCCGGAACAAAACACAAAAATGGTGTGAAATGTTTTGGTAAGAAAGGTTTGGCTGCAGTAACGTAATACAACAGATATGAGCTTACCAGAGATGAGATATTGACAGGAAGGTCGGGAGAATTACACTTTTTCGCTCGAATCGAATCTCGAATCGAAACAGAGAAATGTTCGAAACAGAATCAAATCTCGAATAGAATGTACTTTACAATTAATACGATATTACGGCTGTCTCCCTACAGTTAAAACTAGAAGTCCTGTCATGAACTGTGCGCTTATATAGGCTTAATTGAGCGTATGAATTGCGCAAAATTGCCATATCAAATGGCATCCAAAGCACGGCAGGTTCTCCTGGTTACTCATAGCAAACACAGGCAATGTTTCTGCCAATGGCCCTCCGGGTTACCCGGAGGTCCATTGGCTGAAACATTGCTTGTGCACAGGCCATATATAAAGAATTTGATAGCCATTCTATGGTCATAACGCGCAGATTAACGCGCAGATCGACGTGCTATTTGTGCGCATTTCATGACAGGACTTCTAGTTTTAACTGTAGCTATATATGTAACTACAGTGTTGTTATATGTGTTTCTGATGAAGGGTGCTTTGACGTCCGAAAATTAAATGAATCCACGTATTACTGGATTTTTGTTTTAACCTAATAGTTACCAGTGTGATGCCTCTTAGTTTTAAATATATATAAGACACCAACAAACAATACCTGCATTTCAGATCCTGTCATCAAGGCCACACAAAAAGAAATATACCTTATAATCTAGCTCGGATAGTTTGCACAATAGTTACGAATTCAGAGGTTAGAACCAAAAGACTTAACGAATTAGGAAACTCTCTCGTAAAACGTGGATATCCAACCAACTTGATAAGGAATGGTATTGACAGAGCAAACTCTCCAAACCTCGCGAAATAGAGAACCCCAAAAGAAAAGAATCCAAATAACGATATTCTCACTCTCATAACTACTTTCAATCCAAACAATCCTGGAGTTTTCCCGTTTATCCTATCCAATTTGGACTTGTCAAAAGGCAGTGAACGGATGAAGAATGTACTGGAAAAATACAACTAATCAAATGTAAGAGACAACCAGCAAATCTCAAACAAATTTTAACGCGAGCGAAGTTTTAGGAAGAAACTAACTCCCCAACGGTCTCTAAATGCAAAGACAAACGGTGCGGAACCTGTGAAGTCCTAATTGAGGGAAATTCATTCAAATTTCAAAATTCCACCTCCCCCTTTGTTGCGAAAACACCCCTCACATGTGCATCATCATATGTCCTGTACGTCACAGAGTGTTCTGGCTGCAACGAAGAGTACATTGGGAAAAGTAGTGACCTCAGAAAAAGAGTCTCTGGCCACAAAGACCACATTAAAGATGAAAAATCAAGAAAGCTTTGTGTAAGCGAACGCACTGACGCCTGTAACAACGGAAAAAACGGTTTTAAAAAAATTTCCCATTCTTTCAATGCAACGATAAAAGAGCACCCCTAGCGAAGGAACGATTATTCATAGATAAGTCCAGGCCCAGTAAATCGAGGCTAAAAGGAATTGCTCTGTCAGCTACAAAAACAATCAGTCACACACGACCATGAATCGTACCGAATTCAGGCACGCCTGTCGCCCTGATGTGTAATAACGGTGGAACTGGGCGATATTACGCCACGGTGAGACTTGGAGAATACCCAAGGCTGCCTGCATCGCGCTACGCCCGTAAAACGATCAAATAAACAACACCAATGCAGCCCCATAGCATGACCCTGGAATTCGAGACAGAGAAGACAGAGAAGATCACGCCGCCTTCTCCAGGGAGAGGTAGTACCCTTGTGAAGAGGAACCCCTCTCACACTGGTCCTCACCCGAAGAAGTCTGGAGGCCCTGGGAAGAACGAGAAGAGTCCATCCACCAGATGGAGGGATGCCCGACGCCAGGAGGCTTTCTTGGAGACGAAGAAGAAGAAGAGCGAGGTAAGGAAAGAGTCAGAGACGGCCGCCATTTCCCCTCCCACTCCCACAGACAAATCCAATCAGTTGCCGGATCCCCAGTCGGTATCAATGAACGAGGACAGGCCTGTGGAGACTGAGGAGGAAATGAAAGCTGCCCTCTCTCCGCTTCCCGATCCCCACTCACCTCTTTTTTCGGTACCAGGAAGTCAGGCCCAGGAAGAAGCAGCAACAAAATCACCACAACCGCAGTTAGAAACACTTGGGGACTTTATCGACAAGATAGATAGGATGGTCATAAAAAAATTCGGAGAACTGAAACTAAACTTTGAGGGGACAGTCGATGACTTCTTAGAATTCAACAAAACCAGAGAAATGGGATACGATGAAGAAACCAAACACTACTTCAGAGCAATGAATTACAACCGACTAGAGGCACTCAAGATCCGCCACCCTCTCTTTCACAAATGGTATAGAGAAAATGTTGAGAAGGAAACAGCAGCCAACTCGCCAGGCCTCCTCCCACAAAAAGCACAAGAAGAAATACAATCGACGCTAAAAGCCACAACTCCTCCTCCGTTGACACTGGCAGACATGACTTTACCACACAGCTAAAGAGGGTCGAAAGGGGCTTGCCCCACACCGCCCCTGTGTGCCTTCCGCGCGCTAAAACCATTTCATTTCACGATAGTTTTATTTCTGAAGAGATGTATATATCGAAATATATTAAGTGAAATTATCTTTGACGACTACTTTGTGTTAAGTGTATATATATATTTATCTGATGACCATGGAGTATAACACGCGTTCTATATACTTGAAGTATATACAGCGTGTGTTGTGTATAATTATAATTTATGCGAACAACCTTTGATCTCGTTCGATTTTGTTTTCATTCATTTATAAATTTCATAATGCAGGTTTGATTTCTTCGTTGACGGAGAAAGTGAAAATTTATCGATATAATATGATACATTTTTTGTAAGTATAAAGATGTAAATGTTCTGTTTATTTTGCTGAAATAATTACAGTCTACTTCGTTCAAAATCTAAATGTAGAAATTACTAGAATGTGAATAATGCGTAGTGTGCTATTTACAGTTATTTATTTATTTATTGGTGTTTAAGGTCACATATTTCTGCACAATGGCTAACCATGACCGGGACAGTTTTACGGGTGGAGGAAGCCGGAGTACCCGGAGAGAACCACCGAGCAACGGCGAGCAACTGTCAGCTCGCCAACATACCAACTCCACACAAGCATGGTTAGCATTGGTTGAAGACAGGTGCACCATCGACGTGCAGTACGCCTTAGTACACAGCGTCACCGTGCCCCCACATAGGCAATGGAGGTGAAGTGTCTTGCCCAAGGACACAACGCGGTTGCCGCAGGTGGGATTCGAACCGAGAACCTCTCGGCTTGCAGCCTGCACCTCTACCAACTGAGCCACCCCCCCCCCCCCCCCGATATTTATAGTTACGTCTCCGACCACGATCAAAGTACTGGCCTAATTACAAGTTCGTCTGCTACCAGAAAATAAAAGTTTACAAATTCTAAACAAAAACAAACGTGGACCATAATTAATGGAAACTGTAAACTTCTCGATTGAATACACATTATTCCAACCTATTTTCTGGACACGGTGCGGTAGCAAATCAACTTGCCCT
The DNA here is from genome assembly GCA_031216915.1 of Pictodentalium vernedei. NCBI lineage: Eukaryota > Metazoa > Mollusca > Scaphopoda > Dentaliida > Dentaliidae > Pictodentalium > Pictodentalium vernedei. The sequence continues at coordinate 455,626,349 of CM062294.1, read as the reverse complement.
AAAGCTTCAAGTTCGATTGCTTCGGCAATAACAGCACCAATTCAGCAGACAAAATGTCATAATCACCACCACCCCAGTAGCAGCAGTACCATTAAACATTCAAAATTACTATGAAATGAAAAGGTCAAGAAACAATGTTCAGCAATTATTCCACGGAGCACATTACTAAGACACAATATGAACATGTACACTTACCCGTTCACAGAAAATCCTACATTACAACACCACCAAGGAAACGTAAATTCCAGAGAGTTATTCCAATATTGTCCGGTTCCGAATGAAAAAGTTACTAAGCAATCCACTTTTCACAGACATTACGCAAATGTAACATGTTAACTTTTATCTTTCACCGCAGTCAGAAATCACAGAAAGTGTAAATCAATCACCGTCGTCAATTTTGTGGTGAAAGGGGCGCAACTATGTTTCTCTCGTCACATTTGCTTTGTCTCGATTTCCACGCAGGCCCGTTGGAAAGAGCATGAAAGAAAATATAAGCATCAACGAGTTAAAATGCTGTTTGTTATCAGATAAAAACAATATACATATATTGTTTTTTTTATATCTGGTTTATTCAACACGTTGAAATATAGTTAATATTTTCTCGTCAGAGCCTCGAAAATATTAACTATATTTCAACTCGTTGTATAAACCAGATATAAAAAGTACTATATGTATATTATCTATATATACAATACGTGGAGAGTGTATTATCACTAAATCACCGGCAGAGTGGAGATTCCACCCGGACAATAATTGCAAATTTATTGCAAAGCATAACCAGCACCAGCAAAGTTTCAGCCAATGGACCTCCGGCTTAAACCCTGATGTCCATTGGCTGAAACATTGCTTGTGTTTTTTGACGATATGTACAAACTTTGAAAGTTATTGCTTGGGTGGTAACTCCACTCCGCGGGTGATTTAGTTGCAATCCACTCTCCGCGTACTGTAACTATGTAATCGACATTTGGGCAACTTGCTGTCATTTGGGCAACTTACGTTATTTGGGCACGCTCAATGATATTTATCAATATATTTGTCAAAAACGTGTATATTTATAAAAAAAACATCTCTTATCACTTCTATTTTATCAATAAATAATGCATTTGTGTATTAACCCTTTACCCAACGGAAACGATATCAAAATTTATTATTTTAAATATCATTTTTTCAAATTTTTCAAAACATTTCAACATGTCGTCCGCTTACAATTTTACCCATTTCGTTGGCCAGCTCACCGAATCATTTTGCCCAATTCGTCCGCTTGCAATTTTACGCAATTCGTCCGCCAAGGGTTTGAATATCATAAAAAAACATGGAAAATAAAATTAATGATATTTATTCAGTTTCAAACGAAATAGTAATATTTATTCAGTACACAAGATTCACAACATAATAACAGCATAGCATAGCAAATATTTTTCAATGAATAATTGCAAAATTATAAGATTATGTTACGGAACTAAATATAACAAGTTTTGATACATTTCTTAATATAATTATAACAAGTTTTGATGCGTTTTTTAATATACTTAATTCCTGTAATACATTTGCCAATAATTTTGTGATTATTCATTGTAAAGCGCCGGCGACGCTCTTCCATGAATATTTGCAAAATTATATGTTGCGGAACTTAATATAACATAAATTTTTATGCGTTTCTTAATATAATTAACTCTTATAATACATTTGCTAATAATTTTGCGATTATTCATTGTAAAGCGTCGGTGGTGTGTTTTGATGAATAATTGCAAAATTATAAGGTTATGTTGCGGAACTTAATATAACATAAATTTTGATGCGTTTCTTAATATAATTAATTCTTATAATACATTCGCTAATAATTTTGCGATTATTCACTGTAAAGCGCCGGTGGCACCCTTCAATGAATAATTACAAAATTACAAGTTTATCTTGCGGAACTTAATATAACATACATACACTTTAAGAACTTTTGCATTAATAATATAATTATTAAAGGTAATCCATTGAATAAACAGAAATCAGAGCCGCGTTAAACAGTGTCGAAATTAATTAGATGCCTGAGTAGTTTATTTTGTTCTGACATTTCTGTTTTCAGAATTTCGTATAATTATGTGAACGTTTAATGCAAGGAGGTACATTAAGATATATTACAATGGATAATATACAATAAAGTGTACAATAAAATTATTATATAAATAAATAAATATATAAAAAAAATATTCAAAATACAATACTTCAATACTTTCCCCCAGCGGACGAGATGGGTAAAATTGCAGCGGACGACTTGGGTAAAATTGCAGAGGACGATTTTGGTTAGCGGACGAAATGGGTGTAATTCGAAAAAAATGTGATACTGGCAGGATGCTTTCGGTCCTGTCAGAAATCAAAATAAAGTAATAATGTGTTACTTCTTGGTGCCATCTGTATTTCTGAACAGTTCTTCGTAGTTTTGAACACTCAAAAATGGATAATAATAACCCTTTTGGATATTTACCGTCATTGAAAATGGCATGTCATTTTTATTCGGGAACTGGAGGAAGATTCGGTCTGGGGAAAACTCGGCCCAGGGAAGATTCGTCCAAAAGAAAAGCAGTACACATCTGTTTGGATATTTTAGATACGCTACGATATTCATTTTAACTCCAAACAAGTAATTCTAAAAACATTATTAATATGTTGCTCGATATTTATTGAAAAAAAATATCAATATACATGTATATCGTCGAGCAATTATCTCTGTAGTAAATTCACATTCGATGTGTTCTGTCATAATAACCGTCTCTCATCTGTGCGAATGGTATCCAGTCGCTTCGGCCCCATGTCATTTCGGCCTCTGGCCACTTCGGCCTCAAAGTCATTTCGGCCCTAGTCACTCCGGCCCGACGGCCCCAGTCACTTCGGCCCCTTGGTCAATTCGGCACCATTTTGAGTGTAGATATCTATAAAGATCAGCTCATAGTTTATGTTTAGAAATAATGGGTAATTACCTTTATTAAGTAATGTTCAGTCATTTGTATTTACACAGTGTACGGAAAAGTTTTACGTGACATTAAAAATTATCCATGTGTTCAATTTTACATGCCTTTAAGGTGCTATCTATATAAGTAAGAGAAATTTGTTTACTTTGAGATTTGCGCAAAGTATGTGCGGTCATCTCATTCATTCATGGTGTTATGCACAATTCCTAGTCACCTACCAGTTCGAGGTTCACAGGGTTTCTTGTTCTTTTCTTTTTTTCTAAAACAACCGCCAAACTGCGATTTCGATACTACCATAAATATGTCCACATTTTCGGAAACTCGGAGCAGCGTTCTTGTAGTTATGCGCAATTCCTAGTCACCTTCCAGTTCGAGGTCCACATAGGTCTGACCCCAGTACCCCACTTCCAATGCGCACATTCAAACAAAATACCATTACTGACCCTCGCTTCCGACTCTCGTGGATTCATAAGCAAATAAAATTATTCAGGTCTCAAGGGATTTCAAATCCCACATCGTCCATGTGCACCTACGGCGCGCTGAAACTTTTCATTCATTTATTTATCATGAAAGAAAATCTACTAGGCATGAATGAATACCATATATTATAGGTATACCTGAATATCTATTTGAGGTATAAATGTTGAAAAACAATTAATTAGAAAAATGTTAAAATTCCAACGATATTTGAAAATAGTTATAGAGGCCGAAATGACTTGGTATATTGGTATATTGGGGCTGAATTGACTTGAGGCTGTAATGACTCGGGCCGAAATGACTTGGGACCAAAGTGACTGGACTTCGTGAGAATTTCTTCCAAACTGTCCTCCAACAATTTGACCCAAACTGGATACTAATCTAATCCACACCATCCTTTGGCAGTTTGCCCCAAACCGTCCTCCAGAATAGGAGTGCATGATTCTTATTGATTTATTTATTGGGGTTTAATGACACATCGACAGCCAGGGTCACCTCATGTTGGACAGTCTTACAGGTGGGAGAAGGCAGAGAGAACCACCGAGCAATGACCAACAGATTAGACCTTCGATCAACAACAATATAATTTTAACCTTCCAAACTGTATAGTACCAGCTAAATCATGTTGTAGAATGACCACTTGAACATTTCTAAGTACATAATTTCATTATTAGTTGATGATTATTTGTTTTTGCTGTACAGTGGAACCCTGTTAATTGAAGAGCCACTTTGTTAATGAAAATTATTCAATTAACAGGAGTTTTCAATTAACAGGGATTGTGTCTCTTTCCTGTATTCCAGAGATAAACTTGGCATTTATTCTATTATATTTTGTTTGACAGAGCTCATGGAGCTCTGTCAAACAAGATATAATAGATTAGATGTCTGTATTGGATGTACTGAGGCCAAATTAGTCTATAACCAAAGGAAAACTGGGAAGAATCAGGGTAATTTCTCGACATGTTACAAGATTATTTATTCAATTTTACAGGAGATTACTCTATAACCTATATTCAATTAACAGGTCCATTTTGTACTGGAGGCATGGTAAATGGTTTTGTGTTGGGAAATTATATTCAATTAACAGGGCTATACAATTAAGAGTTATCCAATTAAGTAGGCTCCACTGTATAACCAAAAACACCCCCACCCCAATCAAACCATCATTCAAAAGTCTTGGATTCAGCAAATTTGATTTCTTTTTTATTGGTGTTTAACAACACTTTTTACAGCCAGAGTCACCTCAGGTTGGATAGTTTCACTGGGGGTGGGGAAGAGTACCCGGAGAGAACCACCTAGCAATGGCAGGTAACTGTCAATCTCCTCAACATAGTAACTCCAAACAAGCAGGGTTAGCATTGGTTGAAGACAATTGCATCATCGATGTGCAGTACGCCTTAGTACAGTTGCAGCAGGTGGGATTCGAACTGAGAACCTCTCAGCTTGTTTTGGGAAGCTTTTTTTATGTTCCAGCTACATTTAGGTTTGTTTCATAATGCACATTTTTGTCAAGATTAGTTATCATAAATCCTTAAAAAACTGTAAATAAATGCATAAAACATTTAAAGAAAAAACATTTTCTGTGAAGATTTGACCTCTAAGGTGATAAGATTCGACCACGACTGAGACCGAATATTCTCGGAAAAGGTATGTGGGCTGAATCTTCCTGTGGTTGAATCTTCATGAACCCCCTTTTTAAAACTAAATTGCCCATTACTTATAAAGCGCCATAACGAAGGCAAAAACAATACTTTGAAATTCCTAAGTCTGAAATTCTATAAATAACAAATAAATTTACACAAATTATATAGCAAAATAAAGGATGTGGTGTATAGAACCCCAAAAGTATGTGTGCACCTCACGCACTGACACGCAGTCGGCATCAGACATCAGCGGTTTCTGAACGTGTGCTATCGGTACCATATGTGGTCCATAACTGATAATAATAAAATAATATGACAATACGCAAGGCGTAAGAAGGAACCCCAACGTATCCAACATATTGAAATATTTCATTCCGCAACCATTACTCCAAAACCATTTTGGTTTATTCAATCGAATTCCTGCAATTGTTTAAGTTCAGCCAAACATGAATACGTTTCACAGTTCTAAATATTTTCCCATAGGCGACCATTATAACGCTCAGGCGAGAAAAAAATATGGTCGCATCATTTTAAATTTAGCATTCAAATATTTTTTGTCAAGTATAGCCCTTCAGACAACCTTTTTCTGATTTGTAAACAGGGGGTCATGCAACAAATAAAAGAAAAACTAACAGAAAGGGAAGTGCTGGTCACATGTTCATATTTCTCAGGGAATTCCCAAACAAAACACACCAATAGTCAAACCAATTTTTTGGTTCTAAAAGTCCTCAAATCGTCCTCTTTATTCATCTGGAACATTCAACAGTAATGCAAAATGTCAGTAGACTTCTTCAAATGTTTATTGAAACAATATATTTTCACAAGACTGCTTAGTTTTGGGAATTACATAATTTCCGAGCGCTACTTTTCGAGGCAGGTAAATCTAATTAAAATATTTACAACAGTTATACCTATGAGCAAACCCAACCCTACCAAAGATGCATTTACCTCTTTCATGTGATGAAAGAGTCATTTCTGCAATAGAATTCAACTTTTGACTTCTGTCCAGTCCAACGCATGGGAAATTTGTTATTTTGAAGAGACCTGTCCAATCTGTGTCAAATCGGCTTAAAAACTGGTATTGCCTCCAACAGAATTTCTACTCTGTTACCAAATAAGTTGGGAGGGATAAGAATTCACAGGTTTCTTTGAAACTACCCAAATCCCAAAATAAAACTAAAATCTGCATCAGCACACAAAATCTTTTCACAAAATCTGTTTTAATTAATCACTGCTGATGATTTGTAATACACATCGCCAATCTGTAGAGGATTTAATATGTATAGTCTTTCACCCGACCCTCATAACTACACACAGTCCATTTCCCATTGGGCATGGACTTTTAAATTCGTGAGCTTGACATTTTGTGGCTACTTGATGACAACAAACAGAAGACATCTTATTGATCCACGTGTTTCGTCAGCTCGCCTAAAGTCTGTAATTTCAATTCTCTCAATGCGGAGATCTTGAATGTATAATAGATAATGTAAGATGATATTCCTGCACCATAAGCGACAACATATTTGTTTTTGACATCTTAACTTCAGTGTTAGTTTTGCCGAGCAAACTATAAAGTTTACAATTACAAAACATAAACATAAAACAATTCAACCTTCCTCTTCCGAGCAGGAACACGCAACTGCAGACCATATACGACTCGTACCACCACAAACTAAAATATCTCCCTTTCGAAAGCTAAAACTTATACATTGGACTATTCAGTACTCAAAACAACTTTTTTTCTTTGCGTGGCAAAATGCTACGCATTTCCAAAAAATGAATAGCATTTTGTAAAAATCACATAGCTATTTTTGTATATCAGAGGTATGTTATGCTGTTTTATATTGAATTCTTCTAAGTAGATAAAATAGTTTCCATCCATTTCTGGGCATTTCCAAATGATCTGCAACACATGAAACATTTACTATGTTTTTATTTAACGGAAGGAACTGCCTTTAAGGGTTGCATGGACTTGGATATTTTTATAAATGGCGTCTTGGTTGTTTAATAGAGTTCTCAAAATGGAAGTTGAGATTTTTAATTTGATGGGCTTGTAGTTATTTTTAATGGACATTTTATGCAAAATGTAAAAACAGGAAGTATTTAAACCAATAGAACTCATCTTACATATGAAGTTGCTAATGATGCTTGATGGAGAGTTAATCTGAGTGATGCCTGGAAAGTTCCACAATCAGAAGTAAAGCATATATGAACTACTTTGCAAATTTGTTTGCAAATTTTCATTTACATTTTGCGATACAAGATAATCAACTGCAGCCTAATAGGCTGCAGTTGATTATCTGTATCGCAAAATGCTATACATAATTTAACATTGTGTAGCTTTTTGCAAGTTTTGCATAGCAAAAAGCGACGTGACACCGCTTATTTTGATCCCTGGGACTATTTATTAGATATAAAGAATGAAAAGCAATAACGACGTCAGAAAATTGTAACAGATCTGAGAACAATTTGTATTATTTGCTTTGGTTTATTAAATAAAGAGGTTGTTGTTTGGATAGTTTCATATCGCTTGAGATATCAACCATCGGTAACTTTACATCAGCCTTCGACCTCTAAATAGACACATAAGTATGTTTACCTAAATAATTACATTACATTTAGCGAAGCAAGTTCATGATAAGTCAAATCAGCAAAAACACTGGTTTAACTCTATTTGTTAAAATAAAATGAAATAACTGAAATGAAAATAAGACACAATATACACGTTTAACTGAATTGGCAATTCTTGTGGATTTCCTAACATTTATGTGAGGCCGTGGATGAATATTTTCAACCAGAGAGCCTCCTGTATCTCATGTTCTGGTCAAGTGCAAACTATATGGAACAATGTCAAAGTCCTAATTCCAGGGCTGGTCAATATATCCAGGTTGTTCACATTGAACCAAGCTTGGACTATTTTTTCTGAACTGCCCCTGCGTGTATTTTAACAATATAGGACCTTGGTTACTGTGTTCCCTAATGAGTTGAGCTTGATGCTGCATATCACTAACAAACACATTGCTCCCTGGTCGAGATGTCCCATTGTGGAAACTTTGTGACGTTTATTAAAATATACTTCACTTTTCATTCTGTAGTCATCCTCAAACTATATAAGACTGGTAGTTCGAATCTTCATGCTGTACAACAACTAAGCAGGACAGACGTTATTTGAACGTGTCACGGAACTATATGCTAGAAGGCCAACAAAAGGATCTTTATATTCTTCAATTAAAAAATCTTACCGTCCTAACTGTTCTTTCCATTTCTCCATTGCTCTGAGGAAACATATTCCTTTGCAAAATTTTGAAATCTCTACCCAAGAAAATTGGGGTTCATTGTCTGACCTTAATTTTTTAATGGTATTCTCTGTCGACTAAATGGGGGCGCGGTAGCTCAGTGGTTACGGCATTGAACTTCCCACCAAAAGGTCCACGCCAGGGGTAACTGCTTGTGTACTTTGGCAAGGCACTTAGTCTCTATTGCCCAAGTGGGGACACGGTGGCGCTCTGTACCAAGGCTTACCGCACGTCGATGGTGTACTTGTGTTCAACCAATGCTAACCCTGTTTATGTGGAGTTAGTACGTTGAAGAATCTCACAGTTGCTCGCCGTTGCTCGATCCGGGTACTCCGGTTTCCTCCACCCGTAAAACTGTCGGCACGAGGTGATCCTGGCTGTCGAAAATGTCGTTAAATTCCCATAAATAAATAAATAAATAAATAAATAAATAAATAAATAAATAAATAAATAAATAAATAAATAAATAAATAAATGTCGACTGAATATTGATTTGAGATGGGTTATTACGTTATTGACATTAAGTTCGGATAGATTCCAGTTTCAATAAATTTCGTTAATAATCAACAAACAGAATATTGGTAACACCTTTGAGAGTATGCAAGTCTAGCCTACCACTTTCCATTGTTAATCTGGAAATATTGTTGGGATTAGGGACTCAGCATGATTCTTCTTGTGTTCTAATACATATAACTCTTTCGTGCTGCTGGTGGATGTCTCTGGGCGGGACAAAATATCTCTTCTCACTGAAATAAGTATACGTTTGTCACATTTTTTCTCCGGTACATTTAAATACCACATCCTCAATCTGCTAACCAAAGCCTGGCCATCAGATTGTAAATTATACTGTCAAATCAACGATAATATAGTCTGAGGTTTGTGGCTGAAAGGGTTTGTTGACATACGCTCCGAGCCGCAACCCCCAAACCATGTTACGGTCAATTCATGACATTTACGTATATTCGCCAATACGACCCCACTCGCAGCCCTAAAACACACACCGTGAAATGATCAAGGCGACTTTTAACTGTTACAAGTGTAGTAAATAAACCTATCGTTACCCCCATGACGTCACTGGAAAAATAATCAATAAATCAGAAAAAGGTCGAGGTCAATTCATCTTATTTCAGATCGTTAACTAGTTTGTAATTTAATCAACACTTTATTCGAAACATTGTCTGCTCCCAGTGTGCAAAATAGAAACATGAAGCTCTTTGCAAGTCACTCCGTTGATGATATAATTGCGAAAGGAGCAAACTCATTTCAAATATTTCGCGTGGTGTCATAAAACAATAAAATGCTCCTAGAGCCGTAAACATAGCAAAAACTACACGACCTCTCGTCCAGTCAGAGAGCGATGATTTTAGTCTTATTGAAACATTGACTGTTTTGCCCGCTTACTATACTTTGTGAGGCCCGATATTAACAGTCTAAAATTTCTAACCTATGATTTGCCCGCGTGATTATGTGGCTACCTCTTATTAACAAACCATTTACCAAACTGTACTCTCCTGGAAACGGGATATGGAGTTTGAAAGCCCCATCTGGCCACCCATTTAAATCACTTTTTCAAATTGTAACACATATTACCATTCTCTTGTTCAACCATCCTTTGCTATAACCTTGATCCAGTTGCGTGCAAATTGTTATATACATAATTTGCATGGCGGTTGAGCTTCTTTCTAAATCGTGTTTTTTCCCGCCCCTACCCAGTGGAGCTCGGGATACAGCATCGGCGACATCGAGATTTTTACCTCCAACATGGGAAATGGTGAACTTCTAACGAAATAGTCGGGTCCTGTAATAGTAGCGCAGTAATAACTGGGCCACCACCCAAGTTTCACGTTTCCACGACCGGACCAGAGAATGAAAGCAGTTTCCTTTGCGTGATACTGATTTTCAAATGCGAATTTAACTTATAACTGGCGACAACAGGTCCAGTTATGACATTTTTTTTCTGCCAATCTTGGAGTAGCTCACCATTACATATCAGATTCTATCCAGGTTGGAGAACGAAAATTTGCCCATGGAATGTTACAAAATGTATTCTCAACCGCTTCCGTCAGTGAACACAAACATTGACTCGCATCAACTTTCTGTATAACCCAATGGGAATTGAAGTAGCAAACACAATTACTATATCATTTATTGGAAGTATAAAGGTTTCAGCAACAATGCTGGAACATTGCAATTGGTACCTTTATACTTTCAATTTAAGGTATTACATGTTGAACCGAAAATCATTGTAGCATCTTCTGATAAATCGTTTACAAAGCAAAATGATTTTGTTGTGGAGACAATTTGCATACAGCATGCTTCTCTCCAGTCAGGGATGCAACTGGTAACACGTGTGATGAGAAGGAACGTTATTCCAAACTACGCCACCAGGATAACGAGAGGAATTTGGAACCCCGGGTGAATTCTGTTATGGAAACCGCACCCTCTGATAATCTCTAGATCATTATGTCGAAGATATGGTCGTAGTAGAAGGAGCGTACGTAGCGGAGAGGAAACCGATGACATTGCGGACAGAAGGCGCCATCTCCTCTAAACCTTGTGCGAAATTATGTAGATAATGCGGTTGACATCAAAGTTGTCTATAAATAACTGGACATTTTATTCGAAATCAATTAGCACCTTGTGTTGCCAGTCCTGGGCTAGGACCGGGCTCTGGGTTTATACACCAGCTTCCCATGCCCTGCTCTCTCGCCATCCCTGTAAGCCATCCATCTAGGTAAATTGTTTCCATTTTAGACCCAACTATTATATCTTCAGGCAAAGTAGGGTGACGCCATTTTGTTCATTCATAAATAAAAATCTATTTTGAAGCTGAATGATTGTTAAAAGAACCGCTGTTAAAAACTTCATTATACGAGAGAGCCAAGAAATGGCGGAATATTGTAAGATAAAATGGTCATTATAACCATGCGAGTTTCAGAGAGTGTATTGCAGTCTCCACCTCGCCTCTGGGTCATATATAGAATCGTCCTTACGGACGACTCGATGTTTGATCAGAAACGACGTCTCGACTTCAGTACATCATCTTGGGAAAACCACATGGTGGTAATAACCTATCTGAATCTGGAAAGTGATAAAACAACTGTTTTGGCATGTTCGTGTGATAAACAAATGTAAATGTTCACTATACATATGTTTGTCTGTGTCATATATATACTCTTTTGTACCGTCCACAGATATCCATTGTGTCAGACCACGAGTACTACACGTATCGATAAGCTCTGGCTTAATAGCATCGACTGCGATTTGTTGGGCTTATAGAATTCGGATATACATGTAAAGTTCAAAGTGAATTATCGTTGTTTTGGTCCTGTTGACTTTTAGGAATATCATGGCAGGTAGTATGACTTTAGATGAGGTCCGAGGCGGAACGGAATTCGACTTCATCACCTTGTTTAACAATAAAACCGCCGATACGACTAATGCTGATTACTCCCCCTTCAAAGACATTAGCCTCACAAAATTCATATTATTTGCCAGATGAATTCCGTTCTTCCTTTAGTAAACTGATCATAGGTTTTCAACATTTCATATCAATGTCCAAAGTCTCTCTTCCAACTGGGAGTCGCTAAGTGGACTTTTGTCAACTCTACAGGAATCAGATAACAAATCTGACGTTATCGCCCTTAGTGAAATATCTCAACAGTCTACAAATATAGCTCACAATTGTGATGGGTATTAAAAACTCCTAAAGCAGACAGACCAAACGGGGACGACGGGCGAGGCGGGATGAGTCTATATATAAGGGATAATACCAGCCACCAAGTACAGTATGTGGAGAGTGGATTGTAAGTAAATCACCCGTGGAGTGGGGTTATCACCCAAGCTATAACTTTCAGATTTTGTTCATATCGACAAAGAACGCAAGCAATGTTTCAGCCAATGGACCTCCGGGTTTAACCCGGAGGTCCATTGGCTGAAACATTGCTGGTGCCGGTTGCGCTTTGGAAAAATTCGCAATTATTGCTTGGGTGGAATCTACACTCTCCACGTACTATACGAGAGGATTTATCAGTTTTCATTCCTCATGTCATGGAGTCTCTCTTCGTGGAAATTAATCAAGGTAAACTTCAAAATTAATAGGGGTCATGTATAGACCAAATACTCCGCCCAAAGCCTACTTAGATCTTTTTCTAACAAAGTTAAATGGTATTAGAGAATTACTAAACAAAGAAAAGAAGCCATCATATATTGTTGGTGATCTGGATATTGATCTCTTAAAGCTGAATTCGCACCTCAAAATCGCTAGCTTCACAAATATTTAGAATAATTTCTTACCATTCATCACAAGGCTCACCTGAGTAACTACTCACTCTGTTACAGTAACTGATCACATCGTCTTTAATCATATATCACATTCCGCAATTTCCGGAATGAAAATAACTGACGTGTCGGATCATTTTGCTACTTTCCCAATTGAGGTGGATCCCAATAAGACATCGAATCCAACCTTCACCCTTAAACTTAAAATTAATGTGGAGACTGTCCGCAATTTTAATAATGCACTGTCAGACAGTGATTTTACATCCGTATTAAACTCAGAATGTCCTGGTACAGCTTACGATACCTTTACGGATATATTCCACAACGCGCTTGACCAGGAATTTCCTCTCCATCAAATCTGTCTAGACAAAAAAAATATTAAATGTCATCCTTGGATGTCTGAGGGACTTTTTTAATCGCTTCCAATAATAAGATGAAATTTTATCACCGTAAATTAAAGCACTAGAAGAGGCGTAGTAGGGTTCTACCCGGAAAAAAAATTGATACAAGCTGATTTTGGTGTCATTCGACGCAGAATATATCTCGGAACAACATATCCAAAATCCGCAAAAATCCGCCTTGGGGAAAATTTTTCATGTCAGATTTCCCGTCAGGGGGTTGTTCGTGAAGGGGGAAAATTGTGTTTCCGGGATTTCGGCCGTTTATATGTCACAGATTGAGTTTTATATATTATTTTGTGTCGCAGGCGACCAGATACAAATGTTAATTATATTGAGAGGCAATTGCCTGATGAAATCCTCACACTTTTTATGAGGAAAAAGGGTTAATAACCCCAAAATTCACATTTTTTTCTCAAATTTTCACTCCCGATTTAAGATACTTCTGCACAGAATACAAAACTAGAAATGGTTCTTTGATCGATGTTTTCGCATACAATGAGGTGCAGATAATGTTGACTGGTCCAATATAATAACAGGAATTTAACTACATGATGAGGTCTAACAAGACATTTGTTGGTGTTCTTCACGGTTATTCATTGTCGCCGATTTCCTCCCCGATCTCAATCGGCTCGGCATTGAAGCAATTCTCACCCCGACAGTCTCCACAGGCAGACAAGCATTTGAGCGCATTCTTTCTACAAGAACATATGTTTGTTCCGCATGGCTTTTTGGATGTCATTTTGCATTTGCAGCTGATAACTTTGAGAAGAGCCTCAAGCGCTGCGCCCAGGTCAGTCATCACAGGTATCAACTCAATCCCACGACTTTCCCAGCCCCACTCCTCAGGATCTAGGGCATCGTTATCCAATAGTTTCCAAACCATTATTTGTTGGTGAACTCGCAGGCTGTGGAAATGTGCTGCACGCTCAGTCGGGGGAAGTTTTTGTGGTTCAATTCCCGATTTGCTGGAAGTGACCATTGTCATAAATTTTGAATATCTCAAACCATTCAAAGTGTCTGAATGTTTGCCAGAGTACAACATAACGAACAGTTCAGTCCCCATTTTCCCAACCTCTGTCTGAGAAATGGTACTGTCGTGCATTGCTGCTAATATATTTTGAATAGACAATGATTTCTCTAACTTCTTGAGAAGCAACGTTTTCCCGTGCTCAAACGTTGCTGATGTGACATCACACCCACTCCATGCATGAATGAAGAGGAGGTTCTTCTGAGTTGTTTCTCCAATCTTCTCTACTATATCTGCGATTTTCCATGCATCTCCACCCCTGTGTGACTTCCGTGCTTCTGACTGGAAATAGATATCAGACCAAGTACGATCCCAATGGTATACGGACATAACTAGTACATCTGTATCATCTGCAACAATGACAACTGTTTTTCCCCGGGACGAAAGTTGAACTGCATTGTCAACAATGTTAGTGTCAGCATCTCCAGAACTGCATTCGACAATATGCCCAGCCTCTCTCAGTGATGTGGAAAGCATTTTTGTAAACTGCATTTTATTATTTCCATTCGATAAGAACAGTTCCTGATTTTTGTGGGCAGTCGTGTTGTTCGTCAAACGGATATCAGCACAAACGTGGAGAGCTCTTCTTCTCTGCTCCTGAGTCTTGGTTGTTGGTCGTTGACCATAACCATCGAAGACAATTCGACAATTCTGCCCATATTTCTTCGTCACGTATCCAACATACTGGTTTGCCACTTCCAAGTAAGTGGTGTTTGTCTTCCATTTAACTCTGTGGAGGAGAGCGCCCCCGTCGAGCACGTACAGACCATCAGATGGTGGTTTAGTAAGGGATAAGCCATCAGTTATTGCAGTTGCTAGGTCCGCCTTGTTTGCTTTTCTGAGGAAAAAATCTTTGAAGAGGGCTGTTGGCATTACAGTTAGTTCATACGCAAAGAACTGTGCCATGTCTTGCTCTCTCTAGGCAATAGCAACCAGTCTAGTAAACAAAGTTGAGGGGTCAATTGTCACCCTCTGGTCATCTAGCTTCAACCCGGGGGTGAGGTGAGCTAGGGTACGGATTTGATCACTTCGTTTGATAGTGGCATTGGAAACAATAGCGTTGTCTAATCTAGAGTGTATCTTTGCCCCTACAGACTCAGTGATATCGCAGTTGATACCATCTCCCTCGGAAGCTAACAAACCAGATGACAGAGAACGCAATCGTTCGTTTCCATCGAACGGGATGTGTGTGTCAAACCACTCTAGTATTCTGGCCATGTCTAAGTTGTCTCGTTTTCGACGAGATGTGCCCATATCTACATGCTGTTCGCTGGTATTGAGCTTTAGGTCGGTCAACGTTGTCATGGCTTCATGTATCTCTGCGCATTTATGCATCGTGTAAATCCACTCCTGTCGTACAGATTCCGTCACGCCACGACCTCGCGTCAACCCACCCCGACTTTTAATTGAACGCATAAGAACTTGCTCAATAACAAGATCACTAGAGAGGCCTGCCCAAATCCTAGAACTTCGACGTATAGCATGAAAGCCGTCAAAGTAGAATCTCTCATACAACCAAGGATGTTTTTCTGGTAGTTCAAGCGTCATTTGCAGATAGACTCTGCAACTCTTGGCATAGTGTACATACCCTGTTGCGGCGAAGAGGTTCAGCATTCTACCAACAGCAATGAGATGGAGATTCCAATCGCCAAGACGTTCTCCACGGATGAACATTTTCAGTACCTGAATATATTCTAGATATTGTACCCATAGCTTAGCGGTGCGTGATTCTCTTGACAGTTTGGCTTTGTAGTTGTCAAGGCAAGTGTTCACCGTCACGAGAGCTGATGAGCTGCTAACATCAGAAAGGGTGACCGCGCCTTCAAGCACACCTTTGTATAACTCCTTCACACCATCTAAGTCCCTCTGGTTTATCTGTACACTCTCAACAGTGGGTGGGCTCATCGGAGGAGAAACATTCGCGCTCATTTCGGATGAGGTTATGGCACCCAATAATTTATTCGTCAGTGCAGCTTCTACTAGGAGGTGGCCTCGCATAGCTCTGGAAACAGCTTTGCCGGTCAACATCGACCGAACTGCTAGTGGACCATAAACTTCCTGCAAAGCTTCATCAAGACTTGATCCAGCCATCATCGAGCCGATACTGCCGAGAAAGCTCATGATTGTGTGGAAACCACCCAACCTGCAGACAATGTTCATGGATTGATCAATTATTATCTCATTTGCCTTCAACCATAAAGGCTGGTCAAACGTGACGCACGGGGATGGGATGTTCAATCTGATCGCTTGCTCTGAGATGAATTTCAATGTGAAAAAGATGCTTGTGCTGTCTGTTGGGCTGAGATCGATTATTGGGAGAAAGAGTATATCTGATTTCGCTTGATGCTCTGTACCGTGCACAGAATGCGCTAGTTGCATGAAGCCGGATCAATTAGGAACAGTGTCATCTACTGCTCTAGATAGCCACCCACAATGCCATAGAACGTCAGTACTCAGGCTAGATGGAAGTGTATGTGGTGATTGCAGCTCTACTACTGGTTTGTACCTCAAACCACCAAAGCCTCTCCTCGTTGATTCCAAGTAATCAACCACTGGGATTCCTTTATTTTCCAACATTTGTTCAACGCCAACTCGAGCTCTGCGTTTTATCGATGTATGCGAAATAGGGGTGGATGGAACCTGAGTTTGGGTTGACACGGCGATTATACCCATACCATGAAGTGAACCTTTCCCATCGATAGTCGCAACGTTATGGTCGACGTTGTCTGCGACCCACTGTACGAATTCTCCGGGGAAATAGTTAGAGGTATAGCTGTCAACAGAATCTAGCTCCATCACACCTTGCTTATACCGTTTGACCTCCTCATAGGTGATAGAAAACCCAAGCCTAGCTAGTTCATTAACGAGCCATTTTGACCCGAAAGTATGGTCCATTTCTACTCCTAACCCGAATAGGGTAGGTGTTATGACTGATCTTGGTCTAGCCGATTGGACTATAGAGTGACCTATGCTGTTTCGTTTTATATCATTTGGTATCAAGCACTGGAGAAAAGACTGTAGGTAGGCTGGGATCCAGGTTTTGCCTCGCGAAATGTCCTGTATGTCAGCAGGGGTTGGATACCAATCTATATCATACTCCATCTCTCTAAGCTGCCCCTTGATCAATTTTGCTGCAGTAACAATGATCCTTTCAGCTTCATCACTTATACTTTCTTTCTTGTCCGCATACCATTTTTCATTTATCAGATATTCAGCCATGTTGCGAAAGCATAGGACATTGTCGCGACCCTGTACCCTGGCAAAAAAGATATAATCGCCATATCGCTCTTCTAGTTTCTGCTTCAGTCTCTTTTTTGTGTACACAGTTGATTCACCTGCGATCTCTTCCATCTTCGAATGCAACTCGGTCAATGTGTACAGTTCTGAATCGGAATGAGTTTCTAAGAATTCACATATGCACTCAAACCAATGTTCCATGCCATGGTCAGGTTTTCGACCAGCTGGTCTCGCAATTTCCAACTGTCTATAGTTTAGGAATTTCGTATGGCAGAGTGGATGACAGACAGCCTCGGCAGCTACCAGATCAATGCAACTCAATATCCGAACGCTTACTTCTGAAGCGAAACTATCCCCTCTCAGTTCGCAATGTTCGAGGAGGGTTTCTCGTATAGGTAGTGTCTCGACGGTCCTGATAATTTTGTTCCTATCGGGGTGGCGTGGATCAATTTTTGCGGCGCTACCACAGAACAAACAGTGTGTCTTGAAGTCGAATACAGGCACATTACATCTCATTTTCTTGGCCGACGGAGCTTCGATGTCAGAAGAGCTTGCAGCAGATGCCCGCTTCGCATCAGTGAAATCCCTACGGCAATCTGAATGAACCAGAACAACACCTACGGGGTCCTGTTGAAGCTTGTCCAAAAGGTGTGCTTCAAGGTCTGATCTCTCCCTGACATTACAGAAATTAAGCATGGTATGACAACCTTTCTTGGTGACTTTAACTGATTTGACTTCATCGAAACCAACCTGGCAAATTACACAGGTATCATCTCGAAAGCGACCACCTTGGTGTGAAGCCATATCTAATCAAATGGTGGAAATATGCCGATGGAGGGAACGGATTATTTTCTCTTAGCTATAAGTAGTACGGATCCTGAGGCGGATTATCGAAACTGGATTAATAGACAAGAAATATGATATTGACGAAATATGAAAAAGGACAATGTGACTAAGAATTGTTTCCTGTGTATGTTAACACCGAAACAAAGAAAATATGACAGAATGACAAAACAATCGAATAATTCGAGAGCACGTGGCAATAAGCTTATAGCGATGTGCTGTGTGTAACAGAATCGCTGGAATACCCGCGACTGATATGATGTAATTATCTTTCTCCAGTGTGCTATACAAGGCTCTTTATTCGCGGTGTACATCAATTACGTGGGCTGGTATAATACTATAGTCATAATATTGTATTATACTGACAGGAAAAATCTGAGAAGAGACAAATTCCTGCCCTTAATACAGAACCGCCTGGAAAATGACATCGGGAAATTGGTAAAAATGGCCACCACCTCACCCTCAGTTGAGACGCTATGAAAAATTTTCCCCAAGGCGGATTTTAGCGGATTTTGGATATGTTGTTCCCAGATAAATTCCGCGTCGAATGACACCAAAATCAGCTTGTATCAATTTTTTTCCAGGTAACACCACTTTTTTTAGTTCAACGCCTGTACTACACCCCACGGAACAGAATATAATTAATTATAAAAGCTACTGCAAAATATTCAACGGGGTTAAAAGGCTAAGTACAGCTTCATATTATAAACAGATACTGTATGAAAATCAAAATTTATTTCATTTATTTATTGGTGTTTAAGGTTATATACTTATGCACAATGGCTAATCATGACCGTGACAGTTTCACGGGTGGAGTACCTGGAGAGAACGACCGAGCAACGACGAGCAGCTGCCAGCTCCCAAACATCGTAACTCCGCACTGCAGCACAGGCAGGGTTAGATTGGTTGAAGACAGGCGTACTATCGACGTGCAGTACGCCTTAGTACACGGCGTCATCGTGCTTCCGTGCGGACAATCGGGGTTAAGTGCCTTGCCCAAAGACATGAAAATCAAAAGTAATTTGCGTAACGTATGGAAATATATAAATGATGTAATCAAAAAGCTATAAAGGGCGCGACAAAACCATCTCACATTCTTTTAGTCGACAAACACATTAGTGATGAAGATCAATTTGCTCAGGAATTTAATAATTTCTTCCTAAATATGAGAACCCGAGCGAGCAGACCGATAGAAATACTCCAGAATTCCTTCTCTGACATCATTTCCGGCAGTTTTTCGAATAATTTCTTCTTAAACCCAACATCCGTACAAGAGATAATGAATATCGTAAAATCAATGAAAGCAAACTAGGGTACAGACTGTGACAAAATTTCCCCTTCTCTGGTCAAACACATAATTCAACAAATAGCACTCCCACTCACTAACATATTTAACAGCTCATTTCAACACGGCATTGTCATTAGATGTCATTAGATGTTCGAAAGTGCCCCTAAACACCAAGCTCAACTGAGAAAAACAATGAATTTGAGACTCGAGGTTCCACAGCAGAAAGTCCCCTTCATTTCTCCACTGGGGGTGTATGTATATATACATAATGGTCTGAAAACATGAAGACATCGCTGCTCTTTCCCCCATAGTACACAAACAATGGAATATTTTCTAAAGAGAGATACCTCGCCATAAGGACATTTAGAAATCATATTTAGTCATGTTTTGTGTGTGTCTATATACAGTACGTGGAGAGTGTATTATCACTAAATCCCCCGCAGAGTGGAGATTCCACGCCTGCAATAATTGCAAATTTGTTGCAAAGCACAACCAGCACCAGCAAAGTTTCAGCCAATGGACCTCCGGGTTAAACCCGGAGGTCCATTGACTGAAACATTGCTTGTGTTTTTTTGTCGATATGTACAAAATTTGAAAGTAATAGTTTGGATGATAACTCCACTCCGCGGGTGATTTCGTTACAATCCACTCTCCACGTACTGTAATAATGGCAGATGACGTATTTAAAACACGTTAAAATGAAAGTATTCATTCAAACGCGGACCTTAGAATCAGCGGTTGACAATTAGTTTAACGACCCCTGATAGGAACACATAAACAAATGGATACAGCTTCAGCGTGACAAACGACAACCGGACTAAGTCGCTCAGTTTTCACAAAAATGAAGCTTGCTATCCTTTGTCATGCACCTCCAGACCCATCCACACACATATTTGGGAGAGTCGATTGCCACATAGTGAAACTCTACGCATTGAACCTTTAATTTGATTTGTGACAGGACAACCTTGCTAAAACATGAATTTTTGATGCCTTACTCTCAGCCCCACCTCCTCGGGGAGGGGCAAACACCAAATTTTCGGATCTTTAAAATGAAATACCACATGACAACCCACCCCTCGTGGAGGGACAAAAACCAAATATTCGGACAACACGCGTCAAGAACTTTAAAATGATATATCACATGCCTACCTTTCTAAAACATTAGCTTTTGATGCTCCTCACACCAAACCCCTCGGGGAGGGACAATTACCAAATATTGAGACGACACGCGTCAAGACCTTTAAAATGGTATTTCACATGCCTACCTTCCGAAAACTTGAGTTTTTGATGCGGAAACAAATATTCGGACCACATGCGTCAAGACCTTTAAAAAGGTGTATCAAATGACTACCTTTACACAACTTGAGATGTTCATGCCCTACCCCCTCGGGGAGGACCAAATACCAATGATAATTTTCCATTGGAAAATACCCTTTTCGGCATCTAGTCGACTTGCGAGAGTGAGAGCGAAGGAAGCGCTGACGATATAATGAAAATACAAGAACTGGTTACGAAAATAATAAAACCATTAAAAAAATAGTAAAAAAAATTATAATAAAAATAGTAAAAAAAAAATATAATAAAAATAAGAAAACCAAATTAAACATTTGTTCATAAAAAAAATAGCAAAAACATAATAAAAATAATAATATAAATAATGAAAAATTCAAAAATTTATTCGTCTTCAATTATTTTTCATGTTTATCGCTGTGGATTCACCAGTCCACTCAAAAACTCCCCCGTTGCTTTAACACTGAGATCTACCTACTTTTTTCTAGCCCTTGGGCTGGAAATATCCTATGGGAGATTAACCTTAAAACCTTTTACCCGACATGTGTAATTTGTGGCAAATCTATCGAAATTTCAATGCTGATCTCCCATAGGGTGTGTAAATCTGGAACGACATGAGATGGAAGTTGCTGCCTCGAGAACTTGGACAAGTCATTAACACTAAATACCCATTTGAAATACACGAGTGCAAAAACAATCCGAGTGTGCTAGAAATTTCTCCCATTACATAAGCACTGGGTGAGGTGGGCTGGAACGGAAGATTTTTTTTTTATATTTATTCATATTTTTTAATTTTTGAATTTTTTTTTAATTCTTAAAAAAAATAAAATCCCATACAATTTCTTTTTCCAGCCCACTGGTCTAGAAATTTCCTATGGGAAATTAATCTTGAAATGTTCTATTTTGAGGGTTGGTCGGTCGGGTTGGTCAGGAATGACCATAACACATCTACTGCCAGGCTCACGGTGCTGCGGGTGGAGGAAGCCGCAGCATCCGCGGAGAACCACCGAGCAACTTTCAGACTTCCCAACGTACTAACTCCACGCAAGCAGCGTAAGCATTGGCTGAAGACAAGTTCACCATCAACGTCGACGTGCAGTACGCCTTAGTACACAGCGTAACCGTGCCCCCACGTGGTCAGATGGGATTAACTACCATGCCCAAGGATACAACGCAGTTACCCTTGGCGGGGATCGAACAATGGACCTCTCGGTTTGAAGTTCAATGCCGTAACCACTGAGCCACCGCGCTCCCTGCTGCATACAGTACTTGAGAGGAGAGTGACAATGTTCACGGCTGTAAAAGAGATGGTGCAATATCCACAATTTGAAGAACGGAAACATTTGATCGAGATTCGATTCGAAATCCTCGGCCCGATACGATTCGATTCGATCTAACATTTAGGATTCGTAGTGCCCAGCGGTGTAAGTTACTTCAACCAATGCGACCTAGCCCGATTTTTCCTGTGCCCCAAACAGTGGCGGCGCCAGAGTTACAAAAATGAGGGGGTACAGCTGGGGATTGTGCAGCGCCGAGCTAGGGTGGGTTTCGGGGGGGGGGGGGGAAGGTCCTCTCCCTAAGTTGAGAAAATTTTTAACTGTTTTGCAACAAAATCATGCGAATATGGATATCATTGGAACCGGTTGAACGAGCCGGTTCCAATGATATTCATATTTGCATGATTTCATTGAGTTATACCTTTGAGAATTTTTCTAAAATATTAAATTAAATTTCGCAAAATAATACTTTCCATACGTTAAAGTGACTTCGTTCAAGTTGGTGTTGAAATTCGATAAAATAGTCGGCTTTAACACTATTGTTTCTATTTTATTTGGAAATGAATATATATCGTGTTTACTCCTGTCATATAATTCCAGCGTTTATTCAATTCAGTCGTGTCACACATCTTAATGGACTGAAAATCCATAGCTAATTTTAACATGTTAAGTTAAAATATTAAATAACCAGAACAAATCTGTGGCACTTTGAATTGATAAAAAGGCGTGACTGTTTGGGAGTGAGTTCATTACTTTGTCCTTTGTGCGACAAATGGCAAATTGATTTCTCGTTTAAACAGTCAATACTTTTTCCAGAACTACCAAACACCGAAGAGACTGACATTACAAGCAGTACAGCCATGTGTAAGACAACGCAATGTATGGAGTATTTCCAGCTTTCCTAGACGAACTTTGGATCTGCATCACTTACTGTGTAGGAGATAGATTATTTTCTTTCAAATACTGGTTCTTTTGGAGATAATTTATTTTTTGTAAGTATTACTCTGGCACAGCAATATAGTTGAATTAACATGTATTCTATCTGTTCTAGATGTTTCCCAAAAGACGGCAAAAAATATTCCCATAAGCATTGTACTAAACAAACCAATTAAGCAATTTCCTATTTTGTTTATATGGTTACATATGGTGATGAGGAAACATTAAAATAAACTGAAAACTTAAATGTGTAAAATCCTTATTAACTTCCACGAATGGTTTGACGCGTATTCTTTTGAAGCTGCATGGTGGTATGGTCAAAACCGAAGCATTTAATCGCCCATCAATTGCGCCTGGAGCATATACAACTCTATAACAAACTTAAACCTTTGAACACGAAAGGCCGTTTTTCCGTTTCAGGATCGTGATAACTTGATAGTTGCTCGGTGAATTTGTTTGGTAGACCAAGCAAGATTTTCAAGGTGTAGCCCCAAAGCTGAACGTTGAAATATTAATTGGTCTACCCCAGGCGACAAATATACACTCTTCCAACTGGCGGCACTGAACTGGCGTCGAAGATACCACCAGGGTTCAAAGGGTTAATATCGCAACGTTTTTATCCAAATAAATGACACATGTTTGGAAATTATTTTCACCCAAATTCTCATGTATTCTAATTTATCATATGACTCGTCCGTTTTGTTCACTTTAAAACATTTGATATTCTGTTTTCATATTAATCAGTCATAAATAAAGCATTCCGTCAATTTCATTGGTCAATTTCAAAACTATACAATTTGATTGGCTAAACAAAATACAACTGAGTGACATTTGCATAATTTCAGGAGGGAGAAGTTACGTTATCTGTCCAATTTAGGGTGGGTTATATTGTATTAATCTTTAATCTACAAGAAAAACGCCATTCATTTTTTTTTTATTTTTTCATTTTTTGCTTCCAACCCATAGGTTATGACCCCTCATTGGAACGAGCTCGACAAGCTCGTTCCAATGAGGGGTCATAACCTATGGTTTGGAAGCAAAAAATAAAATTTTTTAGTTATACGAGGATGGTTTTTCCAAGTGCCGTCTGCAACTCAAGTTAGGTGATGGGTTAAAAAGTCATACTAAGTGGCTAATTTGTGCGTTTGTGTGTGTCATATGATAAATAGAATATGAAATGAGTGTTTTTCTCTTATAATATTTATGAAACTTGCCCGAATTTTCGGTTTGGGCTCGCCAGAGACTCGCCAAAACGGACAATTCTTAGACTCGTTTCATAAATATTATATGAGAAAAACACTCATTCCATATCCTCTATTTATTAACCCCTTACCCAACGCAGATGGTATCAAAATTCATTATTTCAATTTTTGTTTTTAAATTTTGCAAAACATTCGACAAAAGCTCGTTCCGATGAGGGGGCACATGATATGGTTTTGTTGAAATTTGTCGAAAAATATTTTTTTCTCAACTGCTGAATTTGTATATTTCGCGGGCGGTTGCGGCCGTCTCGTTAGGTAAAGGGTTAAAGAATTGTGTTAAAGGTCTGCAATGGGTGTTAGACAATTACATGAAAACAAGAACGATATCCCGTAACGGTGCACCTCAGCTTTAAATTTTCTGCTGGTAAATATGATTAGGAATGTCATCACCACATCTTTTTTCGGGGTTGTATCTGGGTTGGGCGACTTGCTGATCGACGATCAGTTGCTCCATCAATGACACCATGGTTTGCCGTTTCGGAAGTATATCTGGGCGAATGTTTTTTTATGAAATATACGCAATAAATCCTAATAGTTTCACAAGGAAATGTTAGTTTGAAGTTGGATTTCGTGCAGCATTGACAGGCGCGTAGCCAGGAATGTTATTAGGAAACTGCACTAGGTGGCGAGCGACGATGACAGGCTCGGCCGGAGCGACCACGGTATACCCGAGCGGAAAAAAAAGTTTCAAAAATGAGTTTCAAATGGAGCTCTGTGGTAAAATCTTAGAAAACGTTATTTGAAAGTTAGGATTTAAAATATTAGCAGTTTTGCTCTATTGTAGGCAAATAATTGCATACAAACTAGTTCAATAAACGTGGTATTATGCTATTGTCCAGATATATATTATATCTATATATGTAATTCCATAAAGATATGATTCTGGCCGAAGGTGAACAGTGATTAAGCTCGATATAACATATAGAGCCTGTAACACCCAAACCAAGCAATTAGTTTTTATGTAACACGTCAATGCACTTTGATACTTTGTTTTTCGGCAGCTTTTCAAAAACTTATTAAAATGATTCCTCGAGATTTTTCACAATTTGCGCCGATACAGCGTACACCCTGTTGCAAAGCGTCAGAGTGTACGCTATATCGGGGTAAGTGAGGTCGCCCTATTTTATCAAAATGTTCAAATCACTAAAATGGGAGATGGTCCCTCAAGTGAAACTCGAATTGTGTGGGGAGATGCGTTCACAACCGCCGCACCTCCCCTGCCTACGCGAATTCTCCCTGACTTATAATAATTCTTAATCTGCACGCACATTAATTATTTTCTGGATTTACCCTCAGCTCATAGAAAGTGTATCTACAGTGTGTTTTATACAAGTGGACAGACCATAAACACACATTTGGTATGCACATCTTCTCACACTATTTATATTATTTTTGTGAAATCAAATAAAAAATTCACGTAGTATAATAATGGTGTGCAAATTGTGAAATAATGAAATTGAAATTGTGCGCGATGTTAAAAGATTAAATAATAATATGTTATTGAATAGTAGGTTGAGAAACTTGATAGGTGGAATCATTCTGACATCGTCTTACCAACGACAACAACTTATGTCAAAGATCGTCATAGCAGATTATCCAAGCTGGGATCCAAAAAAACGCGTCTAAAACATGCATGCACAAGGCACAGGCTGGTGGGAAAATACAACCACGCAGAAGAGATATCGGAAGCCGGACAAATGTCGAAAAAATGACAAAAAGAAACTTAACTTACTTAAAGCTATACTACTCAAAGTTTGCTAAGCACCAAGTATATCCAACTACCTGTTTTACGTTTTAGTTCAAATATTGTAATGAAAAGTGTATATATTTTTTATTTTATTATATCTTTAATGATTTATGTACAGAAATTAAGATTTTATTTGTGTTTAACATTATTTTTTAACTTTTGAATAGGATAACCATGGAAAATGGATATTATTGGAAAAAGGGGGAATTTTTCAATTTGCCAAAAAGCTGACTGAGCGAACTGGTATGGGATCAATACTGAGTATGAGACCCATCACTGTTAATTTCAGCTTGACAACGCCTTCTCGTGCTCCCAATCAGGTTCCTGGTGGTCCTTTGTGGGATGTTGTTCCATTCTTGGACCAGCATGGCACCACGCCCCTGGACATTTCTTGGCTGGGCTGGAAGGGCTGAAATCGCAAGTTGCAAACTAATTCCAGACATATTCAATTGGATTGAGGTCAGGTGATCTTGCTGGTCATTCCATACGCTCAATCACCTCCCTCTGTCGGTACTCCCCGACAGCATGGGCAACATGAGGACGGGCATTATCGTCCATCAGAATGAATCTATCACCCACTGCACCTGCTCTCAATCTGAGGTGGACACCCAGGATCTCATCAATATACCGCTGTGCAGTCCAAGTCCACGTTCAAGGACACAGAGCTCTGTACGTCCATCCCTGCTGATGCCGCCCCAGACCATGATTGACCCTCCACCATAGCGGTCATGCTCAGCAATGTTAGCTGCATGGAATCGCTCTCCTGGTCTTCTCCATACCGTAGAACGCCTATCTGTGTGGTCTAGGCAGGACCTTGACTCATCTGTGAAAAGGACAGGTCGCCAATCTTCTCTGGTCCATCCAACGTGGTCCAAGGCCCTTTCGTATCGTGCCTGGCGGTGGTTCTGGGACAGCGGAATGCGAATACCTGGTCTTCTCGATCGGAGACCACCTTCGTGCAACCTTGGCCGGTAAGTCTGCGTCGACGTATTTACGCCGAATGCATTTTGAAGGTCACTGCGAAGCTGGGTTGCTGTGGCAAAGCGGTTCCTGCGCACCTGAATTATCAAAAAACGGTCTTCAGCTGCAGATGTTGCCCTGTCTCTGCCGTCTTACTGGTGGGCCATCCTGCTAAAATCTTGCCCAGGCTCTGGTGATCACAGTATGGTGCATATCAAGGGCTTCACCAACCTGACGATGGGTAGCCCCTTGTTCCACCACCCCTATAGCCCGCCACATTTCTGCTTCAGACAAAAGTCTTCTTACATTTACATTTGCCATATTTAATCTTAAACCACAAGGGTTTGTGTTGAAATGAAGACTGAATACCCTACACATGTCATGTACATGTAGACAGTACACGAAAACATCATGAAAATGATGGGGTACATGCTTTCCATGACTGTCACGAAAAGTCTGCCTGTCAAGAGAGCTAATGTAAACACTGAGGACCATTTCAATACATTCCTCAATCATATCAACCAAAAATATCGCAAATATGTCCCAAGCTAATTTCACAATTATGTGTCAAATATTTGGTGCTTAGCAAACTTTGAGTAGTATATTTTACGTTATGCAAATGCAATTTCGCATCTTGTCGATCATTAAATGAAACACATTCTTGAAAAACTACTTTTATATCATAAATTAATACACATTTTCAATAAACTGTAAAATAATTTTTTGTATATGATTTCTCTTTATATCCAGGCCGCATATTTTGAAAAGTTATTCATTTTGTTTTGTATCTCCATATATTAAAAGAAATATTATATTTCATCAATGAAGTTTCTTAGTATAATTCATTTTTCTTATTAGAACTATACTATAGCATTAATCCCTCTTAATATTCCCTACCAAATGTTGCATTAACACTCGAAATGCCGATATGCTGCAATCATAAAACTGAAGTTTTGTTTGTCTATGCCGTCACAGATCTTAGTTAGTCAGGTATTGTGTGTTTCATACGGCAGCGTATTAGCGCCATTTCGTTTTTTGCGTAACTTATGTTAAATTCTAATTACAATTTAGCTAAATTGTAATTACAACTTAATAAATTGTAATTACAACTTAGCTTAAATTGTAATTACAATATAGCTTAAATTGTAATTACAATATAACTTAAATTGTAATTACAACTTATTTATGTTGTAATTACAACTTAGCTAAATTGTAATTACAACTTAATAAATGTAAGTAATGATTTCTAAATGTTGTTGTTTTTACAAGATAGAATTCACGGGTGGATTGAGATCATGTATCAATTTGGGTGTTATGAGTATAGGCGCTTTCCATTTCAAAGTTTCAGCTCAACGTTCTGGAAAGGCATTGTCAGTAATACAGTGTATTGGGCTGAAAGCCGTTAAGTAAACAAAACTGAGGTTAGTGACCCGAAAGTACAATTGAAACGTACTGACAGTTATGAAAGAAGTGATGGCCGATTAACTAATGATACAGGTCTAACGTGTGCCTCAGCGTTACAATGAACACACTGAGTCTATTGATGCGATACGACCTATGCGATGTTTGGCTTGTGGTGTCGAATAACTGCTACATGGGTGAGTTTATTTTCCTTTAAATGCATGCAGCCCATATTATACGGCACCTACGATGTTTTGTTTGTGAAATCGTATCAGTATTTCGCATTTGGAAGTCCGCGTAGTCCTCACTCTAAAGCTGGCTTGTGGATGCATTCTGCATTGTTGTTTGCACGTGCTTTCCATTAAACAGGTTAAGTCTATTCGGGCAACTGTCGAAAGTAAAGCAAGGCAGTTGATCAGCGCGGGTTGTAAGACCTCGTGTTTTGTCTTCGTAGGCTCTTCAATAAATGAAGCCAGTTTGTTGTTCAGATAAATAATTGTTGGCAATTGAAAACCCTTTGTGTGAAAGCTATTGAACAGTACTGATTAATTTGAATGGTTCAATGTCAAAATTAGAAGATATCGGAGACCTTGGTGATCGATTAACCGATAGTGTAGACGTCATGGTTCACCTCGCATTAGGGCCAGCGGATTTGTGCCATGTATAGAGGATATGGAATGAGTGTTTTTCTCATATAATATTTATGAAACGAGTCTAAGAATTTTCCGTTTTGGCGAGCCCAAACGGAAAATTCGGACGAGTTTCATAAATATTATATGAGAAAAACACTCATTTCATATTCTATTTATCATATGACCCACACACGCATAAATTAGCCACTTAGTATGACGTTTTAACCCATCACCTAACTTGAGTTGCAGACGGCACATGGAAAAAACATCCTCGTATAACTAAAAAAATTCATTGTTTGCTTCCAAAACAAAGGTTATGACCCCTCATTGGAACGAGCTCGTTCCAATGAGGGGTCATAACCTATGTTTTGGAAGCAAAAAGTGAAAATATAAAAAAAAGAATGGCGTTTTTCTTGTAGGTAAAGGATTAATACAATATAACCCACCCAAAATAGGACAGATAACGTAAATTCTTCCTACTGAAATTATGTAAATGTGACCCAGTTGTATTTTGTTTAGCCAATCAAATTGTCCAGTTTTGAAATTGACCAATGAAAGCTCCCAACTCTAATTATGCAAATTATGAAAATGTGGCCCAGTTGTATTTTGTTCAGCCAATCAAATTGTCTAGTTTTGAAATTGACCAATGAAATTGGCGGAAGTCTTTATTTATCACTGATTAATATGAAAACAAAATATCAAATGTTTTAAAGTGAACAAATGACGAGTCATATGATAAAACTCGATAGGTTCGGTCTTATGTTTGTTAAATAGAGTAGCTTTTATGTAGCCATTAGTGGTTCCCAATAAATGGAGTCAGTCCCATTATTAGCACCAGTACTGGAGAAAAAACATACATAATTTTGTGCTCAGTAGATTGCAAAAGTTCCAATTTGGTTTACCTGACCCAATTGTTGCTTGTGAAATTCAGTATATTGGCGAAAACTTACTCCACTTCATAAACGTGCGAAAAATCATAGGTCATTCAAGATGATGGAACGTGACTGTTCCATCATACGACACTGGTTGTCTACGTGCCACTCATTCCCAGCTGACAGAGCTATCGCCAAACTTGATAGCTTGCCAGGTGATGAACTGATGCATTATCTCCCCCAAAGTTAAAAATGTGTGTAAACCATTTGTTAGCACATTTCATTCTGATCTTTCAAGCCTTTCCAGCATCCTGCGGAAAACACTGCGGGCTTAACCTTTTACTTCACCTGAAAAGCAGACGACATTTGGAAACAAAATTCTTCAATAATAAATTGTTTTCATTTTTTGTCTTAAAAACATCAGCTTGTTCCAAAGAGTGGTCATAACCTATGTTTTTGAGACAAAAAAAAATAAAAGAAACAATGAAAATTAACCCTTTACCTAACATGAAAAGCAGACGACACTTGCAAAAAAAGTTCTTGAACAACTAATTTTTTTCATCTTTCTGTCTCAAACAAAAAAAATGAAAAAATAATGAAAATTAACTGACGATTTTTTTGAATTCCGGTGGCCGGTTTTGACCGTTACGTTGGGTAAAGGGTTAATTGGCCCTGTCGGTGTTGGCCGTTACATTGGGTGAAGGGTTAATGAGAATGATCCAGCTTTAGCTAAGATTTTTCCCCAAGCCACCTGCCGTTACTTTTAAGCAACCCAAAAATCTTCGCGACATACTTGTTCGTACTTGTCTCGAGTCGCACAGCTTCGAGCATGGTACCAAGCTTGTAGAAAGGCCGGTTGTAAAGCTTGTGTGAATATGTCTTCAGCCGATTGCTTCCGTAGAACCAGAAGTGGAGAAAAAAAATACTATATTTGTGCCGAGTAGATTGCAATAGTTCCAATTTGGTTTACCTGCCCCAATGCGTGGCTTGTGCAATTCAGTATATTGGCGAAAGCTTACTCCACTTCATAAACGTGTGAACAACCACAGGTCATTCAAGAAGATTGTTCCATCATACGACATTGGTTGTCTACGTGCCACTCATTCCCTTCAATCCAGGCATTTGTTATTGACTCCAAACCCAACTAGACTAAAATTAAGCGGGTGTCTAGAGGAACATTTTGGATTGAACAGCGTTGTACAGACACATCTCTCAGTCTCAAGAGGTTTTTAGCACTTCTTGATTCCAGAGAGTTTTAGAAGGATATGTAAATTCGCGTAAAATTGGGAGTTATAGAAATTTGAAATTGGTTTCTCTTGAAGCAGTTTTCTTCTATAACTTTATATTTTGAAACGGTTTTCATATTTTGTTCTGATTCCACATTGTTGAAGTCCAAACGAATTTTCCAGAGGTTTATCCCCGCATAGTTAACAACTGTAGTTTGTGCATGTGTATTTTGAGGATTTTTAGACTGTACTTTGATGAAGTTCTTCGGCAGACCGAAAGCTTGGTGGGCATGTTGAGTGTGTTGTGTGTTGTTTAATTTAGGTGAATATATATACGGATTAACAATCGACTTTTATTCCCCATATCTTGATCAATTCATGTTATATATATGTTGGGACATTTTTATTTTTAATACCTAGTTGTGTGGTTTGAAAATACTGTTAGACCTGCATCGTACCCAACAACATTTTTGTGTTATTTCGTCGTTTCAGACCTCATAGAGTACAGTACAGTCGCCGTGTATTGGTCGTAATCCATGTCTTGGCAGTGATGGCCACACATGCGTTTACCGGGTACTAAAATCGTCAGCAGCCAATTTTTAATTAATGGATCACCGGGTTGTACCCGGAGCGTCATTAATTAAATTTTTGATTATTATTCCTATAATTATTGTTTGGAATCCAATTTTATTGCTTCCGTGGAATTATTGTTCACACGTGGAAAACGACAAGCCCACGGCGGCCCTACCGTAGTTATTTTATTTTCCGTAATAAGTTTAATTCTATACAGTAGTATATGGTATGTATATACTTTATATACCACACATCCTGGTTTCCTAACTTGTGTCAAATCTATACATACCCCATATAAGTAATGTTAAAGGAAGCCAGACTTGGGTGGTTTAATGATCACTTGTAATGCCCCATATGCACTCCCATATAAATAAAGCGTTTATGTGAAGCAGGAATTCCACCAGGAATAGTGGTGGGTCCGAACCACCGGACTGAAAACTCTTTTTTTCGGAATCTGACTTCGACAGGTGTCAATCCAGGGCCTATGACACCCAATCGCCTAGCCATAAATGACCAGCCACCATACCAACTGAGCTGAGCGCCTTGCCGAATCCAATTTATAGTTCCAATAATAGCAGTGTATCTTGTGACTTCTGGGCTTGGGTACTCATGCTACATTCGGCACGTGTACGCTGCAAGGACAGGCATGGTAATTGGGTAATCATTTTATCATTTGCCCCTTGCCCCGCCTCTGTGTTTGATTGGTTGAAAGCATACAGCGTGAAAGTCGTTAAATCGTATGAACCAAATCACGTAATGATTTGGAATGTCAACAAGTTCGCACATGTATCATGTAAAATATAATTTTACGGGGAACGTATGAACAAATGTTACATGAACTAGATGTTAATGACAGATAATAATAATAATAATAACACTTTGGCCAGCCGCTGATTTGTCGCGGTTCTCGGACGAGAAGGCCATGGTTACCCCTGTACTCCCAACTGCAGATATACGGGGAGGCTGGGAAATGTCAGATCTCTACTTAACGAGCTCGGATTTTGCCACGTTTGGCAGGAACAAAATGTTGGTGATGAAATTAAGTTCATAAATTTTATAAAACAGAGATTGATGGATCAGGATTTGCAGCATGTCAGGTCGGTCATACACGATAAACCCAAATGTAACCTCTATAAGCATATCTTTGAAAATTTTGGAATGCAAAACTACCTTTCCAAAGATCTGCCATTTAACTTAAGATGTTTTATAACTAGGTTGCGGATTTCATCACACGAATTAAATATTGAGGTGGGTAGATATGTGGGAAGTGCAAGAAATACTAGGTTGTGCAAATTATGTAATAATGGCTGTGTGGAAGACGAATTTCATTTTTTGTTAGAATGTGGTGGATTAAGTGATATAAGGACTAAATTTATTGGGCCCTACTATTGGAAAAGACCGAGTATGTATAAACTAGTTGAGCTGCTAAAATTGGACAGTCGGTAAAAAGTAATAAATCTGGGTAATTATGTAGCAACTGCCTTAAAGGCGCGGGATCATTTATTAGTTAGGCCGACCTCATGAAGCATAGACCCGATCCACTGCTCTCGGGCATTGGATCTGGCCTGTGCACCATGAGAGCGACCACAACATGTATGTCCTGTACTCCTGTTCATTTTGGCTGATATCATATGAATTGGTAGGGTTTGCAGTCACAGACCAACTAATTTTCACTAGGACAAATTAGGGAAATTTAGGGAATTTCAGGGTTTCGTGCATATCGGCGCATGCGCCACTCATATATATTTTGTTTTGTTTCCACTTATGGGCGAAAGCCCACTGTGTATTTATTCAGAAAAAGTGAATAAAGTTTATAGTATTGCATTGTATCCGATCCAACTTTGAAGACCCTGGAAGCCCCGCCCACTCAATCCAATTGTCACCGTGAGGGCGTGACGGCAGACTGATAGATGGATAACAAGCTTGTAAACAAGATCAATGATCGATTTTTCATCGCCTCCAGTCAGCAAGAATATAATGATAATTTCTCGGGAACAATTGAATTTAATAAAATATACCGAAGTGGGAGACGAATAAAATATTCATACATCCGAACATGATTTTGGGGGAACTTGAAAAAAATGTTTTTAGTGATATTGTTACGTGACTTGCTAAATATCTGTCATCTGCGATCGAAAATCAAAACAACAAACAATTTGACAATGATTGACGTGATCTGTTTGTGGCACACTTTCCTGAGTTTGACTGTTGTCTTTTGCGAAAATTAAAAGTTTTTTGTTCACGTACACATAGTTTTTAATATTGTAATATTACAGCCGGATTAAATTATAAGAAATAACTGTTGTTTTCCTTCGGTTTATGCGATATAAACCGAAAATTTTCAGCACAAGCTTAATCATAACTCGCTACGCGAGTTATGAAGCTTGTGCTGAACATTTTCGGTTTATATCGCATAAACCGAAGGAAAACAACAGTTATTTCTTAAATTTACATAAATAAGTGATTTCACAAAGATGTTTTTCTCTACTTTCCAATTAGATTCGGGTTCATGCTCATGTCGACATTGGACAGTTGATCAGATTCAAGGATAGAAATTCCGATCTGAAGGGTCCTCACATAGCCGTAAATATGGTTTTATGTTTAATAATTATTGTTATCTACACAGCTGAAATGCAGTGTGTCAAGAAAATCCCAAGACAGGTGTTACGTTTACTGGTTGTGATCATCAGTGTTATAATAACATTTGCTAGTTCTTGGTGTCATGTTCTAAAACCAGAGATTGGCTTCTCCAATTTGACAACGACAGCATCAATAATTGGTTCTGTGATGAAGATTGGCAACTTGGGAGGATGTTATCACACATGCATAGCTAACCTGAGCTGCATGTCATTCTTCTACAATAAAAACACCCAGATGTGTCAAACCCATGCCATTGTGTTCTTGACAACTCACCATCTCGAGCTGGACATTGGATTTGAATACTACAGAATTAACAATGGTAAGTTCATTTGAATAGTGCAGAAGAACAGTGTCGGGTTATCCTATTTGCAAAAGTAACATATGCTGCGGCTCCGCATATTAAAAAGCCCCGAGCTAAATGTTATCAAGCTATCAAGATGGGATGGTCATTCATAAACTCTATGTCGATAAAATTGGATTGTTCATTTCGTTATGTACTCTGGGGGACAGAGAAAAGTACGTAAATAGTTTGTGACTAAGCAAAATATACTATTCAAAAAAGAAGAGAATATTTGATAAAAGTGAGATATATGAAGATATATATTTACTTTTTCATCAAACAGACAGTTGAGGCATTGCACTGTGATACCTAGTGAATGATTTCAGCGATAGTTGGGTGTCTGACAAGCACATATACCACACACTGAGCTGGAGAAGACATGGCCGGTTACTCAGAGAATTTACCACATTCAATCCAAGACCTCAGTACCTTGTAAATTCTCCTCGGTTCGCAAGACAAGTGCGGATCCGGCGTGGCATACTCCTCACCAAACGTCCAATATCAGCTTGAATGGCGCTATTCCATTCTTCCTGTAGAGCAGTGGATAGTTCCTGAACATTGGTAGGGGGTGTTGGCGTCGTAGTAGGCGCCCTCCAAGCATATCCCAGGCGTGTTCGATTGGTGAAAGGACTGGACATAGTGCTGGTCAAGGCAGTGTAGTGATGTTCTGCTCTGGGGGGGGGGGGGGGGGACTATGTAGCGACACGGGCCCCTTTGTGCTCTCGCATTGTCATCTTAGAAAATTAACCGACGGCCGTGACGTCGCGCAAATGGCACCAAATGAGCTGCTAACATGTTGCCACGGTAATACTGCCCTGTGGCACGCCCTTGGATGAGAAGTAATGCTGTTCTGCTTGTCATGGTTATGCCTCCCTACACCATAACCGATCCACTACCAAAACGATCGTGCCGGCTAACGGTTACGTCGTGTAATCGTTCGTTCCGCCACCGCCACACTCTGGTTCGCCTGTCGTGAAAGTCGAGAGTGAACCTCGATTCATCGGAAAACATGACGTTGCTCCACCGACGATTGTCCCAGCGCTGTCGTGTTCCACGCCAATTACACCAAGCTGCGATGTGACCTTCAGTCAAACGTGGAATTATTCGAGGTCGTCGAGCGTACAATTCCAGCTGTGTAGGCGATTTAGGATAGTCTGGCCACTGACTCGCACATCTGTATTTCGGTGCAGCTGCTGTCCAATTTCTAAGGCACTTTGATAGCGGTTACGTCATGCTGTGGTTCGGGTGAAACGATCTTGGTTAGCAGTTGTCGCCCTTGGACGACCTGACCGACGTTTGTCATCAACATTGCCTGTCTGACGGTTGCGTGACCACAACCTGCTAATCACCGATTGAGTAACGTTCAGAATTTGAGCCAGCGCAGTCTGTCTGTTGCCAGCTTCAATCATGCCAACTCCAGAAACTATTGATGAACGGGTTTATACCAAAAAAAGAACCATGAGACCTTCGATAAAGCCCGTCCAGTACAAATGAATATTTCAAAACGTACCCCACAGACATTAACGCGGCGCTCGTGCGAAACACCTTCACGATGTTTTCGTGGGCCGGTG
This sequence comes from Pictodentalium vernedei, assembly GCA_031216915.1. NCBI lineage: Eukaryota > Metazoa > Mollusca > Scaphopoda > Dentaliida > Dentaliidae > Pictodentalium > Pictodentalium vernedei. The sequence goes on along the minus strand of CM062294.1, from coordinate 455,590,169 downwards.
ACATTCATGATCCACACTAAACTTGGTAACATACCGATCTGTCCAATCACGCGTGTCCAATACCATTTTCCGAAAATATCAACATCAGTTTGGATATCCCCTACGTTTTCTTAATAGTATATAAAAAGTATGCTCTTTGAGTGGATTTTGAAGGATTTAACATTTACTAACACACAAGTGTTTTTGAGTGTTTAAAATTTCCCCCCAAAAATTAGTTCCCATTTGTAACTAAAAAAGATGATTTTCAGAACACTGTTTCGCACTCATTGTCACGACAATCACATAAAATTGTCATTGCACGCTAATCATTGTTGATACCGCTTCATTTTAAGGTCCCTTTACGGCCTTTATAACATATGCTGCAGGCCGCGCAATCTTAATCCGGCCATATAGATGAAATAATAAAAAAACACAAGCACAAACCAAGAATTTCCGAATTGAATCAATGAAATTAAAAAATAAGTCATCTAAGATTTGTTATTTTATCACAGAAAAAAAAAACTATTTGCATTACGGACATCTCTCGCAACATCAGTTCTTCCATAAGGTTGCCTGCTATATTATAGTGCCATAGCTGTTAGGTGCGGGCACTGTATTTACGGTGTTATATAAGTAATGGAATTTTGTTGATTTTGAAATTCCCACCTCTGATATTCCTTAAATTTAAATTACATACACACACATTATATACCAAAATGAAGGTTTAGATGTATAGAACACGAAGCACATATGCCATAAACTCATAGAGTTGACAGCAGGCTTCATTGGTTCCTGGAAGTCTGCTACCGTATTTTTACCAGAACTGATAATACAATAATATTTCCGGAGAACAACTTGTGCCCAAATGAGCTTCAGAAATCCAATAACAACGCTATACATTTAAAACATTTTGTGATGCAGCGATATGACTGCAACTGGGAAAAGGACAACACTGTCTGCATTTTTGAATGAAGATGGATTCCATGTTCGACGGACATGCGCAAATCACTCGATACCACGAATTTCAATCAAAAAACTATATCGTAATTCTAAGAAATTTCACCAGATATCATGATATATTGCATTGAATATGGCAACTGTGCAGTATGTATATAAAAATAGTATGTTGTATTGAGGCTATCTTTCTCGTTATTTGATTTTAGACGGCGTTGTCTTTCGATACTTTTTCCGTTTGATGACGTTGACCAGAAATCAAAAGTAATTTCGAATGTAAACAAAACCGTCAGTTTTTAAATGTACTCCCCCCCCCCCCCCCCCCACCATGCATCTCTGTCGATGTGTGTTGATGAATATTGATGTCCTACCTTTGTTCTTGGATATGTGAAGCACATTTGACCACAAGTTGTTCTCAGGAAATATTATTACGTTGGTACGAATACAGTAGCAGACTCCAGGAACCAGTGATGTCTGCTATCAACTGTCTAGGCAGTGATGGCCACTCTATGAGTTGATTTTATATATTTTGCGAGTTCTATACCGCCCAACCTTCATTTTGATGTATAATTTGTAAATATTTAATTTGAATTTAAGGAATATCAGAAGTAATAATTTCAAAGTAAACAAAATTCCATTATTTAAGTGGCACCTTAACTGGATAACACCATATGAGAACAGTTCCCAATGGGAGCTATATGATAAATTTAATGTGATGATCATCTTCAGAGAATCTTCTTGTCGTGCTTTGAATAAGATCTACTGTGGATAAATTATCATTCACTTTAGCATCTCCATCATTGTGGAATTCACACCCTCAGAGTTAAAATTTTAAGGTAAACCTCCAATACTGAAAGTTTCAGTAAAGGTTTAAAGACCCATCTCTTATGGATAGCCTTTGACTGATGATTGTTTTTCCTTTTGGTTGTCAGCTTACAGTTAAAACTAGAAGTCCTGTCGCGAATAGTGCGCTTATCTAGGCTTAATTGCGCGTTGGAATTGCACGCAATTGCCATATCGAATGGCATCCAAAGCACGGCAGATTCTCCTGGTTACTCATAGCAAACACATGCAATGTTTCTGCCAATGGACCTCCGGGTTACCCGGAGGTTCATTGGCTGAAACATTGCTTGTGCTCAGGCCATATATACAGAATTTGATAGCATTACTTGGGCCATAACGCATACATTAACGCGCATATCAACGTGCTATTTGTGCGCATTTCATGACAGGACTTCTAGTTTTAACTGTATACTGTGAACGCTTCTGAGCAGTGTTTTGCTAGCAAAAACGCTTCATAAAAAAGACTATCATTATTATTTATCGTAGTAGTAGTACTACAGTACCGTCATCATAAAAATCGCGAAATAAAATATTACGAAATCAAGACGAAATGAAGAAAACAATTGAGAATAAATTCTCGGAATTAATGTTATAGTATTTTGCAACGTCCGTCTCTTCCCAAAATCAAAAATTGCCCACAGGGTATAAGAGAGAAAAGCGGTCTTGGTTTTAAGACTGGGGTTTCGGGATGTCCCTCGCATAGGTAGGTTACCGCCCTCCAAAAATAAATAAAAAAGAATTGGTTATACACAAGGAAACAATCAGAAAGTGATATAAATTTATTTAGTAGATGGGGGTAGCTACATTAAATCACACGGGCTATATATTTTTAGAATGATGAAAATTACAACGCAACCCACAAGCCAGACACAGCGGAGCTCACACACTATAAAACCCCAAGAGCCCTCTGACTCAACGACATAATATATACTATTAAAAAAAGTAGGAGATATCTGAACTGATATTATTAGTTACCCCGTGTCTGATCACGTGGTACGGATTTTTACCTACCCGAAGCCAGCCGTATCCCATGAGGCCGAAGGTCGGCCTCATGGGATACGGCTGGCTTCGGGTAGGTAAAAATCCGTACCACGTGATCAGACACGGGGTAACGAATTTATCTATTGACTTTCCGTTTTAGAAGTACAATCTATTTCATGTGTGAACACACACAGCATGAAATCTTTTATCTTCCATTGTTGAGCCATACAGGTTTCTATGGAATTTTTGTGCAAAAGAGTTTTTGTGAAAATATGCCGATATGACTAGTATAAAAAAATTATTGAATTTCTTTTTTTTCTTTTTTGTCTCAAAAACATAGCTTATGAACCCCACATTGGAGGGTACTCGACAAGCTCATTCCAATAAGGGGTCATGAGCTATATTTTGGAGATAAAAAATTAAAATATAATACATGTGCACTGTAAAACTGGAATGACGCGTCTTCTACGGGGTATGGACAATTTGTAGATTTCGGAACGAGGCTTCCACTGGGTATGGGAAATTTGTCAGTGGCTGGGCGGACGTATCGTGGGTTTCAATGAATATGGGCTCATACCACGTATCTATCAACCAATCAAATCAAAAAAATAACTTTAGTCAGTAGATAATGATATTTTCGTAAAACGGTATTGGATACGCGTGAATGGATACATCAGTATGTTACCAAGTTTAGTGTGAATCGTAAATGTCACCAGCCCACGAAAATTCCGTGCAAGTTTTCCGTACGAGAGCCGCGTTAATGTCTGTGGGATACGTTTAGAAATTTTCATTTGTACTGGACGGGCTTTTTCGGAGGTCTCATCGTTCTTTTCTTGGTATAAACTCGTTCATCAATAGTTTCTGATTGAAATTTAACTCTTGAGTTATGGGAAGACTGGCAGGTGACGAAAGTTTACGTGTCGTTGGCATGTTGGAAGCTGGTATCCAACAGGCTGCAGTGGCTCAAATTTTCAACGTAACTCAATCGCTGATTAGCAGGTTGTGGTCACGCTACCGACAGACAGGCAATGTTGATGACAAACGTCGGTCAGATCGTCCAAGGGCGACAACTGCTAACCAGGAACGTTTCGCCCGAACCAGATCATTACGTAACTGCCATCAAAGTACCTCAGAAATTGGACAGCAGCTGCACCGAGCGACATATGTGCGAGTCGGTGGTCAGACTATTCTAAATCGCCTACGCAGCTGAAATTTGTACGCTCGACGACCTCGAAAAATTCCACGTTTGGCTGAACGTCACATCGCAGCAAGGCGTAATTGGATGGACCACGACAACACGGGAACAATCGTCAGTGGAGCAACGTCATGTTTTCCGATGAATCAGCGCTCACTCTTGACTTCCCGGACAGGCGAAACAGAGTGTGGCAGCGTCGGAACGAACCATACCATGATGTAACCGTTAGGCAGCGCGATCCTGTTGGTGGTAGAACGGTTATGGCGTGCAGAGGCATAACCATGACAAGTAGAACAGCATTACATGTCATCCAAGGGCGTGTCACAGGACAGTACTACAGTGACATGTTAGCAGCTCATGTGGTGCCATTTGTGCGACGTGACAGTCGTCGATTCATTTTCCAAGATGAGAGTGCAAGAGCACACAGGGCCCGTGTCGCTACAGATTTCCTCCCGCAGCAGACCATCACTACGCTGCCTTGGCCAGCACTAAGTCCAGACCTTTCACCAATCGGGCACGTCTGGGATATGCTTGGCAGTCGCCTACGACAACGACAACACCCCATAACAATGGCCAGGATCTCATCGCTGCACTACAGGAAGAATGGAATAACATTAGTCAAGCTGATATTGGACGTTTGGTGAGGAGTATGCCACGTCGGATCCGCATTTGTCTCGCAAACCATGGAGGATTTACAAGGTATTGAGGTCTTGTACTGACTGTGGTTATTTCTCTGACTGACTGACTGTCCATGTCTTCCACGGCTCAGTGAGTGGAATGTATGCTCGTCAGACACCCTACTATCGCTGTAATCATTCACCAGATGTCACAGTGAAATTACTCAATTGTCTTTGTGATGAAAATTTAAATATATTTTTTTAATATTTTCATATATCTCACTGTGAATAAATATCCCATACTTTTTTTGAATAGTATATGTCGTTGAAAGAAAAAGCGCGTAGCATGTGGTCATGTCAGTTATCATGAACAAATAATTACACATCGCTCCTACATTTAACTAAACATTAACAGTCGGTCAAGGCTGGGCGCCTGCACTGGGAAATCCTGAGAGCATTCTGACTCAACGACATAATATAATCGTTGAAGCAAAAAAAAAAAAAAAGTTTAGCATTTGGTCATCTCAGACATCGTAAACAAAATCATATTTCCACAGCAACAAAATTCTATATAATGTTACCAAATTAAACCAGCTCAGTCCGTGTTCGAATATTCTTCAGAACTCCACCCCTGGACGACATAAATCCCACTTTCTGAGAAAAATGTAAATACAAACAAACTGAACGGCCAATTCATGCCTTTCCCGGCCGGTCACTGAACTCAAGATGAATAAGAAATATCAAATTTATACTCATGGACTTTTATTAACCCTTTACCTAACGTAACGGCCAAAACCGGCCAGCGCTATTCTCAAAAATCGACAATTAATTTTCATTATCTTTTTCATTTTTTTTCTCAAAAACATAGGTTATGACGCCTCGTTGGAACGAGCTCGTCGAGCTCGTTCCAACGAGGGGTCATAACCTATGTTTTTGAGACAAAAAATGAAAAAAAATTAGTTATTCAAGAATTATTTTTGCAAGTGTCGTCTGCTTTTCAGGTTAGGTAAAGGGTTAATCAAAAACTCCATGGCCAAGGAACTTAGTTCTTTTAATTTAACCCTTTGAACCCCAGCGGCCGTTTTTTTTCCGGGCTGGAACATTATACGCCATAACGTCATTAAATTGGATGGCTGATCGGGGGGGGGGGGGGGGGGGTCCGGCAAAATATTACGGATACAAGGTGAAAATTTTTACATTTTCAATTTTTGGGACCCACCACCCCCGGAATGCAAATTTTTGTCAGTCATGTCTTGGAACCCACCCCTCCCGCACAGTGTTTCCTCAAAGACAATTGGGGACCCAACCCCAATTTATAAAAAAATATATAAATAAATACTTTTCCCAAACATGAAAGGTGCCGCAAACCAACTTGTCCGATATCCCAACCCTGCTACTGGGCATCAAAGGCATCCCTAGCCACAGATGGCCCCAAAACAATCTCTCTGCATATAAAGCCACAACGGAAATGCAGCATCAGACCCCAAGGTAACCACTGGAACCCGCCTCCACCAACTGAATTGCAGATATACACCCATTTATGTTCCAAGCAACACAACCCTTACCCCGATGTACAACATGTCTATGCTGTTCAGACACCAGTCGAATCCCACCACCAAGAAGCCCTGCCCAAAATATATTGTTCCCACCTGGATATCTTCAACTGTCCACAAGAAATAGTTGTTTTTCATTTCATTACTTTTCGGTTAAATGTTTAGTTTGTACAGCTGGTCTGAGAGAGACCCAATACTGAATTTCTTTGACCCATGCCAGGATGGCTTGTCTGAGATGAATTGCCTCTTATTTATTTTTTTATGTCAGTGTTACTAGAATCATATTTACCTTGAAATTATACACGTTTTCCACAATCAAGATTTTTATTCTATCAATCTTTCCAATTATTCCATACATGGAAGCACACTAGACCAATGGCATGAGGCACCCTGAGGCTTACATAAGAATCAAATAATATGAGCTACAAAGCACTAATAAGAGGCAGACTGCCTTAGTAGAAATATAAAGGAGTGAAAATCATGACCAAATAGCTGGGAATCACTTTTTTGTTTTGCAAATTTTTGCCAGACCCAGAACAGGACCCACCCCCTAATGAAGTGTAAAACATGGGGGGAAAATTCTAACATGGAGCCCCCAACACATTATCAATGCTCTATTCTGTCCTAAGTTATGAATCTAAGCACTTGAATTCACTTTGGTTGTAATTACTTGTCTGTAAAATGATATTTGGCAAAAAATTGCATGACACCGACAAAAAACTGCACTTTGGGGCTCGGACCCACTCACCTACCCGGACCGTGTATCCTTTTTTTGCAGACCTCCCCCCCCCCCCCCCCGGGCTGTTCAGTAAATGTGTGGGGTAGACCAATCAATATTTTCAACGAGCAGCTCAGAGGCTGCACTTTGAAAATATTGATTGGTCTACCCCAAATAATGAATATGGACTCTTCTAATTGCTGCTATTGAACTGCCATGGAAGATACCAATAGAGTTCTGAGAGTGACTCGGTATTGATTTCTGCTTCAGAAAATATAGCTTGCCTGAACGGCTTTTAGAAAAGAATGCAAGTAGACAATCCCGTTAACTCAGTTATATTTCAACATGACCGCGCAAAACATGGGCTGTGTTCAAACGGGACAATATTAAAACACTTGATATTTAAGGCAGATACCAACGTTTATATTAGCCCACCAAATATATTATCCAAGTGTATTAACTCACCCAATATTTTCGGATGATATTATACAACGGAACAAACAGATTATCATGATAATGTGCATGTCCTGTGATTTGTATCAGATTCGAGATGGTGTCCAGAATGGGATCTCAACGAGCCGGCTTAGCCGGCGAGCTGTGATCCCATTCTGGACACCACCTAGAATCTGATGCAAATCACAGGACATGCGCATTATCCTGATAATTCATTTATCTAACAATTCCGTCACATACACAGGTTAAATCTTAAATTATTAATACAGTTTTGGGACATAATGCTGGGCGAGAAAATTTAAAAAAAAAAAAAATTTTTATTGAACAATATTGTTGTGCACTTTAACAAACAATGAGTAACGCGGTCACCGCAAATGTTCAATGTTGATAAAGTTGAATTTACAAGTGTGTAATATTTTATTGTGCAGTTTCTATTTATTGTGTGTGTGTGGGGGGTGGGGGGGGGGGGAGAGGGGGGTGGACATTGGCTATTAATAGTTCTGTCGCTAAGTGTAAGGAATTCTGTTTTATTTTGTAAGCGAGCAGCTGAGTCGATCAATGAAGCGCACATAGAATATATTCATGTACCTGTTATGATAGCCCGTTCCGTTCCCGGAAACAAGTCATCTATATGATACGGAATCAGAATGAGTCGTTTGTATGATACGGAATTGGAACACATTATGTGATACGTATGGTTTCTCGTGGTTTTCAAGCCAAAATGTATATGATTATCAGATAAAACTTCGTTTCCAACGAGTGGTATACTATGCTGCAGTTCGGAGAAAATTCGAAAGATAATATCAATCGGATCGCGACCCAGTCGCTATTCGGTCGAAATTATCTACCCATTTTGTGACCACATATTGTAAGACAGCTCGTGTTGTTTCACATAGACCCCGAATTACTCATGGGGGCAAGATGACAAGTCCCCACAGTTTTCACAAATGTCAGCGTAATGTGCATCCCCGAAACTGTTTTATGTTCTCTCCCAGATAATTCCAGGGTCATTTTGCGATAGCTATTTTTAGGGGGTGGGGTACTTGGGTGCTTTAATTGGCATGAAAAGTTAATGTTTCCCTCTGGAGAGTACCTTAGGCGTTCAGCTATTCGGATATGCACTAGTAACCTAACACAAAGTGAAATGAACCTATGGGGGGGGGGGGGGGGGGGGGTAATTGTTTTCCTGGTGTCATTGGCGACAGAAAAATATTTTGTCCTTTCTCTATCTCTCTCTCTCTCTCCCTCATACTTCCCGTGGCCTAGCTATGCCGCTGCACGGATAATCACATTTTAAGAAATACAAAATACTAAATTAGTTGCTCAAAAACTCGTATAATTGTTCAGAAGTATTTCCGTTGCAGTGAACATTGTCGCGGGGCAAAGGGCCGCGATGGGTGGATTTCTAGTTGATATGACCTCACTACTATGTTTGGACTTAAACTATTCGTGCCCCTCACACTGCAAGTATTTGTACTTCGGCTTGTTTACACCTTTGTATATTTTTACTTTCTCTCTTCACAGCAGATTCACATATCTATTTAGCACTTTCCATAACAAAATGACTCATTCAATCCAAAGTTCCATCCAGTACATGGCCTCAAAGTAATTACCATTAACTGAGGTCATAAATACAGCACACCAGAATATTTTCGTGACTGAGTCTCCAAAGAAAACAAGCCCTTCTCCCTATTTAACCTAAAGTATCGAAGTCTTAACTCCAACTCGAAAAAATTGAACATTGCGATATTCAACATGATTACAATTTCTTTGGTATAATAGACTTAACATAATTTTTTAATATTAAGGAATACATCAATTACGAACTTGAAGTTTACCATCCTTTAATTACCAGACAAGCCCCCAGCTCTGATGACGGTAGAGGAGGTGAGGACATGTTCATTACCGAAGACACTCCATACAAAGTGCGTCACGACCTAACCACGTTCATTTCACATATTAAACTCCAAAGAAAAAATGCATTATTGGTATCATACAGTACGTGGAGAGTGTATTACCACTAAATCACCCGCAGAGTGGAGATTCCACCCGTGCAATAATTGCAAATTTGTTGCAAAGCACAACCGGCACCAGCAAAGTTTCAGCCAATGGACCTCCGGGTTAAACCCGGAGGTCCATTGGCTGAAACATTGCTTGTGTTTTTGACGATATGTTCAAAATTTGAAAGTTATAGTTTGGGTGATAACTCCACTCCGCGGGTGATTTCGCTACAATCTACTCTCCACGTGCTATACGTAGGTCTAATACAGCACGTAAGGTAGACATTGGCCTCTTCTTAACTGGTAGAATGATGTAAGCCCATATTTGGGCTTTACTCTAAAGTGCAGTACTGCAATTCAAAGGCTTCAAACTCTGTGGACGTGCTTCGTATTATCTTTGAATCTTAATTATTTGGTCCGTAAGGATTTTCCTTGTTACAAGTTATGGGAGAATGCCAAAGGGCACTCTCCCATAAATTGTAACATGGCAAAAACTTGTGAATAAATTTTCATGACTAAATATAATTCAGCACTCTACCAGTTAACAAACATTTGTCAGATACAAGAAAAAATAAATAATGAAAACAAAAAAAGCTTACATAATGGGCGATTTCAATATTGACTTACTCAACTTTGGTAATCACCTCAAAACAAACTCGTTTATAGATGTTCGGTGCCGGTGTAAAAGGAATGGAAGTCCGGCGGACTACTTTTCCTAGAAATGTTAGACCTAGGACTATAATTCCGCGGAATAATAGTCCAGAGGGATTAATTTTCCTACGGACTTCCATTCCTGTCACACCGGGTTCTCGCATGTTGTTACAAAACCGACAAAAGTCACCGACCATTCCGCAACACTGAGTGACCATATATTTTGCAGCGACTTTAATCCTAAAAATATCAGAAATTATTGTTGTACACGTAAACTACCATTTTGCCACATTCTGCACTGACGTATCTAGCAAAAACATTTTGTAGACTACTAAAACATTAAAAAACATTAAAAAGATAATTTACGCACGAAATATCAATACTTTTAAAAACTGGTTGTCTTATTGCTTTCCACAGTGGAATTATTCCAGTTCTAAAAGAATTTATAAAACGTGAACCCTGGATGACGAATGATTTGTTTAAATCGTCAATCAACAAAAATAAACTACATACGAATAAACTGAAATTCTCTTCTGCCTAGAATACATGGCGCTATAAAGCCTTCTGTGCTATATTTAACGAGTTTAATGAGCCTGCAAAAAGGAGTACTACTCTCACACTCTAACAGAAAACACATGTAATGTTAAAAAATCCTGGGATTTTTTTTAAAAACGCTATTAATAAATCGAGGTCTTCATAGCCTGTTCCGACCAGTTTTATAGAAAGTAAGAATGAACTGACTGATCCTAGACAAATTGCAGATGGTTTCAATAACTTTTTCGCCTACATTGGACTTAATCTACAGTACGTGGAGAGTGGATTGTAACTAAATCACCCGCGGTATGGAGTTATTACCCATGCTATAACATTCAAATTTTGTACATATGGGCAAAAAACACAAGCAATGTTTCAGCAAATGGACCTCCGGGTTTAACCCGGAGGTCCATTGACTGAAACTTTGCTTGTGCTGATTATGCTTTGCAATAATTTGCAATTATTGCTTGGGCGGATTCTCCACTCTGCGGATGATTTAGTGATAATACACTCTCCACGTACTGTAAGTGAGCAAGTTCTTGTCTCGCCCCAAAACTGTACGGACCATCTAAATCATAATAACACTGAATACATGTTTTTTTTTCGCCACTCACCCCACAAGAATTAGCAACCTATCGTCGCCTGAGTGCTAGAATGTTCTATGTCCTGCAGGCTACGATATGTCAAGAATCTAAACACAAAATCTATTAGGGATTGTGACGAATTATCAACTGAACTTCTAAAATAAGTAATTTTTTTAACTGCGTAGCTTTTAACCTACATAACCAACTTGTCGTTTTTAACTGGAACAGTTCCACTAAAAATGGAAATTTTGAAGACTGACGATCCCCAATATTTTAACAATTACCGACCCATAAGAGTTTTACCAGCTTTCTCTAAAGTTTTAGAAAAATAATGTATATCAGAATCTCAAAGTTTTTAAATGAAAACAGTATCATCTATCATTATCAATTCGGAATTAGAAAGGCCCACTCCACAGTGCACCCAATACTGCATCTTCTAAACAACGTTTCCCTAACGAACGATAAAACAACAAAAGACTGCACACTGGCACCACAGTGCACACAATACTGCATCTTCTGAAAAACGTTTCCATAACAAACAATAAATCAACATAAGACTGTATCTTGGCGGCATTTCGGGACTTTTCTAAAGCCTTTGACACTATAGATAGCCACATTTTGTTAACGAAATTGGAACATAATGGCATTAGGGAACATGCTAATTCCTGGTTCGAAAGTTATCTGAATGGAAGAAATCAAAATGTATCTTTCGAAAACAACAACTCACTCTTCACCCCTAACAACAGGAGTACCAGAAAACTTCCTTGGTCCTATGCTCTTTACACTATATATAAATGACATCAGCCAACCGTCATCATTTAACATATTGTCGTTTGCAGATGACACTACAGCCTTCGCCTCTGATAATAATCTAGATAATTTGACACAAAAGGCAAACAACGAATTCACTAACATAAGCAGGTGGTGTTTTGCTAACAAACTAGTTCTCAATCCCACTAGAGCTGTAGGTTAACCGAAACCGAACCGAGGTTTTTATTTAAAAAAAAAAAAAAACGAAACCGAAACCGTCGACATCCGATAATCTAAGGTTTTTCGGTTTTTTTAAATACTCTCTTGCTGCAGAAATTCACAGAATGTAGCCATCCAAGAGTAGTGAGAGTACCCAGACACTGCCTATGGCAGTGTCTGGGTACTCTCACTACTCTGGGAAGGCTACATTCTGTGAATTTCCGACATTTCAGTTTAGTTGTGTTTGCAGCTTTCCTCAAGTTGCGTGTAGGTGTCAGACCTCGAAAAATGGCCAAGCACAATAAAAGTTCTGTATATTTAGGTAATTATTATATTGGCCTTCCTGATTCTTCATGTATTATAGCTTATTTCGGACATTCATTGAGTTTCACTTAATTTCACTACCATTCAGTTATGACTCCGGGCATTAGAATGAGTTTTATTGAATTTTACTTGGCCTCATGAACAAACCGAAAACCGAACCGAACCGAGGTTTTACTCCACCTGAAAAACCAAAACCGAAACCGAACAAGAAATTTAAAAACCTACAGCTCTAAATCTCACGAAAACAAAATTTCTTCTTCTTCATCCTTCAAATGATTTATAACGCACAGAGACAGGATTATCTCCATAAACGATACAAATATTACATACGTTGGAAACTCTAGCTTCCTAACGAGACAGTTGATAGGTTTGTAGGGGTTAATATGGACGAAACATTGATCTTCAAGCAACATATATCTGTTGTTTGTTCAAAATGTCAAGAGCTATATACTGCATTAATAAAACCTAAAATATACTTCCGAGGGGTGCTCTAAAAACTTTATACTTTTCTTTGGTACACTGTCATATTCTTTACAGCATCCAAGTTTGGGGTCACTCACCTTCAGAGTCCAAAATCCTTAATCTTCAGAAAAAGCAATACGCATTATAGACAACAAAAAATACAATTCACACACCGACTCCCTGTCCAGAAAATTTAAAATTCTGAAAATCAACGATCTAAAGAAACTTAACGTCCTTCTCTTCGTGTGTGATTGCTTCCATAATAGACTGCCCGTGAGTTTCGAAAGTCCTTCAGACTTTATACAAATCCATCGGGAAAGGACACGAGACAAACAGGGAAAATATATGTTCTCAAACCTCGTACTCAGTTTTAAGCCAATCTTCCATTCCACTCTTTTTCAAGAATGTGGAATGAAATTGAACCACACTGGTTCAAAATTCCAATATATCTGAATTCCAAAGAATTCTTAGGGACAGTATGCGTAGCTCATACTCCCTTAATGTTAATGTAGTAGTCCTGCATGTCCGAACTGCAGTAATGACCGAAGTTTCAGTTGTGCTATGAATTAATGTTCTGTTATCTCGTCCAGTGTTAAATTGAGATACCTTAACATTAGGTAACACGGCGGACGATGGTGCTGCCCCGGGGTACTTTTCCCTTACATAGTACAGCGGTAGACTGTGGGACCTTTTCTGGAGGGCTCTCAATAGGGACGAACTTTACATACCTTATTTTTTCTTTCTAGATGCTGGTTAGCATCGGTACCTTTCAGTGATTCAAAATGTAGGCGAAATCTGCTGCGGAGATAACATTTAGCCATTATGTGGGGACGGCAGGAAGACAGTCATGGTGACTGTGCTGTCTCCCCACAGTATCATAGAGTTCATTTTATTTTAATACTTGTATTTAAGGAATAGTGCATGGCTTGGAGTTTACTACGCCCATATAGTGCCCAGTGAGGTGGTGTAGTTCCCGCCGCGAAGCGGAGGGAACTACATCACCTCAATGAGCACTATATGGGCGTAGTCAACGACAAGACATGCACTAATCCTTATATTATATCGAACACTCATCAAGAAAAACATCTGTCCGATTTGTTAATCTATTACCAAGGTAGCAGCCCTACCAACCAGTGTTATATAGAAAAAAATACCATGTAGTTTTTAAAAAACATTTCCTTCTTCCAAAGCACGGCTTACGTGGATTATTGATATGAGCAGAAGACAGATTTTGAATCGGTCGGCAAGGGTAAACAAAACATTGCCCCCAAACGGAACTGTGTATTCTAGAATCGCGCAACTCGCGAATGAAAACTAAAATTTTCGAAATTTGACAACGCAGTTTGATAATTTACACACATTTGTCACACATATACATTACCGAATGGTCAGTACGGGATACAAACTCCGAAGATTCAATTGAATTCCATTATTCATTCGTTTACTGTCCAAAACATACAATTAAATATCGAAATAATATGAGCAGCGAAACAAACGATTTTTCATATCCGGACCTGTTCTCATGAAAGTTGGACTCAGACATGGATCATTCTCTTCGAAACGAGATATTGATCATCTTCTCAAGGAATAAAATGAACGCCTCGAAAAATGTGACTTCAACAATGGAAAAGCGATACATTTTTCTACAGAGATTTCTTTCCGTGTCGCTTTGTGGATGTTGTGCCTCTGTGAATCAATTTTTAAATTTAGCCTGATCAGTTTTATTCGCCCAGTATGAAAAGAAAACTGATATAGTAGTGTGCTAAAAATAGAAAACGTGTAGTGCCTGGGTGTAGTGCATGGTCAGTTCTGTGGATGCAAACTACACGAAATAGGGTATCATCTTTCAGCCAATCAGAATGCAAGGTAGTAACGTGAGATATAATATATTGTTATATTATTATGCTGCGAAATAAAGTATTCATATTCAGTATTCTACTACTCCCCAAAGTCTAGCGGAAGTGCGCCGTGCTTTGTGCCGTCTTGAGTCCCATTAATACAATCTATGGTTTCTGGACCCGATAACTCGGGTATATCTATTGGAATGCACAGTTTTATTTAAGCTTATAAATCTTTGGACATTTTATTAAACATGTTGTATGGCAAACTTTCATTTTTTGCAAGAGGGAAGTTATTTTTCGAAATAATCTGATGTTGCAGTTCACTCTCCAAAATGCAGTTTCGCAAAGAAACAGTTAGTGTCCCGTGTCTGTTTAGTCGGAGTAAAAATATATACTGTTCCCCTACAGTGTCAACATTCAAAGTCCAGTTTTTGAAAACTTCCATTGCAATCAATTAATTAAACATAAACCTCATACCTTCTAAATTAGATACACAGTACGTAATGCATCCCTGTCTGAGAGTAACCAATTACTAATATCTCACTTAGGCTCTAAGACATTGGACGCGATTAGCTGCTCGGAACCAATGATTATAAACGACTCCCGATTTGCCAATCGAGTTACAAAGCTCCGAATCAACTAGTTCCAAACCTTCAGCAACCATTTACGTTAACACGGCGTTTACCATCCACGAGTACGATAGAACCTCTCAGAGCTGACTGTTGGTGCAATTCACTAAGTGAGTACAATTCGAACAACTAGACACGCCTACACCGCATTAATAATACTCCAACGAAGCAACCACTTCATGATACGGCCTAGCCACTGGAGGGGGTAGAGGACTCGACCCCACTTTGTCTGAAAAAAGTTAACCTTGTTTCGTTGGCTATATACATTTTTGCCTAACATTCCAAAAATTGGTTCATGTTATCTAACCACGATATTTCTCGGCCAATTTCGCTATAATTGCACCTTCACTTTTGGGCACCGTACTTAAGACCAAGAAAGTACTCTGGGTGCCCCAATTGGCATAAAAAGTTATGCTGACGCTGGTTCTGTACATGTACACTTTTAAATACTTCATGTATGTACCATTGCTTCGAACTGTAACAGTTGAAGTTACAAATTAAACAATATTCTATAATAAAGGTGCCCTTGCATTTTGTGTGTGTGTGTGTGTGTGTGTGTGTGTGTGAGGGGGGGGGGGGGGGTTATGATATCAGGACGGCCATAGTGTGTGGGGAAGGGGTGAGGTGTTCGGTCGGTTCCCCTCCTCCCATTTCTCTAAAGAGAAGTTGGAGGAGGAGTAACGACTGGAGGGTTCTTGTTAGGTCTAAGCATACCCCGAGACATTTTGCAAAATTTAGTGCTCTTAGGGCGAATCTAAGGCATTTGTAGCGTAACGCTATATTGAAGACATTTATGGGGGGGGGGGGGGGGGGGGGGGGGTAGTCTACGTTATGGCAAACTTGCAATAATCCAAAATTTAGTGGGTCAGGAAAAATATTTAGGGGCCATGTCCCCTCTCTGCCAATGCCACTGTTCATAATTGAAACAGACACAGGCGACAAACACTCGGCAAAATGAGGCACAAGTTTTCAAAGAGATTTCGCTTTTAGTCAACAGCATTGACTGATTAAATGGGGTTATGACCGTACTTCAAACCGTTGCTTACTGCCAGCAGTAACATATGTTCGAAGAGTTGTGAGACATAAAAAATGGATTATAACGAACAAAAAGATACCCTGGTGGTCCCTGAGATGGCCGAAATCTGTTCCAGTTATACTATAGAGATTTGAAGTGCAGACTTATTTTATCGACAGTGGGGTTGGTGCGAACGATAATTTTTGAGGTTTTAGTATAGACTGATACACACAGAGTCGGATATTCTAGGGGTGACTAATGCATACAAACCTTGTGAATGCTAATTTCTAAATAAATTTAGAAATATAATGAATGCTGCATTTAAAATCGACCTGCTGGCCATTGGGCAATGACGAAAGTGGCGATAGTATAAGATGTGCAAGGAATTCAACGACTTTTACTGCAGAAATAATGGAATTATATTTAATTACATCTTTAGGCTTCTCTTTTTATTGTCAGTTACCCATGTCTACATTTTTGTGACGGATTGGAGGGGGAAAGAAAAACAATAAACACTGATAGGACAGGAAAATCGTTCATCGAGTTATGAAAAAAAGCATCCCGACGAATCACAGGCAGCAAATCCATTGTATCCTAGAAGAAAATTAAAACCTTTTGAACCCTAGCGGCCGCTGTTCCAGCCAGGAACATGATACGTCATAACGTCATTATATAGGATAGCTGTTCAATACATTTGACCCACCAATATTTTGCCCCGAGACTGCCTGTTGAAAATATTGATAGGTCTACCCCGAATAATAAATATGGACTCTTCCAAGTTCTTCCACTGAACTGGCATGGAAGATACCACTAGAGTTCAAAGGGTTAACTTATAACAAATTTAAATAACATACTTTCAGACTGGTGCACAAGAAATTCAGGATACATGATGAACAGAGAACTAGGCATTTGCTTCAGTCTGATACCTGTCAGTCCTCCTTACGACTTGAATATAATACGATCACATTGTCAAAAGGCATCAGGAGGTAGACTGTTGGTAGTCGATACATACAAGAAACACGTGATGGTCAGAGAAACAGTAAGAAACCGATATCCACGTAAGTATACGCCGAAACACGTCACAAAGGAAATATATGTAATTAAAAGATACATTATATGTTTTAACCCTTTACCCAACGTAACGGCCAAAACCGGCCAGCGCTATTCTCAAAAATCGCCAATTAATTTTCAAAATATTTTCATTTTTTGTCTCAAAAACATAGGTTATGACCCCTCGTTGGAACGAGCTCGTCGAGCTCGTTCCAACGAGGAGTCATAACCTATGTTTTTGAGACAAAAAATGAAAAAAATTAGTTATTCAAGAATTTTTTTGGCAAGTGTCGTCTGCTTTTCATGTTAGGTAAAGGGTTAATCGTTTTGAGAGGAATGTCATTATACAATTGGCAGATTAATTTTTGTTTGCAACACACATCCGCGGTATGAAAATCAAGGCCGGCGAGAGGAATTTTGGACCCCAAAGTGCATTTCTGTTAAGGACCCAGGCGCTTTGGTACTCTCTAGCTCATGGTGTCTACAAAAGTTATTAAGCTTGCTATCGAATTCTGTCGTCACTCTATCTGTACTTCTAATATTCTGTTATGTACAACATTGATCAAATGAATACCTTTTGCTGATACAATACAGCTACCGTGGATTGGTCATAATCCACAAATTGGCAAAGATGTTCACACATGCGTCTACCAGGCAGTGAAAATCCGCTCTGCAGTTTCGCACTATAGCACGGGGATGAAATCCGAAACAAAGGCAATATATGTTCTATGCTGAAACTAACACCATGTAAATTGGAGATATATTTTTAGTATCAGATATATGATAACATTAGACTATTTGGTGGACAAGATAAATTGAAGTTATGGTCCTAAAGTTGGAGTCCCATGCCTAGGAGTAAATTACCAGATGAATTATGGGAAACAGTGTCTTCGAAAAATCGGCTATTTTTCTTTGATTACAAATGCGTTAGTTGTTAATGTTTATATTTCTGTTATAGAAAATGGGTCGAGAACAAATTTTTGTCGGAGGTCAGTCGAAGAATTGATGTCTAAAAGAGACCAGGCCATACCGACATTTTTCCAGAAAATGTTTGAGTGCTCTATACCATTGTTAACCCCTCTTTGTTAGAAACCAAGTTTTGTAACCGCTGCGTTTTTTCGAAGATGTCTAAAATAAGAGTTTTCCATGGTGCCATTATGCTGGGGCCCATTAGTTGCTTTAGCCAAGCCATTTTTAAAGAATAACTGATTGACCGAATGTTTGGACATTTAACTTCTCCCCCAGAACCACCCCCCCCCCCCCCCATCCTCAGTTTCGTTAATAAGAACATTATGTTTGATCTTTTCACGCTGCCCCCCCCCCCCCCCCATATGTAATGGAATAATTGCGATTGTAATACGTGGAGAGTGGATTGTAACAAAATCACCCGCGGAGTGGAGTTATCACCCAAAGTATCACTTTCAAATTCTGTACATATGGGCAAAAAACACTAGCAATGTCTCGGCCAATGGACCTCCGGGTTTAACACGGAGTTCCAGTGGCTGGAACATTGCTTGTGATTGTTATGTTTTGCAACAAATTCGCAATCATTACTCGGGTGGTATCTCCACTCAGCGGGTGATTTAGTGGTAATACACTCTCCATGTACTGTATAGTATCAATCACGCTGCAAGGTGGATTTGGGAGAACTGGTAGGCCTTGTATCAATATTGGGAGTGTTTTTACGATAGTAGATTTTCGAGTTACGGTAAGGTTTCTAAACAACCAGTCATTCAGAAGATTTTCCATTTTTGTCATTTTTTCGACGTAATTATTCATTATATACTTCTCACTGAACAGATCATAAGTGACACCTATGATAGTAAATTTCTCATTATGGTTCCACTGAACATTGCGATTCGTAGCGACCCTTTCGATCGATCCCCGGTTCGACCCAGTGCATACAACCTGTTTCTTCTCAAACTTTACTTCAAGGCTTGACTGCTTTTCGAAACAATTAACAAAGCTTTCACAGTTGTGTTCAACGAATACCCATCGTCACTCAAAAATAAAGTTGAGCCATCTGCGTGTTTACTTATGATGTATTCAGAGCTGTTTATTTGATACCCTCAATGCCAGGATTGTTCTTAAGTGCAGAACTTAATATCTCTACACTTAAGAAAAAAGACAGGGAGAGAGGGATCACCTTACCACACGCTTCTATATAGATAAGTGCTCATTGTTTCGGATGTAAATGAAAATATTTCAATAAAAAGAATTAAACCAAATTATAATAGTAGGGCCAACATTAAGGAACTTTAATGCTTTTCAATGAAGGGTCATTCAAGAGAGTTAAAGGCTTTTTCGAAAGCTAACAAAAGAAGAGTTCCAGCAATATTTTCCTTCTCACATTTTCTGTCTGGTGAAATGCATGTCTACTGGACTCTCTGATGGGTAACTCCCTTTCATGAATCCAAGATGAGTTTCTGAAATTAGTTTTAGCAAGACCATTTTAATAAGATTTGCTTTTGCCGTTGCAGCAATGTTTGTGTCGTCATTAATAAGTTTGATAGTTTTTTTTTTGTTTTATTCCTTTGGTTTGTTTTGCTTCGGAATCTTAGACGGCTGTTTAACAGTATCTCCATAATTCAGAAGGTACCAATATCTTTCCAAATGAATTAATAAAGCCCTATACTGAAACTATCGGACCGAGGCGCTTTATTATTTCCCATTGATTTCAAGGCTCTTTAACATTCTGACCTTGTCAGATGACCGTGCAATGAATTTCGTTCCTCTTCATCCAAAAACTGTAAATGTAATTAGTTTTATCAAAACAAGAGTAAAAGTCCTTGGAAACACTTGCTAAGTTCAATTTAGAGGAATACATATTTTCAAAGACCAACTCTTGTTCGTTTGATATTTCAGATAAAGTTTCCGTGATATTACCATTAGAAGTTACCAGTTTGGGTATTATTTTTTCAGTGTGATGTCTTTTTTTCAGGATACAAAAATATTTGGTTATTTTTTTCTTTTCTCTTTCAACTTTCCATTTTGTCTTTGTTCTTAGAATTATACCTTCATTTTTTTATTTATAATAGTTTGGAATTCAGTGTCGAGAGACTCAATGTCGCGACTTACTGGCAAATCGCCGTCATCCAGCCGAGAGCTTAAAACCATGAGTTTCTCCCCAATTTCCTCCAAGCATTTGTCAATTCTACGTTTTACAAAGGCTGAGTATTCAATGTTTTTTTCTCTGATCATTAATTTTAGAGTTTCCCAAAATAGCTGGTGATTAATAGTGAATGATTGTTGACAATAATAATAATAATAACAACAATACTAATAATAATTATAATTATAATTCTTATTTATCTTCTGCTTCTTTTTATTATTATTATAATTATTTGAAGTGGAGTACTAACGAATTATCTCTGCAATTACGGATTTAACTGCTGAGATATATTCTGGGCCGTTCAAAATGTTGTTATTGAATTTCCAAAAGCCTCGTCCTTTTGGCTGACTAATGAAGGACATGGTTATGGCCGTAGAGTTGTGATCACATCTGTAGAGTACGTGGATGCCCGATGTTTGGTCAAAAACGTGTAAATCTGTGGACAGGAGAAAGTAGTCAAATGTAGCCATGTTCTTGCAGGGGTCGTTCCATGTATAACGCCGTAGATTTGTGTTCTCCATCCTCCAAACGTCACATAAGTCGAAATGTTCCATTAGGCAGTGAATCATTTCGTTTGCCTTAGAGTTATTTCTGTGTATGCAGTTTAATATGACAAGGTTATAGTTTTTGGGTACATTCCAGTCGCCTCCGATGAGAACAGAGCAGTTGTAATTGTTCGCAGTTTGGTTGAAGATGTTATCAAAAAAGACTGGGTTGTCACCAATGGCGCCTTGAACCACCGAAAGTGTCAGTCTTTTGTATTGTGTCATGGTGTTAAGAATAATATAGTTGCCTCCCACAGCTTTTACAGTATTTTGTATATGAAACATGAAATCATTCTTAAACAGATTAGCTACTCTTCTGCATGCACTTGAGTGAGAGCAGAAAGTAGCTTCGTAACCCCATTCACACTTCCACGTATTTTCTATTTCCTTTCAGTTAAAACAAGAAGTCCTGTCATGAAATGTGCACGAATAGCACACCGATCTGTGCGTTAATCTATGCGTTATGGCCATAGTAAGGCTATCAAATTTTGTACATATGGCCTGAGCACAAGCAATGTTTCAGCCAAAGGACCTCCGGGTAACCCGGAGGTCCATTGGCAGAAACATTGCCTGTGTTTGCTATGAGTAAACAGGAGAACTTGCCGTGCTTTGGATGCCATTCGATATGTCAATTGTGCGCAATTCCTACGCGCAATTAAGCCTAGATAATCGCACAGTTCATGACAGGACTTCTAGTGTTAAGTGTACACGCGTTAGTGTCGACAAGAAGGGTAATATCAGATTTATCCACATAACGTGAGAAAATGTCCCAGCGCTCATTTGTATCTGATGACAAATCGCAACAATTTATGCTTCCAATTACGATATTATTCATTAAGTAGTTCAAGGAGTCTCCTTTTCATTGTGCAACAGTTCATTACTTTAGAAGCTGGACACCAGTGATTATAACGACGTATGTAGTAGATAGTCCGCAGAAAATAGATTTTGATTATCTGTTTTTTTTTTATTCTTTGAATTTATTATTTATTTATTGATGTTTAAGGTCACATATTTATGCACAATGGCTAATCATGACCGTGACAGTTTTACGGGTGGAGGAAGCCGGAGTACCCGGAGAGAACCACCGAGCAACGACGAGCAGCTGCCAGCTCCCCAACATCGTAACTCCACTCTGCAGCACAGGCAGGGTTAGATTGGTTGAAGACATGCGTACAATCGACGTGCAGTACGCCTTAGTACACGGCGTCATCGTGCCCCCACATGGGCAATGGGGGTGAAGTGTCTTGCCGAAGGACACAACGCGGTTGCCGCAGGTGGGATTCGAACCGAGGACCTCTCGGCTTGCAGCCTGCACCTCTACCTACTGAGCCACCGCGCCCCCTTTTATTCTTTGAAGAAAAATAACAATAACAATTGTCCGAAAGGAAACATTGGTTTGGGGTCAGTAAAAATCGGGTTTACCTGCTGCGGACCTGCGTGTACGGAATAGAAATATTGGCTTAGGGTGAAGAAGACAAAGGAATGGACAGTATTTTTATTTTCTGTAGTTTCAGGTTTGTTCAGTGTTATTCCAATGGGGGCGGTTTAAAAAAATTGTAGAAACGGTGTGGTATTTTTTTGCTATTTCGTCAGGTCGAGAAATCTGTACGACATCTCGGTGACTAATCGGAATAATAACGTCGCCATCGCTACACCCAAACTATGCGAATGTTGCCTAATAATGATCTAGGAATTTAAATGAACGGTAAAGTACTCCGGTGTGTGAACGTAATCGCTAATTTACAGACTTAGAATACTTATAAAGAGACTTTACTAGTGAGGGATCAGCGCATTCATCAACTTCATCCCCCACCCACATACACCCCCCCCCCCCCCCCACACACACACACGGAGAAAGACAGAGAGAGAGAGAGAGAGAGAGAGAGAGAGAGAGAGAGAGAGAGAGAGAGAGAGAGAGAGAGAGAGTACCAGACTCAAAATTGGTCATGTTGGGACGCGATTTGCATTATACCGTCTTCGAATGGGACATGTTAAGTTTAAGAAGACATTCTAGTCCTATAAGACAGTATAGGCTGTAAATAAGTACATTGGAGAGTGAATCGATATTTAACCCTTTACCTAACACGAAAAGCAGACGACACGTGCAAAAAAAAAAATTCTTGACTAATTTTTTCATTTTTTGTCTCAAAAACATAGGTTATGAACCTTCATTGAAAAATAATGAAAATTAATTGACGATTTTTGATAATAGCGCTGGCCGGTTTTGGCCATTACGATGAGTAAAGAATTAATAGACTCCAATACAGATGAACATGTCGCAACTGGAGAATTATTGGAGGTGTCACATCCCCCTAGAGCTCCAGCCATACCCTCGCAGTTACATCAATGGTTCGCCATAGAAGTAAAGAGGGATCAGACAGATCTGTGAATTATGTTTATGTGAGCAGGAGACAGACGACATACTTCTCATATCTACGAAAAACACATTTGGAACAAATGTCTCTTTATTGTTTTGCTTGCAGGGAGAAGCGTCAGCATTGGCCTTACAAGAACAACTATAGATCATGCATGGAAGTGGGAGAATAACCGCACATTATCATGGTCTAAATGGAATGAGAGAGAACCATCGAATTCAGCCAGTGACCTGTGTGTTTTCATGAACCGTCGTGTTATATGGGAATGGAATGCTATTACTTGTGACCAACCATTCCATAAATTAGCAGCCTGTGAGATTATCAGTGGGCAGCTTACCAACATTTGAAACTTTATGGGCCTGTGAATCTGAATTTCGGCTCCAATCGAATTCCGAATCGAATCATAAAGAGGATATCGAATCGAGTCTCAAATTTTGAATCAGACGATATCTCCTCGAATCCCGAACTGAAATTCATGGCTCTTCAAGTTGTAAATATAACACCTTCTTACATCTGTAAATATTACCCGTCTCCTCTCAAGTAGTGTACTCAATGGCAGCAGAAATGCATGTACCCCTTCATACCAATTTGGAATGACCTCGGTGGATGACATCGGAAATGACCTGATGTCAGTCATGTCATGCCGTGGCCCAGTTACGTCATGTTTGATTGTAATTGTAGCCCGTTTGAGCAGCCGTGCTGTGACCGTACCATTGTGATAATATAGTAATGGTGAATACAATAGAGGCTGATCATAGGATAGTCCACAAGTACTAACAACGACTCGTTTGGCTAAGTCAATCAAGAAAGCGGAATATTCCAGAACGGAATCAAAATCAGTTCCGGAAGCTTTCAAGAACTATTCTTCTATCATCAGATACACAGTACAGGCGATATGATCGCAGAAGAAGAGTTGAGGATATTTTGGTAGGCTTCTGAGAACATTTCGAAGATTCAAAGATTTTCTAATCGGAGCGATTAGGATTCAGAATCGAATCAGCCGTATGAAATCGAATCGAGTTGGATCAAATTCCGTAGCTACCCAGAGCCCCACGAACACCCACCAAACATATATTGATACAGCGTGGGTAGAGAGTTTACTACCAAAAATACAGTCCCATGAAATTTGTTCAGTGCAAGATTCAGACGGCGCTGGAGTCAGGCATAACCCCATCTAAAACGTTAAGAATGTTCTACAAGAGCGTACATGCGTAAACCATCGGGTATTTCCTCATATTTTATTTTCAACAAAAGGCGTAGTCACATTCTAACCTTTGCATTTGTGATTACAAACAGTTTTGTAGCCTTAATACTCCTCAGTGTACCCGGAGGGATCCACCAAGCATCGCGACCAACTATCAGAATCACCAAAGTACTGACGCATGTGCGTGCGGCACATAGATGAACGTACCTTGGTTGAAGGCAAGTTAGCCATATTTGTGCAGCACGTCTTAGCACACGACGCCACCGCACCCCCACCTGGCCATCAGGGTGAAATGTCCGATGACACAAAGCAGTTACCACTAGTTAGGATCGAAACGTGTACCTTTCGATTCAAAGTTCACTGCTCTAACCACTGAGCCATCATACTCTCAGTTAAAATGGTAAAATAGTTGAAAGTAACGGTTTCGAAGCTCACTTATTATTCTGTTCCCCTTAATTCTGTTCAATAAATATTCTTGTAACTTACATAAACTTTTGCATCGACTCGGTGGGGTGAATGTTTTATGCAATACTACAGAAAACAAATAGTGTGTCAATGATTAACTGCAAGCGAATGTTTCATAACTGAATGTTTCTTTAGAGCAGAGAGATTATTGTTCCATCATAATGCGACATTCTCTCTCGTATAGAGAGAGAATGTCGCATTATGATGGAACAAATATTGTGTCAATGAGTAACTGCAATCGACTGTTTCATCACTGAATGTTTCTTTAGAGCAGAGAGATTATTGTTCCATCATAGTGCGACATTCTCTCTCGTATATTCTGGAGTATTGCATTCATCTTTTGTCAGTTCAAATAGAAAAGATATTATCAAATGTGAAATGCATTAACAACCAAACAGCTTATGTGACAGTCAAAACCGCGATATCAGTTTATCGTCGGTGCTTTCCACACACCCGAACAACACACAAAAATAGTGTGAGATATTTTGTTAAGGACAGCTTTAGAAATGTAATACAACAGACATGGGGTTATTGTTGGGGAGATGATATCTTGACAGTAAGGTCGGGAGAATCACAACTTTTCGCTCGAATCGAATCATAGAAAGGGTTCGAAACCAAATCGAATCTCGAATATGGTCTACTTTCCTATTATTACGATATTACGGCTATCTTACTAGCGATATCTTCCATGTGAACCCAATATCAATATTCGTAATGATAAGACTATTTCGTACCATCGTATGACAAGTACAAGTAGATGGACCTACATGTATCACTTCTTTCTGAAAGGTTAAGTAATTTATTCATATGGTAACCACCTTTAGGCATGGACCAATAAACTTTCCTGGTGTGCATCGTACTTTCATTAACTCTTTAACATTCAAATTACTCAAAGTTATTGGAGAGTACGGTGTCTTAGTGGTCACGGCATTGGACTTCACGCCGAGAGGTCCATGGCTCGATCCCCGCCAGGAGTAACTGAGTTGTGTTCATGGGCAAGGCTTTTCATCCCGATTGCCTATGTGGGAGGCGGTGGAACTGTGTACTAGAGCGTTCTGCACTTGTCTTTAACCAATGCTAACAGTTTGTGTGGAGTTTGTACATTGGGAAGTCTGACAGCTGTTCCCTGTTGCTCGATGGTTCTTTCCGCATCCTACGTCTTCTCCCGCCAATAAAACTGTCCAGGTGAAGCTGGCTGTCGAATGTGTCGTTGAACACCATAAATAAGCAAATTAATACTCAGAATTACGGCTTTCATTGCAACACTGCGAAAAAAAGTTTTCTAGTGCTGATTACTCACGCCGGCAGTAATCTTAGCAACGGGTCCAGCAATATGACTAGAGTCAAACGAGAAATTACTTGGGATCACCAAAATGGATGAAGGGAAAGGAATATGTCGTCCCTTAAGTGGAACAAGGCGTCATCTGCAATGCTTCAGCTTTGCAGATGGCGCCTTTTGTCCACATCAAGGGGCGATATATGTGTAAAGTAGACGTAACTGCATGCATGGAGAGTTGACATCTTCTGAAAATCGACAATACAGTAATAGAGCTCCCAGGTGACACTCTGGTGTGCACGATGGGTGTAGTTTCCCAGTGTACTCAAACGAAATTGCCATATCTTTTAAAATGTTAATGATGATTCATTTTAGTCAGTTATATTAATAGATAGCAAATACAATTCTAGAAAATACAATTCTAGAAAATACAATTGTAAAAGTTTACAGGTTAGACTATTTCGTACCATCTAACTGCAAGTACGTGTAGATGAACTTATATGTATCAATATATCACCCGTTTATGGAAAGTTACATAAATTATGCATATGGCCCCCGCCTTTACGCATCGACCAATACACTTTTTTTCTGGTGTGCACCGAACTTTCATTTAACGCTTTAACATTTCAACTTGCTCAAAGTTATAGTTTTAACTGTAGCACTACCAAAATGAGTACAGGATATTTTCTGTTCTTAATATTCTAGTGCTGACAACTCACGCCAGCAGTTATCTCACAGCGGGTCAATTAATAGGACTCGATTCAAACGAAAAATTACTAGGAATCACCACGTTGGATGTCGAAAAGGCCATATATCGTCCGTACCTTGAGTGGAGTGAGGCGTCATCTGCAATGTTTTAGCATTGCAGATGGTGCCTTGTGCCACCTCAAGGGGCGATGCATGTGCAATAGGCGTAACTGCATGCATGGCGAGTTGACATCTTCAGAAAACCGAAAATACAGAAATGTAGGAAATTCAAAACACTCTGGGATTCGATTTTTTTCGAATAATCGAGATGGTTTTGAATCGAATCGAATCAGTGAAAAAGTTTGAAACCTAAGTGAATCTCGAACGTTCGTTTGGACCAACCTGACAGGATGCCGTAACATAGCAGCGTGAAACTTTCTCTGCTTTCACGGTAATTTTTTAGTTCAAATGGAGCTAGGACTCACCGTATTTCATATGTTGCTACGAAAGTATTGGAACGTAAGAATTGTAAGATTAGAGTGAGAATATTAGAAATAAATTCTCCTTTCCGGATATGTTCATCTAACTTATTTTGTATTTTGAAACAAATCTTCTTTGTATAGATAACAATATATGAAAGAATGTTTTTTTGTTTCAAGTTGAACAGTTTTCAGTTGAAATCGTTTGTTGATGTTGAGTTTAGGGCTGTCACGATTTTTTAATTTATGAATCGATTAATCGTCGCAAATAATCGATAATAATCGATTAATCGTAACCAGATGACCCCCTCTCCCTCTCTCTGAAGTCGATAAAAAATAAAGTTCAAGTCAGTTGACCTACCTCCGGTAAACAACGCAGACGATCCTCTTTTAGGTACATTCAAAGCTTTGATGTTCTGAACTTTTGAACCGTCAGTGTAATAATCAAGACCGGTCGGCAGTTGCGAACTTCGCAACTGACGATCGGTCTTGACTATTACACTGACGGTTCAAAAGTTCAGAACATCAAAGCTTTGATGAATGTACCTGTATGACAAATGCTTCCAACGGCTTCTTGGGGTTTAACATCGATGTTCTTAACTCTTTACCTTTAGAAACAATAGTTTTTTTCATCAAATTTTCTTTTAATTATTAAACGTCTAAAGCGGGATACAATTTACCGATTATTCCACAACGAAAAATACTAATCGATTTCGCCGTGACCGATCAACAATCGATTAATCATGACAGTCCTAGTTGAGTTCATCAGACCCACCTGTCCATATTCTCAAATAAATAACTAACTAAATAATAAATAAATAATAAATAAATAAATATAAATAAATAAATAAATAAATAAACTCTATTATGTTCTCTTTGGTTTGTAAATGAAATAATACGCTATGTTATGACAGCTGGTACTTGCACTGCTCTTCAACCTGCGAAAGCGAAGACAGGGTTAATGTTGGGGTATCCGTGGATGACAATTTTCGTCATTGGAAATGATTTACAGGTAAGTTAGCCCTGCTCAATTTCCTACAGCTGCCAGTAAATTTAACACTAAGGATGTGAGATTTGTTTCATTTAAAAAGTGAAATTTCGAAATATTATTGAATTTCTATCATTGATGTGTGCATTATTGCACAAACCTCAGGTACTTTCTGGTAGATGACCTTTACTACAATTTGTTTACCAATCAATCTGAATCAGTTTCAACTTTCGACTATTATTCTCGGTTGGAGACCATTTAAAATAGTAAAACGGCTTTTTCATCATATTTTGATATCCTGTAATTTTCTTCTGTTCAATCGTGTGCGCTTCGTGATATATAATGCAGGCACTGTCCATTCCATTAATATTTTTTCCTGGAAAGAATAAAAACTTGTTAATTTCTGAGAAAATGCATTCGCTAAACAAAGAGTCGATATGGACACTCCGAGAGATGTCTGTTGCTTTCGTTTATTGAAAGTAACAAAAGGAAATCTAGCTTTATTTTCTATTGCTGTTTTCTCAACAATTACTTGCTCCTTACTAAATTAGACCTTCCTCGCTCGTCTACTAATTTCAAGGGGGAGGGCGGGGGGGGGGGGGGGTAACTTTATCGAAAGTCGATTCCCATGACGATATAAGACAGCGATGGAGATCTTGTCAAGGATGCTGAAACATAGCAGTGTGAAACTTTCTGTTACACCAGTGAATGTGACATTAAAAGCAGCTTGGTATAAAAGGAATCACCGTATAGCACATGTCGTACGAAAAAGTTAATAAAAATGAATTGAGAAAACAAATGTGGTTACGTCTGAGTATTTAAATATTTGTTTTCAAACATAAATGTTCTCGTTTGCATGCAATTTCTGTGGAACGCCTAGTGACTCCTTTGTTGCTTGCTTAGAACCTCGGCATCAGTACCAATGTGCCTATGTGTTTCACCGAAACTAGTTGCATGGTGTTGGTGTAACTGGCCTTGTATGTTATACCTAGCTTATCGCTGATTAATTTGTGCCAGAATCACAACTTAATAGAATTACATATTATATTGCGCGAGTGAAAAATAATATTTTCAGGCCCACACGAATGAGATAATTCCCGATATGCAGCTGGCAAGACGAAAGAGGGCTCGCTGTGTCTATTTTGGAGACAGAAATGAAAAAAAATAATGAAAATTACTTGGCGAGTTTTGTGAATAGCGCTTGCCGGTTTGGGCCCTTATGTTGGGGAAATGTAATATATTTTATTACTATTACTATTACTTTTATTTCTTATTATTATATTTTATTACAATTACTTTGAGAAATTGATTATTATATTATATTACAATTACGTTTAAAAATTATGA
Organism: Pictodentalium vernedei; assembly: GCA_031216915.1. Lineage (NCBI taxonomy): Eukaryota > Metazoa > Mollusca > Scaphopoda > Dentaliida > Dentaliidae > Pictodentalium > Pictodentalium vernedei. The sequence continues at coordinate 455,560,339 of CM062294.1, read as the reverse complement.
AATTTGTTTTTATTATATATGTGTCGTTGTATTTTTACCTCTTGTTTGTGCCAAAAGTTATTTTTATCAAAGTTGGATTACCATTTTTTACAAAAACGCTCCTCTCAATTTATTCAAACATCCACAAAAGTAATTGTATTGACGGTAAAATGGTATGAAATTTGAGGCTGGGAGCGTGTGTCCAATTAGGGTCTGGCGGTGGCCGAGAATAACGTAGATTAGTATAGTTTCACTAGGGGTTGGTGCGGAAAGAAACTGTGTCGGCGTGGGTTCGAACCCCCGCCATACCATTGTAAATAAAAAACAGTGTCCTTTCTTGACCCTATGGTACGTGTGAAATTTGAAAAAGAGACGTGCAGTATGAAGAATTAAGTGATGCAGTAACATGATGAAGATGGAGGATTTGCAAAAAAATTGCTTTTTGCAAAAAAAAATTGCAAAATGAATTTTCAGTCCGGCTCCTACCCTGGACTTTGACCTTTATAAGATTTATTGATTATTTGTACAGTGACACCTGGGGTACATTAGAGGTTTATTTAATAAACTTATCATAATTAAAACATGCTTTGTTCATTTCACGATGTAGGTTTCAGGGCTGGGGTCTATTACTTTCAAATGTAATGCATTTTATTACCATTACTTTTATTTCTTATTATAATATTTTATTACAATTACTTTGGGAAATTTGATTATTATATTATATAACAATTACGTTTTAAAATGTAATAAATATTACTTTATTACTTTTATTACATTTGTCAGTTACCCAAATTTCACGCATAAATTTGTTCCCATAAAGCAGATCACGACATGCATTTAAGAGAACAAAAGCTTTTGCTTGTCATTTATGCTACTACTTTTTTTGGTTAACACTGTAGGCCTAATAATCACATTTGTATTTTGTGTTACAGTGTTGTCCATTATAATATGACAACTTTTGTTTTCATGTTCTATCGGTAAATAGTACCTGAGTTTGTGTGATTTCTGAAATAAAACCTTAGGGCAGTGGACATGTCATGCTTATTAAAGCAGTTGGTTGGAGAGAATAATAGGATTAAATATAAATGTCAAAGACATAAAAGAAAACAATTTATTGGCATCATTTGTTGGATATGATGGGAGGATTCCAATAAATGATAAAGCTGCTTTATCATCACAGGAAAAATACACACTGAATGATTTCAAAGTTAACTTCAAATTTTGTTGTATTTTATTTGTCTGTCTGACTTAGCCCATTACCTAACAAAATCGGTCAGAAAATTAAAATTCCTCAATAAAAGCATTCATATGTGGATATCATCAGAAGCAACATGGTTAGATAGTCCTAATGATATCCATATTTGTATGTTTTGACTGACAAATTGTAATAATGTTTTATATAGAGAACAGGGTATATATGAAAACACAAATTAACTGTCATGTTTACATATATTATAATTTCATTTAAAGATTTACTCAAAACACATATTAAACATTCTCGGTATTTCAATTGCAATAAAAATAAATATATATTTACTCAATTATTGTTCAGGCTATTATATTATATGTATATATATACTATATCACTATAGTAATAAAAAAAATCTCTATTACTTATTACTTTATATTTCTTTAAAAATTGTAATATATTATATTACTTATTACTTACTATATTACCCCACCCATTCTAGGTATGGGGCTGTGGGTGGGGTCTTATTGTAACATATATGTTAATGTGATGAATTGGAGGTAAAGTGGTCTGATGTTTGTGGCACGGAGCGTATGTTGAACCGAGACGCTTCGCGCCTCGGTTGAACATAAGCTCTGAACCGCAAACCTCAGACTATGTTACCGCCAATTCACCAAAATAACCAAATAAAATATGATGTTCTGAAATCCTTCATGTCTTCATGGACAGCTGGAGGCTTGTACTTGAATCTATAGGAGTACACATGCGTGTCTTGTCTTTAATCACTACTGAGAAATAGGTACATGTTATCATGTGCATTGTGAATGGGTTGGAAAAATTACTGTGAACGATCTAATCTGAATTCGACCAGATATCTATAGACTTAATAAAAATTGAAAGCATTGAAGCAATAAACCAACAAAATCGTGTTACAAAGAACCCACAACATAGACACTATAAAAAACAGCGTATCGGATCAATCGTTAAACATCCTGAAGCCGATAAAGTTGAAATGAATATCGTCCCCTGAGTTCCAATGTGTTCTATGTGCCAGTAGGCACATAGAACACATTGGAACTCAGGTGACGATATGACAGCCAAGAAGGTTTTTCTTGCCATTTTTCCAAAGTCGCAGTGACCATCATTCTACTTTCGTCTTCGTGGGAACATTTGTTCCGAGCTCAAGACCATTTTTGCTACATCGTGAAGCTTGGGGAGGGGGTCATGTTGAAGACATCCAAAAATAGCGCAAACGTTATTTTTGTTAAACAGTTTAAATGTTCAAATTAATTTTGCTTCGTAGGAAGTTAAAGACATGTTCAAATACACTTTAGTACAAGGGGAGGGAAGTATACATCTGGATTTTGCGTAATGTTCTGTTGTTTGCCCCTTTAATTTTTAACCCTTTACCTAACATGAAAAGCAGACGACACTTGCAAAAAAAATTCTTGAATAATTAATTTTTTTCATTTTTTGTCTCAAAAACATAGGTTATGACCCCTCGTTGGAACGAGCTCGTCGAGCTCGTTCCAACGAGGGGTCATAACCTATGTTTTTGAGACAAAAAATGAAAATATTTTGAAAATTAATTGGCGATTTTTGAGAATAGCGCTGGCCGGTTTTGGCCGTTACGTTGGGTAAAGGGTTAACAAATGTCGGGAATATTTTTCAATACCGAAATTCTGGTTGTTTGATATTCCCTCAGTACGGTAAATCGTTTTGTCTCGATACCGATACCGAACGGTATTTACGGTATACCACCCATCTCTTCGTTGTAGACTCGCTGAAGCTGACGTTCCATTTTCATTTTTGAAGGGTGTGGAGGGGGTGGGGGGCATTGCTCGCAACATGTATCTGAGAAATATAGAATAGAACCACCGAGCAACGACGAGAAGCTGCCAGCTCCTCAACATCGTAACTCCGCACTGCAGCACAGGCAGGGTTAGATTGGTTGAAGACATGCGCACCATCGACGTGCAATACGCCTTAGTACACGGCGTCACCGTGCACCCATGTGGACAATCGGGGTGAAGTGCCTTGCCCAAGGATACAACGCGGGAGTCCGAATCGACCGCTCAGACGGTCACCCATCCGAGGACTAACCGGGCTCGACCTTGCTTAACTTCGGTGATCTGGCGAGAACCGGTTAGATAACGCCACCGCGCCCCTGCAGATCAATCCTGTATTTAGTATACATAGAAGTAGATTTAAGGGGTAGGGTGGGGTATCTGAAATTCCACTGCGCTATTGTTGGTAGGACCCTGCGAATCACACAGTTTCGATTCAGTGAGCTATGCCAAACATGACTGAATTGGTTAAATTCCTAGTTACATCATTGGGAAAAAAAATCCTCAGAGTTTAGGGGTTAACCACAAGCTTCCATTCATTACAGAATAATAACCTTTGAACATATTAAACATTGGTAGAAGTGATCGAAGGTGACATCTTTCTGTTAACCTACCAGTTCAATCATTTTCTGGCGAGCAGAAACTTATGCAAAACATTAACTCCTGGTGCATTAGCCTGCGTGGTAAAAAAAGGGTGGATCCATAAAACAGAATACAATGAGAGTGGAGAATTGGGAACAGAAATCAACAACCCGAGCTGGAGTTGTTCGGGTGTTTCACGAACGCCTTAGCCGCGAGTCAAGTTAATTCCCATTCCGTGTAATCCACTTGTGTTATGTTCTGCATCTATACCATTACTTTTTTTGATTGGGGTTTATCGACACCTTCTACAGCCATGGTCACGTCGTGTCAGATAGTTTTAGAAGTGGAGGACGCCGGAGTGCCCGGAGAGAACCACTGATCAGCGGCGAGCAACTGCTAGTCTCCCCCACCGTACTAGCCGAGAATAAGCAAGGTTAGCATTGCCTCGCGTGAGAACCGTAAGGTTCTATTTTCCACTGAAACTCCGACCCTAACCCATCCACTGGAAGATAGAACTCGATGGTTCTCACACGACGATTGGTTGAAGACAAGTGCACTGTCGACGTGCAGTACTCCTTAGCCACCATTCACATGGGAAATCGGGATTAAGTGCTTCACCTTAGGACATAACGTAGTTACTCCTTGTTTCAGTCGAACCGTTGACGATTTGAAGTCCATTGCCACAACCACTAATCCAGTGCGCGCCCTGTACCACGATTAAACTTTAAATTAAGTGAATGAATCTGATAGTTTTAAAGAAAAATACCACCTTCGGTACCACATTTACATTCTTGCTTCACGCTAAAAACTAAAGTGTTAAAAACTACACTTGAGGTGCTGTATTTAACACTTACTAAGTGCTGAACTGGCTCTTTGTTCAAGTGTAGATATCCCAGAACTTGACAGGTGTTACATTAATACCACTTGACAAGTGTAATGTCGCGACACTAAAAAGGAAACAACGCAGATGACGTGCATCAGGCTCGAACTCTCGAGCCTGATCCGCGTCATCTGCGTTGTGTCCTTTTGAGTATGTACCCACCAAGCGCAAATAAAATTATGGACGATTCTGGAAGAACCACCAATGCAAGACACGTGGGAAGTTTCAGATGTCTGACGATTGTAATGTCTAAGTTCTTAAAGAACTGCACTTTGAGTGTTAAAATCAAACCCTAAGAGTTAGAATGGGTTTAACACCTTGAAAGTGTCAGTTTTAACACTTTAGTTTTTAGTGTGTTGACATTGTTTTCATCATAACGTCAGTAACGACCAATCAGGTGCGTTCTTACATGATGCTCTTACAAATTGGCTGGATTCCATGTGCGTTGTATCTGGCAGATTTGTCTGTGCTTTTATTATATCGGGTGGGTAACTTTGAACACACACAGAACTCGTGATATAAACGAGAGTAATCAGTCAAGGAAGCTATCAAGTGCTGATTGCAAATCATATGTCCAGAATAAAACATGAAGCAGAATAATGTTTTTCACTTGTACACCGGGGAATGAATTTGGTGCGTGAAGAGGGATGGTGGGACACACAAACTTCGCGTTAGTTCAAAGGTTGGAGGTTAATAGGATGTGTTCCCTGGTGTTTGACCATGGGGGTGGGGGTGGTGCGAATTGGTAGCATGAATGAGAACACAACTAACGGAACGTGCTGGAATCATACACAAGACAATACCGAAATGGATTGAAAGAACGTTTTTATTCACAAAAATGGAACACTTGAAAAACATCGCTCATTTTCAAAGATTCGAAACTACATTTCATACCCGAGTCCGCTAAAATAAAGAATGGAACTGAAAGAGGAAATATTTCGTGGTATCAGATATTGATTTAGTTTCGTTAATTCGAGGCACCCAATGATGAGTATGGTATACTGGTGGCCTCTCCCGAGAATGAGGTAACCAAAGAGCAATAGGATACTCATTGAAGGCCCCGTTGACAGTGTATATATTGGATTTCCAGACGTTTTGCGATTTTGATTATGTTTATGACCCCCAGCTCCCATATAAACATTAAAAAATATGTATCCGTGGGGGGGGGGGGGGGGGAAGAGTCAATAACCTACTTTCTCACACCCTCGCCCTGTTCCCTTGCTCTTCCAGTTCAACTAATTTGGACACCTGAAAAAAAGCAAAACAATAAAATTGCTGAATAACTAAACATTTTCATTTTGCCTAAAAACATAGATTAGGCCTAAAAAGTTAAAAATGAGTTTTTCAAGTCCTCCCGCATGGTCCTTTTGGCTGCCGCATGCTCTCTTTTTTAAACAAATACAAACTTAAAAAAATATAAATTAAATGGTTTATGTCTGATATTTTACCCAAATTAATGAAATTGATAAAGTTGTCCCCTGAGTGCAACAAGGCTTTGCAATGCTAAAGCACTTAAGGGAACAATTCAGCACCACCCGTGCTATTCTGCAGATTACGTGGCCTAAAACGTGAAACAAAGAACATGAACTTTTGATGGCAAAGAAATAATCACAAAAATAAAATATAAAACCGCCCGCCCACATGCAATTTTACACAAAAAATGGTCCGAGAAACTGAAGATCTACTTTGTGGGGCCTTATGACGCCTCTTTGTAACGAGCCCGTTCAATGATGGGTCGTCAGCTATGTTTTCAAAATAACTGGTAAAAAATACCAAATTGAGAATTTATGGGATTTAACGACACTTTCAGCAGACAGGGTCACATCATGTCGGATAGTTTTACAGATGAAGGAAGTCGGAGTACCCAGAGAGAACCACCGACTATCGGCAACCAATTGCCACATTCTCCAACGTACTATCTCTAGACAAACGGGCTTATCAGCGGTTAAAGGCAAGTACACAGCTACGTGCATCACGCCTTAACACACAGCGCCCCACCCTGGCATTCGGGGTGAAGAGTCTTACCCAAGGACTCCACGTAGTTACCGCTGGTTAGGATCGAACTGTGGACATTTCGATTTAAAAGTTCACTGCTCTAACCACTGAGCCACCGTGCGCCCTGTTAAAATGGGAACAAGTTGAAAGTAACGGACTCAAATGTCAGTTATTGTTCTGTTCCTCTTAACTTTATTCAATAAATATTTTCGTAACGCAATTAAACTTCCGCATCAACACAGTGTGCTAGAGCTGTAGGTTTTTAAATTTCTTGTTCGGTTTCGGTTTTGGTTTTTCAGGTGGAATAAAACCTCGGTTCGGTTCAGTTTTCGGTTTGTTCACGAGGCCAAGTAAAATTCAATAAAACTCATTCTAATGTCCGGAGTCATAACTGAATGGTAGTGAAATTGAATGAAACTCAATGAATGCCCAAAATAAGCTATAATACATGAAGAATCAGGAAGGCCAATATAATAATTACCTAAATATACAGAACTTTTATTGTGCTTGGCCATTTTTTTCGAGGTCTGACACCTACACGCAACTTGAGGAAAGCTGCAAACACAACTAAACTGAAAGGTGGGAAATTCACAGACTGCAGCCTTCCCATAGTAGTGAGAGTACCCAGACACTGCCATTGGCAGTGTCTGGGTACTCTCACTACTCTGGGATGGCTACAATCTGTGAATTTCTGCAGCAAGAGAGTATTTAAAAAAAAACGAAAAACCTTAGATTACCGGATGTCGACGGTGTCGGTTTCGTTTTTTTTTTTAAAAAAATAAAAAGATCGGTTCGGTTTCGGTTAACATACAGCTCTACAGTGTGCTAAATGTTTTTTATGCATTACTACAGAACACAAATAGAGAAGACGAGTAACTGTGGGTCGACAACAAGCGAAAGTTTTCATTATTGAATTTTCCTTTAGAAAGGAGACATTATTGTTATATCATAATGTGACATTCTCTCTAATATATTCTGGAGCATTCGATGCATTCATCTTTTGTCTGTTGAAATAGAAAACAATTTTATCAAACGTGAAGTGTATTAACAACCCAACAGCTATTTGTCTGATGGACAACCACCAATTTTAGTTAGCCCTTTACCTATAATAATAACACTTTGGCCAGCCGGTGATTTGTCGCGGTTCTCGGACGAGAAGGCCTTGGTTACCCCTATACTCCCAACTGCCTCCCTATTTCCTTGCTTCTCCTCTCCTCCCAACACTCGGAGACGAACTACTTGTTGACATCCCTTGCCCCATTCTTCCCAATCTCTCCGATTAGCATATTAACCCTCTCCTTTGAGTCTCCCCCAACCACATGTCCTTCATTCCCCCATACCACTTCCCCATTATACTCACAGTGAATCTTATTCTTTTAGACTGGTACTTTGGACATTCTAGAAGAAAGTGTTCCAGGGTCTCCACCATGCCCAAATTGCACATCTGGCACTCCCTTTCACTGTCTTTCCCAATTTTCCCCTCAGCTCCAGGGATCGCGACCTCATCTTTAACAAAAGTGACCCCCCAAAGGTGTCATCAAGGTACTCTTCAAAACCTGGCTTCTCTTTATCACGCAGGCCACCCAAAGACCTCTTTGATTTGACCCCTTCTCGCCAATTACGGTTACAATCCTCCACGACCCTTTCTCTGACGATTTTTTACCCTGGTTTGCCCCAACGTCCAGGTCCGACATCTCCAATGAGTAGTTCTCTACTAGCTCCCTCACTTGAACCATCCATCCCGTCTTGATATTTGAGTTGAAAATTTTCAGGAACATTACTTTACACCATCGGCGGTCGGGGAGATTTACCAAATAATTAAGATAACCGAGTTTCAACAGGTCTATCCTGTCCTTGACCCTCATCCACCCAAGCTCACCCCTGATTGCTTCTAGCGCTGCGGCATTACTCGACCCCGTTATCCATCGTTCTGCAGGATTTCCAAGCTCTTTACGGACATCTGGTTTAGGGGTACCACTTCCGTACCGTATGTTATACTTGGCAGCACCACCATTTCCCAAATGGTTTTCCCCACGGAAACCTTATTGAAACTGTTTCTCTCTATAAGTTCCATTTGGTTAAGGATTATTTGTGTGGTTTCGGTAGATGCCTCTTCCTGTAATGTTTATATTTACCCCCAAAATACTCGTAATCACCTGTATCCCCTACACTGAGAAGTTTGCTGCTACCTTCCGGAATGCAGAACTCACCCACTCTCCACCTTCGAGTGGGATCTGTTACAACCGATAATGTTACAACGCCGCATAATGTTACACCAACGCATAATGTTACAAAAAATGTAGTAAACAACCGATAATGTTATAAACTCCGCATAATGTTATAACTTTTTTCAACCCGTTATGTTATAAAAATCGACGCATAATGTTATAACTTTTTTTCAACCCGTTATGTTACAACAAATTAACCGATAATGTTATAACTAATGTATACTAATTCTAGTTACAGCTTTTGTAGATGGACTTTACCACTTATCATTTATTGCCACATAAAGGTAAGTAATATTTATACTAAAGGTTTCTGCTCTGGTTGAGGAGAGGCGACACCCACCCCACCCCCAACTCCCGGAGATTTATCATAGAATGACCTAGTCACATTACATAGACGCGGATTATCCTGGTAACTCAATCGTGTGACGTCAGTACCATGATCATCCAGTGCCCAACATGGTGAAGGCGGGGGTGGTGTAGGAGGGGTGTGTCAGAACACGTGAGGCCCCGTAAGGCCTGGGCTGACGTGGGGTTATTTAGTCCCGCTGATGAAGTTGCGGGAAAATTAGACCAACGTGGAGGGTCGGAATCCAAGTGTCGCGAACTCGGCGCAGGGAGCTGAGTTAGACCGACGCCGTGATTCCTTCTCTGCCAAATTGGCCTTAAATAGGTTCGATTTCCGTTAGGTGTGATTCCTAATCACTTCAGGCTGTGCAATGGAAAGAATGACTTAAAGTAACAACGATTCTTTTATTTACACATCAAAATAAATCCGTTTCAATATTTCAACAATCAACAATTCGATCCTTTTCACAGAAATTTGGTTGCTAGGATTAAATAATTCTCAACAATCATATAGTCATTCTATAGCCCTGTACTGGCACTATAATATACACACTGAAAATGTTACTACCGTGAGCTCGCCATAAGAGCTTCACAAATCTGAAATGTTATTACTGTGAGCTCGCCTTAAGAGCTTCACCCGTTTTGGCTCAAATGTCAACGTCTGCGCGTAACTGTACCTCTGGCTGTCTGAGGGTTCCGACCAGCAATGTTCGTCATCTATAAAGCCACCGTACTCCTGATTTGGGTCAGATATTGTCTACTCATACCTTATGTGCCTTTTGAAAGTCCTCCGTGAAAGTCCTATTGAAATATTCACTGTTCCTGGTTGAATTCCCGATTCACAAATGCCCCTTTTTGTGCTAGGGCGAAATTGTCACTCACACCGATCTCAAGTCGATATTACGATGCTTCGACAACGGGTATTCCATACCCTGTCATTGTCGCATTCCCAAGAGCTTCCCTTGGAGCTATATCCCCCAGGCTCACTCCTCCCTTCGATTACCTTCGTTCGAACGACACTGGCCGTCCTTGGCCCTTGTGCCGTCGACCCCCCGGTCCATTGCGACGACTTCTTGCGCACCTTTGGCGCTGTGCGCCCCCGGCACTCACTGCGTGGTCTTCGCCATCTAGGATGCTTCTCCTTTGATTTGTGGACCCTTTCCTCGGCCCCCTGGGCGCCCATCTTAGCGGCCCCATCCACTTTAACAACCTCAACTCGTGTTGACCCGTGCCCTCTCAATTCTGGGGGAGTTTGTCCAGCCATTTGCGTGGGTCTGGCCTCCCCTCTCCACGCGAGTAACACCGACTTCTTGGGGCGCTCAACTCCCCCACATAATTTTGCTTGAGAGTCTTTCCCCAATGACCCCATTGGGTTCCCTCGCTGTTTGGCGTTTAGCCTGGACCGCCTGCGACCCCTTCTCCCTAATTGGACAGGAGTCGTCCCTCCTGAAATTTTCCGACATTTCGTCCTGTAGGGGCCATCCCCTGGACCATCGGATTGGTTCCCCTGGGAACCTTCCCTTCCTTACTCGGTACGTTACCGAGTGCAACCGCCGGGGGTCCTTGCCCACCGACTTGAACTTCCTTTGCCCTCGTTGGGCCCTCACTTGCCCCCCCCCCCCCCCCCACCCCTGGACCATAACTCATCAGGGCTTGCCCTCACCCCTGAGATATTACCTATGACCAGGTCATGCGCAGGTGATTCAATGCACATGGCTTCCACTTCGCCACAATAAAATGGGGTATCCACCGTTATCCGCGCGATGGGGAACATTCTAACGGTCCCATCTATCAAAATACACAAATGGTAGCGCCCCAACAATTGCTTGTCGTCAACCAGTTACCTTCTAACCGCTGCAGAGGAGCACCCAGAATCCCGGAGCAGACGGATCTACCTTTGTCCCACATACCCTGGGTACACTGGCATATTAACCTTCTCCTGCGAGGTTGTGAGCCTCTCACACATGCCACTAATTATCGGGACAACCTCCCCGCCTTCCAGCCTCAATTCTCCCTCTTGTATACATTCCCGGAGGGGACTGTGTTCTGGACCGATAGTTTGACAGAACGCTGCCGTCTGTCTACTGGGCCCTGGATCTACGCGGTCACCTTACTTCCAACCCCTTGAAGCTGAGTTTCCGGCCCCCTGCTGAGGTGGTCTAATGTTCCCAGTGGTCCTAACCTGCTTCTGCCAGCAGTCCCTGGCAATATGACCCCGCTTGTTGCAGATAAAACAAGTGGTGTCCTTGGGAGTGCTCCCCTTCCGGCTGGTCTGCGACGCAGGCGGATTGGGGTGGTGTTGCCTTACGGGTGCCATTGCCAACCCGTTTGCCCCACCCCCAGCCGGTTTGGGTGCGTTTACACTCCCACCGTGGGCCTCGATATAGCGTTCTGTCACAGTTCCCATCTCATCATAGGTGGGCGGACCCCTTTCCTTGATGAACAGGCCCAACTCCTTGGAGCATGTAGTTAAAAACTGCTCCCGGAGAAATAGATCTCGCAGGGCTCCATATGACTCATTCACTTCTGCGAGATCAGTCCAGCGGTCAAAGTATCGCCTAGTTCGGGCAAAATACTGAGGTACTGTTTCTCTCTTCTCCTGCTTAATTTCTCGGAACTTGGTCCGGAATCCTTCTTCAGTGAGCTGGTATCTCCGAAGGATGGCATTCTTTAGCTCACTGTAGTCGTTAAGAAGTGCAGGAGGCATACTGGTATAAGCCTCGAGGGCTTTACCTGACAACAAAGGGCTCAAACACATAGCCCGTGCGTCTTCTGGCCACATTTGACTGGAGGCAAAACGCTCGAACCTCTCCAAGTACGAGTCCAAGTCATCTGTGTTTTCATTAAATGAGCGAGGTGGGGGCGTGGGGCAGGAATTGCCACCCCTGCACTCCCGTCCCCTGAGCGCCGACTTTCATTTTCCACATCGGCCCTTGCTCTGAGGAGCTCTAATTCTCTCTCGTGCCTCTGTTGTTCGAGCTCTCGTTCTGCCTCCCTTGCCTCCCTTGCTAATTGGGCTTCCCTCTCTCTCGGCTCATTTGCTAATTGAATCTCTCTCTCTTTTGCCTCCCTTGCGTCTTTCTCACGCTCTCGTTCTAATTGGGCTTCTCTCTCCCTCGCCTCTCTTGCGTCTTTCTCACGCTCTCGTTCTAATTGGGCTTCTCTCTCCCTTGCGTCATTACGTAAGGCAATCTCCTTAGCCTCACGTTTCTGCTCATCTTTAACGAACTTATGAAGTTCGGTACCCTCAAGGCCCATTTCCTTGCCTAATGATACCAGTTGGGCGAGGGGTGTAACAACATCCATTTTGATTTTTTCTTTCTATCTTCAACACTCGTCAGAAAGAATGAAGAAGGAAAAGAAAGAAAGAAAAAAATATGGCAATTAATCCTAATTTACCTGTGTAATTTAACGTAATTAAACGCCCCAAATATTCTGAAACCTACCGCAGTTATAGTGGCTATTAAGTATCCTCTTGGGGACTACTGTATTGCGATATTAAACCCTTGAACGGCATCAGCTGACCGAACGCGTCAAAATATAAACAGAACCGCCGTTAAAATAAAACAAAATTTCCATATAGCCATTTTTTACCTTTTAGAAATATCCTGGTTAGCGCTCGCCAATCAATGTCAGACCACCTGAGGCCCCGTAAGGCATGGGCTGACGTGGGGTTATTTAGTCCCGCTGATGAAGTTGCGGGAAAATTGGACCAACGTGGAGGATCGGAATCCAAGTGTTGCGAACTCGGCGCAGGGAGCTGAGTTAGACCGACACCGTGATTCCTTCTCTGCCAAATTGGCCTGAAATAGGTTCAATTTCCGTTAGGTGTGATTCCTAATCACTTCAGGCTGTGTAATAGAAAGAATGACTTAAAGTAACAACGATTCTTTTATTTACACATCAAAATAAAGCCGTTTCAATATTTCAACAATCAACAATTCGACCCTTTTCACAGAAATTTGGTTGCTAGGGTTAAATAATTCTCAACAATCATATAGTCATTCTATAGCCCTGTACTGGCACTATAATCTACACACTGGAAATGTTACTACCGTGAGCTCGCCATAAGAGCTTCACAAATCTAAAATGTTATTACTGTGAGCTCGCCATAAGAGCTTCACCCGCTTAGGCTCAAATGTCAACGTCTGCGCGTAACTGTACCTCAGGCGGTCGGAGGGTTCCGACCAGCAATGTTCGTCATCTATAAAGCCACCGTACTCCTGATTTGGGTCAGATATTCTCATACCTTATGTGCCTTTTGAAAGTCCTCCGTGAAAGTTCCATTGAAATATTCACTGTTCCTGGTTAAATTCACGATTCACAAATGCCCCTTTTTGTGCTAGGGCGAAATTGTCACCCACACCGATCTCCAGTCGGTATTACGATGCTTCGACAGCAAAACAAACTACTCAGAACGCAATCAGTCTGACGCTTCAAAGGGTTAATACGCACAATACAATTAACCTACACTTCTGACTATTGCAGGCCGATACCTGCTACTCGACAATCTAAACTTTAACGTTCCACCTTGGGTTTTTCCTTCTCAACGAATTTGGCACTGTAGCCGCCTATCAACCTTAAGCTAAATCAATCGTGGAATGCCCTCTCTGGCGATTCCAGCAGTTTCAGGGTCCTGTGATCGAAGGTACCCCTATGCCAGGAAGTCCGCCTGTCCTGGACTTCACCAACGTGTGTGTGACCCCAAGTGTGTGTCTAATGCTCTGTCAAAAGAGCACAATCTCCTCCTTCTCCCTATACTGCCTGTTCTAGTGATTCCGCCTTTTCCAGAACCTGTAATCCCAAATTCATCACTTCCACTTCTTCCAACATCTCCACCATCTATATTATCATACCGTCTAGCACTACTCTCTTATAGTATTCTCAGATAGCTTTCTTTGCACAATCACCCTGATGTACTAATCCATGACCTCCTCTCTTTCTCGGCCTAATCCTTGCCCACCCCTTTCAATTCTCCTAAACCCCATTCCTCTTTCTACCCAGTCTCGCATCTTATTCTTCGGCTTCCGTGCGACACTACCAACCTGCCATATCCACCATATGTGCCTCGCTCCATCCAACTTGTTGGCCTCTTTTAACTCCACCTCATTTTTGTTCACTGTTAGTTGTTAAAATGTCAAATTAATGAACAATAAGATATTCTTATGACTAAGAAATATGCGACAAATAAGTTTTAGATGCCCAAAACAAGCAGAAACAGAGGCATTTGCCCATCCCCAATGGCGTCAGGGGACTATGGTACACTACATTTCTGGAAGCGGAGACTACGCATGTTGGTAAACGTACCAATCGGATAAAATAGCACCCCTCCTCCACCACCCCCGCCTTCACCATGTTGGGCACTGCATAATCATGGTAATGACGTCACACGATTGAGTTACCAGGATAATCCGCGTCTATGTAACGTGATTAGGTCATTCTATGATAAATCCCCGGGAGCTGGGGGGGGGGGGGGGGGGGGTGTCTCCTCGCCTTAACCAGAGTAGAAACCTTTAGTATAAATATTACATACCTTTATGCAGCAATAAATGGTAAGTGGTAAAGTCCATCTACAATAGCTGTAAATGGAATTAGTATACAGAATTTATAACATTATTGGTTAATTTGTTGTAACATAACCGGTTGAAAAAAGTTATAACATTATGCGTCGATTTTCATAACATAACGGGTTGAAAAAAGTTATAACATTATGCGGAGTTTATAACATTATCGGTTGTTTACTACATTTTTTGTAACATTATGCGTTGGTTTAACATTATGCGGCGTTGTAACATTATCGGTTGTAACAGGGTCCACTTTGCGGCCTACAGGTATAACTTTGCTCTTGCTTTCATTAAGTTCGAGTCTCCATTTGCTCCCATATTCACAACAATTTCCAGCATTTTCGTTAGCCCCTCTTCGCTTTCTTACACTAGCACCATATCGTGTGCAAAAAATAGCCCTGGGATCTTCAAGTCCCAAACTGCTACACCCTCCTCGCTATGCAGGAGTTCATCTCCTAAATCGTTGATGTACAATGCAAACAGGATTGGCGAAAGGATACACCCCTGTTTTAGGCCTATCTTCAGAGGCACACGTTTTGTTGTAATGTTTCCAAGGCTAAGTTCACTCTGTACGTCTTTATATAATGCTTCCATAATTCCAACAAACTCGCGTCCTAAGCCCAGAGCCTCCAGCTTGCGCCACATACCCTCCCTCCATACTCTATCGTATGCCTTTTTGACATCAAAAAAGACCAGACCATAAACAGCGTTTTCTTTTTTGCTTTCGCGGATTCTATCATTTGGGATAGCGTGAAACGATGGTCAGTAACTCTCCTTCCTTTCCTGAAGCCATTCTGGATTTCTCCCATAAAACCTTCTATTCAATCACCTCCCTTAGTCTCCCATACAGGACATTACAGAAAACTTTTCCAATGTTGCTACTGACAGAGATCCCTCGATAGTTATCCAAAACGTCATTTTCTCCCTTTTTGTGAATAAATGTCACTTTGCTTTCTCTCCACTCCTTTGGGACCTCTTGATTTTCTATGGTTAGATTGAATAGGGCAGTTAGGCTTTCCACGAATTCCTCTCCCCCTTTTTGATAAACTCATTTGGAATTTCATCCACCCCTCCCGCTTTTCCATCCCTTAATTTTGAGATCACATTTCGCACCTCCTCCGTTTTAATTTCGCTGCACACGAAGTTCGATAGGTCTTCCTCGACCTGATTCGGACACTCAGGAGGGCTCCCCATGCCCCATCGCTTATCGTTTACCTTTTTCCAGTGCTTGACTAGTTCTGATGCGACTTGATCTTCCTCGTCTGTAACTCTACCATTTCTTTTAATACTCTGTGGGTTAGTTACTTCCTTTGTTACGTTTATTCACCCATTTCCAAAATATGTTCGAACTCGACCCCCCTGTCGTTCTTATCGCCCTAATAAGACTGCTATTTCGCACTCTCCGATTATCGTCTTTAATCTTATTTACTTTATTTTGTGCTTGTTGGTATTCTTCCTTTGCTACTGTTGCCTCATTGCTTTCCGCCCCTTAAGTTTTCTACTTCTCCTGTATGCAGCACATTTCGCTTTTCTTCCCTTTATGGCCCTTTTCAGTTCTTCATTCACCCTGTACCCAAGTTCTCGTGTTGGCACCCTGATCTTTCATACACTTTCCCTCCCTGCCTCCAATAGGCTCGAAACTATGGCGTCGGCCATCTTCTGGACACTGCCCCCCCCCCCCCCCCTTGGGTACGGTTGCAAGCATTGGTTTCAGTTTTTTTTTATTGAACTTCGCCCAGTCAGCATCCTGTTTGAGTTCCCAAATCTCCTTAAAGCTTCCTTTGCTTTTTACTAGATTTTTGGCCCTGATCGTCACTTTAATCAAGTTGTGATCACTATCCACCTCCATTTTACCCTCATCATCCACTTCTACTACTCTCATCTCCCTCCATAAATTAATATCTGTTAGAATGTAGTCGATTATTGATTTTCTGTCGTTCCTCTCCCAGGTCCATTTCCCCTTACACCGTCCCTGTTCAGAATCTTCAAACCGAGCTCGTTTGTGAAGTTCAACAGCCTCCTTCCATTCCTGTTGACTTTCTTGTCCCCACCCTCTATGCCTTCTTCCTTATCACCTATGTGGCCAATAAAGTCACCCATCAGAATTATACCGAGTCCCTTGTTTTGTAGCTCTGTGATATTGGCCCTTATTGTTGAGTATACCGAGTCATTCCACTCGGGTTTGCTTCTCTCCACCGCACAGTACACAGCCCCAAGGGCAATACTTTTGTTTCTCAGATTGATCCTTACCCATCCAATTTCTTTCGATACATCAGCCGAAGTGCTGACCTTTTCCAGGTCTGTGGCGGTTTTAAATCCTCTTTAATGTACATGCCTACCCCTACCCCTTTTTTTCTGGCCTTCCGTTCGACCTACACCTATCCACACGCACCCCCTTACTTGGTCTACCCATTCCTCGTGTCTTATCCACGTTTCGCTTAAGCCCATGACGTCAAACTCCTCTGCCTCGATCAATGTAGCAATTTCACTTACTTTCCGGTGGAGAGCCTGGATGTTGCTATAACCCACTTCCGGGGATCAAGATTCATTGGCTTCCGCCTGCTGGTCCTATTATTATCTAGTCCCTATATGTTTGTGTATCCTATTTTGTGTACCTGTGCTTTCCTTGGGAAGCTATTCCTATTGAAGTGGATTTTTGGTCCCTTTTCCTTAACCCCTTATCCCAGTTTTTACAACTATGGTTCGTAACACATTTCCTGTGTTCATCCCCCCTTCTCTGTTCCCACCTCCCCTCCCTATACCAAAAAAGGCTCAACCACCTGCAACATATTTCTTCCTAAAACCTCTGTACCCCGTGCGCTAAGATGGAGTCCATCCCTTCCATATAGGTCCTTTCTCCCCCAAAATGATCCCCAATTGTCTACAAAGGGTATCCCAAGTTCCTTACAATACTCCCCCAATTCCTCATTGGCCCGAATGATCCGCGAATTACGCTCGCCCCCACCACCTAGTACTGGGAGAAGCCCCGAAACCACTACCTGTGCATTCTTGGCATTCAGTTGAGTTATTAAGTCCTTGTAAGTCTCAATAAGCTGAACTGATTTTCTCTCCCTGATGTTGTTGGTCCCCACGTGTACAACAACCACTGGGTCTGGGCCTGACCCCTTTATTAATCCACCCACTCTGTCCCTTAGATCCTCCACCCTAGCCCCCGGAAAGCACACACTGGTCCTGTTGACAGTGTCGGGCCCACACACAACCCTATCTAAACCCCACACTATACTACTCTCTGCAACCACGAACTGCCTCTTTCCTGTCATACTACCCCTGTTACCACCTCTGGTCCCACTGGACCGGCTCACGGTCTTGCACTCCGCCACACTAACCTCCAAGCCTATCTCCAACTCTTCAGACCCCACCTGCTCCTCAGAATTCCCGAAATTACCTAACACACTGAATCTATTTTGGACACTGCACTCCACTTTTTTGCCCACTCCCACTACAAGCCTCCTTGTCCTCGTTTACCACCTCCCTAACCTTCCCTCTGACTCCTGTCCTGACAGACGCCACATGGTCATCGCTATCTCCCTCACTATCCGATTCTAAACGAATACGCCTTTTGGCCCCCCACACTACTAGCCTGGGGATTTGACACTCTAGCCTCTACTTCTACCCTACCCTCAACCCGACGCACATTCCTATTCTCAAAAGACCCATTATCCATGTCGAAAGTCCGCTTCCTACTATCCACCACCTTCCATCCCCCATCGAATGCCACAGGGATAGCGTGAAACGATGGTCAGTAACTCTCCTTCCTTTCCTGAAGCCATTCTGGATTTCTCCCATAAAACCTTCTCTTCAATCACCTCCGCTAGTCTCCCATACAGGACATTACAGAAAACTTTTCCAATGTTGCTACTGACAGAGATCCCTCGATAGTTATCCAAAACGTCATTTTCTCCCTTTTTGTGAATAAATGTCACTTTGCTTTCTCTCCACTCCTTTGGGACCTCTTGATTTTCTATGGTTAGATTGAATAGGGCAGTTAGGCTTTCCACGAATTCCTCTCCCCCTTTTTGATAAACTCGTTTGGAATTTCATCCACCCCTCCCGCTTTTCCATTCCTTAATTTTGAGATCACATTTCGCGCCTCCTCCGTTTTAATTTCGCTGCACACGAAGTTCGATAGGTTTTCCTCGACCTGATTCGGACACTCAGGAGGGCTCCCCATGCCCCATCGCTTATCGTTTACCTTTTTCCAGTGCTTGACTAGTTCTGATGCGACTTGATCTTGCTCGTCTGTAACTCTACCATTTACTTTAATACTCTGTGGGTTAGTTACTTCCTTTGTTACGTTTATTCACCCATTTCCAAAATATGTTCGAACTCGACCCCCCTGTCGTTCTTATCGCCCTAATAAGACTGCTATTTCGCACTCTCCGATTATCGTCTTTAATCTTATTTACTTTATTTTGTGCTTGTTGGTATTCTTCCTTTGCTACTGTTGCCTCATTGCTTTCCGCCCCTTAAGTTTTCTACTTCTCCTGTATGCAGCACATTTCGCTTTTCTTCCCTTTATGGCCCTTTTCAGTTCTTCATTCACCCTGTACCCAAGTTCCCGTGTTGGCACCCTGATCTTTCATACACTTTCCCTCCCTGCCTCCAATAGGCTCGAAACTATGGCGTCGGCCATCTTCTGGACACTGCCCCCCCCCCCTTGGGTACGGTTGCAAGCATTGGTTTCAGTTTTTTATTGAACTTCGCCCAGTCAGCATCCTGTTTGAGTTCCCAAATCTCCTTAAAGCTTCCTTTGCTTTTTACTAGATTTTTGGCCCTGATCGTCACTTTAATCAAGTTGTGATCACTATCCACCTCCATTTTACCCTCATCATCCACTTCTACTACTCTCATCTCCCTCCATAAATTAATATCTGTTAGAATGTAGTCGATTATTGATTTTCTGTCGTTCCTCTCCCAGGTCCATTTCCCCTTACACCGTCCCTGTTCAGAATCTTCAAACCGAGCTCGTTTGTGAAGTTCAACAGCCTCCTTCCATTCCTGTTGACTTTCTTGTCCCCACCCTCTATGCCTTCTTCCTTATCACCTATGTGGCCAATAAAGTCACCCATCAGAATTATACCGAGTCCCTTGTTTTGTAGCTCTGTGATATTGGCCCTTATTGTTGAGTATACCGAGTCATTCCACTCGGGTTTGCTTCTCTCCACCGCACAGTACACAGCCCCAAGGGCAATACTTTTGTTTCTCAGATTGATCCTTACCCATCCAATTTCTTTCGATACATCAGCCGAAGTGCTGACCTTTTCCAGGTCTGTGGCGGTTTTAAATCCTCTTTAATGTACATGCCTACCCCTACCCCTTTTTTTCTGGCCTTCCGTTCGACCTACACCTATCCACACGCACCCCCTTACTTGGTCTACCCATTCCTCGTGTCTTATCCACGTTTCGCTTAAGCCCATGACGTCAAACTCCTCTGCCTCGATCAATGTAGCAATTTCACTTACTTTCCGGTGGAGAGCCTGGATGTTGCTATAACCCACTTCCGGGGATCAAGATTCATTGGCTTCCGCCTGCTGGTCCTATTATTATCTAGTCCCTATATGTTTGTGTATCCTATTTTGTGTACCTGTGCTTTCCTTGGGAAGCTATTCCTATT
Organism: Pictodentalium vernedei; assembly: GCA_031216915.1. NCBI lineage: Eukaryota > Metazoa > Mollusca > Scaphopoda > Dentaliida > Dentaliidae > Pictodentalium > Pictodentalium vernedei. Next base: position 455,540,095 of record CM062294.1, on the reverse strand, counting down.
GAAGTGGATTTTTGGTCCCTTTTCCTTAACCCCTTATCCCAGTTTTTACAACTATGGTTCGTAACACATTTCCTGTGTTCATCCCCCCTTCTCTGTTCCCACCTCCCCTCCCTATACCAAAAAAGGCTCAACCACCTGCAACATATTTCTTCCTAAAACCTCTGTACCCCGTGCGCTAAGATGGAGTCCATCCCTTCCATATAGGTCCTTTCTCCCCCAAAATGATCCCCAATTGTCTACAAAGGGTATCCCAAGTTCCTTACAATACTCCCCCAATTCCTCATTGGCCCGAATGATCCGCGAATTACGCTCGCCCCCACCACCTAGTACTGGGAGAAGCCCCGAAACCACTACCTGTGCATTCTTGGCATTCAGTTGAGTTATTAAGTCCTTGTAAGTCTCAATAAGCTGAACTGATTTTCTCTCCCTGATGTTGTTGGTCCCCACGTGTACAACAACCACTGGGTCTGGGCCTGACCCCTTTATTAATCCACCCACTCTGTCCCTTAGATCCTCCACCCTAGCCCCCGGAAAGCACACACTGGTCCTGTTGACAGTGTCGGGCCCACACACAACCCTATCTAAACCCCACACTATACTACTCTCTGCAACCACGAACTGCCTCTTTCCTGTCATACTACCCCTGTTACCACCTCTGGTCCCACTGGACCGGCTCACGGTCTTGCACTCCGCCACACTAACCTCCAAGCCTATCTCCAACTCTTCAGACCCCACCTGCTCCTCAGAATTCCCGAAATTACCTAACACACTGAATCTATTTTGGACACTGCACTCCACTTTTTTGCCCACTCCCACTACAAGCCTCCTTGTCCTCGTTTACCACCTCCCTAACCTTCCCTCTGACTCCTGTCCTGACAGACGCCACATGGTCATCGCTATCTCCCTCACTATCCGATTCTAAACGAATACGCCTTTTGGCCCCCCACACTACTAGCCTGGGGATTTGACACTCTAGCCTCTACTTCTACCCTACCCTCAACCCGACGCACATTCCTATTCTCAAAAGACCCATTATCCATGTCGAAAGTCCGCTTCCTACTATCCACCACCTTCCATCCCCCATCGAATGCCACAGGGATAGCGTGAAACGATGGTCAGTAACTCTCCTTCCTTTCCTGAAGCCATTCTGGATTTCTCCCATAAAACCTTCTCTTCAATCACCTCCGCTAGTCTCCCATACAGGACATTACAGAAAACTTTTCCAATGTTGCTACTGACAGAGATCCCTCGATAGTTATCCAAAACGTCATTTTCTCCCTTTTTGTGAATAAATGTCACTTTGCTTTCTCTCCACTCCTTTGGGACCTCTTGATTTTCTATGGTTAGATTGAATAGGGCAGTTAGGCTTTCCACGAATTCCTCTCCCCCTTTTTGATAAACTCGTTTGGAATTTCATCCACCCCTCCCGCTTTTCCATTCCTTAATTTTGAGATCACATTTCGCGCCTCCTCCGTTTTAATTTCGCTGCACACGAAGTTCGATAGGTTTTCCTCGACCTGATTCGGACACTCAGGAGGGCTCCCCATGCCCCATCGCTTATCGTTTACCTTTTTCCAGTGCTTGACTAGTTCTGATGCGACTTGATCTTGCTCGTCTGTAACTCTACCATTTACTTTAATACTCTGTGGGTTAGTTACTTCCTTTGTTACGTTTATTCACCCATTTCCAAAATATGTTCGAACTCGACCCCCCTGTCGTTCTTATCGCCCTAATAAGACTGCTATTTCGCACTCTCCGATTATCGTCTTTAATCTTATTTACTTTATTTTGTGCTTGTTGGTATTCTTCCTTTGCTACTGTTGCCTCATTGCTTTCCGCCCCTTAAGTTTTCTACTTCTCCTGTATGCAGCACATTTCGCTTTTCTTCCCTTTATGGCCCTTTTCAGTTCTTCATTCACCCTGTACCCAAGTTCCCGTGTTGGCACCCTGATCTTTCATACACTTTCCCTCCCTGCCTCCAATAGGCTCGAAACTATGGCGTCGGCCATCTTCTGGACACTGCCCCCCCCCCCCCCTTGGGTACGGTTGCAAGCATTGGTTTCAGTTTTTTATTGAACTTCGCCCAGTCAGCATCCTGTTTGAGTTCCCAAATCTCCTTAAAGCTTCCTTTGCTTTTTACTAGATTTTTGGCCCTGATCGTCACTTTAATCAAGTTGTGATCACTATCCACCTCCATTTTACCCTCATCATCCACTTCTACTACTCTCATCTCCCTCCATAAATTAATATCTGTGAGAATGTAGTCGATTATTGATTTTCTGTCGTTCCTCTCCCAGGTCCATTTCCCCTTACACCGTCCCTGTTCAGAATCTTCAAACCGAGCTCGTTTGTGAAGTTCAACAGCCTCCTTCCATTCCTGTTGACTTTCTTGTCCCCACCCTCTATGCCTTCTTCCTTATCACCTATGTGACCAATAAAGTCACCCATCAGAATTATACCGAGTCCCTTGTTTTGTAGCTCTGTGATATTGGCCCTTAGTGTTGAGTATACCGAGTCATTCCACTCGGGTTTGCTTCTCTCCACCGCACAGTACACAGCCCCAAGGTCAATACTTTTGTTTCTCAGATTGATCCTTACCCATCCAATTTTTTTCGATACATCAGCCGAAGTGCTGACCTTTTCCAGGTCTGTGGCGGTTTTAAATCCTCTTTAATGTACATGCCTACCCCTACCCCTTTTTTTCTGGCCTTCCGTTCGACCTACACCTATCCACACGCACCCCCTTACTTGGTCTACCCGTTCCTCGTGTCTTATCCACGTTTCGCTTAAGCCCATGACGTCAAACTCCTCTGCCTCGATCAATGTAGCAATTTCAGTTACTTTCCGGTGGAGAGCCTGGATGTTGCTATAACCCACTTCCGGGGTATCAAGATTCATTGGCTTCCGCCTGCTGGTCCTATTATTATCTAGTCCCTGTATGTTTGTGTATCCTATTTTGTGTACCTGTGCTTTCCTTGGGAAGCTATTCCTATTGAAGTGGATTTTTGGTCCCTTTTCCTTAACCCCTTATCCCAATTTTTACAACTATGGTTCGTAACACATTTCCTGTGTTCATTCCCCCTTCTCTGTTCCCCCCTCCCCTCCCTATACCAAAAAAGGCTCAACCACCTGCAACATATTTCTTCCTAAAACCTCTGTACCCCGTGCGCTAAGATGGAGTCCATCCCTTCCATATAGGTCCTTTCTCCCCCAAAATGATCCCCAATTGTCTACAAAGGGTATCCCAAGTTCCTTACAATACTCCCCCAATTCCTCATTGGCCCCAATGATCCGCGAATTACGCTCGCCCCCACCACCTAGCACTGGGAGAAGCCCCGAAACCACTACCTGTGCATTCTTGGCATTCAGTTGAGTTATTAAGTCCTTGTAAGTCTCAATAAGCTGAACTGATTTTCTCTCCCTGATGTTGTTGGTCCCCACGTGTACAACAACCACTGGGTCTGGGCCTGACCCCTTTACTAATCCACCCACTCTGTCCCTTAGATCCTCCACCCTAGCCCCCGGAAAGCACACACTGGTCCTGTTGACAGTGTCGGGCCCACACACAACCCTATCTAAACCCCACACTATACTACTCTCTGCAACCACGAACTGCCTCTTTCCTGTCATACTACCCCTGTTACCACCTCTGGTCCCACTGGACCGGCTCGCAGTCTTGCACTCCGCCACACTAACCTCCAAGCCTATCTCCAACTCTTCAGACCCCACCTGCTCCTCAGAATTCCCGAAATTACCTAACACACTGAATCTATTTTGGACACTGCACTCCACTTTTTTGCCCACTCCCACTACAAGCCTCCTTGTCCTCGTTTACCACCTCCCTAACCTTCCCTCTGACTCCTGTCCTGACAGACGCCACATGGTCATCGCTATCTCCCTCACTATCCGATTCTAAACGAATACGCCTTTTGGCCCCCCACACTACTAGCCTGGGGATTTGACACTCTAGCCTCTACTTCTACCCTACCCTCAACCCGACTCACATTCCTATTCTCAAAAGACCCATTATCCATGTCGAAAGTCCGATTCCTACTATCCACCACCTTCCATCCCCCATCGAATGCCACTCTAACTGGGGTAACACCAGACTTTCCTGCCCTCCCCAGTTCCCCCCAACCTCCTGCACCTCTTCCTCCAACTTTACATAGGCCTCTAACAGCTGCATTAACCTAATGCAACGGCAAAACCGGCCAGCGCTATTCTCAAAAATCGCCGATTAATTTTCATTATCTTTTCATTTTTTGTCTCAAAAACATAGGTTATGACCCCTCGTTGGAACGAGCTCGTCAAGCTCGTTCCAAAGAGGGGTCATAACCTATGTTTTTGAGACAAAAAATGAAAAAAAATAGTTGTTCAAAAATGTTTTTGCAAGTGTCGTCTGCTTTCCATGATAGGTGAAGGGTTAATCGACGACGCTTTTCAGACTCCTAATTAAAACACAAAATGGTGTGAAATGTTTAGGTAAGAAAAGGTTTGGCTGGTTTAGTAATGTAATGCAACAGATGTGAGGGTACTGTTGGAGAGATGAGATATTGACAGTGAGGTCAGGAGACACAAGTTTTCGCTGGAGTCAAATTTCGAATCGAATCAAGAAAACGGTTCGAAACAGAATCGAATCTCGAATAGAATCCTCTTTCCAATTAATACGATATTTCGGCTATCTTACACGCTAAAAACTAAAGTGTTAAAAACTACACTTGAAGTGCTGTATTTGACACTTACTAAGTGCTGAACTAGCACTTTGTTCAAGTGTAGATATCCCAGAACTTGACAGATGTTACAATAATACCACTTGACAAGTGTAATGTCGCGACACTTGAAAGGAAACAACGCAGATGACGCGGATCAGGCTCGAACTCTCGAGCCTGATCCGCGTCATCTGCCTTGTGTTCTTTTAATTATGTACCCACCAAGCGCAAATCAAATTATGGACGATTCTGGAAGAACCACCAATGCTAGACACATGGAAAGTGCCATCCATTCAAGTTTCAGATGTCTGACGATTGTAATGTCTAAGTGCTTAAAGCATTGCACTTTGAGTGTTAAAATCAAACCCTAAGAGTTAGAATGGGTTTAACACCTTGAAAGTGTCAGTTTTAACACTTTAGTTTTTAGTGTGTACAGTATATAGCTCCCAGATGACACTGTGCTGTGCACGATGGATGTAGTTCCCCTATACAAAAACATACCCCATGATGAAGGGATTGAAACCTGTAAGGAGGCGTTGGATACACGTTCATGTTTAACCCCCCTGCAGTGCACCTTGTAGATCTTATCACACTTGTTCTGAAATTAAACAATTTTAAGTTCAATTTGCGATAATTATCTTCAGATCAGTGGTACGGCCATGGCCGCGAGCATGGCTCCTTCTTATGCCAACATTGTTTTGGGTCGTCTTGAGAAGCTTATTCTCTTTTCCTCGCCATTTCGCTCGCTCACATCTTGGCTCAGGTTCATTGATGATAATGATTTAAAGTGGAGTGGAACCAAATCTGATCACTTGGAGTTTGTCTCCTTCTGCAACCCATTTCACCAGTCAATCAAAATCACTGCAGAAATGTCTTCGGATGCATCATCTTTCTTGATACCACCCCAAAAAAATCCGTTCTGAGCGCGTTGAAAAGAAAGCTTGTTTTTTCTGATCTTCGGTCTCATCTTGTAAGCCGTAACTACAAGCGAGAACGGGTTGACAGTACCATTAGTAAAGCTGATGCACTAGCACGGGACGATCTGTTAGGATATCGCCCACCTACACAGAACACGTGCATTGCTTTTGTCACAACATTTAACCCAAATCTTTCAAATCTTTCCAACATACTTCTCAAACACTGGACGCTTATTGAGAATGAGCCAGCCTTATCCCAGACATTTCCTGAGCCCCCAGTCGTGGCTTTCATGCGTCCAAAAAACATTCGCGACATTCTTGTCCGTGCCAGCCTCAGTCCAGTCAATTCTGAACTTCGTGTCAGTCAAGTCTGTGGAAAACCGGTTGTAAAACGTGCACAATGATGCCTTCATCCGATTCATTCAACAGCGCCAGTACTGGGGAATCTTTTAGAATTTTTTGCCGCGGCACCTGCAAAAGTTCAAATGTGATCTATCTACTTCAATGTGGAATTTCCAGTATGCCGGCGAAACCTGTACCCTGTTTCACATACCCGTGAATAGCCTCCGACCATTCGAGAAAATGTAGCGTGACTGTGCTATTACACGACACTGTATGTCAATGGGTCACCATTTTACATTTCTGGCCTCTATCATTGATTCCAAGTCCGACTGGACAAAAGCTGAGCGCGTCACCCGGGAAACATTCCCAGTCGAACAGCTATGCGCGTATACATGTAGACCTCTCGGTCTCAACAGAACTTCAAATTCAGAGTATTCCTCTCGGTGTCCACGTTGTCGCGGTTTAGGCACTCGTCAAAGACACGTAACTGTCCATCAAGGATCGGAGTACTAATTCCGTAAAATTCGAACAACTGCACTCAGCGGCCTGGTCGCATTTTAATTTTGACCGACTACTATTTTCATCCTCTTCATTGTCTTTTTTAGACTATTTACACATTTTTCGCCATTAATCCTACCGCGAAAGCTGTCCACTTTTAAATTCTGGCCATCATCTAAGTGTTATAGGCAGCGTTTTAACCCACTAGTGACGGTCTTTTAGATACTAGTTTTACTTAATCGCTTCCCTGCTCCAGTAATCATCCAGTTATCATACTTTCATGCAACACATTGAAGTATTTTAACATGTCTAAAATTCCAGTATCTTTTAATTTTCGAAGGGTATATTAAAATCGGTTTCCACCGGGAGTTGGGGCTTTCTAGAATACTTTTCAGACTGCTTTCTATTTTTATCCCCTGGCTCACTAGAACTTTTATAGTCACATTTAATTTCTTTCGTCTTCTGTGGGTATTTGTTTTTTGTTTTTTTTTTTGGTGTCTGTACCCTGAAGAAGGTCTTCAGCAGACCGAAAGCTAGGTGATTGTTTTTTCTTGTGTTGTTTGAGCTATATATATATCGAGAGTGGGTCGTATAGGTCTGTTGAAGATAGTATGAGTTTGATAAATAACACCTTTTAGACCTATTTCATTTTAACCTATTTCGTTATATATTTTTCTCTCGTCAATTTGTATTGTGTCTGCCACTTAATAAAGACTATGATTAGTCGAAAGTGTAGTAAAATGAAATAGGTCTAAAAGGTGTTATTTATAAAAATCATACTATATATAGAGAGAGAGAGATAATATACATATAGTCTTTTCTTATATCTGGTTTATGCAACGAGTTGAAATATAGTTAATATTTTCGAGGCTCTGCCGAGAAAATATTAACTATATTTCAACGAGTTGTATAAACCATATATAAAAAAGCACTATATGTATATTGCTTTTAACTGATAATAAACAACAGTTTCACTCGTTGAGGCTTATATTCACTTTTATCCTGATTCCCACGGGCCTCGGTAGAAAACGAGACGAAGCAAATGGGTTACCACATACACTGAAACAAAAAAGTTAACATGTTACATTTGCGTGAAATCAGTGAAAAGTGGATTATTCAGTAACTTTTTCATTCAGAATCGGACAATTTTGGAATAACTCTCTGGAATTTGCGTTTTCCTGGTGGTGTCGTTGTAGGATTTTCTGTGAACTGGTAAGTGTATATGTTCATATTTATGTACATTTAATGCTGCTCCGTAGAATATAACAATAACATGATTTTTAAAGGCGTTATGGTTCATTAGCAGCCCAACAGAAATGATTAACAGCCAGAGGTCCTATTAGCAGCCCAAGGCGTAGTCGAGGGCTGCTAATGGGACAAAGAGCTGTTAATCATTTCTGGAGGGACGCTAATGAACCATAACGCCCTTAAAAATCATGTTATTACTATTATTGCCACCATCTGGTGGTGCTATCTGGCATCGCACTATTTTCCAGAGAAGTTAACTGGTTTTCATTTAATTCGCTATTATCGCTGGATTGAGACATTTTGAAACCGTACTCGAAAGCAGATGTGTCGTCTGTTGACAAGCAAACAGCACGTGGGAATTATCGTCATGTGACCCAAACCAATGTTTACGTCGAATGCGCAAAACATAAACACTTGTAAGTTGTAAGCCCAGCATCGGAGACGAAACATGAAATGAGATTAAAATGTTAGAGGATAGTACTCACCTCCACGCAGACCGATCAGCGGGATATCAATAGATTTGTGCACCAAAACCTTTTTTGCCCTCAAATTATGAAGAATAATTTTGCCCTTCGTTGACCCGAACGTTTCAGTTGAAACGAGGCGCCAGCAAAATATGGGCCGTAATTCGTGTCATGTGACTATTTTCGATATGTCATTGTCAATATCACTGTCAGCGATTCTTATGTCTACTGTCAAGGAAAGCGTCTCGTTGCCATGAGCAACGGTTCATCGCAATGTCTTTTTTCCCTTGAAATCCACTGAGACAAATACATTTAACTGAAGTAAAATACACACAAAAATATCGTTACTACGTACAAAAAGATTAGTTATGTGAACATGGGTAATTATTTATGAAACCGATCAGATTATAAGGCCTCTTTTCATTAATTTACTGTAACATAAACTGAAACGAATCGAGAGTATCTCGCACTGTTGATTGCGTACGTAAACATTGAATAAAGGGAAATCACTCCAGTCTGTTATGATAAAAGTTAACACCTTAGAGAAACAACGTCTGCTTTCTAAATTCCAATTTAATTTTACTTGTGTAAGAACGGGACATATACGTTATTCTGTTTGTTGACAGGGGACATGGTCTCACGTTCCCTGCACGAAACATATATTCAACCTCGGCTAACGCCTCGGTTAAATTTCATGCAAGAAACGTGAGCCCATGTCCCCTGTCAACAAACAGAATAACTTATTAATTAATATTATGGCAACTGGTTCTTGCAGGCTTCTTCAACCCGCGAAAGCGAAGACAGGGTTAATGTTGGGGTTCCCATGGATGAAATTTTTCGTCATTAGAAATGACTTACAGACAAGTTAGCTCCACTAGACTCCCTAAAGCTACCAGTTAATTTAACATTAAGGGTTTGAGAATTTCATTTAAAAATTGAAATTTCGAAATGTTATCGAATTTGTATCATCGATGTTTGCATCATTGCATAAACTTCAGTATTTTCTTGTTGTAAGAATATAAAAATTCAAAGGATGACCTTTACAATTTTTTCCCAAATCAATCGGAATCACTTTGACTTTGGTTGGCCGCTGATTTGTCGCGGTTCTCGTATGAGAAGGCATTGGTTACCCCTGTTCTACCAACTGCCTCCCTATTCCCACGCTTCTGCGTCTTCTCCCAACACTCGGAAACGAACTGCTTGATGACATCCCTTGCCCCATTCTTCCCAATCTTTCCGATTAGCACATTAACCCTCTCCTTTGAGTCGCCCCCTAACCACATGTCCTTCATTCTTCCATCCCGCTTCCCCATTACACTCCCCGTGAATCTTGTTCTTTTTAGACTGGTATTTTGGGCATTCTAGAAGAAAGTGTTCCAAGGTCTCCACCACGCCCACGTTACACATCTGGCACTCCTTTTGACTGTTTTTCTCAATTTTTCCCCTCACCTGCAGGGACCGCGACCTCTGCTTGAACAACAGTGACCCCCCCCCCCCCAAAGGTGCCATCAAGGTACTCTTCAAAACCAGGCTTCTCTTTATCACGCAGGCCACCCAAAGATCTCTTTGATATGCCCCCCCCCCCCCCTCTCGCCAATTACGGTTACAATCCTCCCTGACCCTTTCTCTAACGATCTTTTCACCCCGGTTTACCCCAACGTCAAGGTTCGAGATTTTCAATGGGTAGCTTTCTACTAGCTCCCTCACTTGGACCATCCACCCCGTCTTGATATTTGTGTTGAAAGTTCCCAGGAACATTACTTTACACCATCGGCTATCGGGGAGACTTACTATTAGTCTCTTTTGAAACCATTCAAAATAGGACAACAGCTTTTTCACCATGTTTTGATATTCAGTATTTTTCTGTTCTGTGACAACAGTGTGCGCATCGTGATGTATAATACAGGCACTGTACATTTCAGTAATATAAAAGTATTGGAGGTGAGATTTGCTATTTTTTTCCATGGGAAGAATAAAAACTTGCAATTTACGGTAAAAACGGAGTCGCTAAATAAAGAGTCAAAGTGAACGCTTCATGTTGGTGTCTGTGATACTGAAAGATATTCTTAATGTCGGATTATCTGTGGAGTATTTTCTTCTAATTAGCTTGCCAAAAAGCCAGGTTTTCTGGTGTTACTTTTAATAAACGAAAACAGACAGCTCCGAGAGCTGTCTGTTTTCGTTTATTAAAAATAACAAAAGGAAACCTGAGTTTTATTTTCTATTGCTGTTTTCTTAACAATTCCTTGCGTCTTACTTAATTAGACCTTCCTCGCTCGTCTACTAATTTCAAGGGAGATAACTTTATCGAATGTCGATTTCCATGACGATATAAGGGAGGGATGGAGATCTTGACAAGGATTCTGAAACATAGCAGTGTGAAACTTTCTGTAACACCAGTAAATGTGACATTCAAAGGTAGCTTGGTATAACAGAAATCACCGTACAGCACATGTCGTACGAAAGAGTTAATAAAAATGAATTGAGAAAACAAATATCGTTGCGCAGTATTTAAATATTGTGGAAGTAAATGTTTAGAATACAATAACACAAGAGAAGTCTTTGTAATATAACAAAAACAGTTTTCAGCTTTTAGTATTTATCGTGTTTCCATACAGCCTCGCCAATAACCCCCCCCCCCCCCCCCTCTCCATCTCTTGTTGCTTTAAATTTTCAAGAAGTAAGTCTGGTCTGGTTATTTGAATGAACGGTTTAAATGCTACACTTTCGGATGATGTCGATGTTTTACATATTTGATTCGACATTATAAGGCAATCAAAAGAATCATCCTAGTCAATATTATATACTAAATCTCTTTGTGTATAAAATTAAATATTCATAAAGTAATTCTGTTTGGCTTATTTAAACAGAAGGTTTAAAACCTGTGTTTTCTGTTTAATGTCGATTTTTTGAGTTTCTTCAAAATAATAAGTGTTTCAGAGGAGGTTAAAATTTTATTACATACTGTACAAAGTACTGAGAAGTCTTCACAACGAAGTGGTTTAGGGAGATCAATATATTTAAACATTGCGAAGAATTTTACCTGTGCTCTTTGTGAAGAATAGATCGTTAATTGTCGACACGCACCCTTAAAGTGTAAGCGTGATATTTTCTGGATAGAAAATTTGCCATGCTTGTTACGGGAATGGAACAGGGTGCCATTTGCGATGCTTTTGTATTTCGGATGGTGCCTTGTTTAATTCAAAGGGCGAGCTCTTAGTTTCTGAGACAGTATCTGCCGGATTGAAAGGGTTCTCTCCTTTTATCCTTGTCTACCAAACAAGGGTTACATGGATAAATACTAGTGCTGTAGGTTAACCGAAAGGGAACCGAGGTTTTTTAGTTTTTTTAAAAAACCGAAACCGAAATCGTCGTCATCCCGTAATCTAAGGATTTTCGTTTTTTTTAAATACTCTCTTGCTGCAGAAATTCACAGAATGTAGCCATCTCAGAGTAGTGAGAGTACCCAGACACTGCCATTGGCAGTGTCTGGGTACTCTCACTACTCTGGGAAGGCTACATTCTGTGAATTTCCGACATTTCAGTTTAGTTGTGTTTGCAGCTTTCCTCAAGTTGCGTGTAGGTGTCAGACCTCGAAAAATGGCCAAGCACAATAAAAGTTCTGTATATTTAGGTAATTATTATATTGGCCTTCCTGATTCTTCATGTATTATAGCTTATTTCGGGCATTCATTGAGTTTCACTCAATTTCACTACCATTCAGTTATGATTCCGGACATTAGAATGAGTTTTATTGAATTTTACTTGGCCTCGTGAACAAACCGAAAACCGAACCGAACCGAGGTTTTACTCCACCTGAAAAACCAAAACCGAAACCGAACAAGAAATTTAAAAACCTACAGCTCTAATAAATACCAATCGATTCAGTTTTAAGAGATTCTTCCAGTAGGGTATTACGCATAGCAATTTCGTTGATAGATCGTGCGAGACTCTTTAAGCAAAAAAAAAGATGAAATATTTTAATAAAAAGCAACCCCCCCCCCCCCCCAAAAAAAAAAAATAATAATAATAATAAGGATTACAGACTTCCTAAAATGTTTATTTCAAACATGCGTCAGATGCATTAAATCGAAATGACCTCTTTTATTCCAACTCACGCTTAAATCTCAGGTCCTTGAACATTTCATTCCAATTATGAATTATCCAAATCACAACATTGTCCTTTTTACACCACTAAAAAGAAATGCCACGTTCTCTTGTCGGGGGTTGCGTTGTATGTCGATGGCATTAACTGATGTATCACTCGAGAGTTTCAGTAAACTGGAGTCTGTAACCTTAATGTGTTATGTTCGTTGAGTAATCTTCCTTGGATCATCAAACGTTTATTTCATTCAAGCAGAAGCCCTTATAATCATTTGTATTTCAATCTCAATCTTCGCTACTATATTCTGTCCACCATTACATCAACGTTTTGTCGAACTAAGCCCAATTTACTCAACATCCACTAAATTGTACATTTTTCTTTCTACATGTCATCCACTTTCTTAACCTGTTGCCACATCCATTCACTTTCACATTACATTTATTGTTCTTCCACTCTCCCGCTCAAATCAAATTATAACTAGGACTGTCATGATTAATCAATTAATCGATTGTTGATCGATCACGGCGAAATCGATTAGAATTTTCGTTGTCGAATAATCAGTAAATTGTATCCCGCTTTAGACGTTTAATAATTAAAAGAAAATTTGATGAAAAAAAAACTATTGTTTCTAAAGGTAAAGAGTTAAGAACATCGATGTTAAACCCCAAGAAGCCGTTGGAAGCATTTGTCATTCAGGTACATTCATCAAAGCTTTGATGTTTTGAACTTTTGAACCGTCAGTGTAATAATCAAGACCGATCGGCAGTTGCGAAGTTCGCAACTGCCGATCGGTCTTGATTATTACACTGACGGTTCAAAAGTTCAGAACATCAAAGCTTTGAATGTGCCTAAAAGAGGATCGTCTTCGTTGTTTACCGGAGGTAGGTCAACTGACTAGAACTTTATTTTTATCGACTTCAGAGAAAGGGAGAGGGGGGGGGGGGGGGTCATCTGGATACGATTAATCGATTAGTATCGATTATTTATGACGATTAATCGATTTCTAAATTACAAGATCATGACAGCCCTAATTATAACCTCTCAAGCCTTACCAAATTTTAGTTAATCATCATGCCACACATGGTAAAATAGTTCAACCAGTTAGCGCTTCCACGAAATTCGGCTGCCAATCCTACTTCCTATCCTGGAAGATGTAGTAAATTGTCAAATACATGCCTGTCATATTGAACAAAGACAGGGTGTCAACCTCCGTTTACATACCGAGCAAGTTTTTTTTTTACAGATTTCGCATCCGTCCATTCCATTAGAAACAGGAAAGAAATGTCTTTATAAATCGGTATGTTTACTTCATAAGAACATTTTCAAATAGATGCATCATCGTATGCTCATGGACGTTAACACCCCATACTGTTCCACTTTTAATTTGATTTTTTTACAGCATGAATACTCCATAATATTAAGACAGTACCCAACATTCCGGAAAGGTGTAGGGTATTGCACTTAGAAAATGTCTTCACGGAATGTAATGTTGTGCCCCCGTGGACAATATATGTTAATGAGCTCAGTCTCCTCTTGATTTCTTTTTAGTACTTAACTTAAACAAATCCGGTCGTGGTAAATTTACTATCAAATGCTCAGCTTCAGCCCCGGAACAGAAATTGTGATACCCCCAACCCACTGACACCAGTGAATGAGGGTGGACTGATGAATGGTTGTGGGGATGAATGGTTGTGGGACGTGTATAATAGGTAGAGAATGAAACTATTTGGTCGTGAGGGGCAGTGGCTTAAGGGAAATAGAAGAAAAGGGTTAAATTTAGAGATAGTGAAGTAATGAACAGCACTGGAGGGAGAGAGAGATATATAGAGAGAGTGTGTGTGTGGATATGTGCGCTGTTTTGTAAAAGATATGTCCTATAAGGGTCAAATTACTTGTATACTTTTGAAAATCGTCCCCTGAGTTCCAAAGTGTTCTATGTGCCTACTGGCACATAGAACATATTGGAACTCAGGGAACGAAAGGTAATTGTCTACCTCTAGTTATCTCGTACAGCATATGTTAATAACTATACTACTCAAAGCTTGCTAAGTACTAAATATTTAACACATCATTGTGAAATTTGCTTGTGACATATTTGCGATATTTTTAGTGGATTTGATTGAGGAATGTATTGAGATGGTCCTCAGTGTTTACATTAGCTGTCTTGACAGTCATGGAAAGCATGTACCCTTTGATTTTCATGATGTTTTCGTGTACTGTCTACATGTACATGACATGTGTAGGGTATTCAATCTTCATTTCAACACAAACCCTTGTGATTTAATGATTGAATATGGCAAATGCAAATGTAAGAAGACATTTGTCTGAAGCAGAAATGTGGCGGGCTGTAGGGATGGTGGAGCAAAGGGCTACCCATCGTCAGGTTGGCGAAGCCCTTGATGTGCACCATACGGTGATCACCAGAGCTTGGGCAAAATTTCAGTAGTATGGCACACCAGTAAGACGGTATGGTGGTGACAGAGACAGGGCAACATCTTCAGCTGAAGACCGGTTTTTGATCATTCAGGCCCGTAGGGACCGCTTTGCCGCAGCAACCCAGCTTCGCAGTGACCTTCTGAATGCATCCGGGGTAAATGTTTCGACGCAGACTATCCGGGCAAGGTTGCACGAAGGTGGTCTCCGATCGAGAAGACCATGTATTCGCATTCCGCTGCCCCAGAACCACCGCAGGGCACGATATGAATGGGCCATGTACCACGTTGAATGGACCAGAGAAGATTGGTGGCCTGTCCGCTTTACAGATGAGTCAAAGCACTGCTGAGACCACACAGTTAGGCCTTCGAGTGTATGGAGAAGAGAAGACGGGTGATTCCATTCAGGCAACATTGCTGAGCATGACCGCTATGGTGGAGGTTCAGTCATAGTCTGGGGCGGCATCATCAGGGCTGAACGTGCAGAGCTCTGTGTCCTTGAACGTGATACATTGACTGCACAACGGTATATTGATGAGATCCTGGATGTCCACGTCAGATTGTATGCAGGTGCAGTGGGTGATAGATTCATTCTGATGGACGATAATGCCCGTCCTCATGTTGCCTATGTTGTCGGGGAGTACCGACAGACGGAGGGGATTAAGCGTATGGTAGCGCTGTAGGTTAACCGAAACCGAACCGAGGTTTTTAGTTTTTAAAAAAAAAACGAAACCGAAACCGTCGACATCCCGTAATCTAAGGTTTTTCGGGTTTTTTTTAAATATTCTCTGCTGCAGAAATTCACAGAATGTAGCCATCCCAGAAAAGTGAGAGTACCCAGACACTACTACTATGAGAAGACTACATTCTGTGAATTCCCGACATTACAGTTTAGTTGTGTTTGCAGCTTTCCTCAAATTGCGTGTAGGTGTCAGACCTCGAAAAATGGCCAAGCACAAGAAAAGTTCTGTATATTTAGGTAATTATTATATTGGCCTTCCTGATTCTTCATGTATTATAGCTTATTTCGGGCATTCATTGAGTTTCACTCAATTTCACTACCATTCAGTCATGACTCCGGACATTAGAATGAGTTTTATTGAATTTTACTTGGCCTCATGAACAAACCGAAAACCGAACCGAACCGAGGTTTTACTCCTCCTGAAAAACCAAACCCGAAACCGAACAAGAAATTTAAAAACCTACAGCTCTAGCGTATGGACTGGCCAGCAAGATTTCCTGACCTCAATCCAATCGAACATGTCTGGAATGAGTTGCAGCTTGCAATTTCAGACCGTCCAGTCCAGCCACGAAGTGTTCAGGAGCTTGGTGCCATGCTGGTCCAAAATTGGAACAACACCCACAGAGGACCACCAGGGACCTGACTGGGGGGGGGGGGGGGGGGGGGAATGGGGGGGGGGGCATAGAAAGGCGTTGTCAAGCTGTAATTAAAAGTAATGGGTCTCATACTTGATATTATTGAACCCATTTCAGTTCGCTCGGTCAACCTTTTGGCAATTTGAAAAATTTCCTCTTTTACCAATAATATCTATTTTCCATGGTTATCGTATTCAAAAGCTAAAAAATAATGTCAAACAGAAATAAAATCTTAATTTCTGTACTTAAATCATTAAAGATATAATTAAACAAAAACAATATTTCAACTAAAACGTAAAACAGATAGTTGGATATACTTGGTGCTTAGCAAAGTTTGAGAAGTATATATATTTACTCACTTACTTACCCTTAAATGCTGTGGAACTTTTATTTTCTACTATTATACTATTGGTGTGCATATTCAACGTTACGCGATACAGTAAAATATGTCCCAGTGGAAACCCAGGAAAGTGGAGCAGTGCTTGTTTACTGTGGTAAACAAGCTCTGATCAACTTGTAAAATAGGGCCCAAGTCCTCTAAAATGGTCAACTTGACTTTATCTTCTTGTTGCGGTCACGATAAATAAAAAAATAATTAAAAATAAATAAATAAATAATAAATAAATAAATAAATAAATAAATAAATAAATAAATAATTACGCGTCTGAGTGACGCTGTGACATAAATGAAATGCTTCGATAAAAAAACAGTGTTAAGCAAGAAAGTTATCAAACCACCGAAGTTTAATTTCCAGCTTCATTCATTTAATTCAAGTTTAGGCATTGAAAAATACAGATCACAACTCATGTGGAATACTGGAAGCGGGGGGGGGGGGGGGGGGGGGGGGGGGGGGGGCAGGTAACAATCAACGTCTCTCGGAGAAGTTTTTCTTGCATTTCACGCGCGCCTTTGGCGCCGTGAAATGCACGAAAAACTCCACCATGGACCGTTGATTCCAGTCTTCCCTACAACACACTCATTCTGTTCTGTCTTAACCCTTTGAACACCAGAGTCCGTTTTTTTCCGGTCGGGTCATAAGCTACGTCAAAATGCCATTAAGGGGGATGGCTACAACGTAAATGCGTGGTGCAGACCAATCAATATTTTCAACGTGCAGCCCTAAGGCTGCAAGTTGAAAATATTAATTGGGGCTAACCCCAAATAATAAATATGGACTCTTCCAATTGCTGCCATTGAACTGACATGGAATATACCACCAGGGTTGAAAGGGTTAATGTTCATACTTAGTGCATATATTGGAATTTAACAATCTCTTCCAATTAAGAGTTCTCCAAACCCGGAGCGAAATTTAAACACAAGAAAATAACTTTTGAAAGGAGCAAGGTGGCTCAGTGGTTACGGCATTGGACTTCAAACCGAAAAGTCCATGGTTCGATCCACGCCAGGGGTAATTGCGTTGTGTCCTTGTGCAAGGCACTTTATCCCGAGTGACCACGTGGGGCATAGTAGCATTGCGTATAAAGGAGTACTGCACCTCGATGGTGATCTTGTCTTCAACCAATGCTAACCCTGCTTGTGTGGAGTTGGTATGTTAGGGATCAGACAGTTGCTCGCTACATCCACCTGTAAAACTGCCCGGCACGGGGTGACCCTGGCTGTCGATAGTGTCGTTAAACCCTCAAAAATAAATAAATGTTTTTGGGGAAAAAATCAACGAAATGCAAGTAGATGTTACTGTCTGTTCTGTTTCGAGACAAATTGAGTAAAGTTAGAGCGGATAACGAAATTATATCACGAATGAAATTGAAAGATAGCGGGGTGGGGGAGGAGGTCATGAAAAATTGCAGGAAGGTGCCTTTTGCATCTGCCCATATTCAGGACTCACCACACCCTGGCCAGGAGAGGGGGGATGCGTGAACAGAGGTGAACATTTTCTTTTGCACATTTGTTGACCAACCCACCCTTTCCTGCATATTTTGTCCATGATATTTTGGGACCCATCCCTCTTTTCATACACGTTTATATACAAAACTTCTGAACTCGCAAAATTTATGTCCCGCTAAAGCTTTGTTGACAAAAATGTCTGCACAAGTTCCTTCTTGTTCGGCAGATTATTCCAGCAAATGCCGGCATATCAACCCTGTATAATGTGACAGGTCTGCATAGCAGGGTTACGATCAAAAATACTTTTTTTGTTTTTGTTGAAATAAAAAATTAATATTTTCAATTTTTGTATTTTGAAAAATCAGTCCCATCTAGCTATTTTGAGTCATTGGACAGTATTTTATATACTATCCTTCATTTTAAAGAATGTTCCATAAAAAAATCGAATGTGAGGAATTATGTTGTGAATGGATATTTTAGTCGTTTTTAGGAGAAAATTATCGGACAATTTTTTTTGCGTTCAATATTAGACACCCCACCCCATTCTCAAGTCCGTTTCTGGTGACATTCGTCAATATTTTCCATATTAAGGGGGAGTAACCTTTGTTAATAATGCTTCTAAACGGGTGTTTAAAAGTCATTTTGTTACTGTTTGGGACACGAAAGATGCCGTAACAGTAAAATGGAGCAAAACGCATTAACTGTTTACGCACATGCCTTTTTATGCTTGACCACCCACCCATTCCCACCTATGTGTTCACAGTTTTTTTCCCCGACCCCCTTGTCCTGACCTATAAAAGAACATTGCACTTGACTTTTAGGGACCAACCCTCAAATTTCACTGAAATATGTTGTAGTCAGTTCGTACCCTTGGAGAATGATTCACATCAACCGACATGACAGTCATACATGGAAAGCACGGAGATACATGATTATCTTTGAAAACTTTCTATCAATGGGAGTCCATCTACTGTCGTTGCTAATGATGGCATTACACTCATCCAGGACTTTGTATTTTGCAACCATTGTTGCAACAGTCTTGGTTGAGTGAAGAAAAAGCATCCCATTATTAGCGACTGATCAACCTATTAATCTTATCTTCATAATTTCTGAACCAGTCTTGATCGGTCCATCAACCCATGCTTCAACTGAAAGTGCCAACTAATAAAATTGTGATCGTCAACCTGGATAGAGCTGGGTGTTTTTTTTGTTGTTGGTGGGTGGGGGGGGGGGGGGGGGGGGGGGGGTTCTGGTTCGGTTTCGGTTTTTGCAGAAAACTAAAAACCCGAACTGAAAGACTGTGAAAAAACAGATGAATGTGTCATGACGGGAGAGGTAGGTCGGGCGCTACTATAACTGTATGTACAAGTGCACATGTCACAAAAATTAAAGATCACTCACCACTCACTCACTCACTCACTCACTCACTCACTCACTCACTCACTCACTCACTCACTCACTCACTCACTTACTCACTCACTCAAACCCGCCCACCCAAAAAATTCCACCCACCCACAAAACTACCAATCCAAAAACCCACCCACCCACGAACCCACCCACCCATTCACCCAACAATCCAAACCCAGCCACCCAAAACTCACCCACCCACCAACCCCCACCCACCCACCCACCTACCCAAAACCCACCCACCCACCCACCCACCCAAAACCCACCCACCCACCCACGGTAAACTGTCTGTCCGCCCCGGCCGCCCAGACCAAGGTAAACCGTCCACACGCACGCCCAGTCACCCGCCGGATACCCACCGCAAAACAACCAAAAGGCACCACCCGCCGCCCTCCAACCCGCACGATCGATCGCTCAAGACTATACATCACCAATAAGAATGAGGACACCACAACAGACAGTTTCTACTTCAGTCTTCTTTCATGTAGCATACGTACAGCTCGCATTCTGAAAAGTTTTCCGTGTCAAAATATTACTTGTGCATAGTTGCTTTGTTGTTAATTTCTCAGTTTTCTATTACGTTGCTAATAGTACTTTATTTGTGTTCACGTCTAAGCCACGTTTTCTTATATGGGGTGGGAATCACCATTCCTTACCCGTACTGCATATAATCTGTTTTATTATCAAAGAATTTTTCGACATTCCTGAGATCTGTGTGTTGTCATTTCCAGGACTCTTCATTTTCTTCGTTTGATGTTTCGGGTAAGTTATCCTCGAATTACTCGTGTGCTGGTATGCACAACTCGGCCAGCATGCATCTGCTATTTTTTGCACGCTTGACAACTAACTAACTTTCGTCCAACACTTATTATGGGAAAAACTAGGAGGCGACGTCCAAAGACAGTTTCGCCAATCAGTTCGGTTGGGTCGTGTTCGTCTGTGGACTATTTAAGCAGGGCTTATTTTGCCCTGTCGTCATCGGAAGTGTCTTCGGGATTTCCCATTTCGACAATCACAAATGTGGTCAATATAGACAATGAGCATGGTCTTCATCTTCCAGTCTCGGATACTTTTCAGCACACACCTACAGTCCCAGGGCCTTCAGTTTCTCTTCCATGGGCCTCTGACTCACTCTTACTGCCTACTTCCCGTCGTGTATCCTTTTATGCAACGCAATCAAACTCCGTTCACTCCATGGAGAGTTGACCACCTAATGTCTCGACAGTGCCGGATCGTTCACACGGAGATACTTACAGACCACACATATCGGGCCTGCAGTGCCCTTTCCAGATGCTACTGATTCACGCTTGCCGCCTACTTCCCGTAGTGCGTCTTTATATGCAGCGCAATCAAACTCATTGCAACACGAGCTCGCAAGCAAATCTGCAAATCAACCAACTGGTCAAGCAGAATGAGACTTTCATTGCTAAACTTTGTGGCACATCGGCCCCTTTCGTACCGGGTTCCCTTGGTAGCTTTCCGTCACCTGCTTCTCCACATGTCGGCCTGGCTACATCTGTTCCTAGCCATGGCGGCCGGGATGGATATGTTGTGAATTGATATTTTAGTCGACTTTTAGGAGAAAATTGTCGGACATGCGAACCAAATGTTCCAAACATTGGGCTCCATCAATCTCTCTGTCCTCCAGTTTGCTTTAGCCGGGCACCCCAAAACAAGTTTCACCTCCTATCTTCTTTCAGGGTTACGGGAAGGCTTTCATGCTGGTGTTCAGCATCCTCCCTCTTACTCCTTCTCTCATTGTGAAACACTTGCGGTCTGCTTTGGACAACCCCGAAGCAGTTGCTGCGCTTCTAGACTCCGAATTGTGGACTGGTTTCCTCTTCGGTCCGTTTGAACGCCCGTCGTTTATGGTTTATCTTATTACCCAGTCGGCATTGCTACAAGAAAGTTTTCTGGCAAGCAGCGGCACATCCTTGACCTCTTAGCGTCACATGCCTCTTCCTCTTCAGTCTCTGTCAATTCCTTGATCGATAAAGGTGTATTTTCCCTGAATTATATGTCACTCGGTCATGCGATCCAAATGATCCAAACTTTAGGCTCAAACTCTTGGTTGTGCAAAACAGTCATCAACTTCTTCGCATTCAATTACTTCAGACATGACTTCTTAGATACAGTGTTTTCCCTCCCCAATCTCATCACGGCTTCAGTTGACGTTCCTCTGTCCAGTCTCCCAGGTATTGATCCCACCATCTCCCCTTCTCTCGGATAGGATATTTTGGCGGGTAAGGATGTTAATTTCGCACGGCTCGTTATGCCTCCGCTTGAGCATTCCAAACCAATGGAGCAATGTGATGGTCGCCTGTCCAAACACTTGTACGTTCCTGAAATTGTTCGGGCTTTTGGTAAGAACAAAACGATTATTTGCGAGGTTTTCCCAAATCACCGTGACGAGCTTGAAAGTTTCCTTAATGATGTGTTATCCATTTCAGCTCAATATGGGGTCGCCTTTTATTCCTGCCATCTGCTGTTGCTTGCATGACCAGGGGCAACAAGGTGAATTGGGCGGTGCGCTTCACCAACCTTTCTGCTCTGTTTTCGCTGTCCATATCAGCCACGCCTGCTACTCGTGGAACAGCTCCGATCATAGTTCTAACTTCTGTCCGTTGAATTCCTCATCTCGTTCCTCCAATTCCTTTCGGCGTCCCAACGATACAGCTAGTACAGCCTCTTCCTCTCCTAAAGAGATTAGCCTCCAGTTCCACTGCGTTCAGGGCTTTAGTTTTGTTCCAACTTTTCGAAACCTCCATTCTTGCCTGAACTGCAAGGATTCTCACCCCCGTACAGCCTGTCCTGAGCTATCATCTCTATCAGCAGCTCTCCCTCTAGGTGCTTCAGTCAAACCTAAATGACTCATGTCACAGCTTGATTATTCACACTACGTTCCCCAGTCTATTTCCACCTCCATCAATCTCTCTGCCCTCCAGTTAGCTTCAGCCGGACACCCCAATACAAGTTTCACCTCCTATCTTCTTCCAGGGTCACAGGAAGGCTTTTATACTGGTGTTCAGCATCCTCCTTCCTACTCCTCTCATTGTGAAACACTTACGGTCTGCGTTGGACAACCCCGAATCAGTTGCTGCTCTTCTGGTGTCTGAATAGAGGACTGGCTTCCTCTTGGGCCCGTTTGAACGCCCGCCGTTTACGGTTTATCTTATTACCCAGTCGGCATTGCTACAGGAAAGTTTTCTGGCAAGCAGAGGCACATCCTTGACCTCTCAGCGTCACGTGCCTCTTCCTCTTTAGTTTCTATCAATTCCTTGATCGATAAAGGTGTATTTTCCCTGAATTATGTGCCACTCGGTCATGCGATCCAAATGATCCAAACATTATAGGCTCAAACTATTGGTTGTGCAAGATAGTCATCAAGTCCGCTTTCACGCTATTACCCATCCATCCTCATCTCTGGTATTTGTTTGGCGTTCAGTGGAAGGATAAATATTACTTTTTTTCCAGATTGGCTTTCGGCTGCAGTTCGTTTTTCCGTTTATTTGACACACTGTTTCACGCTGTGTGTTAGATTACACGGGAACATTTTAATATCCCCAATATTTTGCATTTTTTGGATGATTTTTGTCATTTATTTCGGACACCGGTGTCCCACACTCCGCTAGGCGTTCCCTGCTTCATCTTTTTGATTACCTTGGCATCCCTCTCTCAACTGACAAATCAGAAGGCCTATCACAATGTTTGGAATATTTAAGCATCCTTTGGATACCGACAAGATGGAAAGTCGCCTCCCAGTCGATAAACTGGCCCGCATTACCCAGCTGGTCCATTCCTTCCTTCTCCAACGGACAAGTACCAAGCGGGAGCTCTTGAGCCTCTTCGGTCACCTGAGTTTTGCCTCACGGGTTGCCCTACCTGGCCGGTCCTTTATTTCATATCTCACTTCCTTGGCTTCTTCGGTCTCTCAGCTATGGCATCATGCCAATATTTTCGCCTCTTGCTGTCAAGAACTGCATATGTGGCATGGTTTTCTGTCTTCGTGGGACGGAGTCTCCTTTTATCTAAATTCACGGTCCATTTCTTCAGATGACCTGATCCTTGTTCACCGACGCTAGCTGGAGGATTGGGTTCGGGGGTTATTTCGACCCTCATTGGTTTCAGTCTGAGTGGTCGGCAACACTGGCGTCTTTGACTGCTTCCAATTGTTCCATGATCGAACTTTACCCCATAGTGGTATGATCTGGATCCACCTGTGGGCCAAAAAACATATTGTTTTCATTTGCGACAGTGAGGCCGCAGTTCAGATTCTGCACAAGGGCCGGTCACGGGTTCCCATCATCATGACATTAATGCACCGTCTGCTTTGGTGCGCCTTGTGCCATTCTTTCATGTTTTATTCCTTACATATCGCGGGTCATCACAACAACATAGCTGACAGCCTTTCCCGTTCTAATTTGCAGGAGTTCCGTTGCTGGGCCTCAGAAGCCGATCTTCAGCCACGGAAGTGTCCTCCATGGGACGACGTTATAGCCGCCTGACAACAATTCTCCATTCTCTATGGACAGGGACGGCGGAACGATTTTCAAAGTTGGGGGGGGGGGGGGGCGATGGATGGTCGTCGGTATGATGGGCCGACCATGGTTTGGGCCGTGGAACGAAACTTTTAATTTCCAGGGTCCCAAAACCCCTATTTCCATGCATCTGAGCGGATATTTTGAGATTTTCAGGAGATGTATTTGAAAGATTTCACACTTTGAGAGCCGTTAAAAAAACGTCGGTAAAGCATACAAGTGAGGTCTATTTATCAGCTTTGGTCGTAACGACCAAAGCTTATAAATAGACCTCACCTATATGCTTTACCAGACGTTAACATCCATTATACTGTCTGTGGATTATCTTGTCTGGGGTGGATTTTGGTACTTGTATGTCTGCAAGATTACGATCTATTTCAGTTAGCTTAGACTGTATACATTTTAGGTTTGCTGCCACTTCCTGCAAAAAATGATCCGAAATCCATCGAAACTGAACCAGTACGAGAGAAACATAGCTGGCGAAAATATGGGGAAGGCTCTGGATCCGCCCCTTGTTTCAACAGTCATTGGTTGTATTAAACTATATGCATACAAAACAACATGGCCCGGTTCCGCCGCCCCTGGTGAAATAGTTCCCTTACCACCCAGACACGCCGTCAGTATGCCATCGGATTGGATTGGTTGCTTCGATTGGCCGCCTTGTATCATCTTCCCAGATATGACTCTTCCCGTTTCCTGAACTCTCTGTTCTGTCATTGCTACATTTCCTCGTGTTTTGACACACTGAGCTTCCCTTGGCCTCATAATAGTTATTCAAGAATTTTTTTGGCAAGTGTTGTCTGCTTTTCATGTTTAGGTAAAGGGTTGAAAAAGCAAAAAAAATAAAAAACAATGAAGTCCCCATTCCACTCACGGCAAAGTGTCTTCGTTTACGCGCACGGATACATGATACAATTGTTGATTGCATAATTCACTTGTGAAGTTATCGTTTACAATCAAACCCGGAAATCCCAGTAAATCACACTTTGGAAAATAATAAGGATTTTACCACGTTGAGATCTTGAAGTGTTGTTTACTATATATTCTTTTCACACAGAAAACCTGAACCGAAACCGAGGTTGTTTTCTGAAACCGAACGGAAACCGAATCTGAAAAAATCAAAACCTACCAGCTCTGGGCCCAGTGGCTAGCTAACGAGTTTCATAAATAAGTTAACCCTACATCCACATACGTCCGTAGAATAAAATTATCACTCATTTTCCTCTCCAGTTTAGGTATATTTGTGCTCGCCGACTGCCAACTTTGATTTACCCAAAGTTTTATGCATAGCTTTCTGGATGGGTTAAACAGATTTTTGTGTCTTTAGGCACAGTTGGGTTGTACCAGTGTTTAAATTAAATATTGATATATATATATATATATATATATATATATATATATATATATATATATATATATATAGACGTGTATACGGCCTCGCTCCAAAGAGGGGTCATAACCTATATTTTTGATACAAAAAATGAAAAAAATCATGAAAAGTAATTGGCAATTTTTGTGAATAGCGCTGGCCGGTTTTGGCTGTTACGTTGGGCAAAGGGTTAAATATGACTGTATCTCGTCATATCCAAAATACGAGTTAGTCATATCGAACACACGTCATGTGGTGATCACAAGGCGGAATGTTTTGAAATCCTTTGTTGGCACATTTCTGAACCATGAAATTCTCCCAAAGTAGTCCTAATACGAAAAACTGGTGAATTCCATTGGAAATCATTTTCTATGCATTTTGTTGTGAAAACTGTTACTGTTTTATTTAAGGGGACGTCCAACCTAACTTTGGTCAAATTTCATGTAACTTTCTTTCAAGTCTAAAAAAGGCCCAAAATGAATAACCCCAATAAATTATATACCAAAATGCTTGGAATGAAACATAGAACATGTGGACACTGAAATTTGCCATTGAACTGCTGCCATGTGTAAATAGCACCACCTGAAAGTCTGCTATGGCATAAGTAAGAGAACAAAATTTTTACAATAAAATACCTCAAAATAAAATAACAACTGTATTCTATAAACATTTAAGTACATACTCGAAGAAATCTTTTCCTAATTCATGAAAGTAATGAAGATTGAGACCAAATGTTATAAGTGGAGTGCTCACTGATTGAAGGCAGACATTTTCTTTTGTTTATGTTTTGATTTGGGGAGTTCAACAAAGGTCAACTTGAAGGAGTCCAGCAGAAGAAGTATGGAAGGACAAAAGAGTGTCTCCCAATATCAAGATGTATGTGTTACTGTAATGGTTTGGAAAGAAAATATGATATTCTCCTATGTAGAATGCACTGCAAAGTCATACATTGTAGTTGAATAAATATATTTACAAACCCCTTGCACTGTAACCACTTTTATCCCATGCATCAATTTGATAGTGATTAAATTGTTAAATTTGTCTGGTTTATCAATAAGTATATTAGCTTTGTTTAACTCTTGGACACCAATACACTCATGATATCTGTTGAAGAAGAAATAAGGGTAACTGTAACCTGTCACTGCAATAAACCATCTAATGTACTTAAAAGTACATTGTTATTCAAAAAACATCAAATCAACCTTACATAACCATTATTGCATGTACTTTCCCCAAGGAGGCTTACTGACATATTGAGATCAGAAGGGCACATCCAGAGGGACTCACATATTTTTTTCAAGAACGCAGTACACAAAGCAATCCCCAAAAGATGACAAGTGAGCTCCATTTGACACAGAAATTTTTTTTTTTTTTTTTTTTTTGGGGGGGGGGGGGACTCTCTTCCTTGTATGACTCTACCTCCGGCACTCAAGGCATATGCCTTTTTTCTCAAAGTTTAACTCTTTTTTCTTTTTGAAGATCCTGGCCACACATGTTCCAAACACTATCAGACAGGTAAACCTCCAAATAAGTGTATCTGCAAAAATCATGTTACATTGCAAAACATTCTTTTTAGAGTTTTAGTTCTGGACCTTTCATGCTTCTTACTTCCAACTATAACACTTAATTTATCGATTAATGGGTGAATAGAAAAGTCCTGCCATAATCAACATTTTGAGTTCCATAAGCCTTCAAAACAGCTCCAATAAAAGTGTCAAACATCAGATTGGTGGCTTTATGCAGAATATTCATTAGGTTTTTGCTTGATAAGTAATAGGAACAAAATCTTCACAAGAAAATTCTGTAGCAATACAATTGAGGGTATTAGCAGGCACTCTGCAACAAATTGTAACAAATCAACTAGTTATAAACAAAATTTTCTAACTCAAAAGAGTGAAAAAGTACCACAACTCTGAAAAAATGTGGGAAGAAACACATGCTACAGCAGCTACACAGGTATTGTTTCTCCATGATGCTCGATCACAAAACCAAATATCCTTCAAATTGGAGTAGCAATGGTTGAGATACAAGAAGGAATGTTGGTACATGCAATGATGAATGGGTAAGACTAAGATTAAGAGGACAGGGGGTCACCACTGCACGGCCCTAGATGCACCTTTGATTTTCCAACTTTCACTAAGTTCCAGGTCTGGGGCATAATAATCGCAACACACCCAACTTATCAGTTCATAATTTCAGTAAAATAAAAGAAATTATCAATTTGAATTAAATAATAGATGATGTAAAAATATTTGGCTTCCTTCGCCTTCTCGTACTATTTAATTACCACAAACAATATCAGTTTGATGCTGACAAACGAAACTGAACGCATGTGGTTTGATTAAAAAGTAACTCGGCATGAATAATGAAGAAATTGCGAATATTTCGTGTATTTCATTTATTTAAAAGCCAATTGCAGCTAATATTGACCGTGCATTCGATAATTCGTTTCGGTTTTGACCACACGGCCACGCGGTTATGTTTATTGTGATATGCAAATTGAGGGATGGTTTCCCGTGAAGGAGATTTGTCACATTTGTCAGTGTAAAACGATCATAAAAGACACTGATCGACGCTTGTATTACTATGGTTGGTTGGAAGAAAAAACTAAATTCTCAGCATCGTTCAAGCGCACCTTATTTAAAAGCACGAATGCATCATTTTCAACCCATCTTCAATCGGTCCTTTGCAGACATCAAACATACCCGCCTTCAAATTCCATGGTTACTGGGACGTAAATAATTTCGCAGCGACAGGGGGAAATTAACACGCTCAATATAGTTCCAGGTCACTTGGAATATACTTCGTGAAAAAGTGATTTCTGAAGCATTCTGCTTACTTTGTTATGAATATTGCCTTATTTTATGTGTATCGTCCCGATTTTATACACTCGAATATTTTTTTTACAAGTGGTTCATGTTGTCTTTCTAGTGCGCAATAATTCAGATTTTTTGTCAACAAAAAAGTTCAGACGGCCTGTAAACACGAGAGGGAATTTCGAACCATATTTTGCAGTTATGACATTAACAGCTCAAGTACTTGCTGTCACCTGTTTGCAAATACGCTCATACATTGTCTCGAAGAAATAAAGGGCGTGATCACGTCCTTGCATTCTTACGATTGCCCAAATTGAGTATTTCTGCAAGAACCACATCGTAATCACATGACCGGAAAAACATCGTTGAAACATGGCCACATCCGGAACATCAAAAATTTGTGTTGGTGTTATTACATTCAAACGTCAAAACCCACCAGAGTGTGTGTCAAAAAAATGCTTTCTCCGAGTCTGTAGTATGTTATCATTATATTGAGGACAAGGCTTTCGAATTACCGATTATTTTGTGGTTTTACCGGTTCGTTACTTATGCCATTTGCAAATTAATCTTCTTCAAAATCATAAAATTCACTTTTTTTCCTGAAAAAAAAATATATGTACCTTTTCTATGCACTTTACTCATTATTTTGATATATAATTTGCCTTTCCTTACTTCTCTTATCTGTTTCTGAGGCATTGGGAAAAATGTCAAAAAATTGACCAAAGTTAGGTTGGACGACCCCTTAATGATCCTTTCAGAGATTTCATGTTTCGATATTTCAATAAGCTTCTTTGTCTACTTGCAGGCCTGTGTCCAAATACGGTAGCACACGTGACCTCTAAATATGACATCAATACTGTCAAGAGGCAATATGGCCATTCCCTTGAAGAACAAAAGGAAACCAATGTGAATATTTAGTTTAGTCATGAAAGCTGCTGCCAACTCGACTTGTCCGATACCATAGCCTTATTTTTGGATATCAGAGGTAACTTCTCCCAAAGACCACAGATATTTTTATATAACTTGTCTCCATTTACAACTCTCACCGAAATACATTTGCAGACTTTTGGTAATTACTGGAGACGATTTCTGAGAATTTAGTTGTAGAAGTGTATTTGAACGGGTTCTATACAACACAGCTGCATTTGTATAATATGTCGTATTTCTCAGAGATTAGTCATTCATCACGGAGTTTTGCCTGAAATATGTTAGTGTTACCTGGCTATAGTCTTAAGAGGGGCAATTCAAACGTTTGGACTTAGCGTATATCCCCCTATCAAGGTTTTCTCCCCCTGCAAATCTCGTCACAATTGAAATATGGGGTGTTCATTGCCGATTCCACAAAGTAGCTCATTGTGAAGAACCCCATTGAATATGTAACGTATGGAATATGCACGTGCAAACGGCATCTTGAATTTATTTTGTTCTGATGTGCCGCCTGCCATATTTGTCGTTCATTTTCGTCACTCGTCTCGCCAAAATATATTCATAAAATATTTAGATCGTGCTGCCCGCTGACTCTGCGACCGACGACCGCCTAGTCTTTATCTAGTCACTCCTAATGGGCGAATCGCAACTGATATCACGTCATAATTGGGGGCGCGGTGGCTCAGTTGGTAGAGGTGCAGGCCGCAAGCCGAGAGGTCCTCGGTTCGAATCCCACCTGCGGCAACCGCGTTGTGTCCTTGGGCAAGACACTTCACCCCGATTGCCTACTTGGGGGGCACGATGACGCTGTGTACTGAGGCGTACTGCACGTCGATGGTGCGCATGTCTTCAACCGATCTAACCCTGCCGGTGCTGCGGTGCAGAGTTCAGAGTTACGATGTTGGAGAGCTGACAGCTGCTCGTCGTTGCTCGGTGGTTCTCTCCGGGTACTCCGGCTTCCTCCACCCGTAAAACTGTCACGGTCACGATTAGCCATTGTGCATAAGTATGTGACCTTAAACACCAATAAATAAATAAATAAATCACGTCATAATTGAACATCGAAATATAAGCAGCTTTGTTTGACTTGCAATTTGATAACTTCTCCGCCAAGCCGCCTTAAGTTAATATTTGTTTGAAACGGTGTCATTAAGGTGCACATGGTCCACGTGGCAAACAGCGAGAGGAAGATAGCCGATATTTTAATTTTTTTATGTTATGCAAGGTAAACGTTTGATTTACTACATGCTACACTTTAATTTTGTACATGATAAACTTTTGATTTACAACATCCGAAATCTTAATTTACGACATCAAAAACTTTAAGACTTTGTTACCCTAAATTTCAACCAAAAATTACAGTGTCAAAACACACAAATGAAACACTTTGGATGTTGATGCTGCATATCTGTTGGATCACTGTAATTTCATTAAGTTGCTATACAGGTAATAGAATTTTGTTTATTTTGAAATTTCCACCTGTCATATTCCTTAAATTCAAATTAAATATACACAAATTATACATCAAAATGAAGATTCAGATGTATAGAACACGAAACACGTGTGTAATCAACTCATAGAGTTGACAGCAGGCACCACTGGTTCCTGGAAGTCTGTTATCGTATTCGTACCAGAACTGATAACAAAATAATATTTCACGAGAACAACTTGTGGCCAAATGTGCTTTACATATCCAAGAACAAAGCCTGGGTATCCAAAATCATCAAAACATAGCGACAGAGCTGCATGGGGGTAAATTCCAAAACCTTCGCTTTTGTTTACATTTAAATGAACTTTCGATTTCCAGTCAACGTCATCGGACGGAAAAAAAGCATCGATATGCAACGCGTCTAAAATCAAATAATGAGAAAGATCGCCTTTATACAGCATACTATTATTAGTCTGTGTGAAACACACAGACTATTGTTTTTTTGTCTTCTTCTTCTTCTTCTTCTTCTTCTTCTTCTTCTTCTCCTGTCTTCTGTCTTCTCATCACTTTTTTGTCCGCAAGATAACTCGAATACGAATTACCCTATCTCGTTGATTTTTGGCATGCTGATAGACAGCCACAAGTTCTCGGCCACCTATGTTTTTTTCAGATTCCTGGGGTATCAGGGGTGTTTGTAGGGGTGTTTTGAAAGTGGGTCACGCCCATATCTCAGGCGTGGTACGACCTACAAACCTGGGACCAACACCAGATGAGTCGACACCCAATAGAGGTTCAAAATATGGGTCAAGGTCACGGAGGTCATCTAGGGGTCATTGAGTGCATTTTTCAGAATTGCTGGAAATCACATTTTTTGATCCCCTAAAGTATTCCTGACATACACACATGCATTTTGACATAAAAAAGTGGGCGTGGCCAAAAATTTTGAAAGTGGGTCATGCCCATATCTCAGGTGTGGTATGACGTATGGACCTGGGATCAACACCAAATGAGGCGACACTTGATGGAGATTCAAAATATGGGTCAAGGTCACAGAGGTCACTTAGGGGTCATTGAGTGCATTTTTCAGATTTGCTTGAAATCACATTTTTTGACCCCCTAAAGTATTCCTGACGTACACGCATTCATTTTGACGTAAAAAAGTGGGCAGGCCAAATTTTTGGAAAGTGGGTAACGCCCATATTTCAAGCGTGGCATGACCTACGGACATGGGACCAACACCAAATGAGTCGACACTCGATGGAGGTTCAAAATATGGGTCACGGTCACGGAGGTCACCTAGGGGTCATTGAGTGCATTTTTCAGAATTGCTGGAAATCACATTTTTGACCCCTAAAGTATTCCCGACGTACACACATGCATTTTGACATAAAAAAGTGGGCGTGGCCAAAAATTTTGAGACTGGGTCACGCCCATATCTCAGGCGTGGTATGACGTATGGACCTGGGACCAACACCAAATGAGTCGATACTTGATGGAGGTTCAATATATGGGTCAAGGTCACAGAGGTCACCTAGGGGTCATTGAGTGCAATTTTCAGAATTGCTGGAAATCACATTTTTTGACCCCCTAAAGTACTCCTGACTTACACACATGCATTTTTACATAAAAAAGTGGACGTGGCCAAAATTTTTGAAAGTGGGTCACGCCCATATCTCAGGCGTGTTATGACCTACAGACCTGGGACCAACACCAACTGAGTTGACACTTTATGGAGATTCAAAATATGGGTCAAGGTCACAGAGGTCACCTAGGGGTCATTGAGTGCATTTTTCAGAATTGCTGGAAATCACATTTTTTGATCCCCTAAAGTATTCCTGACATACACACATGCATTTTAACGTAAAAAAAGTGGGCGTGGCCAAAAATTTTGAAAGTAGGTCATGCCCATATCTCAAGCGTGGTTTGACCTACGGACCTGGGACCAACACCAAATGAGTCTACACTCGATGGAGGTTCAAAATATGTGTCAAGGTCACGGATGTCACCTAAGGGTCATTGAGTGCATTTTTCATAATTGCTGGAAATCACATTTTTTGCCCCCAAAGTATTCCTGAGATTCATACATGCATTTTTACGTTAAAAAAGTGGGCGTGGCCAAAAAATTTGAAAGTGGGTCACGCTCATATCTCAAGCATGGCATGATGAATGGACCTGGTACTAACACCAGATGAGTCGACACTTGATGGAGAGTCAAAATATGGGTCAGGGTCTAGAAAGTCACCTAGGGGTCATTAAGTGCATTTTTCATAATTGCTGGAAATCACATTTTTTGACTCCCAAAGCATTCCTGAGGTCCATACATGCATTTTTGTGTTAAAAAGTGGGTGTAGACAACATTTTTCAAAGTGGATCATGCTCATATCTCAATCGTGGTATGATGAATGGACCTGGAACTAGCACCAAATGAGTCGACACTTGATGGAAATTCAAAATATGGGTCAAGGTCACGGAGGTCACCTAGGGGTCCGCCTGAAAGAGGTCACCAAAGTCATCAAGTGCGTATTATTCAGAAATACTGGGAAATGAATTTTTGTACACCTTAATGCATTTCTAAAGTTTATGAACGTATTTTATCACCCAAATTAGTGGGCAGAGCCAAAAATGGCCATTTCTGATTCGAGTATCGAACCCTTTGAATGCTGGTCACATATATGCCTTTTCTGGTTTCTTATAAATAATTGTTCTGATTCCAGTATGGACATCTGTAAATACTGTTAACGAAAACCCATTTCTGATTTGATTAAAAATATTTTACTCCTGAAAATAAGCCTCCATAAATTCTCTTTCTGTATAGTTTATTCCTGATACTTTAACCCTTTTCACACAGACTTGAATTTACTGGGTGCAGTAAATTCCGTTTCTCTAGTTATATAGAGACTTCACAGTTGCCACATTCTATGTAAGGTATCATGATACCTGCTGAAATTTCTTAGTATTACGATTTTGTTTTTCGATGGAAATCCGTGGTATTAAATGATTTGCGCATGTCTGTCGAACATAGAATCCATCTTCAATAAAAAATGCAGGCAGTGCTGACCTTTTCCCAAATGCAGTCCTATGGCTGCATTCGAAAGTGTTCTGAATGCCTAGCATTGTTATTGGATATCTGAAGCACATTTGGCCACAAGTTGTTCTCGTGAAATATTATTTTATTTTCAGTTCTGGTACAAATACGGTAGCAGACTTCCAGGAACCAGTGGTGCCTGCAGTCAACTCTAGGGGTTGATAACATATGCGTTTCCTGTTCTATGCATCTCAAACTTCATTTTGATGTATAATTTGTGTATATTTAATTTGAATTTAAGGAATATGAGAAGTGGAAATTTCAAAATAAACAAAATTCTATTACCTATATAGCCTCTTCATTTTCAACTTTCCAGAAATTGTTTTTCCACAGCACACACAGTGATGAGTAGCCATGATGCCCTTACTTTTTTGTGGTCGTGGAACAAATGAGTATTTCAAAAACAATTCAAAAGGTTTCGGGCGCTGAGGGCGCGCGTGGACGGTGTGGGGCAAGCCCCTTTCGACCCTCAAATGAGTATTTGGTGTCCTTACATCCTCCTTTTTATACCTTCTAAGAGCTTCAGCGAGGATTGGGGTGATGTGTGACCAGAGGAAGCAACACCTTCGTAACTCATACTACTTTTTATTTCCAGTGATACATTTCTGTTGGCAAGCAGCTTCAATGCACGCTCGTGTTCTCGCAGGTCATAACATTCCGATGAATGTAGTGGTACCATGTCCTCGAGGATATTGGTAGCACATCAACACTAACAGGTAATCAAATCTTCACCTGCAGCTCGAAGAACGGCATCGATTTCCTTCTTGTTAGCATCGCGTAACAATTTTAAAACTACTTTACTTCGGTCAATCATTGTCCACAGGTCTTCAACTGTCAACACCTCTCTGTAGTTGACCTTCATGACTGAGTTCTATTTTTTCTTGGGCAGTGATGGTTTTCAATCCTACGAACAGGGAATGGTCGGGTAAAGAATTTTCTACAATATCTGAATTGGAACCGACTCTTTTTCTGGGGAGAGTGGTTCTTCTCGTGACTTCTGGCATTATCAGACCTCCTCGAAAATAACTTTGAACAGTATCTACACCGTTCAAGTACCATGTCTTCAGTCGACAGCAGTCTGGACACAAGTAATTAAAGACGAAAGGAATGATTTCGCGCGCAGAAGGCGTGCAGGGACGGTATGGGGGACAAGCCCCTTTCGACCCTCATTGACTGTAGCTGATTCGTTCTCACATGTCTAGGCGTGTTGAAGGAGGAAAAGGATCCGGTACTCAGCAGGTGTCTCCAGTTGTGGGTAGGCGGTCTTGTTGACTGATGTCGGTTGGACCCTCAGGTGAGGACCAGTGTGAGAGGTTGGGTCCTCTCACAAAGGTACTACCTCTCCCCGAGGGTGCAGTCGATCTGGATTTTCGGGCAAGTATAGTCTGCCGCTTCGAGGATGATAATGAGTGATGGCCATCACTGGCAAGTATAATCTGCCTCAGGCTTTCTCTGTTATAGTTGGAATCTTTGGAGGAAAACAACAATTAAAGTAATTAAAGACCTACAGGTCACCCTTTTTTATACCTTTCCCAATAAAACTACCCGGATGTAGCGTAAAGTATCCGGATGTAGAAACCAGTCATTTCTACGAGAAGTATTGTCCAATAGTCCCCAAAAGTTATTCTTCAGTCGTTCATCAACACGGTACTGAAATGGCGAGATGAGTCGAAGAGTCGTATGTGGAGTCACTCGATCGAGCAATTGCTCGCTATCTCATTGCGCAGCGAGATTCGAGCCGCAGGAGCATTTGCTCTCATAGCTCTTTAGCTCATTCCATAAAATCATCAACCTAGTTTCTAGGAACCATACATTACAGAATACCTTTTAGAATCTCCTTTCTCGAAATGGGTCGTAAAGCAGTATGTGGAGACACTTGTTCGAGCAATTGCCCTATAGCTCATTTGCTCGATGCGATTCGAGACGCAAGAGCATTTTCTCATGGAACAACTATTCGACAACCCATTTGCTTGATGAGATTCGAGTCGTACGTGCAATGACGTTTCAGTAACCGCTCGATAGCGTATTACGGGAACTTAAGTATACAAAACTTGTTCGAGCAAGCAGTAGTGGATTTATAGTGATGTGAACTGGAATCCGTAGCGGCATTATGTCCTAAAGCCGTAGTAGTGTCACAAGTTAGTAATGGTTGAGACACAGGGTAGAATAGTGACAGCCAATAGTTAGGGTACAAGGCCTTAGTGGTACAGGACTGTAAGGTTGGCATAACACCATACTAAAGGCGAATACAATATAGGCTAATCAAAGAACCGATAGTTCAAGACATGGTGGAAGCCGGTGGTAAGACAACCGGAAGCTGTATTTGAGCTTCTAATCTCGCTAATGGAGCCCCTTTTTGGAAACGACTGTGGTTATGGAATCCCTTTTTTCCACATGTTGAGTCACTCGGTAGAGCAAATGCTTGATAGCTCATTTGCTCGGTGAGAACTGTGTCGTGCGTGCAAATGCGTGTTCCAGTTACTGCTTGATTGACTATTGGACTTATTCTTAGGAACCCTTGTATTAGAGAACGGTGTTACAGTGGGTGGTGTTTAGATGAATGGAGTGATCTGATTGGTCAGTTGCAGTATTGTGACCTGATGGGCTGATCTCGATAACTGAAACACGCTGTTCGAATCAATAACAAGAGTACCAGGAATAGTGTTAGAACTAGTCCGAACAGAGCAGAAACGCTCAATATAGTAACAATAAGCAAGCAAAGCTATTCCAACTGATAGGCTCTTCTACGCAACTGGAGTACAAACCAGAACAAATTAACAGTTTGGGTAGACAGAAACTATAGCATGGCTCCGAACTAGTAAATCTTGTCTGGTCTATTTGGGTAATTCTAGGAAGTATCCGAGGTTTTTGGGTAGCAGTCGCGTGCTGCCATACAAACCAAGATGACGGCCTTCAGTATACAATATGGGCGAAGGAAACACGTATAACCCTGAAAGCACTCGCTGCGCACTAAGACCACATATCACTATGGAATTGCCGACACAACATCGCAGCTGACGCGGGCTACCATGAAAACCCAACATGGTGTTACTGGGTCACGTGACTATGACGTCACATGAGATCCCTGGGGGGGGGGGGGGGGTCCCCAGAATAGGTGTGAAACATACGAGACATACTACTCAAGTCGATTAACAAGCAAATAATTATATAAACGCATCGCCTAGAACAATAACAACATGAGCGTTGTCGACATTATTTCATTCATAATTTTTAACTTTTTAGGGCATTCTTGCCAAAAGCATACACCAACACCCACCCACCCCACCCCCCCCACCCACCCCCCACCCCCCCCCCCCCCAAAAAAAAAAAAAAAACGCTATGTATTCGAAGTGGGAAGTTGCGGATTATTCTAGTCCCATTACTACTTTAGCTGTTAGTATTCAGTATTCTGTGGTTTGCGAGACAGTGGAGCATAAATATGCAAATACCTTGAAAAGAGCCATCGACGAAAAACCTTACCAATCGGAATGTCGTCAATTGATCCTGTGACTTTTACAAAGAATTATGTCGACGAACAGTGTTTTATTACACGCCTGTTCTATAAAATTCCAATCTACAGCAAAACTAACCCATGCGAAAAATGAAAATCCGTTCCACAAACGAGTACGGAACGGAAATCATTGACGGACTATTTGTATAAAGAAGCGAAGTTTCACTGGAATTTTCTACAAATCGTGCACTGTAATCACAATTTCAATCGCTAGCGATAGCTGAAAATCGTCCCCTGAGTTCCAATGTGTTCTATGTGCCAGTAGGCACATAGAACAGATTGGAACGCAGGGGACGAAATAGTAACAGAAGTTTCCCTTGCAAATTTGGTTGGCGATAAAATGTGTCGTTTTGATGATAGTTGTCAAATGAATTGCTGAGTGGCCTTCTAATAATTGAATTTAAAAGTAGTATAGCATGTATGGATCGGGCCACATTGGCAGGACTCCGGGCAGGGCCCCGGAAGTGACGTCATGTCACGTGACCCAGCGGCGCCATGTTTGGTTGTCATGGTAACGTGAGCGGCCATCTTGTGACGTCATTCCCGTAGTGATACGCGGTGTTAGTGCGCATGTGCAGCGCGTGTTGTTAGGGTGATTCGTGTTTTCGTCGCCCATTTTGTATACTGGAGGCCGCCATCTTGGTTTCTATGGTAGCACGTGGTTGCTATGTTACCTAATGGCTTATAATAGGATAGGGGTATGTTCAGAGGGTATGTTCCTTTGTACAGGAGTAATTTCCCGATTCGTAGAATTACCACAAACAACCAGACAAGTTTTACTATTTCGAATTCTTTCAGAATTCTCTGCTTCTATATATATATGCAATAGTTTTCGTCTGTCTGACCATGTTCTTTTGTCCTGGAGTATACTCCTGTAGCGTAGAAGAGCCCTTCAGTTGGAACAGTTTTAGCTTTTTGGTACTATTTTTAGCTTTGTTGTGTGTTCTTGTTAGTTCTGACCCTATTCCGTGTACTCTTGTTGTTTCATTTATCTAGATCACCCAAACAGTTCACTTTACTGGCGCTAACTAACTAATCAGATTGCTTGATTTCCCATAATCTGTATGCAGAGTTTTCTCCCTTGTATATATCAAAAGCCTATATCATTCCCAAACCCAATAGGCTATCGAGCAGTTACTGGAAAGTTATTGATCGAACGACTCGAAGTCCATCGAGCAAATGAGCTAACGAGTAATTGCTCGTCCGAGTGACTTCTCGAACGACTCTTCGACTCCTTTCGGTATTTGAGGATACTATTACTTGTTTGGCCCAGCCTTCTAGGCCACCCCAGAATACCTACCCCAAATTCTCCCAATAAGCTATCGAACAGTTACTGATAAGTCATTGCTCGAATGACTCTAAGCCCATCGAGCAAATGAGCTTTAGAGTAATTGCTTGATCGAGTGACTCGACATATTGCTCGAATGACTCGAAGCCCATTGAGCAATTGAGCTATAGAGCAATTGCTAGTTCGAGTGACTCGCACATACATGCTCGTCGACTCATTTCGGTATTTAAGGATACCTATGACCTGGCTGCGTATCAGTTGAGGATACCTGTTAAGGATACATTTTAAGGATACTTATCTGAAGATATCTGGTCAGCCCATTTCGCAGGGTATAAAAGGGAGGATACCTCCAAAATGTAATCATTTCACGTTTAGCAAGCGATGGATCAACATCACACTTATGAAACACGTATCAACCTAACAACATGCGCTGCGCATGCGCACTGACACCACCTTTCACTATGGGGATGACGTCACAAGATGGCCGCTCACGCGGGTTATCATGACAACCAAACATGGCGCCACTGGGTCACGCGACATGACGTCACTTCCGGGGTCTTGCCCAGGGTCCTGCCAATGCGGCCCGATCCATACATGCTATACTACTTTTATAGACATGAAGGCGTGTAATAAACACAGAACGACACGCTTGTGTGAATGGGTTAATCAATATGGCACTTGTGCTATCACGGAAGGATAAAACTCGAGGCCTGTGATCTCCCGTTCTATCCTTCCGTGCTGGCACTCGTGCCGTATCGATTAACCCATTCACACAAGCGTGTCGTTCAGTGTTTGTATCAAGTAGTTTTGTTTTTGTTTTATTGGGGTTTAACGACACTTTCGACAGCAAGGGTCACCTCGTATCGGACAGTTTTACGGATGGAGGATGCCGGAGTACCCAGAGAACCACCAAACAGCGGCGAGCAACTGTCAGACTCCCCAACGTACTAACTCCGTACACCCAGGGTAGCATTGGTTAAAAACGAGAGCACCATCGACGTGCAGTACGCTGTACCCCTAAGACTCTCCAGTAGCTACCCCCCTCCTCCAACTTTCCTTCAGGGAAGTAGGGGAATGGGGTAACAGTCCTAGTTACGACTAGCGCTCTCCAGAAAAAGTTTAGTTAAAATATGTGTTCTAGGAGGGAATCTGAGGCATTTGTACCTTATTGTAGCCCAAAATCAGAGCCCATTTTGCAGCTTTGTACTATGTGAAAAATGCCTTGTACCAATATTTTTTTTTGTGAGGTGGGGGGGGGGGGGGGGAGGGGCAAACATTGTAGGAGACTATCCCGGGGACAGAGAAATCGTTGTCCTGAAGCTTCTGCGCACCGGGGCTGTCGTGTCGTCAACGGGTAAAAAGTGCCATCTCACACTCAACCAGGGGTGCAGCGAAATGTGTTTTGGTGTGACACTCCCAACATTTTTCCAATGGGAATATTCTCGTCTGGATTACAAATGGACGGCCGTGGTACCAGTGCCCAACATGACCAATTTGAAGTACGATGCAATTAAATAAGTAATTCCGACTATTACATCAGAGGCCTAGCTAGGATTTCATTTTGAGGGGGAGGTGGTCATAATTTGTTTAGGGGTGCCAGGTTGATCTATGCCACAGGCATATCCGAAGGCCGTAGTTCTGACGTGGTGGTAGGTATGGCCCTCACATTGGCGGGTGTTCGGAAGACTTACCGAACCCCCACCAATGGGAGGGCCATACCCACCCCATCTCAGGCCTACAGTGCGTCACTCCCATTGGTAGGGGTTCGGGTAGGGAGGGCTACCCCGAGAAAATTCTGAAAAGTCAACACCCTGAGAGTTTATCTGGCATCCTCTGGTGCTTTAATTTTCCCATTTTGAAGGGAGGGGGAATCTGTGATTTTTAGTGGGCGTGGATCCCCTAGCCTCCCCCGCTCCCCTTGCTACGCAACTGTATTACATGCACATTGTATTCATCTACAAATAAATGTCCAAGTACTTTCGAGAATTTAACTATATTTCCGACTGACTAATATTTGAACTACATTATCATGGCATTAATGCTTGCCCTGTTGATGCAGTTGCAATATTTTATCAGTCGGTACTTGAGCCATCATCACAGTCGTAACTAATCATGTTTACACCTACTCCCTCGTACCCAGTCCATCGTATCCGGGTCGTCCCTGCGCACGACTTAAGACGGACGGTTCACTTGATTTGGAACAGAAATGCAATAATGATCAATCTCCCCATTTGTTCACCAGCGTCAGCTGGGAGAAGGTATATCTTCAGTACGCGAACAAGCAAATGTTTTACAATTTGTCAATGTTTTTTACCTACCACCTCCTCTACACAACCCCAGTTCGGCAATCGTATTCGTGTCACATTCTGATGCATCGTGAAGTTACATCGATAAACAAGATAATTTCTGACCCGCCGATGTTCCAGGTGTAATACGCTAGCGACAAAGATCTTAACCCTTTACCTAACATGAAAAGCAGACGACACTTGCAAAAAAAATTCTTGAATAACTAATTTTTTTCATTTTTTGTCTCAAAAACATAGGTTATGACCCCTCGTTGGAACGAGCTCGACGAGCTCGTTCCAACGAGGGGTCATAACCTATGTTTTTGAGACAAAAAATGAAAATATTTTGAAAATTAATTGGCGATTTTTGAGAATAGCGCTGGCCGGTTTTGGCCGTTACGTTGGGTAAAGGGTTAATGCATTTGGTTACCGTTTTTATGTAAATAGCGAGTACAGATAACATTGTTCTGGTATTATTTGTCATTGGAAAATGGATGCGTGGGTCGTGTTGGAAGATAGGACAAATTTGATATCGAATCGGATTTTTTTTTTTTTTTTTTGGAGGGGGGGGGGGAGGTTAACGACACATTAACAGCCAGGGTCATATCATGTCGGTGACAGTTTTACGGGTGGAGGAAGCCGGAGTACCCGGAGAGAACCACCGCGCAACGACGAGCAGATGTCAGCTCTCCAACATCGTAACTCTGAACTCTGCACCGCCACACAGCCAGGGTTAGATTGGTTGAAGACATGCGTACCATCGACGTGCGGTACGCCTCAGTACACAGGGTCATCGTGCCCCCATATAGGCAATCGGGGTTAAGTGCCTTGCCAAAGGACACAACGCGAGAGCACGAATCAGTCGCTGAAATGGTCACCCATCCAACTACTAACCGCGCTCGACGTTGCTTAACTTCGGTGATCTGACGAGAACCGGTTACCGCGACGCCACCGCGCCCCCACTCGAAACGAATTGGAAACCCGTATCGAATTTCGAATATTCGCTAAAGTATGGCATTTTTTTTATCATGGACCCTGTAATACGCAGAAAGAAAAAAATCCGCGTTTAACCCTTTACCCAGTACAGCTATATTACGACACTCGTGGAAAATGTTTTTGATAACTTCATCTCTTTTTTTTGCATCAAAGCAATAGCTTTTATTCCATAACTGGAACGAACAGGATTTTTCAGGACATGTTCGTTTCAATAAGTGGTCATAACCTATGTATTTGAAGTTAAAAATAGAAAAAATAGCCCAAAATTGAATTGCGAATTGTATGTATAGGGTTCATGGGTTATGACCTTCAGGCTCAGAGGAGGACTGGCCTTATGGTCCAACGGGACCCCCAGTTTGGACATCCAAAACTGGTGCAACCTAATACTTCTTGGTACATAGAATTCGTGAAGACGACCAAAAGGCGAAATGGATCTGATTGCATAGACTGTCGGTATAACGAAATGCTCTCTATGTGAACTGCCAGTGGCAGTCCACATAGAGAACATTTCGATATACTATAGCCTAGTCTCCCATTGATCGCCCAGCTGCAAGTAAACAGCGTTCCTTCCGTTTTAAAGATCAATTTTTTTACCCCTTGGACCAAAGTTTGGTCAGCCCAGTAGGTCTCGGCCCCCCTTGATGAAACTATTTTTACCGAATGAGCTATGAAGATGAAACAAACCTGTCATTGAAATGTCCTTTACGTGAACTGCCATTGATCGCTCAGGTGTAAGGAAACTAGCGTTCTTTCATAACGAAAAATCAAAATTCTCTCCGAGTCCTCGTCTCCCTAGTGAATTTCCAGGTAACTTTTCTTTGCCCAGTACGCCCCTGTGGACTTAAGATGGAATGGCGACTGTCCGATCTTATCCTTCATCAACTGTGTTGTGCTTTTGGGCAAGACACTTCATCCCATGTGGAAACACGGTGGAGCTCTTTCTAAGGCGTAAGGCATGACGGCGACACACCTGCCTTCAGCCGCTGCTCACTCATCTTGTGCCAGATT
This sequence comes from Pictodentalium vernedei, assembly GCA_031216915.1. Lineage (NCBI taxonomy): Eukaryota > Metazoa > Mollusca > Scaphopoda > Dentaliida > Dentaliidae > Pictodentalium > Pictodentalium vernedei. The sequence goes on along the minus strand of CM062294.1, from coordinate 455,497,499 downwards.
AGTAAATTAGATAGTCCGACAGTTACTCACCACGGCAATGACTGAATCACATTGTGTTCCTTAGGCTCCGAAATAACCAGACATGCCTATCTTAAAATACACTTCGAGAATTCACACAGAAACGAAGGTCCTATATCCTTCTTTGGTTTACGCAAGTTCGACACACCTGCCTTCAGCCGCTGCTCACTCATCTTGTGCCAGATTAGTAAATTAGATAGTCCGACAGTTACTCACCACGACAATGTGGTTCTCTCCGCGTACCCCGTCTTCCTCCATCCGTAAAGCTGTTCCACACAATGTGAAAGTGTTGTGGAATCCCAATAAAAGCAATCAAATAATCTGACTGAATCACATTGTGTTCCTTAGGCTCCGAAATAACCAGACATGCCTATCTTAAAATACACTTTGAGAATTCACACAGAAACGAAGGTCCTATATCCTTCTTTGGTTTACGCAAGTTCGAACCCGTGGTGGTTCTCACTGATCCATTCAATGGGAAATTAAATATTTTATTTATTTACATTCTATCGGTGTCGTAGTTTCATTTTCTTTCTTTCTTTCAGTCATTGTGCGGCAGATGGGAGTGTAGTGGAACGGATACAGTTGCACACTCAAATCTTATAGACCTGCGGCCTATTAAATCTGAAGGCACACAAATCCGAATGACAAGGCACCATCTGATAAACCATTTACATTCTATACCAAGAGTCGTGGTGTGGGTGGGTGGTGGAGCTCAAGAAACAAATACAAGCACAAAGCAGGAGCGGGTAAGTGCTTCACATCTTTGAAACCACATTTTTCATAGTTTTTCCTGTTGCAATTCCCGGTGTTCATATCTGTGAAAAACATCTATAATAACCGATAATAAATAACCAAGGGGTCGGTAGCGGGGAGGGAGGCAGTTGTCCCCTGCCCTTAGCCTGGAGAGTGCAAGCGAGTCAGTGTATGCTGATGTTCGCCAGAAAAAGCACTTGATGACAAGACTTTTCTTGCCGTGAGCTGCAACCGGGAAGTTCTCTAGCATTTGTTTCTAACGCCAATAGTGTGTGTGTGTGTGTGTGGGGGGGGGGGGGGGGGGGGGTCAAATATAATGGCGCAGGCTGGTCGATAGCCATATTCACCGAACAAAGAAGCTTTACAGTCCGCAAAGAGTTTTCTAAAACTTTATATATATAAATAGGTGCCACTTAAGTTGCGATATATGCTACTGACTGTCACATTACGATTTACGGTACATTGTAAACTCCCGGTCTTAACTGAATCTCGGAGTCGAATGCCCTTTTTGATAGCCTTGCTCTCCACCAGTGCCCCTCTGAACAACCAGCTTGATGATGTGGTAAAGGGACATGCATAATCTGATTTCAAATCTGTGGACAGGGACGACACTAAGAGTATTGCTAGGGTGTGACCACCCACCCCATCCCTACCCACAATATTTTATTTTTGTCTGATTTAGAGTCCTAGGTATCGATTTCCACTTGTTAGTAATCGTGTGTTTTTTTTTCAAGATAAGATTCGCTACTTGAATTTATATCACATAAACATGTAGGTCATACCAATGAAGGTCATACCGACTCGTATTGTTGGGGGGAGGGGGGGGGGAGGTATGACCAATTTTGTCACCACTACTGCATGTTTTCGTTCATCCAGAACTAAATTTCCAAGAACTATGAAGCATTTTTTTAACACTTTACCCGACATGAAAAGCAGACGACACTTGCAAAAAGAAATCTCGAATTACTAATTTTTTTTTCATTTTTTGTCTCAAAAACATAGGTTATGACCCCTTATTGGAACGAGCTCGACGAGCTCGTTCCAACGAGGGGTCATAACCTATGTTTTTAAAACAAAAAATGAAAAAATAATGAAAATTAATTGACAATTTTTGAGAATAGCAATGACCGGTTTTGACCGTTACGTTGGGTAAAGGGTTAAACTATCATTTCGACAAACAAATACTGCAACAACACCATCTAGGCATACATTCGACGAGTGGGAAACATTTCGTACTTGAGCCCACGTTCATAGATGGGCATCCACACACTGATATCTCAGTACACAAAACAACTTCAGGGCTGAACATTGCTCTACACTGATCATGTGGTTGAAAGCGGGAACTTTTCAAATAAAAAAGCACGTGTTTGTATGGTGGCAAAGAAAAATATGTTTTATCTAATGCAAACGTTATCATTCAAGAACGTTCTTGAGATTTTTATATCAATCGGTGAACAGATATATGCCGGACGTGGTAAATATTGAAACTACGACTGACCTGGTTAGGCTTTTCTTCTGAGATACAGTTGTGCACGGACATGATATTATTTTGAACATTTTATGACAATTGTCAAATCAGCATAGTACTCCCACTCCAACAAATACGGCTATCGAATACCCAGCCAAACCTTACGATACTTTAACAGCAACCTCACCCCTCACCCCCCCCCCCCCCCCCCCACCTTCCCCGAAAATAAACATTCAGAACGTGTCATTCCCGAAATAAATTAGTTTTGACGACATGAGAATAGCATGTGAGCCTCGAACAGCTGACTGCAGTTCGTTTGTTCTATTAGGAGTTAACAATACGTTTAACAGCCAGGTTCGCATCTCATCGTTTTCGCATGGGTGGGGGAAATCAGAGTACCTGGAGAGAACCACCGAGCAGCGGGTAGCAACTGGCAGACTTCCCAACTTACTAACTCTGCACAGCCAGGGTTAGCATTGGTTGAAGGCAAGTGCACCATCGACGCGCAATACGTCTTAATACACAGCGCCACCGTGTCCCCAGGTGGGCTATCGGCATTAAGAAGTGTCTTACCCAAGGACACAACGTAGTTATCGTTGGTCAAAATGAAACTGTCGACCTTTCGATTTGGAATTCAACCAGGGCCCTGTGAACCTTCGATATTCGATTTCGGATCTTAAGTAGATATTCGGTTCGATTCGAAATCGGCTGCGCGATTCGTTATCTCTCGAATCTTTTTCATCGAAATATAGCTTGATATCAGCCATGTCTCACAAAACGTATAGTTCAGATGGAAATCATACAGTACGTGGAGAGTGTATTATCACTAAATCACCCGTAGAGTGGAGATTCCACTCAAGCAGTAATTGCAAATTTGTTGCAAAGCATAACCACCAAAAGCAACGTTTCATCCAATGGACCCCCTGGGTTAAACCCGGAGGTCCATTGGCTGAAACAATGCTTGTGTTTTTTGTCGATATGCACAACATTTGAAAGTTATAGCTTGGGTGATAACTCCACTCCGCGGGTGATTTAGTTACAATCCACTCTCCACGTACTGTACATAAATAATGTTGAAATACAAGACTGAGCGAAACATCCGATACATTAACGTAAATAACATCTTCACTCATGCCACCAGCCATGCTAATTTCATTATCACCAGTCACTATTTATTTATTGGTGTTTTAAGGTCACATATTTCTGCACAATGGCTAATCATGGCCGCGACAATTTTATGGGTGGAGGAAGCCGGAGTACCCGGAGAGAACCACCGAGCAACGGCGAACAACTGTCAGCTCCTCAACATACTGACTCCACACAAGCAGGGTTAGCATTGGTTGAAGACAGGTGCACCATCGACGTGCAGTACGCCTCAGTACACAACGTCACCGTGCCCCCACGTGGGCAATGGGAGTGAAGTGTCTTGCCCAAGGACACAATGCGGTTGCCACAGGTGGGATTCGAACCGAGGATCTCTCGGCTTGCAGCCTGCATCTCTTCCACCTGAGCCACCGCGCCCCCATCACCAGTCACTACCACTGTTACATACAAATTTCAAGCAATGCCGACGGTGAACTATAATCCTCAGGGTAATATTCCAACTACATCATCAAGGCATGCCTTCGACGAAGGCATGCCTTGATGATGTAGTTGGATTATTTTATAAATCGGGATCTGAGCCAGCACAGTCGGAACAAATCAGGTTTAAATAGTACCCCAGCCCCCATTGGTCATCTTTAAGACGTCACTGATTTGATTCAAGATTCAATTCGATTTCGAACAATAGACGTCATTCAATTCGAGATTCGATTCGAACAGAATGTGTTGGATTCGCAAGGCCCTAAATTCAATGTTCTAACTACCCAGGGGAGCGCGGTGGCTCAGTAGGTAGATGTGCAGGCTGCAAGCCGAGAGGTCCTCGGTTCGAATCCCAACTGCGGCAACCGCGTTGTGTCCTTGGGCAAGACACTTCATCTCCATTTCACGCGTGGGGGCACGATGACGCCGTGTACTAACGCGTACTGCACGTCGATGGTACGCATGTCTTCAACCAATCTAACCCTGCCTGTGCTGCAGTGCGGAGTTACGATGTTGGGGAGCTGGCAGCTGCTCGTCGTTGCTCGGTGGTTCTGTCCGGGTACTCCGGCTTCCTCCACCCGTAAAACTGTCACGGTCATGATTAGCCATTGTGCATAAATATGTGACCTTAAACATCAATAAATAAATAAATAAATATAAATACTAACTACCCAGCCACCGCATACACATAATTGTTTTCAGCAGCGTCGCGAATATGACCGATTGTGGGGTGGGTGAGCAGGGGCAGACATACCTTGATGTAGTTGGAATATTAGTAAGTCAGGGTTATAATTGGAAAAAAAAATCAAGTCTTCTTTGAAATTTATAAGTGAATAAGTAAAGCATATACGCAGTAGTCTTGACACAGCTTCTTATTGAACTCTTTGCACACTGGTGGTATCTTCCATGTCAATTCGCTGGCCGTAATTGGAATAGTCTGTGCTCATTATTTAGGGGTAGATCAATTGATATATATTCCAACGTGCAATCTCAGATAATACTGATTTTCTCCCCCATACCTTTCACTCAGTAGCCATTTTACCTAGTGAAATTGAGACGTATCGTGTTTCTAGAAATCTCGAAGTCAAAGGGTTAACATTTAAACACTGCTGGTATTTACCGTGACAGTTGAACGGCAGCAATTGGAAGAGTCCAAATTCATTATTTGGGGTAGACCCATTAATTTCTCCAACGTGCAGCCCCAAGTCTGCACGTTGAAAATATTGATTGGTCTGCCCACCATATTCACTTAACAACTATATTATTTAATGCAATTATGACGTATCATGTTGCTGGAAGGGAAAAGCGGTCTCTAGAGTTCAAAGGTTTAATTAACATGTATCGTACCGGTGCTGACCCTGCTCCCCCCCCCCCCCCCCCCCGTCCCCCCAACAGTCCGTATCGTGTACTACACGCTAAAAACTAAAGTGTTAAAAACTATACTTGAAGTGCTGTATTTAACACTTACTAAGTGCTGACCTAGCACTTTATTCAAGTGTAGATATCCCAGAACTTGACAGGTGTTACAATAATACCACTTGACAAGTGTAATGTCGCGACACTTGAAAGGAAACAACGCAGATGACGCGGATCAGACTCGAGCTCTCGAGCCTGATCCGCGTCATCTGCGCCGTGTCCTTTTAATTATGTACCCACCAAGCGCAAATCAAATTATGGACGATTCTGGAAGAACCACCAATGCTAGACACATGGGAAGTGCCATCCATTCGAGTTTCAGATGTCTGACGATTGTAATGTCTAAGTGCTTAAAGCATTGCACTTTGAGTATAAAAATCAAACCCTAATAGTTAGAATGGGTTTAACACCTTGAAAGTGTCAGTTTTAACACTTTAGTTTTTAGTGTGTACATACATCAGTTTGTACGACCGAGTGTGTGTGGGACATTTTCAGTCTGAGTACCAAATCTAATGGAATCGATACCTAGAAATTGAGTCTTTAAATGGCCTATAACTGGAGAAACAGCAGGCCTGATCTTCTGACAACGATGTTGGAACATTAGGTGTACAACTAACTTCTCATAAATTGTATGAATGCGTTGGGGGTTCTAAAGCGGAAGAAGGATGGCCGCAACAGGGAAACCCCTTAACCTTTTGAAACCTAGTGTTATATTCCATGTCAGTTCAATGGCAGGTATTGGAAGTGTTCTTATTCACTAATTGGGGGTAGACCAATTTGAGTGTAAAAGGTTAAATTTATGGTTAGCTACTGTTCGGATTAGTGTCGAATAACCAAGCATAAATACTATATTCATACCAACCTAAGTAGTAAGACGTAGGGCCCGACGAACGTTCGAGATTCGATTCGGTATAGAATATTTTCACAGATTTGATCCGATTCGAAACCATATCAATTAATCGAAAAAATCGAATCCCTCAGAGTATTTGATTTCATACATTTCCTTATCGTCGACTGGGGGGGGGGGGCGTGGTGGCTCGGTAGGTAAAGAGAGGTCCTCGGTAGGACTGTCATGATTAATCGATTAATCGATTGTTGATCGGTCACGGCGAAATCGATTAGTATTTTTCGTTGTTGAATAATCGGTAAATTGTATCCCGCTTTAGACGTTTAATAATTAAAAGAAAATTTGATGAAAAAAAAACTATTGTTTCTAAAGGTAAAGAGTTAAGAACATCGATGTTAAACCCCAAGAAGCCGTTGGAAGCATTTGTCATTCAGGTACATTCATCAAAGCTTTGATGTTCTGAACTTTTGAACCGTCAGTGTAATAATCAAGACCGATCGGCAGTTGCGAAGTTCACAACTGCCGACCGGTCTTGATTATTACACTGACGGTTCAAAAGTTCAGAACATCAAAGCTTTGAATGTACCTAAAAGAGGGTCGTCTTCGTTGTTTACCGGAGGTAGGTCAACTGACTTGAACTTTATTTTTTATCGACTTCAGAGAAAGGGAGGGGGGGGGGGGGGGGTCATCTGGGTACGATTAATCGATTATTAACGATTATTTGCGACGATTAATCGATTCTTAAATTTAAAAATCGTGACAGCCCTAGTCCTCGGTTCGAATCCCACCTGCGGCAAGCGCCTTGTGTCCTTGAGCAAGACACTTCATCCCAATATCCCACGTGGTGGAACGGTGGCGTTGTGCTCTAAGGCGTACTGCAAGTCGATGGTGCGCTTGTCTTCAACCACTGCTAACCCTGTTTGTGTGGAGTTGGTACGTTGCAGAGTCTGGCAGCTGCTCGCCGTTGCTCGGTGGTTCTCCCCGGGTACTCCGTCTTCACTCACCCGTTGAACTGTCGAAAGTGTTGTTAAGCCCCCAATAAATAAATAATTAAATTATCTTCGGCTATTTGAAGATGAAAACTTATCCTGCCGTTTTCGGTGGAACGAGACTGCTGATATACCTTCTTAGTAGATAACACAGATTAGAGGGAACTTTTCGAAACACAGAGGCGGATTTGCCGTGGAAATTCCAGGTGCACACTAAAAACTAAAGTTTTAAAACTGACACTTTAAAGGTGTTAAACCCATTCTAACTCTTAGGGTTTGATTTTAGCACTCAAAATGCAATGCTTTAAGCAACTTAGACATTACAATCGTCAGACATCTGAAACTTGAATGGATGGCACTTCCCATGTGTCTAGCATTGGTGGTTCTTCCAGAATCGTCCATAATTTGATTTGCGCTTGGTGGGTACATAATTAAAAGGACACAACGCAGATGACGCGGATCAGGCTCGAGAGTTCGAGCCTGATCCGCCTCATCTGCGTTGTTTCCTTTTAAGTGTCGCGACATTACACTTGTCAAGTGGTATTATTGTAACACCTGTCAAGTTCTGGGATATCTACACTTGAATAAAGTGCTAGTTCAGCACTTAGTAAGTGTTAAATACAGCACTTCAAGTGTAGTTTTTAACAATTTAGTTTTTAGCGTGTGGGTCCTCTATTGGTTGGCATCTGGGGCCCCCATATTTGATGGAGCCCCACACCTATTGGTGCCTGAAATTTCGTGAAAACGCCCAACAGGCGAAATAGACCTGACTGCATGGAATGCCGATATTGAAATGTTCTCTTTGTAGACTGCCAATGGCAGTCCATTTTGAGAACATTTTGATATACCCGCAGTCTAGCCTGCCACTGATCTCTCAGATGCAAAGAAACAGCATTCTTTTAATTTGAAAAATCAAAATTTTCTACATTGGGCCGAACTATGGTTGTCCAGTAGGGCTCAAAATAAGCGGTGTCGCGTCGCTTTTTGCTACACAATGTTAAATTATGTATAGCATTTTGCGATACAAGATAATCAACTGCAGCCTATTAGGCTGCAGTTGATTATCTTGTATCGCAAAATGTAAAAGAAAATTTGCAAACAAATTTGAAAACTAGTTCACTGATGCTTTACTTCTGATTGCGGAAAATTCCAGGCATAACTCAGATTAACTCTCCATCATGCACCATTAGCAACTTCATACGTAAGATGAGTTCTGTTGGTTTAAATACTTCCCGTTTTTACAACATTTTGCATAAAATGTCCATTAAAAATAACTACAAGCCCATCAAATTAAAAATCCCAACTTCCATTTTGAGAATTCTATTAAACAACCAAGACGCCATTTATAACAGTATACAAGTCCATGCAACCCTTAAAGGCAGTTCATTTAAAAAAAAACATAGTAAATGTTTCATGTGTTGCAGATCATTTGGAAATGCTAAGAAATGGATGAAACTATTCTATCTACTTAGAAGAATTCAATATAAAACAGCATAACATAACCCTGCTATACAAAAGTAGCTATGCAATTTTTACAAAATGCTATTCATTTTTTGGAAATGCGTAGCATTTTGCTACGCAAAGAAAAAAAAGTTATTTTGAGCACTGTCGTCCAGATGTGTCCGCGCTACCCCACCTCCTGTTGATACCATTCTTGCCGAATGAATGATGAGGATAATACAGAAGAGCCATCGAAATGTCCTCTGTGTGAACTGACATTGATAATTCAGATGCAAGGAATCAGCGTCCGTTCCGTTTGAAAAATCAAAATTTTCTCCGGGCCGGGGGGGTGGGGGGGTCCACATTGGTTCATTTATCCAGTAACGTTACTTGGCCCAGCCCTCTCCATGTAGAAAAATGTCATTTGAAACGATAGTTGAGAATCGAGTTACGCCCAGTTTGCACAATATATCGTCCTTTCAGTGGGAACAAGCTAAAGCAATGGAGATGGCGCCTTCTTCCCTCTCAGGGAACGATATATGGCTTTTTTTTGCGACCACATTGGTGATACCTGGTAAATGTTTGTTCCAATCTAGTGCCGTACCAAGGTAACTGCAAAATTATTCATCACTTGAATATAGGGGACATAAAACTAATAGAGGCAGTGCTCCATTGAATGCATGCTGTTTCTGAAATGTTGAGAGATTTATTCAACCAATCGTATTCAGTGGAGAAATTCCGCGTGGACCAGGACATACCCCCGTATGTACTAAGTACTTTCATTAATATTAGAATCGTATAAGACTGGGTTCTTACCCATTGACGTTACTCGTGACCTGCCCGAAAAAAAAATGTTTTGCTATCACGGTACTATATACAGTATAGTCGCCGTGGACTGTTGTAATCCACGCGTGGACAGTGATGCCCTCGCATGCACTTACCAGGTAATAAAAAATCAAAAAGCACAATTTTAATTAATGAAGCACCGGGTTGTACCCGGTGCTTCATTAATTAAATTTTTGATGATTACTCTCTAAACTAGTGTTTGGAATCTAATATTATTGCGTCCGTGTAAATATTGCCCACCCGTGGAAAATGGCCAGTCCACCGCAGGCATACTGGAGCACGCCAGCCACTAATTTATCGCACAGGGCACGTAGACTAGTTTAGGTTGTCCAAATTCGTTCATCAGTGAAAGTTGTGTTACATTTTTTTTTAGCATGTATAGGAGCACGGTGGCTCATTGGTTTTGACATTGAGCTTCAAATCGAAAGCTCCACGGTTCGATCTCCACCAGGGGTAACTGCGTTGTGTTCTTGTGCAAGACACTTAATCCCAATCGACCACGATGGGGCAGGGTGGCGTTGTGTACGATTGCGTGCTGTAGTCGATGGTGCACTTGTCTTCACCCAATGCTAACCTAACTTGTGTGGAGTTAGTACGTGGGGGAGTCTGACAGTTGCTTGCCGTTGCAAGGTGTTTCTCTCAGGTATTCCGGCTTCCTCCACACGTACAACTGTCTGACACGGGGTGTCCTTTGCTGTCGAAAGTGTCGATAAACCCCAATAAATGTAGAAATGTGTATCAGTAAACCCCAGACCTGGTCGTTTGATAATCACAGGAAAACTACAGTAGTTCTCCTTACATCACTCAGAGGAAGCCGTATATTGACTGATTGTAATGGACAATTTTATATTTGACCCAAATTAAGGAGAGCTATTTGCTTTTTCTGGACGCAGCTCATCAGGAGACAACTTTTCATTTAGACACAAAATAAGCATGCATTTTGAAAGCGCGAAACAAAATATCCTCGCCAGTCTCACGTGCAGGGAGTACTGAAAATGTTGGCCACGTGTTAAAAAATCTGTATGAAAAGAGTTACAAACTGGAAAAGCCCGTTCAGTTAAATTTAATTTATGTACGGTATTTTTCCCTTTCGAAATTAATAGAATAAATATTTGAGAGCAGCAGATCAGACGATGTTTTTTTTTTAATTATTCATGAAGGTGTCTGCACACGTTATAGGACGAAATAATGGAAAATACAAAAGGTCTTTTCATGCAACCTACTTTAAGTCGTACTCGCACAAACATCCCTGCTGTGTCAATAAATTTGCAAATTTGCGTTATATCGTATCACGGTTGGTATGACATTCTGAATATTACCCGGTATTTCGGGCTGGTTGGCTGACAATATTCGGCAGTTACTTGACCCCTACAGTAAAGGAGAGAAGCAAAATACCGGAGGGACGAGGTAAGTTTTATATTTTATCATTTTTAGAATAATTTATGAAACATGTTCTTTTCGCGTTTTTTTTTATTCAGCATTGTTCTGGCATTCTTTGGTGTTCTCCATATTTGTGAAAATAGTTAATCTTCCGAGAGTTAATTTTATTTATCGCGTCGAAAGAAGTTCCGGATGCTCAGTTTATTGTTAACCCTTGTGATCAACATAATTGTGAAGAACGTGCAGTTGCAGATACGACGCATTCTTACAACAACAAACTGTCCCCTGAGTTCCAATGTGTTCTATGTGCCAGTAGGCACATAGAGCACATTGGAACTCGGGGGATGAAATACTACCAGTCTGAAACCAGGGATTTCATTCAACGGCAACTGGTAGACGAGTCAATCGAATAAGAGAACTATTCGCGAAATTGAATCAATGAAGTTACGGAAGTGGAACCTCCTTGGACTTTTCTTCATCGGGTCTTCAGGACAGGGCCGGGGGTGAGGGGGGGGGGGTGCGGGCGCTTCTAGGATTTTCACAACTTCGCGGTGAATCGAAAATTTCTGAATTGGCGAAACTCGAATCGATTCATTAAGACTATTCCAAGTTGAATCGCATTTCGAAGCTTCCCAGGAGACTTTTTTTTCTGGGGAGGTGTGGTGTGTGTGTGGGGGGGGGGGGGGGGGGGTAGTCAGCCACTACAACGTTGCACATGTGGTGGAAATGTATTCATAAACCATCAAACATTACTGGGACACAAGGGCAGGACAAGTAAAAACACAACAATTTTGACAAGTTCAAGGTTAACTCCCTTTACGAGACGTAACGGAAATTATTGATCGCCACAATTCACCGTTAAACTTTACTCGTTATTAAATTTTCGTATTTTTCCACTGGATTTCATTCAGGTCTAATAAAGTCCAATAGAAAAATACGAACATTTAATAGCGATTCGACCCTAACACTGCACATCTGTGTTGTGTTCCTGGCTAAAACACTTATTCCCAATTTCCCAAGCGAGGACACGTTGGAGCGGTGTACTAAGGCGTACTGCACTCCGATGGTACTAAAACTTTCAGTAGACGATAACCTTGCTTATTCATGCGAGGTTAGAGCTTTCGAATATCGGACAGTTACTCTCCGTTGCTCTGTGGCTCTTCCCGGGGCAATCGTCTTTCCTCCACCCATAAAACTGTTTGACACGATTTGGACCTGGCGGTTGAAAGTATTATTAAATCCGAATAAATGAAAAAATACACTTGTAAATATTATTTTTCCACTTTTTGCCACCAAAGCACACCTTATTGTATGCGTTATATTGTTAGCATTAACTGTTACAAACTCTTAGTCCTAATGCCCTCGAAAGCAGGTAACCTCATGTTCATGAAAACGACGGTGGGTACAGCCAGCAATCTCAAATAAGGAAAAGTTGTGGAAAGCCATGGTTGTAGGGTTGCACGGTATATCGAGAAACCGATATATACCAGTATTCAAACAAATATCGATTGAATATTGGTGTAATTACAAAAATATCGGTTTATCGTCATTATTTATTTACCCACAATTTAATTTTCAAGATGTCTTGAGTTTTTTTAACTGTAACCCCGGATGAATAATATTATCCCTTTATCCAAGGAATCGTCTGCTTATGCCCTCGTAATATACAAATTGAGCAGTTGAAAAAATAATTTTCAAAAATTTCAACAAAACTCTATCATGTGACCCCTTATTGGAACGACCTCGTTGAGATCGTTCCAATGAAGGATCACATGATATAGTTTGGTTCAAATCTTGGGGAGAATCTGATAAACTAATTTTGAAAATAATAAATTTTGATGTCGTCTGCGTTGGGTAAAGGTATTTCGAACCGCATCATCAAGGCATGTTAAATCGTTCCGACTGTGATGCCTCAAGCCTCGATTGTGGTACTTTTGTTCATATATCTGAACAGTTTTCGATATACCGGTATACCGCGGTATTTTTTTGTCTACCGATACTGGTATTCAGTTTTGAATATCGTGCAGCCCTACATGGATGGTCCCCAAAAAAGACTGGTATACCAGGCTGATAGCCTAGTACACATGGATATTTTGTTTCAGTATCATGGTTTAACATGCTACATTTCTATAACAGACACTCAAAAGCCTCTGGCCTATGGCGGGGGGGAGGTGACGTATTAGTAGCCCTAGGCCATCGCCTAGGACTTTCACACCCCACTTAGACACAATTCTGGGATCCCCCTCAGTCTAAAATTCCTTAGTAAAGAAATAAAATTTCCGGGCAGTTGTAGTGTACAACTATGTGGGCGGGGGCTCATGGGTTAATGCATTGGTCTTTGAACTAAAAGTCGACATTTCGATCGTGGTCTGCGCTATCTGCATCATATACTTGAAAACACCAAAACTCGACTGCTCACGTGGGGGCACGGTGGCGCTGTGTAGTGAGGCGTACTACTCGTAAACTGTACACTTGCTAACTTTGTGCTGGATTGGTAAGTTGACTTCCTTCTCCCGTAACACTGCCCCGTAATATATAACATTAGGTGATAAAGTATCGTTAAACCACCAATAGACAAACACATTTATTTGCGTTTAAGGTCACATATTTATGCACAATGGCTAATCGTGACCGTGACAGTCTTACGGGGAGAGGAAGCCGGAGTACCCGGGGAGAACCGCCGAGCATCTACCAGTAACTATCAGCTCCTCAACATTCTAACTCTGTTCAAGATCCGCTCAATTCAAGCTCCGCTTAAGCAGGACTACAGCGGTTGAAGACATGTGCACAATCGACCCGCAATACTCCTTAGTACACGGCGTCATCGTGCCCCCATATAGGAAACCGGGATAAAGTGCCTTGTCCAAGGACACAACGCGGGTCTAGTATAGAAGTCCAACAGTCTACCACTAAGCCACCGCACTCCCAGACAAACAAACAATTAAACAAAAAAATAAACAAACTGTACATTTATAGGGTTACCTTGCCTGTTTGTGAATGTAATATCAGATGTATGTCTTTCACAAATAGACACTTTTATATGGCCACAAGTGACAGATAACAATGTAAGTCGTTTAACTTAAGGTAGACTTTCATTTCTCATTTCTAAATTGATGACACACGGTGCAAGCCTACCATAGAAGGTAACCATGTCATGTGTTCTACTGCAGCTTGAATTTCATTCGAATATTTAATAAAAACTCGAGATATTTGGGTCGCAATTGTTGAAACTGCGGCTACACCCCTATAATAAATACATGTATGCAGGGAGATTAAAAGGTAGCTCAGGTAAGTGTTACTGTTATAGCTGTAAAATAATAAGTAGTGGGTTTTTGCTGTAAATCTTGTTTGAAAGAATTTATCCAGTTACTAAATTAATTACATTATTTCGAGGGACTACTGTTTTGTAGTGGGGTGGATCATAAAACAGAGGCGGGTATATTTACCTCCATTTCTGGTATGATGATACTAACCGCAACACAGATGTGTTGGGGGGACGTATCGTCACACTAGGAATGGGTGTCGACGCTTCGATGATGACCCGCGCTATCTTCGCTGTGGCCTTGGATAAGACACTTAATCATGGGGCGTGGGGGGGGGGGGGTCGCGTGTGTTGCGACGTACTGCACGTCGATGTTGCGCCTGTCTTCAACTGCTGACTCTGCGTGTGTCAGGTTAGTACGTTGGAGAGTCTGACAGTTTATCGCTACTGTTCAGTGGTTGTGTCACAGTCTGCGGGTGCTACGGATTCTTCCACCAGCAGAACTCTCCGGCACGACCCTGACTGTTAAAAGTATCGTTAAACCCAAATAAACAAAGAAGGGGTGACGCTATGGTATGGAGTCGATACAAGTAGTAGGAGAGCGATGAACCGTTTCCTATTGGCAGGTCCTAGTGCAGGACCTAGGATGTGACGTCATGTCACGCAATCCAGTGGCACCATGTTTGGTTGTCATGGTAACCCACGTGAGCGGTCATCTTGTGACATCATCCCCATAGTAATACGTTGTGTTAATGCGCGTGCTCAGCGCGCGTTGTTGGAGTTGATACGTGTTTCCGTCTGCCATTTTGTGTACTGGAGGCCGCCATTTTGGTTTCTATGGTAGCACGTGGTTGTTATGTTACCCAAATGCTTACAACAAGACAGGGGTATGTGCGGAGGGTGTGTTCCTTTGAACAAGAGTAATTTTCCGATTCGTAGAATTACCACAAACAACCTTTCCAAATCACCAAAAACGACTTTATTTACTACGGATTCCCCATTTTATCGGCTTAGCACGTAGTGCTATAGGACCGATGGGACCCCCCCCCCCCCCTTCCCCCGCCGCGGTGAGTTCGATTGAACTAGAGTAATTTTCTGACTTGGATACTTCATAGAATTACCTAAATAGACCTGACAACCCCTAAAATCCACCAAAATCTATCCCAAACCTCCAAAACGGACTGGCGAACCCCTATTTTGGGGCATATAAAAAACACGTAATGCTATAGGACCGAGATATTTCCTGGGGGTAAGTTCTATTTAATAGGGCTACTGGACCTGATTTTACAAGAACCCCATTTTATGCCTATTACAGATGCTACTATAACACTAACAGTCTACCCAGTCCAAACTATCACTGATTCTCTTGTCCCAGTCTTATAATCACCAGTGCTTCATTTTCAGGAACCTGCATGCAGGGTTATCTCCCTTGTGTACAACAAAGGCCTATATCAAAGCCAAAAATCTATCAAGTAGTTACTGTTAAGTCATTGCTCGAACGACTCGAATCCCATCGAGCAAATGAGCTTTAGAGCAATTGCACGATCGAATGACTCGCACATACTGCTCGAACGACTCGAATCTCATCGAGAAAATGAGCTATAGAGCAATTGCTCGTTCGAGTGACTCGAGCATACTGCTCTTCGACCCATTTCGGTATTTGAGGATACATATGGCCTGGTATTGTATTATTATTTCAGAATACCTTCTATAGGATACTTACCTAAGGATACTATTTCTTGTTTGACCTAGCCTTCCAGGTCACCCGAGGACATACCTATCCCAAATTCCCCCTATAAGTCATCGAGCAATTACTGAAGCAAATGAGCTTTAGAGTAATTGCTCGATCGAGTGACTCGCACATACTGCTCGAATGACTCGAATCCCATCGAGCAAATGAGCTATAGAGCAATTGCTCGTTCGAGTGACTCGCAAATACGATTCTTCGACTCATCTCAGAAAACAGGGATTCAATAGCCACACAAGTTTTCCAAAAAGGGATTCCGAAAAAGGGATTCCGTAAATGGGATTCCTATCCGACTCTGTAAAATGATATTCCGTGATTCTGGGGCTTAATAACACTACCGACAGACAGCAAGGATCATATCGTGTCAGGCAGGTTTACGGATGGAAGTGGCTGGAGTATCCCGGTAGGACCACCAGTAGGATTAGCAGCGGTTGAAGGCTGGTACAATATCGACGTGCAGAATGGCTCAGTACACAGTGCCACCGCGTACGCACATGGGTAATCGGGATTATGTGTCTGGCTCAAGGACACAACGCATTTACCGCTGGCCAGGGTCGAACAGTCTTCCTTTTAATGGATTTAAGCCATTTTAGTGAACCAATGAGCTATCGCACCCCCAAAATAGACCGTGAACGTATCCACACAAATGGGTCTGACTGTGAACGGATGCGTGTTGTGTATTATGTACCATAAATAAGAAAACAACGTTTTTGGTCTGGACACATTTTTCACAGAAACCTCCGAGCATTCGTGCTGTAATTTTTCACTTTTCTGTCTGGTTCAGGCATGTCAAAGGACCGCCGGTACCAACATAACCGGTACCGGAACGGGACAGAGTCTGTCCCGCCGAAACCGGTACCGGTACCGACACAAATCAACAAGTGGGTGACATATCACAATCAGATGGGAGAAATTCCCTTTTAAACCGCCCCAATCCGCAAGATCGCAAAGACAAGCAAAACGCATAACATCGTACCAATTATTCTGCGGCGACATCAAAGTAATCATAAAGCACGAATATCGTGCTTTATGATCACTTTGCTGTCACCACTGAATAATTTCTTTGATATAGCCGATGACGGCGCTGTCATTGTCTTTGATTCCACGTCTGAAAAGTCAAAATGGTCGGCCTATCGAGGTCGTGATGCAGACAGAACATGCACTTTTAGAGTGTTTTGATATGGGATATTTGGATGATCTCTTGGGTGATCTCATGTGACGTCATATTCACTGGCGCACACGAGATTATCCACTCCTGGGTGATCTTATGTGACGTCATATTCACTGGGGCACACGAGATTATCCACGAGATCATCAAAATACCCCACCCCTCTGGAATTTTGCTGGCACCACCCATGATCACAATTTCTGGATTCGCCGCTGACTGTAGGACTATGAGGTGATGTCTTCCGCTTGATACAGATACACACCGTTTCATATATAATCTGTGGTGTGTGGATTACATTTTGACACGCGTGGGATGCGGTTTCTGTATCGACAGTTACTTGAATTCTTTGAAAAAAGAAGAGGGAGTCTGCACACAAACCCCGCGAAAAATGGGAAAACAAACAGCCAATAACAGCTTCGAATTCTTTACAGAATTAGACTGGTAACCTAAGAGCTTGACACAACCCCTTCATATACGTCACAGTGGTTGCTTATCACTCATTAGAAAAAAAATTAGCCGATTGTTCGAAATACGAAATGTTAACTAGCGCTACTGTCGTCTGAAAAAAACCGGCTGCTTTGAAAAGATTGCCTCGATTGGGCAACATATATTCAAGTTTAATAGTACAGAGGAAGCAACATATATTCAAGTTTAATAGTACAGAGGAAGTTCGTCGAATCACAAAGTGGGCGGTGTTTCAACTCAAACAATGTGAAAAAAGCATAAGAATAAGAATCATAAGATAAGTTTCAACCGATAGAACCTCATATTTTCAGTGACTCGGCGCTACAAGAACAACCAAGCCTGAAAACAAGCAGGCTGTCACCTGCAAAGTGAGGTCCCCAGAGGGTGAGTTTGGTGATGCTACCCTGCATAGCACAGCAGGGTAGAATTACTAATTACTAAGTTTCCCCCCTGTGAACCTCAATCTGAATCAAGGTCTCAGGCTTAAACAGAAAGAGATACCCAGAGAATAAATTTATTGTTCTAGCGCACCGTATGCACCATCATATTCACCCTCTGGGGACCTCATGTTTTCCTGTGACAGATTGCTTATTTCCAGTTAACAACAGGATCGGTAGCCTGGATCACATCGTGTCTCGAAGTTTACAGGTGGATGAAACCGGAGACCCAGAGAGAACTACCGTTCAGAGATGAGCCAAGTCCGACTCTCCAACTTATTAACACTTACACGAAAAGCAGACGACACTTGCAAATAAAATTCTTGAATAGCTATTTCTTTTCACTTTTTACGTCAAAAACATAACTTATGACCCCTCATTGGAACGAGCTCAACCCTGTTAGCGATTGAAGGCAAGTGCACCATCGACATGCAGTACGCCCTAGCACACTGCGCAAATAGCAACGTGAGCATCCAACCGCAGTCCTTTCGGTTTTTAAGTCCATGGCTCTAACCAGTGCCCCACCGCTCTCCCCTTCGACTGCGTAAATGCACCAAATACGGGGAGAACCACCGAGCAACTACGAGTAACTGTCGGGCTCTCAACCTTCCAAATGAGCAGAGTTTGCATGGGTTGAAGGTTCGTGTTAGAAGTACAGTACGTGGAGAGTGGATTGTAACTAAATGACCCGCAGAGTGGCGTTATCACCCAAGCTATACATTTCAAATTGTGTTCATATCGACTCAGATGTCCATTGGCTTAAACTTTACTTGTGCTAGTTATGCTTAGCAACAAATTTGCAATTATTTCTTGGGTGGAATCTCCACTCTGTGGGTGATTTAGTGATAATACACTCTCCACGTACTGTAGATTATCCTGTGTTTTCTCGGACAGACCATTTTGTTATCCAGCTCATTGACAGGATAAAAATAGTACCCTCAGGAAAACTTGAATGGATCAGAAGATCAGGCCGCAAATTATGTTGCAAAAAATACATATGTAGAGATAATTTGCCTTATAGTGAGAGCAAACGTTCACAAGGAGATGACAGCTTATGAGACGAAATAATTTTCCTCCCAATGCAAACGATGAAACTGAATCGCTTCTTGACGGATGCGGGATTCAAGTGTATTTTTAACAGTCTGTCACTTGCTGAATCTTTTGGACGCGTTACCCTAATTTGCATGTGAATTCTTAAAATATGCTAATCCATTTATTTATTTTTGACACCATTCAGTCCGAATTTGAATTGAGTGTCATTTACGGGTAAATTGAAAACGCGAACTGTGGGAAGAGAGTGGATGAATACTGATGCACTGCGCAGGCCAGAACTGGACTTTTCGGAGCACGTTTCTGTTATTCTCTAATTTGATGACTATTTTATAAATTTCAAATGCATTTCCCATATGTTGGGAGTTACCCCCTTTGTCGACGTTCATGTGGTGATTACAACTTCTTGCTTTGTGTACAGCTAACATTACTTTAGACAAAACACATATAGTACAGCTAAATAAGACCCTTTCAACACTGGCGCCCTGAAATATGTCATTTCTGTCAATACTATCAACAGCGAAATGAGTGAAACCATCCTAGTTTGTTGGGAGATTCAGCAATAATTAAATCCAACAGCTCACTTCAGACTTTTTTAATACACGTATGTTCTGTGAAAACCAGTGCTCAAAATAACTTTTTTTCTTTGCGTAGCAAAATGCTACGCATTTCCAAAAAATGAATAGCATTTTGTAAAAATCACATAGCTATTTTTGTATACCAGAGTTATGTTATGCTGTTTTATATTGAATTCTTCTAAGTAGATAGAATAGTTTCATCCATTTTTGGGCATTTCCAAATGATCCGCAACACATGAAATATTTACTATGTTTTTTTTTAACTGAACTGCCTGTAAGGGTTGCATGGACTTATATACTGTTATAAATGGCGTCTTGGTTGTTTAATAGAGTTCTCAAAATGGAAGTTGTGATTTTTAATTTAATGGGCTTGTAGTTATTTTTAATGGACATTTTATGCAAAATGTTGTAAAAACAAGAAGTATTTAAACCAACAGAACTCATCTTACATATGAAGTTGCTAATGATTCTTTATGGAGAGTTAATCTGAGTTATGCCTGGAATGTTCCACAATCAGAAGTAAAGCATCAGTGAACTAGTTTTCAAATTTGTTTGCAAATTTTCATTTACATTTTGCGATACTAGATAATCAACTGCAGCTAATAGGCATCAGTTGATTATCTTGTATCGCAAAATGCTATACATAATTTAACATTGTGTAGCTTTTTGCAAGTTTTGCATAGAAAAAAAGCGACGCGGCACCGCTTATTTTGAGCCCTGGTGAAAACCCCATCTACAGCAACACTATACCATGCGGAAAATGAAAATCTGTTCCGCAAATATGTGAGGAACGGAAATCGTTGACGGACTATTCTTAAATAAACGCGAAATTTCACTGGAATTTTCTACAAATTGTGTAACGCAATTATAATTTGAATCCCTAGCGGTAGCTGAAAATCGTCCACTGAGTTTCAATGTGTTCTATGTGTCAGTAGGCTCACAGAACACATTGGGACTTAGAGGACGAAATAGTAACACGGGTTCCCCAAGCAAATTTGGTTGGCGATAAAATGCGTTCTTTTTGTTGATAGCTCTCAAAGTGCCCTTCTGATAAATGCTTTTATAGACCAGGAGGCGTGTAATAAACACGCGCCCTCTCGTTTTATCCTTCCACGTTGGCACTCGTGCCATATCGATTAACCCATTCACACACGCGTGTCGTTCTGTGTATTTGTTGTTTATATTGTCTGTTCATCCATCCACTATCAATTTTGTCTTCACGCAAACATTTAAGCATACCAGGTTGAAAGGGTTATCCTTTAAGAAGAACGTTAAACGATAATCATTATATTTGTTGTGTGTTGATAGACCTACTGTTGAGATATTCGACATGGTGGCACTATTATCTGGTGGACGGAAATGATTAAAAATGTTTATAAAACGCTGACACAAATTTTCATGACCGGAAACAATTTTTTTTATGCTATACTCAGCGATACAAACTAAAAATGCGAATCCGCAATCGGAACACGAACCGGTAACAGAATCGGGAAAGTAAAGCTTATTAATTCAACTACATTCTGGTATCATTTCTTGGAACGCTCTTTGAGACCATGTTGTGTGAATGTGGAAACATTTATTCTGTTTACCGTCACTCTGATAATTGTTTTAACTTTGGAAGTGATGTTGCTGTCTAATAATATCCGCCCATCTTGGAGGAAACGTCTGGGGAAATTTCCACCCACACCGATTAAATATCCACTGCGGAAATGTCCACGTGTAGTGTAATGACGCCGGGAAAAAGTCCGGCGTTCACATTCACAGTGGATACCTTTCAGTTGAGTTCCTTTCTCGCCGTTTCCAGTTGTATTTAAATGCATTTGACAGCTTTGATCGGGACTAATAGAAATTTATGACCATACCGCCGGACAAGACATCAGTGAAAAAAATCAGTGGAGAATCAACACATCTTGATCACATGGAAGACGAGGAGGAACTTGTGTCACATCTCCACAATTTATTCAGGACTAAAATATACTTGATGAGGGGTATCCAACTCTTCTTGAAGCCGGTGTCTAGTGCCCTCCTCGTGGAAATGGAAGGACAGTGTGCCCGTTTAGTGGCTTTTTTGCAGGAGCTATAGTTGTGTGCATGGTGGTATTATGCAGTAGTGTTATCGCGGATAATACCGTTTCCTCTAGAGTCGGTGCTTGCGAAAAATACCCCCCCCCCCCCTCCCCCGATCCGCCCATTCAGTATGCGACAATTTATTTTGCAGAATGACAAACTGTGTTATTGATGGTGTTTTGTTGATGATATTAATGTTGGCTGCTAGTTTCTGTTCCTGTTTTGTAACTAAAATCCTTACTGGGTAGCATTCCAACTTCGAAAAAGGCATTTCTCGATAGTGTGGTGGGAATATTTTATCAGTTGAGACTTGCTACATCACAGTCGGGTCAAATCTAGTTTACCCACAAGTTTTACGGGTGGATTAATCTAGAGTACCACAGGAAAACCACCGAGCAGCGGCGAGCAACGGTCAGATTCCCCAACATACTGACTCACACAAGCAGGATTAGCATTGGCTGAAGGTAAATGAACTATTAACGTGCTGTACGCCTTAGTAAACAAAGCAATCGGGCCTCAACGTGGGCAATCGGGAATAAGTGCCCTACACAAGGAAACAACACAGTTACCTATGGGAGGATTGAACCATGGACCTTTCGATTTGAAGTTCAATACAGTAAACACTGGGCCACCGAACTTCCTGTACTCTTATTGTTTAATCATGTACAGTTAAAATTAAAAGTCCTGCCACGACCTGTGCCCTTATCTAGGCTTAACTGCGCGTAGAAATTGCGCGCAATTGCCATATCGAATGGCACCCAAAGCAAGGCAGGTTCTCCTGGTTACCCATCGCAAACACAGGCAATATTTCTGCCAATGGACCTCCGGGTTACCCGGAGGTCCATTGGCTGAAACATTGCTTGTGCACAAGCCATATGTACAGAATTTGATAGCCTTATTATGGTCATAACGCGTAGATTAATGCGCAGACCGATGTGCTATGTTTCCGCATTTCATGACAAGACTTCTAGTTTTAACTGTAGCACTTCTGTGTAAAAACAGCGTAGAGAAGCGGGACACGTGTCGCCTGTAAACGCCCCGCTTTCTGGTTCCGCCAATCCTGCAAATAAGCTGGGAAGAGATGCAGCTAAGTAGAAACGAAACTTTAAAATAAAACACAATAAAATAACAACGACTCAAAAGGCGAGCAGATGTGTTTACTGAAAATGTACATGAACTGTGCAAACATATGAATATTGCCGTCTCACCCGCGAATTATGAGCATTATTAACTATAAAACATATAAAAATATAAACAAAGATTATAAAACTGTCTCAGAACAACTCATTTTTGTCTGTTAATTGTGAGGTGGAGTTATAATTCGTTCCATCTTTCTCTTAGAAATTGTTCAGTCTGTATGCCAGTTTTTTGACCACTGCAACCACCGCCAGCTGGTTTCTCTCACAGTTCTAGAAATGTAAATAAGAAATTGAGTGAAGAACCAAAATGTGACGGCATCCAAAATCTGCTTCGGTGACAAGGTATGGGGACTTTGGGCAAGAATAGAACTGTACCCTGACTACTCCTGTGTCGGGTTACGGGTATGTATAATCTGTCCGTGAAAAGGCGTAAAATCAGCGTGGTTGTAATTTACCACTAGATTGCAATATCGTCGCTTCCGGCATATATATTGTAAAAAGCTGTGAATGCCGGCTCCTTTTTCTCCAGTTTGATCTTCCGTTTAGTGGGTACCTGTTCCATTCGTCAGATCGTTTTGGATCTATACTATTTTGCGTGTTTTAATTTCATGAGATCTTTTTGTTTTTATTATTTTTTTTTTTTTTGGCCTCACAGTTGATGAGAATTTTTGGGGCGCGGTGGCGTTGCGGTAACCGGTTCTCGTCAGATCCCCCAAGTTAAGCAACGCCGAGCCCGGTTAGTTCTCGGATGGGTGACCGTCTGAGCGATCGATTCGGACTTCCGCATTGTGTCCTTGGGCAAGGCACTTAACCCCGATTGTCCACATGAGGACACGATGACGCCGCGTACAGTTAAAACTAGAAGTCCTGTCACGAATAGTGCGCTTATCTAGGCTTAATTGCGCGTTGGAATTGCGCGCAATTGCCATATCGAATGGCATCCAAAGCACGGTAGGTTCTCCTGGTACCTCATAGCAAACACATGCAATGTTTCTGCCAATGGACCTCCGGGTTACGCGGAGGTCCATTGGCTGAAACATTGCCTGTTCACAGGCCATATGTACAGAATATGATAGCTTTAATTGGGCCATAACGCGCACATTAACGCGCATATCAACGTGCTATTTGTGAGCATTTCATGACAGGACATCTAGTTTTAACTGTACTACGTCGTACTGCACGTCGATGGCGCGCATATCTTCAACCAATCTAACCCTTCCTGTTCTGTACTGCGGAGTTACGATGTTGGGGAGCTGGCAGCTGCTCCTCGTTGCTCGGTGGTTCTCTCCGGGTACTCCGGCTTCCTCCACGGGTAAAACTGTCACGGTCATGATTAGCCATTGTGCATAAAACACCAATAAATAAATAAATGATAATGATGAGAATTTTCTGTAAAGCTTTTCAAATTGTACTATCTACAGCAAGTGGACGAGTCCATTCCTCATCCATAGGGCTGTCGGATAAAATATATGCTGATTTTTACGGTCGCTTTGGAGTCAATTGGTCAGTCTGCTCGTTGACTGCAGTATTTTATCATATAACTGAACCGCTCTCTGCACTTGTGGACATTTAATATTCTTCAGGTTTTATGGCTTTCTAATTCATATAACGTATTGTCATTTTTATTGGCAATCAGACTGTCGCGCAACCTGGTTGGCTGACCTACATATAACAATAACAATCAAAAAGATCGAGCGATCTTGCTGGTGAATCTCCATACTCATGGGTCCAACTAATGCGCGTGTACATAGAACTTTTTCAAAATAAAGACAAAGACAGATTTTCCTTTCAAAGGTTAAAATTGACGTTGTGGACAAGGCGACGGTAATCAGAAAGATCTTGTCGACAACTGGCAATATTTGTGAGGTGAATATTGATGGGATTGACTTTGTGTTTTGTCGGCCGATTGAGTGAGTGATATCTCTTCTGCAATCGTAAATTGTCACCAGACTGTGGATGTAAAAGCATTGTTATTTGAGGTTAAAATTCCTTTCTCTACCCTTTTCCGGTTTCTTTTTAACCCCGCACCCCCCCCCCCCCCCCCCTCTTTCACACACACTTGTTCAATTGGCGGTTATCTAATAAATACAATAGGCCCTATGATATTCGTGTTTCTGAACTCGTCAGAATGTTCTTTGCCAAAAGCTCAGTAAAACGGAAAATTTTCAGCTTGTTTCATAAGTATCATTTTGAAGAAACACTCATGTCATTTTCACTATATCTAACACGCAGTGACACGCAGTGCTCAAAATAACTTTTTTTCTTTGCGTAGCAAAATGCTACGCATTTCAAAAAAATGAATAGCATTTTGTAAAAAGTACATAGCTATTTTTGTATACCAGAGTTATGCTATGCTTTTTTATACTGAATTCTTCTAAGTAGGTAGAATAGTTTCATGCATTTCTGGGCATTTCCAAATGATCTGCAACACATGAAACATTTACTATGTTTTTTAACTGAACTGACTTTAAGCATGGACTTGTATACTGTTATAAATGGCGTCTTGGTTGTTTAATAGAGTTCTCAAAATGGAAGTTGGGATTTTTAATTTAATGGGCTTGTAGTTATTTTTAATGGACATTTTATACAAAATGTTGTAAAAACAGGAAGTATTTAAACCAACAGAACTCATCTTACATATGAAGTTGCTAATGTTGCTTGATGGAGAGTTAATCTGAGTTATGCCTGGAATGTTCCACAATCAGAAGTAAAGCATCAGTGAACTAGTTTTCAAATTTGTTTGCAAATTTTCATTTACATTTTGCGATACAAGATAATCAACTGCAGCCTAATAGGCTGCAGTTGATTATCTTGTATCACAAAATGCTATACATAATTTAACATTGTGTAGCTTTTTGCAAGTTTTGCATAGCAAGAAGCGGCGCGACACCGCTTATTTTGAGCCCTGGTGACACGTACAAAGATGGGCATACGAGAGTCAAAATAATTGCTTCAGCTGTCCAATTTTAATGTGTATCACTATCACACGGAGAAGGTCTGGCATCTGCCCTCGGCTGGTGAGGATAGCGAGACGTGGGAGTAGGGGTATCACTTCGATTTATTTATTTTTTGTTTTGTTTTTTGGAGAGAGGGTACGAAGGGCAAGGCAATTAAAGCATTTACCTGCAACATTAATTTAAATTTTGCTGTTGACAATGTTTATTACCTTTCAGACGCATGTGTGGACATCACTGCCCACGCGTGGATTACGACCAGTCCACGACAACTGTGCTGTATATTTGATATAGAATATGTAACTGTAACACGGACTGATTAGCAATTATTTTGTACCCTAAACGATAGATATCGAAGAAATTGCGGAAAGATAGAAATCGTATCCCCCACTGTGAAGATATAGACATTTTCACTTTCACGGTATCAATCAAAATGGCGGCTTTCAAAGCATCACTTCAAGGTGAATACGAGTCAAATTATCACTTGAAGTGATCAATTTGTTCTAAAAACGTATAATGGAAAGAAAAGTTTGTGTTTTTGAGTAGATACTAATCATTGAATTGATGCCTGGAATTCACTAGTCCAAATGTGGCATAAAAGTCCTTAATATAAATTTTTGGTTTGGTACGTCCTTTCAAAGGACGTACCAAACCAAAAACTTACATTACGGACTTTCATGCCATGTTTGGACTAGAAACCCGCCAGCTGAATCCGATTGCAAGACGCGGTCTGTTTCGATTATCGATCAAATCACTTGCGCATATCAATGATTCAATGTGCTGTTTACTTTCATGCATCAATTCAAGGTTGAAACGAGTGGAATTATCAGATTCTTATAAAAAACGTATTGTAAAAAGTAAAGCTAGTGCTTTTGAGTGGACACCGAAAATTTTCTCACTTGTCACAGAGACAAGTGCAAGCGCTTGCGAAAAATAAACATTTTTCTCCCCCCACTGCATGTGTAACATACGCGTGTCCAATGTGAGATATCAGGGAGAGACAGATGTATCCCACCCCACCCACGTGACGTTATACATTTATAACGTTATTATGACGTTATGCACATCGTATCAATTTTTATTGCTGCCAACTAATTCATATTGACGTCATCAGAATGCCGTGTGATCAAAGTTTGATGCTCTTCAGACTCCAAGATGCCACGGTTCCTAATTGATTTCGTGGTATATACCTTTGGTATATACCTTTGGTATATACATGACTTTTGCATGCTCTTTCCGATGGTGTCATTAGTGTTTCAAAACAACGAATACCAAATGAGTTGATTATATCAGCACGTGGCCGTCGTTTACCTCTGCTAACGTAACTGCTGTATGGTGGGGGGAGAAAAATAATCCCTGATGGGTACGATCGTGGGATGGGAAAATCTCACCCTCGGGACAAGATATTTTGTCCAGACACTCGACAAGCCTCGTGTCTGGCCCAAATATCTTCCCCTCGGGTGAGATTTTCCCATCCCATCCCACACCCGTACCCATCAGGGATTATAATAGTCTCGGTTACTCATTACATAATTTTCGGTATCCACTCAAAAGCCCTAGATATCCTCTATATATTCCATATTCCCTGGCGGCTGTGAAAGATTTCCACAGATGCATCCAATTAGTATGATATCTGAAGACACTTACGGGCCTGGCCTCAAATATATGTACACAGCTACTAAAGGCAATACATTTTAACGCTTCACCTAATCCGAAAAGCAGATTACACTTGATAGAAAAATTGTTGAATATATATATATAAAATTTGTTTGTTGCTCCAAAAACATAGCTTATAGCCCCCCCCCCCCCCCTCCACCCTCGCCCCCCTCTTGGAAACGAGCCCGAGGAGGTCGTTTCAATAAGGGGTCATATGACATGCTTTTGAGAGAGAACATCGGAAAAAGGTGAGTTGATAGGACTTACAGATTTTGTTGTAACACTGAGTGAAGGGTTAAAAAAACACATGTATGAGGGAATACAATTATAAAATTAAAAAACAATCCTAACCTAACGACCATATGTTTTCTATTGCCCTTGACCTGAATCAAACCTTTTAGTTTTTTTTTTCGCCCAATATTATTTCCATTTGTCAGCTGACGTGAACGAAATTATGCATTTCATATATATATTTTTTTGGAAAAAAAGTCCAAAGTTTAAAAATGGCACCGCATTGACTTGCCATCCCTTTGTAATTAGTAAACTATACAATATGATGCTTTGCCTCCTCTTATTTCTAACCAAATTCTAATTTTCGATATTAATGTATCTTCAATATTTATTGAGGAATGGTTGTTGCAAATGTTGTGGTATAGGACCACCTATATCTATACCACTGCATTTCCGGAACGCTGATTGTTAACAAATCGAAAATGGGTTTTATGGTTGTCATCGGGGCGGGGGAGTCCTTGCGATATTGCGACAATGGTCTACTAAAAAAGAAAATTCGGAGGTTTTCAATTATCCAAAGCCTCGTAATCACCAATCGCCTTTTAAAGAATACACATCGCCGTCTATAAAAAAAATGAACACGTTGGTTACTCATTTCCGTGCTTGCTTTTCCTTGATGTTTGATGATATAAAACGTGTTTATACCATGATTTACCTATTCTACCATATATAGATAGCCTATGACATAGATTTTAGCTTTACACACCAACCGTGGTGAACACGCCAGCAAGGTGCCTTCCCACTAGACCAATTCCCTTTAGACCAATTCCCTTTAGGCCAATTCCAAAAAGACCAATTCCTCTTAGACCAACTACATACTGTTATTGATTAAGGGTTGATTAAGGATAATTAGGAAAACATTTAATTATAAAAATCTGCCCACCATCTATAAAATATCAACAAGCCAGAAAATGAACAGATTATTATCTGAAAAATGAGGTCCCCAGAGGGTGAATTTGGTGATGCTACCCTGCACAGCAGGGTAGCATCACTAAATTCACCCTCTGTGAACCTCAACCTGAATCAAGGTCACAAACATAAAAAGAAAGAGGTACCCAGAGGATAAACTGGCCCACTGTATGGGTTAGCATTAGCAAATTCACCCTCTGGGGACCTCATTCTGCAAATGACAGACTGCTTATTTTCAGGCTTGAATATTAATAACATTAAATACAGTTATAAATATTTATAAATATATCAAATTATTGATATAGAATTATTTTTAAAGTAGAACACATCAATTGGTATAAGGGGAATTGTTTTTTGGGGGAATTGGCCTCGTGGAAATTGGTCTAAAGGGAACTGGTCTAGTGGGAATGAACCGCCAGCAATGGGATTTCAATTGTTAAAACTGACACCTACAGTGGAACTACATCCAAGTTGACCTTTGGTGTCGTCAACCTCAATGCAAACTTGTCTAAATTTATTGCTTGTCGCCTCGCGAAAAGTGAAATGAAAGTGGCAATTATTTTTTACACGTTTTAAATGAGTTTACCTCATAATATATACGTTGTCTCATGTTAATAAAGCATTCATAACGCAAAATAGTATTTTATTTTATTATTAAAATGAAAAAGGCCCCGTCATTTTTAAAATCCTTAGGAACCTTTCGCTGGAAGCCGATTATCAAACGACAAAAGTGGCGCTATGGGCATCACTTGGGCGAATCAAAAATCTGAATCCTTTATGCACATCTAGACACCCAGCCGAAATATATGAACACACTTTCACACGTTAGCATTTCGATGTAAAACCCATCAAGAGAATCTCGCCGGAAAGCGATTCTCTAATGACAAAAGTGACACTACGCGGGCCAAATAGGGCCGATTAAAAAATCCGAAACGTTTATGTACATCTAGAGACACTACCAGAACATAAAAACACACTTTCGTGGTTTCGAATGAAAACTCCTTGGAGCCGTTCGCCGAAAACCGATTCCCTAACTACAAAAGTAGTAGCAACGGAGTCCACATGGGGTCGAATAAAAATCTAGATACCCTACTACACTTTCAGCGTTTCGAATTGAAACCCCTAGGAGGCTTTTGCGGGACACCGATTCTCTAATGACAACAGTCACGCTACTGGCGCCACGTGGGGCCGAAGCAAAAATCCGAAACTTTATGCACATCTAGAGACCCTACCAGGACATATGAACACAATTTCAGCGCTATGAATTAAAACCCATAGGAGCCTTTAGCCGAAAACCGTTTTTTTAACGACAAAAGTGGCACTACGGTGCCACATTAGGCCAAATGAAAACTTCGAAACCTTTATGCACATCTGGATATCCTGTCGGAACATATGAAGACATATTTAGCGCGTTTCGAATTAAAACCTCTAGGGGCTTTTTCGGAACCTTTATGTATAGCTAGAGAACCCATCGGAACATTTAAACTCACTTTAAAGAACCGAAATTACATATCCAAGGAGCCCTTCGTCGGAAAGCAGTATTTTTGCTCAGTTTTCAAGTGGCGCCACTGACACCACCTGGTGACAAAAATTCAAACTTTATTCAAACTTAATCTCTATTCTTCATCTTGATACCATACTTAAGAAGTAAGGTAAGTTTCAAAATTATACCTAAAAAGCGACGTGCGGACGTACGGGTGTATGTACATACGGACGGAGATCATCACTATATCCACGCATTTTTGAAAATGCGGGGATAAATATTGTACTTTGAGTGGAACAAGGCGCTATCTGCAACACTCTAGCATTGCATCGGACACGTTATTGAACCCAAATTGCGATATATAGTTAATTTGTTCTCATTTAAAATCAGATTCCATTTGGCACCAAAATATGTCATTTGGCACCAGAGAAAACACACTTGGCGCCGAGCAAACATTTCGCATGACACCAAACGTATTCGGGCCAACATTAACTCTGCAACTCCTAACCCCTCCCCGGTCCCCAGAAGGTACCAACTTCTATACCTTTCAGTTAACATCCCAATACGCAGTAGAAATCAAGAAATAACAAATCGTTAAAAGAAAACAGTTATAGTGTTACTTGACGTTGATACTCACTGCTACACAGACGTTCTTCAAGTTTATGTTGTATAAGCGCCAATTCTTTTGTTGTTTTGATGTGGAAAACGTGCTCCCCTGGTGGTTTAGAAGAAATATTGTCAAGCTGTTGTCTGTTTATGTCCCCTCCAACCGCTACAACGAATATTTCGATGTCTTTTCTGACCCTGGCGAAAAGGGCTTGTCCTAAGACTCCTCTGTAGTCGCTTATTGGTCCATTTACAAACAATACCATTTTTCTCTTTGCATACGACCTTCCTCCATTCCATCGACTGAAGCCTCTATGGGACGTCTCATTGATGACTTGTTGTAGGTCAGTCTGACCAAAGCTGGCTAGCTTCTCTTGGAAATCTTGTCTGGTTGTTGACGTTTTCAGTTTAATTTCTGATAGCTTGGGGCACATTCTGACCATTCCCACGCGTATTCTTGCACTATCAATATCCAGTCTGTTTGACACACCTTTAATGAAATCAAGTTCGGCTTTCAGTTCCTTCCCTCCAAGGTTGCCTGTGTCCAGGGAAAATATGATGTCCGCGTCTGTCTGTCCCCCTCCACACACTGAAAAAAACAGAAACAAACATTAAATAAAGAAACAACAACAATTCTCCATTTAATAATGACATCACAGGTGGGCGTCGTGGACTGGGCACATTCCACGCGTGAGCAATATTTCTTCGGATTTAGTAATATTAGATTCCAAGCACTAATTATACAGTGCGTGGAGAGTGTATTATCACTAAATCACCCGCAAAGTGGAGATTCCACCCGAGGAATAATTGCATATTTGCTGCAAAGCATAACCAGCACCAGCAAAGTTTCAGCCAATGGACCTCCGGGTTAAACCCGGAGGTCCATTGGCTGAAACATTGCTTGTGTTTGTGTCGATATGTACAAAATTTGAAAGTTATAGCTTGGGTGATAACTCCACTCTGCGAGTGATTTAGTTACAATCCACTCTCCACGTACTGTAGGAATAATCATCAAACATGTAATTAATGAAGCACCGGGTTCAGCCCTGTGCTTCATTAATTATAATTTTGCTGATGGTGATTTTTATTACATGGTAAACGCATGCATTGGCATCACTGCCCACTCGTGGATTACGACCAGTCCGCGGCGACTGTACTTTAGGGCCCGGTATGGTAAAAACTAACAATAGCTTGAAGCTACGCTCTTCACATCATACTTTGTTCATATGCACGTTCATTAGATTAGGTTTATGAGTAAGCGGTAGCTCAGTAGTTAGAACATTGTCCTTCAAATAGAGAGATGCAAGGTTCTGCCTTGACCAGTGGTCTTCGGCAACGTACTTAATCACAGTTGCCCATGCTGGGACACGGTGGCGCTGTGTACTAAGGCGTACAACACGTCGGGGGTGTGCACTTGCCCCCAGCCAAAGCTAACTCTACGTGTGCGGAGGTTGTGCGCAGGGAAGTGTGATAGTCTCCCAAGCTGCTGGGTGGAGGCGGGGGTCGCTCCCGATACCCCGTCTTCCCTCACTTGTACAACTGTCCGTCAGGATGTGACCCTGGCTGTCAAAGCGTCGCTAAATCCCCAAAATGAAAAATACTGTTAATTGGAATAGTACATTACGTTAAATAATGTAAGTTACTTTCGGTGTAACATATATTTGTCACATGTCAGCCCCTTTCCTTGACCACTGATCTCGTAATTTAATAGCGGAAATGCACGATCATTCATAAACATTCAGGAGGTTCCCCAGTGTAAGTAATCTTGCGTTGCTGAATAATCGCTGACTGTCACACGGAGTTGAGGAAGGGAAAAAACATACAATGTTTTTTTCCTAGCCTTTTTTTCCACTTTTATATTACGAGCTCGGTGGTCAGGGAAAGGGGTTGACATGTGACTAATGTTATCCAGTTTAATCGTCGAGAGATGAACTCCACATTTGACTGAGACAATGTTACTCCCCACCCAAGTATACACACTAAAAAGTAAAGTGTTAAAACTGACACTTTCAAGGTGTTAAACCCATTCTAACTCTTAGGGTTGGATTTTAACACTCAAAGTGCAATGCTTTAAGCACTTAGATATTACAATCGTCAGACATCTGAAACTTGACTGGATGGCACTTCCCATGTGTCTAGCATTGGTGGTTCTTCCAGAATCGTCCATAATTTGATTTGCTCTTGGTGGGTACTTAATTAAAAGGACACAACGCAGATGACGCGGATCAGGCTCGAGAGTTCGAGCCTGATCCGCGTCATCTGCGTTGTTTCCTTTTAAGTGTCGCGACATTACACTTGTCAAGTGGTATTATTGTAACACCTGTCATGTTCTGGGGTATCGACACTTGAACAAAGTGCTAGTTCAGCACTTAGTAAGTGTTAAATACAGCACTTCAAGTGTAGTTTTTAACACTTCAGTTTTTAGCGTGTACTCCCCACCCAAATGTATGGATGAGGAAAAACCGAATTTTCAAACAGTAAATCTTTCGAATAATGGCACTAGAAATTTAACAAATTTAATCTTTCTGGAGAGCTTTCACTGAGCATTTCAAATAAGATTGAATTAGTGAAATTCCTTGTTGTGTTATGGTTAAAATTAGCTGCTTGAAGGTATGGTATTGTGACACTTGTCCTCGGGAGATTAATGTGCCGTAAAATACTTGCATTTCGCAGGTAGGCCTCAGCGATGGATATCTGAGGCAGGCAGTTTTTTTGCTTTTTTGCGCGCCTCATGCTCCCACATTTTAATCACACGAAAATTCTTTTGCATGCCTCTGGTTTCAGTCGTTTTCGACATCGCCGATATTTCGGACACTCCGAGAGGAGTTCCATTCGGAAATAGCAAAACAAAAGTCGCATAAAGTCTGTCTTTAATCATGAACCATCAAACAAGTAAATTTACAATGCCCGGTCAGTTCGGGAGAGTCGACAGGGAAATAACTTCTGGGGGATTAGGGGTATTTTGCCCCCCCCCCCCCCCCCAATAAAAAACAGATCTCCCAATCATGAGTTTCGTCAGGCAGATATTGGGCAATGAATCATGGAATACCAAGTTGGACAGACGTACGTGCTCGCCTGACAAAAATATGTACACACGTTGGAGTACTTAGTTGGGCAAACTCTCCTGCTTACCCGTCATAAACATATACACAGATTTGAAATTGCAATAAATGCCCGACTCAGTATATCGGTAGAACTCCACACCCAGGGAGAAAGTAACTAATCCCAGATGATTTTTATGATCATGACCTGTTGAAAGCATCCAGTTGGTTGAGCACCTATAGTGGTAAGAAAGGTCGCCCCATTTTATCAAAAGTATCAAATCACCAAAGAGAGATATCCCCCGTCAAGTGGAGGTCAGATTCTGTGCGGAGGTGCATTCACAGCCATCGCATTTCCCCTGGATTACCGCCAGAAATTTGAGTAAACTGAATGGTTACAGTTGATATGCAGAGAGTAAGAATCCACACTGCAAAACATTACCGTATTTGTTTACGATCAGATGACCGGTAGCTAGTTTCCAGGCATATGACATTAAGCATTACGCATACCGTTAAAAAAATAACTGTCATTTACCGTATATTCCCTGAATGTTTTTTTCACGGTTTGCCGTTATTTGTATGGTCATATGCCTGGAAAACTAGCTGCCGATCATATAACCGTAAAAAATTTCATCCATCATTTGCCTTATTTTCCCGTAAAAAGTACCATCAAAATAATTACGCTCAAAATCACCGGAGACAGAGTTCCAGCCATATGGCCCTTAATCAACTGAAAACCATAATTTAATTCCAGTCATCATTAACCGCATTTTACAAACCAGAGGCTCAAGTGAGCGTAAAATGCTCACTTGGCATGTATCAGCATGCGATCAGCAGCAAGAGCAATATTTTTGATTTGCTATGGTACAACCAATGGCAACTTTTTTGGCCATTCATTTCTGCTGGTCCTAGGAAAGATTTCTAGCAAACTCTGTTCTGTGAAGTATTAAAACACAACAACCGAAAAAATTTTTTGTTTTGTTTTAAACTACTGTGTTCTCTCTAGCGCCCCCACACACCCAAGCAAATAAAAAAAACAAGAAAAACAAGCGATTCGATTTGAACAAAATTGAATTTGACACCCCTGGAGATGTTACATACCAAACATGAAAGGATTCTCGCTGGTGGATCTGCAGAAGAAGACATTTTCTCATATTACGCTAAGTTAAACTTTAGGCTTCAATAAAAAGCCCAAATATTAAGCCAGGAACCTGATTTGAACAACCTTCAATCTAACCCTCCCAGGGGTGTAGTACACCAAACATCAACAGAATCTGACAGCTGGATCTGAAGGAGATGATTTTAAACGATAATTCCCCATATTGCACTAAGTGAATATTTGGGTTCCCTTGGGGAACCCATATATTAACCCAGCAATTCGATTTGAACAAATTTGAACCTCACCCCTCTAGAGATGTCACATGCTAAATATGAAAGGATTCTCACTAGTGGGTCTGAAAAAGAAGATTTTAAAAAAAAATGTTCTCATATTGCATATTAAATCTCCCCCCCCCCCCTCCCCCCAGAGATGCTGCATTCAAATATCAAAAGAATCTGACTCGCGGACCTGAAGAAGAAGATTTTTAAAGATTATTAGCCATGTTGCACAAAGTTAATATTCAGGCCCCTCACACTAGAAGTCCACATATTAACCCAGGGATTCGATTTGAAGAAATTCGAAACTTACACCTCTAGAGATGGCACATACTAAATATGAAAGCATTCTCAATAGAAATTTTCTCATATTGAACTAAGTTAAAATTGAGCTCCAATAAAGAACCCAAATATTCATCCAGGGAACCCATTTGAACAAACTTGAATCTAACCCCCCTAGAGATTCTGCTTATCAAATATCAAAAGAATCTGACTGGTGGATATGAAGAAGAAGATTTTTAAAGAATACCCCCCCCCCCCCCCCCTATTCCACCAAATTAATAACCAGGCTTCCATAGGAAGCCCAAATATTAACTCAGGGAGTCGATTTGAACAAATTCAAATCTTACACCTCTAGAGATGTCACATACCAAATATGAAAGGATTCTCACTAGTGGGTCTGAAAAAGAAGATTTTCAAAGAAATTTCCTCATATTGCACCAAATTAAAATTTGAGCTCCAATAAAGAACCCAAATAGTCATCCAGGGATCCCATTTGAACAGACTTGAATCTAAACCCCCTGGAGATACTGCATACCAAATATCAAAAGAATCCGACTGGTCAATCTGAAGAAGATTTTTAAAGATTATTCCCCATATTGCACCAAGTTAATATTCGGGCTTCCTAAGAAGATTTTCAAAGAAATTTCCTCATATTGCACCAAATTAAAATTTGAGCTCCAATAAAGAACCCAAATAGTCATCCAGGGATCCCATTTGAACAGACTTGAATCTAAACCCCCTGGAGATACTGCATACCAAATATCAAAAGAATCCGACTGGTCAATCTGAAGAAGATTTTTAAAGATTATTCCCCATATTGCACCAAGTTAATATTCGGGCTTCCATAGGAAGCCCAAATATCAACCCAGGAACTCAATTTGAACAAACTTCAATCTGACCCCTGCAGAGATGCTGTATACCAAGTATCAAAAGAATCTGACTCTATGATCTGAAGAAGAAGATTTTTAAAGCTTATTCCCCACAGCACCCTAAGTTAATTATTATTTGGGCTCCTCTGTTGAACCCAAATATGAACCGAGGAGGTCGATTTGAACACACTTGTATTTGACCATCCTATGGATGCTGTATACCAAATATCAAAAGATTCTGATAAGCGGTTCTGAAGAAATTGTTTTTTTTCAATTTTTACAAATATGCTGACTCGGCATTTTTTTCAAACGCCCCTACAGAACACCCTAACACAACCGATGGCCATTTTTTAATCCATTCTACCGGTCAAAAGGATGATTCATACCAAATAATAGTTCTCTGCTCCGTGTAGTTGGGAAAATGTGGGCATTTGAATTTTTTTTCTATTTTTAGCTCCTGGGGTACCTACCACGGGGCAAAGAAAAAAACAATTCGGGCATCAATCTAGTACTTTGGACACACTTATGCTACGTGCCAAATTTGGTTCAAATTGGCCCATCGATTCTTGAAACAGGAATTTTGGGCGGAGCCCAAAATGGATGTGTGCCCACAGAGAGCCCAAATATTGATCTACCAACTTCTCTTGAACAAACTTTAATCTTCAACACCAAAGAATGTTACATACTTTATATCAAGGCAATCTCTATAGTGGTTCATGAGAAGAAGATTTTTAAATTTAAAAAAAAATTAGGTTTTGGCATCATTGCCCATAGCCCGAAGAAGACAGCCGCTCCATTTGAACAAAATAGAAAGGATATACCCCAGGGATGGTTTGGGCAATATATGTTTGAATTTGGCTGAATGGCTGTGGAGAAGAATCCAGGTTTGCAAAAGTTAACGGACGACGGACGACAAGTGATGGCAATACCTCACACTGACTTGCAGTCACGTGAGCTAATAAGGGAAAACAAATCTCTGGGTATGCCGGCCTTAGCGAAGATCCGTGGCCACAAGCCATAACATCCACCGAATATCGGTGACGCAGTACGAACAGTCTGCTATTCTGGATGATTACCGAAACAATAATACGCATAAACAATTGACGTTATTTGATTTTCATGTCCAAGACTGCAATGAACATGATTCACTTGGTCACAAACTTACAAACTGATAGTAATACGTTGTTGTTGTCCTCAAAGCATCGGGCGTCCTTCTTGGAAATGGCGACTTCCAGAGTGGCATATGGCAAGGCCGATCCCATAATTCACCATGTTACCGCCGTGCTACGTAATTGGACAGCGTGGCGGGAGAAATACGTTCATTGTATGAAATTCGCCGGTTTTTCTACGGCAACACCGTTAAAATTAATTTATGGTCGCGAGACCGTTGTATTTGACAGTCATCTGACAGTAGTTAACCGTAGAATTACGCTAATCTTTTACAGTGTAGTAAGTCTCCAGTTAAGAGTCTTTTTGATAATGGTCGGAAGAGTTCAAAAAGTATTCCACGTTTGTGATGACGTATGAAGAGAAAAATTCACAGGAAACTATGATCTTGCTTTATTTTTAAGTAGGAACTGAATTTTTGGTTTAGCTTAACCCTTTGACCCCTATGGGCCGCTTTTCCGGCCAGGGGCATCATATGCCATAACGTCATTAAGTAGGATGGCTGCTCATTGAATGTGTGGGGTAGATCAATCAATATTTTCAACGTGCAGCCCATAGGCTGCACGTTGAAAATATTGATTGAACCACCCCAAATAATGGATATGGACTCTTCTAATTGCTGCCATTGAATATGCATGGAAGAGATCACCAGACTTCAAAGGGTTAAGTGTGTTTGTAATTAAGTAATTCATTAATATACAAATTGGGCAGATTAAAAAAATATTTCTTAAAACATTTGAAAAAATAATATTTGAAATATTAAGGTTTGATATCGTCGATGTTTGGCAGAGGGTTCAATCCTCTGTTTCGAAAGCTTCATCCTACCGCGCACTTACCGAATATCGATTTCATCAATATTGTGTTCTTGATCTCATCAGAGGTTGATAAAACAACCACGGCCTAATGTGTGGCTTCCTGATAATTTCAGATATATCCTTCAGTGGTGTGTGGCATGATAGCCTGACACCAAGATTCCAAGAATGAACGGGGGTGGGGAAGTGTTACGGAGGGTAATAAGCTATATAATAATTTGAGCCAATATATAGGATTTAGAAAGCTACTTACGTCTAACATCTCTCTGGGGTTGTTCAACTGAAAATACAAAAAAATGTACTTATTTCGGTTTCTCACGTTTAAAGATTGAAATTGCGAGCGATGCGTTATTATTTGAAATCGTGGCACAAAATCAAAATTTCAAGAAATGCAAAGATTAAACTGAATTATATGTGCATTCGTAATACGCATAAGCCCACACGTCCAAGGTCTGACATTGATACTATTACAAATCAAAGGAGATAATCAAACAGCCTGTTAGAAACAAATTCCGCGTCCCCGCCATATTTTACCCACATCGCACCCTTTAATCACTATGCACGAGAACGACAAGGGAATTCTATGGATTGAGATTGGTACATGTACCAAGTTTGGCGGTGAGTGGGTTGATGGTGTTGAATAAGTTCGGGAACGAACCGAATATTGCCGTTGTTCATCCTATTTTTACTCATTTTCACCACATTGCACCCTTTTACCCTTCCCGTATGGGATGTCAAACTCAGCGTGCGGCACCCTCTTGACTCAGCTGATCACACATACCACTTTTGGTGGTGATTTTGTGAAGAGTCTTGAAACGTTTGAAGGGACAAACGCACTCACAAATAAACTTGTATTTCTTAGCGCAAATTGCTCACAGTCATTACAAGGATATCAATAAAAAGATGGAATTAACCCTTTACCATAAGCAGCGGCCAAAACCGGCTAGCGCTATTCACAAAAATCGCCAATTAATTTCCATTATATTTTTCATTTTTTGTCTCAAAAACATATGTTATGACCCCTCTTTGGAATGAGCTCGGCGAGCTCGTTCCAAAGAGGGTTCATAACCTATGCTTGTGAGACAAAAAAATAAAAATAATTAGTTATTCAGGAATCTTTTTTGCAAGTGTCGTCTGCTTTATAGAATATTTTACTCCTAACCCTTTATCAAAACGTAACCGTCATAACCGGCCAGACACATGTAGAAAAATGTCATATACATTTTTAATATATTTTCATTTTTGTTTTAAAATATAGCTTATAAAATACCTCATTGAAACGAGCTCGTTCCAATGAGGGATCAGAAATAAAGTTTTTGAGACAAAATATAACATAAATAGGTTATTCAAGAATTTTGTTGCAAGTATCGTCTGTTATTCGTAAAAAAGCGTCACAGAATAATCCATGTTCGTCATCATGCGTTCGGATTATGACTGACAAAAAATTGTAGCATAAACCTACTCTCTTCTTGTAAACCCAGCCTCCCCTGCTCATATTCGACCGAGAACACACGATTTAATTATGTTCTGAAGAAAGGGAAGTCGCCTTTGGAGGGGTGGTTATCCCCTTCCATTCGTTCACTTTACAGCAGTTGGAAATTTGAAGCCCTGAATTCGAAAAAAGTTGAAAATTTCAGACAGGGCGTTAGGAGAATTTTTTCCGAACTTTTAATACAAGAAAACAACAGACAGCTCCGAATCAGGCAGATAATTTTGAATCGAATCGAATTGTATCTTCCCACTCTTCAGGTTGTAGATATTGCATCTCTTTTTCTCTAAACAGTTAATATTTTCAATCTTCACTCAAGTATGTTATTCAACAGCAACTCATCTATTTGGACAAATCAATCAAAAACCAATATTCTCCAAAACGGAACAAAAGTAGTTTCGGAAGCGAAACCTCTTTGGACTCTTCTTCTATCGTCAGGTCTCATATCCAGGAGACCTGATGATAAGGGAATAGTTCATGAGATACTTGGTAGGATTTTGCGAACATTTCGACGACTCGGACATTTACGAATCAACTCGAATCGAATCACCCAGACTATTTCGAATCGATGCAAGGTGGATACATGCCGAAACAAAGCATGCAATTCGTCAGGGAAAGCGCCTTCATCGCCTAGCGAAGCTAAAAGACACTGCGCATGCCTGGGAGAAATATCGTAAAAAAGAAATGAAACTACCTCTTCTGTAAGGAAAGCCAAGGCCAGATATTTTAGTGACATTGAAATACACTGAAATCCCGTACAGTATTAGCCCAGCTTTGGTGGAAAACACTAAAATTTCTCCTCGCTAGTAAAACCTCGGAGATACCAGATCTCAACCACAACGGTCAAATACTGAGCCCAGAAGTCGAAAAGACCGAAGCTTTCAACGAGTTCTTTTGTTCGGATCAAATGTCACTGATTCCAATGTTGTACTCCGACCACTGGTATTCGACCCGAATCGTCCAATCCTCAAAAATATCACCCTTACCCCAAAAGACGTCCTCGATGCACTGAAGTCACTCAACG
Organism: Pictodentalium vernedei; assembly: GCA_031216915.1. NCBI lineage: Eukaryota > Metazoa > Mollusca > Scaphopoda > Dentaliida > Dentaliidae > Pictodentalium > Pictodentalium vernedei. The sequence continues at coordinate 455,456,888 of CM062294.1, read as the reverse complement.
TCTCGAAAGCATGTGGTCCCGACAAAATAAGCCCAAGGATTCTCACGGAATGCTCAGATAGCTTAGCCAAACCATTGATTATAATCTTCAACCGCCTCCTAAGTGAAAATGTTTACCCCCCCCCCCCCCCCCCCGCAATGGAAAAAGGCAAATGTTTCTCCGATATTCAAAAAAGAGTCCCTATCCTCGTGTTAAACTACCGCCCTATCTCTCTTTTGAGCTGAATCGGGAAAGTCTTTGAAAGATGCATATTCAAAAAAGTGAGCGCCTTCCTCGACACAAACTCCCTGCTGATTCCAATCTGGGTTTATGCCCAAAGACTCCACAGTCCTTCAGCTGAGTGAAATGTACAATCAGCGGTGCCCTTGATGAGGGGAAAGAAATACGATTTGTTTTCTGTGATATCAGTAAGGCGTTTGACAAGGTATGATACAAGGGATTACTATTCAAATTGGAAACGATGGGAATTGCAAGACAATTGCTCCGGTGGTTCAAGTCATATTTGGAGGATAGACAAAAATGTGTAGTTATCAGGTCCCACTCCTCCGAATGGAGAAAAGGTTTGTGCGGGTGTTCCCCAAGGATCATTACTGGGTCCCCTCCTTTTCTTAATATACATAAATGAGATTGTTGACGACGTCTTCTGTAACATTCGTCTATGTGCGGATGACACATCCCTTTACCTCATTGTTGAAGACCCTGGTAGAACAGCAAAACGTATAGGAGATGACTTAAGGGGGATTGAGAATTGGGCAAGTCAATGGTTAGAAGATTTCAACCCGACTAAGACTGAATCACTGATAATTTCGCGTAGAGTTTCTGGAGCAATACATCCTCCTCTGAGTATATCAGGCACTACCATAAGAGAGGTTAACAGTCTCAAACATCTTGGTCTAATCTTCAACAACCGTGGTTCGTGGAGAGATCATATCGCTGATATAACATCGAAAGCCTGAAAAAGAATATCCCTTCTAGGAAATATAAATTTTCTCTCGACCGTAAAACCCTGGAAGAAATTTACTTTGCCTTTGTACGCCCCGTGCTCGAATAAGCGGACACTGTTTGGGATAACTGTTCCGAAGGGGAAGTAACAGAGTTGGAAAAAAAATCAGGTTGAGGCTGCCCGAATAGTTACCGGAGCAACTAGAAGTGCCAATAAAGATTCATTATATGCCGAGGCGGGGTGGGAAAAGTTGAAAACTCGAAGAGAAAAACAGAAACTAAAACAATTTTATAAAATGTACCACCACCTTGTCCCTGGTTATTCATCAACATTAACTCCCCCATCCTCTTCGGTTGCTCGTGGGTATTCCCTTCGTAGGAACAGTGGTCTATCTATTCCTTATTGTCGCACTACCTCACATCAAGACTCATCCATACCCTCCACAACCAAGATATGGAATAGCATACCCATTGAGATCGGGGAGAATCGTTCATTTTACCAATTTACGTTGTACTTAAACAGGGACAAATTACCCACTCCCAAGATTTTTTACTTCCTAAAGTCGCGCAAAACCCAAATACATAATTGCAGATTACGGCTACGTTGTAGCAATATAAATTATCACCTTTATAATAATCATCTGTCCAGTTCGCCCCTTTGTGGGTGTGGAGAGCGTGAAACGACTGATCACTATTTCTTTAACTGCCAGTTGTACTCAGACATTAGAACTGAAACGCTCCAAACCCCACCATACACTATTGACACATATATTCTTCTATACGGAAGTACCTCTTATCCCCCTGAAGTCAATGAGACAATATTCAAATGCGTCCACGCATATATTGAGGCAACAAGTAGATTTTAATGTGACGTTGCCTGAATGGTGGTTATCACACTAGCAAGTTACCGAAGTGACCCACAAGATTTTTATTTGTTTTGCTTCGTTTTTTTTTACAGCCACAGTACATATCACACAGTCATACCCCATCCACGCCCCTCTCCAATTCTGTCAATCACGATTCGTCCCTCTTGTCTTTTCAAGTACCTCAAGTAACATGGGTAACTATATGATGATAAATGTCCAAATTGGTTACCCGAATACCTCTCGTGTATTTACAACTCGTGGGTCCAGAGATCCGTGAGTCTCGTCCTATGGTAGGATGACAGTGCAACCAGGATGCTGTGCAGGTCGGTTGACCAAGCTACAACTAGTGTTTCTACCAAGATTAATTAACGTTACCAGCATCGGACGCTTTCCCCGTGCAAACAGTTGTTAGATTATATGTGGAACCATTCCAAACAACCTGGGCTTCTCCTTCTTTATACCTTCACTCTACATTCCTTTCCTCACACTCTCTCATTTCATTATATCTCTTACTCCTTTCTGTTATGTTCAACCCGTGTACGATACTTTATTTCCACATTTTCATCGTTTGTGTTTGAACTTCCTTCGTTATGTTGCTTCGTATGAGTAATTTGTTACAAGGAGACAGCTTACATAAGCTATAGCTTGCTGCTGAATCCTCTTTCCTCTTTCACATTTATGTATCTTGATGAAATGTATCATAATATTCTGTCAAATTAAGGAAATAAAATATTGTTTAAACTAACCGGTGTAGCCCTGATTGAGCGGAGCTTGAATTGAGTTACAATGTTGAGGAGCTGACAGTTGCTAGACGATGGTATATGGTTCTCTCCGGGAAATCCGGCTTCCCCCACCCTTAAAACTATTACGGCCACGATTAGCCAATGTGCATAAGCATGCGACCTTAAACACCAATAAATACATAGCCAAGAAAATGTTTCCCTTGATGCGATTCTCTATAACATTACCTCCCCTTAATTTGGTAAAGCTGTTCAGGCATTTAACACTGAGAGAGATGGGAACTTCATTTAAAAACTTATTTTTTTCAATATTCGTGTATTTTTATCATCGATGTGCGCATCATTTCACAAACTACAGTTCTTTTCCTGTGGCGTAGTATAAGCAAATAAAAGCTATCTTGTTACACCTTTTCCCCAATCAATTTGAACATTGGACTATTGTTCCCAGTAGAAACCCATTTAAAAAAAATAGAAAACTGCCTTTTCAGACCCTTTTGGTGATCAATAATTTTCTTTATATTCATTGCACCAACAGTGTGCGCATCGTGGCATGAAATACAGACACTGTTCTTTTTTAATAATCTAAAAGTCTGTCAGATGTGGTTTTCCAATTTTTTCCTCTGATGAATTAAAACTTCCAAATTGCTATGAAAACACATTCTCGGACTTATAATAACTCAGAGATGGATGCGAAATTACATAGTAATTGCTTTGATTGGTGTCGCCATTTCACACCTCATTGTCATTCATCCACGCACATCAAGTCTCAGAAATTTCACACCTCACAACCCACATTCACCGCCTTCTTAATTGGATTTCGTCTCGCAAGTTTAGTAATCTCAAGGGAGATAATTTTCGCGTAAGATATTATTTTAATCAATATTGTTGGGTATGAAATAAACAAATAAATAATGCCCGAAGTTCGTGAAATGATGCCCACATCGATGATACAGCATCAAAACATTTCGAATTTTTAATTTTTCTATAACCTTCCCATATCCTTAGTGTTAAATTTACTTACAACTTTGGAAAATTAAGAGGATCGAACTTCCCTGTATATCTCTTCCAATGACGAAACTTCTCAGTCATGTTTTGGGATCAGTTGGGTTGAAGTTCTGACTGTGTGGAGACAACACATATTGTCCCCTGAATTTCAATGTGTTCTATGTGCCTCCTGGAACTCAGGGTGCGATATCTCTACGTATAATAACTAGGCGCATCTGGAGCCAATATTATAAAACTTTTACAATTGTATTTTCTAGAATTGTATTTTCCACCTACTAATATAACGGTATACGGAAAAAAACCTGTAGAAAAAAACCATAGAAAAAAACCCTAGGAAAAAAGCCCCTGAGGAAAAAAAAACCCATAGAAAAAAACCCTAGGAAAAAAGCCCCTGAGAAAAAACCATAGAAAGAAAAAAACATTGACAAAATGATGATTTCTGAGAAAAAAAAAACAATAGAGAAAAAAAAAACACAATCCAATTCATTCATTTTTCATATTTTATTGGTTGATTGTTGGATATTAATAAAAAATGTTTGGGGCTATTAATGATGAGCTGATATTTGTTTTGCAATCTTCTTGGAGTTGCATTTTCATTCAAATTCATTGTCTTGTAAGTGGCTCTTGTTGCTTATTTCATGTGCTGTTGCAAAATAAACATAAATTTCCACTAAGTGATACAGATCCAATGAAGTATATTCATAAGGTAAATAAAATAGATCTGGGAGGTTACTGTCTTAACTAAAACATACAAATGTGGATATCATTAGAATCGGCTTACTGAGCCGGTTCTGATGACAACCGCATTTGTATAGTTTTGTTAGAAAATATTAAAAAAGGTCAAGTTATTGGTAGTTCTACAGTTAGTGTCAATTGTTAACTTTTTCATTCACTGTAGTTATGGTATGATACTAAAATTGGTAGTCATGGTATAAATATATATAAATATAAAATAAAAACTGCATTGGTTTGACATTAACTTATTTTCTTTTCGCCTTACCATTATCTGCCAATTTTGTTTCTTATTTTTGGCTTTTTAACATTAGCAGCCAAAACCAACTAGGAAATCAGCACTATGAAAGCTTACACAATCTCGAACATCTTGGCACTTTCTTATGAAAACCATAGAAATATGGGTATCATTGAAACCATATTATTTAACTATGGGTTGTTTTCTATTGTTTTTTTTTTTTTTCTCAGGGGCTTTTTTTCCTAGTGGTTTTTTTCTATGGTGTTTTTTGTCCTACCTTCAATATAACTTACAGGGGGCTCGGTGGCGTTGTGATAACCGGTTCTCGTCAGATCACCGAAGTTAAGCAACGTCGAGCCCGTTTAGTCCTCTGATGGGTGACAATCTGAGCGATGTGTCCTTGGACAAGACACTTAACCCCGGTTGTCCACATGGGGGCACGTTGATGCCGTGTTCTGAGGTGTACTGCACGTCGATGGTGCGCATGTCTTCAACAAATCTAACCCTGCCTGTGCTGCAGTGTGGAGTTACGATGTTGGGGAGCTAGCTGCTTTTCGTTGTTGCTCGGTGGTTCTCTCCGGGTACTCCGGCTTCCTCCACCCGTAAAATTGTCGCGGCCATGATTAGCCATTGTGCATAAGTATGTGATCTTAAACACCAATAAATAAATAATATAACTTACTGAAATAAATCATTAACGTTCTAAAAGATATCTTTGAAAATGTTAATTGTTCATTGCAACCCATTTAGGGCCATAACTAGAAAATACAGTTCTTGAAAATATAACTGTTACACTTTTATAGATTGTCCCAGGCTAATTGAAGAGTACTGACATAAGGTACGTGGAGAGTGTATTATTACTAAATCACCCGCAGAGTGGAGATTCCACCCGTGCAATAATTGCAAATTTGTTGCACAGCACAACCAGCACCAGCAAAGTTTCAGCCAATGGACCTCCGGGTTAAACCCGGAGGTCCATTGGCAGAAATATTGCTTGTGTTTTTTCTCGATATGTACAAAATTTGAAAGTTATAGTTTGGGTGATAACCCCACTCCGCGGGTGATTTCGTTACAATCCACTCTCCACGTACTGTATGTTGCTAGAAATCTTACCTCCACATGTTTTCTTTGCCAGAAGATTTCTTATAGAGTTTAAGGAATCGTAGTTATCGACTGTAAACATGAAGTCCTTGTTTGGATTTGATGCTATGTCTTTCAACTCAGTTTTGTCAATTTGTGATCCAACACCTGCAAACAGAAAATAAAATTAAAATGCACAACCTATCGGCGAGATATGGAGGAAAGGAGTTGGCGGAGATGTGCCCCACCAACCTGAATTTCGTCGAGCATTTTGAGTTCTGTCGCATTGTTTAATTTTACACGATGGTTTATTTATGCTGAGTTCAGTTCTAAATGTCAACTAAGTAATCCCTAACACAATGGCCTTACATGTACAGGGCTATGCACAGAATAATCGACATAAATTTCTATTATTTTTTTTAAATTTTTACCTGTGGACCTCGTTCCAGAGCGTTGAGCTTTGCTTCTGAGGCAAATAAAATATAACTATCCGAGATTATTTTCCTCAAGTGGCGCTTACTAGTAGCACTGCAACACCGACGTTGTCACAGGGTGTGTGAATGTGTGTGTGTGTGTGGGGAGGGGGGGGGGGGGGGGGGGGGGGGTCATCCATCCTACCTCCGCCATTCGTCAAATTTACATTGGAAACCTGAAGTCCTAAATTGGAAAAAAAATGGAAATTTGACGTCGCGCTAGTGGAAGTTTTCCAAACAAATCCAGAATTTGGCCAAAAAATGTGTTTGAAGTGAATGTCCTTCACATATTGATTGAAAAGTAGAAGAAATCCCCAAAAACTGATTTGTAGTTGGAAGTTGTGACTACCGAGAGCCAAAGTTGGATAACGTACAGTCGGGGGTTGGGGGAGGGCACAAATGGAATTGTGCTTCTCAACTGTTCAGTACTGGAAGCCCATATTGGGGCTTTATTCTGGATTCAAGTAAAACAGCCTAAAGACTTCATATTATTAGGATGTGCTTCATATTATCTTTGACTAGAACTAATTTAGTTTTCAGGGATTTGCCCTGTTACAGGTTATGGGAGAGTGCCCATAGGCACTCTCCCATAAACTGTAATACGGCAAAGATATGTGAACAAAATTTGACGACCAACAATAATTTAGAACTCTGCCTGTTAAAACCGGTAGTTGAGAAATGTTGTCTTGGGTTGGGGTGGGAGGGGTGGGGAGGGGGTGGAGGTGCTAATGGAATTTATCACTTGCTGAAAAAAATGCAGCGGTGGTCGAAATTGTTCCTACAAGACACGCCGACAGGTTTTTTAAATCGACGAATACTTCCAGTTAAATTGATAACTATTAGTTACACACTGTCTATATTGTCTTTTCGGGGCATGCAAACAACTTGAAATACTTGATGATACAACTGATCTGGTGCTCAAGTGACGTCATTTGAATACCTCTAATCCACTGAGTGTACCTGAGATCATGCACTTTTTTGACTGAACAAAGGGCGAGGTGTAAGTTAGTTACCAACCTCGCTATCGGTATTTCATTAATTTCAACAACCTGTTCCGTAATGTAACACCACGCCGCTACGTGGCTTAATTTTACTCGAAATGTCTCTTCAAAATGCCCCATAATAGCACCATTTGGGGGCTTATTTTTTAGATACTTTCTCCAGAGGAGGCCAACGTGAGAGAGATACGACTCCCATACGTTTACCCAACTCGAGATTTCCGTAGCCGGGATATGTCGGCGGCATAAAAATGGTTGGACCCCCCCCCCCCCCACCTCTCCACCCCCTCAAAAAAAAAACTGTGTCCCTTCCCAATATAGAATATAAAAGAGGCACACCTAACTAACCTGGCTACCCGAATGATGGTAAGGTGTTGAGATCGATATTCCTTAACCCTTTGGACCCTTGCGGCCGTCTTTCCAGCCAGCAACATGATACGTCATAACGTCATTAAATAGGATGGCTGTTCAGTAAAATGTGGGGTAGACCAATCAATATTTTCAACGTGCAGCTCCGAGGCTGCACGTTGAAAATAGTGATTGCTCTACCCCAAATAATGAATATGGACTCTTCTAATTGCTGCCATTGAACTGGCATGGAAGATACCACTAGAGTAAACGGGGTTAACTATACATACCTATGGCAAATAAATAAATTCCTCTACTATGACTAGCTTTGGCTGCTTTGTATGTCTCTATTGGGTCCATTGATTGGCCATCTGTTATAATAACGGCAACGTGGGCTACTTCAGGCCGGGAGCCATACTGCGGCGTAAACATATGTCGCATCGTTACGTCAATGGCGGCTGCTGTGTTGGTACCGCCACCACTGAAGTAAATGTTGCTAACGGCATATTGTATATCTTCGGCCTCATCAAATGCATTGAGAGGAAATTCTATTTTTAACGATTCTAAGTCGCTGAATGAAACAACACCAACTCTCGTTGTGTCTTTACCGATGTCGAATGCTTCCACCAGGTTGTTGACAAATGCTAACTGTTTGGGAAAGTCTCTTGAACCAATGCTGCTTGACTTGTCAAGCACAAAAACAACATCTGCCGGCTTTCCGCCACAAACTTAAAAAAAAAAAATATAAAAATTCATTTTTAAAACAAAAAATGTCAATCTTCAACTTACGTTGTGTTTAACCCTTTGGGTAACAAGAAAAGCAGACGAGACTTGCAAATAAAATTTTTGAATAACTATTTTTTTCCTTTTTTGTCTCAAAAGCATAGGTTATGCCCCTCAGTGGAACGAGCTCTACGAGCTCGTTCCAAAGAGGTGTCATAACCTGTGTTTTTGAGACAAAAAAGGAAAAAAATATAATGAAATTAATTGGCTATTTTTGTGAATAGCGCAGGCAGTTTTTTGCCGTTACGTTGGGTAAAGGGTTAACGGAAATCAAACTAAGCCTGACACGTTTTAGGAAACAGAGCAGGTTGATAATAGAAATCAGGGCTGTAAATCTCGTTTGTCTCAAAAGATGTGACTGAAGTTCTGACTGATAAAATACTCCAACTGCTTCAATTGGTGATGTTGGAATATCATTCAGTCGTGACTTTAGTTAAAAATTCAAGGCTTTTTGGAAATTTATTTGTGGGATAAAGAAAACTCTACATGGAATAGCTGAAACGCAAGTTCATATTTAATTAGCACTTAAGTAGTATGTCTCGCACGTTTCACCCCACATTTTGGGGGACTCCGGAAGTGACGTCATGTCACGTGACCCAGTGCTACCATGTTGTGTTGTCAAGGTAACCCGCGTGAGCGGCCATGTTGTAGTGACATCCCCATAGTGACAAGTGGTGTTAGTGCGTTTCCGTCGTCCATTTTGTATACAGAAGGCCGCCATCTTTGTTTCTTTGGTAGCACGTGGTTGCTATGTGACCTATGCGTCTTCTAATACGATAGGAGTATGCTCGGGGGTGTGTTCGATTGAACAACAGTAATTTTCCGATTCGTAGAATTACCATACACAACCCGACAAGTTGTACTATTTCGAATTTTTTCAGAATTCTCTGCTTCTGTCTATCCATGCAATAGTTTTTGTCTACCCGACCATGTTCGTTTATCCTGGAGTATACTCCAGTTGAGAAAAAAAAGCCTATCAGCTGGAACATATTTGCATATTATTACTATATTTAGCTGTTCTGGTTTACTCTTGTTAGTTCCGACCCTATTCCGACTACTCTTGTTAACTGTACAGAATTATCTCCTCTCATTTCAACGAAGTCCTAATCGATTCTCATCACCTCTATATCCAATGGTCACGTCCCATGGAATCCCTTTTTGTGAAACGTCTCTGGTTATGGGATCCCTTTTTAGTCGTATGAGGCCACGAGGGTCATGGGAAAAGCCCTCAATGAGACCTCATTTACTATCCCTCATAGCCTCATTTCACATTGTGCCTTTTCACATAAGCACATATATAAAAGGGATTCTCCAGAAGGCACCCTAAGAGTCGGATGTGCGAGTGACTCGCACATACGACTCTTAGCCTCATACGACAAAAAGGGGTGCCGAAGGCCATATGTTTTCCAAAAAGGGGTGCTGAAATTGGGGTGCCTGGGGATATAGCTGTTAAATATTGAGATGAGGCTAAGAGGGATAGTAAATTAGGCCTCATTGAGGGATTTGTTCATAGCTCTCATGACATCGAAAGAAATGAGGCTATGGGGGATAGTAAATGAGGCCTCATTGAGGGCTTTCCACATAGCCCTCATCATGGCCTCATACGACAAAAAAGGGTGCCCAAGGCCATATGTTTTCCAAAATGGGGTGACCAAATTGGGGTGCCTTGGGATATGGCTGTTAAATACCGAGATGAGGCTAAGAGGTATAGTAAATTAGGCCTATTTGAGGGATTTTTTTCATGGCCCTCGTGACCTCAAACGAAATGAGGCTATGAGGGGTAGCAAATGAGGCCTCTTTGAGGGCTTTTCACATAGCCCACATGGCCTCATACGACAAAAAAGGGGTGCCATATGTTTTCAAAAAGGCGTGCCGAAATCTGGGTGCCTGGAGATATGACTGTTAAATACCGAGATGAGCCTAAGATGGATAGTAAATTAGGCCTCATTGGGGGCTTTTCTCGTGGCCCTCATGGCCTCATACGACTAAAAAGGGATTCAATAACCAGAGACGTTTCACAAAAAGGGATTCCATGGGACGTGGCCATTGGAATATTTCATCAATCGCGATTTGCGCCATCACAATCGCAACAAATCATATTTACAATCGGCTTCATCAAAAGCTCCTCCGATTCGATTTGAGGTTCCATCGGATTTCAAGTAAAAGACCTAATTCGATTTGAGATTCGATTGGAATCGAAAATGTGTGATTAGCAGGGCCGTAACCGTATCTGTATTCCATATTTGTCATACTGGGCCCACCATCCCGAATTAGGTACCACAAACCACCAAATGGTATGACCAAATCTAGTCAGGTTAGAGGGTACATGCTTCTAGCATGAAGGAATCGCTATCTAAAACCTCAGGCTGGAAGAAAATTTACTGGAGGGGTGGGGGTCACACTGCCTTAACCACGACTTAGCGACATCCTTGAATTAGAAAATACCTTTACCAACATAAGACATGTGTACAATCCAACTGTTGCACGGATTATGGTGTTTATATCGATTTACTTAACCCTTTACCCAACATGAAAAGCAGACGACACTTGCAAACAAAATTCTTGAATAACTATTTTTTTTTTCATTTTTTGTTTCAAAAACATAGGTTATGACCCATCGTTGGAACGAGCTCGACGCGCTCGTTCCAACGGGTGGTCATAACCTATGTTTTTGAGACAAAAAATGAAAAATATAATGAAAATTAATTGGCGATTTTTGAGAATAGCGCTGGCCGGTTTTGGCCGTTACGTTTGGTAAAGGGTTAACGTAGGTCGGTGATTCTGTGCAAATACCAGCGTCATGTTCCCTGCGGTTAAATGTATAAGCCGTTAAGTCCACATCGAAACGAAACAAAACAACTGACCCCTTTCTTCTTTTAATGTATTCTCACGTGGATCGGTTTATTTGTCAACTTCTGAACTGTGGACTGGGGAATGAATAGGTTCCCGTGGCAAATTCACAGTGCCCAATTGGTTCTCGGATTCCGTGAGCAATCAGAGGATTTTCTGTTACTGTTCGGAAGTTTCTATGTTGAAATCGCGTCTTTTTCACCCAGCAGATACGATCGCAGATCAGGTTTCAAGATTTCAGAGTAAGGTAGAGGAGTATGTATCAACCCCTTATCGGCGGAGGCTGTCATCGGAGGAAGGTGTAGGATATGTTTTAAGCAGGAAAATGGGCTGCACAAACCGAGAGAGGTCTGGTAGAATGTCTATATTGTAGAAAATCAAGGGGATTTTTAACAAATTTGTAGGCATAATTTGTGAAATTTTAGGTGATATCCTGGTAGCGAAATATTAGGAATGAAAACAATTTAAGTTGGGCACCGTGTATCGTTTAACAATATGCACAATTTAGACGTCGGTCGGTATGGTACACAACAACAATTGGGTCAGCAGATTCTCTGTGGCCTGTGTGGAGGGTTCTTAACCCCCTGTACACTGATGTCAAAATATCCAGATTTGAAGTAGCCATTTTTCCCATAATGCAACTGGGAATTTAACCAATTCAATCTTGTTTGACAGAGCCCATTGAGCTCTGCCAAACAAGATAGAACTGGTTAAATTTCCAGTTGCATTATGGGAAATATTTGCACCCTGAACTTTAGATATTTCGACATCAGTGTGCAGGGGGTTAATGGCTCTGTTCTAATCTTTTCGCTCTTTTAAGTATACAGATAGATAGTTATTGTATAGAATTGTTAACCGAGACAACTACACGTTTCTTTTAGCACGTGATTCGATTGGTGATATCAAACGAATACTATATCAATATACCCAAAACAACGGCATGTTTAGCACAGGACCATTGAGAACCCTCCATGCAGGCCACAGATAATCTACTGAACCACTTTGTGTTGTGCACCATACCGATTGACCTCTAAATTGTGCATATTTTTAAACGATTCTCGGTGCCCAACTTAAATTGCTTTCATTCCCAATATATTAAGCTTTTACATTTAGTACCCGATACAAGTGTTGCATGAAAAGTAATAAATTATTTTTTTTCTTCTTAGTTACCAATTTCGATGTAGTGTGGGGCGGACTGGGCCAAGAAAAGGTACCGGTAACTACACCAGGAGTTGCCCGAACTCGGAGAAAATTTTGCTTTTTCAAACTGAAAGAACGCTGCTTCTCTTCATCCGATCACCTACAGTCCACATAGAGGACATTTCGATGATATATACAGTACGTGTAGAGTGTATTATCAATAAATCGCTCGCGGAGTGGGAATCTCACCCAAGCAATAATTGCAAATTTGTTGCAAAGCATAACAAGCACAAGCAAAGTTCCAGCCTATGGACCTCCGGGTTAAACCAGGAGGTCCATTGACTGAAACACTGCTTCTGTTTTTGGTCCATATGTACAAACTTTGAAAGTGATACTTTTGGAGACAACTCCACTCCGCAGGTGATTTTGTTACAATCCACTTTCCACGTATTGTACTACTAAAAGTTAGCTAAGCACCAAGTACATCCAACTACCTGGTTACCTTTTAGTTTTAATATTGTAATGAAAAGTGTATATATTTTTTATTTAATTATATCTTTAATGATTTAAGTACAGAAATTAAGATTTTATTTGTGTTTGACATTATTTTGTAGCTTTTGAATACGATAACCATGGAAAATGGACATTATTGGTAAAAGACGAAATTTTTCAATATGCCAAAAAGTTGACGGAGCGAACTGGTATGGCTCCAATATCGAGTATGAGACCCATTACTGTTAATTACAGCTCGACAACGCCTTCTCATGCTCCCAGTCAGGCTCCTGGTGGTCCTTTGTGGGATATTCTTCCATTCTTGGACCAGCATGACACCAAGCTCCTGGACACTTCTTACCTGGACTGGACGGGCTGAAATTGCAAGCTGCAACTCATTCCAGACATGTTCGATTGGATTGAGGTCAGACGATCTTGCTGGCCAGTCCATACGCTCAATCTCTCCCCTCTGTCGGTACTCCCCGACAGCATGGACAACATGAGGACGGGCATTATCGTCCATCAGAAAGAATCTATCACCATCTGTACCTGCATACAATCCGACGTGGACATCCAGGATCTCATCAATATGCTGTTGTGCAGTCAATGTACCACGTTCAAGGACACAGAGCTCCGTACGTCCATCCCAGCTGATGCCGCCTAAGACCATGATTGACCATAGCGGTCATGCTCAGCAATGATGGCTGCATGGAATCGCTCTCCTGGTCTTCTCCATACCATAGAACGCCTATGTGTGTGGTCTGGGCAGTACCTTGACTCATCTGTAAAAAGAACAGGTCGCCAATCTTCGCTGGTCCATCCAACGTTGCCCGTGGCCCATTCATATCGTGCCTGGCGGTGATTCTGGGATTCAGCCGAATGCGAATACGTGGTCTTCTCGATCGGAGACCACCTTCGTGCAACCTTGCCCGGATAGTCTGCGTCGATACTTTTACCCCTGATGCATTCTGGCGGTCACTGCGAAGCTGGGTTGCTGTGGCAAAGCGATTCCTACGAGCCTGAATGATCAAAAACCGGGTTGCAGATGTTGCCCTGTTGCTGCCAACAGCATGCTGTCTTACTGGTGTGCCATACGGCTGAAATCTTGCCCAGGCTCTGGTGATTACTGCATTGTGCACACCAAGGGCTTCACCAACCTGACGATGGGCAGCCCCTTGCTCCACCATCCCTACAACCCGCCACATTTCTGTTTCAGACGAATGTCTTCTTACATTTGCATTTGCCATATTTAATCATTAAATCACAAGGGTTTGTGTTAAAATGAAGACTGAATACCCTACACATGTCATGTACATGAAGACAGTACACAAAAGCATCATGAATATCAAGGGGGTACATGCGTTCCATGACTGTCACGAATAGTTTGCCTGTCACGAGAGTTAATGTGAACACTGGGGACCCTCTCAATACATTCCTCAATCATATCCACCAAAGATGTCGCAAATATGTCCCAAGCAAATTTCACAATGATGTGTCAAATATTTGGTGCTCAGCAAACTTTGAGTAGTATATTTATATCAACTTCCTCGCTCTTTGGGAAAGAGTGGTAGCACCGGGGTGGGGGGGGGGGGGGGGGGGGGGGGGGGCTTGGACCTATCGAACAGACAATAGTTCGACTCAATGGGAGAACATTTTGATTATTCAATCCGACAGAACGCCGTTTCCATGCATCTGAGCGATCAAATGCAGATCAGACTGCTAGTATATCTAAATGTCTTTTTGTGGACTGCTAATGCGCAGCCCACCAAGAGAGCTTTCCGGTTTACAAGCAGTCTATGCAATCAGATCCATTTGACCATTTTTCCTGTTGGTCATTTTCACAAAATTGCATGCACCAACACTTGTTGGGCTGCATCAATTTTAGGGCCCCATGGAGACCCCAATAGAGGGAGGGGTGGCGCCGAGAATTTCCCCGTGAACCATATGACATGTCCGCCTCTAATGTAGTGTGATAACCTAAATTTTGAAAAAGGAAAGCCATTTTATAACTGCTAACATGAGATACAGGTGTATGCACGTGATACGTGATGATCCGCGATAACACGTGGGCATCCACTACATCCTGTAGTGGATGTCCACGTGTAATCGCGGATAATACCCTCCATCTTGGTGTTTATGCAAAACGCGAGTTACGAAAAATAGAGAGAAGTGCGATCCCTAGATCCACCCCCTCTGGATCCACTGATAGATATATGGGTATAGACGTCGGTGATATCTTATGTGTAAGAACAATGCACGGATTACTCACGCCTCTTCAGATCTTCAGTAATACCTGAAAAAGAAACAAATAACAATACAATTTGGAGTTTTGTTGTGTATTTTATCACTTCTGATGTTGAATCGATACTGGCAGGGAAAGTTGAAAAATATACAAATTAGAAATCAGTAAGTCATGACAAAAGGTTACGTTTTGGGTATCATCCACCCCAGTGCGATGAAAACATTTAGGAAGAGTCCATTTTCGTTATCAGTGGTGGTGGTGGTGGTGGTGGTGGATGGCGGGGAACGTGAAACTTTGCGGCAGCACGATGAAAATTTTGATTGATGTGTTACAATATGCACCAAACAAACTCTTACTGATTGAAATTATGCGGAATCAGGATCCTGACCAAAACAACAGGCTGTTAGGTTCCAGATTTGCTTTTTGCACATCAAACCTTTCTTCGGGCAAGAATTGTTTTTTTTTTTTTTTTGATTTTGTGAAAAGATAAAGGCAGACTCATAATATGTTTTAAATTCAGAAGGTGTGATGAGCACCTAGAAAACGGCAGCTCATTTAATTTTTTTTTTTTTTTTTTGGTCATTTAGATGCAAGCAGGTAATAAACAGACAGCTTGAAAATAAGTCAAAGGTTAATTTCGATATAATTTAATCATTTGCTCCGCCTCTGCGTTTGATTGGTTGAAAGCATACAGCGTGAAAGTCGTCAAAATCGTACAAACCAAATCACGTCAAGATTTGGAATGTCGCTACACGTTCGCACATCCGATCCAACTTTGAAGACTCTGGAAGCATCGCCCACTCAGTCCAATTGTCACCGTGAGGGCGTTTCGGCAGACTGATAGATGGATAGCAAGCTTGTAAACAAAGATCAACGATCGATTTTTCATCGCCTCCAGTCAGCGAGAATATAATGATAATTTCTCGGGAACAATTGAATTTAATAAAATATACCGAAGTGGGAGATGAATAAAAGATCATACATCCACAACAAACAATTTGACAATGATTGACGTGACCTGTTTGTGGCACACTTTCCTGAGTTTGACTGTTGTCTTTTGCGAAAATTAAAAGTTATTCGTTCATGTAATGTACACATGGTTTTTATATTTTAATATTACAGCCGGATTAAATTATAAGATATAACCTGTTGTTTTCCTTCGGTTTATGCGATACAAACCGAAAATTTTCAGCACAAGCTTAATCATAAGTTATGATTAAGCTTGTGCTGAAAATTTTCGGTTTATAATCGCATAAACCGAAGGAAAACAGCAGTTAATTTTTAAATCGTCAACAATCTAAACAAACTAATTACTTGTTATTTTTTACTGTCCCTCCGTATTTATGACAATGATGATTTGCAGAACACCAAAAAATTGAAAATTATAACATTTTTTAGATTTTTAACGGCATCGAAAATAACATGTCACCTATTTTCAAGCTAAATTTCCCCCTTACTTATATACTATAATTAAAAAGCTGTGATAAGCAACATAGAAATCTGTACCTCATTTCGTTTGTTTTAGTCATTAAGCAGGTGGTTTGCTGCGGGTGATATACCATTGGAAATTGATGCAGTGGAGTTCGAGTAAAGTTTCGTGCTACTTATTCGAGATCTAGAACTGCTGTCGAAAAAAAAAAATCTGCCTCGCTATTTCTTTCAAGACGAATGGAAGGCCAATGGCGAGTCGCTTTCCCTAATTTGCAGAGGCATGTGATTTGATAGAATAAGGAGTGGAACTTGCAACATAAATAAAGAAGAAATATAGGATATTGTTTTGGGGTATAGGTAATTGAATTATCATCTGGGTGACAACAGGAAAATCTAGGTTTTCGCGCGGGGGACGTTGACCCGGCTGAAAATAATTAATGAGACAATTCAAGCTCCAAACGAAGAAAACAGTAAGTATTCTCAAGGCTATTCGCCGCCGATATTCGAATCGAATTCGCTTCGAATGGAAGGCTCGGGTAACTGTTTTTAATAGTTACCGGATTTTAAAGTCGTTATCAACGAGATTTCGGGGCGAAATTACCCATTTTGTTCAGTTCAATATACATATTCTACCGATAAAAACGCGATTCAAGGATTAAAACATCCATAAATATACTTAATAACTGAAATATTGTAGTTTTTTTGTTCTTCTTTTTTTTTTGGGGGGGGGGGGGGGTTTAAATCTCCTGCTCAATCACTCGTGGTTCTTGATTGCTAACTTTATTATTAATATAAATCTGAAGAATGTTGAGAAAGAAACTGTCATGGATGTATTTATTAAACGAATATATTGCCTTCGTCTGGAGTTCGGCAGGCCTTTAAATTTTTCCCAACCAACGACGGTAAACGATGTGCCCAAATAAGATAAATGCGCCCAAATTATGCAGAGTTTGAAACTTTTTCCAAAGTTTTGCAGTGTTTCTCCGATGCTTGCAATGTAGCTTAGAGCTTACCTTCCAATCAAACAATGCAACAGATAAATAATTTGAAAAAAAACCCCACAGAGTTCGCCAAAGAAAATCAATCGGCGTCGACACTGTCGACGGCGATTGCTTTTCTGTGGCGAATTCTATATGATTATCCACTTAAAGCTTGAAATCTATTATATTGATGTTTGTGGCATTTCTTGGTAAACGCCATGCGTAATTTACATTCAGATAGGACTTTTAGGACTTTTGCTCAACGCTGGGAAACTAAGAGGCCTTCTCGAATTAGACGAGTAAACTTACGTCAAAGGGCGGTGGGAACCAGTGATAATGGTGAAGACCTATAACAAGGGGTTGTAAACTATAATTTTAAGACTTGGACCTTAAACACAAAACAGACGCCAAGAAGAAGAAAATACCGGTGCGTATTCTCCAACCATGCAGACTACATCCATATTTGCCGCAAAGTAGTCTGATCTAAAAGTCTGGAGTTCGGATTGTTATAACAGCGGATGTCATTTAACCATTTGCCCAACGTAATGGCCAAAAAGGCCCAATGCTATTCACAAAAAATCACCATTCAATGTTCATCATTTTTTTCATTTTGTGCGTCAAAACCATAAACATAGCTTATGACCCAAAACGAAATGAGCTCGTTGAGCTCGTTCCAGTGAGGGAACATAAGCTGATTTTTTATGCAAAAAATGAAAAACATTAGTTATTCAATAATTTTATTTGGAAGTGTCGTCTGCTTTTCATGTTGGGTAAAGGGTTAAGTAAATCGATATAAACACCATAATCCGTGCAACAGTTGGATTGTACACATGTCTTATGTTGGTAAAGGTATTTTCTAATTCAAGGATGTCGCTAAGTCGTGGTTAAGGCAGTGTGACCCCCACCCCTCCAGTAAATTTTCTTCCAGCCTGAGGTTTAAAGGGTTAATTGCGCTATAACAATATCTATTGTATAAACGTTAAAACTTCGATCCCTTTTCTGAATACCCGAGAAGTTAACCCTTTACCCAACGCAAACGATTTCAAATTTTATTATTTTAAATATCATTTTTTAGATTTTTTCAAAAAAGGTCAACAAAACCATATCATGTGACCCCTCTTTGGAACGAGCTCGACGAGCTCGTTCCAAAGAGGGGTCACATGATATGGTTTTGTTGAAAATTTTTGAAAAATAATATTTTTTCAGCTGCTGAATTTGCATATTACGCGGGCGGATGCGGACGATTCGTTGGGTAAAGGGTTAAAGAATACAAATTCCATTACGATCATAATTTTCGGCCAATTGAAATTCTGATTTATGGAAAATAAAGTCCACCTGCTCGTGGCGATGTCTTCTAAAATCGGAAGACTGCAAAAAGTGTTAATAGCGACCAAAACTAAAACACAGAAAAAGGAATTGATTTTTGCGGCACAAATTGTGTAAGAACGTCTAAGCAACAGACTTGAAATTATTGAAAATTTTATTCAAAATTTTCGGTGAAAATTTGCTTCGAAATTCGATTCGAGACAAAACAAGTCTTTTCCCCACTAGTGTATTTTTGGCAAAAAGGAGCATATGCTGCCTCCTATGCCCCCACCCCCTCAGTCTCAGGGCAAGTGGGCAGCTCCTCTCCCGCTTCTGGCGCCCTTGTTTCCATTCTCCGCCAAGTTCTTCTTCTTCTGAATGGTGAATTATGCGTATTAGCTAAACAAAGTATGGAGATGAAGAGATTCAGAGAGGGGGATGAATTATTCGCTCGTGTTATGGTTGTGTAGTGGAGTTGGTTGAAAATAAATGGTCTGAAAATAAATAGCCGTTATGACTTCTCACCTTCCGTTGTCGTTGCCATCGTGGTCGTAGTTGTAGTAGTTGTTGTTGGTTCTGTGGTTGTTGTCGTGGTGGTCGTTGTTGCTGAAAACAAACAAAGCAGTCATTGTTCAATACTCATGTTTCTCTCTGAGCATCCGATTCCTCATAATTATTCCTTTGTATGTTAACAAAATTAAAATTAATTTTTAACCAATGAAAAACAAAACTAAACAGAAAGAGGTACCCAGAGGATAAACTGGTCAACTGTATGGGATAGCATCATCAAATTCGCCTTTTGGGGACCTCATTCTCCAAATGTCAGCCTGCTTGTTTTCAGACCTGGATATTGCTCACCTATAGAGAGTGATCAGTCCACGGCGGCCGTACTGTAATATTGCAAGTACACCGCCAAGGGAGATACCTTCGTGGCATTTATTTATTGACACTACCAAACACCTCAGCCATGTTGTGGGCAGTTTAACGGGTGGAAGAAACTGGAGTGCCCCGTAAGAACCACCGATCAGCGGCGATTAACTGTTAGACTTCCCAACTTACTAACCCTGTTCGAACATGATTATCATCGGTTTCGGGCATGTGTACCGTCCACGTGAAGTAGAACATTAACGCACTGCGCCACCACGCCCCTTCCGCTCTCAAAGATATAACGCGGGTGAGGTGGGTCGTGATATAATCTGGGACCTTTCGAACTTCATATCAGTCTTAGACTGGAGGATAAAGGTTGCAGTGAGGTTACCGAGGGCTGATAGCTCTGCTGATATGAAACTAACCAAGGAATAACCTCATTATTTATTAAACCAAAACAAATTGTTATAAAACCTATCAGATCTGTTATAGTTTTCTGACAGTGTTATTGTTCCTCATTCTTTAACAGATTCCGAGTGTTCCTCTTCTAGTTCAGTTATCCGAATATCTCTGCTTCGCCGATGAACTACCTTTTCTTGCTCTTCGACAAATCCATGCTTACGACTTAGGGACCTGTCAATTGCCGATTTTCATCGAATGGAATAGGAGAAAATAATTTAATCATTTGCCCCGCCTCTGCGTTTGATTGGTTGAGAGCATGCAGTGTGGAAGTCGTCAAAATCGTATAAACCAAATCACGTAATGATTTGGAATGTCTACACGTTTGCAATAACTTCGCACATCCGATCCAATTTTGAAGACTCTGGAAGCCCCGCCCACTCAATCCAATTGTCACCGTGAGGGCGTGACGGCAGACTGATAGATGTAAACAAAGATCAATGATCGATTTTTCATCGTCTCCAGTCAGCAAGAATATAATGATAATTTCTCGGGAACAATTGAATTTAATAAAATATACCGAAGTGGGAGACCAATAAAAGATCATACACCCAAACATGATTTTGGGAGAACCTAAAAAAAAATGTTTTAATGATACGGTTACGTGACTTGCTAAATATCTGTCGTCTGCGATCGAAAATCAAAACAAAAAACAATTTGACAATGATTGACGTGACCTCTTTGTGGCACACTTTCCTGAGTTTGAGTGTTGTCTTTTGCGAAACTTAAAAGTTTGTCGTTCACGTACACATAGTTTTTATATTTTAATATTACAGCCGGATTAAATTGTAAGAAATAACTGTTGTTTTCATCGGTTTATGCGATATAAATCGAAAATTTTCAGCACAAGCTTAATCATAACTCGCTACGCGAGTTATGAAGCTTGTACTGAAAATGTTCTGTTTATATCGCATAAACCGAAGGAAAACAACAGTTATTTCTTAATGAATCAAATTTCGAATTGAATTTCGAATCGAACATAGAATCGAATCACAATTAATGGATACGTCGTCAAAAGAAAAAGTTTTTTTTTTTCTAAAATCATACCCCCGATCATTAAAAGACATAGTTATGTAGCGTTCATTTTCGCCTCACCACTTCCCAAACTATACTGAGTCAAAAAAGAAAGTATAATACACTTTGAGGAGCAATTTTATTTAGTTTTATCAAATTTAATCCCAAACAAATTATTGTAAATTCATATTTCGAGTCTAGTGGTATGAACTTGCATAATTTCATGTTATTACTGTTGCCAGCGTCACGCCAGGACGTCGCAGTTCAGACATGGGGTGAAATGAAAGGTTCACACATGCAGTCAATAGCGTGTATGTCTCTTGGGTGGCAAGACATTGACGGCGCATGGACTTGATAAGTCTCTGGATATCACCCTGTGGTATTGCTTTCCACTCCAGCCTTATAACATTGCGTAAATCGCTCAACGTCTAAGATCGTGAAGTCATACCTGACGGTCTAATTGATCCCAAAGATGCTCGATCGGCGACAAATCTGGTGAAAGTGGGGGCCACGGAAGAAGTTCGATGCTCTGCTCCTCACGAAAGTCACGACAGGTACACGCCACGTGACATCGGGCATTGTCTTGCTGGAATAACTGTAATCCGACGTTAGCGTTGAAAACCGCGAAAACAAGAACGTTAAGAGTTTCGGCCCTCTATCGCTGTCCATTCAGCTTACCATCGATGAAGATCAACAGCGTTCGATGGTGCAAGAAAATTCCTGCCCAAAACATTACAATACCCCCGCCGAAACGGTCGCATTCCCACACGCAATCATGAGAAAACCCGTTCTTCTCGTCGGCGATACACTCTTGCCCTACCATCAGCGCGCCGTAAAAAAAATCGTGATTCATCACCAAACGGAACTGTGCTCCAACGCTGCTGAGTCCAGCGAACACGCTGACGTACCCATTCCATTCTGACTGTACGATGACGTTTGGGTAAGGGATGGTCCGTGGTATGGACGCCTACGTCGTATGCCCGTGTTCATCGAGTCAGTTGTGGACAGTTTGTGCACTGATTCTATTGTTAGTTTTACCAGGAGTAATTGCTGCTGTCCTCTTCGCCGGAAGGAAGCGACCCCGCAAGTGAGACGTCATGATGTGCCGGTCTTGTGCAGGGGACGTAACTCTTGGTCGATCTGAACGCGGTCGGTCGACAATACATCTAGTGGTTCTATACCTTATAACGAGACGGTAAATAGTGGCCACAGTGACTCCGAACTCAGCAGCGAGCTCATCTGGAGTTATCCCAGCATCATGCATACCAATGGCACGCAACCTCTGATCTTCGCTTAACCTTGGCAATTTTTAAAATGTCAGAAGACAAAAACTAGCGTGTTTTCTCAATAACCCAGTATCTCTAGCACAACAAAACACAAAGAACGTCGGTTACCCATTCAATTTGACATTCTCGGGTAGCACGTGCTATTTTGAAAACCGTAGCAAAATTGTACACGGTTGGGTGGACAACAACAACATGTCATTAAACTCTTTGCGCGACTTCTTGTCCATAAACATGCAACATTAGAACTATTATATTTCATCCTTTATGCTATTTTTTCACATTTGTTTCTATTATTCTTTCTTTTTTGACTCAGTATATATAAACCCAAACACTAGGTATTGACTGAAACTATTCGAATTGTTGACTTTGTAGCTTCGAAACTGCAGCAATAAACATTTTTAAACGAACCTGGCTTATAGAGCTGATACCTCACTTTTATCACGTTTTCTTGGACAAAAAAATTCGTTTCAAATCGAATCGACTCCATTTGGGCTTGGAGACATTTGTTTTAAGCCTTTACCGAACGAATCGGCCGCATCCGCCCGCTTAATATGCAAATTCAGCAGTTGAAAAAACATTATTTTTCAAAAAAATTCAACAGAACCATATCATGTGACCCCTCGTTGGAACGAGCTTGTCGAGCTCGTTCCAACGAGGGGTCACATGATATGGGTTTGTTGAATTTTTTTGAAAAATTTGCAAAAATGATATTTAAAATAATAAATTTTGATATCGTCTGTGTTGGGTAAAGGGTAAAATCAAAATGCTGAATGACTAAAACGAAACGATAATTCAACGCCTAATGGAGTCGATGCGCATGTGAATTAAAACCCGCTCTACTTCCGTTTTTATAACAATCAGGGGTATTCTTTTAGAACACCGTTGCGTTTGACGATGTTTCCAGAAACTGTGATCGAACAGAACAATACTCAATATAAAAATAACGTAATAAAGTTCTGGTACAAATCATTTTTTGAAGTTGAACAGCTGAATAACTTTTCAAAGTTCGAAACTTCAATTTTGTATTTATAAATGGTCACTGGTCATAATGCATAATAAGTTGAAATGAACCATTGGAGCCGTAATACTGTTTGTAGCGATGTAGCTACAACTGTTACACAGTTGTAGCTACATCGCTACAAACACTCTTACCGCTACAAGTAGTTTGCGTTTCTACTCAGAACAAAACTCAATGTAAAATAATGTGATCGTTTACAATCTGTAAACATTCAAGGTTATGGTCTAAGTATATTCGAAAAATATTCGAATTTCCGATTTCGAATCGAATCGAATATTGACTTTCGAATCGAATTTTGAACTTTCGCAGCCTATTATGACTCTGAATTTTAGTTTGCGGTGCATTTTCTGTAAAACTCTCTTCTTTCTTCTCTCCATCCACCTAATCGTCACTGATAGCCATCATAACTTTCTCATCATACAAAAGTTTGCTTCAAACTTCTACAGATGTCTAAAAGGACGACGAATAACTGTGGACGTTTCGATATTACTAAATTGGTTGCGCCTCGTAACGCATCAAAGGAGACAATCCTAGCTTGCATCAGATCGGCCGAGATCAGTACCGTATCAGCCGAGTTTGAAGCCATATCAACCGAGTTTGATAATGAGAATTTCGTAGAAAGAAAATCACATCTCAATAATAAGTGACAATAATATAACAAATGAGCCATCACTCTCTCTCCATCCATTGCATTAACAATGTACAAAAACTCTGAAGGAACCTCTGACAAAGGATAAAGAAGAAATCTGTTCTATACCTAACTAGAAGAGGAGATAAGCATCCTTCATTATGTTAATGTATGCCCTCCCACCACTCCCTCAAGTGGATATTGTTTATAAGACAAATCACACTTGGTGCATTGGTAGTTCGTCCCCTGAGTTCCATTGTTTTCCCCTGAGTTCCATTGTTGTCCAATAGTTTGTGTGACACCACTTACCACAAAAAACCTGTCTGCAGGTATCTCCATTAGGGTGAGCCTTTGGGGGGGGGGTCAGTTGCTAAGCCGGTTGGGCCAGACAAAATATATATACAGATTATCATGATAATGTGCATGTCCTGTGATTTGTATCAGGTTCGAGGTGGTGTCCAGAATGGGATCTCAACCGAGAATCTGATGCAAATCACAAGACATGCACATTATCATAATAATTTATTTATCTAACAATTTTGTCACATAGACAGATTTAAATCTTAAATTATTAATACAGTTTTGAGACATAATGTAGGGGGAGAAAAGTTAAAAAAAAAAACATATTTTATGGAACAATATTGTTGTGCACTTTAACAAACAATGAGTAACGCGGTCACCGCAAATTTTCGAAGTTGCGTGCGTTGTAATGTTATTCACTCTCAATGTCACTTCCTATGATGATAAGCTTGAATTTACAAGTGTGTAATATTTCAATGTGCAGTTTCTTATTTATTGTGTGTGTGTTGGGGAGCGGGGTGTGCATTGGCTATTAATAATTCTGTCGCTAATAGTAAGGAATTCTGTTTTATTTTGTAAGTGATCAGCTGAGTCGATCATAGAATGTATGCATGCACCTGTTGTGATAGCCCGTTGCATTCCCGGAAACGAGTCATCTATATGATACGGAATCAAAATAAGTCGTCTATATGATACGGAACCGGAACACATTATGTGATACGTATGGTTTCTCGTGGTTTTCAAGCCAAAATGCATATGATTGTTAGATGAATTAGGGTAACAAATGAATACAGTTAATCTATTCGGTGTCTTCCCACTAGACCAATTCCCACTAGACCAACTACATAGTGTTTCTGATTAAGGGTTGATTAAGGATAATTAGGAAAACAATTATTTAAAAAAATATGCCCAACATCTATAAAATATCGACAATCCAGAAAATGAGCAGACTATCATCTGAAAAATGAGGTCCCCAGAGGGTGAATTTAGTGATGCTACCCTGCACAGCAGGGTAGCATCACTACATTTACCCTCTGTGAACCTCAATCTGAATAATGGTCTCCAAACTGAACAGAAAGAGGTACCCAGAGGATAAATTGGCCCACTGTATGGAAAAGCATCATCAAATTCACCCTATAGGGACCTCATTCTGCAAATGTCAGACTGCTTCTTTTCAGGCTTGAATATCAATAACATTAAATACATTTATAAATATTTATAAATTATTGATATAGAATTATTTTTAAAGTAGAACACACCAGTTGGTCTGAGGGGAATTGATCTTTTGTGAATTGGCCTCGTGGAAGTTGGTCTGCAGGGAATTGGTCTAGTGGGAATGAACCATCTATTCTATGTATTGCTGCCATTGTCCCATCTCTCGGTTATTGACTCGGCCAGTGGACGAGTCAGTGAGGAAATGTGACAACGAGAACGTATTCGCCCCCTTCTCCGGGAAGACAAAATGGTGAGAGACTATTGGAGCAACTAGTCCACTTCTCTACCAGTAGGATATATTAATCAGTTTATGCACAAAGTAAAATCGCTCGGTCGTTGGGTCTTGCGGTTCGCTTTTCCGGTTTGACGCAAAAACCGGAACTTAACGGGAAAAGAAAAAAAAACGCTCAGAAGGGCCATTCCTAATTTTCCCCGATTAAGCCTCGCTTCGGTACAGACACTGTGGTACCAAAGAATCGTAGAAGAAGATATTTACATCTGTTTTTTTGGTTTTTGTTTTCTTTCCCTCGTGCAGGAGCGGTAACTCTTAGATATGACTTTCACTTCATTTTAACCCTTAAGTCCTCAGATTAATTTTAAAGTATTTATGGCCTTTTTCTGCTTACATAGTTATTGATGACTTGGCAGTGGTTCTACATCACTGCTGGCTGCCTATACAGGCAGCCAGCAGTGATGTAGAACACTGCCAGGGTAAATTCAGTCTACACACAAGAGTAATAAAAAAGATTACACAAGGGAGCACCTGCTTCAATGCAGTATAAAAGTGGTGGTTTGGGGCTATATGGGGGCTTAAGGGTTAAAAAGAACCTGATTGCAAAGTTTACATACCAAAAACACAAACGAAATTGTGAACTACCCATAGTAGCTTGGTGTACCAAGTGTTCACCACGAGTGTTGAAGTGGTGTTAACCGCGATCCATTTGCTTCGAAAACTACCTTTGGTACACCAAGCCACTTTGAGTATATTTTATTTATACCATGATCGTCAGATTATTAAGAGTCGCTATTATTTTTCTCGATTTTACTGTTTACGTGAGCATATGTGCGTGGTACTTTGGCTATCAATTTTATCACCGAAACGAAATAGAAAAAGAAACAGGGCCTTTTTCATTTTAATAACATAATAACATACTATTTCGAGTTGTCAATGCTTCGTTGACATACGACAGTGCATGTTTGTTAATTTTTGGTGTTTTATAAGGTAAACTCATTTAAAAACGTAAATAATTGCCACATTAGTTCACTCTTCGCGAGGCGAGGTGCGATAAATTCAAGACAAGTTCGCATTCAGGTCGACGTTACCAAATGTCAACTTGGATGTAGTTCTATTGTAGGTGTAAAAATTAACTACTGAAATTCCATTGCTGGCGTGTTCATCACAGTTGATGTGTAAAGCTAAAAATATGTCATAGTCTTTTCATATATGGTAGAAAAGATAATCATGGTATATATATATATATATAATAGCTTTCAAACACCGTGCGTTTCTCTTTCTCTGTTATATAAATGGGCAGTATGTGATTCTTTCTGTGTCCACATCTGCGTCCAGCTAGAAACTCAAACTTTGATTATCTCCCTTGATATGCAATGCAACTAGAAATTTACCGTCGCATGGACCGGACTACTCGTCCTGTGATGGGTCGGCCTGCTAGAATAATATATCTACTTACCCGGCGTTGTTGTTGGTGTCGTGGTTGGTGCTACGGTAGTAACTGTAAAAATAGACGATAATGTTTCAGTCTCATATATGGAGAGAAATGTAAATTTTGAAAACTATATTGTATAGTAAAATCAGAAGAAAAACATTGTACACAATTATTCCAGAGAGACAATGCTCAACATAAAATAAACTCCGAATTGGAAAAAAAAACATCATCACTGTTGACACTTCACCCAACGTAACCGTCGTATTTATGTCCGCGTAATTTACAAATTGAGCAATTGACAAAACAAAAACTTGAAATAAAATGGCAATACCATATCATGTGACTTTTATTGAAACGAGCACATCTAGTACGTTTCAACGAGAGGTCACATGATGTGATTTTGTTGAAACTTTGTGAAAACAAATTTTAATATCATGCGAGTTGTGTAACGATTTTAACCATTTACCGCATCCGCCCGCGTAATTTGCAAATTCAGCAGTTGAAAAAAAAAATTTTTTCAGCAAATTTCAACAAAACCATATCATGTGACCCCTCGTTGGAACGAGCTCGGCGAGCTCGTTCCAACGGGAGGTCACATTATATGGTTTTGTTGAATTTTTTGAAAAATTTGAAAAAATGATATTTAAAATAATAAATTTTGATATCGTCTGTGTTTGGTAAAGGGTTAATCAATGTGCATCATTTCGTTGCGCAGGCCAAACATTGGCAATCCGTGAACCGACAACACAGCCCATTTCAAGGGAAGCTTAGAATTAACTCTTTGAGACTTTAATTATTCTGACGTTCAAACGTCACTGGTATTTCAGTATCTTCAACGTTTTTTTTTCAAAATGCGACGTCAAACGTCGGAAAGTACACACAAGAAGATATTTTTCACATTAGTGATTATCTGGTTGAGGGCTAGATTATTTTTTAGTGGTCTGAATTTGTTATTCAAAACTTGTTTTATTACAAATTATTGGAGAGTGCCCAGCAGCACTCTCCAATAATTTGTAATAAAACAAATTTATATAAACAAAATATTATTGTGCTTGACTGCATATGAAATATAAGCTGGAAAGTGTTGACTTTTGTTCTGCTACCCTCAGTTTTTGAAAGACCTGATAGTGGTTTCTAATACTGAACCAGTTAAGAAGTCTTGACAGCAGGATTATATTAGTATGTTAACCTGCAATAACATTTGGCTCAACGGTTGTCACTGGGCACTATTCCTGAGAAAATAGGCATTGGGGTTAAAACTTTAAAAAATCGAAAATAATAACAAAACAAATGACCACAAAGTATCAACGCGCTGTTTGATTTCGTACGTCAAAAGACGTACAAAAGTTTCAAAGGATTAATGTAATTCTACAGCTCTTTTGAGTTGTAGGATAACATTATGCCATGCTAGGACACAACGTCGCCTCAACGCTGTTAGTTCGTCAGGGAAATTTACAACATGTCCACCGCGTACAATAAGAAGCTACGAAACAGGAATGCCAACCCGTGATTGTATCGGTACCGGTACCGCCGATTCCCTCATGCTCCAACCGTTACCGGTACTGAAGCTTTTGTCCCGCCGGTACCGGGACAAAATTATTTTATAGGGAAATTCCTAACTGAATGAGGGTAACAGGCTGATAATCGTGTATGGCACACTTGCATGACATACTTTTAACTTATTTGTGAATGAACACATCAAAACACTCTACAGGTGCATGTTCTGTCTGACCACAATCTCGTTAAGGCCGACCATTTTGACTTTTGATACGTCGCATCAAAGACACTGGAAGCGCCGTCATCGGTTATTTCAAAGAAATTATTCTGTGGTGGAATCAAAGTAATCATAAAGCACGATCTTCGTGCTTTATGACTACTTTGGGGTCACCGCAGAATAATTGGACGATGCCATGTTTGTCTTGCGAACCTGGCGCGGTTTAGATGAGAATTTCTGCCATCTGATTGCGATATGTCATCCAATTGTTGATTTGCCTCTTTACCGGTAGCGGTTTCCGTGGGTACCGGTTATGTTGGTACCGGCGGTACATTGACATGCCTGTTACGAAAGTTGTTCTGCGGACGAAACGTTTTCACAGCGTATGCATATTGCTTATAAAAAATTGTCAGAGGCGGACAGGCCATATGGGCCACTAGGAACTTTCCCGGTGGACCCGCCCCCTATTGGGAGCACCCCCCCCCCCCCCTCGGTCTCATATATTCTACTCAGCCCAACGCCTGCTTCGTGAAAATGGCCAAAAAGTTCTGATTGCTTAAACTGTCGGTTTATCGAAATGCCTCGTATGTGGATTGCCAGTGGCAGTCCAGATAGAGAGCATTTCGATATACCAGCGTCCAGTGTGCCATTAATCGGTCGGATCTAATGAAATAGCGTTCTTGCTGTTCGAAAAATCAAATTTTCTCCCACTGGACCGAACTATGGTCGGGCTGATGCGTCCCGGGCCCCCTTTAGTGTAACTATTTTTGTCAAATTAGCGACAAAGATGATCAAAGATGCCCTCTATATGGACAGCCATTGACCGTTCAGATGTTAGGAAGCAGCGTTCTTTCGGTTCGAGAAATCAACATTTTGACCGAATCCGGGGCCCCATACATGTAGGTAAGTTTCCCGGCAATGTTTTTTGGCCCAGTCCGCCCGTGAAAGTTGTTAAATGTTGTAAGATGGTTGGGCTGTCGCGCCGTTTTCACAGCGTGTCCACAACGTTTAGTAAGTGCTGTAAGATTAGAATGTGTCCATAACGTGACTACAACATTAAGTAAGAAGATGTTAAATGTTGCAACACGGTTGTATAGTCAGAAGGCGGCTACGACTTGAAACATGAAGTTGTTGACCTGGCACGTATTGCCATCGTAATGATAAATATTGTCACGCCTCAATGGGAATCCACAGTTTTGCCAGCAGTCAACGTCATATGCGAATGTTTAACAAAAATGCAGCTTGTCCACAACACACTTACAACCCTCCTCACAAATATAAAATGAATTTACATATGTGGACAGCAGTGAATAAAACACTATGATTAAGGGTCTAGGGCTTAAAATTTTATAAGACG
The DNA here is from genome assembly GCA_031216915.1 of Pictodentalium vernedei. Lineage (NCBI taxonomy): Eukaryota > Metazoa > Mollusca > Scaphopoda > Dentaliida > Dentaliidae > Pictodentalium > Pictodentalium vernedei. Next base: position 455,426,718 of record CM062294.1, on the reverse strand, counting down.
ACATTATAAAGAAAAACAAGAGCGTAACTGAAAATATGTACGTTTGTTAAACGAAAGGTGCGAACTCAAGTATTGTTTTCAATGGAATGATGCTTACCTGGGAGCGTGTGGTGGTGGTGGTTGGGGGGGGGGGGGGGGTACGTCTGCTTTTTTTGAAGGGAACGCGGTTCCTTTTAACAAATTCAAGACCTGGAACTGGTTGATCTTGGTGACACAATATGCAGCTAGCAAGACGAGGGAGTGCTCGCTGTGTGCAAAGCGAGCTCTCCTTCGTCTTGCTAACAGCAGTATACAGTCGGATATACTACTCAAAGTTTGCTGAGCACCAAATATTTGACACGTCATTGTGAAATTTGCTTGTAACATATTTGCGATATTTTGGTGGATACGATTGAGGAATGCATTGGGATGGTCCTCGGTGTTTACATTAGCTCACTTGACAGGCATACTTTTCGTGACAGCCATGGAGAGCATGTGCCCCCTTTGATTTTCATGATGTTTTTTGTACTGTCTACATGTACATGACATGTGTAGGGTATTCAATGTTCATTTCAACACAAACCTTGTGATTTAATGATTGAATATGGCAAATGCAAATGTAAGAGGACATTTGTCTGAAGCAGAAATGTGGCGGGCTGTAGGGATGGTGGAACAAGGGACTACCCATCGTCAGATTGGTGAAACCATTGGTGTCCACCATACGGTGATCACCAGAACATGGGCAAGATTTCAGCAGTATGGCACACAAGTAAGACGGCATGGTGGTGACAGAGATAGGGCAACATCTGCAGCTGAAGGCCAGTTTTTGATCATTCAGGCCCATAGGAACCGCTTTGCCACAGCAATCCAGCTTCGCAATAACCTTCAGAATGCATCCGGGGTAAATGTTTCAACGCAGACAATCCGGGTAAGGTTGCACGAAGGTGGTCTCCGATCGAGAAGACCATGTATTCGCATTCCGCTGTCCCAGAACCACCGTCAGGCACTATATGAATAGGCCGTGGACCACGTTGGATGGACCAGAGACGATTAGCGACCTGTCCTTTTTACAAATGAGTCACGGTACTGCCTAAACAGCACAGATAGGCGTTCAGGGTATGAAGAAGACCAGGAAAGCGATTCCATAAAGCCAACATTGCTGAGCATGTCCGTTATGGTGAAGGGTCAATCATGGTCAGGGGCGGCATCAGCTGGGATGGACCTACAGGGCTCTGTGTTCTTGAACGTGGTACATTGACTGCACAACGGTACATTGATGAGATCCTGGGTGTCCACGTCAGATTGAATGATGGTGCAGTGGGTGATAGATTCATTCTGATGGACGATAATGCTCGTCATCATGTTGCCCATGCTGTCGGGAAGTACCGACAGAGGGAGGGGATTGAGCGTATGGATTGGCCAGCAAGATCACCTGACCTCAATCCAATCAAACATGCCTGGAATGAGCTGCAGCTTGCAACTTCAGCCCGTCAAGTCCGGCCAAGAAGTGTCCAGGAGCTTGGTGCCATTCTGGTCCAAGAATGGAACAACATCCCACAAAGAGCCACCAGAAACCTGATTGGGAGCATGAGAAGACGTTGTCAAGCTGTAATTAACAGTGATGGGTCTCATACTCGATATAGAAGCCATACCAGTTCGTTCCGTCAACTTTTTGGCATATTGAAAAATTTCCTCTTTTCCCAATAATATCCATTTTCCATGGTTATCGTATTCAAAAGCTAACAAATAATTTCAAACACAAATAAAATCTTAATTTCTGTACTTAAATCATTAAAGATATAATTAAATAAAAAATATATACACTTTTCAGTACAATATTTCAATCAAAACGTAAAACGGGTGGTTGGATTTACTTTGTGCAAAGCAAACTTTGAGTAGTCTAATTACACAGAATGGCGTCAAAAAAAGTTACATCCTTAGTACGTTGCGCGCACGTTTGTTTGTACTCAATCATGTCTCACCAGAGCGACATTTACACGTTCTTGTCAATTAAACTGAGTGAGAGTGATTTGATTGTCAGAAAAATAAACGAGAATACGATTCTTCAGTTATAAATTAAAATAATTTCCTAGGACGAATCCCGAATCCCCTTAACCCAGAAGGAGATACTTCCTCTCGGGCGCCCCCTTAACTGGATAAATTGTCAATCATTGCTGAAGGGATGAGTCATCGTTTCGATTCGTCTTAGGTTTGGAAAGTGTGACTGATGGAGACTCAACATGGCCAAATGATTAAAAAACAAAAAAATCCACAATGCAATCAAAGTGGTTTCGAAATCGGAACACCTTTGAATCCTTCTTCTCTCACTAAATCTCCTGTGAGAAAATATTTATTTATTAAGATTCAATAACTCTTTAACAGCCAAAGTCATATCGTGTCGGTGACATTCTTATGAGTGGAGGAAGCCTCAGTACCCGAAGAGAACCACCGAGCAGGTGCCAGCTCCCGAACAGTCTAACACGGCACTGCAGTACAGGCAGGGTTAGATTGGTTGAAGTCATGCACACCATGGACGTGCAGTACGCCTTAGTACACGGCGCCATCGTTCCCACATATGGACAATCGGGGTTAAGTGCCTTGCCCAAGGACACAACGCGGGAGTCGAAACCGGTCGCTCAGACGGTCACCCGTCCAAGGACTAATCGGGTTTGACGTTGCTTAACTTCGGTGATCTGACGAGAACCGGTTACCGCAACATCTTTGAAAATGCTAGTGGTTCATTTCAATTAGTTATCCAGATCAAAAGAAAATACAATTCTGAAAAAAATACTGCTGTAATTTTTTTAGTATTGGCCCCTGGTGACAGAAGAATGGTTCAAACCATGAAACCTGTTAGGATTTCACGAACATTTATTTATTTAATCTTATTTGTTTTACGAGGATTGACGAACAAGTTATGCAACTTATATTAACGCCTCTCCTTGGCCCAATGGCGTAGGAGTGTGGGATGACCTTCATAGCGGCAACTTCGTGGCCTAGCTCTTCTCGAATACTACGAAGGGATCTTTAGCCTGCACGGAGTGTGTCTCTCTCCGCACAGAGGACAACCATTTTACGCCCCCACCCGATAGGACGGTACGCTGTGACAGCATCAACCCACAATTGATGCTGACAGAGAGTGTTCTGACACATCGAGAACTTTCCCCGACCGGGGATCGATCCGGGACCTCTGGCATGAGAGACCAGCGCTCGGCCACACTCGGCCACATCTCGACGTTCAAAACAATTCCGAATCAACAAGACTAGAATCGAATCGTATCAAGGGATCATTTCGAGGCGAGGGAAATTCTGAAACTTCAACGGGCCCTAATTTCTTTTACATTGGGAATATAACTAAAAGATGTTCGACTTTCCGAAATGTCTAGAAGTGAAGCGAATCAGCGAGACGATCTCGAATCGAATCCAATTTCGAATCTTTGCACAGCCCTAATTTTCGTTACAATGGGAGAATGACTGCAAGACGTGTTTGAAATATGATAGTTTAGCTGCATGCACAAACGGCTCATGAAGTGGACTGATACTTTTTTATTATATGACGTACAGTACGTGGAGAGTGGATTGTAACTAAATCACTCGCGGAGTGCAGTTATCACCCAAGCTATAACTTTCAAATTTTGTACATATCGACACAAACACAAGCAATGTTTCAGCCATGGACCTCCGGGTTTAAGGTCCATTGGCTGAAACTTTGCTGGTGCTGGTTATGTTTTGCAACAAATATGCAATTATTCCTCGGGTGGAATCTCCACTCTACGGGTGATTTAGTGATAATACACTCTCCACGTACTGTATATGTAATTTAACCGCTAAATTTCACTTTTGTTTGACGATCTTTTCTTGGTTCTCGGAAAATCCACAATGTGGAATCCGATTCCGTATCACTATAGTATGGAGGACTATTTACGGGTACGTTCGAATTCGCATAATTAGCTGTTCCGGTCGCAGACAGGCGCACACTCCCGTGGACAGGTACCACTAACAATGTGACAGTTGACTTTGTTTCGTATCTTATCTGTCCATGCGCATCGGGGGATTCCCGGAAAAATGCACCTGTTACAAAAATATTTGTAAACAAAAATAGTTATTTTTCACTTCAGTCCAATTTATCAAAAAAAGAAACACGTTGGGGTAATTGTCAATGCTAGCGTTGCGACGTTGAACAATAAGTCATATCATAAACCTTTTATCGCTACAGTGAAGAAATTTGGGTCGTCGCATCACGTCTCGATGAGAGGTCAGGTCGCCGGATCAAACTCGCTACCTGCGGCAGCTCGTTTGATCCGATGAACTGACCTCCACATCTGGACGTGATCCCACGATACAGATCACTTCATTGTATCGATAAAATGCATTGATCATTTATTACGTCATCCATTACAATTCGATCAATAATTCACTAGGACTCAGCGAATCTTCGAAATTCGATTCGATTTGCGCCGTGGTGTTTGGAAAAATTTCGAATCGTCGAGAAGTTCTGAAAATCCTACCAGGGGCCAATACTATAAAACTTTTACAGATGTATTTTTCTAGAAATGTAATTTCTAGTTATGACTTTAAGTGGTTTGAAGGGGGCGCAGTGGCTCAGGAGATAGAAGTGCAGGCTGCAAGCCGAGAGGTCCTCGGTTCGAATCCCACCTGCGGCAACCACGTTGTGTCCTTGGACAAGATACTTCACACCCATTGCCCACGTGGGGGCACGGTGACGCTGTGTACTAAGACGTAATGCACGTAGATGGTGCACCTGTCTTCAACCAATTCTAACCCTGCTTGTGTGGAATTAGTATGTTGGGGAGCTGACAGTTGCTCGCCGTTGCTCGGTGGTTCTCTCTGGGTACTCCGGCTTCCTCCACCCGTAAAACTGTCGTTGTCATGATTAGCCATTGTGCAGAAATATGTGACCTTAAACACCAATAAATAAATAAATAAATAAATATAAGTGGTTTGAAATGAACCATTAACACCTTCAAAGATGTGACAAGTTCAGTCAGTGATATTAATAGGTAGAAAATACAATTCTAGAAAATACAATTGTAAACGTTTTATAGTACTGCCTCCAGGTATCTCCCCTTAAACTCTTCTATCATCAGGTCTCCTGTGCAGGAGACCTGGTGATAGTAGAAGATCTCAAGGAGATTCCCGCTTCCGAAACTACTTTGAGTCCGACCTTCTGTTATTATTCCGCTTTTTTAATCGACATGCCCAGACAGACGAATTGGCGTTGAATACAATATTCAGGTTAGGACAGACAATATTTACGGCTTTAAGAAGGGGTAGTAGTTACATATTGAATAGCTTTGTGATTCGATTCGACACGATTTGCAATTGTATGCCCGATTCGATTCAGGATTCGATTGCAGCCGGAATGTGATATTATAAGTTACACAGTTTGTTGGTGGCCCAATATGGTATATATGGTGTCAGCTAATTTCATATTGGACGAGAGCGAAGCTCGAGTCCAATATGGAATTAACTGACACCATATATACCATATTGGGCCACCAACAAACTGTGTAACGAATATATCTTACCGACTGCTGCATCGATGCACAGAACCAATAACACTAGCGATCAAAATTATATGAGAGAATTCTCACAATGTGTTCACGTGTATTTGCCTTGTGACAATTTGGTATCACAGAACTAAATATTTTCCCATAGGCGACCATTATAACGTTCAGGCGGAAAACAATATGATCGCATCACTTTAATTTTGGCATTCAAATATCTCTGTCAAGTACAGCCCTTCAGACAACTTTTTTTCTGATCTGAAAACAGGGGGTCATGCAACAAATAAGAGAGAAAAACTGACACAAAGGGAAGTACCGGTCACGTGCACATATTTTTCAGGGAATTCCCTACAAAAACACACAAAAAATAAATTGTATTTTTTAGGTCCAAAAGTCATCAAACCACCCTCTTTTTATCGGGAATATTCAACAATAATGCAAAATGTCAATAGAATGTTTCAAACGTTTATTGAAACAATGGATTTTCCCAAGGCTGTTTATTTTTAGAGATTGCATCATTTCCGAGTGCAACATTTTAAGGCGGTTCACTCTAATTTCAATATTTAGTTCAGCGATACCATTTATGGGTTGGAAGAAGGCAAATGCATACATACCAAACAGTTTCATTTCGAAGGTAACATGACACATCCACGCTTCCAACACTCAATCTTTCAACTTGAAGCGTTTATCGACTGCCGCCATCTTGAATAATCAATGAACAAAGGGGAGATTACCCATAACTGTCAGCGTATATTGATGTTGACAGGCAGTATATGGTTTTAAATGCAGTCTGCATGTGACGTCTTTGAACCAATGAAATTCCCAGATACTTGTAGGGGGTAAGATATTCACAAATACGACACAAGGGAAAACATTTTCGTGAATAATTAAAAAATGTTCAAATTTCTCACGAAAACATAGCTGATCCCTTACTGGTATGAGCTAATCAAGCACCTTACAGTGAATGACCACAAGCTACATTTGCAAGCTAAACAATTAAAAAACAATGGAAAGTCGATTTTATAAATAGCGCTGGCAGAACAGGATAAGGTCGTTATTTTAGTTATATTAGATGTCACGTGACTTTCCCGCGTTCTGATTGGTTGAACAGAAACACCTTATTTTCCGATAGTTCGTCAGCGAAATCGCACAGACCTACTATCATTTTTGAAAAAAAGAATTGTGCACGGTAATAGTGCACGGTTATAAATAGTAACATTCGAATTCACTTAGAAAATTCTATTGAAGCGTAAATACTTTACAAGACATCTCGTCCCTTATACTTATTACATTTAGTTTGGAGAAATAAAAATATGTGTATCGAAAGTGATGTTTGTAGTAGTGTTGGGGCGGGGAGGGGGGTTAATGGAATAATGGTATTGTGTTTCTTGGGGTTTTGGTTCTCTACCTCTCTATCCCAGATCTATGAGTGGCAGAATTAACTTAGTTTACCTGTTTAAACCCTGAACCAGTTTCTTTTCTCTTTGGCTGTGAATAAGAATATTATCTTGCATATATGACCGATGAAGACCCCCCCCCCCCCCCCCCCCCTGACCACACACACACACATCTAATATAATAAATATAGAATGACTTTTCGTTGACTATGCCAAAATAGTGGTCCTCGAGGAGAGAATAGTCCCTCCGCTACGCGTTGGGACTATCCTCTCTCCGAGGACCACTATTTTGGCATAGTCAACTCAAAGCCTTGCTATATTTAATAAATATGGTCAGCGCCTTGTTGACAAGGAGTGAAAAAGATCTTTTCCTGGAGCCAATAGTATAAAATCTTTACAAGTGTATTTTCTACACTTGTATTGTTTACCTATTAATATAGCTGACTGAAATAAATCATTAGCATTTTAAAAGATATGACAATTTGCCAACTAACAAATTGCCACATCTTTGAAAGCGCTAATAGATCATTTTAACACATTCAGAGTCATAACTAGAAAATACAATCCTAGAATATACAATTGTAAAGTTTTATAGTATTGGCCTGGAATGTGATATTATTAGTTTAGTAATCAATAAAATTGCCTTCAATAAAACTTACCTTCGCAAGCTTTGTAAGCGAGAAATTTGTTTTTGCCTTTGAGAGCGTTGAAATTTCTAACGCGAATCACAAAGTTTTCTTTTGGTTCACTCGCTATGGTTTCCAATTCTGTTTCACTCACTCGACGACCGATACCAATAGCAAATACTTGTACTCCTTCTTTCTTCAAAAGTGCAGCTTCTACTTTCGTGAAATTTCTATTGCTTGACATGCCGTCCGTCAGCAGTATAACAATATGCGGGACATCGGGGCGGGCGCCATTTTCTGTCAAAAAGGTATGCTTCCTAACGTATTTAAGTGCCGCATGTGTGAAAGTTTTTGGTCCATTTAAATGTTCTATGCCTTTAATAGCATTCATTATTCGTGCCTCCGATGGATGTGTATTGAAGTCAAAAATCGGGACAACTGTATCGGCAAACGTTATTACTGATATTTGTGTCTTCGATCGTCCAACTCCAACCAAAGTGGCTAAATCCTCAACGAATGCCAATTGCTTATCGAAATCTGGACCCCATATACTTACTGACGCATCCAATATAATCGCTATGTCCGCCACAGCGTTCTCACATTTGTCGCCTGTAAAAAACGGAATATACGCAGTCAGCATTTCCTTTCGGTCATAATAAAAAATAACTTCATATACATACTGTACGGCCGCTGTGATCTGGTCACTTTCCACGGATGGACAATAGTAGGACTGTCATGATTAATCGATTAATCGATTGTTGATCGGTCACGGCGAAATCGATTAGTATTTTTCGTTGTCGAATAATCGGTAAATTGTATCCCGCTTTAGACGTTTAATAATTAAAAGAAAATTTGATGAAAAAAAACTATTGTTTCTAAAGGTAAAGAACATCGATGTTAAACCCCAAGAAGCCGTTGGAAGCATTTGTCATTCAAGTACCTTCATCAAAGCTTTGATGTTCTGAACTTTTGAACCGTCAGTGTAATAATCAAGACCGATCGTCAGTTGCGAAGTTCGCAACTGCCGACCGGTCTTGATTATTACACTGACGGCTCAAAAGTTCAGAACATCAAAGCTTCGAATGTACCTAAAAGAGGATCGTCTTCGTTGTTTATCGGAGGTAGGTCAACTGACTTGAACTTTATTTTTTCTTGCACGTGTCAGATAGTAACTTCCAGGTGCAAGAATTGTATTTCTCTCTTGCACCTTCAAGTTACCACCTTGCACGTGCAAGACAGTAACTTCCAGGTGCAAGATAGCTAACTTGCACGTGCCAGATAGTAAGTTTTAGGTGCAAGATAGTTAATTTGCATGTGCAAGATAGAAATAAAAACAACTGGTGCCTCAACGCTTCCATAATATCCGATTTAACATAAAATATATTCCACCTAGCACACTATTGTTATAAGTGCGTTGTAGAAACGTTGCGTTTTCGTCGTTAAAACACTGGCCATAAAGTTGACGGACAGAAAAGTGGTGGACTTCCCGTGAGATTTTGACAACGTTTTTCATTACGCTGCAGTAAATGCAAGGTCCACAACTTCTTACTTAACATTCCAATTATGCCGTTATAACGTTGTGGCAACACAGCTCGTCACCTGAGTTCTAATGTGTTCTATGTGCCAGTGGGCACATAAAACACATTGGAACTCGGTGATCGAGCTGTTCAACAACTTTTTGCTTAGCATCGTGCAAGCTTTGTTGAAAACATTGCTGGCAACACAGCAACTTACAGTATGTAACAAATTCTTACTTGTCGTTGTAGGCACGTTCAGTTGTTTCCAGGACTAAAAATAACTGTCAGGGCATTTAGAATGTACCTTACAAGGTTCGTCCCTGCTGCGTGTTGGGGAACCTTTTTTATTTCTGTCAAAAATCTGGATTAGGCCATGAAGGATTAATTAACAACCTTTTATTTATAACTTTGTAAAAACGTTGTGATAACACACCTCCCTTGCACCATTTCTGTCAGGCGCTAATTTTTTGTGCTATTAAAACGCATGTTCTTTATGGATCCCCAATGGAGGCAAACGATCGCTCACACGTGGCTGCTGCTCACCTGATGTGAAAAAATGCGACTGATCAATTACAAGCCCGTAATATTCGGATATATTCGGGCGTAACGCCAAACAATTGCTTTTCATCCTAACGGATGTGATTTATCATTACCGATGACGCCGTGTTACACCCAAGGGACGATTATTGACCAGGATCGGGGAGAGGAAATTCGGGCCCCGGGGCTAATTCTGTGACGGGCCCCCTTTCAAAAGTGTCGGGATACTGATGCGAGTGACGGAGGCACGAGACATTATTGGAGGGTTAGAGGGTAAGAGCTTTTCCGCAAGAAAATGTTGAAATCAGTTATTAAAGGGAGACTTCTGGCCGCCTTTGGGAGAAAAAATATGTTATTTTTTTTTGCTGTCAAAACAGGGGGGGGGGGGGGGCACTAAAAATTTGCAAGACGTGACGTCCTATTTTTTATTTGGCTCCTTTTTACACCCACCCACCCACTACGTGCAAATTTTCTACTACCGTTCTCAGACACCCACCCCCACTCTCCCATTAAAATCCAAAATAAACTTACCCCAATTGCCCACGTGGGGGCACGATGACGCTGTCAGCTGAGACGTACTGCACGCCGAGGTGCGCATGTCTTCAGCCAATCTACCCTGTCTGTGCTGTGTAGTACGCAGTACCGCTGTGCAGTGTGCAGTACAGTCGTGGGTTATGATGTTGAAGAGCTGACAGCTGCTCGTCGTTGCTCGGTGGTTCTCTCCGGGTACTCTGGCTTCCTCCACCCGTAAACCTGTCACCGACATGATATGACCCTGGTTGTTAAAGTGTCGTTAAACACCAATAAATAAATCAGAGAGAATTTTCCCAAAATATTGTCTGCACATTTTCTACATTTCGAACAACACACCCACCCCCTACTAACGTGTGACATTTTCCCAGATTAAGCCCAATATTCTCACATATAAAGCCTCCTGAAGTTGTATTTATGTTAAGAGTGTGATGTACAACATCTTCTTTAAGGTTTGAAACATAAATGATGGTATATATTAGCTGATATATTGATATACTTTTTAAAAAATTAAAAAATTGCACAAGTTGGAAATGCACATTTTTGGCGCACTCAAGAGACTCACCCACCCCCACGTCACGTCTTGCACATTTTGGTGCCCCCACCCCCGGTCAAGAGGAAGTTTTTTCAGGGTATGTTTCAAATTTCCAAGTTCATCAGTGAGTGTCCAGTGACCCAGAGTAATTGCTGTTGACTGCACAATTCTTGAAGAGATAACCATATTACGTCAAGCTGATATAATAAAGTTATCACTTCATGAATTATGCGGCCTAAAATTACGAAGTGCATCAGGATGCAGCCCCCTTGTTAACTGTTACACTGGAGGCTGAACCTTGGGGTGGGAGGTTATACCGAATGTGACCTGAAAGCCCGTATTTTTATTTTCTGGCTTTGTAAACCTTTGAAAGGACGTACCGAGCCAACAAATTACAATTCAGTCTTTCAGGCCTTGTTTGGACTGGGGGGGGGGGGGGGGGGGTGGGGAGTGTGGTCAGACCAAACCCGATAATTCTGGATTCTTTGCCCAAACTCGGTTCCCGAAGTTACTACTCCCCCCCCCCCCCCCCCCCCCCCCCCCCATATCCCCGGCCTTAATATTGACTCCAGTAAGAAAATCCTATGAATTCTGGTTCAAATTACTAAATGTTAGAAAGAAAACACCTTCTGTATTTTATATTACTTTTCAGGAACATTCCTGGAGTTTGTGAAATGATACGCTCTTCGATGTTACAAAGTCGTTAACATTTCAAAATTTCAGTCTTTATATGAATTTCACATACTCATAGTTTTAAATTTACTGACAGCTTGAGAAAATTAAAGGGAGATACTTTTTTGTAAATCTCTTCCAATGACGAAAATTGTCAGCCATGTATTGGGGCTCCATGTGAAAGCTGGCAATCCATCAGCCAGACAGTATTGTGATCGCAAAAGTGACCTCTTTTTTAATTAGATTGCGACATATTTACAGTACGTGGAGAGTGGACTGTAACTAAATCACCCGCAGAGTGGAGTTATCACCCGAAATATCACTTTCAAATTCTGTACATATGGACAAAAAACACAAGCAATGTTTCAGCCAATAGACCTCCGGGTTTAACCCGGAGGTCCATTGGCTGGAACTTTGCTTATGATGGTTATGCTTTGCAACAAATCTGCTATTATTGCTCGGGTGGAATCTCCACTCTGCTGGTGATTTAATGATAATACACTCTCCACCAACTGTACACCGGTGTGTCGGGATTTTATGAATAAAAGTAATGCAAAGTCCAAACAGAGTCGAGAAGCAAATCTTCCTGTCATCTGAGATTCAGTTTTGCATTTTTTCGACGCCTGGAATTCAAGAGCACCTGCATCGCCCGTACAATTGCTTCCTTCATCTAGTTGAAAATTCTGCCGTTTTTTAGATTGCGAGGCACGGGAGAAGGCGAGTGATTTAGAATAAGTTAACCCTTTACCCAACGCAGACGATATCAAAATTTGTTATTTTAAATATCATTTTTTAAATTTTTTTCAAAAAATTTCAACAAAACCATATCATGTGACCCCTCGTTGGAACGAGCTCGACGAGCTCGTTCCAACGAGGGGTCACATGATATGGTTTTGTTGAATTTTTTTGAAAAATAATATTTTTTCAACTGCTGAATTTGCATTTTACGCGGGCGGATGCGGGCGTTGGGTAAAGGGTTAAACAAGATAACAAATGACAGTATTTTGCTAGCTGGACACTAGGACTCTGAAGGTACCTAATGTGTCCGCTAGGATGATACAGCATACGAGACATTCAGATGCCGGATACTACGTGAGAATGATGACATATTATGGGCATCTGGTTGGGAGTATGGCCTTTGGTATCATCTGACATATGCGTTTCTACACAATTGTCTCTGTGATGCAAAACGTCTCCGTTTCCTGGTGGCAACAATATCTGCATCTCTCATGTAAAACACTGTTAAACTCTTTCCTTCTCCGCTGTCGTGATTTTAGAGTTGTGGAGGAGAGGGCAGACAGGGAATTTGGACCACATCGCGACCGAGTCGCGATGTGGTTGAAATTCTCTGTCCACTATTGTAATAATTGTAATGACAGAAGTGTACTTCTTGTGTATTCTCACATAATATACTACCCACACTTTGCTAAGCATCACTCCTAATCGTCTACATATTGATGCATAAAAGGTAAAACGTTTGTAATTTTAAGTTTGAGAATTTGGTCTTTGATATTTAACCCTATAAATAACATGAAAAGCAGACGACATTTGCAAACAAAATTCTTAAATAACGAGTCTTTAAAAATTTTTTGTTTCAAAAACATAGGTCGACGAGCTCGTTCCAAAGAGCGGTCATAACCCATGCTTTTGAGGCAAAAAATGAAAAAAAAAATGAAAACAAATGATCGATTTTTGTGGATAGCGCTGGCAGGTTTTGGCCGTTACGTTGGTAAAGGGTTAACAGCAATTTCAACACCTTTGATCATATCATGTCGAGCAATTTTACTCGTGGCGTGAGTCGTATTACCCGGAGAGAACCATGGAGCAATGGTGAGTAACTTTCGGTCTCTCTAATCTACTAACCTGACCAAAGCACTTAGCACAGGTTGAAGGTAAGTGTAACGTTGGCATGTAATACATTTTTGGTCGTCGCGCTGAATACCCAAGTCTCACTTCCCTTCAACCACAGCTGGCCCTGCTCGGGAAAGGACGATCAATTAGTGTAAGCGATAGTTAATTATCTTTGCTCAGTGCTTCCCTACCGGTACTCTGGCTTCCTCTACCAGAAAATCTGTACAACTTGATATGATCCAGACTGTTAAAAGTGTCACTGCACCCCAATAAACACGCCAACAAACTAATATGCACAATTTTCTGGCATATTCAAATTATGTCGATGAATATAAGGTGATCCACATCAAAATGTGAGTAGCACAGTACGTGGTGAGTGTATTATTACGAAGTCACCCGCAGAGTGGAGATTCCACCCGAGCAATAATTGCAAATTTGTTGCAAAGCATAACAATCGCAAGCAAAGTTCCATCCAATGGACCTCTGGGTTAAACCCGGAGGTCCATTGGCTGAAACATGGCTTGTATTTTTACCCATTTGTACATAATTTGAAAGTTATACTTTGGATGATAACTCCACTCCCTGGGTGATTTAGTTACAGTCCATTCTCCACGTACTGTATATTATTTATAACGTGCGAGTGCAACAATCCACTATGCGCGTGTTTCATACGGACTAGCCACTTATACACGAGTCACTAGCAAGGTTGCGGGTGATCTAATAAAGAATTGGGCTGAAAGTTTGTAAGCGCGTTTGGTGCCTTTTTCTTAAGAACACCCGGCGCAGTTTGAAATATCAAGTATAGTGCAACGAAATTATTTTTCAACTCATTACGGTTGAGCCAGAGGGGGTGGAAGCTCCAAAAGAGTGGGGGGTCACACCTTTCTGTGTTCAGCAAGGGTGTAGGATGGAATTTTTTTTTTTTTTCGGGAGGGGGTGTCAATGGTGATTGGGTGCTGTATTCATGCAAAATATATAAATTTATATACGCCAACCCTCACACTTGAACCCACTCTATTTCAGTACTAACCTCAGCGTATTTGTTTTGTGTTGTTTATACTTAACCCATAGAACCTTCAAGGTATCTTGCATATCAATTCAATGGCAGCAATTGGAGAAGGCCAATTCATTATTTTGGGCAGACCAATTAATACTTTCAATGTGCAGCCTCAGGGCTGCACGTGGAAAATATTGACTGGTCTTCCCCACACCTTCACTTACGAGCTACCATGCTTAACGAATGTATAAAGTATCATGTTCATGGGCCGGAGAAAGCGGCCTCTCAGTTTCAAAGGATAATCATAACTTTGAAACTACCCTTTGAAATATTACGCTCCGTTTGGATCTTTCTATTTTTATTCAATAAAATCTTGAAAATCAGTGTGGTCATATATGTACAGGTGATGTGTGGTGACCATAAGGGTGTGTATGTTATGTCGGAACATGCCGTTCGGTTACCTATAATTGGTGACAAAAGTGTAGGGGCACGTGCCAACTGTGTTCCCTCACCCCAGCTCCGCCGCCCCTGGATTGAGCGCAAATACTCAGGTGATAAAACTGTGAAAATGCCATTTACTCCGTTAATGCAAGAGGCGACCTTTATCCTTCATCTGCAGTAAAGCATGAACGTTATTTATTATTTATGCTAGATGCGTTTCCACTGTGGGGTTTATATTCAGTTTCTAGTTATCATTAATGGATCGGAAGAATATGATATAAGTAGCACTTAGATGAAACAGATAAAATGTCAAGCCTGCAACATCAGTATCTGAACACAATGAAGTAAATTTGCAGCTGGGGTTTGAAAAGTTTCAAAATCCTATTTCGGTGACGTATATTTTCGTTTCATTTACTTCAATTAGCAGCGACACAATGGTAGGTGGGGTAAATTATTTTACAAAAGAGTACACTCTCTCTTTCAGGCCAGCTAATTTAACTCTTTGCCTAATCGATTAGAAGACATGTGCAAAAAAGTTCTTATATAACTGAAAATGGCTGATGATCCCTCGTTGGAACATACTCGGGGCGCTCGTTCCAATGCGAAAGCAAAGATTCAGCCCAAAAATAAAATGTGAATATTGATTTTTATAATTAGCACTGACGGATTTCACCGTACTTTTGTAAAAGGGGTTAATATTCCTCGTCAAACACCTCTCCAGTGCTTACAACTTATGTAAGCCGCACAAGTGCCATGAAGAGCAGACCGAAAGAAGAGGATCCATGCATGCTAGTCAGAACACCATATGGGTCCTTCATCTGGTCTAACATCTTGAACTCAATGTTCAAAGAATGAAAGTTCGACAAATTTCAACTAGACCGAGTTATTGGTGTGCAAAGCACAAAATGGTGTATCCCCGCATTTTCTTAGCAACACCTTAGCATAGTTTTAACGTTTCGAATTAAATACCGAAGGAGCATTTCGATGAAAACTGATTTTCTAACAATAAAAGTGGTTCCACTGGAACACATGGGTCCAAACCAAAATTCAGAAACCTTCATGCACATCTAGTGATGCTACCTGAACGCCTTAGCATAGTTTAAAAGTTTTGAATTAAATACCCTAGGAGCCTTTCGATTAAAATTGATTTTCCAACAATAAAACTGGTTCCACTGGAACCACCTGGGGCCAAATGAAAACTCCGAAACAGTCGTGCACATCTAGAGATGTTACCTGGACACCTTAGCATAGGTTTAACGTTTCGAATTAAATACCCTAGGAGCCTTTCGATAAAAACTGATTTCCTAACGATAAAAGTGGTTCCACTGCAACCACCTGGGGCCAATTCAAAATTCTGAAACCTTCATGCACATCTAGAGTTGCTACCTGAGCACATTAGCATAGTTTAAACGTTTCGAATTAAACACCCTAGGAGCCTTTCGATAAAAACTGATTTTTCAATGATAAAAGTGGTTCCACTGGAACCAAATCAAAATTCCGAAACCTTCACACACATCTTGTGATGCCATCTGAACACCTTAGCATAGCTTAAAAGTTTCGAATTAAATACCCTAGGAGAGTATCAATAAAAACTGATTTTACAATGATAAAAGTGGTTCCACTGGAACCACCTGAGGCCAAATCAAAATTCCGAAACCTTCATGCACATCTAGTGATGCTACCGTAACACGTTAGCATAGTTTTAACATTTCGAATCAAATACCCTAGGAGCCTTTCGATGAAACTGATTTTCTAATGATAAAAGTGGTTCCACTGGAACCACCTGGGGCCAAGTCAAAATTCCGAAACCTTCATGCACATCTAGTGATGCTACCTGAACACGTTAGCATAGTTTTAAGGTTTCGAATCAAATACCCTAGGCGCCTTTCGATGAAAACTGATTTCCTAATGATAAAAGTGGTTCCACTGGATCCACCTAGGGCCAAATCAAAATTCTTAAACTTTCATGCACGTCTAGAATTGCTACCTGAACACATTAGCATAGTTTAAACGTTTCGAATTAAATACCCTAGGAGCCTTTCGATGAAAACTGATTTCCTAACGATCAAAGTGGTTCCACTGGAACCACCTGGGGGGCCAAGTCAAAATTCCCAAACATTTATGCACATCTAGAGATGTAACCTGAACACATTACCATAGTTTAAACGTTTTGAATTAAATACTCTAGGAGCCTTTTGATGAAATCTGATTTTATAATGATAAAAGTGGTTCCACTGGAACCGCCTGGGCCAAATCAAAATTCCGAAACCTTCATGCACATCTAGTGATGCTACCTGAACACATTAGCATAGTTTAAAAGTTTCGAATTAAATACCCTAGGAGCGTTTCGATGAAAACTGATTTTCCAACCATAAAAGTGGTTCCACTGGAACCACCTGGGGCAAAATCAAATTTCCGAAACCTTCATGCACATCTAGAGATGTTACCTGAACACATTAGCATAGTTTAAACGTTTCGAATTAAATACCTTAGGGCCTTTCGATGAAAACTGATTTTCTAGCGATAAAAGTGATTCCACTGGAATCACCTGGGTCCGAATCAAAATTTCGAAACCTTCATGCACATCTAGAGGTGTTACCTGAACACATTATCATAGTTTATGCGCTTCGAATTAAATATCCTAAGAGCCTTTCGATGAAAACTGATTTTCTAACGATAAAAGTGGTTCCACTGGAACGACCTGGGGCCAAATCAAAATTCGGAAACCTTTATGCACATCTAGAGTTGGTACCTGAACACATTAGCATAGTTTAAACGTTTCGAATAAAATACCCTAGGAGCCTTTCAGGGTGTGACTTTCGGACGGATGGACGGACGGATGTACGGACGGACTGACGTACGGAGTTGCCCGTTGAAAACCTTAAATTGTTCTTCTCTGCGGACTCTTATTTACTAATTAGGCGATAAACGTTTCTTGTTTCGTCAGACATTCGGGAATTTAACTATGGAAAACCATTTGGTTTTCCATAGTTAAATTCCCGAATGTCTAGCGAAACAAGAGACATTTACCTCCCTTGTAATTCCTGTCATCGTTAGAAGTGAAAACATTCTTCAAACCCGTTTTATTTTGGAGAAAAACAGGCAAAAATGTCATTTTCGATCTCAGTCTATTTTCCATGATCGAATTTACAAGGTGTACTTCGAAGCACGGACGTTGACAACCGTTGTCATAGAAAACAGCTCCAGCATGTGTTCGATCTGTGATATGAGCGGTTTAGTGCGGATGCCCGCGCGTGGCGTGGGTACAGACATGTTCTAATTGACCAGCTTCCGGCAATTAGAACACGGTAAGAGTCAATATACCTGAGATTAGCGTACGGGGCCGACTGGCTCTCAGCCAATCAAATTACGGGTTCAGACAGAACAACGGGGTCACATTTAACTGATGAATTACAATTATTTATAGAGAACTGAAACCTGCCTTGAGCCAGAACCATTAGGTTCCCCTCGATTTATTCCTCCCCCCCCCCCCCCCCATCAAAAGACATTGGGTGGGTGAAAGGAGGGATACACTCAGTTTGTCGCCGGAAAAAAACGACTACTCAGTTTGAAGTGTAAATATGCTCCTTCAAAATAAATATATCCCATATGGCCTAAAAAGTAAAAATCTGCTTCTCAGGCTCACTCACGGGTTTACTTTGGCTGCCGTATGTTCTCTTTTTATAACTATTGCAAACTTTAAAATTGAAAATTAAATGGTTTATGTCTGATATTTTACCCAAGTTAATAAAATTGATAAATTTATCCACTGAGTGCAATAAGGCTTTGCAATAATTTAATACTGAAAAGTCTTCTTGCACTCAAGGTTCGAAATACACCACCAATGATGCTATTCTGTAGATTACGAGGTTTAAAACATAAAACAAACCAAGCTTATGAACTTTTGACGGCAAAGAATAAGATATAAAAAAATGAAACAAAAAACGCCAGCCCGCATGCAATTTTACAAAAAAATGGCCAGAGAAACAGAAGATCTACTTTGTGGGGCCTAAAGTGTGTCAGCTAAAACAGAATACTCAATACAACTCTGAAATTTACTTGAATGTTGTGCTCGTTACCTGGATAGTCTAAATGTATGTTATCAAACCTTTTCCATTTCTGTAGCCTTCAATCTTGTCATTGCCTTGATTTGATTTGAATTCAGTGTCACGAAAACTCGAAGAATCGAATTAGACTTTGTTGAATATGATAATTCGTAAAGGATTTTAATTCAAATATCCATGGCAATTTATATTCACCGTTAATGTAGATCCAAAAGTTAGCCCCTTGAACCCTGGTTGTATGTTCTATATCAGTTCAGTGGCAGCAATTGGAAGAGTCCATATTCATTATTTGGGGGTAGACGAATTAATATTTTCAACGTGCAGCCTTAGGGCTGCACGTTGAAGATATTGATTTGTCCACCCCAAATTTCATTTAGCAGCCATCCTAATTAATGAAACTATGACGTATCATGTTCCTGGGTCGGACAAGCGGTCTGTCGGGGTCAGAGGGTTAGCGCTGTGTACAGTGAAACAGGCAAACGAATAGATTGGCGACGAGAAAAACGCTATATTCTGCCTCGCTTCGAGTTTACAAATGTAATTTGTAGCGTAGTTTGGGACGTCACAGTCGCGTAGCTAGGATTTTATAACAGAATGTGCACTATCCAGTTTTTTTTTTTGAGGGGGAGGGGGTATTTTTTGTTGGGAGGGAGGAACCATAAAATTTGGAAGGATGTTGCGGGGGGGGCGAATTAGGGCCCTCCGATCGTTACACGCTCCTCCAACAACCCTGAATGGAAGTGGAAAACTACCCTCCTATGACCCTTCGGTCGAGGGTAACGACGGAAGGGTGGTAGTTATGATAAACCCCATCTCGAGAAAAGTTTTCCAAGCTCAGTGCTCCAAGAATGAATCTGAAGAATTTGTAGCGTGTATAGCCATATATTGGAGACCATTTTAGAGTTCTATGTTATGTGAACGTTGCATTGAGCCGATGTTTTGGGAGCCAGCGATCATGCAGCCCCGTGGTTACGCCACTGGGATGTCAACTCATGCTTTTAGCTCAAATAGAGGCTTCAATTTCCTTGTGATCCACCATAGTGTATAAAATGTGTTCGCTCCTGCTACAAATTGTCATATTTATTATTGAGAACAATTTGGCAAAATGATATCGGTCAAACAAATGATGTCATGTTTGGGGAACGAACTCCACCGAGTTGCGATGTATGGAGCTGGGACGTAATGCGGGTTTGACGTGATCAGTAGAGGTTATATAGGTGATTCCATTCACAATCAAAATATGCTACTCAAAGTTTGCTAAGCACCAAATATTTGACACATCATTGTGAAATTTGAGTGTGACATATTTGCGATATTTTTGGTGGATATGATTGAGGAATGTATTGAGATGGTCCCCAGTGTTTTCATTAGCTCTCTTGACAGGCAGACTTTTCGTGACAGTCATGGAAAGCATGTACCCCTTGATTTTCATGGTGTTTTCGTGTACTGTCTACATGTACATGACATGTGTAAGGGATTCAGTCTTCATTTCAACACAGAGCCTTGTGATTTAATGATTGAATTATGAGAAATGCAAATGTAAGAAGACATTTATCTGAAGCAGAAATGTGGCGGGCTGCAGGGATGGTGGAGCAAGGGGCTACCCATCGTCAGATTGGTGAAGCCCATGGTGTGCACCGTACGGTGATCATCAGGGCCTGGGCAAGATTTCATCAGTATGGCACACCAGTAAGATGACATGGTGGTGGCAGAGACAGGGCAACATCTGCAGTTGAAGACCGGTTTTTGATCATTCAGGCCCGTAGGAACCGCTTTGCCACAGCAACCCAGCTTCGCGGTGACCTTCAGAATGCATCCGGAGTAAATGTTCCGACGTAGACTCTCCGGGCAAGTTTGCACGAAGGTGGTCTCCGATCGAGAAGACCATATATTCGAATTCCGCTGTCCCAGAACCACCGCCAGGCACGATATCAATGGGTCATGGACCACGTTGGATGGACCAGAGAAGATTGGCGACCTGTCCTTTTTACAGATGAGTCCAGGTACTGCCTAGACCGCACATATAGGCGTTCTAGGGTATGGAGAAGAACAGGAGAGTGATTTCTTCCAGCCAACATTGCTGATCATGACCGCCATGGTGGAGGGTCAATCGTGGTCTGGGATAGCATCAGCAGAGATGGACGTGCAGAGCTTTGTGTTCTTGAACGTGGTACATTGACTGCACAGCGGTATATTGATGAGATCCTGGATGTCGACGTCAGATTGTATGCAGGTGCAGTGGGTGATAGATCCATTCTGATGGACGATAAAGCCCGTCCACATGTTGGCCATGCTGTCGGGGAGTACCGTCAGAGGGGGAAATTGAGCGTATGGACTGGCCAGCAAGATCCCCTGACCTCTCTCCAATCAAACATGTCTTGGAATAAGTTGCTGCTTGCAATTTTAGCCCGTCCAGTCCTGCCAAGAAGTATCCAGGAGCTGGGTGCCATGCTGGTCCAAGAATGGAACAGCATCCCACAAAGAACCACCAGGAACCTGATTGGGAGCATGTGAAGGCGCTGTCAAGCTGTAATTAACAGTAATGGATCTCATACTCGATATTGAACCCATACCAGTTCGCTCCGTCAACTTTTTGGCAAATTGAAAAATTTCCTCTTTTACCAATAATATCCATTTTCCATGATTATCGTATTCAAAAGCTAAAAAATGATGTCAAACACAAACAAAATCTTAATTTCTGTACCTAAATCATTAAAGATATAATTAAATAAAAAATATATACACTTTTCATTGCAATATTTCAACTAAAACGTAAAACGGGTAGTTGGATATACTCAGTGCTTAGCAAACTTTGAGCAGTATAAAAATGCTGATCATTTATGTGATAGTGGGGGAAACTGGATAGTACAGTACAGTCGCAATGGACTGGTCATAATCCACGCGTACCCTTAATTCTATGGTTAAATTTTCTGCTGATTATTCCTGTAATTAGTATTTACAATCTGATATTATTGCGTCCGTTGAAGTACTGTCCACTCCGCCTGTGGAAAGTGACCAGTCCACGACGGCAGTACTGTAAAAAAAGGAATAATTTATCAGCACAAATTACATATTATTGCCTAAGACAACACACTATTTCTGTTAAAACTTGTTGAAAGAATTTGCGTTTAAGTGTTGTAAGAATTTGCGTTAAAGTCAGCTTTTGTGCAGATTGTGCTAATTTAACTTCTCATTACTGTTGATTTTCATATTTCAAAAACAACTGTAGGTATTAACCCTACTGTATGCAGAAATTTAACTGAAATTTTCTTTTTTTCAGTGAAAATTGTCATGTTTTTCTCGGACTTAGTAAATTTTAAATTGTAAAACTTTTCATCTGGCCTCACGATTCATATTCTTAATCATAAACATTTCTAAAAGAAAAAAATGCTTTTATATCCAATGATTCTATGTTGAATTGATATATAATAAATGCAGAAATAGACTTTCCAAAGCCATCACATAAACCACATTAATCATTTGATGCCTAGTTAATGATTTATATTAACTAAATATTTGGCATGTTATATTGGAACGACATTATCAAGCGCGAATGTAGGTGAGCGTTGGGATGTAACATCCCTCTTGTTATAAGTATGCTGTGGGGATGGGGTTTAGAGTGATTTTTTTTTTAAATCGTTCACTCGAAGTTTCGTCTAAGTAATGTTTAAAACAAGTTGTTTTAACTGAAATTACTAGAGTAGCAACGGTAGTCTACTCAGTTGTTTAACCCTTTACCCAACGCAGACGATATCAAAATTTATTATTTTAAATGTCATTTGTTTTAATTTTTCAAAAAAAATCAACAAAACCATATCATGTGACCCCTCGTTGGAACGAGCTCGTTCCAACGAGGGGTCACATGATCTGGTTTTGTTGAAATGTTTTGAAAAATAATATTTTTTCAACTGCTGAATTTGCATATTACGCGGGCGGATGCGGCCGATTCGTTGGGTAAAAGGTTAACTCCTTGCATGCTGAATGCAAATATTCCTGCCCAGGACAGGAGTTCTCTTGTCCCGGAAATAAGTATAATTTATGCACATTTAATAAAATTTACCTGTGTAAAGTGTATGGCGTTTTTCACCAATGATTTCGGGAGTTAAATGTAGATTAAATTTTCATGAAATCTAGTCATGGCTGATTCACATTTGATGAAAAATATTTAAAAATGACTCAGCAGTTACGGATTTAAACATTTCACTTACACGTTGCGTCAGGTAAACAATGTCACTCAGTGTGGAGCGAGGCACGAAGCGACGGCGTGGATAGCTGCAAGGAATCGGAACTCCACAGTTTACACATGGTCGGAAATTTTACAATTATGAAAATTCAATATCAATTTGACTGTATTACTTGTTAAATAATGACAAATTCTGAAAAAGTGCTTGGGGTATGTCTCCTCAAATACCCGAACATAGCGGCGCTTGTAACAGCCCTTCGAACTCTCTCAGCTTTATTTTATTTCCTAGTGGAGGAAGATGTTTGTCGCCAAGGCGAAACTGTTGTTCCGTTTGCTGCGCCATACGAAGTATATTTATGTCCTGAATCTAGAGTACCACGGTCACAAACGTGGTCTCTTTCGCTATCAGAAAATCAGATTGGATCTCAACGTACTTACGCCAATGGGACGAGATTTCCCAAATAAAACACTGCGAAACCACCCCCGAATAACAAGAGAACGCTGTATGGTTACAATACACTAAATGATTTGCATTGGTGAGAGCGTTAACATCTTCCTGTCACCTAAGCTCATCGAGCTCATTTGAGAGAAAAACAGTCATGTATCCACTTGGAATATTTACTTGTCCCTCTCACCTTTTTCTTCAATTCTCACAATTTTGAAAGGACAGCCGGTGTTAATATTTAAAGTATTTTCCAAAGTAGACACGTGACGTTTTTTAATGAGGGTTCCAGTAAATAATGCCCAATCAGCAGATCTCCTTTATTTTATGCTCTATCAAATGTTGAGGTAAAATCCGTCAGAGTGCGTTTTTGCCTCCATATAGAGTATTGTAACCATATCTCAGAGTCAATGCTCTTTATTTTTTCGATAGCTGAGATTCCGCATGGTTGCAGGGAGGAAAGCGGAGAGTGAATTGTGACGGGATCGCGATCCGGTCGCAATTCTCTGTCCGCCTATGTGATCTCAGTAATGCATGCATCATAATAAGTACAAAGCATATCCTAAGCCAGTACAGTCAGTGGTTGACCATTTCTGGTCTCCAGCACGGACTGTCCATTTAATATACGCGTATTGTCAAGTGTTGTAATAATGCGCTTACCTTTTGTCTGTATAACCTGAAAAAAAAACAATGTATACACATAATATGTGTAATAAAAAATAATGTGTTTTCATTGTTATAATATTAAGCCTTTACAAATTATTCTAAATACCTAAAATTTGTCTCCAAAATATAGCTTATCATTCCTCAAGGGAACACGCTTGTCGAGCTCGTTCCGATGATTGGTGATCATATATGCCTTTGAGACAAAATTAAAACTGCTGAGTTATTCGAGAAATCATTTTTTCCAAATGTTGTCTGCTAATCGTACAAGTAAATACTAAAAACAGATTGCACATCAAGCTCTCTGTCCACCGGTTTAATTTTGTAAAGAATTGGGCGCTGTTATGGCATGGAACCAATCTATCGCTTATGTTTCGTTTACTCGTCTGGAATAATTCAGTTGGTCGGAAAAGTGAGCTCACGTTTCGTATTTCTGTACAACTGATATATTGCAGACGGTTGAATCAAAACAATACCGTAAACATTATTTTTTTTTTGATTTTTGAATCACTGCTAGAAATGTTACGTAATCGAAACTTGATTAGACCGAATTTTTGATGGCATTACCATAGGAATGAAGAATCACCCCAGCCGTGGTTTTATGATTACGTCGCGTTGTTCCATTAATTGCGATGATATATTGATAGTTTGAAGGTGAATTAAATACTTATTGATTGGCATATCTATAACTGGTACACACAAATATATCTATATATATCTTTGAGTGACGGAACATCACATTGCATGAACTCATTCGGCAAGAATGGTACCAACCGGGTTGGGGAGGGGTGCGCTGACCCATCTAACCGACAATAGTTCGGCCCAATGGGGGAACATTTTGATTTTTCAAATTAAAAGAACGTCATTTCCGTGCATCTGAGCGCTCAGTGGCAGACTAGACTGCTGGTATATCGAAATGTTCTCTATGTGGACTGCCATTAGCAGTCCACACAGAGAACATTTCAGTATACCGGCATTCTATACAATCAGATCCATTTCGACTGTTGGAAGTTTTCACCCAATTCCAGGCACCAATATGTGTTGGGCTGCTTCAATTTTGGAGGCCCCATGGACCACAAAAATAAGGGGCCCACCGGTAATTTTGCCGGTGACACATACGCTCAGTCCGCCTCTGCGTGGATAAATAAAATATACATGGAGGTCATGAAACAGCATCTTATTTAATTAACACGTCCCGTGCGGGTACTTCAAACAGGTGGTGCGACCCCCTCCCAAGTGCGCGAATCGGCTATTACAGAACTCCAGTTGTTTGGCCGACCGTGTGTAAGACATAAACCAAAGTATCAAATCTTGTCTCGTGAGAAATTGCAAGATTTCACGCGAGAATGCATCGATATCAAATACTCAAATCTAGATGAAGATGTCTTTACTTGAGTTATAACTGGAGGGCGGGGGTGTAGATAACTAGTCTTTTTTTGAGAATGCACAGACACGGGGGCGTCGCTAAGGGGGCAAGGGATCACAAATACCCCCACACCCTTAGGGATGCCCCTGGGTAATTATCAACAAAATATACAAATCGTTATCTTCATTTTGCAGGCAGAAAACATTATCTTTTTTGGAAATGCAGCTGTGGTGCTTAAACTGAAAGAAATGACTCGACATGTTTCAAAACACACACTTTTTTCAAGGCCGTTCAGTTCAGGTTTGGGGATTACATCTCTTCCCACTGCCACTTTTCAAGTCGGATAACTCTCATTCAATCATCCTGATCAGTTATACAAATAATATTAAAAATGATTCAGGTCCAACTCACCATGTATAGCAGGAAAATCGAGATAGAGATTTTGAGGACCATCTCGGCGAGTTGGAAATTTAACTGAAAGTCTCAGCAATCTAGACGAAAGAAATAGAAAAATGTTCAGTCAGTTATTTGTGTTAAAATATATTACTGTTTTCATGTATGTACATCCGCTCTCACACCCTCACATCCACATTCCGTGTTATACACTGTACATTTCCAATACGCCTACTTAAGAGATATACACGGACTAATACTTTTTATCAAACAATCATATAGATTTTGGCCTGAAAACCACGAGAAACGGTACGTATCACATAATGTGTTCCGATTCCGTATCATGTAGACGGCTCGTTCTGATTCCGTATCATATTGATTCAACTTCCGATAAACACCACGCTATGATAAATAATATCATTATATGCATTGTTATTACGCATCAAAATATGAAATTCAAACTTTTGACCAATTCCAACCCAATTTAAACTGAAAAACGGAAAAACAGGCTTTATGCAACGGGATTGTTAGATAAATGTATTATCATGACCAAATACATGTCCTGTAATGTGTATCAGATTCTCGGTCGAGTTTACAATCGGATCACAACTCGCCCTAACGGGCTCGTTGCGATCTGATTGTAAACACGACCTCGAATCTGACACAAATTACAGGACATGCACATGGTCATGATAATGTATATTTATTTTATTTTCAGTCGTTTTTCTTCCCTCAAAACAAATCGTATTCCCACTCTCACTCACGGAAAATGTGTTCCACTCCCAGCATCCACTCTCGGCGATGACAGATTCTTATTTTTTTTTTTGGACCTGTTTTGAAAGTAACCACGGGATCAATTATAAAGGGTTGTTTTGGGATAAATAAGGAGGACATAAACTAAATACAAAAGTTCACTGCTCGAATTCGAGTACGATTTTATCCTCTCGTGGACCTCGCGGATTATTTCACATGGCTGACGCCGTGTGAAATAATCCGCGAGGTCCAGGAGAGGATAAAATCATACTCGAATCCGAGCATTGACCTATTGTCTATATTGGATATAAACACAAACAATTCGAAAATGCGATCGCAAAGGTGGTATCTTTCTCGATCGGATCGTGACTTGGTGGCTTTCCAGTTTCTCTTGAGCTTTAGGTTTGAGGTGAGGATCTAGAATGTCGTGCTTCGGGGTGGGGGAGGGGGGGGGGGAGACCGCCCACATAATACCGCGAATTATCAACGAAAGTACCCTTCAGATTGAGCTTGTCATCGCCAGGTAAAACTTTTGAATCCGAGAGACAGCTCTTCCGGTCCAGTAACACGATGCGTCATATTTTTATTAAGTTGGATGGCTGTAAAGTGTATGTGCGGGGTATACCAATCAATATTTTCAAAGCACAGCCCCAGGGCTGCACGTAGGAAGTATTAATTGGTCTTCTCCGAAATAATGAATATGGACTCTCCCAATTGCTGTCATTGAACCAACATGGAAGACACCACCGGCATTCAAAGTGTTGAAGCTTCCATTGAAGTAAGCCATTTAGTCAGGAATATCTTTCCTGTCCAGAAAGGCAATGCCAGGGAGACTGCCTGTCCGGCTTTGCCACTTCTTTGTAATGTTTTTCATCTGTAACTTGACTTCTCTTGTTAAATATATATTTGTAAAATCCTTATAAAGAATGTTGCTTTTATTTGGTCGCAACCCAGTTACACCACTGAGTCGGGACTGAATCACGAGAAATCAAGGAAAATAACTTTTGACATTCAATGTTCTAGCATTTATTTCGTTTTCGACGGTGAAATCCTAACGTTTTGTGGAGACCCAGTGACGATGCATTCGAAATTCTCTGACCACTTTTGTAAACACTTTGGAACACGTTGACATTTATTCGAACATTTTAACCCTTTACCTAAAGTAACGGCCAAAACCGGCCAGCGCTGTTCTCAAAAATCGCCAATTAATTTTCATTATTTTTTTCATTTTTTGTCTCAAAAACATAGGTTATGACCCCTCGTTGGAACGAGCTCGTCGAGCTCGTTCCAACGAGGGGTCATAACCTATGTTTTTGAGACAAAAAATGAAAAAAATTAGTTATTCAAGAATTATTTTTGCAAGTGTCGTCTGCTTTTCATGTTAGGTAAAGGGTTAAATAATAACTTGTCCTTTGAACGGAGCATTGGTTTATCTTTATGTTATTTTTATTGGGGTTTAACGACTCTTTCGACAGCCGGGATCAACCTATGTTGGACTGTTTTACGAGTAGAGGAAGACGAAGTACCCAGAGAGAACCACCGAGCAGTGCGAGCAACTGTCAGACTCCCCAACGTATTAACTCTAACACAAGAAGGGTTAGAATTGGTTGAAGGTAAGTGTACCATCGACGTGCATGTAAGCCTTAGTGCACATCACCACCATGAGCCCATGCGAGAAATCGGGATAAATGCCTTACCCAAGGACACAACGCAGTTACCCTGGTCAGGACCCAACCGTGAACTGCTCGGTTTGACGTCCGATACTCTAACCACTGAGCTACAGCGCGCCCCTTGAACGGGGCAAGGCACCATCTACAATGTTACAGCATCACAGGGGGCGCCTTGTTCCCATAAAAGGACGAATTAAAAGTTATTGCTAAAAATTCGACAAAGGCTCGATTCCAAAGCTTAGAAAGTATTAGATAATTACAGATCTGCAACTGATTTACCCCCCGCCCCTTTCCCAAATTACGCCATTGTGGATGTCCGTAAAGGGTTTACAAGACATAGCATATTCTTGTTTTTTAGAGTTCGAAGTGTTGTCTTCCGGCCAATGGATTCTACGGTAACGGGCGTTATTCGTATATCTGAATTGATTTTTTTTATATAACTGTAGTCTGTGGATCATATCGCCTGTTGTGCTTTTCATTTATTTTCGGGGTCGAGCTGCAGTACCTCCAGCCCGATGGCGAAGGTAATGCCTAAATCCCACCAGGGCTATTCAGATACATCGCTTTTCAAATTATATTCAATTGAAATCTTGCCTCCTAAACGCAAATTATGGGCGGATAAAGAGGACAGCCGAGCAGTTGCGATTAATTGTTGGACTTTCCAGCTTACTATCCCAGCAAAGAATACGCATTGACTGAATGGCAGTATATCATCGAAATGTTGTTCGCTTTAGCGCACCGCGTCACCGTACGTCCAGCAGGACAGTTGGGATTAAGAATATTGTCAGAAAACCCAACGTAGATTACGCGGGTCAGAGTCAGAGGCGGACTGGGTCATAAAAGGTTACTGTGAATGCACCAAGGGGGCCTCAGACTCGGCAAAAATATGATTTTGCGAACTGAAGGCACGCGACTTTCTTTCATCTGAACGATCATTCCACATAGAGGACATTTCAATGGCATTTTTTTGTATTATCTCCATCGATCATGCGACACAAATGGTTCTACTGGGGGAGGAGGGGGTGGCATCGGGAAGACCATAGTTCGGTCCAATCGGAGAAAATTTAGATTTTTGAAATTGAAGGAACGCTGTTTCCATTCATCTGACTGATCAATGACAGACTGGATTGCTGGTATATCGAAATGTCCTCTATGTAGACTGGCAATGGCAGTCCACCTAGAGAACATTTCGATATACAGGCAGTCTACGCAATCAGATCCATTTCGCCTTTTGGTCATTTTAATGAAGTTGGACATACCAACAGGTGTTGGGCTGCATCAATTTTGGGGACCCCAGGGGGAACCCAATAGGGGCTCACCGGAAATTTTCCCGATAAACCATACGGCCAGTCCGCCTCTGGCCCGTGTCGAATCTACAACCTTTAGAACAGAAGTCCAATGCGCCAGCCCATGACCCACAGCCACCCTCTACTGGTACTGTGAATTCTTGAAATTGTAATGCATCGAACACGATCCCTTACCCCGCCCCCCACACCCCCCTCCCCCACCCCACCAAGCTTGTCATGACTTGGCGGAAGTGCTTTTGTATCAGATAACCAGTGCCGAAGTACAGAACCAGAACTGATCACCATAAAAGCCTTGACCTCCCTAACATTATCTCACCCCCCCCCCTCCCAAAAAGAAATGGGACTATGCAAGTTTTACATAACATAGGGCCTAAAATGGTCTTCAAGAAAGGGCTACGCACATCTCAAATGCCTCAGTTTCACTCTAAGAGCACTGAATTTGTCACAGGGGAGCCTTGTTATAGCTAAGACTCCCCGGTCGTTACCTCCTTCTCCCACTTCTGTGGTCGGAAGTGGGAGGAATAGGTATCGACCGGGGGATCATAGGTAGGACAAGTGGAGGATTCCAAACCTCACAGTGGCCTTCCAGATATCATGTCCTCCCCTCAAACAAATCTGTCTAGGCGCCCCAATTATAGAATCATGGCTATGCACCCACAGATAGCATATCTTCAAGAATAATATGGTTTGGTAAGTGTGGGTTATAATCTTGTTTGGTGCTCTTGTAACCTTCGACAGGAAATTGATATCGAATATTGCACTATCCAATTCATGCATCCCATTAAGAACAACGATGCACTTGTAAAACGACTGATTGCTTCTTATCAGCACTTCACATAACTCTGATGTTTTTTTTTTATCTCTAATGATCGTAATATGTTTCAGTAAATATTCAGTTTGGAAAGAATGGATCACTACTAAATACGGCGTAGGGGTGGGTTGGTGGGCATAGGACGTTGCAAAGACGACCGATTTGGGCGGGGGGAGAAGTGTAAACCCGATCTATCCCGACTATGAAGCCAAAGCTTTTTTTTGTTATTGGGGTTTAATAATATTTCCGACTGTCAGGGTCATCTCGTGTCGGGCAGATTAAAGGTTGGAAGAAGGCGGTGTATCTGGAGAGAAGCGTCGAGACACAGCGACAAACTGTCAAACTTCCCAACTTACTAACTCCTCTCGACAGCTAGGGTCACCTTGTGTCGGAGAGATTTACGGATAGAGGAAGCCGGTGTACCAGGAGAGAAGCACCGATAGGTGTGAGCCATGACTGGGTTTGATGCAGTGGCGTAGCGGAAATTCTTGTGCCCCCCAGACACCCCCCCCCCCCCCCCCGCGAGATAGCGACGGGGGCCCTTTCATAATGGTGATTGCCCTTAAAACGGGAGCAAATTTAGTGTTGTTACCGTGCACAGCAAACAGGATTTCACGTAGTGCATACGCCATAAATTAAATGAAGGTATAGCCTGTAGGATCGATTCTGAAAGTGCGACTCTGCAGATGTTTTCATTACATGTTTTAAGTTTCACCCCCACCATCCAACGATACACACATGCACGCCCAACATGTGTGACTTGAGAGGCACCATGTATGTATATTGTTCATTTCTCACCCCTATCAGTTACAATGACGTAGCGTTCACTTAACCCTTTACCTAACATGAAAAGCAGACGACACTTGCAAAAATAATTCTTGAATAACTAATTTTTTTCATTTTTTGTCTCAGAAACATAGGTTATGACTCGATGAGCTCGTTCCAACGAGGGGTCACCACCTATGTTTTTGAGACAAAAATGAAAAAAAATAATGAAAATTAATTGGCGATTTTTGAGAATAGCGCTGGCCGGTTTTGGCCGTTATTTTAGGTAAAGGGTTAAACGAATAATACATAGACTACAAAGAGTACGTCGTGGGGAAGTGAGAGTTTGAAATTATGTGTATTTGGTACACAGTCTCGCTCTCTCTCTCCATTTCCCTCTTTCTTCCAGCGTTGGGGCGTCCTTCAAGACGGGGGCCTTCCCCTTCTAGCCGCCCCCCCCCCCGCAATGCGGACCCCGCGGGCCCATCCCCTACGCCACTGGTTTGAATTAATCTAAATGCAACACCAGAAATCATTTGTGGAAAAAAATCCATTCAATTTATGGGGGGAAAATATGGTTAAATGAGCCCAAATTACACTTATTTCAGTGACAAGAGAAACCGTTGGCTGGGCAGAAATATCTTCCAGCAGCATGCAAAGAGTTGATCATTGAACGTGCGATAGGAGTGATAGTCAATTGTGATTATAATTAAAAAAGTCTGGGCGTCTTGGAAATTTGTTTAGGGACAGAGTGAAATATACACGGTAATAGCCTAGACGTGAGTCAACCCCCCCCCCCCCCCCCCAATCTTGCCAAAAAACTCCTATAGTTGTTTCTAGGTAGTGAATTTCAACCTATGGAGAGGGACCAGGGAGAGGG
Source organism: Pictodentalium vernedei (assembly GCA_031216915.1). Taxonomy (NCBI): domain Eukaryota; kingdom Metazoa; phylum Mollusca; class Scaphopoda; order Dentaliida; family Dentaliidae; genus Pictodentalium; species Pictodentalium vernedei. The sequence continues at coordinate 455,394,810 of CM062294.1, read as the reverse complement.
TTCCCCATCTCGGCCCCTCCACGTAGGTGGAAATTCACTACCCTAACCGCCTCTCGGTCCCTCCCCATAATTGGAAATTCATTACCCTACCCACCCACCCCCCCCCCCCACCCCCCAATCGGAATCCTCTAGCCACGTCCCTGCTCGTTGGTCACAGCACACAGACTTTCAATCGAAAGATTGACAGTTCGATCCTGACCTCACCATCTAAACTATGTCCTTGAGGATGGCACTCACCTAATCCTGTTTGCCCATGTGAGAGAGCGGTGGCGCTGTGTACTGATGGTTTACCCATGTCGGGTAGAAAAACAGAATCCATGCTGGTTTAGGGTAAGCGACCGAGCTGTTTTTTTTCAGCTGAAAAGTTTGCATTTAAATGTGCATTTCTAACTTGTGTAATTTTTTTAATTTTTTAAAAATATATCAATATATCAGCTAATATATACCATCATTTGTGTTTCAAACCTTAAAGATGATGTTGTACATCACACTCTTAACATAAATACAACATCAGGAGGCTTTATATGTGAGAATATTGGGCTTAATCTGGGAAAATGTCACACGTTAGTAGGGGGTGGGTGTCTTGTTCGAAATGTAGAAAATGTGCAGACAATATTTTGGGAACAATTCAAATGAAAATTTGTTCCCGTATATGTACACCTGCTCTGGCCAAGCCTGATGATGAACAGCTTGTCATTTGTAGATTGGGACCCACAGCAGCCCACAGAGGTTTAAATTGGTGGTACCAGTTTAACCCTTTACCAAACATGAAAAGCAGACGACACTTGCCAAAAAAATGATTGAATAACTATTTTTTTTCATTTTTGTCTCAACGAGCTCGTTCCAACGAGGGGTCATAACCTATGTTTTTGAGATAAAAATTAAAAAAAATAATAAAAATTAATTGCCGATTTTTGAGAATAGCGCTGGCCGGTTTTGGCCGTTACGTTGGAAAGGGTTAACACAAGCAGTAGGGGACACTTTCAAAAACATTCCTTGAATAACTAAAAGACCTCAAATGAGCAATACATTTGAGACAAAATATTTTAAAAAAAAATGAATAACATGAAGTCCTTTATACACATATCATTTTCCTTTTGTCGATCTGTTCATTCAAACAGTTCATATTCACCAACATTAGCCGACATTCCCCAAATACCTTTTTAACTGGCTGAGTTCTGGAAGCCCGTATTTGAACTTTATTTCTAACTTCTGATACTTAAACATAGTTCCATTATATTCTGTGCATGCGCTTCATATCTTTGAAGTGAAATTATTTTGTCTCTATAAATTTGCTTTGGTGCAATTTTTAGGCACTCTCTCACATATCATCCCCTGAGTTACAATGTGTTCTATGTGCCATAAGGCACATAGAACACATTAGAACTCAGGGGACGAAATTGCAACAAAGTATACACAGGTGAACAAATTTTTACGTCCAAAAATAATTTAGCACTTTACACCTTTATAGTACTGGTTACCATGGGAGGATGAGCTCGTGTGGCTATCAAGGATGTGTTCTAACTCGGACCTATGTCCAGCTGTTCTGATGAAAATTAGCGTGTATCTCGATTTGGGAACTATTGGGCAATGACACTCAGCCCGATTACTGGCGTTGATATAAAGAATTATTCTCTCACCCACCGAAGGATTTACGCACTTGACTATCATGAACATGGCAGTCAGTCAGTTGATTTCATTTGGAGCTTGAATGTTTTGGGCTTTTTCCAGGAGCCGTACTTCGATCTTCCACTAACAGCTGGAGATCTCACTCTGCATCTCTTTGCTCTGTACTTTATGAGATGTCATGAAGAACTCTCGATGTGGTGTTGGCTAAGATGGTGAAGATGATGTGAAGAGGGTTTTCTTCTCTTTTTGGGATGGGGGTGGGGTGGAGGCGGTGGGTGCAACACACGTTAGGCTCGCCCAAACGGAACATTCTTTGACTCGTTTCATAAATATCATATGAGAAAAACACTCATTTCATATCCTCTATTAATGTAGCGGAAGTGAAGGTCTTTAATTTCAACATTATTTATGAACAACTTCCACCCCAACTAGTTGGGGAAGTTGGGAGTGAATTTTCAACATCGGGATATTAGCGACACTGTTCGAGAAACTGTAGCGTCACCGCTGTCTTCTTATCAAACGTTTTACACAATTTTTATTAACCCTTTACCAAACGTAAATAATATCGAAATTTATTATTTTAAATATCATTGTTTCACATTTTTCCAATAAATTCAACCAAACTTTATCATTCGACCTCTCATTGGAACGAGCTCGACGAGATCGTTCCAATGAGGGACACATGAGGTAGCTTTGTTCAAATAGCTTGAAATATGATTTCTTTTCAACCGCTCAATTCGTATATTATACGAGCGGTTACGTCCGATGTGATAGGTAAAGGGTTAAACATACGAGAAGCTCCGGAAAACTTCCAGTTCAGGAACCGCTGCAATATATTTGACAGTAGTTCCAAAATATACAAACATTCATGTCTGTGCATGCACAAAGCCAGAAACAATGTTGGAATGTTACAGTGAATTTACGTTCAAAGTAGAGCCTTCTTAGCAATAAAATTTAGAATCCTTTCATTTTGCTTAACTATTCGAGCATTCCTCGAGTCTCTCGTGGCGAGCTATTGATTAATTTTTTTGTGACACACTGTTAGAAAGAATTTGCATTTCCCTCTTTATGAGAGAGACAGAGAGAGAGAGACAGAGGGAGGCAAATAGAGAGAGAGAGAGACAGACAGAGACAGAGACAGAGACAGAGAGATAGAGAGACAGAGAGAGAGAGAGGGGGGAGAGACAGAGACAGAGATACAGGCAGACAGACAAACGGTGTCTCCCCACTAGACCAATTCCCTTTAGACCAATTCCCTTTAGACCAATTCCCCTTAGACCAACTACATACTGTTATTGATTAAGGGTTGATTTAGGTTAATTAAGAAAACATTTATTTACCGATAAGCACTTTATTTGATAAAAAAAATATGTATATGCATAACATACAAAAATATAGGTTTATAACAATGCAGCATAGCGCAGTACATATACATACATTTTACAAAAAAATGAGGTCCCCAGAGGGTGAGTTTGGTGATGCTACCCTGCACAGCAGGGTAGCATCACTAACTTTACCCTCTGTGAACCTCAAGCTAAATCAAGGTCTCAAACATCAACAGAAAGAGGTACCCAGAGGATAAACTGGCCCACTGTATGGGATAGCATCAGGAAATTCACCCTCTGGGGACCTCATTCTACAAATGACAGACTGCTTATTTTCAGGCTTGAATATCAATAACATTAAATACATTTATAAATATTTATAAATATATCAAACTATTGATATAAAATTATTTTAAAAGTAGAACACATCAGCTGGTCTAAAGGGAATTGGTCTAGTGGGAATGAACCAGAGAAACCAGACAGACAGACAGACTCGTCCACTCATCGACGAAAATGGAAATATCTATGGTAACCGGTTTAGCGCGTGTATGGTTATCTCCTGTTCTTTCAAACAAACCAATCCGGTCATGAGAGGGGTTACAACTGGCGTGCGCTGCCTCAGCTTGATGGGAAGACAGCCACTTATTGTAACTTTGATGTTAACAACCTGCTGCTGGACAGAGTCCTTTAAAACATCTGCGTGATACTTAGCGTGATACTGCCCACAATGAACAACATCTGAATAGAAAGTACAGTGAGTAAAATAAACGGAAACACAAAGGTTATTTATTGTTCAAACAATTTCCTTTTCTCCAATGATTTCACACCCTCAAATCCTCAAATACTGTTATTTATAGTTGCTGCTGAGTCAGGACTGGGAACAGGCATTTGTCACTCTGTATAGCTATCCTTTGAACTGTGTCATTTTATGTGGTGCATTACGTACCGCACATTGGGAAAGTCGTGAGAAGAATGCACATGCGAATGACTCCTGTTTGCATGTTCAATTGGCATCCGGCACGCAGTTTAACTTTTATCATTTTAGCCAGCACAACTATTGTTTGGTTCTTTGTTTGTTTGGGGTTATCGACACTTTCAACAGCCAAATCGCACCGAGTCGCTAGCAGACGACACTTACAAAAACATTTCTTGAATAACTAAAACTTTCCAATTTTGGCCTCAAAACCCTGGCTTATGACCCCTCATCGGAACGTGGTCAACTTGCTCGTTACAATGATATGTCATAGGCTATGGTTTTCAGAAAAAATTAAAAAAAAAACAATGGCATTTTTGTTAAAAGCGCAGACAGCTGATGACAACTGTAAAAATACTTCTTGAATAAATAAAAAACAATCATTTTGTTTTGACTCAAATTCCAGGCTTATCGCTCCTTATTGTACGAGTTCAACGGGCTCGTTCCAATGGGGTGTAATAAGCTATGGTTTTGTAAAAAAATGAAAAAAAGCAAATAAAGTTTGAATAGAATTTTTTGTGAATATTGGATGTCGATTTTGCTGCCTCGTTTGGATAGGTGTTAATAAACGACGCGTCAATTGTTAGAACCAATATATGTGGTTTAGACTAGAGCTGTAGGTTTTTAAATTTCTTGTTCGGTTTCGGTTTTGGTTTTTCAGGTGGAGTAAAACCTCGGTTCGGTTCGGTTTTCGGTTTGTTTATGAGGCCAAATAAAATTCAATAAAACTCATTCTTATGTCCGGAATCATAACTGAATGGCAGAGAAATTGAATGAAACTCGATGATGCCCGAAATAAGCTATAATACATGTACATGAAGAATCAGGAAGGCCAATATAATAATTACCTAAATATACAGAACTTTTATTGTGCTTGGCCATTTTTCGAGGTCTGACACCTACACGCAACTTGAGGAAAGCTGCAAACACAACTAAGCTGAAATGTCGGAAATCCACAGAATGTAGCCTTCTCTGAGTAGTGAGAGTACCCAGACACTGCCATTGGCAGTGTCTGGGTACTCTCACTACTCTGGGAAGGCTACAACATTCTGTGAATTTCTACCTGCAGGAAGAGAGTATTTTAATAAAAAACGAAAAACCGTATATTACGGGATGTCGACGGTTTCGGTTTTTAAAGAAAAACAAAAAACCTCGGTTCGGTTTCGGTTAACCTACAGCTGGTTTCGGTTAACCTACAGCTCTAGTTTAGAGAAGTTTTCTCTCTTCTTTATCCTATGTAATTTGGATCGTGACAATCGTTACTCATTTCCAGTTCGTTATTCGACATTCGTTATCAACCGATTTTATCGATAAGTAAAAGTTGTCACGCCCGTTGCGTTGTGGACGTGACAATCGTCACTTAGTCCCAGTTCCTCATTCGACATGCTGTGGTACCGACGTTTGTCATTCTAACAATTTTTATTACAGTTTACCACCTTTGTCACGGAAATCGCCCACTTTTGTTACAGGTCACCACTTTGGCTACAAAATTGCCCACTTTTGATACAAAAACAGCTCACGAATTTTGTTACAAAAATCAATAAAATGGCACGTGTAACAAAAGTCGGTGCTACTTGTTCCATCGACTTTTGTTACTCTATCCACTTTTGTTACAGGTCACCACGTTCGTTACCAATATCGCACACTTTTTTTACTGCTCACCACATTTTTTGTCCGAAGACGTCAATGTCACAATAGTCAAATATGGTGAGCTGTAATAAACGTGGGTATAGTAACTTGCTCACCACTTTTGTTGCATTGGTTTTGTTAGAGCATTAAACTCGTTGTCGCGTGTTGTGGCTTCAGCACTGGTTCAGTTATGCGACTGGTATCTTTGAGCAGGAAAACTTCATCTCCATTACATACTGGGGCGATTGGTGGCAACTTGTAACAGGTCATGCAGCTTATACCAGAAACATCTCCATATAATGGTAAGCCTGCACTTGCGAGATTCGTCATATGGAGAGTCTGAGAGGTACTCGCCATTGCTTGGTGTTTCGCTCCGTATACTTCGGATTCCACTACTCGTCACGACATGGGGTATCGTCGATGGTTGTGGTGAGAGTCAAAGTATTGTTTCAATTTCAAAACACTGTAACCTTTTCTCGCAGTAAAATTATTAAATCAACGAAGAGGAGCTGTCATAATTGAACATTAAAGCCCCCTGAGGCTGTTGGTTTGAATTATGATACTTCGTCTCAACAAATTAGAAATGCACAGCTATTATAGCGGAACCATTAACACTACAAATCGATCCACCGTCGGGTGCGACAAACGAGATATAGAGTGTTGAAAATGACCACAAAACCTCTCAAATTTATCTGACAAAGCGACTTTTGTAGCCCCGTTGACAGGTAATATCCAACTTTAACATTTGATATCTCGTTTACCACGACATTCTGTCTATTCCTTAACTGGTTGAGTGCTAGAAGCCACTATCAAGGCTTTCAAAAAAAAATGAGGGTACCAGAGCGAAAGCCAACATTAACCTTACTCATGTTTCATGTTCAGTCAAACGCAAATAATATTTTGTTCATATAATTTTGTTATATCACACATTATTGAAGAGTGTCTATGGGCTCTCTTCAATAATTTGTAATAAAACAAATTTTGATGAACATATTCAGACCATCAAAAATAATGTAGCCTTCAACCAGCTGTGCAAAGCACTGTTGTCTTGGTATATGCAAATGGGCTCATAGGTCCAAAACATCGGAATGTGATCTTTTCGTTTGTCTGTCGTTCGCTTCAAATAAAAGAATGAGAACATTTTGTCCCATTTTATTACTTCATAATATGCAAACGTACTCAAACTGACTGAAATCGTCTCTTGAAAATCTTTCCAGAGTCACGATATTTCTTTCAGTGACCATGAAGGATGGCATTTGTTGCTGAAGGAATTCTGTCATGTGAAACAGTGTTGGACAGGGATATCGGATTGCTAACTTTTTAAATTTCGATCGGGCGTAGATTAGAGCTGCAGGTTTTTAAATTTCTTGTTCGGTTTCGGTTTTGGTTTTTCAGGTGGAGTAAAACCTCGGTTCGGTTCGGTTTTCGGTTTGTTCATGAGGCCAAGTAAAATTCAATAAAACTCATTCTAATGTCTGAAGTCATAACTGAATGGTAGTGAAATTGAGTGAAACTCAATGAATGCCCGAAATAAGCTATAATACATGAAGAATCAGGAAGGCCAATATAATAATTACCTAAATATACAGAACTTTTATTGTGCTTGGCCATTTTTCGAGGTCTGACACCTACACGCAACTTGAGGAAAGCTGCAAACACAACTAAACTGAAATGTCGGAAATCCACTGAACTTAGCCATCCCAGAGTAGTGAGAGTACCCAGACACTGCCATCGGCAGTGTCTGGGTACTCTCACTACTCTGGGATGGCTAAATTCTCTGAATTTCTGCAGCAAGGGAGTATTTAAAAAAAACGAAAAACCTTAGGTTACGGGATGTCGTCGGTTTCGGTTTCGTTTTTTTTTTTTTTAAACTGAAAACCTCGGTTCGGTTTCGGTTAACCTACAGCTCTAGCGTAGATGTCCGCGATATAATATTATCAAAACATCAGAGCCTCACCTGACGACACGCTTACGATCAAACATTGAGTTTTTATACACCTGGAACATAATTAAGCAGCCCCTGAAATTTTCATGACAGTGAAGTTGCTGTTACTGATTATTATGTTTTAATGATTGCAATATCTTGCAGTATATTTCATTTAGTGAAACATGATGTTTCGGGTTCACAGCGTACCCCAAAACACATGCCCTCGTCCACGTGAAGCATGCTTCCCATGAATCTCACACTTTCATCCATATTCAACATCTGGGTATAAAATAAGACAATTTATCACTTCTTTTATCAATAAACGTTGACACAGCAAGGAGGAGACTGTCAGATGCGCTAAGATGGCAAATAGTTGTCATGCATGCAACATGCATGCCATTTAAAGATATTGGAATGTAACTTGGCTATAGTCACTCTGTCATCAGCAGACTTGTCTGAAAACATCAACAAACCAACGATGTTTAGGACCGGCCAAGGTCTGGAGAACCCCCAAAATACCTCTCCCCCGGTAGATCGGAGTCAGGGTCACCTCGTGTCGGACAGATTAAAGATTGGGGGAAGCTGGTTGCCCGGAGAGAAGCGCCGAGAAACAGCTGTCACACTCCCCCAAATTTTGCCATATTAGCTTTGCTGTTTTTATTTTTGAACCTTTATGAGCTCTTCGTCGAACGGGCTTCATTCGTAGAGTTTGTTGCCAATAAAGAGTCATAAACAATATTTTAAAATGAGAAATTGAAACGTTCTAGTTATTTTTTGGTAAACAATTTCAGGTTTTGTCTGGAAGTCAAGTTTGTAGTGAAGGAGATTTAAAATTAATCATTATCTGAAGAAAACCAGGGTACCCGCAGAGAACCACCAAGGAACAGCGAGTAACTGTCGGACTGGGGGTCCGACAGTTACTCGCCGTTCCTTGGTGGTTCTCTGCAGCCCGTTCAAAGAAAAAGACAAAAAGGTGCAAAAATAATATATAGCAAAACTGAAATAGCAAAATTTCTATTAGCAAGGTCACATTTGACCAATTCGTAAAGTGGAGGGTTTGTAAAAGGTGTCACCGCGTGTATCACAGGTTAATAAAGCGGAGCACAGTTACTGTGGCAGAAAGGGTCAGCCTCCCCTGTACAACATGACCTGTCATTAAAAATCGCGGAAGAAGTACCGGCAACCAGGAGCCAATACTATAAACTCTTTCCTTACTAACACTTCACTAACAGGGTTAGTATCGATTGAAGACATATGTACCACCTACGTGCAGTACGCCTAAGCAGAAGGCGCCCACTTGCCCCCACTTGGGCCATTGGGATAAAGGTCTTGCCCAAGGACGTAGCGCTGACGACGCGGGGCAGAATCGTTTCTATATGAAGCAATGAGCCATTGCCCACCCATAATCAATGCACAGTACGGCTGTCGCGGACTGGTCACTTTCCATGGGGAGGCAATGTTTCCACGGACGTAATAATATTAGATTCCAGACACTAATTATAGGAATAATCATAAAAAATGTAATTAATGAAGCGCCTAAAAAACGCATGCGTGGACATCACTGCCCAAGCGAAGACTACGACAAAGTCTACGGCGACTGTACTGAAAAGTCATACAAAGTCAGTTATCAGTCTATTTTTCCCCACTGGAAGAATATTTTGTGCCTTATGTTCAGGTTTCAGTTGGCCGATTTAAAGACATGAAAAAAATTGCCCTTACCTTCTAGCGACTTCTCAGTTCCAGAAGTATCGCAATAGCCGACCGTTTACAAGTCGTGACGGACACGCTGTCTGCCCTGTGGTGTTCTTGTGAATGCAGCTCTAAAGTTTGACTTTTCAACCTTGTGTGAACTGTTACAAGGCTCGCTATTTCCGATTTAGAATACAATCGACTGTTTTAGAGAGAGTGTATGTTTAAGTATAATTTCCGAATTACAATTTGATCTGAAGAGTTCACTTCAGACTCACCAGTTCATTTATTTTCTGATAGAGATCAGCTCCCGACATGCAAGTGCAAGTGATCCTCTAGATATGTTAACAAAGCACAAAATATGTTTTTATGCGATACATGGAAAACGACTTTACCAACTCATTAAATTAAAATACTCAATTGTTTTTGATGATTTGTTCCAAAACAAATTTCCGCTTATACACGATGTGTCAGTGTAAATATAGCCACCGTCTGAATAAACTAACAAGTGTTAGAATTATTCACAACCGACCAGATAATGAATTGCATTACCAAACAAAGCCCTAGCCCCGGTACTTATAATACCATACGATATGTACCTATAGCAAAATGGTCTTGGAAGTATCAGGATTACACGCTAAAGACAATATGACACCATAGTGTGGGTACTCAAGCTTTGATTGGTCAGAGTCTCTAATTGACAAGACAATTTTTAAATAACCGGGAGTAGATCTCGGATTCCAACCTATTGGGGTGGGGTTGGGTCTAGACACTGCATCAGTCAAAATGAGATGGGGGGGGGGGGGGGGGGTACAAAAGAAAAAAAATTGTCCTAGCAATTCATCACCTGAGTTCCCGTGTTCTATGTGCCTACTGGCACAAACATGTAGAACACATTGGAACTCAGGAGACGACTTCATTATTCAGACTATGTCTTCCAGTGATTCCCAAGGTGATTCAACCTTTATTGATACCAAAAAAAAAATAATAAAGGATACATATACGAATGCATTAGTACGAAGATACCTGTGGAGTGGAGCTCCACTAAAACTATACCTCTCAAAATTAGTGAAGATGCATGTGTTTTATCCAAAGGACCTTTTAACTGAACCTAGGGATGCAATGGCAGAGTCTTTTGTTTTCTGTTGCCTTTCAATAACATCTGAGTAATAATTTTGATGTGGGAGTCTCAGAATGTTTGTTTGGTGAGATGGGGGTGTGGGGGTGAGATTCACAGCATCTATTGCTATATTGGAACATCAGGAGGAGAAAGTATATTTTAGAGTATTGTCTATAATTATGCACTGTTTAGAGTACATTCATCTTTGTTTACTGAATCATATTATAACAAGCACTACTCCATTTCCCAGAGATCTCACGCGAAATTTCAGGAATGCCCTCTCAGATACATTGTAATGGTTTAACCATTTCAACACTTCCGCCCTGTAAGGTACCATTTCAGTCAATACTGTCAACGGCGAAATGGGCGAAACCATCCTGGTTTGTTGGGAGGTTCAATAATAATTTAATCCAACAGCTCTGTCGATTCAGATTTTTTGCTTTTTATATCGTCTGCTCGTCTGCTACCATTTTTTTCTACACGCAAAAATGTATGCACCTCGTGTTGAAAGGGTTAATCTAAAATGTGATTGATGATGGTTTAAATTATATGGTGAAGGCATAAACGCGTATTAGTCACCATTCGACATGGAGGAGGCCAGGAAAACCCGATGGACCAGGAGAGGGTGGGGGGGGGGGGGGGCAAGGCAGTCGACAACACATACTGGTAGTGCTATGGAAGCCGTTTCATTGTGTTTACCCTATTTTTGTTCTGAAATTTTGAAAGGGTGAGTAGCAATAGATGGAGCCATTGAGAAATCACAGCAAGCAAGCATCTTGGTGTCGAATTTTAGGAAATTCTCAAGAATATGCAATATCCTGAGAAATCTCTGATTCTCCGAGAAACCTCGATTTCTACCTACTTTGATGGCACGCATGTGTCTGGCCTAACCTCATATCGTCATCTGGGTATTAGAGGGTCATTGGGCATGCTGTTATAGCTTGTTAATGTTATGCAGGTCTTCGAATTTGTCGTATGATGTCATACATGCCATGAGGAAAACTACTCAGCAAGGTTCAGGCCATCATTCCTAATGGCCCCGTTGCACGGAGACCATGAGGAAATCCCTCAATGTGGTATAAACTATGATCCCTCATATCCACATATTGGTACAGAACAGCCACAGTCAGGAATTCACTCTATATTCTGTTTCTGCATATATAATATGTATTTTTCATTGCACGATGCCTTGCGGGCCATAAAGAAATCCCTCGGTGAGGTATAGCTTGTCACCCTTCATATTCTAATCTGGGTATTCGGGGACTCGCGGTGACTATTGCAGGATACCTTTTGAGGATACCTGTTATAGGATACGTTTTGTTTGTTATCTAACGTCTTCAACCTTGTACATTAGTTGCGAATGGTATAAAAAACGGGTCAGCCTCGACTTTCATCTCATTTGGGTCCTGATCGTAGTCGAGTAAAGGCATGAAGGCTTATTGCCGCGAATGCTGTGCAAGAACCTTCAGTCTGAAGTTTAGCATGATGGAGCATAAATAGAACGTCTTCTCCAGAAAGAATTGGCAACGGAGAGACATCAACTCGCTGAGAACAACGCAGCTCAACCATGGCGACCATCAACATAGAAGTGCTGAAGAACAGCGATCAAAGATTGACCGACAAAAAGTATTAGTCTTTTTGCGTGATGCTAATAGGAGCAGAAGTGGTTATACAAGCAGCGCGTGGAGATTTGATTACCAGTTTGTGGGGATCTGCGTTCAACATAATCGAAAACAGAGTACCACGAAATGCATCGGAGGGAGATGACAAAAAAGAATACGACAGTGTGCATGTATCGACGCTACTGACATATGGCGGTATTTTAAACGATATACGAGACATCAATGATGGTAGTCTGTATAGGTACAAACGGAGGATTCTCGGAAAATCCGAGCCAAATACACAATTGTCGACTTATCCCCTTCAACCATGGACACCTGCCGAACCCACCCCACTCCTATTGTAGTTTATCAACCATGTTCCACCATAGACACCAATATGGTGGCCTCCATGAGACAAATTGGACGACGGAAGCGCGTGTCACCCTAACAAAACGCGCTGTGCATGCGCACTGACTATGGCAATGACGTCATAGCATGGCTTCTCATGCGGGCTACCAGGAAAGCCCCCATGTGACGTGTCCGGTCACGTGACTTTGAATCATCCATCGTTAACATCCAAAACATGATCGTCTGGACCCTGAAGTTTGTGTCACTTACTCTGTTCGTTTGGTGCATAAAGTACGGTCGTCGAGGGAAGGTCAAACTCTACGCGTGGGCAATATTTCCACGCTTGCATTAACAGTGAATCTCCGACATAAAACAATGGAATCGCCCTTAAATTGTTAATGAATGAAGCATCGGGTACGACCTGGTGCTTCTTTCATTGAATATTTGCTGAAAGCGTCTTTGTGCAACACTGCCCACGCGTGAATTTTGACCATTCCACGGCGATTGTACTACATACACTTTTTGCAGGCTCTGCCTCATCGCTGTTTCCTCTTGTGACAACTGAAGCCACACAAATAAAAGCCATAGCCGATATAAAGTCACACAATAGACTGAAAGTCTGTTGCACATTTTCTGCACATAAGTTTATCTTTTGAATTAAATTTTTGTTTCCCCTTGCACCCACGTAATCGTACAATCACAAATACCATGTTAGGGGACACTGCTTGTTGATTAACCCTTTACCTAACATGAAAAGCAGACGACACTTGCAAAACAAATTCTTGAATAACTATTTTTTTTCATTTTTGTGTCTCAAAACATAGGTTATGACCCCCCCCCCCCCCCTCATTGGAACGAGCTCGTCGAGCTGGTTCCAATGAGGGATCATAATCTATGTTTTTGAGACAAAAAATGAAAAAAACATAATGAAAATTAATTGGCAATTTTTGTGAATAGCGCTGCCGGTTTTTCCGTTACTTTGGATAAAGGGTTAAGAAGCGGGAACCTTAAACTTGGTGAAAAAACTCATCAGCAGATATAAATGACTCAAGATAAAAAAGAATAATTTACCAAGCTTTTTGTATCAATAAATATGCACATTCAAGAATGAAACGCAACAACGCCGATAACCATAAAAGATCTGTGGGGCGCTGAATCTTCTCTGAACAGCGTCAATGGGAAACGCATACATAATTTACATTTTCGTTTCAAACAACGCACACCCAAGTAATTTTATCGCTACCTGAAAATTACTTATCACATAAAATGTATCTACAATTTTCAAGTTACCGACCGAAACGAAATCAACAAAATTGTCCTCGTAGATCTTAAAACGATTCATTCCTCCACTGAATCGAACACTTAACTGTGTTCAACCCTGTCCTCACTGGTACTCATACAATAGCCGGAGGGTGGATACCCGTGGTGTTAAAATTCACCCCAAGCGAATAGTGTAATTATGAAAAGCATAAGAACCACACGTAAAGTTTTAGCCAAAGGAACTCCGAGTTCATCACGGAAGTCCACTGAATGAAACTGTGCTTATGGTTATTGGTATTCGTAGAATTGACGACTTAAGGTACGGTCGCCGTGGACTAGACATTTTCCACGGGGTGGAGAGTATTTCCACGGACTTAATAATATTAAATTGCAAACACTAATTATAGGAATAAGCATCAAAAATTTAATTAATTAAGCACCGGGTACAATCCGGTGCTTCATTAATTAAAATTTTGCTAATGATTTTTTTTACCTGGCAAACGCATGCGAGGACATCACTGCCCACGCGTGGAGAACGACAAGTCCACGTTGACAGTAGAGCTGTAGGTTAACCGAAACCGAACCGAGGTTTTTGTTTTTTTTTAAAACCGAAACCGTCGACATCCCGTAATCTACGGTTTTTCGTTTTTTATTAAAATACTCTCTTGCTGCAGAAATTCACAGAATGTTGTAGCCATTTCAGAGTAGTGAGAGTACTACTCTGGGAAGACTACATTCTGTGAATTTCCCACATTTCAGTTTAGTTGTGTTTGCAGATTTCCTCAAGTTGCGTGTAGGTGTCAGACCTCGAAAAAAGGCCAAGCACAATAAAAGTTCTGTATATTTAGGTAATTATTATATTGGCCTTCGTGATTCTCCATGTATTATAGCTTATTTCGGGCATTCATTGAGTTTCACTCAATTTCACCACCATTCAGTTATGACTCGGGACATAAGAATGAGATTTATTGAATTTTACTTGGCCTCATGAACAAACCGAAAACCGAACCGAACCGAGGTTTTACTCCACCTGAAAAACCAAAACCGAAACCGAACAAGAAAGTTAAAAACCTACGGCTCTAGTCGACAGTACTGTATCCTCTGGGTGGAATCTGCACGTTATGTATATTCCAGTTAGCAAACATTCTCCATCAAAGAATTGAGTAATGTTACCCACTGAAAATAAAATTAATGTAATTTGTAGTCGATTGTAACATTTAATTATTTTTCTTCATTTTCACCAAATCAGTTTGAACCGCTTGGTCCTCTACCGTAATATTCTTCTTTCCACACACGCTTGGTTTGCTTAGCGTTCGGCGCTACGATTGATACTAGGACAAGGACATCATATGCTCACCATAAAGGTTTCAAAACCAGTTGCAAATTTATCCGGCTGGGTCATTTGTCAAAATTAGCTATCAGAGCAGTATGGTAATCGCTAATGGTACAACATATATAGCCGAAACGGGCTATTATTTTACTGGTAGAGTGCTGGAAGCCCATATTTGGGCTTTATTCTGAAGTGTTGGTACCACAACTTGAAGGCTTCATATTCTGTGGATGTTGTTCATATCACCTTTGAAGTGAAATTATTTAGACTCTTAGGATTTGCGTTGTTACAATTTATGAGAGACTGCCTATTGGCACTCTCCCATAAATTGTAACAAGGCAAATATATGTGAACAAATTTTGATGACCAAAAATAATTCAGCACTCTACCATTTTAGAAAAACAAAACCCAATAGAACCTAAAGTTTTTTTCGAAAACTCTTGGTTTGGACCATCGACCCTCCCCACTCCCGTACTCCTGTATTATTATTATTACACTGGAAACAACAAGGTCATACTGTGTCGCGGATATTAAGGAAGAATTCTTTAAAAGTTAGTGTATGGGTGTGTATATTGATATTCTAATAATCTGATACAAAATCATCAAATGTGAAAATCGGTGCTATGATACACCTACACACGGACACTTGTAGTAACCCATTTGGGCAAGTGCTTCTTTTTTTCCACTTGTCTGGATAAAAAAAAATGTAATTTGCTCATTTAGCCTTTGAACCCTAATGGTGCCTTACAAGAGAGTTCAATGACGGCAGTTGGAAGAGTCCATATTCATTACCCGGTAATAGACCATTCGATATTTTCAACGTGCAGCCTGAAGGCTGCACGTTGAAAATATTGACTGGTTGCCTCACACCTTCATTGGGATGTCATCCTATTTTGTGAAATTATGACGTGTCATGTTCCTGAATCAAAATGTCTGCCTCTGCGATTCGAATGGTTAATACTGCACTTCTATAGCGAATACACTGATATTAGATTGTTGCAATTAATACATCCAATGTGCCAGGTTGCATACGACTAAACAGTCAACACAAAAAATGGGGGCACGGTGGTGTTGCGGTAACCGGTTCTCGTCAGATCACCGACGTTAAGCAAAGTGGAGACCGGTTAGTCCAAGGATGGGTGACCGTCTGAACGATCGATCCGGACTCCCGCGTTGTGTCCTTGGGCAAGGCACTTAACCTCATTTGTCCACGTGGGGGCACGATGGCGCCGTGTACTAAGGCGTACTGCACGTCGTTGGTGCTCATGTCGCCAACCAATCTAACCCTGCCTGTGCTGCAGTGTGGAGTTACGATGTTGGGGAGCTGGCAGATGCTCGTCGTTGCTCGGTGGTTCTCTCCGGGTACTCCGGCTTCCTCCACCAAAAAAACTGTCACGGTCATGATTAGCCATTGTGCATAAGTATGTGACCTAAACACCAATAAATAAATAAATAGTCAACACAAATTGTAATAAAAGCTATATATGCCTTCAGTGCTGTACTAAAATGAAAAGTGGTAAAAACTTAACACTAACGTCCGAAAATAATGGGAAAAACGAAATATATAAAGAAAAATACTGTTACCAACGCTGAAGTCCGCAACAACAAACCCCTTAACATGTACACATAACAACATGTCAAAGCTGTTCATGGAATTTCAAATTCCGAATTAACAAATTATGATCTATAAATAATACTTGGACTGTGCTACAAATGGAAGCACACACAGAGGGACTATCATTTTTCATGATATTTTCCATTTTCTCTCAAGCATTGTATGTCGAACAAAAAGTAAAATTTAAGAACATACACTTTTAGTTGGTGTTTTTATTCGCTGTTTTTATTCGCTGAGGGAGCGCGCTGGCTCAGTGGTAGACTGTTGGACTTGTATTCTAGAGGTCCCGAGTTCAATCATCGTCCGGGACGACCCGGGGCAAGCCACTTTATCCCGGTTGCCTACTCGGAGGCACGATGCCGCCGTATACTAAGGCGTACTACACGACGATAGTCCACGTCTTCAACCGCTGTAACCCTGCTTGAGCGGAGCTTGAACAGAATTAGAATGTTGAGGAGCTAACAGTTGCTCGTCGATGTTCTGTGGTTCTCTTGGGTACTCCGGCTTCCTCCATCCGTAAAACTGTCACGGTCACGATTAGCTATTGTGCATAAGTATGTGACCTTAAAACACCAATAAATAAATAAAGAAATAAATATTTATTCGCTTGGCCTGCTCGTGTCCTTTCCCCCACATGAGTGTGGACGATTTGCACCTGGTTCAAAAAATGTCCAAACCCAGGTTCTAAAACGTAACAACATTGAAATATCAAAAGAGATTGTACCAGAATTCGGGTGCAATACATAGACAAAACTACATGTATGTTTCAATGAGTCGTTTTGTATTCAATGAGTCAGATGTGCGTAGGAAGAAAACGTCGAGACCGAAGGTCGAGACGTTTTCTTTCTACGCACATCTGACGAATTGAACACAAAACGACTCATTGAAACATACATGTGGTTCTGTATTTATTACATGACCCAAGCACCTACTGACCTAATTTTCTTTTCTATCAGCGGTGGTAAACACCATGCACTTTATGCAGTCGCATTGCACAAAAAAAGTCCCGGTTGAAACAGGTTGGTGTGCAATACGGAATTCCGTATTGCGCAGCCGTATTGCACGCCGTATTGCATAAGAGAGACTGCATGGGCATGTAATAAATCTGTATACCCGACAATAACAGTTTATCAAAAAATATATTGTCCGATTACGACAATGCATATCTAATTTCAGTAATCGATTGACAAAGATGTCAACATTGTACGATGTTTTGTGCAAAGTGCCCCAAGCATTCAAACTCGAATAGCATTTCTGTCCTTCTTGGTTCGTGAAAACGCGAAGATTCATCGAACTTTTTTGTTATTTTATTTTTGAAATGGGAACTTTCTGGTGGAAAATTAGAGGTGCATGACATTCACCAAATGTTTACAATCCAGATTGATCATGGGCTACAATATTGTTTTTGTCTGATGGGAATTCCACTCACCATGGCGTGTTGGATAAAAATCTTTCCAACAGTTACGGTCCAAGAAGTATAATAATTCTATAAACTGGAAGTATGCATATTGCATATTATTATGTATAACTTGTGCAAGTTCAATCGCCCATGTCTCCGGTGTGTTTGTTGAATTCAGATAGAGTTTATTTGCATTAAGCTAAAAGTTTATCGATGGAATGCTAAACACTTCAACCAACCTGAACAATAGAGGGCACTCGCAACAAAATTTCCCAAATGACTAAATATCTTTCACTTTTTATGTCTCAGAAACATAGCTTATGACTCCTTATTGGAACGAGCTCAACGAGCTCGTTCCAATGCGGAGTCATAAGCTATGTTTTTGAGACAAAAATATTAAATGCTCATGAAATTCCAATGGCGGTTTTTGTTAATATGTCCGTTACTTTGGATAAAGGGTTAACCGGCATCGTTTATTTGCACTTTACCTTACAAACCAGGTGCAGTTGGAATGCGCTGTGACATAATTATAACGGGACATATCATAAATAATTGAAAAAGATAACCGCGTCTCTCCCATAACGTGAGAAGGGTATATAAACGAACAACACTAAGTTTGGATAAATAAACATCGAAGTGGATAGTGGCAACAGTTTTTATATTTTCGTCGGTAATCAAGGTAATATAATAACAATAACTCATTGGTCGTCCGCCTGTATGCCGCTGTTCTTAAACGAGAAGGCCCTGATTGCACATGTGCCCCCAAATGTTGCTCCATCCCCCTGCCCAACAAACAGACGCGAATGGTTTAATATTATCCCGTCTTTCTTTCTTTCCAGTTTCACTGATCTGTATACCAACATTCTCCGTTATATATCACAATAACCGTCTGTCCCTCATCCCCACCCCCGTTTGCTCATTATACTTCTAACGGATCCAATTCTGTCAGACTGGTATTCTAAAGGAAGGTGCTCCAGGATCTTCCTTACTCCAAAATTGCACATCATGTAAGGGACTCCTCTCTTCAGTTTTGACTTTCTCAACACTTGGATGCGGACTCTTTGTGCCCACCCCATTCCACGCCAAGCTTTATTTGCGACCTACATCCATGCCTAATGGGGGCGCGGCGGCTCAGTTGGTAGAGGTGCAGGCTGCAAGCCGAGAGGTCCTCGATTCGAATCCCACCTGCGCCAACCGCGTTGTGTCCTTGGGCAAGACACTTCACCCCGATTGCCTACATGGGGGCACGATGACGCTGTGTACTGAGGCGCACTGCACGTCGATGGGGCGCATGTCTTCAACCAATCTAACCCTGCCTGTGCTGCGGTGCAGAGTTCAGAGTTACGATGTTGGAGAGCTGACAGCTGTTCGTCGTTGCTCGGTGGTTCTCTCCGGGTACCCCGGCTTCCTCCACCCGTAAAACTGTCACGGTCACGATTAGCCATTGTGCATAAGTATGTGACCTTAAACAACAATAAATAAATAATAAATAATCCATGCCTAATCTCCATTTGAGCTTTAGGGGTCTCTTACAGTGTTCCAAATTGACTCGTACCTCCGATTTGCGTAAATCCATCATTTATATAAGGACGACGACTCGCAAAAGCCCCAAGCTTACTGTCGAATCCCAGCCTTACAGGTATCACAGCAGAAATATTTACCAACAGGCGACCATTATAACGTCCAAGCGAGAAAAATTATGATCGCAACACTTTTATTTTGGAATTCAAATGTCTTTATCAAGTATGGCCCTTCAGACAACTTTTTCTGATCTGAAAACAGGGGATCATGCAACAAATAAGAGAGAAAACCTGACCGGAAGGGAAGTACTGGTCACGTGCATCCATTTTTCAGGGATTTCCCAACAAAACTACACCAGAAGTCAATTGTATTTTTTATGTCCAAAAGTCATCAAATCATCCTCTTTATTCATCTGGAATATTCGGCAATAACGCAAGGTGTCATTATTAGGTTTCAAATGTTTATTGAAAGAGTATATTTGCCCAAGGTTGCTTATTTTTAGGCTTTTCCCTCTGGAAAAGACTATTGTTTTTCTACGGATTATTATTTTTTTTTTTTTTTTTTTGGGGGGGGGGGGGTTGGGGGGGGGGTTGGGGGGGGGGGGGGGGGGGTTTGGGTTTTTTGTTTTTTTTTCCACACATTTTGTCCGTACGATTCAGAAGCCATTTTCGAACCGATCTTCACGAAATTTTGCACACGCATAGAGGGGCACAAAATCTAAAAATGTACCCAAGCGGAATTTTCGATTTAACCCTTATTTTCTCAGAATTGGCAAGAAACTGCCAAAATTGGGGTTTATCGGCACTTTCTCGAAACACGTCTTGTAGATTTTTTTTATACATTCGTCATTGCTAGACCTGTCTGTGACACGCCCTTTGATACACACGACATATCAGGCGATGCATATGGTAACCCTCCACAGGCTGCCAAACATCGAAATTTTGATGAAATAGGCCAGTTTCAGGCCCCCACCGCACCCAAACAATACACGAGAGATAAATATAACTTTCTTTGCTGGGAGTGGAATTCACCGAGGATCATTTTTGTCAGTAATAAGGGTGTTCAAAAAACCAAGCGTTAACCCGTTTTGGGCAGGTTAAACAGCAATACCCACATAAAGCTCAAAAATTTGTATTTTCCATGGATTTCTCTAAACGAGTCTTGTAGATTTTCAAGAAAAATCTGTCACTCCCAGGCCTTGGTGTGACAATAGAAGCTGAATAGACAAAATACTGCGGTGAGCATTTGTTAACCCTCCACGGGCTGCTAAAAGTCAAAATTGTGATAAAATGGGCTGTTTTTGGACGCCAACAGCACCCAATGGGTACGCCTCAAAGAAACGTGCTTTCTTTTATCGAGCGCACAATCTATACGCAAACATTTTTGTAAGTAGTAAGGGTATTCAAAAGTCGAAGTCTTAACCCATTTTGGACAGGCTAAAGAGAGAGACCCCTTAAAATCTTAAAATTCCCATTTTCTGTGGATTTCTCTAAAAACATCCTGTAGGTTTTCAAGAAAAATTGACTACTCGCAGGTCTTTGTGTGATATTTCAAGTTGCATGGACAAAATATTCCGGTGAGCGTTTATTAACCCTCTAGAGGCTGCCAAGCATCGTAATTTTGTTGAAATGGGATGTTTTCAGGCACGCACATCACCCAACGTGTACCTGAGAAATAAACATAATCTCCTTTGTTGGAAGTGGAATTCACCAAAGACCATTTTTGTAAGTAATAAGGGTATTCAAAAAATCAATCGTTAACCCATTTTGTGGTTGTTAATAGTGATACCCATCAAAGGCTTAAAAATTTATGTTTTCCCTGGATTTCTTTACAAACATCTGGTAGGGTTTTCAAGAGAAAATGGCCATTGATAGGTCATGGTGTCACATTACCAATTGATTGGATAAATTATTCCGGTAAGCATTTGTTAACCCTCCATGGGCTGCTAAATGTCAAAATTTTGAAAAAAAATAGTCTGTTTTTGAACAACAACAACATCAAATGGGAATACAACAGAGAAACGTAACTTCTTTTACCGGGCGCAAAACTGACAGTGAAACATTTTTGTAAGTAGTAAATGTATTCAAAAATCGAGGTCTTAACCCATTTTTAACTGGTTAAGGAGATATACCCCTTAAAAGCTTAAAATTCCAGTTTTCTGTGGATTTCTCAAAAAAAAAATTCAAGAGCAATTAACCATTCGCAGGTCTTCGAGTGACATTACAAGTTGCATGAACAAAATGTTCCGGTAACCATTTGTTAACCCCCCAGAGGCTGCCAAGCATTGACATTTGGAGAAAATGGGCTGTTCTTGGGCAACCATAACACCAAATGTGTACCTACGAGATAAACATAACCTCCTTCATTGGAAGTGGAATTCACCGTCGATCATTTTTGTAAGTAATAAAGATATTCACAAAACCAAGCATTAACCCTTTAGAGCTGGTTAAAGAGAGACACCCCTCAAAAGGTTAAAAATTCATGTTATCTGAGGATTTCTTTAAAAACATCCCGTAGATTTTCAGGAAAAAATGGCCATTCTCATATCTTAGTGTAACATTACAAGTTGCATGTACAGAATATTCCTGTAAACATTTGTTAACCCTATGCAGGTTCTCAAACATCAAAATGTTGATAAAATAGGCTGTGTTTGCGTACCCACAGCACCTGAAGTTGGGAGGAGAGATCAAAAGAAGTGGAAGTAGAATTCACTGAGAATTATTTTTGGAAGTAATAAGAGTATTCCAAAAACAACACTTAACCCGTTTTGGGCTGGAAAAACAATGATACCCATCAAAAGCTTAAAATTCCTGTTCTCCCTGGATTTCTCTGAAAACATCTTGTAGATTTTAAAGAAAAAATGGCCATTCACAGTTCTTGGTGTGACATTACAAGTTGCATGAATAAATATTCCTGTTGGCACTTGTTAACCCTATACAAGCTGCCAGACATCAATATTTTGGATACATTTGAGATAAAATGGACCATTTTTAAATTGACACAGCACTCAGTGAGTATGTGTCAAACAAACATAACTCCTTTTGTCGGTCATTGACTTGTTGGACGACGATATTGACCTTAACTCACTCCACCGTTAATGATGGTTTTTACTTAAACAATTTTTTATCAAACTGTGTCATTTGAGACTACTATCTTCACTTTTCTCATAACATCAATGAAGGAACTTCAGTGAGGCAGTTAAAAACAATTCATCAGACACTGTGGGGTCATGAAAAATCATGGAATCTCATCGGGAAAAGCCATGATTCTCCAGAATCATAAAGTCTAGTTAGAGACTGCATCATTTCTGAGTGCAACAATTCAAGGCGGGTAACTCTAATTCAAATATTTACTGCAGCGATACCTATAACATGTACCGTTGCCCGTTGTCCTTGTTGCATTGAACACAATTCACTTACTTGGATCGTTCTTATTTATTAATCCTTTGTTCCATAGGATGTATACATGTACAATGATTTTTATTGCTAAAAAAATCTTTAAACTTAACTAAGTTTAATTTCTCATTTGACATCCTTTGATACTTTTTATCACTAAAGCTGTAGGTTTTTAAATTTCTTGTTCGGTTTCGGTTTTGGTTTTTCAGGTGGAGTAAACCCTCCGTTCGGTTCGGTTTTCGGTTTGTTCATGAGGCCAAGTAAAATTCAATAAAACTCATTCTAATGTCCGGAGTCATAACTGAATGGTAGTGGAATTGAGTGAAACTCAATGAATGCCCGAAATAAGCTATAATACATGAAGAATCAGGAAGGCCAATATAATAGTTACCTAAATATACAGAACTTTTATTGTGCTTGGCCATTTTTCGAGGTCTGACACCTACACGCAACTTGAGGAAAGCTGCAAACGCAACTAAACTGAAATGTCGGAAATTCACAGAATGTAGCCTTCCCAGAGTAGTGAGAGTACCCAGACACTGCCATTGGCAGTGTCTGGGTACTCTCACTACTCTGGGATGGCTACATTCTGTGAATTTCTGCAGCAAGAGAGTATTTAAAAAAAACGAAAAACCTTAGATTACGGGATGTCGACGGTTTCGGTTTCGGTTTTTTAAAAAACTAAAAACCTCGATTCGGTTTCGTTTAACCTACAGCTCTATTTATCACAGTCTTTCTAAAAATGTTCCCCCGTGTCGCGTTGAAGTAAAATTAATCAGAAAGTACCAACAATATCTATTTATTTATTGGTGTTTAAGGTCACATATTTCATGCACAATGCCTCATGACCCTGACACTTTTACGGGTGGAGGAAGCCAGAGTACCCGGAGAGAACCACCGAGCAACGGCGAGCATCTGTCAGTTCCCCAACATACCAACAAGCAGTGTTAGCATTGGTTGAAGACAGGTGCACCATCGACGTGCAGTACGCCTTAGTACACAACGTCACCTTGCCCACACGTGGGCAATGGGGGTGAAGTGTATTTCCCAATGACACAACGCGGCTGTCGCAGATGGGATTCGAAACGAGGATCTCTCGGTTTGCAGCCTGCACCTCTACCTACTGAGCCACCGCGCCCCTACCAACAACATTTACAGTTCTGTGATTATAAACAATGAACAGATAATTCAGTATCCACTAGATCCACTAGAGATTTTCTGTCCATATTCCTTCCCACAATACTGTGGAACCCAACATGTCGAAAGAGATATGATATGATATTCGCACAGTTTTATGTAGGGAAATTTCGACCCGTTGGGGTAAGTGTGTAGCTATCAAATCGCGCTCTAACCGCGTTAACGGTAACAATACTGCAGTCACACTAATTTATTTAGAAGTACAGTACGTGGAGAGTGTATTATCACTAAATCACCCGCAGAGTGGAGATTCCACCCAAGCAATAAATGCGAATTTGTTGCGAAGCACAACCAGCACCAACAATGTTTCAGCCAATGGACCTCCGGTTTAAACCCGGAGGTCCATTGGCTGAAACATTGCTTGTGTTTTTCGTCGATGTGAACAAAATTTGAAAGTTATAGCTTGGGTGATAACCCCACACCGCGGGTGATTTACTTACAATCCACTCTCCACGTACTGTATAATAATGGGCAAGGAATTATCCAAGTGGACAGCGCTGTGTCTCTAGTAAACGAATTATTGTTTTCTTTCTTGCAGGCTAAATTCTTAACATCGTTGTCATTTTCAAGTACACCCCCGCAGCCAACATAGGTAAGTCGTAATTCAAAAATAACTCCAGGTGAAAGCTCGTAACCTTGTCAAATTTGTTCCATGGTGTGTAAACACCGTCTACAAAAATGTATTTTTAAACGTCCTCTGCGTATTCATTACAAACATTTTCAGTATATGTGTTACCCCCACTGTGGTGAATATTGAATTTTGAAAAGCAACATTTCACGGTGAAAAGATTTTTACTTTGTGATTCACGACATAAATTGAAAAGATCTCACTCATTTTACAAATCTCACGTTTCGCTATTACGCTTCTGTAATTAAGGATTTCTTTTTCGCTTCTCTCGTTTTCCACACTTTAATTTTTATTTGAGTTGTTTGGATACAATCCATTACCTTTGTTCTGGAACACCCCCCTGAGTGTCAATTCAAATTAAGGTGATAGACTCTGAATTTTAATTTGTTATCCGTTTATTTGACACTAACACCAAACACAACTTAGTTGCCCAATCTTTTTTTTTAGAAACGATGAATGTGGCCGCCCGCACGCACCACTACCCAAGGCTCACAATAAGTGGTTTCGCATCGCTATTTGCTATGCAAAACATGCTAAAAGCTACACAATTTTCAATTATGTATAGCATTTTGCGATACAAAATATTCAACCATAGCCTAATAGGTTGCAGTTGAATATCTTGTATTGCAAAATGTAAAAATGAAAATTTGCAACGAACTTTGCAAGCTAGTTCACTAATGCTGTAATCCTGATATAAAATTAACTCTCCGTCTCGCATTCGCAACTTCATATGTAAAATGAATTTTATTGGTTTAAATTCATCCTGCATTGTTTCTGCATTTTGCATAAAATACCCAGTCAAAATAACTTTAAGCCCATCAAATTAAGAGATGTCTCGCATTTGGAAATATCTAAGTCCATGCATTTGTTAAAGGCAGTTCAGTTGAAAAACATAGCTAGGGCTTCATGTGTTGCAGATCATTTGAAAAAGCACAAAAAGATGGACATTATTCTATCTGCTCCGAAGAGTTTAATACAAAACAGTATGGCATAACTCCGGTATTGAAGAACTGCTATGCAATTTAAACAAAATGCTATTCATTTTTCTGAAATGTGTAGCATTTTGCTACGCATACAAAAAAGGTATTTGAGCCCTGCCACTACCCTCGCCTCATAAAAAGGGAACAACAACAACAACAACAACAACAACAACAACAACAACAACAACAACAACAACAACAACAACAACAACAACAGTAATGATAGTAATTGAAAGAAGAATGGCATGAAGAGTTTGGAACGAGCTATAAATAGTAATTGGTTGGAGTAGATTCGAGCAGTGAAGTCCACATCTCGAATCGAATCTCACCGCTATACAATTGGTCGATATTTCTCTGTCCCTTTCACAACCGAAAGTATTGCGAGGCTCAACTCCAGTATTGTATTTAACCCTTTACCCAACGAATCTCCCGCATCCGCCCGCGTAATATTCAAATTCAGCAGTTGAAAAAATATTATTTTTCAAAACATTTCAAGAAAACCATATCATGTGACCTCTCGTTGGAACGAGCTCATCGAGCTCGTTCCAACGAGGGGTCACATGATATGGTTTTCTTGAAATATTTTGAAAAATTTTAAAAAATAGTATTTAAAATAATAAATTTTGATATCGTCTGCGTTGGGTAAAGGGTTAAAGGCGACTTTTTCTGTTTCGACAAATCAATCAAAATGAGGAAAATCCCAGAACGTAGTTTCAGAAGCGAATCCCAATGAACTCTTCTTTCATCAGGTCTCCTGTAAAGGAGGGGTGGGGGAAGAGGGAGGGGGTTGTCCTGTACAGGGGACTCGATGATAGAAGAAGATTCAAGAGGAGACACTTGATAGGACTTCTATAACATCTCGACGATTCGAAAATCTCCAAAGCAGCGCGATTCGAATCGAATCATGGAAACAATTTCGAATCGAATCGAATTGAATCTGGAAGCGCCCTTCTGAGTGCCCTGTATTGGAGGAAAATATATAGAGAGTAATCGCTTGACTGGACTGGTTACGTGAAATGATTCATTAGAGGTGAGGGACGTTGTACAAACACGAGTGTGCGAATGCGCACGAATGTTTTACAATATAGTCCCGCGCCTCGAACGAATTATTTCACAGCCAGGGCTATTCTCAAAAATCGCCAATTAATTTTCATTATTTTTTCATTTTTTCTCTAAAACATAGGTTATGACCCTTCATTGGAACAAGCTCGTCGAGCTCGTTCCAATGAGGGGTCATAACCTACGTGTTTGAGACAAAAAATGAAAATAATAGTTGTTCAAGATTTTGTTTTGCAAGTGTCGTCTGTTTTTCGTGTTAGGTAAAGGGTTGAAAAAACAATTAAATCCCCATTACACCCACGGCAAAGCGTCTTCGTTTGCGCGCACGGATACATGACACAATTGTTGATTGTATAATTCACTTGTGAAGTTATCCCTTATAATCAAACCCGGAAATCCCAGTAAATCACACTTTGGAAAGTAATAAATTATTTTAAATTATTAATTACAATACATTACACACGCAATCAATTTTAGGTACAATCTATAATATTATTAAAAAAAAAATCACGAAGTTTAATCTGTTCTGCACTGGAATCATTCGGTTTCAATTTCACCTTAATTGAGTTTGCTTTTGGAACAGTTCTTGAAAACCTCTTCAAAACGTTACAAGTTTCGTGGAAAACTTGAAATAAACAGAAAAATGACATCTTTACAGGTCTCACATTTCTATTGTAAAACATATTCAAAAAATTAAATTCGAAATTAACAGCAGTGGTGTACTGGTGGACCAATCTGTTGTTTTAGTGCCCAGAACCTTTTGCCGCCGAGTTCAAGTGTTCCATTCGGTTCATTTTCCCCCTCTCGAAATACACTGTTAAAATGCCTAATTGCACTGTGAACCGCCATATCCTTCCTTTTTCTTGGTAGTGGGTTTCCATCGTTGCTTAACTGTAGAGTTTTCGCGTCTTGTTCCTCTCGGATAAATAAGGAATGATCCAGGGGGAGGCCACCAAAAATTTGCAAGACGTGACGTGGTGGTGGGTGGGTCTCTTGAGTGCGCCAAAAATGTGCATTTCCAACTTGTGCAATTTTTGGAATTTTTTAAAAATATATCAATATATCAGCTAATATATACCATCATTTGTGTTTCAAACCTTAAAGATGATGTTGTACATCACACTCTTAACATAAATACAACATCAGGAGGCTTTATATGTGAGAATATTGGGCTTAAACTGGGAAAATGTCACACGTTAAAAGGGGGTGGGGGTCTTGTTCGAAATGTAGAAAATGTGCAGACAATATTTTGGGAACAATTCAAATGAAAATTTGTTCCCATATATGTACAGCAGCTCTGGCCAAGCCTGATAATGAACAGCTTGTCATTTGTAGATTGGGGCCCACAGCAGCCCACAGAGGTTTAAATTGGTGGTACCAGTTTAACCCTTTACCTAACATGAAAAGCAGACGACACTTGCCAAAAAATGATTGAATAACTATTTTTTTTCATTTTTTTCTCAAAAACATAGGTTATGACCCCTCATTGGAACGAGCTCAACGAGCTCGTTCCAATGAGGGGTCATAACCTATGTTTTTGAGACAAAAAATGAAAAAATAATAAAAATTAATTGGCGATTTTGAGAATAGCGCTGGCCGGTTTTGGCCGTTAGCTGTGCCTACTAAGTTTATAAGTTTATTTTGGATTTTAATGGGAGAGTGAGGGTGGGTGTCTGAGAACGGTAGTAGAAAATTTGCACATAGTGGGTGGGTGGGTGTAAAAAGGAGCCGAATAAAAAATAGAACGTCACGTCTTGCACATTTTTAGTGGCCCCCCTTGAATGATCGTTTGTTTTCTGTCTATTTCTTGAGTTATGAACCCCAAAAAACAAAGGCCAAACTGTGTAAACTGTGCAAATGTGAGTAGCTTATTTACATTATGTTTGGCCTTTGTTTTTTGGGGTTTATGACTCAAGAAATAGACAGAAACAAACAAACGACCATTCCGTATAATTATACTTGGGGGACAATACATTTAAACACTTTCTACTTTGCGGAGTTACAACAAAAGCCAGGACGCATCGCGCTTCCCAGTGACAACTGAATAAAAAGGCATAGTTTCCTAAAATTCTGTTTGAAATAATGATACATTTCACTGAAAAATTATTGACGATTGAATTGCGCAAGTTGAATCCTTTCATAGGCCACACCGACACAAAACTTCAGTCTCCTTTTCCACTTGACGGGGCGCAGCTGTCATTCAAAATAACACTGAATTAAATTTAATTATGATTTTGGCCAATTCCTGAGAAACTGAAAACACGGTTTGTAAATGTTGGGTTCGATATAAACCCAGATGACATGAAGCAGGTCGAACGAGTTGAAAGACTTCATGCAAGCTATATAGAAATTGGAAAGTTTTGCTAGCGTGAGTTTTGTTTGTGGATTATTAGGACCGGCCCAACGTTTCTCTTTACCCCAGATCTAAACACATAAGACTGAATGGTCACTCGAAGAAGAATGTACAGATTTTGATTATTGTACACGGATGTTTTTCTTTTTTCTTGGGACATGAAACGCGTGACCACGACCTGCTGCTCGAAAAAGTCTTCTTACTCAGCCGTACATCATCATCAATCCTTTATGTCTGAAGACAAGTATCTCCAAACTTGGTTTTAGAAATTAATCCGTGATGAAAAAGTGTACCTCCTCGCGCCAGGCAGGGGGATTACTCCTGCTAGCGTCGAATTCATTACATAATTAGACTGGTTGCCTGAGAGCTTGAACGTGAAGATGTTCGGATGAAGAATTGAAAACTACTGTTGTAGTTTTCTTTGTCATCTCTCTACGCGGATTGTCTGCAATATGACCATAGATGAGGTACCGCTGTTCCATAGGTTAAATCAGGTTCCGTATTTTAAGTGTTTCGACGTTACCCCGTGTCATGTTGTTAGCGTTATGATGAGTGTTAGGAAAACGTCTGTGTGCGACAAAAGATAGATTAGCAAATAAGAATAGATAAGCAAGATTCGTGTGCATGATAGTGAAACGTTTCTAGTGAATGGCGGCAGTCAGTTGTAGACACTTCGATGGGAATAGAGTAGGGATATAAGTACTTCCGCCAATTATTTAATAAATAAAGTGGAGTATCGCAACACCCACTTTAACCACATCTACACAGAACTGAAAGAGTGGTGTATTCATATCAGTTTATTGATACGGATTGAAAGACACCATGTAACATAATTACTGTAATACTTCAGGTTTCAACCGCACATGAAAGCAACGTTTGGATGTACCATGGACAAATCCAATTATTGTCAAAAGGGAAGATATACATGTATTGCCAAACTTCACTGGTTTTCCTTTCCACTCGAATTCCCTGGAATGGTATGCAAAGTGGCGTTTTTCTAGATCTTATATTAACCCCGTAAAACAGTTGGTATTTCCCAGTCACGTTCAATGGCATCATTCGGAATAGTCCGTTCTTATTGATTTAGGGCTGACTGTTATTGAATACACAATTCGTCGTGCGAGAACCATAAGGTTCTATCTTCCACTGGAAGATAGAACCTTATAGTTCTCACACGACGAATTGCACAGCGGGGTTCGAACGCATGGCGAGATAGTTTCCTTCAGCACCAACCGTCTGGCGAAACTATACTAAACCACGCACACCACTCGGCCACCGACAGACCCTGATGCATTTAATTGATGTATTATTGAATAGGTTACTAATCACTGAAAGTAGTATGTCCGTATGTTTCGTCCCTATTCTTGTGGACCTCGGTGGTGAACCTCGGAACTGACGTCATGACACGTAGCCCAGTGCCGCCAAGTTTGGTCATCCTGGTAGCCCGCGTAAACAGCCATCTTGTGACGTCATTACTATAGTGATACCTGGTGCAAGTTCGCGTGCACAGGGCGCGTTTTTAGGGTAATACGTGTTTCCGTCGTCCATTTTGTATATTGGAGACTGCCATCTTAGTTTCTATGGTGGTACGTGATTTCTTTGTAACTTCAAGCCATACAAGGGTATAATCGAAGGGTGTGCTCGATTGAATAGGAGTAAATCTAATTACCACAAACCATCCAACAGTCCTTCCAAATCGATCAAGGACAACCCGCTAAAATCACTTTATTTGGTAAGAATTCCCCCAGAATCCTTCTGTTTCCCGATAATAGGTGTGTTCCTTTGTATAAAGGTCAATCTACTTACTCAAATAGACCAGACGTTTACGACAAATCAAAAATTGTTTCAAATCACAGAAACGGACTTGCCGAAGCCCTACATTGGACTTATAAGAGTTGCACATAGTGTAGGTATTACTCGAAAGATTCGAATCTTATCCATCAAATAAGCGATCGAGCAATTGCTCCATGAGTAAATGCTCGAACGACTCGAATCCCCTCGAGCAAATGAGCTATCGAGCAATTGCTCGAACGAGTGACTCCACATACTGCTCTACGACTCATCTCGATATTTGAGGTTACCTATGACATTGCGATGTTGTACTGGAGGATACCTTTTGATGATAGATTTTGAGGATATATTTGATTAGGATGCCTTTTTGGGGAATACCTTTTGCAGGATATTTATCTGAAGATAGTTATGGCTCTCAACCCTATTCAGCACCTGGCTTCTAGACCATACACCACCTTTATCGCTTCAAGACAACTACTTGTCCACAGTCACGACCATCTGTCTTTTGATTAGCGTTATCGTATTTACCTTTAGTATGGTGTTCGACCAACATTGCAATTCTGTACCATTACTTCAATATACCATTACTATTGACTACCACTATTCTATCCTGCGTCTCAACCATTAGTAACTTGTGGCGCTATTATGGCTCTTAGTAAATTAATGCCGCTACGGGTCCCAGTTCACATCACTATCATTCCACTACTGCTTGCTCAAACAACTTGTTCATACCTATTCCAAGTTCTCCTGATAAGCTATCGAACAGTTACACAAAAGTCATTGTTCGAACTAATCGAATCCCATCGAGCAAATGAGCTTTTGAGCATTTGTTCGATCGAGCGACACCAAATACTGCTTTACGACTCATCGGTGCATTTGAGGATACTTACGACATGGCAATGTATCGTTTGAGGATACCGTTTGGAGATATTTATCTGATGATGTAGTTGGAATATTTTTTTAGTCGGAACATCCATCATGACAATCGGGACAAATTAGTTTTACACCCCCCCCCCCCCCCCTCAATCGGTCATTTTTGCAACGTCTCCACGCCCTATCTGATCCAGCTTGAATACTATAAAACTTTTACAATCTTATTTTCTAGAATTGCATTTTCTACCTGTGAATATTACTTACTAAAATGAAGCATTAGCATTTTCAAAGATACGGCAATTTGCCAACTGGTATTTGGCCCTTGTTGTATCAGTGAAGTAGCACTTGCTTTCTCTGTTGAAATTCCCAGTGTATCCACAGGGAGAGGTTCAAATTATAACGAGGGAATAACGTATACAGACTTGCTTGATAACGCGTACAACGAAATACCAACATTCATCCTAACAAACTTCGAATTAAAATACAATGGACTTCGCTTGATGATTCGTTGGTCCCGTCTTTACTCAGAAAAAGTATATTGTTGTTATTTGGAAAATCCCAGCCACTGTTTTTTAGTATTTCCACATCTCACCTCTACTCTAACGATTTAGTGATTTAACCCTCTAATCAACGCACGGGATATCAAAAAATATTATTTTAATTATTGTGTTTTTTTTTTAAAAATGTTCAGAAAATATCAACAAAACCAAATCATGAGACCCCTCATTGGCTCGTAGAGCTCGTTCCAATGAGTGGTTACATGATATGGTTTTGCTAAATTTTTTGGACTTTTTTTCAACTGATTAATTTGTACGTTACGCTGGCGGATAAGGCCAATTCGTTAGGCAAGGCTAAAGGAAATTAATCTTTTGATTCTCAGGCAGCGGCGCATTCGTTTTTTTTTTTTTGGGGGGGGGGGGGGTTGGCCCGAATTCGTCATATTTATTTCGGAGGCAAAATTCAATATGTATAAAACTATCATAGTTTGTGATTTGTAATATGTCGCATACATTGATACAGTATTGTTATTCTCTTCGCCAAATGCGACGCGATCCTTGTATGTATGTAGAAAATAAATATTTATTCAACTGGTTGAGCGCTAGATTAGTTTTGGTGGTCTGAATTTGTTTATCAAAGATTGTTTTATTACAAATTATTGGAGAGTGCCAACAGGCACTCTCCAATAATTTGTAATAGAACAAATTTGTATATACAAACCTTTATTTACGTTTAAATGAATACGAAACATGGGTAAGGAAAATGTTACTTGTGTACTGGTACCCTCATTTTTTTTTTTGGAAAGGTCTGATTGTGGCTTCTAGCACTCAACCAGTTAAAAAACTCCCTATTATTTTTAATCTCCATTTTAGTTGTTCTGTATTGATTTTGTGTTGAATGACCACTGTTATAGTGAAAACTATCAGTGAAATCAACATGGAAGCTCTAGTATTTATTTTTAGTCTATCACAATTGGATTTTAGGCATCTGCGACCAATCTATCAGGAATAAAATATAAAAATAAAAACCGCCCTCCCTCATTCTTTCTAAAAAAGAATGCCTGAGAATCAATTATTTAATTTTGTTTGGCCTAAATAGTTAAACAGGAATAATGCTGCCGCTGTAATTTTAGGCTCTCACAATTGGACTTTAGGCATCTGCGACCAATCTATCAGAAATAAAATATAAAAATAAAAAACGTCCTCCCTCATTCATTTTAAAAAAGAATGCCTGAGAATCAATTATTTAATTTTGTTTGGTCTAAATGGTTAAACAGGAATAATGCTGCCGCTGTAATTAAAAAAAAACAAATAAAAGCCCTAAAATATTCAGAGAACCAATTAGCGACATAAAAATCAATCATGTTATACTTAAAAAAAAAACAATTACGTTTGTGTATAATTGATAATTGTGGCATATACAAACAGTTTCCCGTATTTAAAGTTGTTGAGATAATTCGTTTTAATAAAGACTGGGGCAAACCGTTTAAAATGGATCTACATAGTTTAATGTTAGAAAAAATCTCATCTTTCTATAATTCGGATTCAAGCTTGATCAGTCTCGACGAACTTTGCATTTGGTGAGTTTTTGTGTATTTAGCATAGTATGGATGAATTTATTTATGGGGTTTAACGACACTTTCGACAGCCATGGTCACCTAGTCTTTGACAGTTTTACGCCTGGAGAAAGTCGCAGTACCCGGAAAGAACCACCGAGCTGCGACGAGCAATTGTCAGATTCCCCAACGTAGTAACTCCTCGCCAGCGGGTTAGCATTGTTGAAGAAAATTGCAACATCGACGTTGCAGTACGCCTTAAGACACAGCGTCACCGTGCCCCCACATGGGCAATCGGGATGAAATGCCTTACACGTGGACACAACGCAATTTCCCCTGGCGGTGATCGAATCGTGGATCTTTCGGTTTGAAGTTGAATGCCGAAACCACTGAGCTCCCTGAAAGGGTTGCATAATATAGCGCTACGATAATCTCTCCTCCAGTCGCATATAACGAGTACAAACCGGATTTACCCCTTTCATTGCCACGCCCACTTTAGCCATATATGGATGACCTCTGTCTACGCCTGTATGCAAGTAAGTTTAATAAAAATGATGACATACTCGAAACTCTATTATCTGATTAATTGTTGGAAAGGGCTCTCTGAGCCCTTTCCAACAATTAAACAGATGGTAGGTTTGATTTGTGCAAAACAGAACGTACAGATAACCATCATAAAATAGATGACAAGAGTCGATTTCGGCAGCGAAAGTGTTAACAAGTGATTTCGAAATTAATCGTTTACCAATCTCGAATAGTAAACGAAACTTTCTTTCAATTTCTTGAATAACTAAAAGTGTTCTGTTTTTGCACAAAACATAGCTTATGATGCCTCATTGGAACGTTTTCGCCGCGCCCGTTCCTACGATGGGTCATATGCTATGTTTCTGTGGCAAAATAGAAAAAAAGTAATAAAATTTGAAGGACAATTTTTATGAAAAGCGATGGTCGGTGTTTTCCGTTACTTTAGGTAAAGGCTTAATTTGTCGTGCATCGAAAGAGCAAAATGTTCAAATTTTATTATTTTTTTTGTTTTGCGCTTTTCAAACTAATGCCAAAAAAGAGTAGAAATTAAACGAATAATTTCCCTTCCTTCCAAACCTTCATTTCCCATAACAAGGAGAGGTTCTATTAAGTCCCGATGACCCCGGACATCAGAGTTCCTCGAGATGCCAGGAAATGTTCTGTTGTTTGCTACATAAATATAATGCAGGAGAGAGAGAGAGAGAGAGAGAGAGAGAGAGAGAGAGAGAGAGAGAGAGACAGACAGACAGACAGACAGACAGACAGACAGACAGACAGACAGACAGACAGACAGACAGACAGGCAGACAGAGAGAGACAGAGAGACAGAGAGAGGGAGACAGAGAGAGAGACAGAGACAGACAGAGAGACAGAGGGGGAGAGAGTGAGAGAGAGAGAGAGAGAGAGAGAGAGAGAGAGAGAGAATGTACTGACTCAAATAAATGCATACACAACTATCGGGTACACCTAGAATTTTCACTCACCACGACAGTTTCTCATGTTTCATAGTAAACTCGTACACACTTCGGTAGCCGCGGGGGCCACCGCACACAGGTTTTCAAGTTATTGCACGGACAAGTTGAAATCACAAACAACAAAAATAACTGTCATGACGGCCATGTTGAATATTCCATATCCCTTCTGATTAACAAAGGGAATGTTCGCATAGTCAACAAGGTGTCCTCCCATAATGCAGACCTCCCAAAATGTAGACTCCCATAACGAAGACCAAATAGCTTAATTGGTTATATAACACAGGCTACTCAACCCTATTTTTGAAATTGGAGACTAACTGGAAGTTGATTAAGGATTCAAAAATGGGTGACTAATTGAGGATTGTTTTGCTCTGCAAACTTGTTGAATAATTTCCAACTAGAATCATGTTAATCACTGTTAACCCTTTACCCAACGCAGACAATTTCAAAATTTATTATTTTAAATACCATTTTTTCAAAACATTTCAACAAAACCATATGTTGTGAACCCTCGTGGGAACGAGCTCGATGAGCTCGTTCCAACGAGGGGTCACATGATATGGTTTTGTTGAAATTTTTTGAAAGATAATATTTTTTCAACTACTGAATTTGCATATTACGCGGGCGGATGCGGCCGAATCGTTGGGTAAAGTGTGTTGTATTACGTTTGTATGTGAATATGTATATATAATAAATAGTAGCTATAAATTTGTTCCCTTTCTCTTGATTTAATTTAACTGTCCCACCTACTTGTGAAATAGGGATGAGTAGCATGTGTTATTTGACCAATTAAGCTGGTTGGTCTACGGTATGGGAGTCTGCATTTTGGGAGGTCTGCATTATGGGAGTGAACCGTCAACAATAATGAGCGAGAAAAAATCATCAATCATCGATCACAAAAGTTTTGGCCCGGACAAGCAGAAATTACAAAAATATCCAAATGGCTGTATGTAATTAAAACACTGGCTGAAAATTAGATCCACTGATCAATCTTATGTTATTGCTTGAATCAGCAAAAATCATAAATAATCCAAGATGGCTGTCGTTGTGGCTGTGTTGGCTATGCAAGACCGCTGATTATCAAAAGGAACATCCCCTAGTCATACCCAAATCAACCATAAAATTTGATTCAATTGGACATAGAGTTTTGAAGTTATTGCGCAAACAAGCCAAATCACAACAAATCCAAGATGGCTGCCACGGCGGCCATGTTGGATACGTCAGAATGTTGATCATCGAAAGGAACATTCCACTGGCCAAGCCTAATCCACGGGAAAAATGGGACCAGCTGGACAAAGCGGTCTCAAGTCATTGCTCGGAGAAGCGCAAGTTAAAATACGGAGAGACGGATGGACGGCCCGTCGGGCCTATGGACGGATGGGTGTGCGGACATAATCATAGAAAAATACGGCCTGTTCATGTGAGTGGTGTTAGAAGAAGTGAGGGATTTCACTCGATTGTAACTCCCAAGGACCCTCAAGACGCATTAGTCGCCATAACTCAACACGTGTTAAAATATGACATTGCAGTATGCTGGGAGTGTGACGACTCAACGAATAACGCATTGGGCTTCAGAGCGATAGGTCGGAGTTAACCCTTTGAACCCTAGGGGTATCTTCCATGCCAGTTAAATGACAGAAATTGGAAGAGTCCACACCCATTATTTGGGGTAGAGCAACTAATGTAACTAATAAGCCTTCAGGCTGCACATTAAAAATATTAATTGTTCAACAACACACGTTCACTTTGTAGCCATCCCACTTAATGAAATCATGACGTATCGTGTTGCTGGATTGGAAAGGCGGTCTCGCGTGTTGAAAGAGTTAACCCTTTACCTAACGTAACTGCCAAAACCGGCCAGCGCTATTCTCAAACATCGCCAAATAATTTTCATTATTGTTTTTATTTTTTTGTCTCAAAAACATAGGTTATGACCCCTCGTTGGAACGAACTCGTCGAGCTCGTTCCAACGAGGGGTCATAAACTATGTTTTTGAGACAAAAAATGAAAAACATAGTTATTCAAGAATTATTTTTGCAAGTGTCGTCTGCTTTTCAGGTTAGGTAAAGCGTTAAAGCAGTGAGGTTTTGATTTCTCAGATTCGGTTTTAGGAAAAAAAATCCTCTAAGAAAGGCAACTACTTGTACGTACTGAAAGATGCAGCTATTTCAAGATACACTTGGGGACTATTTCGAATACCTGTGTCCCACCCACCGCTCGCGTGCCAAAAAAAACCCTTCAAAGCAAATATTACAAAACTATTGGTATTATTTATATATGCTGAACCATCTCAAAACTAGCGCTTTCAAACACATTAAAACAAGTTTGCTTCTCTGCAAACGTGTTTTTTCTCTTACCAAACTCAGTTAATTTATTGAATAAAATTTGTTCTTATAACACACTTGTACGGCGCATATATGTAGGTTATTACCACCATATGGGTTTCTGAAAGGGTGGATGGACGTCGAGACCTAGTTTCTAGGCCTAAATCGGCCGTTAGGACGAGTCTGTATATGACCCAGATGCGAGGTTTCGAATTCAATACACCATTTCGGAAACTTGCATGGTCGTAAAAACTAATTTATTTTACAATATTCCCCCTTTCTTGACATGTTCGCATAATGAAGGAAATAGGTTCAATTTTTAACGCCGTTTGTTTTGACAATGCTCCAGCGTCTTTGAATTTTCTTTTTATGAATAAAGATCGTGACGTCATTCATATTGTGTTCTTTCGCTGTCCATGTCGTAGTTCCCATTCGTTGTTCTACTTGTACAAAAACCGCGGAAGCTTACAGTAGTGTTTCAGTTGCATGTTTCCATTCGTTTTATTGTTCATGTTTAACGTATGAAAGGCCTTTATAAAAAATACTATCGTGGCAATAAATAATTTTGTCTAATTTATTTCGTTGAGCTGCCGATTTATTTATCATTTAATGATCGTTATCAAAAAAAACGGTGGCCTCGACATGTGTAATAACTCAATGCTAATTTAGCGCAGGTAGAAACGTTCTCTTTCTCAATCGAGTGATCGCACGTGTAGTTGCTGTGTTACCCTCAACACATATTTGCATTTTGTCTCGACGTTTTCACTTGTATTGATGGAAATACGTAATTGTTGTAAGAAAAAACACAGTATTATACTGGAAAACAAACTCTTTCTCGACCAGATCGTAATCTTGTCAAGCTTCACTTAACCCTTTACCTAACATGAAAAGCAGACGACACTTGGAAACAAAATTCTTGAATAACTATTTTTTTTCTCAATTTTTGTCTCAAAAACATAGGTTATGACCCCTTATTGGAACGAGCGCGCCGCGCCAAAGAGAGGTCATAACCTATGTTTTTGAGACAAAAAATAATGAAAATTAATTGGCGTTTTTTTGTGTATAGCGCTGGTCGGTTTTGGCCATTACGTTGGGTAACGGGTTACACTAGTTAACCAAGACTTCTCTAAATGAAATATTATCAACGCACGACTTAACCGAGAGAGAGAGAATCGAACACAGCTTCAATGTTTACCAATGACAATCTCGATTGAAGAAATTTTACGGTACAATCGCCGTGGCCTGGTCGTATTCCGCGTGTGGGCAGTGATGTCCACGCATGCGCTTACCAGGTTTAAAAATAAAAATCATCATCAGCAAACTTTAATTAATGAAGCACCGGGTTGTACCCTATTACCATGTTACCGTCAATTCATTATATGTTCAAACAAGACCATATACCTGCAGCCCATATTCCACGTCGTGAAATGAACACGACAACTTTTAACACAAACAAGTTTAGTAAAAAAAAAAACTCTCATGGACCACAAAACGTCACTGGACAAATTACCAATAAATCAGACAAAGGTCGAGGTCACCACGTCTCAGTTCAAATCTTAAACTGATTTGTAATTTAAACAACACTTCATTCGGACATCGTGTACTGCACGTGTGAAGAATCTAGAACAATGAAGTGGTTTCCAAGTCACACCATTGTCGAAATAATTGCAAAAGTGGCGACGTCACTGCCCGAAATATTTGAAATGAGATTTTTTGTCTCAAAAACATAGGTTATGACCCCTCGTTGGAACGAGCTCGTCGAGCTCGTTCCAACGAGGGGTCATAACCTATGTTTTTGAGACAAAAAATCTCATTTCAAATATTTCGGGCAGTGACGTCGCCACAATTGCAATCGTTCCAACGAGGGGTCATAACCTATGTTTTTGAGACAAAAAATCTCATTTCAAATATTTCGGGCAGTGACGTCGAACTGTTACATTCGCAACTTAAGCCGTGAACGCAGAAAAAAAAAACTTGGCGAATGTCGTGCAATCAGTAGGTGAAGAGATTAGTCTTATTGGAGCATACGAAATTATTCACTCCACTTCCCGTTATAAGAACTTGAAAGGAGAGAAGAGAATAAAGATCCCCCCACCCCCACCCCCACCCCCACCCCCTCCGCGCCAGAATGCAGAATCGTTGATAAGAATCGATCTTCCAGCTTTTACGAGGACTGCAGATGGAATATTAATGCTGTGTGGACGGAGTTGGACGACTCGTAAGGTAAATGGTTTAGCAAGCCCATTAGCTAAAGCGGTTTACCTGACGAATCAGATGTTTCCACCTTCGTAAAACACAAGTTGGGCATATGAAAAACAAAAACTATTTTTTTCGAAAATGTCAACAAATCCATATCATGTTACACCTCACTGGTGCGATATCTTTTGATATATCTTGATATCAGAGAAGTGGGAGGAGGAGGTAACAACCGGATGATGATCCTAGTTAGGACTAGCCCCCCCCCCCCCCCCGCCCCCACCCGAATCACAACTACTGCCTTCCAAGTATCATGTTTGCCCTCACCTCCACAAACAGCGACTAAGTCACCCTTTGTTATAATGCGCCTGATTTAATTTGAACTTATCGGGTGGGGAAGTTTGCCCATTTTTAAACCGTGGATATTTTTTGTTCAGGGCGGGCTTTTTTCTTAGAGTACCATTTGTATGGTTTATATCTACAGTTTCTTTTCTCCCCTCCCTAACCTCCCGAAGCAGTAAAGGCATCCGGGCATGGATGTATGGATATTAATACGGACTTGAATCATCGTTAAAAGTAAAAAAACTTGTAAGTTATGAACGAAATCATCACAAAGTGTAAAAAATAGTATCAAATTCAATCCTTACCCGGGCTGAGTCAGCGGCCTAACCCTGCATTCATAGTTTTGGGATGGCTGCCAAGTGGGA
Source organism: Pictodentalium vernedei (assembly GCA_031216915.1). Classification (NCBI taxonomy): domain Eukaryota; kingdom Metazoa; phylum Mollusca; class Scaphopoda; order Dentaliida; family Dentaliidae; genus Pictodentalium; species Pictodentalium vernedei. The sequence goes on along the minus strand of CM062294.1, from coordinate 455,354,390 downwards.
TGAGAGATAGTGTTGTAGGAAGACAGCAAAAGACATAGTCACGATTCTATTTAAGAAGAGCAAATCTATACAAGTCGTTGTGGGCGTCTTCAAGTCCTTAAGCAAAGAGAAACGGCCAATCCACTCGTCCGAATGTATGTCAACATAAACCTCTTTATTCTCACGATAAGTGCACATTTCTTATTGTTTCATGCAAATGATGACGCATGTACACATTTATTCTGTGTCATACAGTGCATGAGGCTACTAAATAAATACTTTAGGATTGAAAATATTTGTAACATTCCATGTTTTTCATAAATCAAGTGGCCCCTCAAATGGTGCCCTTGGGCTGTACAAATTGCAAAATGCCTTATGGGAAACGTACGTTTTAATACCCGAACTGAATATTTCTGGACAATGCATTTCTGTTGCAGTGTGTAGAGGTGGATTATGTGTTGATTACAGAGTTTGCTGGATGTGGGTTTAATTCTATTGTTGTGAGTCGATGGGGGAAATGAAGCCACGAGGAGTACTGTACTCAATAGCCATGCTGGCATCTATTCTGGTGTGTGTGGGGGAGGGGGTTAGCAGAGTATATTATCTTCACTTAACAGGGCAGGGCTCGATTTAACTGGATTAGCATAGCACTTTGCTCTCCAATTTCTGAATTTTGCTATTCAAGATTTATTAGTTTCAAGTGCTTTTGGATCAACTGCTAATCAATTTTCCAGGGTGAATAGTAAATTGCTATTCAAAATTTTCAGATTAAATCAAGCCCTGCAGGGCGTTCTATAGTATATGCACATTAAATTCAGAGCCACGGTAAAACCACGTAACGCCCAACACGCCAGTTTTTGAGTTTTCCATTAACGCCCTCGTCAGCCACTCGAAGGACCATGCGACACAACAGACTCATATTATCAATTGCCATTCTCTTCGGCTGCAACAGCAAGTTTTAATCTATGTTAGACTCCACATCACCTCAGATCTACCTGGGCTTGTATCGAACCCAGGCAGGTCTGGGGTAGTGAAGAATCTTCCAAAGATTACGGTTCTCGTAAATCTGAATCTTTGGAAATGTTGTTTGGGAACTTAAGAATTTATTAATCCTCTCAATGCAATTGTCAATTCAACAAACTCATCAAGAACAACAGAGCAACTCCTCATTTCAGTCATTCTATATTTGAGCGGCAACAGATCAGAAAATAACATGACTCTATCCGGCGTAAGGGTCCCATTAGCGCTCCCCAGAAATGATTAATCGTCCCCTGAGTTCCAATGTGTTCTACAGTACGTGGAGAGTGGATTTTGACAAAATCACCCGCGGAGTGGAATTGTCTCCAAAAGTATCACTTTCAAATTGTGTACATATGGACCAAAAACAGAAGCAATGTTTCAGCCACTGGACCTCCGGGTTTAACCCGGAGGTCCACAGGCTGGAACTTTGCTTGTGCTTGTTATGCTTTGCAACAAATTTGCAATTATTGCTTGGGTGGGATCTCCACTCCGCGGGTGATTTAGTGATAATACACCCGAAACGTACTGTATGTGCCAGTAGGCACATAGAACACATTGGAACTCAGGTGACGTAATATCCCGCTATCTTATTAGCAGCCCACAACTCCATTTCAGACCGCTCATAAGACTTCGGGTTGTTAATCATTTCTATTGGGTCGCTAATGAACCGTAACACCCTTGCAAATATGTCATTGTTGTATTGATAAGTGTTGGAACCATCAATGGAGGAAGGCATATCTCAAACACTCGAATAAATATCACCAAATTTGTATTTTGCTACATTCTTGGATGAGAACCTGCAGGCACTACACAATAAGTTGTAATAAAGCTAAAACCATAAAGTTGGCAAATAAAATTCAAACAATACGAACACCCTTTTCAAGTCACTCACATTTAGTTATAATGCTCAAGAATTGGTATCTAACACTGAGACAGTGTTTATACCACAACTGCTGGAAAGTTATGTAATGAGAGGGTGCGCTTGCTCTGGCAAGGTAGCCATTACTGACAAATCATCTGTCGAAAATAACATTGCACCATACAACCAATACCCATATCGACAACGCCTGAACTCAGCCATAGATCAGAATAACATCCCCTACTCGAAATATCAGAAGTTAAAATAGCAAATGTTTCCCATAATGCAACTCGGAATTTAGCCAATTCTATATTGTTTGAAAGACCTCAAAGAGCTATGTCAAACAAACTCTTATCGGTTATATTTTTAGTTACGTTGTAGAAAAATAATTTCACCTTGATATTTCAGTATTCTGACATCACTGTACAGAGAGTTACAGGCGTGTAATCACAGAAACTACGACGGATGCGAACTCACCTCTCCACAGAATTGGAGTTCAAATTGAGGAACTATCTCCCATTTGTGATTAGAAAATTTTGATATAACATATGGTGACCTTTCTTACACCGACACAGCATCCTCTCTGTGGCCTAGCTACAGAGAGGACGATGTATCGGGGTAAGTTGTTCTGAAACATAAATGTTCTCGCTTGCGTGAGGTTTCTGTGAAACGCCAAAGAACAACTTTGATACTTTCTTTTATCATATGACTCGTCCGCTTTGTTCACATTAAAACATTTGATATTTTGTTTTAATATTAACCAGTGATAAATAAAGCCTTCCGACAATTTTATTGGTCAATTTCAAAACTAGACAATTTGATTGGCTGAACAAAATAAAAACCGGGCCACATTTCATAATTTGCATAATTAGAGTTGGGAGCTTTCATTGGTCAATTTCAAACTGGACAATTTGATTGGCTAAACAAAATACAACTGGGTGACATTTGCATAATTTCCGTAGGGAGAATTTACGTTATCTGTCCTATTTAGGGTGGATTATATTGTATTAATCTTTTACCTTCAAGAAAAACGCCATTCATTTTTTTAATATTTTCACTTTTTGCTTCCAAAACATAGGTTATGACCCCTTATTGGAACGAGCTCGACGAGCTCGTTCCAATGAGGGGTCAAAACCTATGTTTTGGAAGCAAAAAATGAAAATTTTTAGTTACACGAGGATGTTTTTTTCCAAATGCCGTCTGCAACTCAAGTTAGGTGATGGGTTAAAAAGTCATACTAATTTGTTCGTGTTTGTGTCATATGATAAACAGAATATGAAATTAGTGTTTTTCTCATATAATATTTATGAAACTCGTCCGAATTTTCCGTTTGGGCTCGCCAGAGACTCGCCAAAACGGAAAATTCTTAGACTCGTTTCATAAATATTATATGACAAAAACAGTCATTCCATATCCTCTGTTTATAGCCTCTGCTATAAAAAGTATCAAAGTGCCAAGCCTTTCATAGAAACTAATTGCATGACCCCGGTGTTACAAACCCTATATGTTATTCCAAGCGTAATTATTTATTGGGATTTAATGACACATTCAACAGCCAGGGTCACCTCGTGTCAGACAGTTTTACGGGTGGAGGAAGCCGGAGTACCCGGAGAGAGCCACCAAGCAACTGCAAGACTCCACAACGTACTAACTCCACACAAGCAGGGTTAGCATTGGTTGAAGACAAGTGCACCATCGACGTGGAGTATGCCATAGAATACAGCGTAACCATCCCCCACTTGGGCAGTCGGGATTAAGTGCCTTACCCAAGGACAAAACGCAGTCTCCCCTTGCGGGGATCGAACCATTTACCTTTCCGTTGGAGTACATTGACGTAACTGCTGAGCCACCGCGCTCCCTAAACCGAGCTTATCGGTGTTTAATTTCTGCCAGAATCATATATTAATATTACGTACGGATATTGCTGTGCTTTGCGAATACGGTACGTAATATTACATACTCCGACTTTGAATCCAAGTGGCCGCTTTTTCGTCCAGGAACATGATACTTCATAATTTCATTAAATAGGATGGGTGTTAAGTGCATGTGTGCGGTAGACCAATCAACATTTCAACGTGCAGCCACAAGGCTGCACGTTGCAATCCATTGGTCTACCCCCTCCCCCTCCCCAATAATGAATATTATTAGTTACCCCGTGTCTGATCACGTGGTACGGGTTTTTACCTACCCGAAGCCAGCCGTATCCCATGAGGCCGAAGGCCGAATGGGATACGGCTGGCTTCGGGTAGGTAAAAACCCGTACCACGTGATCAGACACGGGGTAACGAATTTATCTATTGACTTTCCGTTTTAGAAGTACAATCTATTTCATGTGCGAACACACACAGCATGAGATCTTTTATCTTCCATTGTTGAGCCATACAGGTTTCTGTGGAATTTTTGTGCAAAAGAGTTTTTGTGAAAATATGCCGATATGACTAGTATAAAAAAAATTATTGAATTTCCTTTTTTCTTTTTTGTCTCAAAAACATAGCTTAAGAACCCCACATTGGAGGGTACTCGGCAAGCTCATTCCAATAAGGGGTCATGAGCTATATTTTGGAGATAAAAAAATAAAATATAATACATGTACACTGTAAAACTGGAATGACGCGTCTTCCACAGGGTATGGAGAATTTGTAGATTTCGGAACGAGGCTTCCACTGGGTACGGGAAATTTGTCAGTGGCTGGGAGGACGTATCGTGGGTTTCAATGAATATGGTCTCATACCACGTATCTATCAACCAATCAAATCAACAAATTCACATTAGTCAATAGATAAAGACTCTTCCTGTTGCTGTCATTGGACTGATATGGAAGATACCAATAGAGTTCAAAGGGCTAGCGATTGCGTTTGACGTCGCCAAAACCTGATTCTTCGTGACGTTAAAGCGTCACGATAACCGTAGTCCGAAAGAGTTCACATAATTATATATATGTATATTATCATGACCATGTGCATGTCCTGTAATTTGTATCAGATTCGAGGTCGTGTTTACAATCAGATCGCAACGAGCCCGTCAGGGCGAGTTGTGATCCGATTGTAAACACGACTGAGAATAATTTCAGGACATGCATTTGGTCATGCTAATACATTTATCTAACAATCCCGTTACGTAAAGCCTGTTTTTTCCGTTTTTCAGTTTAAATTGGGTTGGAATTGGTCAAAATTTTGAATTTCATATTTTAATGCATAATAACAATGCATATAGTGTTATTATTTGTCAAAGCGCGGTGTTTACCGGAAGTTGAATCTATGTGACACGGAATCAGAATGATTCGCCTATAGGATACGGAATCGGAACACATTATGTGATACGTACCGTTTCTCTTGGTTTTTAGGCCAAAATCTATATGATTGTTAGATAAAAAGGTAAAACATATATCAGAAAAAAAATAAATATGCATATCAACATTATCAATCTATTTTGTATGCAGTTTTTCACACACAGTTGTGTAGTTGTACTTATATTTTATATCCTATATTTCACATAACATTTTCCCAAATAATACCACATGGCTCCATTTGATACTCATCCTTCAAGCTTTTTTTTCGCCGGGGCGAACAATGGTCGCCACAGCTTCGCCGGTAATAGTCGATTGCTACTTAGCACACCTCACTGTTACGCGCCTGGGATAGACATTACTCTCAGAGGGCGCGCAGCCGCTGGATGCAATTCCGTGAATCCGGAACAGAATGCGCGTATTGAGTGCCAATACATTCCACTCAAAGAGCAAACTTTGGAACGGCGATTTTTGGAGGGTAGCGCATTCAATGTCAGCTCAGTCTTGCGCTCTACCGGGTGCTTAAAGTGCAAGCGGGTCTGCTGTAACGATACTAATAAATAGACGTCAGGTCCCACCTTGAAATTGAAACTTCGTCCCCCGAGTTCCAATGTGTTCTATGTGCCAGTATGCACACAGAATACATTGGAACTCAGGGGACGACTTGATAATATTTGAATGTTAAACATTACAATTACGCGCTGACATTGATTGATAATTAAGTGCTTAAAAATATTATGGGTAATTAATAATTATCACAGTCAGCTTGCTCAAACATGGAGAACCGAGACTACGAGAAACAAACTTTTGGACAACAATGGCCACTAGTACTACCGTTTAATCATGAAACAAAACATCAAAGTGCAAAATCACAGAGCACTCGCACACAGTCCGGCAACATCGACCCCGGAACACCTAGAAATACACCCCTGCGGTCACACACGAGTGGATACGGATGGGCAGTATTGACGAGTAGCACAAACCCTATTCAACCCTCTCTCAGAACCGATGCCAACATAGCCGCAGGGTGGATACTCGTGGCTTGGCAATGCCCCGATCGACCCTCGAGAGATTTATAATCCGCACAGCGTGTTGAGTTTAGGCTATACAGTCATTTTCATTACACACTATATGAACAGTACATTATTACTTTTCCATCCAGGACGATTCATTTGCAACAACAAAAGGGTAAAATCAAAGTCGACCACTTGTTTATATACCGATGCTGTCCGCTTTATATGACCACTACCTCTGGACTTGTGTACTTCTGTAAACAAGCACTGTTCCACTTCTCGGTGTTCTCACGGGGAGAATAATAACAAAGAAAAAGCGTAACTGTGCTAGAATGCCATGTAAGTTGAACCCAGAAGTAGGATTCCGCAGCAAAATTTACGGTTCAGTAAGCCATCACTGGTTTGTTCACACTTAATATGATCTTTAATTTGTATGGCGCAATGTGTTAGTTGTAGTTTCATCCTTGATGGGGGTTTGAAAACCCTAAAGTTAAGCAGGAGAGAAAAGATGAAGTGGAAAGAAAAAAAAACGGGATTCAGAGATAGAAATTGTCCGTGAAAAAATGAAAGTACAAATTTATTGTCTCTCGCGGCGGTCGTGAAATAATGTGGACTGTTCAAACAACGGAAGTGAGTATTCTTGGAAACTAAGCACAAACAGGTCACGAGTTTTGCTAAAGTAAGTCTCACGTTGGACACTCAATGTGAACCATCAGTGGTTTTAGCCTTCTTCGAGTCAACTCACCCAATAGAATTATACTTCTACTAAATCCTGCACTTGAGGATCGACTCGCGGAAGTGCTGTGGCTCAGCCTCGCCGGTACACGAGCCTAACTTCCGTAGCTTTGGGGGACTCAAAAAAAAAGAATCACTTTCAATCAAATATGTGCGCTGTCAGCGGTTTTGTCTAGCCTTATGCGAACATGCCCCATTGTCCCATATTTTAGTTACCGCGTGAGATGATCTCAAACGCATCCCGCCAGAATGGGTGAAATTGAGAAAATATGTTTATAGGGTCTGGGCCCTCCGAAACTTCGAAATTCGATGCAATTCAAAATCGCCCCGATTATTCGATTCGATTCGGTCCCATTGATTCGAAAATTTTCAAATCGCTGAGATGCTCTCAAACTCCTCCCAAGTTTCCTCTTTAACTCTTCTTCTCTCGCCAGGTCTCCTGTACAGGACATCCACCCCACCCTCCAGGCCTCCACCCTCCTGTACAGGATACCTGATAATAGAAGAAGAGTTAAGAGAGGAGCTGCTTCCGAAATCACTTTAATTCCGTTCTGGAATATTCCGCTTTTTTGACTTGCCCAAATAGACGAGTTGCCGCTGTTCTTGAGTGCTGACTGCCAATATGTAAACAAGTATTGCTCCACTTAGGTTCCCACGGAGAAATTCATTATTGGGTTGGTGTCGCATGATTACGGGGTTGAGTGATGGAGGAGAATTTATGTTATCAGTGTTCAGTCGACAGCTAGTGACTGTAGTCTGAACACCAGTTCGAACGTAAACCTTGCCTCCTTATCAATGCCCTATCCGCTTGGGAACCTTAGGATTCCTGAAGATGCCTGTGGCTTACAACGCCAAAGGGTGATCAACGATAATTCACTGAAAAGATTATTTATTTACATGTACGAAGAAATATAATATCAAACGAATTACTCACAAAATTATCCATAAGAATACACTAAATTACGCGGATAAAAGTTTATTCTTTAGGGCCCTCGACGTCTCCCACAGCTAGCTGTTCCGCTGGATCAACCTCACTTCATCTTCATCTTCTCATGTTGTGATAAATGCAAAGTGTCTATTCACTTTTCGTTGCTTCCTCGTCGCAGGGTTAACTTCGCCGTCAGTCGGGCTTAACACATATAATGTTCTGCTTGTGTGACTCTATCAGCGTTTTCACAGTTCAATCACGATTCAATCGGCGTCTCTACAGTTCACTATCCTTTGCGCCTTGCCTGGCTCTCATGGGGTTAAGTTATTCTTCGCCTTCAAATATGTACTTAACAAAGCTTACATAATAATATTATGCAAAGTGTTCTCATCATCACCAATTCTCGCACCGCCTAAAACTATCTTATCTCGCGAGCTACTCCAGCGCTTACTCAAGCTCTTAATACGGTCCCTAGACCTCAACGTTACAGATTTTACTTCTTTGGTTACTATGCCACTACGGTTTGCAACCGTTAACAAACTACAATCGGTTCCTTACAACCCTCACAGGGTTACGACAATACGCGGACTTTCAATCTCGGTGCCTATGCCCCTCGGCGGCCAAGGCTAAATTCTGACCTTCTCTGAGTGCCCTCATGCCAACTGCCTCGCAACGACCCACAGCCTTATACACCTTCCGACTGGAATTGGCTGGAAAGAAAATTTCGAGAAATCCCCCGATTTTTATTTAGATAGCCAGAACATTTATTCTCAGTTTATCGCTTCTCTTGAACTTGGCCGCTTAGATCTATCTTAATTTAATGCTCGCTTTAAAGTTCCTTTGAAAGACTCGCATTTTGGTGTATTTTGACATTTCGGAGACAGGATAGATGCGTAATATGGGTGTGTGTCCAGAACATGTGTGATGCTCTGGTTTCTACCATTAAATATTAACTGACTGTAATTACGTGGCTAATGATTACACATAAGAGAATATTGTCTCTCTTACTATTGACCTGTTACAGATTGCCCATTTAGCCTTCAAGAAGTGTGCCATAATGGACATTTAACTCTCATACTTAATTACTAAAGTTTGAGTTATTGATTGCCTGTTTAGATGACAAATGGTTTTCGGGGTCCGTTATATACCTATATTTACGTTTTACATTATTTAACCCAGGCAGAAATATTATCGAAAATATTTACACTTTTATACAACAAAATCGCAACTTTTAGCTATCACCTTGACTGTTGGTAAGGTTAATGGCGGCAATAGTCACAAATAATGTTGTGAGGACGAATACTTATCAAACTATTCCTGTCACCATTATCTACAACAACGCGTAATCCACGTTCTTATGTACTGGTTTAGGTTGAAGAGAATGACCACAAAAAAACGATCCTGCTTTTCTCTTATAATTTTATCAGCAATGTATTCTGCTTCTTGGAAACGTCTCCGAGACAGCATTCGAAGACGCCATACTTGGAAGGGGTGTTCGATGTGTGAATGAAGCCCGTTAGGAGACAGTATTTGGGGGGGGGGGGGGGGGGAGGGGGCACTACCGCCATGATAGGGAACTCATCTTCCAAGCTGCGTAGAAATAAGTCGTGGAGGGCCGAGATGTGATGTCCTCCTTCTTTGTTGATGGGGTGGATTGATTTGCCCAAATAGACCACAGAAATGAGTCACTTTTGAACAAAATACACTGCAAAAATATAGGTTCTCTTTAGAACCAAAACTGGTTCTAATCTTGTCCCTGAGATGGAACCAGTTCTGTTTAAATAGTATTCATTTCAAATCAAATAAATTTATAAAGATTAACATGAAATATTAACAGAATTAAACATAAATTGAGGGGGTTTCAGCCGTAAGTTTAGAGCTCATACGAGGTTGTCTCAAATCATTATTAAGCAAAGGAGATATGAACAGTTGGCATATCGAACCAGTTTTGGTTCTCTACAGAACCAAAACTGGTTCGATATGCCAACTGTTCATATCTCCTTTGTTTCAAAATGTTTGGCGACTGCGTTGAATAAGCTCCAAGTTTACTGCTGAATCTACTTCAGTTCATGTAATATTCTGTTAATATTGAATGCTAATCTTGGTAAATTTATTTGATTTGCAAAAATACGCGAGGGAAGACTTAATATATACGATTGAAAAAAGTGCAATATATATAAAATGAAAGTGTCAATGACACTGTAGCTCAACTTGTCAAGACAAAGACATGTACATGTATAGTATGTGACACAGCAATGACAAACATCTAGGTAATGACCTGATAACAAAGGTACATATAAAGTATTGTAACGGTCTGTACATAAATACTGACCGTTGCCTGTAACAAATGTATAGGTAAAGTATTGTAAAGGTGGGTGACAGTCAGATGCTGAACTAGAAAAAATCTTTGAGTCCCAGAGTGGGTCTGACTGAACCACAAAATATTTGTTCTCATAGCACAGTGATAACAAAGGCACCCCAAAACACACTCGTTCCTGTCCCAAGGTGAAAACAAAATTACTCAAGAAGTTTTGTGAAGATCAGTTCATAAATACGAGCTGTATAGAACTTGTGACAAAAAACTGATTGGACCTAATTTCGGTACAAAATGGCCACTGGCAGCCATCTTGAATTTTAGACCGTACCCAGAAACACTCATTCTCATCCCAAGGAGATAACAAAGGTACCCAAGAAGTTTTGTGAAGATCGGTTCATAAATACAGCCTCTACCCTGAGGCGTATTGACATGTGTGCTTACATTGTGTAAGTAGCACTGAATAAATCAAAGTTCATCTAATTTGCATAATTTCTGCACGAAAAAAAACCCCTTACAATATGTGATGTATTCCATGTTACTAAACATTCATACAAAAATTTATTAAAATCAGAACTTTCATACAGAAGTTCTATACAAAAGACTGATTGCACTAATTTTGGTACAAAATGGCTGCTGGTGGCCATCTTGAATTTTGGACCACACCCAAAAACACTCGCTCTCATCCCACGGTGATAACAAAGGTACCCAAGAAGTTTCGTAAAGATTGGTTCATAAATATGGCCTCTAGTCTGAGCTGTATAGAAGTTGTGTACAAAAAACTGATTAGACCTAATTTTGGTACAAAATGGCCACTAGCAGCCATCTTGAATTTTAGACCGCACCCAGAAACACTCATTCTCGTCCCAAGGTGATAACAAAGGTACCCAAGACATTTCGTGAAGATCAGTTCATAAATACAGACTCTAGTCTGAGCCGTATTGACATGTGTACTTACTGTGTGTAAGTCGCACTGAAAAAATCAAAGTTCATCTAATTTGCATAATTTCTGCACGAGAAAAAAACCCGTATTATATGTGATGCATCCCATGGTACTAAACATTCACACAAAAAAATTATTCAAATCAGGGCTTTCATATGGAAGTTCTGTGCAAAAATCTGATTGCACCTAATTTTGTACAAAATGGCTGCCATCGGCCATCTTGAATTTCGAACCGGACCCCAAAACACTCGTTCTCGTCCCACGGTGATACCAAAGGTACCCAAGAAGTTTCGTAAAGATCGGTTCATAAATACGACCTCTAGCCCGAGCCGTATTGGCATTTGCACTTACAGTGCTGAAAGTAACCCCCAAAAACATCAAAATTAGTCTAATTTGCACAATTTACGTACGAGAAAAAAACCCGTATTATATGTGATGTATCCCATGGTACTAAACATTCATACAAACAATTATTCAAATCAGAGCTTTCATATGGAAGTTCTGTACAAAAAACAGATTTCTGCATCGTCGGTACAAAATGGCAGCTGACAGCCATCTTGAATTTCGGACCGCACCCAAAAACACTCGTTCTCGTCCCACGGTCATAACAAAGGTACCCAAGAAGTTTCGTAAAGATCGGTTCATAAATACGGCCTCTAGCCCGAGTCATGGCAGCTTGGCACTTACAGCTCTGAAAATAACACTAAATAAATCAAAGTCAGTCTAATTTGCATAATTTATGCACGAGAAAAAAACCCGTATTATATGTGATGTATCCCATGGTACTAAACATTTATACAAAACGTTATTCAAATCAGAACTTTCATACAGAAGTTCTGTACAAAAAACTGATTTTTGCATCATCGGTACAAAATGGCCACTGGCAGCCATCTTGAATTTCGGACCACACCCAAAAACACTCGTTCCCGTCCCAGGGTCATAACAAAGGTACACAAGAAGTTTCGTAAAGATCGGTTCATAAATACGACCTCTAGCCCGAGCCATAGCCAATTGTTGACGTACGGACAGACGGACAGACGGACGACGGACGACGGGCCATGACAATAGCTCAAATTTGACTTCGTCAAAGTTGAGCTAATGAAGAGGACTGAGTTTCGATTCGATTCGAAATTATCTTCCTAGTTCGATCCAGTATTCGTTTCAATCCGTAATTTGAGATTCTCGGCGTCACGATGGTAGTGTTAGGTAACATTTTTCCATTTTATTTATTTAATGGATTCAGTTTTTTAATATGCGATGTGGAATCATTTGTAATAAACTGTGGTGTTTTTCATGTGTTTGGCTCTTTTCAAACACGTTTTTGTATTTAATGTCCGATATGGTAAAATAAATTTACTCAAAACATTGCCTCCCGCTCTGCTATCATATCTTCATAACCCTAATTGCAAGGGGTGATGGTGTCAAAGGCAGATGGAAGTGGATTCCGAAATGAATAGGAAACAGCGCTAAACAATGCTATTTTACCAAATTAGCTAATTACTATGTATATTTTCCCTTGTCGGAGATAGCATGGGCACTCAAGTGCGGATGTCACAACTACAGGGCAATGCCCGTGGACTGGTCGTAATCCACGTGTGGGCAGTGATGTCCTCGCATGCGTTTACCAGGTAATAAAAATCATCAACAAAACTTTAATTAATGAAGCATGGGGTTGTACCCGGTGCTTCATTAATTAAATTTTTCATGATTAATTACATTTTTTATGATTATTCGTATAATTAAGGTTTGGAATCTAATATTCTTGCGCCCGTGGAAATATTGCCCACCCGTGGCAAATGACCAGATCTCGGCACCCGTACTGTAATATTGCTGCAACAGTACTTACAGAGTTGAGCGCGTGATTCCCGCGCTGTACATTGTAAGTAACTTGTAACACAGACAATGGATAGCGGTGGGTCAGTGGATGCAGCAGTGAACTTCAACCCGAAAGGTCCATGGTTTGATCATGAACGGCTATAACTGCGTTGTGTCCTTGGGCAAGGCATTTTAATTCCGATTCGTCCTGAGGAGGCACAGTAGCGCTGTTTACTAAGTAAGGTGCACTGTACGTCGGTGATGCACTTGCCTTCAACCTATATTAACCCTGCTTGTGCAGAGTTAGTATGACGTAGTGTCTGTGAGTTGTTCGATGGTTCCACCTGGGTATTCTCGCTTACCCCACCTGTCTGACACGACTTAATCATTGCTGTGGAGTGTGTCTTTAAACCCCAATAAAAAAAACGAAATAAAGGCAGACAAACCTGTCGAAAAGCCGATTGAACCTACAAAAATGCAACTAGTAACTGTTCTTTCATTTCTGTGGCATGATTCCGTCGAGAGAAAACATCTATTTCCGATCGCCTCTTTGAGAAGAAACACGTTTTACACGATTCGAAAATACAGTACGTGGAGAGTGGATTGTAACTGAATCACCCGCGGAGTGGAGTTATCACCCAAACTATAACTTTCAAATTTTGTACATATCGACTAAAAACACAAGCAATGTTTCAGCCAATGGACCTCCGGGTTAAACCCGGAGGTCCATTGGCTAAAACGTTGCTTGTGCTTGTTATGCTTTGCAACAAATTTTCAATTATTGCTTGGGTGGAATCTCCACTCGGCGGGTGATTTAGTGATAATACAGTCTCCACGTACTGTATACGTATCAGGAAAGCTATTCGATTTCGATCCCGAATCAAGCCATTGATGTCGACATTGAATCGAATTTTCGAAACTTTGCAGAGCAGAACTCAAACGCTAACAGATATTTCGATACCCAATATATTTATTCTATAAACGATATATACTTTCTTTTCCGAAAGGGTTAACACACATCGTGCATGCAATGCAGCTTAACTAATTAGTAATATACGAATATGTTAAGCCCTGCATCCGGTCGCAGAGTAGGATTAACTCGACGCCATTCTAACAGTTGTCGTTATTTGATGTTTTGAGGTCCCCCTTAACCTACTTTCTGGTTTAGAAATTTCGATTTCTTTTGTAAACATGTCGAACGCACTCACGATTATATTGTATTGCGTGGGAGATAAACTTTGAACACCCTTGATAGAAAGATCCGGATGTACAACATTTCTTTGTATTATTTGAAGAATAACTGCATACAATACTGAGGTTGTGTTATTTCAATACAAAGTTATATTAGTAAACAAATAATGCAGACATGTCAACCAATTTTACGAATGTTATGTCGTGTTTTCTCTTCTTGAAGATCATGAAGTGGGAGAAACTGGCTTAAATCCTTTTAAAGGCGGTGTCGCAAATATTTCTTAAGATTAGGTAGGGTTATTTTTCCGTGAGCCGTATATGCAAGCCTTTATCATTATTTCTTCAAACGAATTTAGAAAAAAGGATTGTTTTTATGGAACTAAGCGTAGCCAGGATCTGTATTAGGGGTGCTCAAGGCAGTTTTGTGGGGTGTTAGGGTAGGGGTGGAGGTGGGGGTGAAGATGATATTTGAAAGTCCGTTGTATGACCTTTGGGGGACCTCCGTTAGTCTTAACTAGGACCCTCCGGTCGATGCCCCCCTCCCACTTCCCTCAGTTGAAGTGTGAGGAGGGGTAACGCTCGGAGGGTCGTAGTTACGAGTGATTAACCCCCACATATCTGAGGAAAGTTTGCAAAATTTAGTGCTCTTAGAGCGAATCGGAGACCCCTATATTGAAGAAGATATTGAAGAGAAGTGGGAGGCGGGGACAACAACCGGGAGTCCTAGTTAGGACTACACCCCCCCCCCCCCCTCGAGAAAACTGCGCAAAATTTAGTGCTCTATGATCGAATCTTTGACCTTTGTGACCTGTGTAGCCCTTATATTTTGGAGGCCTTATGTTATGTGAAACTTGCACTGGGCCAATGTTTTAGGGGGCAGCGAAAATTTTAGGGGGACCAAGAAATATCTTTATGTCTATTGTTGGCAAAGCTCAAATCGCTTCTTTCGACATTGCGCCCCACAAAGCTTCAAAATTCAATTCGATTAGGATTCCTCGAATTATTTGATTCGATTCGGATGGAGTCGAGCTGATTCGAAACATTTCAAATCATCGCGATGTTCTCAAAATCCTTCCAAGAATCTCCTCATTTTCAACTCTTCTTCTATCACCAAGTCCCCTGGCCATGGGATCTCAGGATAGAAGAGGACAAGTAAGTTCCGCTTCCGAAACTACTTTTATGCATTGTCCAGGGACGAGGCTAGAGGCTTCCGATTGGGCGGGGTGTTGGGTAGTGAATTTTGAACTCGGAGGCGGGAGTGCGAGAGGGGTTTTCCCCTCCGGGTTCCTGTCCCAGTTGGAAATTCACAACCGAGAAAAATTTAGAAAATGAATCCATGAAAGGGGGTGCGGGCATAAATTTGATTCTAGTAACTGAAATGCCGACACCATTATGATAGAAGTATCAGGTTATTAGGCTTTTCCCTCTGGAAAAGACTATTGTTTTTCTACGGATTATTATTTTTTTTTTTTTTTTTTTTTTTGGGGTTTTTTTTTTTTTTTTTTTTTTTTTTCCACACATTTTGTCCGTACGATTCAGAAGCCATTTTCGAACCGATTTTCACGAAATTTTGCACACGCATAGAGGGGCAAAAAATCTAAAAATGTACCGAAGCGGAATTTTCGATTTAACCCTTATTTCGCCAGAATTGGCAAAAAACTGCCAAAATTGGGGTTTATCGGCACTTTCTCGAAACACGTCTTTAGGATTTTTTTTAAACATCCATCATTACTAGACCTACCTATGACACAACCTTTGATACACACGACATATTTGGCGATGCATATGGTAACCCTCCACAGGCTGCCAAACATCGAAATTTTGATGAAATGGGCCGGTTTCAGACCCCCACAACACCCAAACGATACCCGAGTGGTAAACATAACTTCCTTTATTGGAAGTGGAATTCACCGAGGATCATTTTTGTAAGTAATAAGGGTGTTCAGAAAACCAAGTGTTAACCCGTTTTGGGCTGGTTAAACAGCAATACCCCAAAAAAGCTCAAAACTTCATGTTTTCTGTGGATTTCTCTAAACGAGTCTTGTAGATTTTCAAGAAAAATTGGTCACTCTCAGGTCTTGGTGTGACATTACAAGTTGCATGGATAAAATATTCCGGTCAGCATTAGTTAACCCTCCCCGAGCTGCTAAACGTAAAAATTGTGATAAAATGGGCTGTTTTTAGACACCAACAGCACCCAAACGATATACCACAGAGAAAGGGGCCTTCATTTATCGGACGCAAAATTGATCGGAAAATATTTTTGAAAGTGGTATGGGTATTCAAAATTTGACGTCTTAACCCATTTGGGGCTGGTTAAAGAGAGATACCCATTAAAATCTTAAAATACCCGTTTTCTGTGGATTTCTCTAACAACATCTTGTAGGTTTTCAAGAAAAATCGGCTATTTGCAGGTCTTGGTGTGACATTACAAGTCGCATGGACAAAATATTCCGGTCAGCATTAGTTAACCCTCCCCGGCTGCTGAAGGTCAAAATTGCGATAAAATGGGCTGTTTTTGCACACCAACAGCACCCAAAGGGTACACCACAAAGAAAAGTTCCTTCTTTTATCGCGCGTACAATTTATATGGAAGCATTTTTGTAAGTAGTAAGGGTATTCAAAAGTCGACGTCTTAACCCATTTTGGGCAGGCTAAAGAGAGATATCCCTTGAAAGCTTTAAATTTCCATTTTCTGTGAATTTCCCTAACGGTAACTTGTAGGGTTTCAAGACAAATTGACTATTCGTAGGTGTTTATGTGACATTAACCATCTACAAGCTGCCAAGCATCGTAATGTTGTTAACATGGGACTGTTTTCAGACACGCACAGCACCTAATGTATACATGAGAGATAAACATAATCTCCTTTGTTTGAAGTGGAATTCACAGAGGACCATTTTTGTAAGTAATAAAGGTATTCAAAAAGCCAAGCGTTAACCCCTGTTGGTGAAGTTAACAGGGATACCCATCAAAAGCTTAAAAATCGTTTTCCCTGGATTTCTTTACAAACATTTTGTGGGGTTTTCAAGAGAAAATGGCCGTTGATAGGTCTTGGTGTCATATGACCAGTTGCATGGATCAATTATTCTGGTAGGCATTTGTTAACCCTTCATGGGCTTTTACCGGACGCAAAACTGATAGGGAAACATTGATATTGATATTAACCCATTCTACCATTAATGATGGGTTTTACTTAAACATTTTTTTATCAAAACCAAACCGAATCATTTGAGACTACTATACTCACCTTTCTCATAACATCAATGAAGGAACTTTTGTGAGACAGTTAAAAACAATTCATCAGACACTGTGGGGGTCAAGAAAAATCATGGAATCTAATTGGTGTTTAAGGTTTGTAAGTAGTAAGGGTATTTAAAAGAATGAAACTTAACCCATTTTGAACTGGATAAGGAGAGATGCCCCTTAAACGCTTAAAATTTACATTTTCGTGGATTTCGCTAACTGCTTGTTGGGGATTTTCAAGAACAATTTGACATTGGCAGGTCTTACAAATTGCATAGATAGAATATTCCGCTAGTCGTTTGTTAATCCCTCTACCGGCTGCTAAACGTCAAAATTTTAATAAAATCGGCTGTTTTCGGGCAGCAAAATGGGTATGCAATAGATAAACATGACCTCTTTTATCGGATTTAGAATTCCTGGGGGATAATGTATGATAGTATTAAGGGTATTCAAGGGAGCGCGGTGGCTCAGTGGTAGACTGTTGTACTTCTATGCTAGAGGTCCCGAGTTCGATCCCCGTCCGGGACGACTCACGTTGTGTCCTTGGGCAAGGCACTTTGGTCCGGTTGCCGACATAGGGGCACGATGTCCCCGTGTACTAAGGCATACTGCACGTCGATGGTGCACATGTCTTCAACCTCTGTAACCCTGCCTGAGCGGAGCCTGAACAGAGTGAGAATGTTGAGGAGCTGACAGTTGCTCGTCGATGCTTGGTGGTTCTCTCCGGGTACTCCGGCTTCCTCCACCTCTAAAACTGTCACGGTCACGATTAGCCATTGTGCAGAAGTATGTGACCTTAAACACCAATAAATAAATAAATAAATAAATAAATAAATAAATAAGGGTATTCAAAAACCCAAGCCTTAACCCTGTTTTGTCGGATTAAAGACAGACAGCCCATGCCGTGTACGTTGCCTACATTACTTGTAAAATCGACACCCCCCACTACATCTTCTGCGAGGTGCGGTTTCGGACCCGACCACCTGACGGTTCTGACCACATCAAATAACACACCTTCGTTGTATTCAGCAGCAAGAAATTTCCCCAAGAAGCAAAGACAAAAATACGTCTGCGGAAAATAATGGCAAATATTTTATTTAGCCTGTATTTTGTCCGTATAGAAAATTTCTCACCCACATATACCTAAAAATGATTCAATGATACAATTGGACATATTTCTCTCATAAAACGTGAAAAAAACACTTGATTTATTGCATTTTAGGATTGCGCATGTATATTCTTAGAAGATTCTCTGTCTGTTATTAAACTACGGCGTGTCTTTGATCTCGTTTGGGACGATCAGTGATTAGCACCTTTTCGACAAGAGCCATCGAAATAGAAAATAAAAAAAAATAATCAAATTTCATTAAAATTTTTTACAGAATCGTGTTTTTCAGAAAATGCTTTCGCGATTGCGTGTGTCGTTTTCAAAATTCGGATCAGTAAGCACGAAATTATAAATATGTTGTTGTCAATAACAAAATTGAAAGCATGTCCGTCAAACTTGCATGACGTCAGAACTCGACTCGGGTAAAATACTGCGGTGTGGTGAAAGGACGAGAGTAAGAAACGCTGATATCGCAGTAGGCTTTAAAATGTCCATGGAATGGTCCTAAAATCAAGTTTGTTTTTGCAGCTTTATTGCAAATAAGTTTCCCGTTGTTTCTTGTTGAAATGTTATTTCCATCAAGGCCAAGTACCAGTGGGATAGGACACCTGCCCCATGAACAACTGCCTGCTATTAAAATTAATTAGCGGGGACATCCCCCCCCCCCCCCCCATGCTGTTTATTTTACCTAGAACACCTGCACCCTGCTGTTTTTTTTCCTAGGACACATGCCCCCCCCCCCCCCCCGCCCTACTGTTAGATTAGATTAAACATATTGTATTTGCCATTTGACAATGCAAATCAGGATTGGAGGACAAGTGCTTACCACTTAGAAGCCCGTCCGTTCCTGTACGGTGACTAATAATTTACAATATGGCAGAACGTATTCCATAAATAACAGAATCTAGCAAAATCAAAATTTTATAAACATTATAGACAAACACAAATTAAACTGAGAGAGAGAGAGGAGAGAGAGAGAGAGAGAGAGAGAGAGAGATCAAAAAAATAAATAGAATTTACAAATACAAGAGGATCTTAAATGGAAAGAACATATCACCAATGTCTGCAACAAAGCAAGCTCCACACTAGGATTCCTCAGGCGCAACTTACAACATTGCCCTAGAGAATGCCGCAAGACCGCATATATAGCACTAGTTAGATCCATCATGGAATATGGCTCAATTATATGGGACCCCTATACACAAAATGAAATAAACAAACTAGAAACTATACAAAGAAGAGGAGCAAGATTCATCACCAAGGATTACAAGTCAAGAGAAGAGGGATCCCTGACCAAAATGCTAAAAAATCTTGAACTACCACCACTACAAACTAGACGACAGCAAAAACGGCTGATTTTCTACTTTAAAGTTGTTGAGGGGCAGGTACCGGCACTCCCTCCAGGGGATCTTATCAAATTCCAAAGGCAGAAAAGACAAATCAGAGCTACAAGATATGACAACTTCGACACAAAAAACATCATAGAAAACCAAGTGAGAAACAACAAAAGAACAGTATCGGTACCACCTAGTAGAACTGAACAATACAAACATTCACTGTTTGTACGCACAGCAATAGACTGGAACCATCTGGAAGACACAATTGTGTGCGTCAGTAAAACTGAGGACTTCAAATCAAAGCTCCTCAGCCAGCGCTACTAGACCTGCGCAGACCACCCCGTCACATAATAGCCCAAAGGGAATCTGTGACGTACCCATACAGATACAGATACATAATATAAAGAAAACATGAAATACAACATTAGATCCAGTGATGATGCCCGCCACCCACCCATTTGCATTCTGTAGGCTTTCGAAATTCGGATTCACAGTTCAATTCCAAGAATATTTTCTGTTATAAGGTTGCTGTAAAGTTTAACGCAGTCCCTGTCTCGGATGCATAAAGGTAGGTGCCGTCGAAAAAAAACTCTCATTTTTTTCAGAATTTCGCTGGTTTAAGTGACAATTTACTCCATTCCTAATTCATTGAGCGCTGAATGTTTTCTATGCCTGCATGCAGCAAGCGTAGCACGACAACTTCTGTTTTATACGTTATTATTAAAAATTTAACCCTTACAGATTTAGGAGTTCCCATGTGGGTACAGTCGGAATAATTGTTTTTTTTTCGCAAAATCAGTCCCTGAATATATTGGTAACCGTGCAGTGGCCTTTCGGTGGTGAAACACGAGGCCGCAAATAGTTAAGGTTGAAAAGTTCATCAAATAGACAGATATAATGCCAAACTCAGCCGGTGACAGGTAAATAATGAATAGGAAAGTCGTTGAATTGAGAAGAAAGTAGGGACGAATCGTCCCCTCGGTTTCCACCTGATCCACGGTGTTTCCACGCGGTCTTGGCACTTGACAAAGATACTAAACTGTCGGGCAGGGACAGGAGAAAACATTCTGAGAATCTGAAGTTGCTGCCTTGTATGGTCGGGACATAATTGGCGTGTATCCGACATTGTATCTGTTCGGTTTGAATGTCAAATTAGCCAGACGACGGCTTTTTCGCCACCGGGTCGAGTTGTCAGTTTCTGCCGGTACGCTCTAAAATAAGCAGTTTAACTCCAAACTTTCAGTCCCACGTGAACGTGTGAATATTGAAAGCTGAACAGTTCGTCAAATAGACAGAAATAATGCCAAACTCGACGGGTGACAGGTGAATAGTGAATGGAAACGTCGTTGCATTGGGAATAGAGGGACGAATCGTCCCTTCGGTTTCCACGCGATCCACATTGTTCCCACGCGGTCACGCCACTCGACAAAGATACTAACCTGTCGGGCAGGAAGAGTAGAACAACTTCTGAAAATTTCGTGTAGCTGCCTCCAGTGGTCTGGACGTAGTGGGCGTATGAGCGACACTGCTGTCTGTTCAGTTTTAATGTCAAATTAGCCAGATTACCGCCTATTCGCCATTAACCCATGCGCGATTACTGTCCACTTTTCATTTCTGACAAATATCTAACTGTTACCAGCTTGGCGAGGTCCATTTGGCGCCAGTGTACACAATGCATCTTTCAGTCACCAGCGTCTCTCCACCAGAAACTGAGAATCCACGATTTCAAGCGGAACTACCCCAGAGGGGGGGGGGGGGGGGGGGGAGCAGTGCCACAACCCCAGACATATACCCAGCGTCAGGTCGCACCGGCTAGAACGGGACCAAATTCAAACAATTACCTCAACTCATTAAAACGCTATATCTCGGCCAATTCTTGGCCGATTTCCATCATTTTTTCACTCATTCTTCACAAATAGTTACCGCATCTTTTCACACAGAGAGCGACACCAATTTCCCATTCTATCATGTTGAATGTCAGGAGAGGGTATGTGCACGTTTGGGGTGTGGGTTGAGAGAGAGGGGCGGCTGCCTCGAGGCCCATGCTTGGTTTCGGGACTTTCTAATAATATGACCGAGTTCGGGCGAGCTTCAGGTACAAACGCTGAATGTTTGGGATGGCTGCTGCGAAAACGTTCGCCACAATCTATGGTGTCACACATGCACATGTTGTTATTATTAAGTACACGCGATCTGTTCAACGGGTTTGCTATTTAGCCCTAACTTGGACATTAAGCATACAGCATTCACGCCAATGTGAAAGAGTATTGCCGAAAGAATTGTTAGACACTGTAGGGAGTTTTCTATCGGCTATGCACTTAATATAGCCTAAAAAACTACCAGCTCTATATGCAATCTTATTTCGTCGCTGCCTAAAAAGACAAGCGGAATAGGTGAATCTCTCGATTTCTTGAAATCGAAAAATCTTGTTAGGCTTTTCCCTCTGGAAAAGACTATTGTTTTTCTACGGATTATTATTTTTTTTTTTTTTTTTTTTTTTTAGGCTTTTCCCTCTGGAAAAGACTATTGTTTTTCTACGGATTATTATTTTTTTTTTTTTTTTTTTCCACACATTTTGTCCGTACGATTCAGAAGCCATTTTCGAACCGAGTTTCACGAAATTTTGCACACGCATAGAGGGGCACAAAATCTAAAAATGTACCGAAGCGGAATTTTCGATTTAACCCTTATTTCGTGAGAATTGGCAAAAAAAGGGCAAAATTGGGGTTTATCGGCACTTTCTCGAAACACGTCTTGTAGATTTTTTTATACATTCGTCATTGCTAGACCTGTCTGTGACACGTCCTTTGATACACACGACATATCAGGCGATGCATATGGTAACCCTCCACAGGCTGCCAAACATCGACATTTTGATGAAATAGGCCGGTTTCAGGCCCCCACCACACCCAAACAATACACGAGAGATAAATATAACTTCCTTTACTGGGAGTGGAATTCACCGAGGATCATTTTTGTCAGTAATAAGGGTGTTCAAAAAACCAAGCGTTAACCCGTTTTGGGCTGGTTAAACAGCAATACCCCCATAAAGCTCAAAAAATTGTATTTTCCGTGGATTTCTCTAAGCGAGTCTTGTAGATTTTCAAGAAAAATTTGTCACTCCCAGGCCTTGGTGTGACAATAGAAGTTGCATGGACAAAATACTGCGGTGAGCATTTGTTAACCCTCCACGGGCTGCTAAAAGTCAAAATTGTGATAAAATGGGCTGTTTTTGGATGCCAACAGCACCCAATGGGTACGCCTCAAAGAAACGTACCTTCTTTTATCGAGTGCACAATCTATACGCAAACAATTTTGTAAGTAGTAAGGGTATTCAAAAGTCGAAGTCTTAACCCATTTTGGACAGGCTAAAGAGAGAGACCCCTTAACATCTTAAAATTCCCATTTTCTGTGGATTTCTCTAAAAACATCCTGTAGGTTTTCAAGAAAAAATGACTACTCGCAGGTCTTTGTGTGATATTACAAGTTGCATTGACAAAATATTCCGGTGAGCGTTTATTAACCATCTAGAGGCTGCCAAGCATCGTAATTTTGTTGAAGTGGGCTGTTTTCAGGCACGCACATCACCCAACGTGTACCAGAGAAATAAACATAATCTCCTTTGTTGGAAGTGGAATTCACCAAAGACCATTTTTGTAAGTAATAAGGGTATTCAAAAAACCAAGCGTTAACCCATTTTGTGGTTGTTAATAGTGATACCCATCAAAGGCTTAAAAATTTATGTTTTCCCTGGATTTCTTTACAAACATCTGGTAGGGTTTTCAAGAGAAAATGACCATTGATAGGTCATGGTGTCACATTACCAGCTGATTGGGTAAATTATTCCGGTAAGTATTTGTTAACCCTCCATGGGCTGCTAAATGTCAAAATTTTGAAAAAATAGTCTGTTTTTGAACAACAACAACAACATCAAATGGGAATACAACAGAGAAACGTAACTTCTTTTACCGGGCGCAAAACTGACAGGGAAACATTTTTGTAAGTAGTAAATGTATTCAAAAATCGAGGTCTTAACCCATTTTTAACTGGTTAAGGAGATATACCCCTTAAAAGCTTAAAATTCCAGTTTTCTGTGGATTTCTCCAAAAAAAAAATTCAAGAGCAATTAACCATTCGCAGGTCTTCGAGTGACATTACAAGTTGCATGAACAAAATGTTTCGGTAACCATTTGTTAACCCCCCAGAGGCTGCCAGGCATTGACATTTGGAGAAAATGGGCTGTTCTTGGGCAACCATAACACCCAATCTGTACCTACGAGATAAACATAACCTCCCTCATTGGAAGTGGAATTCACCATCGATCATTTTTGTAAGTAATGAAGATATTCACAAAACCAAGCATTAACCCTTTAGAGCTGGTTAAAGAGAGATACCCCTCAAAAGGTTAAAAAATCATGTTATCTGAGGATTTCTTTAAAAACATCCCGTAGATTTTCAGGAAAAAATGGCCATTCTCATATCTTAGTGTGACATTACAAGTTGCATGTACAAAATATTCCTGTAAGCATTTGTTAACCCTATGCAGGTTCTCAAACATCAAAATGTTGATAAAATAGGCTGTGTTTGCGCACCCACAGCACCTGAAGTTGGGAGGAGAGATCAAAATAAGTGGAAGTAGAATTCACTGAGAATTATTTTTGGAAGCAATAAGAGTATTCCAAAAACAACACTTAACCCGTTTTGGGCTGGAAAAACAATGATACCCATCAAAAGCGTAAAATTCCTGTTCACCCTGGATTTCTCTGAAAACATCTTGTAGATTTTAAAGAAAAAATGGCCATTCACAGTTCTTGGTGTGACATTACAAGTTGCATGAATAAATATTCCTGTTGGCACTTGTTAACCCTCTACAAGCTGCCAGACATCAATATTTTGGATACATTTGAGATAAAATGGATCATTTTTAAATTGACACAGCATTCAGTGAGTATGTGTCAAACAAACATAACTCCTTTTGTCGGTCATTGACTTGTTTGACGACGAAATTGACATTAACCCACTCCACCGTTAATGATGGTTTTTACCTAAACAATTTTTTATCAAACTGTGTCATTTGAGACTACTATCTTCACCTTTCTCATAACATCAATGAAGGAACTTCAGTGAGACAGTTAAAAACAATTCATCAGACACTGTGGAGTCATGAAAAATCATGGAATCTCATCGGGAAAAGCCATGATTCTCCAGAATCATAAAGTCTAGTTATTATTTGGTTTTATTCCGGGAATTGGATATATACTAAACAAATGCTCAAGCTTAGAAATTAGAACAATTCACACTGTCCTAACATTAAATCAAATCTTCTGTAGGAATGATCAATTTTTGATGTTTCATCATTTTGTAACTGTAAATGGTGGACTTAACTCAGGATAACGATTTTACATGATGTGATTGAAGTGCATTTCGAGGATTTTTTTATTACGATAAGTAAACGTACTATAAAAATCTCGTACCTACTGGCATCATGCATACTTATGAAGCTCGATATTACGTACACAAAAGTTGTAAATAGTAACAGTTGGAATTTGTGTCGATTTGAAACCTAGTTGTAATTTTGGGAAGTAAAGGAAATATCAGCATCACCAAAGAAGCTCTAAAATCCAGATAGATGGAATTTCCTACTGCTCATGACTTGCTCTTCGAATTTCCAACTATAGGAAATTTGGGCCAGGATTGACCACACATACACCCCTGTCTCCACGTCCCTGTCCTTGTCTGGAGTATTCCGATATACTGACTGACTTTCCCACAGATGCAAATTTCCACTGAATGCAACATTTGAGAAAAGACTGGCAATAGTTGCACACGCTAAAAACTAAAGTGTTAAAAACTACACTTGAAGTGCTGTATTTAACATTACTAAGTGCTGAACTAGCACTTTGTTCAAGTGTAGATGTCCCAGAAGTTGACAGGTGTTGACAATAATACCATTTGACAAGTGTAATGTCGCGACACTTAAAAGGAAACAACGCAGATGACGCGGATCAGGCTCGAACTCTCGAGCCTGATCCGCGTCATCTGCGTTGTGTCCTTTTAATTATGTACCCACCAAGCGCAAATCAAATTATGGACGATTTTGGAAGAACCACCAATGCTAGACACATGGGAAGTGCCATCCATTCAAGTTTCAGATGTCTGACGATTGTAATGTCTAAGTGCTTAAAGCATTGCACTTTGAGTGTTAAAGTCAAACCCTAAATGTGTCAGTTTTATCACTTTAGTTTTTAGTGTGAATATCTACATCTTGAAGAGCGGTGAGATTCGATTCGAAATTCGATTCGAGATTCGATTCGATTCGATATTCGATTCGAGATTTGTTTCTAGATTCGATTCGAAATTCGATTCGAGATCCGATTCGAGACTTTATTCTAGATTCGATTCTAGATTAGATGCCAGATTCGGTATCCTCAGCCAAATTCTGGATTCGATTCGCCCCAAATTAGAGATTCGCTGCGCCGTGACATCAACGAAAGTGACGACGTTTTACGTGCCAGATATCTAATATATAGCAAAAATGTGGCAAACATATATACCGGTGATAAATCGCGCATTTTGAATCAGTCCGCTATCTAAACGAGTCCAGCAAAAAGGTCTATACTTAGCTTCTGGCACGGCCCATGCCAGATTTACGGGATAATTTGCATGAAGTCAACTTCGAGATTGCTGTACCAATCGGTAACTTGTTCCTACCAAACGGTACACTATCTTATAATCAACGCGTTGTTAATGTGGTATGCCTGGAGGGAAGAATGTATCTTCCTGCCCGAAATAAGCTATAATACATGTACATGAAGAAGCAGGAAGGCCAATATAATAATTACCTAAATATACAGAACTTTTATTGTGTTTGGCCATTTTTCGAGGTCTGACACCTACACGCAACTTGAGGAAAGCTGCAAACACAACTAAGCTGAAATGTCGGAAATCCACAGAATGTAGCCTTCCCAGGGTAGTGAGAGTACCCAGACACTGCCATTGGCAGTGTCTGGGTACTCTCACTACTCTGGGATGGCTACAACATTCTGTGAATTTCTGCAGCAAGAGAGTATTTTAATAAACAAGAGGCCCCATGGAGCCTTAATCGCTCACCAGCCAAAG
Source organism: Pictodentalium vernedei (assembly GCA_031216915.1). Classification (NCBI taxonomy): domain Eukaryota; kingdom Metazoa; phylum Mollusca; class Scaphopoda; order Dentaliida; family Dentaliidae; genus Pictodentalium; species Pictodentalium vernedei. The sequence continues at coordinate 455,327,497 of CM062294.1, read as the reverse complement.
TGGTCCAAAGCAAAGAAGTATTTGGGGTCACATTCAGTTAGACATGGTTCATCAACACTACAAAGGAATGAAGTCATGAGAGACAAATTTTATGGAACTAGGGACATGGCTTAAACAAACTTGAATCTTACCCCCCCCCCCCCCCCCCCCCCCAAGAATGCTGCATACCAAATATCAAAAGCATTCATCTGCTGGATCTGAAGAAGATTTTTAAAGAAAATTCCTCATTATGAACTAAGTTATCATTCAGGCTCCCACAGTGAGCCCAAATAGGAACCCAGGGACTTGGCTTTAACAAACTTGAATCTCACCCACCTTAGGATGCTACACACCACATATCAAAACATTCCGACTGCTGGATCTGAAGAAGAAGATTTTTTAAGACAATTCCTCATTTCGAACTAAGTTACAATTCAAGCTTCCAAAGTGAGCCCAAATAAATATGGACCTAGGGACATGGCTTGAACAAACTTGAATCTCACCCCCTGCCTGCTGGACCTGGAGAAGAAGATTTTTTAAGAAATTTGCCTGAAATGCACGGAGTTCGAATTTGAGCTTCTACACTGAGCCCAAATATGCATACAGGGGGCCGATTTGAACAAACTTGAATCAGTTCTACCCCACAATGTTGCATACCAAATATCAAAAGATTCTGCCTGCTGTATCTGGAGAAGAAGATTTTTCAAGAAATTTGCCTGAAATGCACTAAGTTGAAATTCGGGCTCCTATAGTGAGCCCAAATATGAACCCAGGGAGCCAATTTGAACAAACTTGAATCTGACCCCCCCCCCCCCCCCCCCCCCCTAGAGATGATGTATATCAAATAGGAAATAATTCTGCCTGGTGGATCTGAAGAAGATGATTTTTTTTAATTTTGGAAAGAAATTCATGGGTGCTATCAGAGTTATGCCCCTTGTGGTGCCACCTGTGGGTGCGGCAAGTTTATTTGTACAAGTTTGAATTGACATATGATAGGGAACATGCACACCAAATTTGGTTCAATTTGAGATCCAGTAGTTTGGGAGGAGTAGTCGTTAATGTAAAGTTCACGACGGAAGACGACGGACGACGACGGACGACAAGTGATAAGTTAAGCTCCCTTCGGTGAGCTAAAAACGAAAAACCGTAGATTACGGGATGTCGACGGTTTCGGTATTTTAAAAAAACAAAAAACTTCGGTTCGGTTTCGGTTAACCTACAGCTCTAGTGGATGTCGCAAAGGAGATGGTTAGTATGCTTATCAGCGAGATTGGGTTACGAGATATCATCAAGCTGTTCGCAGTGCCACCGTGTCCGCACGTGGGCAATCGGGAGTAAGTGTCTTGTCCAAGGACACAACCCTGTTACCCCTGGCGAAGATCGGACCGTGGGTCCTTCGATTTGAAGTCCAACGCCCCAAGCGCTGAGCCACCGCACGCCCTCCATCATCGAATACATACACGAAGAGCGCCACAAACGAAAATATCTTATTTAATTGGTAGAGTGCTAAATTATTTTTGGTCAACCAAATTTCTTCACAAGTGTTTGCCTTGTTACAATTTATGGGAGAGTGCCCATAGGCACTCTCCCATAAATTGCAACAAGGCAAATAGAATAAATAAGTTCAATTCAAACAGATTATGAATCACATCCACATAATCTGAAAGCTTTAACTCTGGGTAACTACACTTCAGAGTAAAGCCCAAATTTGGGGCTTCCAGCACTCACCCAGTTAAAAAAAAACGAAAACACTGTAGTGGACCGCTTTGGACCTGCCCAGTGGAAAACACCGGGCCGCATCCCCGGGCACCCGATTTTTGCACCGGACCGCATATCCCGGCTACCACTGTTTTTGATCCTGACCAATAACGGCGGCCCGGTACGATCGCCATCACTGAACCCAGATAAACGATGCCTAAATGAGAGAAATACACAGAGCTTCTTTAAAGTCTCGAATTTCGTTGTTGTAAACAGTTAGTTGTTTGGCAGAAATCCTGGACACGTTGGGCCCTGGTGTTTTCCATTTTAAAGGATGAGTCAAATGCCTGGAAAATGGGTAAAGAACCCCCCCCCCCCCCCCCCCCCACACACACACAACACACACACCGCCACAACAGTTGTCATGTTTATGTCAAGAGGATTATTTTAGTTTGATTTGGCGTAGTGCTGGACGGTTTTGTGTTTTGGTTTTGTTTTGTTTTGTTTTTTGTTTTTTTTTTGGGGGGGGGGGGGGGGGGGTTGGGGGGTTGGTTCGGTTCCGGTTTTTGTGGCAAACCAGTCAGCCGAGCACCAAGATCTGAGAAAAACCGACCTAACGGTTTTACCCTTTTTGAGTACCAACTCATCAAACTCTCTTACCGGAAGAGAACTGGTCTATTGGTCCCTACAGACACTCGTCACTTAGTCCGTCCGGCACAGGAGCAAATAATGGACAAATCAAAAAGGGAGAAAATATGACAATATGACAATGCGAACACAACAAGGATTAGATGAACTTGATTCATTTGTTTCCCCAATTTATGGCGTGGGGTTCTGTCTCAATGGGCTTAGTTATTGTTCCGTAGATCTTCTAAGAACGATCAAAGTAAAGTTAGGCTGAGTACATTGGAGATACAGTACGTGGAGAGTGTATTATCATTAAATCACCCGCAGAGTGGAGATTCCACCCAAGCAAGAATTGCAAATTTGTTGCAAAGCATAACCAGCACAAGCAAATTTTCAGTCAATGGACCTCGGGGTTAAACCCGGAGGTCCATTGGCTGAAACATTGTTTTTGTCGATATGTACACAATTTGAAAGTTATAGCTTGGGTGATAACTCCACTCCGCGGGTGATTTAGTTACAATCCACTCTCCACGTACTGTACTTATATGTAGGGTTTTCTGTGGTGAGCGGTGTGGTACAAACTATTCTGGATTTTTTTCCCAAGATAACCCTTTACCCAAAGCAGACGATATCAAAATTTATTATTTTAAATATCAATTTTTTTTAATTTTTTCAAAAACTTCAACAAAACCATATCATGTGACCCTCATTGGAACGAGCTCGACGAGCTCGTTCCAAAGAGGGGTCACATGATATGTTTTTTTTCAAATATTTTGAAAAATAGTATTTTGCAGCTGCCGAATTGGGATATTACGCAGGCGGATGTGGCCAATTCGTTGAGTAAAGGGTTAAGAAGCCTGAAGTGGTAATTACTAGATGCGTTTCACACATATACAAAGGGAATCAGAACCCAAACCAAGGTCTTTTCTTCAGACCGAAACGAAACCGTATCTGAAAAACTAAAGCCCCACCACAGGTCGACTTCGATGTCTCTGTCACATTTTCTCACCTTTTGACTTCATCAGACAAGTCTATAATGGAGAAAATGTGACAATGACAACACAACAAAGACAGGATGAACTTTATTCGTTCGTTATCCTTAAGTGAGTTTTTTTCTGACTCTATGGGCTTAGCAATTGATCCTCCAAGAATACTTCAGAATAATCAAAAGGAAGTTAGACTGAACCCAGTGGGGATACACAAAAGACAAGGGTTTTTGTGGTGAGTGGTGTCGTACAAACTTTTGAATATGGAACCTTTTCCAAGATAACCCTTTACCTAACATGAAAAGCAGACGACACTTGCAATACAAATTCTTGAATAACTATTTGTTTTTAAATTTTTTGGCTCAAAACCATAAGCTTGATGTCGAATCCGGTTCATTTACTGTGTTAACTTACAATATTTCAGGAAGTCTTTATTTATATAACTGTTCGTAAGATTATTATGTTATGAAGGTTTTAAGATTTTATTTTTCCAATTAAAATATATTGGTTAAACTAGGCCTCCTATACAGGAGATCTGATGGCAGAAGAAGAGTTCGAAAGGAGACACTTGGTAGGATTCGAAAGTTTCCGAATCAACGCGACTCGAATTGAATCATCGAAACAATTTCGATTCGATTCGAATCTAATTTAGAAGATTCGCCTCGCCCCATTCCAAAAGGTATGCTTTATGAGTAAAATAGTGCTGTTATACTACAGTAAATAACTACCCCACAAATTAGGTTGTTATGTTGCATATAGACCATTTGGTACAGTCACCATGGACTGGTCGCAATCCACGCGGTGGCAGTGATGTCCATGCATGCGTTTACCAGATAAAACAATCATCACCCGGTGCTTCAGTAATTAAATTTGTGATGATTATTCGTATACAGTACATGGGGAGTGGATTGTAACAAAATCACCCGCGGAGTGGAGTTGTCTCCAGAAGTATCACTTTCAAATGTTGCAGATATGGATCAAAAACAGAATAAATGTTTCAAAAAATGGACCTCCGGGTTTAACCCGGAGGTCCATAGGCTGGAACTTTGCTTGTGCTTGTTATGATTTGCAACAAATTTGCAATTATTGCTTGGGTGGGATCTCCACTCCGCGGGTGATTTAGTGATAATACACTCTACACGTACTGCAATTACTGTTTGGAATCCAATATTATTGCACCCATGGCAATATTGCCCACCGTGGAAAATGACCAGTTCACGACAGCCATACTGTAAACTTTCCTGTTTTTATGAGAATACAAAACCATCTTGATGGCTTTATCACAGCGATGTATACAGGAATTATACGTTTTTTTGTTTCACTTTTTCATTACAGGACACTTGGTTTAGACAACGCAAGTACCAAATCACATTCAACAGGATCACCATGAAAGGAATCATTTTCGCAGCTGTGGGATGTGTTTTACTGCACTTGGGGGTAAGAACTAATAATGAACCTTGTCGAACCGCAACACGTGTGTTTGTTTTGAAGTTTAGGACAACAGAGGGGACACTTCAGAAATTCCTTTTCACGAAACGAAGAACGTTTACGAACTGAGGCATTCGTGATTTTATTGTAGATGACATTGTGGGAATTCCTGGTCAGCAATATACATTAAGTAATATTCCGTGTCCTTGGGCAAGGCACTTAATCCCGATTGCCTGCCTGACGGCGTGGTGGCGCTGTGTACGTTGGGGAGTCTCACAGATGCTCACTTCTGCCCGGTGGTTCCGGCTTCCTCGGCTCATTAAACTGTCCCGACTCGAGGTGACCTGGCTGTCGACAGTATCGCTAGACCCCAATAAATAAATAAATAAATAAATAAATAAATAAATAAATAAATAAACTGGTTTTAGAGTGTGTTTTTATTCATGTTATTTTCCGTGAGAGAGAGAGAGAGAGAGAGAGAGAGAGAGAGAGAGAGAGAGAGAGAGAGGTGGGATAAGACTGATCTTATTCTGGTTTTTAGTCCCCTACCGGCATCGCCGGAGGGGCTATAGGTTTGCACTCCGTCCATCCGTCAGTCTGTCAGTCTGTCCGTCTGTCCGTCCGTCTGTCAGTCTGTCAGTCACACTTTAGTTTTCCGGAGTTTTTTTGGAAACGCTTCAACGGAATGATTTCATTTTTGATAAACTACTATAGAGTGATGACTTACAGATCAAGTTTGAGTTTCATGCTGATTGCGTTATTATTGTGTGAGTTATGGCCCTTGGAAGTATGGACAAGCGCCAAAATATCAGTTTTCCGGACTTTTTCTGGAAACGCTTCAACGGAATGATTTCATGTTTGGTAACCTACTATAGAACGATGACTTACAGATCAAGTTTCATTTACACTCTGTCCATTCATCTGTCAGTCTGTCAGTCAGTCTGTCGGTCATACTTTAGTTTTCCGGACTTTTTTTGGAAACGCTTCAACGGAATAATTTTATTTTTGGTAACCTACTATAGAACGATGACTTACAGATCAAGTTTCATTTGCACTCTGTCAATCCGTCAGTCTGTCAGTCATACTTTAGTTTTCCGGACTTTTTTTGGAAATGCTTCAACCGAATGATTTCATTCTTGGTAACCTACTGTAGAACAATAACTTACAGTTCAAGTTTGAGTTTCATGCTGATTGCATTATTCTTGTGTGAGTTATGACCCTTGGAAATATGGAAAAGCGCCAAAATATCAGTTTTCTGGACTTTTTTGGAAATGCTTCAACGAAATTCATACTGATCACACATAGGTTATAACATTTGTATAATTATTAATGCTCATTAGTCCGGTAGGGGACATTGTATTGTTTCAGCGATACGTGCGCTCTTGTTATTTGTCGTTTTCCGCTTTCTTTCCAGGTGCGTGTTTGCTCAATTCACCAGCTGGATTGAGAATGTGTGCACGAGAGATAATATTTCTGTTTATATTCTTTTACATGTTTAATTGAACGTTGTAGACGTCAATTCTCGTCGTGTGAAGTATTAAATATTCTGAAACAATTTGACTAGGCGTTCAGCCTTATCACTTTGAGTTTTGAAAGAAAGGTAGACCTCCGGATCAATTTATTACGCAACACTTATGCACTGAAATAGGTCTATACATTGCAAAAAATATAGGTTCTCTTTAGAACCAAAACTGGTTCTAATCTTGTCCCTGAGATGGAACTAGTTTTGTTTAAACAGTATTTATTTCAAATCAAATAAATTTATTAAGAATAACATTAAATATTAACAGAATTAAACATAAATTGAGTTGGTTTCAGTCGTGAGTTTAGAGCTTATACGAGGTTGTCTCAAATCATTATTAAGCAAAGGAGATATGAACAGTTGGCATATCGAACCAGTTTTGGTTCTATACAGAACCAAAACTGGTTCGATATGCCAACTGTTCATATCCCCTTCGTTTCAAAATTTTTGGCTACTGCGTTGAATAAGCTCTAAGTTTACTGCTGAATCTACTTCAGTTCGTGTTATATTCTGTTAAAGTGAATGCTAATCTTGGTAAATTTATTTGATTTGAAATAAATACTGTTTAAACAGAACTGGTTCCATCTCAGGGACAAGATTAGAACCAGTTTGGGTTCTAAAAAGAACCTATATGTTTTGCAGTGTACGGTGTCCGGGGGTAGATGACATCAGCTGATCAGAGAGCATAGGCCAATACAAACTTGTATTTGCTTTGGTATGTGCGCTATATGGTTGGCAAGAAATTTTTACGTAACATTCGTGTCCAGCCTGGAGCGAGTACTATAAAGCTTTTATAGTTCTATTTTCTAGTATTGCATTTTCTAGTTATCACATTAAATGGGTTAAAATGAACCATTGGCATTTTCAAAGATCTGGCAATTTGCCAGTTGGCAAATTGCCATATCTTTTAAAAAGCAGATGATTCATTTTAGTCAGTTATATTAATGGGTGGAAAATACAACTCTAGACGTTTTATAGTATTGGCTCCTGGAATGGGATCAAGATTGTTAGGATCAAGTTTGTACTCTCATTCACAATATGTGGCAGAGCTGTCTAATGTGTTTACATGCCGTGTGTGGAAAGAACCGATACTGACAATTGAAAATTTGTGTTATAGATACCGATCGTACGTGCACGTGACGGGTGTTTCCAAGGATGCTCTTCAATGAATTCTTTTCCGAATCGACCATTCATTTTGTCAATAAACGAATTAGATTTCACGTGGTATATTGTTTTTAATTATTGTTTCATTTGCACCGAAATGTTTTGGGTAGTTCAACACTTTTTGCAGGAAGTATAATTCCAAGAAGTCGTAACCGCCGCTTATGAGATGAAGAAACGAACTTCCGAATGCACCATTTCACTAGAACCGCCTACACACACATTGTCTAGCAGTGAAACACAAATACTCTGCTGGCATTTAGAACATGTATCGCCAAACTTCTGTTTAGTCTATTTTTCTGGTCGTCTTTCGTGGAATAGGATACTTTGCATTTATTCCGAGAGAATCCAGTGAATTTGGAATGGGCGTCAAAGCTGTTCAAAGATACTGCGACCATAAAAGTTTTTTCTATCTCGATGAGATCGCGATCACAAAACACCAGTGGATTGGGATTGGGATTTCACAGACAAAATATTATGAAATCAGTAAAGAATTGAATCATGGGTGTTCGAAATCCACGAGAATGGTTTACGCGCAAATTCCATGAACCGCAAAGCGGTTCAATGATAAATTTGTGCGTGATCAGTTTGTTTCGTCACCTCGTGGATTTCGAAAAGCCACGATTCCTTTCAATTCTGAAGTTTATTCCTTTCGAAAAACATGAACAATTACTTCACTGGTGAATGAACGTACATTGGAAACAACCCCCGTCGAAGAAGAAAACAAGGTAATGGTTTTAAGCATTTATTCTTTCTTCACAGCAGCCATAAATCAGTACATGTACTAAGCTGATAAAAGATGTAGTTTAGGCCTCACGAAGTCAATTTTCTGTTTCTTAGGCCATTCTTGTGTAAAATTGCATGCTGGCGGGCGGTTTTTTATTTTATTTTTTATTTTTGTAATTATTTCTTTGCCATTAAAACGTTCATGTTCTTGGTTTGTTTTATGTTTTAGGTCTCATAATCTACAGAATAGCATGCGTGGTGGTGTATTACGTCTCTTGAGTGCAACAAGTCTTTGCAATGCTAAAGCATTGCAAAGCCTTGTTGCACTCACGGGACAATTTTATTGACTTGGCTGAAATATCAGATATAAACCATTTAATTTTTATTTTTTTTTATGTTTGCATTTGTTATAAAAAGAGAGCATGCTGCAGTCAAACACTGAATCATTACTGTTCAAAATGCACAGGTGATGAAACAAATTGATTATATGCAAATTCCATGAACCGCAAAAAAGAAACAAAACAACATGGCTTCTGATACAAAATAGTTCCTGTGAATTGTCAATATAGTGCACAAACTACAACCCACACTTAAGTTGGGAAAAACGTCTATTTATAGAACGTAAACAGAAATTACAGAATGTAAATAAAGTCTCGGGAAAGTCGAAAGTAGTGTGTAATATCAATGCGCGATGTTCAAATGTCACACGATCAACAGCGAAACATTAGATTTTGTTGCTGTCCACAAACATTTGGGGTTATCAATTCAATCCAACTTAAGTTGGGAAGCCCATATTGATGATATCTGTAAAAAAGCTTGTGCAAGACTTTCTCAGTTGAGAAAATTGAAGCACATTTTTAACCGACAGATCCTGGAAAAGATGTATAATGCTTTCGTACTACCAATATTAGAGTACTGTTTGGTGCTGTGCTCCGCAACATTTAATGAAGCGCCTTGAGGACATACACTGCGATGCCGCACGAATCGTATCGGGCCTGACACGATCAGTATCACGCGATCGCCTCTTGTTAGAAGTTGGGTGGAATAATCAAGAAACAAGAAGACGCGTTCAAAAGATGTGCATCTTTTACAAAATCATACACAACGATGCGCCAGATTTTCTCTATGAACGTCTACCACCACGGGTTTGTGACACATCGTCTTATAACCTTCGCAATTCGTCAAATTTTATGCCTTACAGCATGCGAACTGAGCTATTTAAACGATCATTCTTTCCGTCTTGCACGGAAACGTGGAACAATTTATCCCAATCAGTGCGAAATTTGCTCATCGCTTACTGAATTCAAAAAAAACTCATATCCCCCCCCCCCCCCCCCCCCCCCCACCCGTATGCAAACCACCTGCATATTTCTCGCATGGTTCTAGAAAACACGATATCATTCACAGTAGAATTAGAACCGACTGTAGTGATTTGAAAAGTGATAAATTCCTCAATTACATCTCTGAATTTCCATATTGTCCACATTGTATAACTGTTGTTGTTGAGGACGCAGAACATTATTTCCTTGTCTGCCCATCTTATTCAAACGCTCTAAACGCTCTCATTGGTAATTTATCAAATCTTAATATTACTCTGAATTCGGTGGATAATCTACTGTACGGTGATCCGGTGTTAGAAACCAAACCTAACACTTTGATTTTTAAATTTGTGCAACAATTTATTTGTTGCACTGGGAGGTTCGACAACGAGTTTCCCATCTAGTAATATTTGTAAAACAATGCTGACACAAGGTATCCACTTCAATATAGAATACGCATGGAGGGGTCACGGAATGGACGCGTCATCGGGGTGACGTTGACTCAGCGCATCGGTACACAGATTGTGCAGTCACGATGATAGTCACGGTTGCGCTGTTTGTGGCCTGAGTCGCTGACGCGGCGTTTTCCCTACCTTTTGTGTGATTCAGCATGGATCGAATGAGCTGTAGTACAGAAGGCGAAGAAATGGTTATTATTATTATTATTATTACTATTTTTATTATTATTATTATTTAAACACATCCTAATCAGAACAGCCCAAGTGGCCTTTGGCTTTGAATATTAATTGATTCAAATCGAGAGAGATACTGAATGCAAAAGGGACATCAACAGATTTTCTTTCTTTCTTTCTTCCTTTTTTCTGTCTTTATTTAGTGCTATATATTCATATTTATTTATACACATACACCCATATATATGTAAACCCATTAAAATAGTTTATTTTACATTTATGAATTTCAAAAACTTGTTTGTTTCGCCATTGTAACGTTTTCCGTATTCATGTTATGGGAGCGGAGGTTTTTACTAAGTGGAAAGCACTTGTCCTCCTATCCCTTTTTGCTCAATAGTTATGGAAAATAAAACTATGTTTAAAGTATGAAAGTTTTTTTAAAAGTAATTCTGCGTTGCCTTCGAAGTCTTACACTTTACATACAATGTTTTTACACACGTTCTTTCACATACAAGCAAAATATACGAGTGGGAAAGTGTTTTCACCCCTCACTTACATCGTCCTGAATATAGACTTTCTAAAAAGTTATCTCCCTTGAAATTAGCAAACAGCAGAAGAAGGTCCAATTAAGAAGCAAGTAATTGTTGTGGACTTACGTTTGATACTAGAAGAAAATAAAGTCAAGGTTGTTTTTTTTTGGTTTCTACTTTTAATAAATAAAAACACTAGACAGCTCTCGGAGATGGTTGTCTTCGTTTATTAAAAGTTACGAAAGGAAACTTGATCTTTTATTGGATGCAAATAAGAAGCAACTACTTCATAAGTAATCCGGCGTTATGTTATTTTTTATTTATTTATTAAGGGTCAACGACACCTTAACAGCCAGGGTGTTATCGAGTCGGTGACAGTTTTACGGGTGGAGGAAGCCGGAGTACCCAGAGGGAACCACCAATCAACGAAGAGCAGCTGCCAGCTCCCCAACATCGTAACTCCGCACTGTAGCACAGGACAGGGTTAGACTGGTTGAAGACATGCGCACCATCGACGTGCAGTACTCTTTAGTACATGGCGTCATCATGCTACCATGTGGACAATCAGGGTTAAGTACCTTGCCCAATAATACAACGCGGGAGTCCGAATCGATCGCTCAGACGGTCACCCATCCAAGGACTTAGCGGGCTCGACGTTGCTTAACTTCGGTGATCTGACGAGAACGTCACCGCGCCCCCAATCCAGCATCAAGACTATCTATCAGTACCACACATACCAATGCTAAGTTAGAGTCCACTTTGGGTCTTTGTTCAGATAATGTGCTTTTTCAGCAATTTGCAAGTTTTTATTCTTCCCATAAAAAAATGAGCAAATCTCTCCTCCTATGTTTTTATATGAATGGAAAGGACAGCGTCTGCATTATATGTCACGATGCGCACACTGTCGATATGATGAATAGGAAAAATGTTACAGAAAATCAAAAGATGGTGAAAACGCCTATTTCCTATTTTTAAATGGCTTTCAGTAGAGAGGAGAAGTAAAACTGATCGGGGGAAAATGCAAAAAGCCAGGTTCTGTATTTAAAACTACTCAACAGGAAAATGCCTGGAGTTTGTGAAATGATGATATATTAATTCGCTAACATTTCGATTTTTTTAATGAAATTCTCATGCCCTTAGTGTTAAGGTTACTAACAGCTTTAGACCATTAAGGGGAGATAACTTTCTTGTAAATCTCTTCCAGTGACGAAAATTGTCAACCATACCAAATTAGCGATCTGTTGTCCATTCACTTCGCAATGGAGTTTGCCTGTTTGTGATGTTGGTCATGGACGTCGATGTTTCGGAGGTATCCAACATCACAAACGGGCACACGCTGGATGTTGATGCGGGCCCACGCTGGATGTTGATCGTGTAGTAAGTGATACGGAAGCCCATTGAGGTCAACATGTGTAGTGGGAGCATTGCGAATATTCGGATTCACATTGCGAATATTCGCATTCAACATTGCGAATATTCGTATTCAACATTGCGAATATTCACATTCAACATTGCGAATATTCGCATTCAACCCATTGGGGCCAATATTGTAGTGGGAGTGGATTGGGAGAAACATTGCGAATATTCGTAATGCATTGCGAATATTCGCAACTGAATGCGAATTTTCGCAATGTTGAATGCGAATATTCGCAAAGTTGAATGCGAATATTCACAGGTTAATGAGAATATTCGCAATGTTGAATGCCAATGTTCGCAAAGTTGAATGCGAATATTCGGATTGCAGAATGCGAACATTCTCAATGTTAAATTCGAATATTCGCAATGTTAAATGCGCCTATTTGCAATGTTGAATACGAATATTCGCAATGCATTGTGAATATTTGCAATGCATTGCGAATATTTGCAATGCATTGCGAATATTTGCAATGCATTGCGAATATTCGCAATGCGTTGCGAATATTCGCAATGCTCGCCCCCCCCCCCCTCCCCCCCCCCCCCCGCGCAACATATGTTGGCCCAATGGGCTTCCGTAAAATGACACTTGAATTAGAGATGCATTTTCGTCTTTCAACTCACCAAATCTCTTTGAAATGAATGTTCCAAAAATGGAATGACTGGACAGTGTGATAAACGCCGGACCAAATCTGTGATTTGATAAGAAAAGAAAGTGTCAAGATAACACTGGTCATTGCTGAAAAGAGATTAGTTATAATGCTTTTTTCTCTTCGTGTTTCAGGCTTTCCAGCAATGTGAGTATTTTATTTATTTTAATTATTCGTCAGATTATTTCTCAATTGATGGAGCTCAACAGTGCCTAAATGTATCTTCAGCTGTGTTGTATCAAAACTGAACGACCTTAACCACTAAAACGAGCCTAGACACAGTGACGGCGCTAATGGGGACATATGCGCAACTGTCCAATTAAACACAGACTTTAACCCTCGCCTGTATTCGTGCAGTTCTGCTAGGGCACATGTGCCATAACAAGTATTATTATATGAGTTTGGGTGCCTTGATACGGCCGTGCCATCAGGTTCGAACATTTCGAACCTGAGGGCACGGTCATATCAGAGAACCACACTTAATGCTCTCTGCTTGACTCTCTCCCACCATGAATACTGAGCTGTGGCACTACTAGGGGTTTTTAAGCTACGTCTCTCTGGTCTCATCCTTTTTCCCCGACAATTTCTTTGTAGGCTCCATCTATCTAAACCCGACGTGGTATGCAGTTCTTTGATCGAATGCATGCTGGTGCACGCTACGCATAAGACACCATCAATGGTATAGAGATATTCTCATGTGATGGTTGACGATCTAAGCACAAAACAATGTAAGCTCAAAACACACAAAACATGAGAGTGCACAATTTGTCCCAAATACATATAGCTCATACTATCAAAGGCTGGGTGTGGATGGATTAAAAGAACAGATAAACCCTATCACATTGGCCTTACACCATTATACTTAACAAAGACTGATTCAACAAAGGGAACACTGTACCTACCAAATAATTAGGACGGAACACATTCATTCCAAAGCACACATTCTCATAACATGTAAACCACAGTTATCCGATTCCATAAGCAAAACACCAGGCGAAAAACAGTACAGCCGCCGTGGGCTGGTCAAAATCCACGCGGGGGCAGTGATGTCTACGTATGCGTGTACCAGGTTATAAAAATCATCACCAGCAAAACTTTAATTAATGAAGCACCTGGTTTTACCCGGTGATTCATTAATTAAAATGTTGGTGATTATTCCTGTAAGTTTTTGGAATCTAATATTATTGCCTCCGTTCTTCTCTTGCATTTTTTATGCCACTGTCCGCTTCTTGATTCGTTGACGGGACCAGCCAGTCCCCAAACCTACGCCGATCTCAACCAGGCCACTTTGCTTCACTATACCCATCTACCGCCTTGCTGCTTATTCAAATTTTAGTCTCATTGGTGTCTGATGACCCCGTAGTGAATTGCAGATGTAGTTAATTAATAATTAATAATAATAATAATTTTAAAGCCTAGAATCCACACACGGTGCTCAATGGCTGTACAATAATTGCATACACACATATACACACATACACATACATTCTCTCACAGATACATTGATACATGGATCACTATTATCATTTATTGGTGCCCAACGCCACATCAGCAACCGAGGCTATATCGTGGCGATAAGCGACAGAACCTAAAAGAAAAAGGGTATTCAATTAAAACAAAATAATAAAAAACAACAACAAAAGACAAAACAAACTACAACTTTACCAAAACAAGTATGTGAGTGACGAGTAACGAGGCAATCCTCACTGACTCCGCCACACCCACGCACCTGGTAATGTCAGTTTATGACCAAAATTAAAAGACCACTGAAGGGAATGCCTTTCAAAAAAGGTAGATTTTAGTACCAGACTTGAATGATTCAAGTGATTTACTATTTTTTATGTCGATTGGAAGAGAATTCCAAAGCCTTGGGCCAGCAACCGCAAAGGCCCTATCACCCGCACTAGTAAATTTAGATACGGGCTGAACCAGATTGAGTTGACCTGATGACCTAAGAGACCTCGGTGGTTTGTGGATGGTAAGCAGGTCGGACAGGTAGGATGGTGCAGATCCCGAGACACACTTAAACACCAAAATGACAATTTAAATTGAATTTTTTGCTTAACGGGTAGCTAGTGTAACTCAGAGAGTACTGGTATTATATGGCAGTACTTTTGAGTCCTGGTTATGGCCCGTGCAGCACAATTGTGGATGTGTTGTAGCTTTTCAAGAATAGATGTTTTAGAGCCAGTCAGAAGAGAGTTGCAGTAGTCGAGGCGACTGGTAACAAAGGCGCGGACAAGCTGTTGTGACGTCTGTGTGTCAGTGAAGGATCGAATTTTGCTAATATTTCTAAGATGATAAAATGCACTGCGAGAGACATGCTTGATATGTTGATCAGCGGCCAAATTTTCACCCATGAAATAACCTAAGTTTCGAACACAGCTACTGGGTTTTATCGCAGAACATCCAATATTAAGGGACAGTTCGGATATTTTTGAAAGTTGATGAGGTAGAGCTATATATATTACTTCTGTCTTGTCATCGTTCAGTTTAAGAAAGTTTTTAGTCATCCATGCCTTGATGTCTGAATTACAAAGTTCAAGCTTATTGCATGCTTCAGGCTCAAACGCGTGAGTAAAACTAATATACAGCTGTGCGTCATCTGCGTAAAAATGAAAGTCAAGGCCATGGCTTCGGATAATGTCACCGAGAGGTAAGACATAGACATTGTACAGTAGGGGACCCAGCACCGATCCTTGGGGGACGCCAAAACGTAGTGTGACCTTGTCTGACGACACACTGCCAATAAGGACACTCTGTGTGCGGCCATTAAGGTACGACGAAAACCAAGTGCTCCGTCTGAAGGCCTATTCTCACTGCCAGTCTTTCAATAAGTATGTTATGGTCTATGGTGTCAAAAGGGGCGCTTAAATCCAACAAAACAAGACATGTTAGGTTCTGCCTGTCCATGGATAGGAGGATATCATTTTGGACCCTTAGAAGCGCTGTTTCTGTACTGCAGTTAGATCTGTATGCAGATTGGTTAACTTCGGCTAGGCCGTGGGCTGCCAAATGAGAATTCAGCTGAGAAGCCACTGCACGCTCAATAATCTTTGATAGGAATGGAAGATTAGAGACCGGTCGGCAGTTTTTTCAAAACCTCTGGATCTAGTGTTGGCTTTTTTGAGACGATGTTTTACTAAAGCGTGTTTCATTGCTTGTCGGAAAGACGCCAGAGTGGAGTGAGGCATTGACCAGTTTCAAGATCGGTGTAGTTAACTCCGAAAGAGATGCTTTCAACAACCAAGTTGGAATGATATCTAGTATGCATTGCTTAGATGGTGCCTTGGATATTAACCTCTGGATATCTGTTGTAGCCAAAGGTTTGAATTGGGACAACTGTGCAACAGCTTTAACACAGGTGCATGACATGTCGGCCATCTATCGAAGATCGGATTGTGAGCATGTATCAAGCAAAGCTCTGACAGTCTCATTTTTTTTCAGAAAAGAAAGAAGAAAATCTATTCGCAAGGTCTGACGAATGCTCTGGGAGTTCGGTTGTCATTTGACGATACAGAAGCTTCTCAAGAACGACAGACGACGCATTAGGGGAATTAACATTAGCTGGTAATAAGTCCGAAAAGTATTTCTGTTTCGTGGATTTGACCAGTTTGTTAACAACATTTCGCTGGTTGACAAACATCTCTCTGTGAACACATAGTTTCGTTTGCCGCCACTGAAGCACTAGTTTGTGTCGTAAATCTTTAGCGCGCATAATCTCATCAAAAGTGCGTGTTTGCTTAGGCGCAAATTTATCAATAACCCCTTGAAATGAGCCAGTGAGGTGTATTCAATGCTATCAACAGTTTGCATCTCGTTAACTTTAGCGACGAGAGACGAAGCAATAGCATCCGCAAACTTAGTAAGGTCAATACTTAGGTACTTGGGGTATGTGACTTTCTTCCGGACAGAGGAGGGACGAGGAAGTGCCAAATCGAAGATAATCAGAAAATGGTCAGAGATTGCAGGATCAACAATTAATACATTTTTAACAAGATCAGCCTCGGATTCTCTGGTGATCAGCAGATCTAATGTGTGGCCATCTTTATTATGTTGGCGTAAATTCATTGGAATGATAAGATCACGTAGTTTAGAAGAATCACTGGAAGTTTTCTTCTCCATATGGAAATTGAAATCACCTCCAATGATGAATGTTCCTGGCATCGCAGTAATGCTTCCTGGGAAGTCATGGAATTCGCTAATGACCTGGTTGACAGTGAATTTGTTTTTCGGAGCTCTGTGGGGGTCGAAATATGACAATGAGGCGGACTGAGTGTGAGTCGATCGTTTCAATGGTGTCAATGCACTCGAATGTAACCCTGAGATGCCTTACGCTTAACCTTTACAGTGTTATCACAGATTACACCCACACCTCCACCTCGCTGTGACTTCCTGGGGTTGTGTGTAAGAATCTTGCCATTGGTAATGATCTCACCGACAGTCAATGTGTCGTCCGGAGTTAACCATGTTTCAGTTATCATTGATATTGAAATATTGTTATCGTCCATTGTGTCGAGTAAGCTTGCAGTTTTATTCACATCGAAAGAACATTCACTAGGCACAACTTGAGATCGTTAGATTTGGAATCGGTCGTGACTAAGTTAAGGGGACGTCCAACCTAACTTTGGTCAAATTTCATGTAATTTTCTATCAAGTCTAAAAAAGTCCCAAAATGAATAACCCCAATAAATTATATACCAAAATGCTTGGAAAGAAACATAGAACATGTGGAAACTGAAATTTGCCTTGGGACTGCTGCCATGTGTAAATAGCACCACCTGAAAGTCTGCTGTGGCATAAGTAAGAGAACAAAATTTTTACAATAAAATACCTCAAAATAAAATAACAGCTGTATTCTATAAACATTGAAGTACATACTCGAAGAAATCTTTTCCTAATTCATGAAAGTAATAAAGATTGAGACCAAATGTTATAAGTGGAGTGCTCACTGATTGAAGGCAGACATTTTCTTTTGTTTATGCTTTGATTTGGGGAGTTCAACAAAGGTCAACTTGAAGGAGTCCAGCAGAAGAAGTATGGAAGGACAAAAGAGTGTCTCCCAATATAAAGATGTATGTGTTACTGTAATGGTTTGGAAAGAAAATATGATATTCTCCTATGTAGAATGCACTGCAAAGTCATACATTGTAGTTGAATAAATATATTTACAAACCCCTTGCACTGTAACCCATTTTATCCTATGCATCAATTTGATAGTGATTAAATTGTTAAATTTGTCTGGTCTATCAATAAGTATAATAGCTTTGTTTAACTCTTGGACACCAATACACTCATGATATCTGTTGGAGAAGAAATAAGGGTAACTGTAACCTGTCACTGCAATAAACCATCTAATGTACTTGAAAGTACATTGTTATTCAAAACACATCAAATCAACCTTACATAACCATTATTGCACGTACTTTTCCCAAGGAGGCTTATTGACATATTGAGATCAGAAGGGCACATCCAGAGAGGGTCTCATATATTTTTTTGAAGAACGCAGTACACAAAGCAATCCCAAAACGGTGACAAGTGAGCTCCATTTGACACCAAAAATTTCCTGGGCGGGGGGGTGGGGGGGGGGGGGGCTCTCTTCCTTGTATGACTCTACCTCCGGCACTCAAGGCATATGCCTTTTTTTCTCAAAGTTTAACTCTGTTTTTTCTTTTTGAAGATCCTGGCTACACATGTTCCAAACACTATCAGACAGGTAACCCTCCAAATAAGTGTATCTGCAAAAATCATGTTACATTGCAAAACATTCTTTTTAGACTTTTAGTTCTGGAACTTTCATGCTTCTTACTTCCAACTATCACACTTAATTTATCGATTAATGGGTGAATAGAAAAGTCCTGCCATAATTAACATTTTGAGTTCCATAAGCCTTCGAAACAGCTCCGATAAGTGTCAAACATCAGATTGGTGGCTTTATACAGAATATTCATTAGGTTGATGCTTGATAAGTAATAGGAACAAAATCTTCACAAGAAAATTTTGTAGCAATACAATTGAGGGTATTAGCAGGCACTTTGCAACAAATTGTCACAAATCAACTAGTTATAAACAAAATTTTCTAACTCAAAAGAGTGAAAAAGTACAACAACTCTGAAAAAATGTGGGAAGAAACACATGCGACAGCAGCTACACAGGCATTGTTTCCCCATGATGCTCGATCACAAAACCAAATATCCTTCAAATTGGAGTAGCAATGGTTGAGATACAAGGGAGAATGTTGGTACATGTAATGATGAATGGGTAAGACTAAGATTAAGAGGACAGGGGTCACCACTGCACGGCCCTAGATGCACCTTTGATTTTCCAACTTCCAGGTAGGGGCATAATAATCGCAACACACCTACCTTATCAGTTCATAATTTCAGTAAAACAAAAGAAATTATCAATTTGAATTAATTAATAGATGATGGAAAATATTTGGCTTCCTTCGCCTTCTCGTACTATTTAATTACCACAAACAATATCAGTTTGATGCCGACAAACGAAACTGAACGCATGTGGTCTGGTTAAAAATTAACTCGGCATGAATAATGAAGAAATTGCGAATATTTCGTGTATTTCATTTGTTTAAAAGCCAATTGCAGCTGATATTGACCGTACATTCGATAATTCGTTTCGGTTTTGACCACACGGCCACGCTGACACTCAGTGACAGCGGTTATGTTTATTGTGATATGCAAATTGGCGGATGGTTTCCGGTGAAGGAGATTTGTCACATTTGTCAGTGTAAAACGATCATAAAAGACACTGATCGACGCTTGTATTACTATGGTTGGTTGCAAGAAAAAACTAAATTCTCAGCATCGTCCAAGCGCACTTTATTTAAAAGCACGAATGCATCATTTTCAACCCATCTTCAATCGGTCCTTTGCAGACATCAAACATACCCGCCTCAAATTTCATGGTTACTAGGAAGTAAATAACTTCACAACATCTGGGGGAAATCAACACGCTCAATATAGTTGCAGGTCACTTGGAATATGCTTCGTGAAAAAGTGATTTCTGAAGCATTCTGCTTACTTTGTTATGAATATTGCCTTATTTTATGTGTATCGTCCTGATTTTATACACTCGGTTATTTTTTTACAAGTCGTTCATGTTGTCTTTCTAGTGCGCAATAATTCAGATTTTTTGTCAACAAAAAAGTTCAGACGGCCTGTAAACACGAGAGGGAATTTCGAACCATATTTTTCAGTTATGACATTAACAGCTCAAGTATTTGCTGTTACCTGTTTGCAAATCCGCTCATACATTGTCTCGAACAAATAAAGGGCGTGATCACGTCCTTGTGTTCTTACGATTGCCCAAATTGAGTATTTCTGCAAGAACCACATCGTAATCACATGACCGGAAAAACATCATTGAAACATGGCCTCATCCGGAACATCCAAAATTTGTGTTGGTGTTATTACATTCAAACGTCAAAACCCACCAGAGTGTGTGTCAAAAAAATGCTTTCTCCGAGTCTGTAGTATGTTATCATTATATTGAGGACAAGACTTTCGAATTACCGATTATTTTGTGGTTTTACCGGTTCGTTACTTATGCCATTTGTAAATTCATCTTCTTCAAATTCCTAAAATTCACTTTTTTTCCTGAAAAAATTATATGTACCTTTTCTATGCACTTTACTCATTATTTTGATATATAATTTGCCTTTCCTGACTTCTCTTATCTGTTTCTGAGGCATTGGGAAAAATGTCAAAAAATTTACCAAAGTTAGGTTGGACGACCCCTTAATAGGGATAAGATTTTGAACATTACAGTTTTTGGATTTAAATTGTTTATGTCGTCGTTTGCCGCATTTCTTATTTCGTCTCTTGCGAAGGATGCCAAAAGATTTAATATTATTTATCACATCATCACTGATGAGAAGAAAGGAGTTATAAGTCTTTAGATCACGGTTCTCGAATGATGGTTTTAATGCACGCATTTCCGCAGAACTGTATTTGAACCCCAAAAATATGTGATTTCGGGTGACGAGTGCAGTGGTTATTCTGCGTGCTGTGCGGAAAACTTGTCGTTCAGCAACAACGCAAGCGCAGACAATGCAACTGTTGTTTATATTGAAAACAATGGAATGAGCGATGCTCAGCGCCTCTGGAAAGATTGAAGGTGAAAAAAGATATATTAAGAGTTGAAATCTTTGGGGAAAATCTGCTAAACTAATTTTGAAAATGATAAATTTTGGTATCGTCTGCGTTGGGTAAAGGTTTTTCGAACCGCATCATCAAGGCACGCTAATTCGTTCCGACAGTGATGCCTCGAGTCTCGATTGTGGTACTTGTTGTGTTCATATATCTGAACAGTTTTCGATATACCGGTATACCGCGCTAATTTTTTGAATACCGATACCGGTATTCAGTTTTGAATATCGTACAGCCCTATACTTCCGCGAGTGATTCCGTGCTTGCAGTGACCGTGTGTTGAAGAGAAACCAACCTACCCCTCAGTACACTGTAGTCTACTACTCACAGATGTGGTAACATGTGAAACTCCATGAACAGAGTCCAAAAATGCATTCCTAATGGCCTTTATTTTTCCTTCCAAACACAGGCAACACATTGACTTGTATGGCATAGTGTACATATCTAAAGACACAGCACTTCAATGACAGAACATATAGATTATTACATCCTACTATTCCACATGTCAGGACAAGTACTTCTCTTCACACATTATGGAGGAATCCACTGAAGGTTCACACACAGATTGCACATCGGTCCACGAAACTCACCACGAGAGTAGCAAACTCCCCGTACTGCAAACATGCCTTCCTTTCACCCCTTCCCCGCACCCCTCTCAATAATAATAGACACTTGAAGTAAGTTGTGCAGTTGAAGATACAGTTGAAGCGAGAAGTTCTGTCACAATTACAGCAGACAATGTTCGTTGGTTAATGCGCTCCTTACCGCAGAAGATTGAAGGAAGCGTTTGCTTTGTGGAATGCAAAATATATAATGAACTATTGGCGAGGTAGGTAGTGAAATAGCGAGCTGACCATCTCAAACAGAAAGAAAATATAGAGACGACAGTATGTGGAGGGTGGATTACGACTAAATCGCTGTGGGATAGATTTTTCACTCATTAATTATTTACCATTTCTGAGGACAAGAAGGCAAGAAGAACTTGCCACCTTTCATCACATGTGATGAAAGTTCACAAGTGTTTCTTGTGCTGTTATGAATTACAAATATTTTTCGATTGGAGAATATATGGCGCTGAGATTAAGTAGTAATCCACCTTCTTCATTCTGTATATGTAGTCGAATTTTAATATATGTCCCTGCCATTGCACGTGGTTGTATCCCAGTAGAGGTTAGAAATGATGTTAATGATCTCTTTTTACTAGTACAGAATTGACATAGCTGGGCACTCTGTTTTTCTACAGGAATTGAGTTACGTGAGCGAAGTGAAGTTTCAAAGGGGTAAAAGTGCACTTACTCGGCGCTACTATTTCACACTAGTGTACAACCACAGCGACAGGACTCCTAGTTAGGGCTGCACGAGATTCAAAACTGAATACCGGTATCGGTATTCAAAAAAATACCGCGGTATACCGGTGTATCGAAAACTGTACAGATATCTGAACATGAGTACCACATCGAGACTTGAGGCATCACAGACGCAACGAATCAGCATGTATTGGTGATGCGGTTCGAAACACCTTTACCCAACGCAGGCGATATCAAAATGTATTATTTTAAATAACAATTTATCAGATTTTTCCAAAAGTTTCTACAAAACAATATTATGTGACCCCCTCATTGGAACGAGCTCAGCGAGCTCGTTCCAATGGGGAACTAGCTCCACGAGCACGTTCCAATGAGGGGTCACATGATATAGTTTTGTTGAAAATCATTTTTTCAACTGCTGAATTTGTATTTTACGCGGGCAAAAGCGGACCATTCCTTGGGTAAAGGGATAATATTATTCATTTGCGGCTACAGCTAAAACTCAAGACATCTTGAAAATGAAATTGTGGGTAAATAAATAATGACGATAAACCGATATTTTTGTAATTACACCGGTATTCAATCGATATTGGTTTGAATACCGGTATATATCGGATTTTCGATATACCGTGCAGCCCTACTTCTAGTTTAACCCTTTAACCAACGTAACGGCCAAAACCGGCCAGCGCTATTCTCAAAAATCGCCAATTAATTTTCAAAATATTTTCATTTTTTGTCTCAAAAACATAGGCTATGACCCCTCGTTGGAACGAGCTCGTCGAGCTCGTTCCAACGAGGGGGTCATAACCTATGTTTTTGAGACAAAAAATGAAAAAAATTAGTTATTCAAAAAATTTTTTTTGCAAGTGTCGTCTGCTTTTCATGTTAGGTAAAGGGTTAAACTGCAGACAAACAGCATCAGATCAGAACCACATTAAAACACATAAGACACAATGTAGATGACAGGTGTTTGAAAGCTGAAGATTACGTTACCGTGCGTTACTTTTAAAGTGAATGCAAAGGAAACATATATTCCATGCATTGTCCATATTTTGCAGTAACACTGTTGGTATGGAATATACTCTCAAACAACCAAATTTAGGAAAACCTGTATTTGTATTTCTATCTTGGTAACGAACATTTGGTATCACAGACATTATAAAACAAATTGTGACCAATGAGGTTAATGGCAATAATGCAGTATTTCACTCATACAATCATTTTTATACGTGCATGGGTTCATAAAATCTTTACATTTCGAAGTAGTTTTCTTCAGAAAGCACCTGTGAATTCGACAAAAACGGTAATTTTCAGAGTCTTTACATAATATTTATAACCCACAGTAACGTATAATTATTAATGTATGTTACACATACAATTTTAATTCTGACGAGTCTATAATACATATCATTACATATTATGTGTATTTCGGCCAGCGCCATGTACAAAAATGTCCATTCAAATTTTATTATGTTTCAATTTCTATCTCAAAACATAGCTTATAGCGAAAACATTGCTCGTAGAGCTCGTCCCAATGAGGGGTCATAAGCTATGTTTTTGAGACAAATATCGAAAATCTTTAGTAATTCAAGAATTTTTTTGTGCAAGTATCGTCTGCAACCCGCATTTGGTGAATGATTGAGAATGACCATTTCCAGCTACTGATACAGTATAATGATCATGCAAGAAAACAAGTATGTCAGCACGCAACTGGCATGCTTTACTCTGTCTCATATAATTGATGTGAGCCAGTGTGACCATGTTTGCCTGTTTTGGTACAAAAATGTTCCTTTGTTAACCCATATAATAAGGTAATTCAAAAGTAACGGTTAACCGATCAATTACGTTTTTGATCGACGAGGAGGTTGATCATTTGTTAAGCGATTAATCGGTTAACCGTATCAGCTCTACCTCTCGGAGGATATCAAGCTTACAACTTCATTCACGGGCACGGTCAGGCCATAGGAAGTGTAAAAGGAGGGATGCAAAATATTTTCTGCTGCCAAAATATTTTTCTTCAGTCTTGTGATGGGCTGACTGTGTGTGTATCCTCTGTTGGGGAAGATCCAGCTAGGAGGAACAAATAATTTTTCAAGCCGATTTGACATCCCTGACGAATCTCGTCGTCAAAATCGACTGTCGATAAAGTTATCTCCCTTGAAATTATTAGATGAGTGAGTTTTCGTTTGTTACATCTAATAAACGAAATCAACAGACAGCTCTGGGAGCTGTCTGTTGTTTTCGTTTATTAGAAGTAACAAAAGGAAACTTGACTTTTTTATTACAAGCGAGTTATAAGCAACTATTTATTTATTTATTTATTTATTTATTTATTTATTTATTTATTTATTGATGTTTAAGGTCACATATTTATGCACAATGGCTAAGCATGGCCGTGACAGTTTTACGGGTGGAGGAAGCCGGAGAGAACCACCGAGCAACGAGCAACTGCCAGCTCCCCAACATCATAACTCCGCACTGCAGCACAGGAGGGTTAGATTGGTTGAAGACATGCGTACCATCGACGTGCAGTACACCTTAGTACACGGCGTCATCATGCCCCCACGCGGGCAATGGAGATGAAATATCTTGCCCAAGGATACAACGCGGTTGCCGCAGGTGTGATTCGAACCGAGGACCTCTCGGCTTGCAGCCTGCACCTCTACCAACTGAGCCACCGCGCTCCCCATAAGCAACTAATTAATCCGTCAGTAAGTATGTATCTCCATCACACCAATCAACACTAATAGTCCGCTTTGGCTCTCTATTTAGCGATGTGTGAGTGTGTGTGTGTGTAGGGGTGGGGATGGGGGGGGGGGGGTCGGTGAGGCAGTAGGTAGAGGTGCATGCTGCAAGCTGGCAGGTCCTCAGTTCGAATCCCACCGCAGCAACCGCGTTGTGTCATTGGGCAAGACACTTCACCCCATTGTTGCCCGCGTGGGGGGGGGGGGGGGGGCACGGTGGCGTTGTGTAGTAAGGCGCACTGCACGTCGGGGGTGCACCTGTCTTCAACCAATGCAAACCCTGCTCGTGTGGAGTTGGTATGTTAGGAGCTGACAGTTGCTCGCCGTGGCTCGGTGTTTCTCTCCGGGTACTCCAACCTCCCTCACCTGTAAAACTGTCATGGTTATGATTAGCCATTGTGCAGAAATATATGACCTTAAACACCAATAAATAAATAAATAGATAGAGAATGTATTTTTATAGTAATTTACAAGTTTGTATCCTGAAAATGTTACCGTTTAGAGTTTTATATTGATGGAAAGGACTGTATTTATTTATTTATTTATTGGTGTTTAAGGTCACATACTTATGCACAATGGCTAATCGTGACCCTGACAGTTTTACGGGTGGAGGAAGCTGGAGTACCCGGAGAGAACCACCGAGCAACGACGAGCAGCTGTCAGCTCTCCAACATCGTAACTCTGCACCGCAGCACAGGCAGGGTTAGATTGGTTGAAGACATGCGCACCATCGACGTACAGTACGCCTCAGTACACAGCGCCATCGTGCCCCCATGTAGGCAATCGGAGTGAAGTGTCTTGCCCAAGGACACAACGCGGTTGCTGCAGGTGGGATTCGAACCGAGGACCTCTCGGCTTGCAGCCTGCACCTCTACCAACTGAGACACCGCGCCCCAAAGGACTGTATTACAAATAATAATAATATAAAACAAATCACGGAACATCAAAAGATGGGTAAAACGACGTTTTCTTCTTTTTAACCCTTTACCCAACGTAACGGCCAAAACCGGCCAGCGCTATTCTAAAAAATCGCCAATTAATTTTCAAAATATTTTCATTTTTTGTCTCAAAAACATAGGTTATGACCCCTCGTTGGAACGAGCTCATCGAGCTCGTTCCAACGAGGGGTCATAACCTATGTTTTTGAGACAAAAAATGAAAAAATTAGTTATTCCAGAATTTTTTTTGCAAGTGTCGTCTGCTTTTCATGTTAGGTAAAGGGTTAAATGGGTTTCAATAGAGATGAACAGTCAAACGTTCAAACAGATTGGGGTCTTCAAGAAAAAGCCAGAGGTTGGTGAAATGGTGCACACATTAATGATGCAGATACACATTTTGAAATGTCAATTTTTTTATGAAATTCCCATATCGCTTGTGTTAAATTTACGAGAACCTGTTCGAGAACCTGAACACAAATATCATATACAGTTGAAACTAGAAGCCCTGTCATGAACTGTGCGCTTATCCAGGCTTAATTGCACGTAGGAATTGCAAGCCATTACCATATCGAATGGCTTCCAAAGCACGACAGATTTTCCTGGATACTCATAGCAAACGCGGGCAATGTTTCTGCCAATGGACCTCCGGGTTACCCGGAGGCACATTGGCTGAGAAATTGCTTTGCTTGCGCACAGACCACATGTACAGAATTTGATAGCCTTACTATGGCCATAACGCGTATATTAACACGCAGATCGACGTGCTATTTGTGCGCAATTCATGACAGGACTTCTAGTTTTAACCGTACGGAGTGTGCTTGCAGGTTGAAATGGTACACCACTGGCAAGTCATCTTTGCTTTTTATGTTCTGTCTATCCCCTGTCATTCTCCTGTATATGATATTCGTGTTCAGGTTCTCGAGGGTAATTTGACGGACACTCATAGGAGAAGGACCGTTGAGCAGAAATATATATGGGCATACAACAGCCTCAATAGAGGCATAAATGAAGACGCTGGCTTTATGTCTGCGTGGCTCTGATCAGCTTCACTACAAACTTTTCACTTCCATTTATTTCCACTCCATTATTTGCGTTACGTCAAACGTAATTACGCGTTGCTTCACTTGAACTGTATTTTCATTTCATTCTTACCATTTTATCACCTGAAGAAGACCGAGAAGGTTTGAAGCCAGGGCTCGAAATAACCGGTGTCGCGTCGCTTTTTGCTATGCAAAACTTCCAAAAAGCTACACAATGTTAAATTGTGTATAGCATTTTGCGATACAAGATAATCAAATGCAGCCTATTAGGCTGCAGTTGATTATTTTATATCGCAAAATGTAAAAGAAAATTTGCAAACAAATTTGAAAACTAGTTCACTGGTGCTTTACTTCTGATTGTGGAACATTGCAGGCATAACTCAGATTAACTCTCCATCAAGCATCATTAGCAACTTCATATGTAAGATGAGTTCTGTTGGTTTAAATACTTCCTGTTTTTACAACATTTTGCATAAAATGTCCATCAAAAATGACTACAAGCCCATCAAATTAAAAATCCCAACTTCCATTTTGAGAGCTCTATTAAACACCCAAGACGCCATTTATAACAGTATACAAGTCCATGCAACCCTTAAAGGCAGTTCAGTTAAAAAACATAGTAAATGTTTCATGTGTTGCAGATTATTTGGAAATGCCCAGAAATGGATGAAACTATTCTGTCTACTTCGAAGAATTCAATATAAAACAGCATAACATAACTCTGGTATACAAAAATAGCTACGTAATTTTTACAAAATTATATTAATTTTTTTGGAAATGCGTAGCATTTTGCTATGCAAAGAAAAAAAAGTTGAAAGCTGGTGTGTAAAAATTAATCATACGTCGAAAAAGTGTTATTATTATTTTTCTATATCAACTAAGACCTTTTCGGATCACCAGTTTATATATATGTATATAATCCCCAAAAAACATGAATAACATCTATGCAGAATAATACACGGAGCACAAGGTAGTTGTCAAAGATAATTTCACTTAATATATTTAAGAATTGAATGCAATTTTCATAATCTTTATTGGAGTATGAACGTGTGGGAATGGGTACAAATTATGTATGAATCCCAAAGGGATTCATACAATTTATACCCATTCCCACACGTTCATACTCCAATAAAGATTATACAAATTGCATTCGATTCTTATAATTACATTCCGTAACTGTTTAAACTACTTTTTACAAAACAACAAAGCAGAAGGACGAAATAAAACATGTACGAACGAATGAGGCGAAAAACCACCCTCACACAAAAGACAAAGCGCACAACTCTGATTTTTAATTTTCACGCCTTTAGAAATGGAAACGAGTATTTTCGTAACAGGCTTTATGCCGCAGTTGGGAAATGTCACCAAAGAAACAGCAGCGGAGATGATCGCTGTGAGAGGCGCTAAAAGTTAAAAATCCGCCCAAGCACCGCCCGAATTACATCATTCTGTCAACTGCGCTCTACCGTAAATGTGGGTCAAAGTTCGACCAAATGTATTCATTGGAAAATGAATTACATTTGGTCATGACGTTTTCATCCAGCTGACCAATGGGAATTGAGTATTTGGGCCCAAAACTTATAACTGCATTAACAATGTAATTATTTCGATATATACATCTCTTCAGAAATGTATATATATACTTTATTATTTTTCAGCCGACAAATGTAAACATTTTGATGCTGACATTGTTATAGTGCTGGATGCCTCAGTGAGTATATGGATCGTTCATTTTAGACAACAACTGGATTTTGTGGCGTCATTTGTTGATTATGTGGGAGTTGGTACTTCTGGCACACAGATAGCGGTGGTCGAATTTGCAGATTACGTGAAGCCGATATTTAATTTCAATACATATGAGACAGGCCAAAAAGTACGTGATGCCATAAAGGACATCAAACATTTGAACGGTAGGAAGACCTACACGCATGCGGCAATCCAGTGGGTCAGGGAAAACGCATTTCTGAAAAAGAACGGAGCGAGAGACGGGGTGCCGCATATATGCATTATCCTGACTGATGGACGATCCTCTGAACACGAGTTAACTGTGGAACAAGCAGCGTTGCTCAAGAGTACAGGTGTACAGATATTTGGTGTGGGAATCGGTGACCGTGTGAGCCCTGAAGAACTTCGAACCATTTCAAGTCAACCGGCTGATGACTTTGTTATCCTATATCCAAATTTCAAAGCTTTAAATGACACCAATCAACTGGAGAGGCTTGCATATAAAACTTGCGAAGGTAAAGTATATAGATTAGCACCAGGGCATAGGTGGATTGGACGTGAGGTAAACCTTGAAAATTCCCGGTGCCCTCCTCCCCACCCACTTATAGGGTCCCCCCCGGGCCCCAAAATTAATGCAGTCCAACACTTGTTGGTGCTTTAAGTTTCGAGTAAATGATCAAAAAGCGAAATGGATCTGATTACACGCTAAAAACTAAAGTGTTAAAAACTACACTTGAAGTGCTGTATTTAACACTTACTAAGTGCTGAACTAGCACTTTGTTCAAGTGTAGATATCCCAGAACTTGACAGGTGTTGACAATAATACCACTTGACAAGTGTAATGTCGCGACACTTAAAAGGAAACAACGCAGATGACGCGGATCAGGCTCGAACGCTCGAGCCTGATCCGCGTCATCTGCGTTGTGTCCTTTTAATTATGTACCCATCAAGCGCAAATCAAATTATGGACGATTCTGGAAGAACCACCAATCCTAGACACATGGGAAGTGCCATCCATTTAGGTTTCAGATGTCTGACGATTGTAATGTCTAAGTGCTTTGAGCATTGCACTTTGAGTGTTAAAATCAAACCCTAAAAGTTAGAATGGGTTTAACACATTGAAAGTGTCAGTTTTAACACTTCAGTTTTTAGTGTGTACATGAACTGCCGGTATATAGAAATATTGGCAGTCCACATGGAAGACACTTCGGGATATCAGCAGTCTGGTTTGGCATTGGTCGCGTTGATGAAGGGAAACAGCGGTCCTTCAAATCCAAAAATCGAAATTTTCTCAGATTGGACCGGACTATGGTCTTCCCGATGGGTCCCCTCTCTCCGAATGATCGATGAAGATTATACAAAAAATGCCATCAAAATGTTCTCTTTGTGGACTGCCATTGATCGCTCAGATGTAAGGAAGTCGAGTTCGTTTTGTTCGCAAATCAAAATTTTCTCCTTATCTGGACAAGACACATTCCCGGGTAACCTTTCTTGGCCCAATCCGCCCATGAATAACACAAGTTTTTCCCACCTGTTCTTACTACACCTATAATTAGTCCTTTGAATCCGTTATAATCTAATGCCCTTTAAGGGAGTGCGGTGGCTTGGTGGCAGACTGTTGGACTTCTATGCTAAAGGTCCCGAGTTCGATCCCCGTCCGGGACGACCCGGTTTCCCGATTGCCTACATGTGGGCACGATGACGCCGTGTAATAAGCCGTAATGCACGTCGATGGTGCACATGTCGTCAACCGCTGTAACCCTGCTTAACAGAGTTAGAATGTTGAGGAGCTGACAGTTGCTCGTCGATGCTCGGTGGTTCTCTCCGGGTACTCCGGCTTCTTCCACCCGTAAAACTGTCACGGTCACGATTAGCCATTGTGCATAAGTATGTGACCTTAAACACCAAACAAATAAATAAACAAATAAATAAATGCTCCTTATTGATATCCGATTCACTTGCAGGATTTCTCGAGGTGAGTTTTTCATAACTCAATGAATAATTTTCTCACAGAAAATGTTTTTCTTTATCACATGCATTTATAAAATAAAAAATTGTGGGCGTGCCCAATGATGCAGTTAAAATGCAATTACTGTAGGTGAACCGTAAGTGGATTGTTCACATTAGGTTTTCTCTTCAGTGTTCGAGACGAACGTGACAACCGTTACTTGTTCTCACTTCCTTATTTAAAATTCGATATCCACCTATTTTATCGGTTGATAACGAACGGCGAATAAGGAACCGGTAATATGTAACGGTTGTCACGTCTCCGTGTTCGAGATCGCGCGTATTAACCTACGCTGCAGCGCGGTGGCTGGGTGGTTACGGCATTGAACTTCAAACACAGGGGTTCTCGGTTCGACCCCCGCCAGGGGTAACTGCGTTGTGTCCTCGGGCAAGGCTCTTAATCCCTATTGCCCACATGGAGGCACGGTGGTGCTGTGTACTAAGGTGTACTACACGCCCATGGTGAACTTGTCTTCAACTAATGCTTGTGTGGCATTAGTACGTTGGGGAGTCTGACAGTTGCTCGCCGTTGCTCGGGTGGTTTTCTCCAGGTACTCCGACTTCCGCCACCCGTAAAACTGTCGGACACGAAAGTGTCCTTAAACTCCACGGAATAAATAAATAATTGTCCCTATATCTCGATAAATTTTGTCTTTTGATTGGTCAGAATGCCTTGGACAAATAGCCATGGCAAAGGGTGTACCCAACGTCCAAGGTATATGAGAACGTGCAACATCCAGGGTATAAGCGCGTGAGTATATGGTTTAAACGAAAGCTTTCCGCGTTTGCTCGCCTCGATATAAAAATCGAACCAAAAAACCTGAAAATAGTCACAAATATCATCCGATTTCCGACAATTCGATCATATTTTGTCGTTATAAATTAAATAGTCGAATAATTAAAATGAAAATAGCTTGAGAAAAATAAAATAAGAGCAAATAATTCGTCTCCTAAGTACCAATGTGTTCTATGTGCCAGCAGGCGCATAGAACACATTGGAACTCGGGGGACAAGATGTCAACAAACTACTGTTCACTCGTTTCCTCAACGACCCAAGGGATGTAACTCTAACTGTGTCTTCTGCGTTTGTAAAAACAAAATAGTTATTCACGAATGTCTTCCAACTTTTTAAGGAGCGTGAGAAACGTGTCCACAATTTGTTCTCCACTATGATTCTGTTGTGGTTCAAACGGTGACAAAAACTTTATCTCCTTCAACATGTATGGTATATGGGCATTTAATCCCCGGATTTGTCATTTAAACACCTCGCTCGGTGTTCAAAAGCCGACATCCATGTATAAAAACTCCATATACCATACATGTTGATGGTGGACTCGTCCATTTCCCTGTAGACAGTACAATGCAAAGGACGATACCATTCAATGGGTCAGGTTTGAAGTGTTTAATACCTTGCAACAACAGTTTCTAAAAACTACTCTTTCTTTTTTATTACACTTTTGTTTTATGAAATGCTCATCTACAGCAACACCAAACCAGGCGCAAAATGAAAATCGATGACGGATTACTTTTTAATAGAAGAGAAATTTCAGTGGACGTTTCTAAAAATCGTGCACCGCACTTGCAATTTGAATCGCTAGCAATATCGAAAAATAGTAACACAGGTTCCTCTCGGAAATTTAGTTGACAAAAAAAATTGTTTTTGTTGATAGTAACTGTTGTCAAATGAATTGTCCTTCTAATATTTGCTTTTATAGACGTGAAGACATGTACTAAACACAGAACGATTAACGCATGTGAATGGGCCTCTCGTTTCATCCTTCCGCGCTGGCACTCGTGCCATATCGATTAACCCATTCACACGCGTGTGTCGGGCTGTGTATTTACACCATACAGTTAAAACTAGAAGTCCTGTCATGAACTGTGCGCTTATATAGGCTTAATTGCGCGTAGCATTGCCATATCAAATGGCATTCAAAGCACGGCAGGTTCTCCTGGTTACTCATAGCAAACACAGGCAATGTTTCTGCCAATGGACCTCCGGGTTACCCGGAGGTCCATTGGCTGAAATATTGCTTGTGCACACGCCATATATAAAGAATTTGATAGCCATACTATGGTCATAACGCGCAGATTAGCGCGCAAATCGACATGCTATTCGTGCGCATTTCATGACAGGACTTCTAGTTTTAACTGTAGAGGGGCCATACGAAGTTTCAAAGATTAGAATAGATGTCCTATTCGTGACGTATTTATTATGCCTGCCTTCGAAGTGTTTGCAAGCAGCATTCATTCGTTTACAAAAAGCAGACGGCCAGTAATTCAATACAAGAGGAGCAACCCAACATTTCATTGACCGCCAAGAAAATTATTGATTTATGACCTCCGATATTTCCGGGCGCATTTACAACTCTGCCTGCTTCCGAAGCTTTAAACTGAAAAGAAACCTAACTTAGTACACAACTGTTGCCTTAAAAATTATGGATCATTACCACTAGACCAATTCTCTTTAGACCAACTCCCACTAGGCCAATTCCCATTGGACCAATTCCTCTTAGACCAAATGATGTGTTCTACTTTCAAAATAATTTTATATCAATAAATTGAGTCGAGTGCTAGAAACCACTATCGGTGCTTTCAAAAACAAAGGGATGCCGGAGCAAAAGCCAGCATTTTGTTTTCTTATGTTTCACCCTCGGTCAAACACAAATAACATTGTGTTTATATAAATTTGTTTTATTACAAATTATTGGAGAACGCCTGTGTGCACTCTCCAATAATTTTGTAAATAAAACAAATTTTATGAACAAAATTAGACCACCAAAATAATCTAGCCTTCAACCAGTTAATAACAGTAATCAGTTGGTCTAAGGGGAATTGGTCTCACGGTAAAAACTGAAGAAAATTAAGAAAAATTTTTGTATTTGGGAAATTGTGAAATTGAAGTAAATGGATTGAGAAAATGAAGTAAAATATTATATGTATTGAGCTGTGCTGAAATGTTATAAACCAATATTTGTTATATGTTATGCATATAAATATTTTTTTATTAAATAAAGTGCTTTTCAATAAATAGATATTTTCCTAATTATCCTTAATCAACAATAGTCAATAGTTGGTCTAAGGGGAATTGGTCTTTTGGGAATTGGCCTAGTGGGAGTTGGTCTAAAGGGAATTGGTCTAGTGGGAAGACACCAAAATTATGAGGGCGGGAAGCAGGTGTTGTAGACTTGACATGTAGTTGTTCAAATTCAACAAAGTTGACTGAAAATACCGATACAGTCCAACATGCGGGACAGTGGGCATAGAATTTACGGATGGACGCATATGGCGGGGTCTTTATAAGCAGGTGTTCAAATAGAGTTGAGTAAAATCTTACCTGTTTATTTTATGTGCCGAAATACTTAGCGCACCCCTTAAATTCAACTCCAAAATAAACGGAATCAAAATCAGTGATTCAGTGTATGTCACCAGCCAATACGCTGATGACAGTACTCTATTCTTAGATGACGTCCTTAAACGAGTCCATAAATGCTCTCGACAAATTCGCTGCAATATGCAGATTAAGCATAAACGTGTTTGTTCATGTTGTAGTGTTGTAGTTAATTGTTATGTCTGTTGGAACAGGGAAATTGACGGAAGGAGCAAGTTGGAATTATCATTTCAATTTTTATCGCCAACAGGTATTTTAACCCTTTACCTAACATGAAAAGCAGACGACACTTGCAAAAACAATTCTTGAATAACTATTTTTTTTCATTTTTTGTCTCAAAAACATAGGTTATGACCCCACGTTGGAACGAGCTCGACGAGCTCGTTCCAACGAGGGGTCATAACCTATGTTTTTGAGACAAAAAATGAAAATATTTTGAAAATTAATTGGAGGTTTTTGAGAATAGAGCTGGCCGGTGTTGGCCGTTACGTTGGGTAAAGGGTTAAACTACCTGCGCTATTTACAGAGAGCAGTGAAATTTCAACTCGATTTCGGCATAAATATAATACATCAGCAATACTGGAGTATATCAACACTTCTGAACAGTGTTGTAGCCAATTAAATTACCAGATTTTGTTTTGGTCGTATAATAATTTTCATTATAAGTTATCTCCGCCAACATGTATGGGAAATGGAGCTTTAATATCTGGATGTTGGTTTTTAAACACCGAGGCACTGGCGAGGTGTTTAAATGAGACATCCGGGTATTAAATTTCCATATACCATACATGTTGGCGGAGATAACGTTTTTGACCCGTTTGAAACACAATACAAACATAGTGGAAATAAATTTGTGGACGCATTTCTCAGCTTCACAATCACTTGGACCAAATTCGTGATAATTATTTTGTTTTTATGTTCGCAGAAGACAACAGGCAGAGTTACACCCCTTGGGTCGTTAAGGAAACGAGTAAACAGTATTTTGTTGGCATATCGTCCCTTAAGTTCCAATGTGTTCTATGTGCCCATTGGTACTCAGGGGACGAATTATTTGCTCTTATTTTATTTTTATGATTGAATTGTCGGAAAACTGATGATATTTGTGACTATTTTCAGGTTTTATGGTTCGATTTTTATGTCGAGGCGAGCAAACGCGGAAAGCTGTCGTTCAAACCATATAACCCCGATGTTTCGCGTGCGCTCATACCCTGGATGTTGCACGCTCTCATATACCTTGAATGTTGGGTGCACCCTTTATCATGGCTATTTGTCCAAGGCATTCTGACCAATAAAAAGACATAATTTATCGGGATATAGGGACAATATTATATAGCGTATTCTAACCGTACTACCTCTACAATTGTACAACCACCATAAGAATTTGACTGGCTGGGAAAAATAAAGTGTAACATGAACGGAGAGGACCAATTTTCCCGACACCGTGCCCCCTTGCGTAAAAATCCAAAAATGTCTCCCATGTGACCAGATTTCTCAGACTTTCCAGTAGGAGAGCCTGATCAGATACATGCATATACCTCTCACAAACATAGTTTCAAACACTGGGTGAAACCATGGTCGGCAGATCTTGGCAGTCATCACCGACCGGGAACAGCAACATTTGAGATTTCAACAGCGACAGAAGACAAGTTCTAGCTTCCCACATATTTGGAGTTATCTGTGATGGGTGTACGTGTTTATGAAAAAATAACTGAAATAAGTTGTGTGCAGCCAAGTCAACACTGTTACCAATACGATGGTCCGTCTCTATTCATCAATAGCCACATCCATGAACCCCGAATGGGGGCGAGCGGGTGTTGGGGGGGGGGGGGGGGGGGTAAATTGATTTGTCCCGATTGTGATGGCCCAAGTCTCTTCTGACTAATATTTCAACTACATCATTAAGGCATGCCTTTATGAGGTAGTTGGAATTTATACCATGCTCATCTGTGTCGCCATCTGTGAAAAACCCATATGTTAAATTTTATCTTTTAGCCCTACCACCTGTGTAAAGCTCTTACTGCGGTTGAAGCGTTTCCAATGGGTATTCCATTACAAAAAAAATTGCACCTATAGTAGGAACTATTTTCAACTTGAGCTTTGACATGACCCAATTTCACACTTCGCGATGTTTCATTCAAACCTACGACGTTTTGCGGTACTATATACGTGTACTACGTACAATGACTTACTAAGTTTAGGATACCTACAATTGAATATTTAAAATAAACTATAAGAATTGTTAATAATACTTTGACTGAAAAAGCAAGGTAAATTCAATCAACTTTGACCGTTGTGTCTAGCTATCAATCAAGCATTCATGTGCAGTCGGAAGTACTGACCGCCGGCGTGTTAAAAGCATGGTATAAATAAAACAGATAGGTACTAGGGCCGGTGATCAGATTTAAACCACTCGTAGAATAAGGGTTTTAACCACTCGGCAGAGCCTCGTGGTTAAATCCCTTATCCCACTCGTGGTTTAAATCTAATTACCGGTCCTAGTACCTATTTATTCTTTATATTAGTCAGTCGGGGTTATAGTCAAAAAAAATGTCCTGGAAATGTCATTGCAGATAAATAAATTTTATTAACCTATAGTAGTCGCGATGCAACTACTTATTTCATGAACCCTTTACCTAACATGGAAAGCAGACACTTGCAAAACAAATCTTGAATAAGCAATTTTTTTCATTTTTTGTCTCAAAAATATAGGTTATGACCCCTTGTTGGAACGAGCTCGACGAGCTCGTTCCAACGAGGGGTCTTAACCTATGTTTATGAGACAAAAAATGAAAACATAATGAAAATTAATTGGCGATTTTTGAGAATAGCACTGGCCGGTTTTGGCCGTTACGTTGGGTAAAGGGTTAAATAAACACATACTGTATCGGTACTCCAAATTGATCAGAATGAGGCACCAACAGCCAGAGTCGGTTACGACCGAAATCCATTTGTGTGATCGACTGTATGTGCGATGCAAGTAAAGACATAAAATCCAGTGTTGTAAGAAAGTACATGTTTTCTCTCAAGAGAAAATTGATATCTTAGATTCCAATTCTGTTCGAAATAACCCAGCTGGAAAATTGCTGGTGGCTGGGGGCGCATGCGTCTAAACTTCCATAAGCGACGCCTCTGGCCACGTTAAACATATATTATAAGTTAAGGAATGTTTAGTAGTCGGATATGGTGTCATGTGAAGCGAAGTGAGATCAATATTAGGCGAGGCATTAGCCAGGCAATACTAAAATAAATATCGTACATTGAGTGCAACAAGGCGCCATCTGCAATGCTGTAGCATTGCAGATGGCGCCTTGTTTGCACTAAAAGGGGTGTGTATGACAAATTTGTTATCATTTAGAATTATATTCCATTTGGCACTAAAATCTTTCATTTGGTACCAAAAAATACATATGGCACCGAACAAAATTTCCGCTTGGCACCAGAATATTTCGAGCAAGCGTCAAGACTGGTTCCCATGACAAGAGACCGGGTTCTTATAACAAGGTAAAACGTTCACTCTTTATATGATAATTTTACATATTTTATTTACAGTGACAACCAAAGCTCCCACAACAGGTAAGTCGGATGCAGTCCCACGCCGGCGATGTTCCATAAGGTTATTTAGACTTAGCTTAAGGGTAAAACTTAAGTGCAATTCAAGCATATGCCAGTTCATCTTTGACCACAGACATCACCAGTATCAGCAATAAGATTCGTTGTTTACAAGTTTTCTCAGATGGAGCTTACTAAACCGCGTAAAAACCGAGTCCTGTGTTTTTCCGAAGTCGAATAGAACACATTTCTCTGATAATGGTATGTGAGTAATGAATGGTGTTTTTCTAGTCTGAGGTCATTCAAACATCCTGTTCATCGCATGATAAATGATGTTCACAAACTTTACCATCCACGACTGGCACAGCGTACTCATCAAAATTGTTGTCGAATAACTAAATTTTTCATTTTGTGCCTAAACATATAGCTTATGGTTCATCATTGGAGCGAGCGCAGCGGCCTCGTTCTAAAGAGAGGTTATAAGCTACATTTTTATACAAAAATAAGAAATAAAATTGGATTGTGATTTTGGGGGAGTAAGTTGTCCCGTTCTATCCATTACGTTAGGAAAACGGTTAATATTATGGGGTACTAACGAATAAATTCGGCGTTGCACTGGAGTAAGAACTTGGCGTCAGTGATATCATAACACTACGTCGCGCATAAAATCCACCCTACCTAAGTTACTCCTAAGAAACAATTGTCCTAAGATGCTAACTATTAGCACGATATCTCAGAATAAATAACAAACAGACAATATAAGGCGCACATTCACGCTTAAAGTATAGATTTGCTCCCCCCCCCCCCCCCCCCTCCGACACACATTTCTCCTTTTTGGCTATTTGTTGCTAGAAAAATTAGCGATAGGTTAGTGGGCCTGTAGGAATGGAGATTGACAGTACTATCAGTACGTTTTAGGGCTGTCACGATTTTTCAATTTAGGAATCGATTAATCGTCGCAAATAATCGATAATAATCGATTAATCATACCCAGATGACCCCCTCTCCCTCTCTCTGAAGTCGATAAAAAATAAAGTTCAAGTCAGTTGTCCTAC
Organism: Pictodentalium vernedei; assembly: GCA_031216915.1. Lineage (NCBI taxonomy): Eukaryota > Metazoa > Mollusca > Scaphopoda > Dentaliida > Dentaliidae > Pictodentalium > Pictodentalium vernedei. The sequence continues at coordinate 455,288,902 of CM062294.1, read as the reverse complement.
CTCCGGTAAACAACGAAGACGATCCTCTTTTAGGTACATTCAAAGCTTTGATGTTCTGAACTTTTGAACCGTCAGTGTAATAATCAAGACCGGTCGGCAGTTGCGAACTTCGCAACTGCCGATCGGTCTTGATTATTACACTGACGGTTCAAAAGTTCAGAACATCAAAGCTTTGATGAATGTACCTGAATGACAAATGCTTCCAACGGCTTCTTGGGGTTTAACATCGATGTTCTTAACTCTTTACCTTTAGAAACAATAGTTTTTTTCATCAAATTGTCTTTTAATTATTAAAAGTCTAAAGCGGGATACAATTTACCGATTATTCAACAACGAAAAATACTAATCGATTTCGCCGTGCCCGCTCAACAATCGATTAATCGATTAATCATGACAGTCCTAGTACGTTTGTGTGTTGGTAAGCCAATAGCGAACAGCAAAGAAAGCATTGGCGACAAAATGAAGAAGACACAGATGAGGAGGATCGGGGACAATTCCATCTCGTAGCAACACAGGGTTGTCGGAATGATTTTTCAGCTGCAAATTATTTTTCGAATTTGTCAAAGGATTTGTAAAAGGATTAGGTCATGCTTGATGGAAAACAGCAATGACGTGACTTGATAAACAAATCCATAAACTTGGGTGTAACAAAATGATCAGTATGTGGCGACTTCGACTTATTGTAGCATATTTTGTTAACAAGAGAAACAAGGAGTGTTGGTCTAGCCACCACCCTCTTCTGCCCCCTGCCCTCCCCCATCGAGGAAACTGCCACCTTTATTTTGGATTTGAAAACCATGTCGAGGAACTCAAGCCTCCCTCTCGGGCAAATCCTGGCGCTACCACTGGAAACGAGTTTTTCCTTTTGGAAATAATGTTTTTTTTCAAGGGAGGAAAACTCACGAGAATTCAGGCTTAAAACTACCTATATAAAAATCGTATCGGCTATTTGTCTCGCCAGTTCAAATTTCTGTTCTTTTGTTTTCACAACTTCAAAAAGTAGCTAAAAAGTGTAGGACAGACCAGGAAATGCTATTATATTACAACAGGTAGTACATCACGGTATCATTGAACCTCTTGACCTATTTGTGGACGTAGAGCCATCGGAGAGACTTAGCCAATTTTTATAGAATATTTTCATAAAAGTACACAGTGTGGGTTAAACATAACACAGATAAGAGACGTCGGGTAAATAAAACTTGAGGTACAGCCGCTGTTAAAAATTTCAACTGAAAAATTCTGATATGATAGACGAAGGGAGGTAACTCTATTATCTTTTCGATTGTCTTTTTCTGAAAAACTGTCGTGATCGTGACATATGCTTGAACTGCAAAGTACCCTTTCAATACCTCTGACGCCAGATTTTATTCATCAATATTCGACTGGTTTATCAACAGTTTTAAAATGAGCCTGATGATGGATGAAGTTAATATAACTGGAAACAACTTGATCTGAGTTGCGGATTACAAAGACACGATGAAAACCACGGAAAGAAAATTTCAACCGGATCGCCACGTGGTCGCGATGCGGTCGATTTTCTCTGTCCGAATTTCTCCCCGCATCACTGAAGAATTCCACTCACCAGTAATAGAATGCGAGGGAGCACGGTGGCTCAATTATTACGGCATTGGACACGTGGGGTAAGCGTGCTGTCCAGGACTTTGTTGCGGGTACACGATTTGCCGGCGTAATGCAGCGATAGAAAGAGAAATTAAATGCAATCGTAAAGTAACGGGTTGCGCTGCGTTGTTGCGGGATGGGGGGGGGGGTTGGGGTGGAGGGGGGGGGGGCACGGAGACGCCGTGTCTGGGGCACACTTTACATCTATGGTGCCTCGTGGGAATTGGTCTAAAGGGAATTGGTCTAGTGGGAATGAACCTTGGCACTGCACGGGGCTAGTCGCTAGCAACCGTGAGCTCACCGTCGACATTGCTTTGAACTTTAAATTTGTTTTCAGCAGTGGTAGTGTCAAGTAAAACTGGAATTAGCATGGATGATGGCATGGGTACAGATGCGTTTTATGACGATATAGCGGAAATTACACACTCTCAATCTTTATTTTCAACATTATTTATACACAATTTCTATCTCAGCTGTATGGTTTGTGAGACGACGAAGATTACCGATACCAAGCGAAATTCCAATGAAAAGATTCGAAGACAAAGCGAGCGGCCGATTTCGAATTGAATCGAATACCAACTTAAGATTCGAAACCGATTGGATTTCGAAGCTTCGCAGGGTCCTAGTCGCGGCGCAGGCGCAGTCTGGTTTAGGAAAATACTTTGGCGATCACCGTTATAAGGGTTCATTACAAATTCAGAAACGGGAGACACTTGCCAAAAAGGTTGTTGAAAAACCAACAATTTTCTTTTTCTCCAAAAACCATAGATTATGGCAATTCATTGGAACTTGTTGCAATGAGGAGGCCACAAGCTATATTTGGGGGACAAAAATGAAAATAAAAATCAGATTTGATTCGCGATCCATGCCAATAGTGCTGGTCTGTTTTATCCGTTACGTTACGCTTGCGGTTAATTCATTTTTCCATTGCTGCATTGTGCCGGTAAACCATGTACACGCTACTAAAAAGGGGAAAACGATATTAATTCAGAGTATGTATATGAGGCCACACAAAATAAATTAATTGATTCTCGTGTATTTTTTTTTCAAATCAGTGAGAGAGGGAGGGTTTTATTTTTCATTTTTCTTTTTCTTTTGCAAAAAGTCAGCAAACATAGAGAGTATTTCGGTTCTCTTCTCACACAAAGAAAAATAGAAAGTGCATATTTATGCAAATAAATTCATTTTTAATTTGAAAAATAAAATATTCCTTTATAAACAAACTGATACTGCAATTCAAAGGCTTCATATTCTTTCGATGCTCTTCATATTATCTTTGAAATAAAAGTAATTAATCTATGGTATTTGCCTCGTTGGGGCGCGGTGGCTCAGTAGGTAGAAATGCAGGCTGCAAGCCGAGAGGTCCTCGGTTCGAATCCCACCTGCGGCAACCGCGTTGTGTCCTTGGGCAAGACACTTCACCTCCATTGCCCATCTGGGGCGCGGTGACGTCGTGGACTAAGGCGTACTGCACGTCGATGGTCCACTTGTCTTCAACCAATGCTAACCCTGCTGGTTTGGAGTTAGTATGTTGGGGAGCTGACAGCTGCTCGCCGTTGCTCGGTGGTGCTCGCCGGGTACTCCGGCTTCCTCCACCCGTAAAACTGTCATGGTCATGATTAGCCACGGTGCAGAAATATATGACCTTAAACCCCAATAAATAAATAAATAAATATATTTGCCTCGTTACAATTTATGGGAGAGTGCCTAAAGGCACTCTCCCATAAATTGTAACAAGGCAAACATACTGGAGACGCAACTAAATAATTGTGCATCAATTAAAAAATGTTAAAAGTACTAATATTGAAAGACACCTAAAGGCAACAAAAATGTCCAATGATTCAAATTCAATGAGGGATTGCCTGATAATCAAAACATTTTTTTTTTGGACTAAACCTATCTTCGGTGGCCGATTTACGCAAGCCGAGTATTGGTAGAATTTATCTCTAATATTTACACTTGTAAACAACAATTCGAGTTTTGTACATCGATTATTAGTTGAATATCGCGATAATCGTGTATGAGAAAATAAAAATGGCGTCAGATTTTTTTTTTAGAAAATAGATGTATGTATTTAAGTTATGAATTGCATAATGCTCGGGCTGCTTATGATTTATACTGCATGTTAGTTAGATTTTCTATATACATTATTTTATGATAACATCATTTGTGAAATAACTTTTATTTCAGGATATTGAGGCGGTAACTACGTCTCAATACGCAACATAAAATTCCAAATACCTGTGTGACGTGCCAAATGTTTCCGCGGTGGTTTCGAATTTAGGCAGGGTTATAAGTAGCACGTAACCTGGGCAGACAGGTGCGTCGGAAGCAAGGTGGTCTTCGTCCGACATCTTTAGGTTTCAGGTCGACCTGAGAAAACCAAGAAAAGGTCTTTAGTCAAATTATCACTGGGAATGATCAATTTCCAGCAATAATTCAACACGTATTCACCTTGAATTGATGCATGAAACCCGGCCGCTAGTCCAAACATGGCCTGAAAGTCCGTAATATAAGTTGTTGGTTTGGAACGTCTTTTGAAAAGACAAGAAACCCTCCAGCACAATCAGATTGCAAGGCGATACCTGTTCCGAATATCAATCAAATCACTTCCGCGTATCAATGATTCAATGTCCTGTTTACTTTCATGCATCACTTCAATGTTGAAAGGAGTGAAATTCTCAGATTCTTATAAAAATCGTATAATAAAAAGAAAATCTAGTGTTTTTGAGTGGATACCGAAAATTATCTCACTTATGACCGAGACAAATGGTTATTTTCGTTCGCGCAAGCGCTCGCGAAAAATACACATTTGTTTCTGTCACTCACTAGATAATTTTCAGTATCCACTCAAAAACACTAGATATCCTCCTATGCTACTGGGAATTAAATCAATTCAATCTTGTTTGACAGAGCTGGTTTTATTTCTGTTGCATTATGGGAAAAGAAACTGTAACTTGAAATTTTGACACCAGTAAGCTCTTTACGTCAAAGATTGAACATATTAAAACGGACATGATGAATCTCTCATATATACAATGCCAGTAGGGTAGTAAATCTTGGGGTGGGGTTGGAGTGGGGTGTGCACGCACTCTATTTTTCTCTCGTCGACCAGTAGTGAGGACACGTGTTATTCGTTGTTAAATCACATGTTCAAAGAACCTGGTTGCAAGACTGGTGATATTCGTGATGACAGGTTATCTGTGAAGCAGTTGCTTCTAATTAGCTTGCCTTAAAACGGGTCTGCCTGTAGTTTTCGTCTATTAAAAGTAAATCAGATCACCGAAGTTAAGCAACGTCGAGCCCGGTTTGTCCTCGGATGGCTGACCGTCTGAGCGATCGATTCGGACTCCCGAGTTGTGTCCTTGTTGTGTCCTTGGGCAAGGCACTTAACCACGATAGTCCACTTGGGGGCACGATGACGCCGTGTACTACGGCATACAGCACGTCGATGGAGCGCATGTCTTCAACCAATCTAACCCTGCCTGTGCTGCAGTGTGGAGTTACGATGTTGGGGAGCTTGCAGCTGCTCGTCTTGCTCGGCGGTTCTCTCCGGGTACTCCGGCTTCCTCCACCCGTAAAACTGTCAAGATCATGATTAGCCATTGTGCATAAGTATTTGACCTTAAACACCAATAAATAAATAAATAAATAAATAAATAAATAAATAAATAAATAAATAAATAAATAAATAAATAAATAATATTAAAAGTAACAAGAAGAAACTTTGCTTTTCTGTCTATTGATGTCACAGGTGTTTTGTCAACAATCGCTTGGTGCTCAATGGGACCTTCCTGGCACCTTTAATAATTTCATGGAAGATAATTTCGTCGAAAGTTGATTTTCATGACGATATTAAGTCAGAGCTGTTTGGTGATTGACCTCTTGTCTGTTACAACTTTAATGCAGATTTTTCGAACTGCAGCTCCTTCCTGTTTATGCCGAACTCGGGTTGACCAGGAAAGTGACAATTATTTACCGTGGCTTGTTCAAGGCTATTATATTACCTCGTTCCAACGAGGGGTCACAACCTATGTTTTGGAGACAAAAAATGAAAAAAATTAGTTATTCAAGAATTTCTTTGCAAGTGTCGTCTGCTTTTCATGTTAGGTAAAGGGTTAACCAAGTGGAGGGCGTATTTTGAGTCGTTTGTTGTTTGTTTATTGGTGTTTAATGACACTTTCAACGGCCGGAGTCATGTCTAGTCGTCGGACTGTTTTACGGGTGGCGGAAGCTGGAGTACCCGCGAAGAACCACCAAGCAGCGTGGAGTAACTGTCAGACTCTAACTTATTAACCCGGAACAGAGTTAACAGCGGTTGAAGGCAAGTACACCAACAACGTGCAGTACGCTTTGCTACCCAACAGCACCCCCCCCCCCCCCCCCAACGACTGTTCTTACCCATGGACACTGCACAGATGGCGCGGGTTGCGATCTAACCATCAGGCTTTCGATTTAACTGGTTGAGGACTGGATTATTTTTAGTGGTCTGACTTTGTGACTTTGTTATTCAAAACTTTTTGTACTACAAATTATTGGAGAGTGCCCAAAGGCAGTCTCCAATAATTTGTAATAACACAAATTTATATTAACAAAATACTATTTGGGTTGGACTGAATATGGAACGTGAGCAGTGAAAATGGTGACTTTTGCTCCGATACAAAAGAAGTGTCTGTCCAGGAAGAGAAACGAGGACATGGAAATGGAGTGGTTTGTTTTGTAAAAATGAGGTTGACGCCACTCTCAGTGAATGTCTTATGGTTAAAACAGAACAGGAGTTTCAGTTGTCTTTTTATAAGTATCATTTATGACAACAGCACCTTGTAGAAAGAAGATTAGTTATTCCTCTTTACCAATTGCATTATGCTGCGGTTTGTTTTGTTTCAGCTTCAATTCAGCTTTGCACTCGAATAAGAGTTACTTCCCTTTCATTGGTTAAGGTGATGCTTCACAATAATTGAAGAAATGTTGCTTTCTCTATATTCTGAAAGCCCCGATAGTCGCTTCTTGCACTCAACCAGTTGAAGTCCAAATCTCTAGGAGCAATAAGTCACCACGATCCGGGTATATGGAGTAACTTCCTTCCGTATTGGCAACTCGCTCTTCTATCTTTTGCCTGGGTGTATCGCTTTCAGCAAATGGAGCAGCCATTTTGCTACCATATCCTATCGGGCAGTACGCTGTGAAAGCATCACCCATCTCCCTCAGTTGAAGCTGTACAGGAGTGTTCGAACAACTACAGAACTTTCCCAACCGAGGATCCATTCCGCAACGTCTCGCATGACAAACTGGTGCACTTATCCACTCGACCAGAATTATCATGGCTGTCGTTGCTAATTACGCTAACAGTTGAACTTTTTTCCGAAGTGCAACCCGAGAAGCAAAGAAGAGGAGTAACGTGAGAACCGCCGAGCAAACTTATGTCATGTTTGGGCAAAATGAGTCACACACCACACTTTCAGCCCTGAATTCGGGGCAAGTAATTTAAAGTAATTTACTATGAAAGTAAAACCTCGAAATGAAGCTTCAGTGAAGATGGCAACTCTGTGAAATTATTTGGAAAAGCACTCACAAGGTTCATGATGTTATCGGACCTCCGGACTGAATCCGGAGATCCGCTAATTGAAACACTGCTTGCGCTCCCTATAGATTCTGTTTAGAATTCGATATTTTCCTGTGTTAAAGTACTTTGCGTTAAAAGTCCCTCAGAAAATTATTTTATCTGTACTGATTAATCGTTTACCTAACATGAAAAGCAGACGACACTTGCAAACAAAATTCTTGAATAACTATTTTTTTTCATTTTTTGTCTCAAAAACATAGGTTATGACCCCTCATTGGAACGAGCTCGACGAGCTCGTTCCAAAGAGGGGCCATAACCTATGCTTTTGAGACAAAAAATGAAAAAATAACGAAAATTAATTGGCGATTTTTGTGAATAGCGCTGACCGGTTTTGGTCGTTACGTTGGGTAATGGGTTAATAAACTCACCCCGATCCGCTCCATATACACCCCAAAACAGACTGACGGACCGCTTTTAACCAGATTTGTAAACAAGGATGGTTGGGTGTAAGTATGCGCCCCCCCCCCCCCCACCCTCCGCGCGCCAATGATTTTCGTCGTCCGAATATTTTCGTCTGAGGTGCAGTCTTAGATAACTGCTGTGACAACCGTTACTTTTTCCCAGTTCCTGATCCTACATTCGTTAGCAACCTATTTTGTTGGTTGATAACGAATGTCGAAATTGGAACAAGGAATAAGTAACAGTTATCACGTCCGTTCGTGGATATCGATTCTCTCTTGCGTGTAACCATACATTTTATACAGAGGTGAGATTTCATACTTGGACTTATGTCATACATGCAGTAGGTCATATAATTGGGCGTCTGCGGAAATCCGATTCTAGCAGTTGGGGAGACCAGCGTGCCCATTTTGGAGTTCGGTACGCGCAAATCTGATTCGATGTTCGGAAACCTAGCTTTGTGTGCGTCACTTCTTTATGTATTTATGCACAAATGATTTTTCAAGAATTCTTGAATTTTGAACTATAATGATAACTGACTCATATTTCAACTACAACATCAAGACATGCCTTTGTAGGCATGCCTGGATGATGTAGTTGGGATATTTTGTCAATCCGGACTTGAGCCATCGCAGTTGGCACAAATAAGGTTTATACGCCCCTCCACCCTCCCCAGTAATCGTCCATCTTCGCAACGCTCTGCTTCCGACGCCGCTGTCAAAGGAATACCACGCAAACAAATTTTAATTCACCGACGTGACCAGCACGAGATGCTTTCAAAATGTCCCCTTTAACTCTTTATACGCCAACTCTTCTATTTTTGATGATGCCAGAAGTGTCTGTCCTGGAAGAGAAACGAGGAAATGGAAATGGAGTGGTTTGTTTTGTAAAAATGAGCTTGACGCCACTCTCAGTGAATGTCTTGTGGTTAAAACAGAACATAAGTTTCAGTTGTCTTTTTATAAGTATCATTTTCTGACAATAGCACCTTGTAGAAAGAAGATTAGTTATTCTCCTTTACCAATTGCATTATGCTGCGGTTTGTTTTGTTTCAGCTTCAAATCAGCTTTGCACTCGAATACGAGTTACTTCCCTTACATTGATCAAGGCGATGCTTCACAATAATTGAAGAAATGTTGCTTTTATTAGTTTGTCTTTCATATTTGTGTTGTGCTGTCCCTCAGAAAATTACTTCCTGAACACATTCCAAAAAAAATTGAACCAATGCATCACCGATTAGTTTTGCATATTTTTAACATTTTACTTGGTTTTCCCCAGTAAATGTGGCTAACGATTCCTTTCAATAGAACGGGCTCGATATGAGCCACTTCTACTGAGAGTTCAGAAAATACAAGTTGTGTCAGAATAATGTCCAACGAATTTAATTGTTCAGTAATATGGTATCGATACTGTTCGCGGCATACAGAATTTGGGAATATTAAGTAAGGTTAACTGAATATTCCCTGTCCAACAACTTGTAAAACATCTCGAAAATATTCTCTCAATTATCCAATTCTCTTTCTAAGTAAGTATCAGCGCATGATACTCGCACGGCTGCTGATTTCAAGGGAGATAACTGCACTGAAAGCCAATTTTCTTGGCGATTTTGGTCATGGGTGTTTGGTGATTTATTTCTTGTCGGTGACATCTTGAAGGCGGGTTTACCTCACTGCAGCTCCTTCCATTTTATGCAACCTTTTCATCTTTCGCGGTGGGTAGAGCGGATTAGGAGCTCTCTCTAGAATCCGGAAACAAAATAATCAGAATCACAACGTAAGTGCAATCGTCATTGGACCAAACCATGCCAACTTGAATAATCATGATTACAGGAACCCAAACATGATAATAAAACTCCAACAGATCAATACGACCACAACCTGAATTATTTGCATGTTAATGCTGTCATTGTATTTTTATTCGCTTATTAGTTAGATAGTCAATAGTTTAACATGTTGCATGACTGACAATTTTCATCATTGGAAGAGAGTTTCAGGGAAGTTAGCTCCCCTTAATTTTCTAACGCTGTCAGAAAATTTAAAGGTAGGGGTATGAGAATTTCATAGTGGCCACTTCCTTAATATTGGTAGGTATGATTCTGATAGATATTTTCAATGACGCATCATCTGTGAAGTGTTTGCTTCTAATTAGCTTGCCATAAAATGTCAAGTTTCCTTTTGTAGCTTTCAAAAAACAGAAAGCTCCCATTTATTTTCGTTTATTGAAAGAAACAAACGCAAACTTGGCTTTATTTTGTACTGATGTCATATGTGTTTCTCAACAATTACGTTATTCTTAATAAACAAATCACACGTAGAGTTTTTAACAGGCACAATCCTGGTCAGACAATGGCGGGCTCGAACCCTACTCAGCGTCAAAATAAATAGATATTGTATATTATGCTCTTGCTCTTCGTTGTTACAATTAGCTTTTATTTTAACCCTGTAAGATCTTAATATCACGACGTTCAAACGTAACTGGGAATTCAGCTTCTTCAACGTTTTTCAAAATTCGACATCCGACGTCGGAAAGTACAAATAACAAGCTATTGTTTACATTAGTGATTATGTGGTTGAGGCAGGGGGAGGCCGCCAAAAATTTGCAAGACGTGACGTAGGGGTGGGTGGGTCTCTTGAGCGCGCCAAAAATGTGCATTTCCAACTTGTGCAATTTTTGGAATTTTTTAAAAATATATCAATATATCAGCTAATATATACCATCATTTGTGTTTCAAACCTTAAAGATGATGTTGTACATCACACTCTTAACATAAATACAACATCAGGAGGCTTTATATGTGAGAATATTGGGCTTAAACCGGGAAAATGTCAGACGTTAGTGGGGGTGGGTGTCTTGTTCGAAATGTAGAACATGTGCAGACAAAACTTTGGGAACAATTCAAATTTTCGAAAATTTGTTCCCGTATATGTACACCTGCTCTGGCCAAGCCTATAATGAACAGCTTGTCATTTGTAGATTGGGGCCCACAGCAGCCCACAAAGGTTTAAATTAGTGGTACCAGTTTAACCCTTTACCTAACATGAAAAGCAGACGACACTTGCCAGAAAATGATTGAATAACTAATTTTTTTTCATTTTTTGTCTCAAAGACATAGGTTATGACCCCTCATTGGAACGAGCTCGACGGGCACGTTTCAATGAGGGGTCATAACCTATGTTTTTGAGACAAAAAATGAAAAAAATAATAAAACTTAATTGGGAATTTTTGAGAATAGCGCTGGCCGGTTTTTGCCGTTACGTTGGGTAAAGGGTTAAGAACATTATGAAAACCCCCCTAAAGACAGCTGTGCCTACTAAGTTTATAAGTTTATTTTGGATTTTAATGGGAGAGTGGGGTGGGTGTCTGAGAACGGTAGTAGAAAATTTGCACGTAGTGGGTGGGTGGGTGTAAAAAGCAGCCGAATAAAAAAAATAGGACGTCACGTCTTGCAAATTCTTAGTGGCCCCCCTTGGCTGAGGGCTAGATTATTTTTGGTGGTCTGAATTTGTTATTCCAAACTTGTTGTATTACAAATTATTGGAGAGTGCCAACAGGCACTCTCCAATAATTTGTAATAAAACAAATTTATATAAACAAAATATTTCTGTGTTTGAATGAATATGAAATATAAGCAAGGAAAATGTTGGCTTTTGCTCTGGTATCCTCATTTTTGAAAGCCCTGATAGTGGCTTCTAGCACTCAACCAGTTAAGAAGTCTTGACAGCAGGATTATATTAGTATTTTAAGCTGCGATAACATGGCTCAACGGTTGTCACTGAGCACCATTCAGGAGAAAATAGGAATTGAGGTTGAAATTTAAAAAAATCGAAAAATAATAACAAAACAAATGACCAGAAAGTTTCAACGCGCTGTTTGATTTCGTATGTCATAAGATTTACAAAAGTATCAATGAGTTAAGTATCAAATCGTAATATTATCAATAATATGATAAATCTCAGCTGAAAACAAAACGTTAAGTTAAGAACACATTAAAATATGACTGCGTATGATCTGAATCGAGTTGCATATCTTCGTTGCTTTGCAAAGCGAAACTGAGTTTTATTCCGAAACTTCGACATTCGAAATGCATTGATATAAATTAGGTATCGTCAGTACATGTGCCATATGCATTTGCATAGTTGAGTTATACGTAAGGAAATGTGTGACATATGACGCGATTGACGGGGACCGTCATCATTGGATTTTTTCTCTCCACACGTGTTTATCGTTTTGGAAACAAATATGATGGGTTGATATCCTCACGTAACCTAACAAGGGGAATGCTGATAAAGTCTATTGGACCCATCTCACTCATCTAATTATTTCAAGGGAGATAATGTTAGCGAAATTCGATTTTCATGGCGATGAAAGTCTGGGATGTTCATTTTGTTAGAATCAAGCAGCGTCAGACATTTGTCAATCTTTCACCATCAGCGCAGCCAAGTGTTCACCTGACCAGTAAACTATCGAAGACTTATTTCTTACTTTGACAAATTATGTATTGCGGCAACAAGATTCAGTGCTCTGACAATAGTTCAGAGGCGCACTGGCAGTAGTGTTCACCGGGAAATTTCCAGTTGCCCCCCCCCCCCCCCATTGGGATCCCCCGGCCCCTAAAATTTACGTTGCCCAACACCTATTGGCACATGAAATTTCGCGATGGCTAAATGGCGAATTGGATCCGATTGCGTAGACTGTCGATTTATCGAAATGCCCTCTATGTGGACTGCCAATGGCAGTCCACATAGTGGACATTTCGATATAGCAGAAGTCTAGTCTGCCATTGATCTGTCAGATGTCAGCTTCTTGGAAACAGCGTTCATTCTGTTCGAAAAATGGAAATATTATCCCATTGGGTCAAACTGTAGCCGACCTGATGAATCCAGGCCTCTTTTGGTGCAAGAGTGTTTGCAAATGAACGACAATATTGATAAAAAAATGCCATCGAAAATACCCTCCATGTGGACTACCATTGATCGCTACGATGCAAGGAAGCAGTCTTTGTCCCGGTCCTGGCCACCTTGGTACGTCTCCCTGCTACTTTTTTGGCCCAGTCCGCATCAGCAAGAGTTGCAATTACACCAATCATGACAAGAGTTCCAGCTTGAGTCAATGAAACATTTACGTAAGAAAAGGTTGAAAATTGACGAGGCAGTTGTTTCAAGTCGAGCACTGGCTGCTTACATGGCAGCTCAGTTTAAACAAAAAGAAGTATTGCTTCTCAAGAAGTCTTGCAGGAAAAGATACTCTGAAAAGTGATGGCTTTCTTCACAACTAAAAATACAAATGTACTTTTTCCCTCGCCAAAACGTTAAGTCGCTTCTAATTCACTCTTACTTTTTCTGATTGCAGTGAAAACCACAACGCCAGCCCCAACCACAACAACAGGTAAGCAATAAATCGACATTATTTATAAACAAATTTAACAAAACACCTTGAGTTCTTTGAATTTCTTCTAACAGCTGTGACAAATAACAAACCCTATTCCTAGTCTGTACCACTGCATTGTAAGATAGTCTGTACCCTTGTAACGAGGCTTTGATGGGGTTAACAAACATTGACAGCCATAACTTATCGTCAGTTTTCAACTCTCTTGAGCATTCCACTGTTGGAACATAAAACAATCTTTTGATGTCCTGCAACTGTTTTTCGGTTCATTATATCAACAGTGTACGCATTGTGACATATAATACAGGCATTTCCCGGGGGAGGGGGGGGGGGGGTGGCACTAAAAATTTGCAAAACGTGACGTCCTATTTTTTATTCAGCTCCTTTTTACACCCACCCACCCCTACGTGCAAATTTTCTACTGCCGTTCTCAGGCACCCACCCCTCACTCTCCCATTAAAATCCAAAATAAACTTATAAACTTAGTAGGCACAGCTGTCTTTAGGGGGGTTTCATAATGTTCTTAAACTAGTACCACCAATTTAAACCTCTGTGGGCCCCAATCTACAAATGACAAGCTGTTCATTATCAGGCTTGGCCAGAGCAGGTGTACATATACGGGAACAAATTTTCATTTGAATTGTTCTGTCAGTATTCTCAGGTGTTTGTTACTTTCCTCTTCTATCCATACAAATTCTATAAATAAATAAATAACTTGGTGAATTTAGTGCATCAGAGAGAATGTTCCCAAAATATTGTCTGCACATTTTCTACATTTCGAACAAGACACCCACCCCCTACTAACGTGTGACATTTTCCCAGATTAAGTCCAATATTCTCATATATAAAGCTTCCTGATGTTGTATTTATGTTAAGAGTGTGATGTACAACATCATCTTTAAGGTTTGAAACACAAATGTTGGTATATGTTAGCTGATATATTGATATATTTTTAAAACATTCAAAAAATTGCACAAGTTGGAAATGCACATTTTTGGCGCACTCAAGAGACACCCCCCCCCCCCCCACGTCACGTCTTGCAAATGATTGGTCCCCCCCCCCCCCCCTGCATTTCCTGCAAAATAGTATAAAAATACAAAAGCTGGCTTTTTACAAATTTTCCACCATCAGTTTGGATATTTTTCTCTGTTGAAACCCATTTTAACTCTTAGAAGCCGCGGAATCAGAATGAATTTATTGAACATGACATACCTCGAAAAAAGTACAGTAAAGCAAGTGCTTCTAGTCAAGTGTCGTCTGCCTTATCAGGCAGACGACACTTGACTAGAAGCACCTGCTCGGTGTTTAATTCTCCCCAGCCCAAAGATAGCCAAACCATCACAGCCAGATTACCTGCCGTATTCCTTCACAGGCAAGAGAACTCGACTCCCAACTTCTAACAGTTAAAATAGCAACATGGCGTTTGCACCATCTTTTGGCGTTCTGTAACTTTACTTCTGCGCATTGTATCAACAATGTACACATCCTGGCATATAACACATACGCTATCCTTTCCATTAATAGAAAAGTCTAGGAGAGATTTGCGATTTGTTTTTCCTGGGAAGAATAAATAAAAACTTGCACTTGCTGCAAAAACACATCCGCTAAACAAAGAGCGAAAATTGATTCTTACTTAGTGTTGGGAGGTGTGACACTGATAGATAGTCTTACTGTTGGATTTTCTGTTAAACAGTTATTTCTAATTGGCTGGCCATAAAAAGTCACACAAAAACTGTCTGTTGTTTTCTTTTATTAAAAGTAACTTAAAGAAACTTTTCTTTATTTACTCTTGATGCCATAGTTGTTTTCAAAACCAATTAATCTGCCCCCCCCCCCCCCCCCCCCATCCGCTCATCTAATACTTTGAAGGTCGCTTTTCATTTTTCATGACGATATAAGTGAAGTATACTGATGTCGAATTATAAAAAAAAAATTCAAGTTACACAGCTTTTTCCACCACGCAACTGGGAATTTATAACCAATTCAGTCTTATTTCACAGAGTTGATTTACCATTTGAAACATGGTGGTATCTTCCTTGTCAGTTCAATGGCGGCAATTGGAAGAGTCCATATTCATTATTTGGGGGTAGACCAAATAATATTTTCAACGTGCAGTCTTGGGACTGCACGTTGAAAATATTGATTGGGCTACACCACAAATTCACTAAACAGCCATTCTACTTAAGAAATTATGGAGTACTATATCTCTGGTTCGGAAAGTACCCTCTCGGGTTCACAGGGTTAAGCGCTGTAAAATAAGTAGTTAGATTCCGAGTAATCGTGTTTCATAGAGCTTATTGAGTCTTTTGATTGCATCGGTAAAATTAATAAATGCATTATTGGAAAAATTGCTACTTAGAATTTCCGGATTTTTGGTATTAGTGGTAGAGAGTTAATTTTGGTACTCATAATTTTGTCATTTATTGCTAAAAATCAAAGCTGGGTGTCTCTATGTATGTCAGATTGGGTAGAAGTTTATTTCACCTACAGTACGTGAAGAGTGTATTATCACTAAATCACCCGCAGAGTGGAGATTCCACCCGAGGAATAATTGCAAATTAAAATAACAACATGGCGTTTGCACCATCTTTTGGCGTTCTGTAACTTTACTTCTGCGCATTGTATCAATTGCGGGCGAAGCATAACCAGCACCAGCAAAGTTTCAGTCAATGGACCTCCGGGTTAAATCCGGAGGTCCATTGGCGAAAACATTGCTTGTGTTTTTTGTCGATATGTACAAAATTTGAAAGTTATAGCTTGGGTGATAACTCCACTCCGCGGGTGATTTAGTTACAATCCACTCTCCACGTACTGTATAAGCAGGTAGAATTGTATTGCTTAGGTTATAGATGTCCCATCTCTTATTTAAACGGTTGATCTCGGAATGCCGACATGCTCAGGGACGACGGAAGCACCACTGGGCATAGAGGGTCAGACCCCGGGAAAAGGGCATTTATTCGCACTAGCAATCCGAAACATGCATGTCTCGAAGGCCGACGGCCCTAGGTGGGGGAGTTTGAGAGGAGGTGGCACCTCTCGTCGGGAAGGGGGTGCCGCTTCCAAACTTCCTCAACTCCCCCATCGAATTTTGAAAGCTCCCAGAACGGATTTGGGGTGTATTTTAGCTTTACTTCGAGAATATATCATTGAAAAAAAATTGAGTGACGAACCTCGAAAGGGCATTATCTTCCCCCTCTCGCCTCTCTACCCCCTCGGTCTGAAGGTAGTTAGGGTAGCTGCCCTCGCCGCCTCCGTGCTTCCGGCGTCCCTGGTCATGCTCTAGTCATAAAACGGAAAAATGTTCTCACTATTCCGGCACAGATCAGTGTTAGTGTTCAAGATGATTAGTCTTTGCCGTGAACGATGACAGACAATTTTAAATGACTGAATTATTGGGGGTTTTGTTTGTGAGCAAGTTAAAATGTGTAACTGAAAAAGCTGTTTTGATTGCTTTTCATCAAGAATGTTTCTATGAATTATGTTTTTGAGACAAAAATGAAAAAAATAATAAAATTTTACTGGCGGTTTGATCAATAGCGAGGGTCGATTTTAGTCGTTTTACTAAAAAAAGTTAACATTATAATTCATGTCATACCCCCAAACACTGGACCAGAGCTGAGAAAAAACAAATGTTATGTTATCTTCTGAACCATGGGGTAAGTAAAACAAACAACTATAGTCACTGCTATTTAACGTTGTCGCATGTCCTTACTTATCAGTGATCGGTTTCGACCAGGCTCCCACGTTTGGCTTGTCCTGTCCTGGCGGAGTCAAAATCACCCTCCGACGCTCGACCTGAACCAGCGGAGGCTCCAGGTAATACTGGAATATCGATCCGTTTAGGGGGCGTCTAACCATTGGCACTTATGACCCTCTCGTAAGCTGGGTGTGTGCTTCTGTTGCAGCGGGCCCGACGGAGCCGAATACATGCCATACATGTCTAGGAGGTCTCGACAAGGGACACAACTACAAGTGGCGGACTATACTTGCCTGAAGAGCAAGGACTACCCCAGAATCACAACCATCTTTAACTTCCGGGGACAGACCAAAATTGTCAATGAAGGAAGTGGATACTCTCAACGAGCCATATTTCTCGAAGCAAACCGAACCGAATCATCGGAACAATTTCGAATCGAATCGATTTCGAAAGCTTCGCGGGGTCCTTATTTCGCATACCGCACTGTGATTACAAAAAACGGACGAAAATTTAGACCAGATTGTGGACGTTTCGCAATCTGTTCAGAATTCTCTACCACTTTCCTGCTCTGAACAACAGAGAGAGCGAAATCTCAAATAATATTTTCGTTTGTTGTTTTCTTGATCCAGTCTTGACTAAGCAATGTTTTATGATGAAAGCGTGACGCAACCAGATCTCTATCTGACTGTGAATTTTTTTTTTTTTTGTGAACAATGTCCTGTACATAAAATTAATTATATTACAAATGTTCCGTCTTTTACAGGAATACCAGAGGAAATACAGAAATGTGAGTATAAACCTTTTTAAACTGGTCAAATTATCCGATCCGTTGCAGGCAGTTTAATCTAGGGCTGTCACGATCAATCGATTAATCGATTGTTGATCGGCCACGGCGAAATCGATTAGTAGTTTTCGTTGTCGAATAATCGGTGAATTGTATCCCTTTTTAGATGTTTAACAATTAAAAGAAAATTTGATGAAAAAACTATTGTTTCTAAAGGTATTGAGTTAAGAACATCGATGTTAAACCCCAAGAAGCCGTTGGAAGCATTTGTCTTCCAGGTACATTCATCAAAGCTTTGATGTTCTGAATCTTTGAACCGTCAGTGCAATAATCAAGACCGGTCGGCAGTTGCGAAGATCGCAACTGCCGACCGGTCTTGATTATTACACTGGCGGTTCAAAAGTTCAGAACATCAAAGCTTTGAATGTACCTAAAAGTTGATCGTCTTCGTTGTTTACTTGAGGTAGGTCATCTGACTTGAACTTCATTTTTATCGACTTCAAAGAGAGGGAGAGGGGTGGGGGTCATCTAAGTACGATTAATCGATTATTATCGATTATTTGCGACGATTAATCGATTCCTAAATTGAAAAATCGTGACAGCCTTAGTTTAATCTTTTACACAATCCGGCCTCGAAATTTACAAATTGAGCAACTGAAAAAAAAACATTTTTTTTCAAAACGTTTCAGTAGTAAGGGATGACACTATGGCGAACAGGGTCGTGTGTACTATGGCGAAGTACTTATGTCGAACTGATTTAAACTGAAAATTCCCATAGACATCTTTTTAGAGCTGTAGGTTAACCGAAACCGAACCGAGGTTTTTAGTTTTTTTAAAAAAACGAAACCGAAACCGTCGACATCCCGTAATCTAAGGTTTTTCGTTTTTTATTAAATACTCTCTTGCTGCAGAAATTCACAGAATGTAGCCATACCAGATTAGTGAAAGTACCCAGACACTGTCAATGGCAGTGTCTGGGTACTCTCACTACTATGGGAAGGCTACATTCTGTGAATTTCCCACATTTCAGTTTAGTTGTGTTTGCAGCTTTCCTCAAGTTGCGTGTAGGTGTCAGACCTCGAAAAATGGCCAAGTACAATAAAAGTTCTGTATATTTAGGTAATTATTATATTGGCCTTCCTGATTCTTCATTTATTATAGCTTATTTCGGGCATTCAGTGAGTTTCACTCAATTTCACTACCATTCAGTTATGACTCCGGACATAAGAATGAGTTTTATTGAATTTTACTTGGCCTCACGAACAAACCGAAAACCGAACCAAACCGAGGTTTTACTCCACCTGAAAAACCAAAACCGAAACCGAACAAGAAATTTAAAAACCTATAGCTCTAATTGTTTTCCCCAGAGTGCCATCGGCCGATAGCACTCTGGCAAACAGAATGTGTATGGGAATTTCAATTCACACGATGCGACAGATAAATCAGTTTACAAATCACAGAGGTCGCCAATGAAAAGTGATCTGCGCCGACAGTGTCGTATACGACATTGTCTGAGTAGATTTATTTTCTCTGGCAAACAATATACGAACAGGCACTCAAAGCTTGAGATGGAATATATGTCCATTTGTGGAGTTTCTTACTAAAAGTCGTGCCCAATTTATTTTTATATATGATTTTGGCTTGATATGCAAAAATTAAAAATCCTTCTCGAGTAAACTTTAGCGCAAGGAGAAGAAACAATAATTATGATAAATACCGATACAACAGCTGTGAGGTTTGAAAGTATCTGATTCTCTGGGGAAAACTAGAAAAGTGTATGAAACAGATCCGAGGCGTCGGATGCGGTCTGGTCGTTTGGTCCACTGGGGAAATTCCCGGTGGGCCCCCTAATGGGTGGCCCTGGGGCCACCAAAATTGATGCAGTCCAATCAATACCTGTTGGTGCCTGGAATTTTGTGAAAACGCCCAACTGGCGAAATGGATCTGATTGCATAGAATGCCGGTGTATTGAAATATATATAATTATTTATTGGAGTTTAAGGTCACATACTTATGCACAATGGCTAATCGTGACCGTGACAGTTAACGGGTGGAGGAAGCCGGAGTTCCCGGAGAGAACCACCGAGCATCAAAGACCAACTGTCAGCTCCTCAACATTCTGACTCTGTTCAAACTCCGCTCAAGCAGGGCTACAACTGTTGAAGACATGTGCACCATCGGCGTACAGTACGCCTTAGTACACGGCGTCATCGTGCCCCCATGTAGGCTACCGGGATAAAGTGCCTTGCCGAAAGGAAACAACCCGGGTAGTCCCGGACGGAGATCAAACTCGGGACCTCTAGCACAGAAGTCCAACAGCCTACCACTGAGGCACAGCGCTCCGTGTATTGATGTGTTCTCTATGTGGACTGCCAATGGCAGTACGCATAGGGAACATTTCGATATACCAGCAGTCCAGTCTGCCACTGGTTGCTCAGATGCAAGGAAACGGCGTTCTTTTAATTTGAAGAATCAAACTTTTCTCACATTGGGTCGAACTGTTGTCAGTCCGGTGGGTCCGAGAGCCTCCCATGTTGATACCATTCTTGTCGAATGAGTGACGAACATGATACAAAAATGTTATGGAAATGTCTTCTGTGTGAACTGCCATTGATCGCTCAGATGCAAGCAGCGTTCATTCAGTTCGAAAATTAAAATTTTCTCCGGATCCGGGGTTCGCCTTGGTTCATTTCCCGGTAACTCCTCTCCTGTCTGTCCATGAAACAGAACCCGAGAAGGTGCGAATACCGGCACTTTTCTCTCTCACCAGGTCACAATACAGTGAATACATATTTTCTCTTGTGTCCAAATTTAACTAAGCTTTTGTACATTTCCATTCAACAGACAACATGAAATTGAATGTATCCTTTCTATTTGCAGTATGTCGTGGTTTACGTTCAGACGTAGTATTTGTCTTGGACAAATCAAGTAGCATTGGCGGAAATGATTTTAAAAAGCTCCTTAGCTTTGTCAAAAACATGGTGAAGGCTTTTGACGTAGGTCTGGAATCAACAAGAATCGGTGTCCTCACATTTAGCGACGAGGAAGAGATATATGTAGAATTTCTCCTTGACACTTTCGACAACGCGCATGAAATTGAAAGAGAGATCGACGCAATCTATTACACTGGTGGTGGCACCAATACTGCAGCAGCCCTTGAGGTGCTAGTCCTTGATATGTTCGCTTACGATCTTGGTGCTAGAAGAGGTGTGCCTCATATTGGTATTGTAATCACTGACGGAAAATCGGAAGACGAGACCGCAACAAAAACTGCAGCAAGAGAGGCTCACAAGAGGGGGATCAAACTCATCTCAATTGGTAAGCAAAACATTAATTGTTCGTTTCTTTCTGCGGTGCTAAGCGACTCCGAGCTGTAACAGTTTTAACTCCAGTACTTTCCTTCGTGTTAATGGTATACTTAGGGAGCAGCCTGAGCATTTAGAGGTAAGATTATATAGTATAATGGATATACTATTATGGGCGAGCCAGCTCGAAATGGCTCAGAAAGTCCACCAGCTGTGTATTAAATAAAGGAATTTAGACAGCAAAGTCAAACAAGTGTTTGACCACCGAGGTGGTATTAGTCCCCTACGGCGCTTTTGTGACATAAGGTGTTTTTGTCACAGAAGACGCTAGAGTATATAAGCATCTTGGGTTTTGAAAAAAAAAAAAATATTGAGCGTGCATAATCCCCTCACAACCCTTTATCCAAGTACCATATATGAAAGGCGTAGCTTGAACCACGTTGGAGGGAGGGGTGGTAACATAAAATAGAGAAAAAAGCTTAAAAAACACAACAAAAATGGCCGCCATTCTGCCATCTTGGATTTTGAAAAAAAAATATTGACTGTGCTTCATCCCCTCAGAACCATTTATCCATGTACCAAATATGAAACGTGTAGCTTGAAGCATGTTGGAGAGAGAGGTGGTAACATAAAAACAGACAGACGGACAGACGGACAGACAGACAGATGTTAGATTTTGAAAAAAAAATATTGAGCGTGCAAAATCCCCTCATAACCCCTTTACCCATGTACCATATATGAAAAGTGTAGCTTGAACCATGTTGGAGGGAGCAGTGGTAACATAAAATAGAGAAAAAAGCTTAAAAAACACAGAAGAAATGATTGCCATGGCCCCATCTTGAATTTTGAAAAAAAATATTGAACGTGCAACATCCCATTACAACCCTCTATCCATGTTCCAGATATAAAAAGTGTAGCTTGAACCATGTTGGAGTGAGGGGTGATAACATAAAATAGAGAAAAAAGCTTAAAAAGACACAACAAAAATGGCCGCCATGCCGCCATCTTGGATTTTGAAAACAAAATATTGAACGTGCATCATCCCCTCCCAACCCTCTATCCATGTGCCAAATATGCAAAGTGTAGCTTGAACCATGTTGGTGGGAGGGGTGGTAACATGAAAATAGAGAAAAAAGCCTAAAAAAACACAACAAAAATGGCCGCCATTCCGCCATCTTGGATTTTGAAAAAAAAATTTGAGCGTGCATCATCCCCTCAGATCCATTTATCCATGCACCAAATATGAAAGGAGTAGCTTAAAGCATGTTGGAGGGAGAGGTGGTAACATAAAAAAACAGACAGACAGACAGACGGACACACAGATGGACGGACGGAGTGCCATCCAATAGTCCCCTTACGGTTCCCGTAGGGGACTAATAAATACTAGAGAAACAGAATTTACAGTGATCGGTAGTGTCTGTGTGAAAATGCTGAAAACATCAGAACTGAACTAAAAAAGTGTGTATTTGTGGAGAATTAGTTTCGGGAGGAAAATATCTATAAAGAAATCAGAAATGAGTATGTGTAAACGGCATTTACCCCTTTCAGCAACGTGATAGCCAAAACCGGCCAGCGCTATTCTCAAAAATCGCCAATTAATTATCATTTTTTTCATTTTTTGTTTGGAAAACATATGTTATGACCCCTCTTTGGAACGAGCTCGTTCCACCGAGGGACCACAACCTATGTTTTTTTGGACAAAAAAAAAATGAAAAAAACTTAATTATTCAAGAGTTTTGTTTGAAGTGTCGTCTGCTTTTTTTTTAAATCTAAAAGCCAGATTTACTTTTTATCCAGTAGAGTGCTAAGTTATTGTTGATTGTCAAAATTTCTTCATTTGCTTTGCCTTGTTATAATTTATGGGAGAGTGCCTCTAGGCACTCTCCCATAAATTGTAACGAGCCAAATCCACACAAATGATATAATTTCATTTCAAAGTTCAGGCCTTTATATTACCCCAAATTCAAGCCAGTAAAGGGTGTCCCCAAATTATGAGATGGCTACCAACAGCTTGTTGTAACATTCTAAAATGAAGATATTTGCTGAGAAATACTTTTGCACCATGCAAAATAGGTCTTAGAAAGCCGCGTATTATAATATATTTGTATGTAAATTGACTAATCATGTAGTTTCTCATATTTTGGGGGACATTTTTTACTTGACGCTGTGTCCCCAAATTAGACCAATCTAAAAACCTAATGTGAAGTACATTTCCAGAACATGAAGCCTCTAAGTTGCAGAATCTTGACACTAGCAAAAGATGCTTATAAGGACATTCATTTGTGCATTTAATTACATTATTTTTTGGCACAATTAAAGTTGTTTCTTAAATGATTGAAAAATAATTTCCCTTGATCACAAAACCATTCATTTCCATAATAGTTCCTAGTCAAGTGGTCAATAGAGGAAATGGTATCTTACGATTACAAGCCAACATGGAAGCCTATATTTAAGATTCAGAACCAACTCAGAATTTATTTTAGGAGTCAAAGTCACACTGCCTCCTTACCAGGTCGGTCCCTGGATATACTATTATGGACGAGACTGCTCTAAATGGCTTAGAAAGCCCACCAGCTGTGTATTAAATAAAGGAATTTAGACAGCAAAGTCAAATAAATACTTGAGAAACATAATTTACAGTGATCGGTAGTGTCTGTGTGGAAATGCTGAAAACATCAGAACTGAACTAAAAAGTGTGTATTTGTGGAGAATTAGTTTTGGGAGGAAAATATCTACACAGAAGTCAGAAATGAGTTTGTGTAAGCGGCATTTACCCCTGTTACCAACGTAATGGCCAAAACCGGTCAGCGCTATTCTCAAAAAATTAATTGTCATTATTTTTTTGTTTGAAAAACATATGTTATGACCCCTCTTTGGAACGAGCTCGTCGAGCTCGTTCCATTGAGGGGCCACAACCTATGTGTTTTGGACAAAAAAAAAATGAAAAAACTTAGTTATTCAGAAATGTTGTTTGTAAGTGTCGTCTGCTTTTCGTGTTAGGTAAAGGGTTAAAGATTTTCAAATATGAATCAGATAAAATATTTCATGAAAACAGAAATAACTTCTGTGAACCTCATTTAATATGTTTTATAAACTATACAGGAATCAGTAAGGGACATCGAAGACTTCAAAAATACGTTGTGTACTGTCTTTGGGGTCTTTGATAGTCCGGGAGCCAGATGGGGATTTTTTGTCAGACCTGGTTTTGCCGGTTAAAGTATTTTTTTTCTTTGCAGTTTCCATTAGTCCAGGCTTACCTCTTGAAGCCGTGGGGTCGAACCTGGTTTTGCCGGGTAAAGTTTTTTCCTCTCCTGATCTGAGTAGGTGGGTGTAAGAAGTTCAAGAATCAGGGGGCTGACCGGCCGTATCCCTTGGGCAACTCGAGATATTGGCTCCTTATTGAGGGCACCCCCTCCTAAAAGTGTAATATTGCATTTCCACCATGGGCAAATGAATGAAAGACACACATGCATTGATATAGACCTTATTCTCGTTGAATTTGGATGACAATCACATTCCCTTGCCTTTTGTACAATTTTTGGATTTTTCACATCGAACTCAAGTGAGGAGGTTGCCACTTACCTGCCGGAGGCCGGGGTTTTCGACAAATATCAGTGTCTGGACTTCCCTCCTCAAATAAAATGGCAGCGTCGTGATATAGCTCGAACATTGCTGAGAGCGCCGCCAAACTCCAATCAACCAATCAATCAATGTACAATTGGGACACGAAACCCAACACCAGCTGATTCTCGTGGTGTTTGCTGATATAAACAGCAGGTATGTGTTTTGACAAAACTCAAGAAAAGGTAACACAAAATTTTCATCCATCTGGAAGAAAGAAAAGACAGAAATGACAAACCGAGTAACTATATTCCTATACAATCATATTTATCAGTCACTGGACTTTCATCGTCGCGAGTAACCAACCGGATAACAAGAACAGAACATATGGCAAAGTAGACCATTGACCTGGCAGCTGCATGGAGTTTCACTTTTGCAACCACATCTGATCATTTCGAGGATACAATCAGGTGCCAATTGGACTCATTCGGGAATGGTGACTGGGAAAAGCGATCTATTGCTCAAGTCTTTTTTTGGTATCCACGTAAATAACGTTATGTCATCTATTGTAATTCTTCTATTTAGGCGTTGGCACTGGCGCGGATATGATTGAGTTAGGAAACATTGCTTCGGATCCAGCGTATGTTCACAAAGTAGAGAACTACGATGCCCTCGACTCCATCAGAAACGTATTGGCAACTGATACATGTCAAGGTAAGAATTTATAAAAGTGTTTTTGTGTTAGCCTCTTATCCATCGAATTTGCCATTTGCCCTTTTATTTAATTGTACGCTCGTTGGTGCGTAGCACCTCATAAATTAGAACCATGCGAATTGGAAATGTGATTTCGAATCACTTCTCGAATCGAATTGTGCAACAGGTTCGCGAATCGATAGTTTTTTCGAATCGAATCGACCCAATAATAACGACTGCGACGTGCCGTTTTCACCAGGTAAGCCACTTTCAGCGTTCAGGAATGGACTCAACTACAGCGGTTTCTTCATGAATACTTATTTCCTCTCTCTCTCTCTCTCTCTCTCTCTCTCTCTCTCTCTCTCTCTCTCTCTTCTCTCCCTCTCTGAGTATTATTGGGAAAATGTCGTATCTTGTGTGCAAACAATGATTTGGTAGGATCTCTATGCCCTGTAGATTAATCATCTGAGACTTTAATTATCCTGACATTCAATTTCAAACGTCACTGGGAATTCAGTTTCTTCAATCTTTTTCCAGAATGCGACGTCAAACGTCGGAAAGTACAAATAACAAGATATTTTTCACATTAGTGATTATCTGGTTGAGGGCTAGATTATTTTTGGTGGTCTGAATTTGTTATTCAAAACTTGTTTTATTACAAATTATTGGAGAGTGCCCCACAGGCACTCTCCAATAATTTGTAATAAAACAAATTTGTATAAATAGTATATCATTTGTATTTAACTGAATATGAAATATAAGCCAGGGAAGTGTTGACTTTTGCTCTGATATCCTCATTTTTTTTAAATCTCTGATAGTGGTACCTTGCACTCAACCAGTTAAGAAGTCTTGACAGCAGTGTTATATTAGTATTTTAAGCTGCGATAACATTTGGCTCAAAGGTTATCACTGAGTACTATTCGGTAGAAAATAGGAATTAAGGTTAAAACTTTAAAAAATCGAAAAATAATAACAAAACGAATGACCACAAAGTATCAACGCGCTGTTTCATTTCTCACGTCACAAGACGTACACAAGTATCAAGGCGCTGTTTGATTTCGTACGTCATAAGACGTACAAAAGTATCAAAGGGTTAACCAACATTCAAAAAGTGAATACATTTTGCACTTTGGTGATTCCGCACCCATGTTATGGGTTGATCGACTTTCAGCCAACTACTTACACTTTAAAGTTAATTGGGCTAAAAATTAACCCAAATCAACTGGGTTTCGTTAATATGAGCCCAAATCCAGTAGAATAAGATCTGGGTTGATTGTAACCCTACTGATCTTAGAGTGTAGATAAGTGCCTCATAATTTAACTGAGATTATCAGCAATGGAGAATAGTTTGTGAAACACTATCCATTGGAAAGGTTCCCGAGAAGTCTCATTGACCCAGGTAATGCGGGCTACATTTTAAGAGTTTTTCAGCAAGGCTTACCATAATCGTGTTTCTTCCCACTTATAAACCTCCGAGAATGTCATTGCATTTACAACGTAACACGAAAGCTGTCTATCCCCCACCCATGGTGACATACTGTTCAAACCTATGCCCGACTAACAGTCAAAAAGATCTCCCTTTTGTTTATTAATTTATCAAAATAGTGACAGAAGATAAACGCTTTAAGTAAAACAAGTACAAATTGTATCATTTATGTTTTTATCGAGGTGTCCGAACACTCTCGGTCACCATTGGTGTATTGTGGGGTTGATGCTGCAATAGCGTGTCGATCTATTTGGGCGGGGACGTAAAATGGGTGTCCCCAGCGAGGAGAGAGACACACTCCGTGCAGGCTAAAGATCCATCCATTCGTATTATTCGCGAAAAGTGAGTCCTGTAAGTTGCCGCTATGAATATCATCCCACACACCACCGCCATTGGTCCAAGAAGCGACGTTAATATAAGTTGCATAACTTGCTCGCCAATCCGTGTAAAATAATAATCTTAAAATAAAAATAAAAGAAACATTATTTATCACAGTTGCGAGTTCAGTACAGTAAAACGTAGTTGATAATACGGATTCGTTACACAATTTATTAGCAGTCTTATATAGTATACGTGGTCAGTTTATTCCATACTGAGTTCGAACTTCGCTCTCGACCAATATGGAATTGGCTGACACCGCACTCACCATACCAGGTATTGGATATGATTTTCATTCCCAGAATTGTCCATTATCAAACTCAGCAGATATGGCTTCAAACTCGGCTAATGTGACGCCGACCTCGGCTCGTATGAACCAAGCTAGAGTGCCCCCCCCCCCTTTAACCTTTTGGACCCTTGTTTCCTGGAATGTTAATGCGTTTTGTGTACACTTAAAGTGCAGTGGGTCAGTCCAATGTCAATACACTGGGTGAATAAAATAACAACTGCAGTCTGCAGCCGTCTGGCTGCAGACTGTAGTTGCTATTTTATCACCAGTGCTGCTTGTGTAGACCTCTTCCAATGAGACAAAAATGGGACGAAAATTTGTCTTGGACCGAAACATCAGTCTTGCGAGTTCAAAGGGGTTAATATATTACTAGGCGCACCAACTTGTTTGCATCGAAATTCGGATAGTCTTTCTAAGAACGCAACCAGGAAAACTGTGGTATTAGGCATAATGGAGTAGTTAGAAGCTGAGTGTTTGTATGAGGAATTAAAAATGGTAATAAGAAGATTAGGTGGGTGACTAGAGATGAAACGCGAGAGTTGTACAGAACATTCAACGCAAACTTAGATTCAGAGGCGTAAGCAGGGATGTATCGATGTGAGAGAAGAGGTAACTCAGCTACCCAAATTTCGCGGCTTCCCCAGGTCATGATACAGCGATACTTGCTGGAAGTGACCTTAAACACCAATAAACATACAAATAGTAGACAGACATTGATTCATGTAGATACTGTGAGCAGGGAAGCATTAGCATTATCCTTAGTGTTTCAAAAATCTACGAAGAATGATACTAAGAAAACTTTGTTTTCACTGAACCATGATACAAAATTCATCGTTCTATTTCCGCGTCTCTAATCATTTTGTTAAGCTACATACCTGCCTCATTTTGCTTTATTAATGCGCTGGAGACGTGTGCCCCATTGTAGTCAAAAACACATTTTTACAAACCTTGTTACTGGAAACCTGAAATAATACGCTTTCAACGAGTCTCCGATAAGAAAATAAATTCTGACCAAGGAAAAATTATTTTGTGAAAACCCTTTACACATCCAACACAAAAGGGGATGGGGACCTAGTTAGGTTAACCTCAGTTGCAGATACTATCCGAAGTGTGAATTAGCGAAGCTTATTTGTCTCCTAAAGTTGAATATATTTACTGATAAACCGACTGACCCCTTCATCCAAGAAGATCGGCGAACCGATTTTTTTCGACTCAGTTAAAACAACTTTCGAGAATTGATCTCACGTATCGACATCGCGTGATTTTATGTACCCTAGCAAAATCCCGAACATTATAAGTTATTATGTTTGTTGACAGAGGATATGGTCTCACGTTCCCTGCATGAAATTTATATTCAACCGAGGCGTCAGCCGAGGTTGAATATATGTTTCATGCAGGGAAAGTGAGACCATGTCCCCTGACAACAAACAGAATAACGTATATTATGTTCCGTTCTTACACAAGTAAAATTGAATTGGAAAAAAAATCTTTGTTGTACAGCGAATATTAGATAGCAGACGTTGTTTCGGTAAGGTGTTAACTTTTATCATAACAGACTGGAGTGATTTCCCTTTATTCAGTGTTTACGTGCACAGTCAACGGGGCGAGATGCTCTCGATTCGTTTCAGTTTATGTTACAGTGAATTAATGAAAAGATACCTTATAATCTAATCGGTTTCATAAATAATTACCCATGTTTACATAAAAAATCTTTTTGTACGTAATAACGGTACTTTTGTGTGTATTTCACTTCAGTTAAATGTATTTGTCTCAGTTGATTTCAAGTGAAAAAAGACATTGCGATGAACCGTTGCTCATGGCAACGAGATGCTTTCCTTGACAGTGGATATAAGAATCGCTGACAGTAAAATTATGCGCATGCCCTGCGACATAAAATAAAATTAACGAGACATTGACCAATCACTGCAAGGTATTGCGGTTGGTATCGGGACATCGCTCCATATAACCGCACAAGATGGACAATGATCCAATGATAGTGCGACAACTTTGTTTGCAGTGTGACAAAATTCCATATTACGGTATGGCCGGTGTGGTCTGGTCACTTTCCTCGAAATGGCAATATTTCCGGAGACTCAATAATATTAGATTCCAAACACTAATTACAGGAATAATCATCAAAACTTTAATTAATGAAGCACCGGGTACCACCCGGTGCTTCATTAATTAAAATTTTGCTGATGGTGTGTTTATCATCTGGTAAACGTATGCATGGACATCACAACCCATGCGTGCAATTTGACCAGTCCACGGCTACTGTTCTGTGAGGTTACTGACGAACTATGCAACAAAT
This sequence comes from Pictodentalium vernedei, assembly GCA_031216915.1. Taxonomy (NCBI): domain Eukaryota; kingdom Metazoa; phylum Mollusca; class Scaphopoda; order Dentaliida; family Dentaliidae; genus Pictodentalium; species Pictodentalium vernedei. Next base: position 455,259,371 of record CM062294.1, on the reverse strand, counting down.
AGTCTTATGGGACTAAACATTTGTTTGAACTTGTCTTTCCTAACTCAAATTTTCTGTATTTTAACTTATTTTTCAGTCGAGATCCCGCAGAATGATAAGAGACGTAAGTGTTAAATACTAACTAAGATGTGAGAGTGTTGGTACGTTCCAAGAGATGACAGGAGTGGTTGTATCGAAATTATAAAACGAGTTCAGTAAAATAGGTCAGGTCCGAGCCAAACCTCGGTCCAGATCTAGTTTCCTAGACGAGTTTTGTAAATTTCGATATAACCTGGGGCAAGCTGAAGATTCTATTTATTATACGATCTATGAAAACCCCAAATACACTTAAATTGAACGAAAAACAAGCAGTGTATTCTATAAGACCTGGTATTACTTTACGACTTAAAATGTGTTGTTTGTCTCCAGTGTTCGCGCCAAGAAATAATCCCCGATAAAGTGCAGATTGCGAAATATTACTTTTAAGTGGTAGAGTGCTAAGTTATTTTTGGTCATCAAAATTTGTTCACGTGTCTTTGCCTTGTTACAATTTATGGGAGAGTGCCAACAAGCACTCTCCCATAAATTGTAACAAGGCAAACCCACGAAGATTAATTAAGTTCACTTCTAAGATAATATGAAGCACATCCACAGAATATGTCACCTTTGGGCTGGGATACCTGTTCTTCATATTAAAGCCCTGATAGTGGCTTCTAGCACTCTACCAGTTAATGACAACAATTTAATGAAATAATATTCAAATAGACATCAACCACTATCATTGTCATTAAATGTTCATCATTCCTCTTTCCATTAGTCCGAATCGTCTAGTATGGGCCGCACATTGCCATTGTAATGAATGGGCTGAATAACAGGAAGAAAGGTAAGATCATAAAATAAATCATGATTTGTTTGGCTGAAGAAATATATTCTCATCGTTACTCCATTCTTGCCTTGAACTAGAAGTGCATTTGCCCGATATTTGTTTGGCTTGAAAACAAAAAGGTAACCCCCGATTATACGATAGGAAAGATGTCCGTCGAAGGTACATGTGTCTCCAGTCCATTGTCCTTAATAACAATTTTGAGTATCTCACGGGTGTTCGTTCGGACACAAAATTTTCAATTACTCATTGCAGGGTTAGGGTGAAGCCACGAACGGTACCCACCGGCCAATGTTGGCACGTGTTCAAGGGAGCACGTTGCTATCGCCTATTCGTATCAACTTTGGGGCACTTGCACGCATGTGTTTGTCACTGCACTGAAGTTGGTGTTGTGAAGATGTATCCGAGGGGCGAGAGAATTGCAGAATGGTATTAATGGGATGGTCGGGACCGTGTCAAGCTACGAGCGGCACGCGGCACTCAATAGCATCTGTTCGGGGGAGCAGTGATTTAAGTACAGAAAATTAAGATTTTATTTTTGTTTGACATTATTTTTTAGCTTTTGAATACGATGACCATGGAAAATGGGTATTATTGTTAAAAGAGGAAATTTTTCAATTTGCCAAGAAGTTTTTTTTTTTTTTTTTTATTTATTTTTTATTCAGATATAGTATTACACTAGAAATGTACAGTGATAATCGATACAGTTGTGTATTCACATAGGTGATTTACAAAAAAAATAAGCAACAGGAATATGCACAATTGTGTAAATGAAAAAAAAAACTCATATTCAGTGAAACAGTAGTCACTTCAGGAGTGTTTGCCGTAGGCGGTATTTCTGTCTCAATCTCATGGAAGTAAGGTTTGAAACTGTCTCGTCGATAGTCTGGAATGAGAGTTACGTGAAAAATTTTTGCCAAAAAGTTGACGGAGCGAACTGGTATAGGTTCAATATCGAGTATGAGACCCAATACCGTTAATTACAGCTCGACAACGCCTTCTGATGCCCCCAATCAGGTTCCTGGTGGTCCTTTGTGGGATGTTGTTCCATTCTTGGCCCAGCATGGCACCAAGCTCCCGAACTCTTCTTGGCTGAACTGGACGGGCTGAAATTGCAAGCTACAACTCATTCCAGACATGTTCGATTGGATTGAGGTCAGGGGATCTTGCTGGCCAGTCCATACGCTCAATCCCCTCCCTCTGTCGGTACTCCCAGACAACATGGGCAACATGGGGACGGGCATTGTCGTCCATCAGAATGAATCTATCAGCCACTGCACCTGCATACAATCTGACGTGGACATCCAGGATCTCATCAATATACCGCTGTGCAGTCAATGTACCACGTTCAAGGACACAGAGCTCTGTACGTTCATCCCTGCTGATGCCACCCCAAACCATCATTGACCCCCCCCCCCCCAACATAGCGATCATGCTCAGCAATGTTGGCTACATGGAATTGCTTTCCTGGTCTTCTCCATACCCTATAACGCCTATCTGTGTGGTCTAGGCAGTACTTTGACTCACCTGTAAAGAGGACAGGTCGCCAATCTTTTCTGGTCCATCCAACGCGGTCTATTGTCCATTCATATCGTGTCTGGCGGTGGTTCTGGGACAGCGGAATGCGAATACATGGTCTTCTCGATCGGAGACCACATTCGTGCAACCTTGCCCGGATAGTCTGCGTCGAAACATTCACCCAGGATGCATTCTGAGGGTCACTGCGAAGCTGGGTTGCTGCATTTCCTACAGGGCTGAATGATCAAAAACCGGTCTTCAGCTGCAGATGTTGCCCTGTCTCTGCCACCACCATGCCGCCTTACTGGTGTGTCATACTGCTGAACTCTTGCCCAGGCTCTGGTGATCACCGTATGGTGCACACCAAGGGCTTCACCAACCTGACTATGGGTAGTCTCTCGCTCTACCATCCCTACAGCCCGCCTCATTTCTGCTTCAGACAAATGTCTTCTTATTTATTTATATATTTATTTATTGGTGTTTGAGGTCACATATTTCTGCACAATGGCTAACCATGACCGTGACAGTTTTACGGGTGGAGGAAGCCGGAGTACCCGGAGAGAACCACCGAGCAACGGCGAGCAACTGTCAGCTCCCCAACATACCAACTCCACACAATCAGGGTTAGCATTGGTTGAAGACAGGTGCACCATCGACGTGCAGTACACCTTAGTACACAGAGTCACCGTGCCCCCATGTGGGCAATGGGGGTGAAGTGTCTTGCCCAAGGACACAACGCGGTTGCCGCAGGTGGGATTCGAACCGAGGACCACTCGACTTGCAGCCTGCACCTCTACCAACTGAGCCACCGCGCCCCCAAATGTCTTCTTACATTTGCAGTTGCCATATTCAATCATTAAATCAGAAGAGTTTGTGTTGAAATGAAGATTGAATACCCTACACATGTCATGTACATATAGATAGTACAGATCATGAAAATCAAGGTGTACATGCTTTTCATGACTTACATGAAAAGTTTGCCTGTCAAGAGAGCTAAGAGCTAATAAAAACACTGGGGACCATCTCAAAACATTCCTCAATCATATCCACCAAAAATATCGCAAATATGTCACACGCAAATTTCACAATGATGTGTCAAATATTTGGTGCTTAGTAAACTTCGAGTAGTATATATCAACTTCCCCGCTTTATGAGTAAATATGCGGATTGAGTAAACATGCCATGGGGCAATTTAGACAATGATTTACCGTTTTTAGAACTTCAGTCCAATTGCAAATTCGTCTGAAAAACTGCTCTGTTCACAAACAGAGACTATATTATTGTTGAATTAATTTTTTCTTCTCTAAAATGTTGGCTGCATATGTTACCTGTGTTAATGCCAAATGGCCTCTTGGAGTACTCTGGTCATGTGACTTTAATTTTGATAAACGTTATTATACGGGCTAACCACTGAAAGTTAATAACTGTGTGTAACAGAATACATTATTCACTCCAAAGCTGATATGTATACTGAAAATGCTTAAGTCGCAAACACGATTAATAGAAAGCATCTCAAACGAGTGATGTTTGGATACAATAATTTGATTCACAACGAGCCTTTAGGTTCCAAAAACCTTATATCCAAACATCACGAGTTAAAGATTCTGTATATCACATGAATTGTCGAATGTTTTTTACCCTTTTTATTTAATTCATTGTCGCCAAATTCTCCCAAAACAACCGACAATCAGTTCGTTGGCTCAGACGCCATGAATGCGCTTTACTTGCACCTGTTGTCGTAATATAGTTCCCCCGAGTATTTCAAATGTTACCCACTTTTCGTTGACATTGATGAAAATAGGACCCAGGCAGATCATTTAATATCACATTAAATAAGTAATATTTAATCAATTTGAAACATTAAACACAAGAAAGAGATCCACTGAACATTCATTCCTCGATCTCAGAATCTGAGTCAAGGACGCGAGCACGTTTCGCTGGTGGGTTGTCGTGAATGTGAATTTGAAAGTTTCTACCATAAACGTCTCTGCTGCTATGGGAGCACGCGCCGATTAGACACTAGTTGATAATCAGGAAATAAGACATGGGTTGTTACGTCGAAATTAACGACGTTTCATGTGATATAGTTATCTCCGTTGCATCCTGTATACATTTATCATGAACGAAGCATGGTGGTTCGGCGATTTGAGCATTTGACTATGACGTGAAAGGCCGACGGTTTGATTCTGACCATCGGTAACTACATTGTGCCCTTGGGCAAGAAAGGCACTTAATCCTGCGTGAAGGCACGGTGACGCTGTGTAGTAAGGCTGACTATACGTCGACCATGCACTTGCCTTCAACCGCTTGTAATTCTGCTTGTGCCGAGATAGTAAGTTGGGGAGCCTGACAGTTCCTCGTCGCTCCGGTTTTCTCCAGGTACTTTCCTGCATCCTCCACAAGTAAAACTATCCGACACGGTGCGACCCTTTCTGTTCAAGGTGTCTTCATTCCCAAATATACGAACAAACATCATTACATTCTAGCCGCAAAGAGAGAATGGTATAGTTAGATGGTTGCACGCATTGGGAGGCATTAACCCCTAGAAAAACAGATGGTACAATCGAATTTTCTCCAGTCACGCTGTTTTTCTCTTGTATAACTATGAATTCAACCCATTATATCTTGTTTGACAGAGCTCACTGAGCTCTGTCAAACAAGATATATTTGGTAAAATATCAAATTGCATTATGGGAAATATTTGCTTTGCTGCTGAAAACTTTGTCATTTTGACATCAGAGTGCAGATAGTTAACAAAAAGAAGAGCCATGGTTTCCAGGGACGCACATGCGTATGGCTATTGCGGTTTATGATTCCAAATCTAATTTATAGCACCTATGGTTCCACTCCACAGTTTCGAACTATTGCAAAGGGGTAAACTTCTAAACATAGGGCATATGTTGAAACTAATGTCATGTAAATTGGAGATATATTTTTGGTATCAGATATATGATCACATTAGGTTAATTGTTGGACATGAGAATTTGAAGTTTTGATCACAGAGTTGGAGTCTGATGCATAGATAGGGGTAAATTACCAGAGAAATTATGGGAAATAGTGGCTTCAAAAAAAAATCTTTTTTTAAAATGTCATTTTTGCACTGAGTTGTTACTGGGCATGTAACTAAAAATGAGACGGAAACATATAATTTGTTTGTCACATTTTAGAAACAGGGGGTTATATGCTCCATGCTTAAGTGAGTGTGGGTAGTGGAAAGATGCTGTTTTTGAGGCTACGGGTATCGGCATTTTGTTTTATCCATGAACTTTTGCAGGTTGAAATCTTGGATTTGACAATAACTTATTTCACCTACATTCAGATTATTTATTTCTACGCAGTCAGCTAGTATTATATGTTTTAGTGAATTTGGAAATTGTAATACATGTTATGGGTTAGATAACTAAGTTACAGAATATTCGCAGCTGAAGAGAGTGTAAGGCATGTCATTTTTGGAAATGTTTAAAAATTGTGGAGCGAAACCTATATCCAAGCCATTGGGCACGTTGGACAAATGGAGTCGGAATTTGAAATCGATAGGTTATTCTTTTTCTCCTCCTTTTGGATTATAGACGAGTTTTACAGGTGGACATCTAAGGGGTGGAGGAAACCCGAGCAGCGAGTGGTACACGGCTGTCAGTCTGTCCAACGCTCTAACTGGGCTCAAACAGGACTTGAGTCCAAATCGTATTTAACTGAAGGGCAAGTTTCCGTTTCCACCTCACAAACATCTGTGCAACCAAGTGTTAATCGTTCACATACAGTAACGAAGAAACGGCCGTCCCTCTACACGACGCTAGCTATTCAAATTGTATTTCCGTTTTATTCCCCCAAAACATAACTTATGGCCACTCCCTGGAACGAGCTCGTGGAGCTCGTTCCAGTGAGTGACATAAGGTGTGTTTCTGAATCAGAAATTAAATATGTTAGTTATTTAAAAAATAAATTATGCAAGTGTCCTCGGTTATTCAGGGTTGTAAAATGTGTATGTGTCTTGTATAATGGCGCATAGACAAGTGGTACGGGTCAGTATACCAAGAACGCATCCTTTCGCTCACACAGATCGTGTTAAATACTGTTACTTGGTTGGTGAATCACATAATTATCTCGTGGGATATAACAATGGTATCTACCACTTAAGCTCCTCCCCGAAAATGAATCAGAACAAAATAACCAGGGGTATCAAAAGGCAATGTGGATATATTTATCACAAATGTCCATATCACCTGGTAAAGAAACAAACTGGCAATTTTTAAAATCTGCATCAACACATAAATGACAATACACTGTACGTGATATTATCTAATGCCACATATCTTATTGACGTTTGTCCGGTATAATTCAACAGTTGTTGTCCTGACACTGGTGAGGTGTTGTGGATTTGTTTCACATTCTTCACATAGCATATTGCTCTCAGAATAAAACCAACTGCCGATAGCTCTCTTTTCTTTCTTCTTCAATCGTGTCCGAATAAATGGACGTCACGGACAATAAGTGTCCTTTGTATTTTAACAATAACAAGACATTATTATTAGTTACATTGTCAGCAGGTGATCGGGTACGGGATGTTACCCGGTCTGTAGGTTTTATACCAGATGAGGCGAAGCCCAGACAAGGTACCATCCCGTACTCGGTCACTTGCTGACTATGTTATGAATTTACCCTCACCGATGATCTTCAGCAGAATCACAAACAGTAGCTTGTACCGGTACGTATCCATGGTGACAGTAAACAATTTTCGCTGTTCGAAGTGAGATATTTGTTAGCAAAATAAAACGTATCGCTACGAGCATATATGATATTGCCTTTAGGGCTGTCACGATCAATCGATTAATCGATTGTTGATCGGTCACGGCGAAATCGATTAGTATTTTTCCTTGTCGAATAATCGGTAAATTGTATCCCGTTTTAGATGTTTAATAATTAAAAGAAAATTTGATGAAAAAACTATTGTTTCCAAGGGTATTGAGTTAAGAACATCGATGTTAAACCCCAAGAAGCCGTTGGAAGCATTTGTCTTTCAGGTACATTCATCAAAGCTTTGATGTTCCGAATCTTTGAACCGTCAGTGTAATAATTAAGACCGGTCGGCAGTTGCGAAGATCGCAACTGCCGACAGGTCTTGATTATTACACTGACGGTTCAAAAGTTCAGAACATCAAAGCTTTGAATGCACCTAAAAGTTGATCGTCTTCGTTGTTTACTTGAGGTAGGTCAGCTGACTTGAACTTCATTTTTATCGACTTCAAAGAGAGGGAGAGGAGTGGGGGTCATCTAGGTACGATTAATCGATTATTATCGATTATTTGCGACGATTAATCGATTCCTAAATTGAAAAATCGTGACAGCCTTAATTACCTTACGTACATTTACAGTCATGACCACCTGAAAAAGGTTCACAAAGTACCTTTAAATGTTCAGAAAATCCTTAGAGTCGTAAAAACAACAAAGAACTGTTGGGACTACAAATAATTAAGGCTGTCACGATTTTCCAATTTAGGAATCGATTAATCGTCGCAAATAATCGATAATAATCGACTAATCGTACCTAGATGACCCCCCACCCCTCTCCCTCTCTTTGAAGTCGATAAAAATGAAGTTCAAGTCAGCTGACCAACCTCAACTAAACAACGAAGACGATCAACGTTTAGGTACATTCAAAGCTTTGATGTTCTGAACTTTTGAACCGTCAGTGTAATAATCAAGACCGGTCGGCAGTTGCGATCTTCGCAACTGCCGACCGGTCTTAATTATTACACTGACGGTTCAAAGATTCAGAACATCAAAGCTTTGATGAATGTACCTGGAAGACAAATGCTTCAAACGGCTTCTTGGGGTTTAACATCGATGTTCTTAACTCAATACCTTTAGAAACAATAGTTTTTTCATCAAATTTTCTTTTAGTTATTAAACATCTAAAACGGGATACAATTTACCGATTATTGGACAATGGAAAACACTAATCGATTTCGCCGTGACCAATCAACAATCGATTAATCGATTGATCGTGACAGCCCTACAAATAATATTTGTCGTCGATTTTGTTTTAATATTTAATGTATTAAATTAATAAATACGGACCGTGACAATATTTTTAGTACTTGAATTCTCTTATTTTGTTTTAATTCCAATTTTTTAAAATTCAAAGCGAGTGGAAATGCATCAAAATAGCAATAATGGCCAGTCACCGTGTATTAAAGTGCACCCACCGTGTACAGGGTTTACCGGCGGTATGCACGTGACATTTTTAGCCAATAAATTCGAGGATATATCAACGAATTTGTCAGAGGTGGGTAACAGAAAAATCGCCTGGAATTATTTTGGATAATACACAGTATTGTTCTAATAATAGTGAATTGCAAATATCAATATACAACTGTATGTGGGGGTGGAGTATTTATTAATTTATTTATTTATGTATTGGTGTGTAAGGTTACATACTTATGTTCAGTGGCCAATCGTGGCCCTGACAGTTTTACGAGTGGTGGAAGCCGGGGTACCCGTATAGAACCACCGAGCATCGACGAGCAACTGCCATCTCCTCAACATTCTAACTTTGTTCACGCTCCGCTCAAGCAGGGTTACAGCGGGTGAAGACATGTGCACCATAGACGGGCAGTGCGCCTTAGTACACGGCGTCATCGTGTCCCCATGTAGTCAACCAGGATAAAGTGCCTTGCCCAAGGACAGGACGCGGGTGATACGGACGGGGATCGAACTCGGCACCTCCGAATGGCACAAGTATTATCTAAATGTTTATATGTGATATCGATAGTCCATGCCCATGATGGCTGCCAATATGGCGGCCGAAAATGGTGAAATTCCATTTTCCATTTTTTTCTCTGCAAAATCCACTCGGAATGAAACCCATGCGCACTGAGCCACAAACGTGACCAAGTTTCCTGAAAGGAAAGGAACTTATGAGGAAATGGAAAAGCTAACATGAACATCCGCCATTTATATTCAATATTCAAGCACTCTACTAAACCTTCGAACTATCTGCGTCATCCTGAAAATAACCTCCTCGCATTTTTTTTCAAAGTTTGTTCAACAGTATTTTTTCCCTTTTGCTTTTTATTTTTGCAAGAGTTCTATTTTATTTCAGAGTGTATACCATATCCGTTGATTCGGAACTTTACTTACGAGAGATTTATCGCTATAATTCGTCCCTTTCGTCGTCTGTGTGTATTTTTCCTTTTTGTTGTGCATGTACCCCGAATATATTCGACAGACCGAAAGCTACCTAAAATTGTTTTATTCAGTGCTGTTTCAGCTTAATGTAGCGGAATTCCCTTCGCTTTAGGCCACTGCATCTCACAGGTCCAGGTTTGTTTGATCATATATACAGAGCGACACACGCGTGTGAATGGGTTAATCGATATTTCACGAGTACCATAGTGGAAGGATCAAATGAGAGTCCGCGATGGCAGAAGTGCCATATCGATTAACCCTTTCACACGCGCGTGTCGTTCTGTGTTTATTGCACGCCTCCACGTCTCCAAAAACAATTATTAGAAGGACACTCAGCAATTCATTTGACAAATAGCAAAGAAAGAACACATTTTATCCTCAACCGAATTTGCGAGGAGAACCCGTGTTTCTATTTCGTCCCCTGAGTTCCAATGTGTTCTATGTGCCTACTTGCACACAAAACAGATTGGAACACAAGAGGCGATGTCTACAGTTCGTGGAGAGTGGATTGTAACTAAATCACCCGTGGAGTGGAGTTATCACCCAAACTATAAGTTTCAAATTTTGTACATATCTTCTAAAAACAAAAGCAATGTTTCAGCCAATGGACCTCCGGGTTTAACCCGGAGGTCCATTGGCTGAAACTTTGCTTATGCTTGTTATGCTTTGCAACAAATTTGCAATTATTGCTTGGGTGGAATCTCCACTCTGCGGGTGAGTTACTGATGATACACTATCCGCGTACTGTAGCTATTGCTAAGGATTCAAATTGTAATTACGTGGCACGATTTGTAGAAAAGTCCAGTGAAATTTCGCTTCTATTTAAAAATATTAACAATTTCCGTTCCAAATATATTTGCGGAACGGATTTTCATTTTCCACATGTTTTAGCGTTGCTGTAGGTGGGGATTGCATAGAACAGGCGTGTAATAAATACATGTAATAAATAACAGTTATGTTTCTGGGGTGGTGACGATTATTCGTTGTTGAACTACTCATGAACATGGACTTATTACTATTTATTTATTTATTTATTTATTTATTTATTTATTTATTTATTTATTTATTTATTTATTTATTTATTTATTTATTAGTGTTTAAGGTCACATATTTTTTGCACAATGGCTAATCATGACAACAACATGAGTATCAACTCAAGACCAGGGGTAAGCAATAATAAGCCATGTTGCCAATTTTAGAGAGGATTTGCACCTCCCAAGCATTGGTGAATGGGTCCTCTTTTACCAGTAAACGAGACCCTGTTTACCGGTGTGGACAGGCGCTGCTTGTGGACTTATTATAATGACAACCGTTTTTGTATATGATTTCAGTATGTGGAAGCGGAGACAAGGAGGCCGACATCTTGTTTTCACTCGACACAAGTGGGATTGGAGGAATTGAATTGAAACAGGCATTGGATTTTATTACAAAAGTGTCAGAAACACTTGACATAGAGGGAGGAAGAGTCCGTTGTGGTATGATAAGCAACTGTCCATCTAACTCTGAGATTTATTTGAACATGTCTGCGAGCAGATATGATTTCCAAGAACAAGTAACAACATTCGGTAAATCATCTCTAGAGAGAGTGATGCACAGATCCCACCACACAGGATTCAACAAAGAAAGCGGAGCAAGGTTGGAGTCGAAAAAGATTATGGTTTTATTTGTCAGTGGCCATGTAGACATGGCAGCTGTTACAGAAGCTGCGAGGATGAAGGAAGACAAAATAAAAATATATGTTGTATCCATTGGTGATGTTGACAAAGGATTAGTCGATATGATAGCCAGTAATCCCCCATGGGATCACACCATATCTGTGGACACATTCGATGAACTTGAAGATGTACGGAGTAAGCTAGAAGAACGATTATGTTCACGTAAGTACAATACTCGAAAAAGCAAATGGTGCCCGAACTTCAAATCTCGCGTTGAATTAACTTTTAACCCGTTGTGTGCAGTACAGTCGCCGTGGATTGGTCATAATCCACGCGTGGGCAGTGATGTCTACGCATGCGTTTACCCGGTAATAAACATTATCAGCAGCAAAAATTTAATTACTGAAGCACCGGGTGCAACCCGCTGCTTCATTAATTAAATTTTTGGTGACTATTCCTATAATAAGAGTTTGGAATCTAATATTATTGCGTCCTTGGAAATATTTCCCTTCCGCGGAAGGTTACCAGTCCACGGCGACCATACTGTATTTTCAAGACATTTTTCATGAAATTTAGCCATGGCTGCCATAAATCGGCCATGAATAGATTTGATGAAAATTTAATCTAAATGTAACACAAGAAATCATTGGTAAAAATATCCATTGAATTTACAGGGGGAAATTATGATTAAATGTACTCAAATTGTACTTATTTCAGTAACAAGAGAACTTCTGTGCTGGGCAGGAATATCCGCCAGCAGCATGCAACGAGTTAAAGTCCGAATGGAATCGCGGAGTGGGTTTCTAATCTCTAGTCGAATCTGATTGTTCTACGAGATGTGGATGTTGCACCTTCTTTTCCAGCCGTTAATATTGTCAATCGCCACTCAAGTATTGCATTTAACCCTTTACCTAATATATCGGCCAAAGACTAGACAATTAACCAGAATTAGGCTACTACAGACCGAAAGTGGAATTTTTCAGAACGGAATAATATATTAATTATTTGGCCTTCTATCGATTTGTCACGGTCCTCTCACGAGGAGGCCTACATTATCCCAGGCCCCCGCTGGGTTATTCATTCCAGCTTCTGCCGAATCTCCCAACATTCAGTCAAAAATTGTTTCATAATTACCCCTATTGTCGCCTTCTTGATCTCCACAACTACAAAACTGACCCTTTCCCTCATGTCTTTCCTCATCCACTTATCCTTCATGTTTTCATCCCATTATTCCATTAGTTTTCAATAGAATCTTTTTCTAATAGGCAGATATTTGGGACATTCTAAAATGAAATGTGCCAGGGTCTCGATTATCCCTAAATTACTAGACATTTTGCACGCTCTTCCCCCGCCCTTTGCGATTCCAACTCGAACCATAGTGACTTGACTCTAACTTTTAATAGCAATACCACGCCCAATCGATCCATCTAGGGTTTCCATAAAATCTAGTGTGTCTTGTTTATCTAATCCGTCTAAAAACCTCTTGGTTTTAATTCCAGCTCACCAGTAGCTACTGCGTTCCACGAGCACTTGTTTCTTGATGAAGCTGCTCCCCTGCTTCACTCCATTTTCTAGATCGTAAGACTCTATTGAGTAATTCTCCATTAGTTCCCCCCCACCTGCCTTATCAATTCTTCTTAGTAATAATAATAATCATTTTAAAGCGTAGAATCCACACACGGTGCTCCAGGGACGCTGGAGCCGGGGGGGGGGGGGGGGGGGGCAACCATATATTTTTCATTGGATGGGGCTGCTCTGTCTGATAAACGACCAAGCCTAAATATGTTTCGACGACATTCTTGTATCCAGTTTCCGCAAGAAATGTCAGCCACTGCCATGTGTAACGTTTAAGGGGGATAACCCAAAAGGAGGGGGGATAACCCAAAAGGACATGATCATGAGTCATTCTTTGTTCGTACCTTGACTGAATGTGCGGGTTATCAAGTAAAAGTCGCCAGTCGCGTTTGACAAGATTATGCCCCTCACACATGCCGCCTGTGTGTATGTGTGTGTGTGGGGGGGGGGGGGGCATAATCTTATCAAACGCGAACTGCGTATATTTTTCACATGTCAAAAATTGAGTTAACACTCAGAACACAAACCACGAATATTATTCTCGATTGAAACTCAATAGATAATTGTATTCGTGGTTTTTATGCTGAGTGTTAAGAAACTAGGGTCGGCCCGTCATGTCCTTACCCTCCCCCCCCCCCCCCCCCAATCCGAAATTCGCTCCGGCGTCCCTGTGCTCACTGGCTGGACAATAATTTCATACATACATATACACACATACGCATACATTCTCTCACAGACACATTGATACATGGATCACTATTATCATTTATTGGTTTCCCAACGCCACATCAGCAACCGAGGCTATATCGTGGCGATAAGCGACAGAACCTAAAAGAAAACGGGTATTGAATTAAAACAAAATACAAAAAAAACAAGCAAAACAAACTACAACTTTACCGAAACAAGTATGTGAGTGTAACTTGACGAGTAACGAGGCAATCCTCACTGACTCAGTCGCACCCACGCACCTGGTAAGGTCAGGTTATGACAAAAATTAAAAGACCACCGAAGGAAATGCCTTTCGAAAAAGGATAGGTTTTAGTGCCAGACTTGAATGATTCAAGTGATTTACTATTTTTTATGTCGATTGGAAGAGAATTCCAAAACCTTGGGCCAGCAACCGCAAAGGCCCCATCACTAGCACTAGTAAATTTAGATACGGGCTGAGCCAGACTGAGTTGACCTGATGACCTCAGAGACCTCGGTGGTTTGTGGATGGTAAGCAGATCGGACATGTAGGATTGTGCTGATCCCGAGATACACTTAAACACCAAAAGGACAATTTAAATTGAATTCTTTGCTTAACGGGTAGCCAGTGTAACTCAGAGAGTAGTGGTGTTATATGGCAGTACTTTTGAGTCCTGGTTATGGCCCTTGCAGCACAAGTTTGGATGTGTTGTAGCTTTTCAAGAATATATGTTTTAGTGCCAATCAGAAGAGGGTTGCAGTAGTCGAGGCGACTGGTAACAAAGGCGTGGACAAGCTGTTGTGACGTCTGCGTATCAATGAAGGATCGAATTTTGCTAATACTTCTAAGATGAAAAAATGCACAGCGAGAGACATGTTTGATATGTTTATCAGCGGCCAAAGTTGCATCCATGAAATAACCTAAGTTTCGAATACGCAACTGGGTTTCATCTCATATCCTCCAATATTGAGGGACAGTTTGGATATTTTTGAAAGTTGATGAGGTAGACCTATATAAATTACTTCTGTCTTGTCGTCGTTTAAGTTAAGAAAATGTTTAGTCATCCATGCCCTGATGTCTGAAATAGACAGTTTACAGTAGGAGGCCCAGCACCGATCCTTGAGGGACACCAAAACGTAGTGTGACCCTGTCTGACGACTCACTGCCAATAATGACACTCTGTGTGCGACCATTATGGTACGACGAAAACTAATTAAGTGCTCGGGCAGTAAGGCCAACTCTCACTGCTAGTCTTTCAATAAGTATGTTTTGATCTATGGTGTCAAAAGCGGCACTTAAGTCCAACAAAACAAGACATGTTAGGTTGTGTCTGTCCGTGGATAGGAGGATGCCATGTTGAACCCTTAGAAGCACCGTTTCTGTACTGCATTTAGATCTGTATGCAGATTGGTTGACTTAGGCTAGGCCGTGGGCTGCCAAATGAGAATTCAGCTGAGAAGCCACCGCACGCTCAATAATCTTTGATAGAAATGGAAGATTAGAGACCGGTCGGTAGTTTTTCAGAACCTCTGGGTCAAGTGTTGGCTTTTTGAGAAGATGTTTTACTAAAACATGTTTCACGCTTGTCGGAAAGACGACAGAGTGGAGGAAGGCATTGACCAGTTTCAAGATCGGTGTAGTTAACTCCGAAAGAGATGCTTTTAACAACCAAGTTGGAATGATATCTAGCATGCATTGCTTAGATGGCGATAATTAAAAAAATAATGAAAATTAATTGGCGATGTTTGTGAATAGAGCTGGTCGGTTTTGGTCGTTATGTTGGGTAAAAGGTTAAAGTAAAACATCGTTGATTTTTCGGTTCATTGTGTAATGAAAAAAAAAGAAGAAATACTTTAGCCAATCATTTTGCTTTAAAACGCATGAACTGAAAAAAGATGTAATTATTTGTCTGCCATCTAGTTTTCAATCCCATAACACTGGGTTCAGAGCGTCATTGTTCAGTCGCCTCCATACAAGAATCTGATGGTGTATTCTCAAACTGTCAACATGTGCTCGTTCTGTGGGTGGTAATTTTTTTGGATCATTTGAAGCTCTATTGGAAGAAACCATTTCCATGCATTTAGCATACCTCATTTTGTTCAGGAAATCTGAAGTCTTTTCACCACAAAGAACAGTAAACAGCTTAATACAAGCCTCTGACTTTATCTAGTGTTACAGAAGTGCCACAAATATGAGTTGAAATCTTTTCGATTTCTGTTGAACTTTTTATTCTTTTAACTGGTAGAGTGCTAGAGGCCCATATTTGGGCTTTATTCAGAAGTACAGGTACCACAGTTTGAACGCTCATGTTCAGTGCATTTGCTTTGTATTATTTTTGAAGTGATATCATTTAGTCTGCAAGGGTTTGCCTTGCTACAATTTATGGGAGAGTGCCCATAGGCACTCTCCCATAAATTATAACAAGGCAAGACATGTGTACAAGATTTGATGACCAAAAATAATTTAGCACTCTACCAGTTAAGGAGGTTAGGTTTCCCTTGCCCATATATGGTAGGCGTAGTGTCACGTCCACTCTACGCATGAGTAAACTGAATATGTGTTTTTATTTATCTACCAACTTTCTCCACGACGTCTCTGGTATCCCAGAGTTTTCTGTGAAGACCATCTGACGTCAGACTGGAAAAAGATATCGGACCTGGTTTCACTATTCCAGTGGTATAATAAGGGCATCAGGATATCGTGCCATAGGCCACAACGATAACACTGACGTCGTTCGCAGCACATATAGGCTTAGTTAAAGTTAACTATACAGGGTGGGATGTATGGTGTGTATTGTGGTTAAAATTCTTGGACAGTGGGGTGGAGTGTCAATATATTCCATGTAAAACAATAAAACCCTTTTTCAGAGATCTCTGTGAAAGAGAATGATGCGGGCTTGTGTGTAACGTCTGACAAAACAAAACAATAACCACACGAATACGTGGCATCATCGACAAAATTTACATTTTCCGTCTAGAGCAGGTCCCCATTTCAATTGCATACAGAAAATGTTTCCCCAAGATGGATTTTTATGGATTTGGGAAATCTTATTTCCAAGAGATCCACACGTCAAATGGCAACACAATTGTGGTTCGTTTATTTACTAATGTCTTTCTGATAAAACTGTTCTATGACTACACTTTGAATCGGTTGGATGGAAGACGAGAAACTTAGACACCGGATTGAAATAGACCTTGTATTTATCATGGTATCACAAATACTCACACTTGTCAACATCTGCGGGAATAACATGCATCTATTTTGAAACAATTTGTTTTGAACTTAGTGTGGAGAAAAGGAGAGGCGCCCATCCCTATCCTTTATATAAAACAAGGTGGATGTGGAGCCGCGCTCCGCTCGTATTTTTTTTAATGGCGAGATATCGTCCCTTGATTTAAAATATGACACAGAACACATTGGATCTCAAGGGACGACGATTTTCTGCAATAATGCAAAATGTTCCGATAAGACTAGAATCGTCGCCCTTTGATTGGAGGAGAGCTCACATAGTTTTTCTCGGCTCCAATGGCATATGTTACCCTTTGATTTCACCACGCGAAATATTTGAAAAGAGGTTGTCCGTTTCCCAAATATTTCATCAACCAAGTGACTTGCAAACCTCTTCATTTTTCTAGATTTTACAGACATGCAACAGACGATGTTCTGAATGAGGTGTTGTTTAAATTACAAATCAATTACGATTTGAACTAAGATGGAGTGATCTTAATTATTATATGATTTATTGACTATTTGTCCAGTGAAGTCGTGCTGTGCAGGAGAGGTTCATTTACTAAACGTGTTATCTTCCATTTCTATGCAGATTATCACCACAGTGTGACTGATCAGACAGTTTATGCATTTAATTTTATCTTACAACAAGAGCGTATTTCCTTCAATGCAAGTAAAATGGCCCTGATAAAATACATACAGATTATCACCATAGTGTGTGTCTCCGGGAATTCAGATCAAGTCGAGTTGCAGGAACAGAACAGTATTTCGACGAGCCTGTTAGGGCGAGTCGAAATGCGATTCTGTGCCTACAACAAGACTTGATCAGAATTTCCGGAGACACACACTGTGGTGATGATAAATTTATCTCACAATATTGACCACAAAATGTGTTATAAAACTATTTCAAGACGAACTTTTTCATTTGCCTTATCGATGGAAAGACGCAGATTGAAAAATAGATTAGCATTCAGTGATCTCCATATTGAGGTCAGTGATGACGTTACACTTCAGAGAAAATTACGTCACTGGGATTCACTTTACCGAATACTGTCTTGCGAAGTGGAGCAACTGTGTGTTTCGTCAACGTGAATTTGGTTGTTACTTTTGCAATAATTACTGGTAAATTAAATATCCCTCTTGGTGTAAAGGTTTATTATATTTTAAAATATGCCGTTCATCTCTTATTGCTCGAGCGTTCAGGAAAATCCCAGTAATAGGCTACAAACCAGCCCAAGATGCCGAAAAGTGCACATAATTTAACTATTCGTTGAGTTAACCTCCCCAGTGACATGTTAGCATGCCGTGCATAATAAATACATTACATGACGTTTAGTTGGCAGATACAGTGTCATATACGGCTCAGAGAAAACAATATTAGGTACGGCATCGCCTCACCTTGTATTGTTTTCTCTGAAGGGAAAAACGCGAAGCGATCGAAAAATGATATTAATGCCGTTGTTTTGGCAACAGCATAATCACGCGCTTGGATTTGGAACTAGGGCCCAGATACATTAAACTTTAATTGCGTAACAGTGCAGAAACGCCCCGATTGTGAGATAAATTACGCATATTGTTAATATCTTGAACAAGTTGGCATTTTATTGAATCCAATGTCATAGTGTACATTAAATAAAATTTGGAAAAACGTACACGTGAAATAGTTACTTCCACGCCATTTGTGCAAATTGTTTCGAAACCCACCTCATAAATTACTGGGAAAGTTTTGTTTCGGTGTTCTTGTGTACTGTGATTCCAAGTAATCGAATATTGTTATTGGTACTAACACATTTTTAAGTGTAGTGTTATTCGCCTAATATTTAGAAAATTCCATATGACTCCATTATATTTCCACCCCATTATTTCGTAGAATGCAAACTCGCGTGTGAACGTACCAACGTTGTATGTAGGCGGGTATATGCAAACGGATCGAATGATAGAGCAAACACAAACAGTATCTTAACATAGATGCCATTGGGGCACAAAGAAGATGCCACACGGTGACCAACCCCCCCCCCCCCCCACCCCCCTCGCGCACTCGACAAAAAAACATGTTTTTTCACCAAAAAAAATGGGATTGACAGATTTTAAAATATTCACGACTACTCTCATTACGTTGGGTCAGACTGTAGTGGTATGGGGGCAGATGTAACTCGCTTTCCTAAACATGTCCCAAATGCCGTGTCAAGTGGCTAACTTTTCACAAAGCTGTTACTGAACATTCATAAAATAGCAAACAAAAAATATTAAAACTAGTGAAATTGTGAAAAAAACGGTTTGGAATGTTATACCAAGTACCCATTAAAGTGTCTGAATCTTTCGCACTCACCTCAACAACACAAGCCAAACATACATGCATATGCACTCTAAAATTAGTTGGGTTAAAAACCAATGGGGTTCATATTCACTAAACCAAGTTGATTTGGGTTAAATTTTAACCCAACTGATTTTAGAATGCAAGGCATGTGCAAGACAAGGTGTTTGAAATACTTTTTGTGTCTTTATGTCGTATAATTTATTCTGCGGTGGTCTGTAAACGCGTGACTCCAGTTTACGTGCAAATACATGGGGGAGGGGGGAGGGGCAACAATGGTGATGATTTATTTCTCAGTTGTGGGGACTGATGACAGCATAGCAAATCGGGCGACCCCAACCGATTTTTAAGATCGTTAATGCTTTTGTGGCCTCCACTACTTCAATTCTTCTAGAAGCACATGCCACCATTTTCATTTTGACAATAGTGATACGTCTCTCATGGGTTATGCCCGCCTAACAAGGACACAACGTGCGTTTCTAACCGTTTGTTCTAAGAGAAACGTAATAACAAATCAATAGGAAACCGGAATCACGGAAGCGAATACTGAGTTCCGCAGTCCACCAAACTTTTCGCATATCACGAATCACCGCAAACGAGAAAAAGCGCGCCCGGAGATAAACTTAAAATTTCCAGAAATTTATGAAACTGATTTCTACCAATGATGCGGAAATAACTGCGTTACAGATATATATATATCCATACTGGTGTGCAATATTAATTTTGTTTATGGATAAAAAGTGTCCCGATTCGCCTGAGTTTACAAAAACTGTCTCCATTTTCGCTATTTGTCACTGTCTGCTGGTTTATTTTCCATTATCTTTTTAACTTTTTGAATAAAACCATTTTCAGACAAATTAGGATATACTGCAATAACATTTCCGTCATTAAAGGATAGAATTTAGCATTGTTGAGCATGTGGTGTCTGTTATTGTTTTTTTTTTTTCTGTAACGACATCACCGAACACAGTAACTGTAAATCTCTCTGCGTTGGTGGCACCGTGCACATAGTCTGACAATGTCGAATTCTACAAAATTGAGAGCTGGGTGGTATTCAAATTTCAATTTCGATTTCGGTATCGTTATTTTTAGAATGATTTACTCCAGTATACAAAACATGTACTCACACCAATATCAATATGGAATTGCATTTTTAATACACTGTCCAGCTGAAGATTTCCGTTTAAAAGCAGACAAAGCAACCGAATAGTGAAACTGTTGGAAGCAACACGTGCTCTTGTCATCGGTTTTTTGTTACATCATATGACGGATGGTGTCTGCCTTTTGGAAATTCGCAAGTCCATGGGCTCTCCTTGTCATGAATTTTGCGTACTGTTCTGTTGTTTGTCCTTTTATTTTTTAACACAGGTCGGGAATATTTTTCAATATTAAAATTTCGGTAGTTTGAGTTTCCCTCGGCACGGTAAATCGGCATTGACTCGATACCAACACCGAACGGTATTTACAGTATACCGCCCACCTCTAACGTGATTCGTCTGGTGGTATGACAGCATGACAGTTCTCTTCGACATTATTCATTTGTATTTTCTTCTTTTATCTTGTAGAAATTTAATGACGAGCTGCAGTAGAAGGCTTAGCCAGATGCTTTTGTTGTAATTGTATCTAAAAACAGGAACGCACTGAACGACGAATGCAAACTTTCCAAGAAGACAGAGTTCTGATTTTCTTTAAAACTATCATTGAAACAATCTCTTGGACCTACAAATACTCAAAAACATTACGAAGCTGTTCGTTTTAACAAAAATGAATGTCTCATATTCTCCATTGAGGATGTAGAAGTTGGTTTATTGGTGCTTAATATCACCTTCTTCATCTTATGCGATATCGTGAAAACAGCGCATGTATAAAATCAAGTTTAGCCAAAGGTTTTGTCCCAATTCTGGACACTTTATCTCTTTACCCACCGCAGACGATTTCAAAATTTATTATTTTTAATATCATTTTTTCATTTTTTTTTCAAAATATGTCAACAAAACCATATCATGTGACCCCTCTTTGGAACGAGCTCGACGAGCTCGTTCCAAAGAGGGGTCACATGATATGGTTTTGTTGAAATTTTTCGAAAAATAATATTTTCAGCTGCTGAATTTGCATATTACGCGGGCGGATGCGGGCGATTCGTTGGGTACAGGGTTAAATCATATTCACGCAATGTTTATCGGTTTCCAAATATAATTATACCCATAAAGCCGAACTTACTAAACTATTCACGTACCGCCCCACTTGCCATGGTTTCCACGGGAACTGAGAAACCAAATTCATGTTTTGTTTTTTTGAAAATGATGTTTTCGATTTGCAACGTGGGACAAACCTTGGTACATGTACGTGTACGATAACCCTTCACCCAACACTGGGCACAGGGTTAAATCATATTCACGGAAAGTTTATCGGTTTCCAGATATAATTATACCCATAAAGCCGAACTTACTAAACTATTCACGTACCGTCCCACTTGCCATGGTTTCCACGGGAACTGAGAAACCAAAGACTGGTTTTGTTTTTTTGAAAATGATGCTTTCGATTTGCAACGTGGGACAAACCTTGGTACGTGCACGATAACCCTTCACCCAACACACACGCTATCAAAACAGTGTAATTTAACGTTTTCTCAAATTGTATGAAACCGTTTAACAAAACAAAATCATGTGACCCCTTTATTGGAACGAGCTCGACGAGCTCGTTCCAATGAGGAGTCACATGATGTAGTTTTGTTGACATTTTATGGAAAATATTTTATTTCACCTCCTCAATTTGTGAATTCCGTTGGCGGATGCGCCCAATTCGTTTTGCAATGGGCGAGTTGGTATATGCTGGGTGAGCTCAATTTATCAAACACCCAAATGAGCTCTGCCAAACTAAATCTTTCAGATAAAAACATTGACTAGAACGCATTTTCATTGAAGAGATTATTTCAGTACTGTCGTGACTAGAACGCATTTTCATTGAAGAGATTATTTCAGTATTGTCGTGATTTTAGGAATTTACAGAAAACCTTGGAATTAACCGATTTTTGTCTCTGCCTTGCCTAAACTCCAAGACGCAAAATTTTAGTACAGTTTATTTCTATCTGCATGGACATGTTTGCTTCGCTTTCCTAATTCGTCACAATGCAAATGTATTCAGCATCAAGAGTATATATATACTGATGCTCGAAGTATGCATCTCTGCCACTCTAAATTTGAACTCTTGGAAGTCATGGGTACGGTGGCGATGTGATGTACTAGTGTGTACTGTTGGAATTTCTACCTCACGAATTGAGAAGAAGAAAAAGACAATATTCTGATACACGTTACGCCATTTAACGGCCACATACAACGGCGAGACCCACGCACCATGGGGGTTGATAAGTAAGATGACCATCCACGCACCTACAACTTGTGATTTTCCATAATGACGTTGCAATCGCCTGTGGGGGCTGATTTGCTTCTCTAGTACACACCTTTACCCCCACATCATCGGTTTTGTACTTTGCGTCTTGAAACACTGCAATTAGTTGTTAGTCTAAAATATTTGCTTCTGCTAGAAAGACAGTAAACGGAAAACATAATCTTTGATAGCACTGCCATTGTTCACATTTATTTCTCTTTTATAATGAAAATATTTACTTCAATTGTAGGTTCATTGTCATTCATATTATGTAAAAATAAAGTTGAATAATTTTGTACTTGAATAGTTGAATTTTTATGACACCGGCGTCCAATGGGACAAAATACGTTTTACGTATTATTTTTTACTTGTAACACCTACCCGCGCGGTATTTGTCACTTACAACTTGACTTTCCCCACGTAACATTTGCAGTGCAAAGTATAATATATGGGGTCGGGGACGGGGCGGGTAGAGGGGCGGTATTCGGACAGTTAATGGTCAAGGGGACAATCAGATTGTACTCTCGACTCAGGATATTCGGCCATTATCTGTCCGAATATCCTGAGTCGAGAGTACAATCTGATTTAAAACACACTTTACTTTATATTTTTGCTTTAATGTGAAAACCTATATCACATTTAGGACAATAAAAATTAAAAGTATGAAAGAGTTGGTGGCTAGTTACCATTCTGAGTAACTCTTGAAGACAATAGTACGCTGAGCCTGGTCGTTTCAGTAGAAATCCGATTCGAGGTGAAAACTCTGTCGTGTCGGATTGAATGTTCGTAATAGAACAATAACTGCGCCTTTTCTAAAATATGGTCGGTCATTCCTAAAAATAATGCATGTTTGTTGTCCGTGATGGTTATCTTTAGAAATTAACAGCGAAGGTGAAGCGAAGCGAGCTATCGGTAGAGTGTTTTAACGTCAGGGGTAACTCATTGAAGGGGAGACCGTTTGGTCCTTGGCACGGCATTGGCCTTCAAACCCAAAGGACCGTAGTTCGATCCCTGCCAGAGATAACTGTTTTGTGTCCATGGGCAAGGCACTTAATCCCAATTGCCCACTTGGGGACACGGAGGCGCTTGTTCTTAGGCGTACTGCACGTCGATTGTGCGCTTGTCTTCAGCCAATGCTAAGTTTGCTAACCTTACTTGCGTGGAGTTAGTATGGTGGGGAGTCTTGTTCTGTGGTTCTCTCCGAGTACTCCGGCTTCCTCCATCCGTGAAACTGTCTGACACAAGGTCACTCTGGGGGTCGAAAGTGTCGTTAAACCCCAACAAATAACTCATCGACGAAAACTGCAGGGATGTGTCAGTGGAAACTTGAGAAACATCTCGGCCAGGTAATGTTAAATGTTTGTATCAGAAAAAGTAATTGTGCACTGCTCAAAATAATGACTGCTGTTTCTTTCAACTGGTAGAGTGCTAAATTATATTTGGTCCTTAAAATTTGTTGGTGCATCTTTGCCTTGTAACAATTTATGGGAGAGTGCCAGTGGGCACTCTCCCATAAATTGTAACAAGGAAAATCATAACAGATAAAATAATATCACCTCAAAGATAATATGAAGCACATCCACAGAATATGAAACCTTTAAATTTCGGTACCGGCACTTCAGAATAAAGCCCAAATATGGGCTTCCAGCACTCTGCCAGTTAAGAATACTCGTCATTGATAATAAAAATAAGCCACACTTACTGTTCGTGTTAGTGATGCTTTCGGATAACAGCGATTTTAAAACAAATGAAGTTGTCGCCAGAGTGTTTTGAACATCCGTACTGCATTTGAAATTACACAGAATTCGAAGAATACAGACAGTACAGCTGCCGTAGACTGGTCGTAATCTACGCCTGGGCAGTGATGTCCATGTATGCGACGGCCAGAGAGTAAACAAAAGCATGTTCAGCAAAATTTTAATTAATGAAGCAACGGGTTGTAGCTGTTGCTTCATAAATGAATTTTTTTGATGAATAGTTCTATAGATTGTGTGATGAATCTAATACTATGGGGTCCGTGGGTATATTACTCAGTCGTCGAAGGTGACCAGTCTACGGCCGCCGTACTGTATTAGCCATTATTATGCTAGTAAATTTGTTTATCCAGTCAAATGAAGTTACTAAGAGACATAGACTCCGCAATATTAGGTTCAGGATGGCTGAAAAGCACCCAATATTAGTTTAATATTAGGTGCCCGTCAGCCATTTTGTTTTATCATTATATCCACACGCCTCAGCTTTTAATTTACACGTACGTACACGCATACAGAAGACCCATCATATAAAATAGCCGCGGAGTATAAACATTGCATTGGATTGAATGAAACTGTTATAAAACAATGTGCTATAAAACTATTTTAAGAGGAACTTTTTCATTTGCCCCATCGACAGAAAGACGCAGATTGAAAAATAGAATAGCGTCCATTGATCTCCATATTGAAGTCAGTGATGACGTTACACTTCAGAGAAAATTACGTCACTGGGATTCACTTTACTGAATACTGTCTTGCGAAGTGGAGCAACTGTGTGTTTCGTCAACGTGAATTTGGTTGTTACTTTTGCAATAATTACTGGTGAATTAAATATCTCTCTTGGTGTAAAGGTTTATTATATTTTAAAATATCCCGTTTATCGTTTATTGAAGTGGAGTTTTCCACATTTCATAGCGAAAGCTAATCCTTTAACTTCAGGAGATAAGCCTCGACTCGAGCGTTTGGGAAAATCCCAATACTAGGCTACAAACCAGTCCAAGATGCCGAAAAGTGCGCATAATTTAACTATTCGTTGAGTTAACTTCTCCAGTGACATTTTAGCATGCCGTGCATAATACATACGTTACAGTGTCACATACGGCTCAGAGAAAACAATATTAGGTTCGGCGAACGTCTTCGCCGAACCTAATATTGTTTTCTCTGAGTCGTACATGACACTGTGTCTGCCAACTAAACGCCCTGTAACTTATACTATTCAACAAAAATATGTGATGATACAAGACGTTGCATAGATTTTGTTGTGGTACGTCTCTCAGAGTAACCTCTGCTTTGTTTATTTTTTATTTGTTTATTTTATAATTATATTTTTTTTTTTTTTGTTTCTTTTTTATTGTTTTGTTTTTGTTTGCACTACAGTGGCACAGAACTCATACAATCCGATCCAATACGAATGTGAATATTTACGATACCATAAACATTTCTGTGAAGTCAAGGTTTGGAAGTGTGCAAAAATCATGTTGCTGGTTTATCGTGTATTAGCATTACGAATACAGTACATGTAAGGTGAAATCGATAGATACCAACTAATTGTGCTACAAGATAGTGTTTGAAGCCCTAGCCGCGCGACTTTATTACCCAGGGAAGTTGCGACAGGGTGGGGTGTCACCCCCCCCCCCCCCCCCCAATCCTGACCAAAATTTTCTATAGTTGGAAATTCGGAGGGCAAGCCACGAGCAGTTGGAAATTCCATCTATTTGGATTTTAGGGCTTCTTTGGCGATTCTGAAGTCTCCCTTACTTCCCAAAATTCCAACTCGATTTCAAATCGGCAAAGATTCCAACTGTTACTATTTATAATAACTGTGAACGCAATATCGATCTTCATAAGTATGCATGATGTCAATCGGTATTAGGTTTTTATAGTACGTTTACTTATCGTAATAAAAAAAACCTCGAAATGCACTTCAAGAAAATCACATCATGCAAAATCGTTATCCTGAGTAAATTCCTTCATTCACAGTTACAAAATGATGAAACATCGAAAATTTATCATTCCTGCAAAAGAACTGATTTAATGTTAGGACATTGTGCATTGTTCAAAGTCAGCCGTAGCATTTGTTTAGCATATATTCAATTCCCAGAATAATACCAAATAATAATAATCTGATAATTCTATCATAAATGTGTTGGCATTTCAGTTACTAAAATCATTTTTATGCCCCACTTCGTGGCTTCGTTTTCAAAAGTTTTCTCGGTAGTGAATTTTCAACTAGGGGGAGGAACGGAAGGCGGGTCCCCCCCCCCCCCGGTCCCTTCCTCTAGTTGCAAACTCACTACCCTACACCCCCAATCGGAAACCTTTAGCCATGTCCCTGTTATTACCCCCGTGTTTAATGTTTGCGTCTTTTCAGTTCATATAACATGTTAATGATTATGTTACACCAAATCTGTCGAAAAATGAAAGGCCCGCTGAAAGCGATGAAAGTAAATGCGATTAAGATGATGGCTGAAGATATTGTTTGTGTTTTTATCCCATAAATGGCCGTTTATTTGAACAATAAAGGCTTTGAATATTTTTTTGTTTTATTCACCTAGTAGGGTGATAAATTTTCCCCGTAGGTTTAACACTGAAAGAATTTATTCCTCTAGTAGCGACGGACTGGTTGGCCTTTAGGCTCTACCATATTTGTCTAGCATAATTAATATTTCGATTGTTGATTTCTTTAAATCATTTTGAAAGTATTACACAATGCCAGTAGAAAACACCACCCACTGCTCACATAATAAAGCATTTTTGCAAGTTTAGCTCAAGTTTGTAGGGGAACTATTTTTAGACAGAAATGTATTACTGTGCCTTGTTTATTTTGGCCAATTTTGCTGGCCGATGGAATTGGACCAATGTGCCCCTCTCTTCTCGCTGTGTCTTCGTCGTCAATTATAGCACGATTTTGCCGCGACTGCCCTGTAGAAGATTTATGGGATAAACAAAATAAACGTATAGTGTCTTCAAGTAAAAAAATTATTCTCGTAGAATTAAGAATGAAACCAACTCGCCAGAGGCTCGTCGGTTTCATTCTTAATCCTACTCGTAGAATAAATTATTTATTTGAAAACGCTATACGTTTATTCTATATCTAATAGTCTATATATATTTGATTGTCATATAATGAGTCATACGGCATCTATAATTGTGATTTAAAAAATAAAGATAAAAGGGAAAAGAAAACTCGTCAAAAAATATGTTTTGCTTTCCGTCAAACTGTCCCAGCACAGGTTTAATAAATATTTAAATGTTCCCCAAGATTATGTTAAAAGTTGCACAGGACAACATACTGTAATAGAGGGGTTATAAACAATCTGAAAACATTCTTCAATTGGAATGAGGAAAGCAATGAGATATTTGTGTTAATCATGTAGATGGGGGGCATGGCATCCATATAGTGTGAGCTGCTTATGACAGCATGCTTTATCTGTCCTTCCCAGGTCACATGTTTTGGGGCCAATACTTTAAAACTTTTTACAATTGTATTTTCAAGACTTGTATTTTCTAGTTATGACTTTAATTGGGTTCAAATGAACAATTAGCACTTCCATAGACGTGGCAGTTTGCCAGTTGGCAATTGCCATATCTTTTAAAATGCTAATGATTCAATTTAGTCACTTATATTAATAAGTATAAAACACAATTCTAGAAAATACAATTGTAAAAGTTTTATGGTATTGGTCTACAGATCAGTCAACCCATTATCATATTTCACACTTGCACTTCTGGAATATATTTATTTATTTATTGGTGTTTAAGGTCACATACTTGTGCACAATGTCTAACCATGACCGTGACAGTTTTACGGGTGGAGGAAGCCGGAGTACCCGGAGAGAACCACCGAGCAACGACGAGTAGCTTCCAGCTCCCCAACATCGCAACTCAGCACTGCAGCACAGGCAGGGTTAGATTGGTTGAATACATACGCACCATCGACGTGCAGTTCGCCTTAGTGCACGGCGTCATCGTGCCCCCATGTGTACAATCGGGGTTAAGTGCCTTGCCCAAGGACACAACGCGGCAGTCCGAATCGATCGCTCAGACAGTCACTCATTCGAGGACGAACCGGGCTCGATGTTGCTTAACTTCGGCGATCTGACGAGAACCGGTTACCGCAACGCCACCGCGCCCCCCTTCTTGAATATATAAACCACCCTCAAATGAACATTCATGCTAGGGCTGTAGATTTTTAAATTTCTTGTTCGGTATCGGTTTTAGTTTTTCAGGTGGAGTCAAACCTCGGTTCGGTTCGGTTTTCGGTTTGTTCATGAGGCCAAGTAAAATTCAATAAAACTCATTCTTATGTCCGGAGTCATAACTGAATGGTAGTGAAATTGAGTGAAAGTCAATGAATGCCCGAAATAAGCTATAATACATGAAGAATCAGGAAGGCCAATATAATAATTACCTAAATATACAAAACTTTTTATTGTGCTTGGCCATTTTTCGAGGTCTGACACCTACACGCAACTTGAGGAAAGCTGCAAACACAACTAAACTGAAATGTGGGAAATTCACAGAATGTAGCCTTCTCATAGTAGTGAGAGTACCCAGACACTGCCATTGGCAATGTCTGGGTACTCTCACTACTCTGGGATGGCTACATTCTGTGAATTTCTGCAGCAAGAGAGTATTTAATAAAAAACGAAAAACCTTAGATTACAGGATGTCGACGGTTTCGGTTTCGGTTTTTAAAAAAAAACTAAAAACCTCGGTTCGGTTTCGGTTAACCTACAGCTCTAATTCATGCAAACGATTATACAGAAATGTCTAATTTCTTTTATATCATATGAAACGTGGTTAATTTCGACGTAACAACCCCCATGTCTTATTTCCTGATTATCAACCAGTGTCACATCGGCGCGTGCTCCCATGGCAGCAAAATCGAACGAACAAGCATTTTCCTTTCACACAGGATCAACAAAGCCGTTGATATAACATGCAGTCCCATGACGAAGTCAGAGAATAACATCAAATGTGTCGGAGGTGTCTATAGTTAATTCAGAGATGTTTATGGTGGAAACTTTCAAATTCATATTCACAACAACCCGTCAGGGAAACGTGCTCGCGTCCTTGACTCAGATTCTAAGATCGAGGAATCAATGTTCAGTGGAACTCTTTCTTGTGTTTTACTGGTAGAGTTCTAAGTTATTTTTGGTTATTAAAATTTGTTCGTGTGTCTATGCCTTGTTACAATTTATGGGAGAGTGCCTCTTAAATTGTAACAAGGCAAACCCATATAGACTAAGTAATTTTGCTTCTAAGATAATGTGAAGCACATCCCCAGAATATGACACCTTCAGGCTGGGGTACCTGCTCTTCATATTAAAGCCCTGATAGTGGCTTCTAGCACTCTACCAGTTAATGTTTCAAAATGATTAAATATTACTTGTTTAATGTGATATTAAATGATCTGCCTGGGTCCTATTTTCATTTTATCATCGAAAAGTGGGTAACATTTGAAATACTCGGGAAACTATATTACAACAACAGGTGCAAATAAAGCGCATTCATGACGTCATGGTGTGAAGCGTCTGAGCTAACGAACTGATTCTAGGTTGTTTTGGGGGAATTTGGCGACAATGAATTAATTAAAAAGTGTAAAAAACATTCGAAAACTCATGTGATATACAGAATCTTTAACTCAAGATGTTTGGATATAAAGGCTCATTGCGAATCAAATGCATCAAACTCGTTTCAAAAAGTCTTATATACAAACATCACTCGTTTGAGATCCTCTATATCATTCCATTTGATGAATGTTTCAGGGTTTTTTGTCTGACTCCATTGTTATAGTGCGAGTTTCTTGTACAACTGTTATCATACCTTTTGGGAGCATTTCAACATTCATTAACCCTGTGCAGGGAATGTTTGATGGAAATCAAAAACACAATTCCCGGTGAGTTTTAATTTTTCATTTATCCATATTTCTTACATAGTATCATTGCATCACATTTATGAATGACACATAACTCATTACTTTAAAATAAAAT
This sequence comes from Pictodentalium vernedei, assembly GCA_031216915.1. Lineage (NCBI taxonomy): Eukaryota > Metazoa > Mollusca > Scaphopoda > Dentaliida > Dentaliidae > Pictodentalium > Pictodentalium vernedei. The sequence goes on along the minus strand of CM062294.1, from coordinate 455,229,209 downwards.
ATATGTAGTCCCTTCAAAATTGTCCATTTATTTCTGAAATCAAATCAAAATTTCAGCAAATTTTGGTCATGTAACCATCACCATAATTTAACTCACGTGATGGGATTAGGAGTGTCATGATTAATCGATTAGTCGATTGTTGATCGGTCAAGGCGAAATCGATTAGTATCTTTCGCTGTCGAATAATCGGTAAATTGTATCCCGCTTTAGACGTTTAATAATTAAAAGAAAATTTGATGAAAAACTATTGTTTCTAAAGGTAAAGAGCTAAGAACGTCGATGTTAAACCTCAAGATGCCATTGGAAGCATTTGTCATTCAGGTACATTCATCAAAGCTTTGATGTTCTGAACTTTTGAACCGTCAGTGTAATAATCAAGACCGATCGGCAGTTGCGAAGTTCGCAACTGCCGACCGGTCTTGATTATTACACCGACGGTTCAAAAGTTCAGAACATCAAAACTTTGAATGTACCTAAAAGAGGATCGTCTTCCTTGTTTACCGGAGGTAGGTCAACTGACTTGAACTTTATTTTTTATCGACTTCAGAGAAAGGGAGAGGGGTCATCTGGGTACGATTAATCGATTATTATCGATTGTTTTCGACGATTAATCGATTCCTAAATTAAAAAATCGTGACAGCCCTAGATGAGATTAGAGTAACATTTTGTATATATTTACTGAAAATGTATGTTTCATTAAATTTATAGTTTTCAACAAGAAATCTGGCTTTTCAGTTGGAAATCTTGCAAACAAGCTACATCAATACCCAAGTATAAAAGCCTGAAAACAAAACTCAACCAAAATTATAAGAATACAAATATCTAAGGCACTTTACTGAAAAATGTATTTAAAAATCCCAGAAATGTATTTTAAAATGGGGAATAAAAACAGTAAATTAGAAAAGGTGCAATGGGACATTGTTAAGATGCTATATAAGTAAGTGAAATCAGTTCATTTTTGTAATTTCCACCTCTGATATTCCATAAATTTAAATTAAATCCACGCAAATTATACACCAAAATGTAGGTTGAGAGGTATAGAACACGAAACATGTATGTAATCAACTCATAGACTTGACGGCAGGCACCACTGGTTCCTGGAAGTCTGCTACCGTATTCGTACCAGACCTGATAAAAAATAATATTTCCGGAGAACAGCGTGTGTCCAAATATGCTACAGACAAGAAAAAAGCTAGGCATTCAAAACGCGTTAGAATGTAGCGATAGGACTGCATATGGGAAAAGTGACAAGACTGCCTGCATTTTTTATTGAAGATGGATTCCATGTTCGATGGATATGCGCAAATCACTCGATACCTCGAATTTCCATCGAAAAAACAAAATTGTAATTCGAGGAAATTTCAACAGGTGTCATGATACCTTGTATAGAATATGGCAAGTGTGCAGTCTCAATATAATAATAGTATCCTGTATTAAGTCGAACTTCCTCATTATTTCATTTTAGACGGCATTGAATATTAATGCTTTTTTCATCTGATGACCTTGACCGGATATCGTAATAAATGTACAATGTTAACAAAGCCGAGAGTTTTGGAATTTACCCCCACGCAGCTCTGTCGCTGCGTTTTGAATAATTTTGAAGTCCTAGCTTTGTTCTTGGATATCTGAAGCGCATTTGGTCACGAGATGTTTGCCTAAAATATTATTTTATTATCAGTTCTGGTACGAAATGCGGTAGAAGACTTCCAGGAACCAATGTTGCCTGCTGTCAACTTGGTGAGTTGATTTCATATATTTTGCGTATTCTATATATATCTCAGCCTTCATTTTGATGTATAACTTGTGTATATTTAATTCGGATTTGTGGAATATCAGAGGTGGGAATTTCAAAGAGAAATAAAAAATCCCTTACTTATATAGCACCTTAAAATACCAAGACAGTTAACCAATACACATGAAGGGAGTCATTGGTGGTGGTCAGTTTTGCCAAACGATAACAAAACATGTATAATTACAACAGAACTGGTACTCACTTGCAGCACGGGAAAGAAAAGGAGTTTCCCCTTCTAAACATGGGACACCAAATAACAATCTAATTATCCGCAGATGTTGATTGTTTTTCCATCTTACACTCTGTACCACTCATAGAAAACTGGTCAACCTTCGTTTTTTTGTTTTCCAAAGTTAACTGATTTTGAACTTATAACTGAAGTTCATTTAACTGGTTGAGTGCTAGAAGCCATTATCAGTGTTTCCCCCCCCCCCAAAAAAATGAGGGTACCAGAGCAAAAGCCAATGTTTTCCTTGCTCATGTTTCATATTCAGTCAAACGCAAATAATATTTTGTTTATATAAATATGTTCTATTACAAATTATTGGAGAGTGCCTGTGGGCACTCTCCAATAATTTGGAATAAAACAAATTATCAATAGCAAATTCCGACTATCAAAAATAATCTTGCCCTCAACCGGTTAATAGTAACTTTCATGGCAAGTTTTTCTCTTTTAAAGTTCAATGTCCACTCTACGCCACCTATCGATATGTCTGAATTAAGGTGATATATAAGTAATGGGAAATTTAGTTTGAAAATAGGTGACATGTTATTTTCGATGGCGTAAAATTTCTAAATATGTGATAATTTTGTATTTGTTTGATGTTCAGAACTGCGAAGCATTGTTCATAAATACGGGAAGACAGCAAAATAGTGACAAAGTATTATTTTGTTTAGATTTTAACGACATCGAAAATAACCTCTCTCCTATTTTCATGCAAACTTTTCGTTACTTATTAGCACATTAAAACAATATTTTTAAAACACTGTGCATTTTGATCGCAACTGTACTTAATTATAAAGATATTTTTTAAAAATTATTTGGTTGGTAATTGCACCCAGATGGCTGTTGACTGAATATTTTGATCTACCTATTCTATTCAAAAAAGTTGGGGATATCCAAACTAATGTTGATATTTTCGGAAAATGGTATTGGATAGACACATCAATATGTTACCAAGTTTAGTGTGGTGCATGAATGTCACCGGCTCACGAAAACTTCGTGCAGGTTCTTCGCTCGAGCGCGGCATTAATGTCTGTGGGGTACGTCTTGAAATTTGCATTTGTACTGGACGGGCTTTTTCGGAGGTTTCATCGGTCTTTTCTTGGTATAAACTCGTTCATCAATAGTTTCTGATCGAAACGTAACTTTTGAGGTATGCGAAGACTGAAACGTGACGAACGTTTACGTGGCGTTGGCATGTTGGAAGCTGGCAACAGACAGACTGCAGTGGCTCAAATTCTCAACGTCACTCAATCGGTGATTAGCAGGTTGTGGTCACGCAACCATCACGCAGGCAATGTTGATGACTGACGTCGGTCAGATTGTCCAAGGGCGGCAACTGCTAACCAGGATCGTTTCATCCGAACAACAGCATTACGTAACCGCCATCAAAGTGGCTCAGAAATTGGACAGCAGCTGCACCGAGCGACATATGTGCGATTCAGTGGTCAGACTATTCGAAATCGCCTACACAGCTGGAATCTGTACGCTCTACGACCTCGAATAATTCCACGTTTGACTGAACATCACATCGCAGCAAGACGTAATTGGTGTGGAGCACGACAGCGCTGGGGCAATCGTCGGTGGAGTAACGTCAGGTTTTCCGATGAATCGAGCTTCACTCTCTACTTCCACGACAGGCGAAACAGAGTGCGGCGGCGGCGGCGGCGGGACGAACGATACCATGACGGAACCGTTAGGCGGCACGAGCGTTTTGGTGGTGGATCGGTTATGGTGTGGGGAGGCATAACCATGACAAGCAGAACAGCATTACATCTCATCCAAGGGCGTATCACAGGGCAGTACTATCGTGACAACATGTTAGCAGCTCATGTGGTACTATTTGCGCGACGTCACGGTTGTCGATTCATTTTTCAAGATGACAATGCAAGAGCACACAGGGCCCGTGTCGCTACAGACTTCCTCCGGGAGGAGAACATCACAACGCTGCCTTGGCCAGCACTAAGTCCAGACCTTTCAACAATCGAACACGTCTGTGATATGCTCGGCAGTCGCCTACGACAACACCATCAGCCCCCTACCAATGTCCAGAAACTCGCCGCTGCACTGCAGAAAGAATGGAATAACATCAGTCAAGCTGATATTGGACGTCTGGTGATGAGTATGCCACGTCGGATCAGCGCTTGTTTCGCGAACAGAGGAGGATTTACAAGGTATGAGGTCTTGGACTGAATGTGGTAAATTCTCTGACTGACAGTCCATGTCTTCGACAGCTCAATGCGTGGAATGCCTGCTTGTCAGACACCCAACTATCGCTGAAATCATTCACCAGATGTCACAGTACAATGCCTCATCTGTCTTTCTGATGAAAATATAAATATATTTCTTCATATACCTCACTTTTATCACATATCTCGTACCTGTTTTGAATAGTATATTTCGATGATATTTTCCACGTATCTAGCTTCAGCCTGTAAAATTCGAGAATTAAAAGTCATTTTGTCACTTCAAAATTACTTTTTCGACTCTTCCTTTTTCATTGAGTTGTTAATCAGATTACAGTGATGCAACATATATGAAACATCAAGATCGGAAGAGATTCACTTGCCTGTTTTGACAGCATGATTTCTGGTTGACATTTGCGGTAATATAATCCTGAAACAATCATTCTGGTACTACGCGAGCCTCGTTATGAGTCTAACACATATCATGGATGGTTTTTGAAAGCATAAATCCGTTTTGTGCAGCCATCCTGTCTGAACCAAAGTTCGCCTAGATAAAGTGTTTTCGTCAATAATACGTTTCATGGGTTTGGCGTTGTTCAACAGAATAGCGTCTTCTTTTCAACGATGGCAAATTTATTTGAGAGAAGTCTAGAAATTCATCAGTGTTTTTTATTTTACTTCTTTTCTGTGACGTAAGATCCCCGCTTTAGAAATATTGACTAGCATAACTATGTTTGTTTATTGGTGTTTAACGACACTTTTAACAGCCGAGGTCACATCATGTTATGGTGGGGGAAGCTGGTCAATCACCGCATAGCGGCGAACAATTGTCAGATTCTCCAACTTACAAAGTCCACATATGAAGAGTTAGCAGCGGTTATCGGCAAAATTTAACCCTTTGCCAACGTAACGGCCAAAACCGGCCAGCGCTATTCTCAAAAAATCAACAATTAATTTTCATTATTTTTTATTTTTTTTGTCTCAAAAACATAGGTTATGACCCCTCGTTGGAACGAGCTCGTCGAGCTCGTTTCAACGAGCGGTCATAACCTATGTTTTTGAAACAAAAAATGAAAAAAAATAGTTATTCAATTTTTTTTTTTGGAAGTGTCGTCTGCTTTTCGTGTTAGGTAAAGGGTTAATGCACCATCGTCTTGTAGTACACAGCGCCACCATGCCCCAACGAGTACGGTTGGAATTTAGTGTCTTGTCCAACAATATAACGCAGTTACCGCTGGGTGGCATCGAGGCATCGACAATTCGAGTTAACGTCCAATGCTCTAACTACTGAATCATCGCGACCACCATAATTTACAGTACTGTGATTACTAAAATAAACAGAATTTCAGCCGGGTCGCGACTTTGTCGCAATCAGGTCGAAATTGTCTGCTCGTTTTCTGCTCGCAGCACTGTACTCCCTCCTTTCGAAAACGACATGCGAGATAATGAGTTTTAGGTGCTGTAACTGTTGTTGAACTTGATTCCGTCTTCAACTTTGCAACATTTTTACCCGGTAATCACCGCCACCAAATGTAAGTATGTCGAGTCAAGATCGTGATGATATTGCAATGCGATCCAGAAAAAAGACGCGTTGTGCGATCACCGTTCTTATTTCTTCAAACACTCGCAAACGGATAGACAAGCGTCACGTATCAAGATAAGACGAATTAATTCGGATTATTTTTAAAATACTATGGACATAAGAAGAATGAAATCCCGATTTTCCAGTTCTCAAGAAATTTGATAGATTTTAGATTTCATATTACAAGAAAAAGGCTGGAGACGGAAAAAGGAAACGGTTTTACAATTCTGTAATATGTGGTCACTCCGACACTGGAAATTCGAATAAAATGGTCGCCCCACCCCCTCCAGTAGTCACATTCGTTCCTGCTACTGTTAACAGTATTTGAAATCACCAACGCCATTCAGAACAATAATAAATTAATTATAGCGGTTGTATTGGATATTGTATCGTTAGTTACATAGAGATGATTACCATTATGTGGATGTACAAAATATGTATCCGAGTCGAGCTCCGGGTTCTAAGGGCAGATCACGACGAGTCGAAGACGAGTCGTGATCTACCCTTAGAACCCGGAGCGAGACTCGGATACATATTTTGTACATCCATATAATGGTAATAATCATTTAATCTTACAATATATTGGGGGTAAGTCAAGAATGCAGACGAATATATAACGAACTATTTATTCTTACGGACGAACAAACAGAAAAAAAAAATGGAACTCACGCGAAAGGAACGTGCTTGTATCCGACCCCCTGATACAAACATCTGTACCAGGGGGTTGGACACACGACAGTTGCGGAGTTAAAACAGACAAAATACATGTTGATTGTAAGATAAATTTATTTATTTATTTTATGGGGATCGTAAGTAACGGAAAAACGGTTTTGAACATGAGACAGCAATAGAGGAAGCACATGAATAAAGCGTAGTTTCGTTACCAGAATTGTGCATGTACCTGCAGAACCAATCTATCGTCTTGTTTCAACTTTGACCTATGGTAATGCCAAAGTCAATTGCTATGTTTAACTCTTTTGGCGCAACAGGCGACTAAAGTCGACAGACGGCAGACCTTTGAAAGGTACGGCAGTAGTCATTTTAGCCAACTGTGTGTGTCCATTTCCAAGTGCTTTTAACCCTTTACCCAACGAAGACGATATCAAAATTTATTATTTTAAATATAATTTTTTTCAAATATTTCAAACAATGTCAACAAAACCATATCATGTGACCCCTCGTTGAAACGAGCTCGACGACCTCCAACGAGGGGTCACATGATATGGTTTTGTTGACATTTTTTGAAAAATATTTTTTCAACTACTAAAGTTGCATATTACGCGGGGGTGGGATGCGGCCGATTCGTTGTGTAAAGAGTTGAACAAACATACGTATTCCTATGCTTCATGCACCATTCATGTCCTATCCATGAAAAACGATACCGTCCCTTGAAAGTATAAAGTGCCATTTAAGTATATACAGAAAATCATTTGAAAAACTGTCAATGAGATCATTAGAACATCTTTTAAAATAATAACGCTTTAGTCTAACAACCTATACTTTTTGTAAACTTCCTGATGAATATTAGGCGCTAAGAATTCTGTTTCTCAGATTATTCCGCGCCAAAAGAGTTAAAATCAAAGGAAGTAAAAAACCGGCAAGCACTCAAGTAACCAGTGTAATTCTATAAGGAATTCAGCTCCCTTTGGCATAGATCCAGCCTAGGCCTTAACAGCCCACCGCCTGAGTTTAGATTAAATCGTATGGAATATTTCGATTGGTTGGAAGAGCGAAATATTATGGGATTTTTTCAATTTATTCGTTTGAAATATTTCAGTTGGTCGGAAGAGCGAACCTAAGGTTCGCTTTTCCGACCAACTGAAATATTTCAAACGAATAAATTGAAAAAATCCCATAATCTTTCATTTTCCTTGAATCAACACAAGAAATGTTTTTGGATCGAGACGTGAGTTAACTGAATTTTTGATGACATCATCGTTGTGAATGAAGACTCTCCTCAGCTGAAGTTATAGGATTCCACTGCGTTGTTCCACAAATTGTGTTAACATCGTGATGTTTGCAGGTTGAATTAAATCCTTTTTGATAGACATATTTATAACTGGAACATAAAATAATATCGCAATACATCTTCGTGAGTGAGGGTTCATCACGTGTCCACAATGCTCGTTTACGCGCAATTCCAGGAAAATGGGTAAACGGGCAGTCAGTAACAGCATCGAATTCCAAACAGAAGTAGACTGGTGCCCTGAGAGTGTGATTAATCGGTTCCAACGTTGTCATGGATACAAGCCGACAGTCTCGCTGAATACTTATATTTATGCTTCCCGTGATTTTTAAATTCAACCTATTAGCTTTAATTTTAAACTTGAATTACTGAAATCAACATTCTTTAGCGATACACTGACAAAAGAAATGAATTAATATTAAGCATCAGTCATAACTTCAAACGTTATAAGCTGCACGCAGATAAAAGACAACAAACGCTAAAAGGCTTTAGCGGGTTTGACCAAATTTCCAGGAAATGCAGGGTATGTAGCAAGCTCGCTGCCGAGCTTGTCAAATTCTACCCAAAATTGGAAGCTGTTATGGGCGGTTTGTTTACCTATCTTCGTGGAGATTGCGCGTAGACGACCGTTGACTTAATATGTTGTCCTTTTAAGATAAATAAATATTTTTTCGTGCTCCAGTTAATTATTCCAGTCGATAAATGTTTAACTCAATAATAATAAAACAGTTTGTGGAACTGCTCACCTTAATCATAAAACTACAGGTGTGGTGAGAGTTCATTCATAATGTTAACCCTTTTCCCCAACGCCGACGATATCAAAATGTATTATTTTAAATATTTTTTTTTTTATATTTTCAAAAAATTTCAACCAAACGATATCATATGACCACATAATATTTTTTTCAGCTGCTGAATTTGCATATTACGCTGCGCATGTGGCCGACTCGTTGGGTAAAGGGTGCAGTGTCATCAATGATTCGGTCATATAAAATTTGGATTGAGAAATACTTGTTTCGTAGATTCCAAGAAAATGAATACATGTATTTGTCATTTTTTTCCCTCATTCAATAGGATGAAATATTTCAGTCGTTTGCAAAAGCGAACCATCGGATCACTTTTGCGACCAACTGAAAAATCGAAGCCGATTGCACCTAGACACTGGCGATGGACTATTTCGGGGCTAGACTGGTTCCATGCTTTAACAGCGTCGAATTCCTTATATAATTAGACTGGTGGCATGAGAGCTTGTGTGAAGAAGTCGCAGCAGCGAAACAACTTGACTTTGTTTGTTATGCAAAGGCGACGAAATTATACAGCTGGTTTTTACTTGCAGATTATATGCTATTTTATGATACAGCTACATGTACCCCAAATGACTTCCCATTACCGGTGCAGTTTGTTCATCAGTTCTGGCTCTCCGGGAAAAATGAGTCCCAGCTTCATCAAGTCCATATGATACCTGTCTCAAGAGAGTCCAGCGTGACGTGCGCAGAATTTCGAGACACAATTCTACAAACGTAATCGAATGACTTTGGGCTGAACATTCTCGACAAAAATACCATCAAATATCTCTATAAAATGCTTTATCTAACAATCATATAGATTTTGGCCTGAAAACCACGAGAAACGGTACGTATCACATAATGTGTTCTGATTCCGTATTATATAGACGACCCAACGAGTACAAAACAAAATTCCTTACAGTTAGCGACAGAACTATTGATAGCCAATGACCCCCCCCCCCCCCACACACACACACACACACACACATAAATAGAAACTGCACAATTCAATATTACACTACCCGGTTCCTGAGGATGTGCCGATGTCGTTGACTCGTAAATTCAAGCGAATCATCATAGGAAGTGACACTGAGAGTAAATAATTTGACAACACAACTTTGAAAATTGCGGTGACAGCGTTACCCATTGTTTGTTCTTTGTTAGAGTGCACAACAACATAGTTCCATAAAAAAATGTTTTTTTTTAATTTTTTCTCTCCAAACATTATGTCCCCAGTCTGTGTTAATAATTTAAGATTTAAACTGTTTATGTGACAGAATTGTTTGTCCTGTGATTTGCATCAGATTCTCGGTGGTGTTCAAAAATGGGATCACAACTCACCGGCAAATCCGGCTCGTTGTGGTCCCATTCTGGACACCACCTCGAATCTGATACAAATCACAGGACATGCACATTATCATGATGATCTGTATTTATTTAAGAATGTCCTAAAGCTGATCCACAAAAACATACGATAATCTTTGTTCTTGAAGCGATTCATATGAGAGATGTATTTCAAGCTCCCGGATCTGTAAGATATTACTTCCAGAAAAATATGAGTCAGATTTTGTTATGTCGTCTACATAATTTTGAGGTTTGTTTACATGTAAGAGTCGTATTCAAGTTTTTAAATCCTACCAAATAGAATGAACAAAATTTTACAGACATCAAGTCAATCAATGTGGGTTATCAAATGCCATCTCGTTGACAAGATCGAACCGTCTAGATGAGACAATACACCAACGACATTTTGTATTACTGTATTACTATCACGAATATCTCATCTATATCGCAGTACTTTGCCCATCAATTCTGGCTCACAAGAAAGAGAGCCTCAGCTTTTCAAAATTCGTATCACACCTGTACCCCCTGTGGGAACCCCGGATGTGAACAAGTGCTTTGTTACTGTGGTAAACAAGCTTGTTTTACTGGAAAAATAGGACACAGTCACCAATACTTTGGGTGGAAGTCCCCTAAAATGGGCAACATGGGCATACACGATTGACTGAACTTGACTTTATCTCCATTTTGCAGTCACGATTAGCCATTGTGCAGAAGTATGTAACCTTAACCATTTGAGCCCTGTGGTATATCTTTTTTCAGTTCAGTGGCAGCACCTGGAAGAGTCCATATTCATTATTTGGTTTAAACAATATTTTATTCTTTAAAAATGTCATATATAACAGAATGTTTACAAACAGTAAAGAAGTTGGATGAGATATCTTATATAACATTTGTTCAAAAATGTAGAGTAACAGAATAATAGAGGGATTTGACAAAAAGCTGAAAGCTTATGTGCGTCATCTCCCTAAACCATGAAATATATCAATTATCTGAGGTGGTAAAAACACTACTTACGTTTGTTCAAAGCTACCTAAGATCATGACCCATATTCGAAGTTATAATATAGTCTGGGCAGATGCCCAGCTAACTGGGTGGGGCCTCGCATCCATGAACACAACAGTGCATGGGTGCGATTCCCCAGCCAGACCAAGGCTAATAGTCTGATCAAAGTTAGCTTGATGCAAAGGAAATTAAGCGTGAGTTGTCAGAACATATGACGACTATACCTGATACTGCTTAAACCATGAATGTGAGAAAAGTAAGAAAGATGGAAAAAAGAGTAAAGGGAAGTGAGACAAGAGAGGACAGAAAAACAGCTTGAAGACAATGACTATTGCCTATATATTCGTAACAGCTATTATTACATGCAGCCTATGCAACTTACTTGGAAATGGGGCGGGGTAGAGGTGTTTTACGGTGTGATCGACACAGAGAGCGGCTTAAAAGAGATCAGAGAAAGATTCATCTTTGAAGAAATGCGATTTTCACAGTTAGCGAAAACGTCCACTTGATAAAATAAAGTCGTGAACCACTTCAAAAACAAGCTGGTTCTCCTGGTTATTCAAAAATTCAGATCCAAAAAGAAGCGTTGGTACGTCAAATGGGAATGGTAGTAGCTTAATGGAATTATCACGAACATTTGTGAAGACTGGGCAGTGGAGAAGATAGTGTTCCACGGTCTCACACACCCCACACTGACATAAAGAGGTAGGCGACAGGTGATTTGAATACAGATGTAAATTGAGGCTACTGCAACCCAGACGTAACCTGGTGTGGTAAATTTGAGCTTTGCGGGACTTTGCACCACTATAAAACTTAGGAGGCCTTTGGTTCCCACCACTTAAAAATATCTTGAAGTTGGGCAATGAAGAGTTTTCACGCACAGACATAGGCAGGCTGTTCCATTGCTTCGTAACGCTGGGGATGAAGGAAGACTGATATAATTGTGTCGGACAGAAAGGAATTCTGTGGTTGTTACATGACCGGAGATTTTGCGATAAACTTGATGATGAGATGGTTGGAGGGACCTTATTGGCAATATACGGGGGCGACATTCGATGGTACATTTTGAAATATTGTAACAAATTGTGTTTACGACGTCTTTCTTGTAAAGAGTCCCAGCGTGTTTCAGTATTAAGTGGACGCTTACTGCAACTAACTGTTGCCCCTGTTATGATTCTCGCAGCTGCAATCTGTATTTTCTCTAATTTTTCAGTTTCGGTTGCAGAACAGTTGTCCCAGGCATCATTATTTGGAGGGTAGACCAATTAATATGTTCAACGTACTGCCTAGTATAGTAGGATAGTATTCAGTTTTTGGAGGTCCTCTGCCAAATGATAAATTATTACAGCAGTCAGTTAATCTGAGCTGCCATATTCCGTTTCGTTGACGAGTCCCGATTAGTCAGATTAAACGCGACGCCGAATATGACGTATTGTTTGATATGGCATGGCTGACAATTTTCGCCGTTGGAAGCAAGAAAGTTGGCTCTCCTTAATTTTCTCAAGTTGTCAGAAAATTTAACGCGAAGAGTATGGGAATTTCCATACCGTAAATTATTTTTTCAGCTGCTAAATTTGTATATTACGTGGGCACATGCGCGCGATTCTTGGGTAAAGGGATACTATTATTCATTCGGGGCTACCGTTAAAACTCAAGACATCTTGAAAATTAAATTATGGGTAAATAAATAATGATGATAAACGGATATTTTTTATAATTACACCGGTATTCAATCGATATTGGATTGAAAACTGTTTTTTATCAGTTTATCGATATACTGTGCAGCCCTAGCTGTTAGGTGGTTCCCTTCGGGTACTCCGGCACCTTCAATCGTAAATCTACATGAGACGAGATGACCCTGGCCATCGATCTGATCTCGTCAGCTCGACGACATATGATAGTTCGGGACACTTGACCCTGTCCAACAGCTTGTAACATAACATAATCTCATCCATTTTTAAAAAAAAAAAAAACGCTTCTTGGATAGTTTTCAACTGATTACCAAAAATCGTCGCTGACCGATTACCGGTTATTTGAGCTGACAATCGGCAGATTCTGATGCCGATTCCGATTGTAATACCGTGCAGTCGAGGCTCGAAAGAACTACATTAAACTGAACATTTTTCACACTGTTAAACTTCGTTGACTGGGGTCGCAGTAAAATTACCAGTCGCAGTAAAATTACCAGTCGAACACAGTCGAACACACTTGGGCGGTAAACGTGGCTCTCAGAGCGACGTTTAACGCCCAAGTGCGTCAACGGAGTGCAACCTTCACTTTTCCGCTATGAACTAGAGATTGGCGCAAGTACGCTCAATTGTAAGCTTTACGTGTCGTTTAACTTGTGTATCCCGTAAAGGGGCGTCCAGAGAGATGACGAATACACATTGTGGTTGTTTCTCAACTTTATTGAATGGTATCATTGACATCATTTTACATCAACAATGGAACAATTGCAGAAGATAATAAAATGCTGTTAATGAATCATCACAAAATGCTAGGCAACAGTCGGTTGAACCGATGTTCCAGGAGCCGTTGCCGTTGTCATCCGTTTGCTAACAATCGGCCGATTCTGGTGGCCGGTTTCGATCATCGGTTGAATACTATTCTTGGATGGTTTAAAGTTTTCTGTGCTCCACTTAGTGTTGTAAATCTGGAACTAACACTGTCTCGATCATCTGATTAATTCTCAAAACATTCCACAATTGCCTTCCAACTGTGTATTTATTTATTTATTTATTTATTTATTTATTTATTTATTTATTTATTTATTTATTGGTGTTTAAGGTCACATATTTCTGCACAATGGCTAATCTTGACCGTGACAGTTTTACGGGTGGAGGAAGCCGGAGTACCCGAATTGAACCACCGAGCAACGGCGAGCAACTGTCAGCTCCCCAACATACCAACTCGACACAAGCAGGGTTAGCATTGGTTGAATACAGGTGCACCATCGACGTGCAGTACGCCCTAGTACACAACGTCACAGTGCCCCCACGGGGGCAATGGGGGTGAAGTGTCTTGTTCAAGGACACAACGCGGTTGCCGCAGGTGGGATTCGAACTGAGGACCTCTCGGCTTGCAGCCTGCACCTCTAAGCCACCCCGCCCTTTCCAACTGTGTAAGTTTTTAGAATAGCCTCATAAATAATTTGTCTTATACATGTTTCCGTTTCTATTAAGCTAAACTCAATAATGTATCATTTCCAATGAGTGACGGGTTATTTGTGTGTGCCTTTCTCCATTTTGCCTTAATCAGCGAAGTTTATGCATTCTTTAGATATGAAAAACCCTCGTGTTCAAGCGACTTATCTCTTCAACTGCGTATTTTTTAAAACTAAAAGCTTCATTGAATCCAAAGTTATTACAATTTATAATTCGGTGGTTGTGATAAATTTGTTGAGTTCGTTAAATAAACTCAATATGCTCTATTCAATGAAAAAACTCAAAATGTGAAAACATTTTCCACTGTTCCCGCTGAACATTGTTTTTCTTTGGTGAGGAGTAGGGCTGCACGGTATATCGATAAACCGATATATACCGGTATTCAAACCAGTGTCGATTGAATAAGGGTGTAATTACAAAAATATCGGTTTATCGTCATTATTCATTTACCCACAATTTAATTTTCAAGATGTCTTGAGTTTTTTTAACTGTAGCTCCAAATGAATAATATTATCCATTTACCCAAGGAATCGTCTGCTTTTACCCACGTAATATACAAATTCAACTGTTCAAAAAATAATTTTCAAAAATTTCTACAAATCTATATCATGTGACCCCGCATTGGAACGAGCTCGTTGAGCTCGTTCCAATGAGGGGGTCACATGATATTGTTTTGTAGAATTTTGGGGGGAAAATCTGATAAACTAATTTTTAAAATAATATTTTTTTTTAATATCGTCTGCGTTGGGTAAATGTTTTTCGAACCGTATCATCAAGGTATACTGATTCGTTTCGACTGTGATGCCTCGAGTCTCGATTGTGGTACTTGTGTTCATATATTTGAGCAGTTTTCGATATACCGGTATACGGCGGTATTTTTTTGAATACCGATACCGGTGTTCAGTTTTGAATATCGTGCAGCCCTAGTGAGGAGGGGAATGGGGGGGGGGGGGGGGGGGGGGCGTTTAGATGGTGAAAAGGAGCCAATACTATAAAATTTTTACAATTGTATTTTCTACCTATTAATATAACTGACTAAGTGAATCATTAGCATTTTAAAGGATATGGCAAATTGCCAAAAGGCTAATGGTTCATTTTAACCAATTTAAAGTCATAACTAGAAAATACAACTCTAGCATATAGAATTGTAAAATATTCATAGTATTGGCTCCTGTTCGCCATTCTGTTTAAGTCGAGATTATTTTTGTTGATATTAAGCTTGCATCAAAATCGAAATTGATATTTGCCATACGTTTCAATTGAAACACAACTTTCAGGTGTTGTTTGATGATATAATCAAATTTCTTGTCTGCCATTTCAATTTACAATCTTAACCTTATTGGAGTTACGTTGGACCAATTTCTCATTTCTGGATTTCTAGTGTAGTGATCTGAGCAGTGGCGGTGCAGGGATGTACCAAACACCCTCTTGAAGTGGGCTTTCCCCAACACTTGAGACTCAGCCAACACACACAGAAACCTGCTTACCCTAACACCAACACACACAAAACCCCTCACAACCGCCCTCCCCCCCCCCCCCCCCCACACACACAGACAAACAAACAAACTTGCTTACCCTTCCCCGTCTCATTCGAGATAGATAACATGCCCTTGTCATTCTCCACGGATAAAAAAGACTATTCTGAGTAATTTTTAAGCCTTACAAATTGTACGGTACGGCCGCCGTGGACTGACCACTTTATGACGATTCCATTCTACACAGAAACACTCGTTGAGTGAAGTACGTTTGTTTCTATAATCACAAAAACGGAGAGGAAAGTTCGACCGGTTGGCGACTCAGTCGCCATCCGATCGAAATTATCTCTTTCTTTTTTCTCCACACTGCACTACTGAATTTCACCAGTCGGAATAAAAATGCGACGGCAATGAAACTTAAATGCTATTCTCGTTTCTTTTTCGTGATTCGATCCTGATTTTGTACATAATTTATTGAGAAAGTCTAGACCACTTGTGTGTGAGTGTGTTCAACCCGATCGCGATCTGATCAAACAAAATATAACTTTTGTGTTTACAGTACCGTGTGGTGGTTCCAGACAGATAAAGAGTGGCGATGAACCTTTACTTCGTGGGACGCTACATATCCCTTAACGAGGTTCCCCCAAAACTGCCGTATAGGTTCCTGTTTATATGAAACATATGTGCCCGGAATGCAGAGTTTTCCATCTAGGATTCCTCCAACCCGCACTTTGCATACAGTGGTCTATTCAGAGGTAGATGCAATATGGAGACATAGAGATGCCGGCTACTGTTTGTGAAATTCAGCGGTGTTATGGGGACAGTAGGGTTACAAGATACAAGCGACAACAAGCGTAGTCAACACTCGCAAGATTTCTAATCCCCTTCCTACAGCACGCGGTATACTGAGATCTCGACTTGGTAAAATTTAGTATCAAAGTTTTTTATCTTTCAAAAGGCATGCATTTTAGCCAATACAAGTTAAAACATCTAGACGGAATACAAATCTGTATTGAGGATAACAACATTCCACGCATGTGCGAACTAAGGAAGGAAGATTTCCGAAGCTGCACTTGATCATCAATGTATTCAAATAATTCATTTTCTACATATGTTGAGTTCACTAACCACTTTGGCAATACAGATTTGGTCAATACAGGTAACTAATTTAATGCATATAACAACGTAATGAAACATTTGGAAGTAAACGCATTACCTCCAACTGAAAATGGAACGGCCATTGACAATGAGATTGCTTTGTTTTACTCCAGTGGGCATGGATACACCAACTGTCGAACGGTACAAATAACTCATTACAACTACGCTGTAGTTTGGTTTGCGTACTATAAAGTAGTCCCTTGTTCAAATGATAAGCTGGAGGTTCCGAAATGGTGTATTAAAGTCTCGTCCGTCTATTTCAATACATTATCTGGGATCCGAACCCCAACCCCAGAGAGGTAATAACCTATATTCAACAATCATAATTTTCAAAGACATAACATTGCTCTTGTGACTTCTTTTTCTATTGACCTTGCTGTCTATTGTCATTAGAATCTAGCTTCACGCTACAAACAACAGTCATTCGTGGGTAAAAGAATTCCACGCATTCACCTTCATCGGCTCATGAGCTCTTAGATTACTTCCAAGAGCATCAATCTTTCTCAAATTTACTCGGGGAAAATCCCCGAACCACCATAGACGACAACAGACCTCACTCTTGGGATCTTCAGCCACCAGTCCAATTTCAGAACAAACCTGACCTGCTTTGGCCTGGAACCATTCTATCTCTCAACCAGTTGAGCACTGTGGTATCTTCCATGTCAGTTCAATGGCAGCAATTGGAACAGCCTATATTCATTATTTAGGCTGCACGCTGAAATATTGATTGGTCTACCCTACACATTCACCAAGCAGAGAAAATCTACATAATGCAGTTATGACGTATCATGTTCCTGAGCCGGAAAAGCTGTCCCACGTGTTGAAAGTGTTAAAGAATTCATTGGTTTCGTTGGGTCGGAAAAGGGAACAGGCGCGGCTCGCTTTATCGACCAACTGAAATATTCCATCCGATTGAACCTCAAATACCATAAACATTATTATTTTCTTGGAATCAAGACAAGAAGTGTTTTGCAGTCGAGACTTTATTTGACCGAATCTTTGATGGCGTTACCATTACCATTAAAGATGTTTGTTTACTAATAATTATGAATGAAGATTCACCACAGCTGTAGTGTTATGATTGTTCTTCCAACATTTGTGTTAATATCTTGATGCTTTCAAGGAAATTGAAATACTTATTGATTGGAATATATGTAACCAGAGTTCGAAAACATATCTGTATATTTTGTTAAATGAACGGTAGTATGCACGCAATCTCCATCAAAGTTGGATAAACAAATTACCCATAAGAGCGTCGAATTTCTCAAAGAACTTGACTGGTAGTCTAAGAGTTTGCGAGCGAATGTTTCTCCTGAAACTGACAATGAACATTTATTTACATAAACTAAGAATTGATACCCTCTTAGGGTTAATTGTATCTCACTAATGTGTATAACAAAGCAACTCCTTCTTGGCTATGTTGTAATTACCATCCAGGAAATTAAAAACAACGCGCCATCGTTTCACGTTTGTGTTCGAGATGACAGTTTTAATAAAATTAGTCGACAGCTCACCAGTCTTGCAGAAATTGGATAAATATCACTGCACATGTCACATCCGCTGAATATTTCACTGATTTATGTTGTCTCAGTGCGGAACGGTGAAAACTGCGTTTTGTTAATCCCAGGAGAGAACAAAAGTGCACACAGACCCGTATCTTCAAAATACTTCCACAAGACAACATTTGATGCCGATCCTTTAATAATAATAACACTTCGGCCGGCCGCTGATTTGTCGCGATTCGCGTATGAGAGGGCCTTGGTTACCCATGTTCTACCAACTGCCTCCCTAGTCCCGCGCTTCTTCTCTCCTCCCAACACTCGGAGACGAACTGCTTGATGACATCCCTTGCCCCATTCTTCCCAATCTCTCCGATTAGTATATTAACCCTCTCCTTTGAGTCGCCCCCTAACCACATGTCCTTCATTCTCTCATCCCACTTCCCCATTATACTCCCCGCGAATCTTGATCTTTTAGACTGGTATGATGGGCATTCTAGAAGAAAGTGTTCCACGGTCTCCACCACACCCAAGTTACACATCTGGCACTCCTTTTCACGGTTTTTCCCAATTTTTCCCCTCAGCTCCAGGGACCCATCACTGACGCCCACACTCAACCCACTTAATACCAGAGAAAAAATAGAATGTTTATACATCGACTAAATATTTCGTCAACGGATGCTGTATTGGTTAGGAAAGCAAGCTTATACCACATGCTCATACAGAAGTAGATCAAGGAGTTTGTGATTAACCTCTTGGAAACTACTGACAAATTCCATGCCAGTTCGGAGCCATCGGCAGGTAGAGTCTACACTGGTTATTTGATGGTAGAGTAATCAATATTTTCAACGTGAAGTGGGGGTGCACGTTGAAAATCTTGATTGATCCACCATACAACTTCATTGAGCAACTACCCCCTTTTTCTGAATTCAGATCCCATCGTGTTTCTAGACCGGAAGAGCGGTCTTCCGAGTTCAAAGGGTTAACCCTTTACCCAACGAATCGCCCGCATCCACCCGCGTAATATGCAAATTCAGCAGCTGAAAAAGTATTATTCTTCGAAAAATTTCAACAAAACCATATCATGTGACCCCTCTTTGGAACGAGCTCGTTCCAAAGTTGGCTCACATGATATGGTTTTGTTGAAATGTTTTGAAAAAATTTAAAAAAATGGTATTTAAAATAATAAATTTTGAAATCGGCTGCGTTGGGTAAAGGGTTGAGGACTGTGAGATTCAGTTACAAATCTTCGAAAGAAACAGGGTTAGGACCAGGTGAATCACGATTGGTTGCTCGAATCAAATCTCGAATAAAATCAGGCAAATGAAAAATCAGGCAAATCAAGTCTCGAATCGTAACCAATTCCCAGTTTTACAATACTACGCGTACCTTACTGCTCTATCATCTATCACTTGTTTCTCAAAGGCTAACAATTTATTCTTATGACAACCAAGTGTATTCCGCGTAGAAATGTCGGCATGGGCCAGTGCTTGGACTCGATGTGCAAGGTAATCTCATTGGCGTTAAGACCCCTATAGGACGGGACTCCGACGCATCAAAAATAATCAAATTTCCCGAAGTTATCGCTTTGAATGTATAACTATCAAAATGAGTTTGGACGTCTTTTGTTCATAATATATCGTCCCAATATCCCGATAAATTCTGTCTTTGGTTAGATTGGTTAGAATGCCTTGGACAAATAGCTATGGCAAAGGGTGCACCCAACAACCAAGGTATATGAGCACGTGCAACATCCAGGGTATATGGGCACGCGAAACATCGAGGGTATAAGGTTTAAATTAAAGCTTTTCACTCTCGGTCGCCTCGATATAAAAGTCGAACCAAAGAACCAGAAAATAGTCCCAAATATCATCAATTTCCGACAATTCGATCATATGTTGCCGTTATAAATTAAATTCGTCGAATAATTAAATGAAACAACTTGAAAAGAATAAAATAAGAGCAAATATCGTCCACTGAGTTCCAATGTGTTCTATGTGCCGGTCAGCACATAGAACACATTGGATCTCAGGGGACAACGTGTCAACAAAATACTGTTCACTCGTTTCCTCAACGACCCAAGGGATGTAACTCTATCTGTTGTGTTCTGCGTTTGGAAAAAAAACCCAATTATTCGCGAATTTGGTCCAACTGACTTTGGAGCGTGATAAATGCGCCTTGAATTTGTTTCCACTATGTTTGTATTGTGTTTCAAACGGTACAAAGACATTAATTCCGCCGACATGTAATGTATATGGAGTTTTAATACCCGGATGTCTTATTGAAACACCTCGCCTGCGGCTCGGTTTTTAAAAAACGACATCCAGGTATAAAATCTCCACATACCATACATGTTGGCGGAGATAACTTATAATGCCACCTCGCAGTTATGTTGGCAATGGGACTTCATTCAAATGAGAAAGACCAGGTGTCACCATGGTAGACGATGAAAAATCCATATATTGTCCTTTGATTGGAACATGGTGCCATCTGCAATGATTCAGCATCGAGGGATGGTGCCCTGTTTTACTCACTGGCAAATATATTGTGTACACTAGGTGTAACGCGATCTTCTCTGTCACTTAAATTGATACTTTTTTATTCATTTTGCAACTAAATTCGTGTTATCTACTTAGGCTGAATATGGTCAATCTCGTTCCTCTGAAAACTACAGTTTTCTTTTCCAGAAAATTGACAATAAAGAAATATTTGAAATCCAAACCTTCCCGGGATTCGACTGTTTCCGAAAAGAATCTCTGACGTTTGCATAACCCTAAGAGGGGTGTAGCTAAATTCCCTAGTTGTTTGGTTTCCTTGTAATTTTTCCATGAATACCTGTTGATTATGTGATTATGCCACAAATAACAGTTGACAATAAATAACAGTTGACAATGCCATATTCGAATTTATTACACATCCAGTAAACTATAAACCCTTGTATTTAACGGAATTGCCGCTATGGCATAAATGTTTCTGTATTCAGCTAGTGATGTACATGCCGGAACTTTTTTTCCGGCACCGTTTAAACAAGTTACTTTCCCGTCGAGTCATTTGTTACGCTTCGAATAGTTTCCAAATTTCGTTATACAATTTTCGATCGTCTGTCAGCTAGTGTGAAAATGAAAACATCCAAAGCAAAATAAAGTCGGTCCACAAAAAATTAGTTAACCAAAAATGACATAATATTAAAACACAATCATTTCCAACTATAACATTAACCAAGTCTCGTGGCCGTCTCGTCTGCAGATCCCCATATATCACAATTGGTCAACCTTATTTCGGTAAATCTTCGGACATGCTTCGAGCTTCTTTTAAAAAAGTTTCTCTCAGCTGTGTTCCAAATCTGCCCAAATTTGTACTTCTATTTTTACTATCAGTAATAGCTACCAAATGGTTAGGCGTGAATGGCGTGAATGGACAACAGCCGGAGAGAAACAGCGATACGAATTCAACAAACACGCCCAATAGAAAAGATAATGAGGTAATTTAGACTGTTCGTAAAACAAGGTTGTTTTAATTTTTTTACCGACCCATTCGATCAGTACAGCTTCAAGCAAACCAAACGGACTCTTCATCTTTGGGTTTAAAAATCGGAATTAAAATTTGTTTATTTAACTGAATTTTAATGCATGGGGTGTGTAATAAACACACAATGCGATGTGTGAGTTTGAATCGGCGGGTGTCTTACACAACTCGTTGGAATGACAGAGTCATATTTCGCGAAAGCCTAAAACGCGCACCGATTCAAACATACATCGCGTTCTGTCTACAGTTCGTGGAGAGTGTATTATCACTAAATCATCCGCAGAGTGGAGAATCCACCCAAGCAATAATTGCAAATTTGTTGCAAAGCATAACTAGCATAAGCCAGCTAATGGACCTCCGGGTTAAACCCGGAGGTCCATTAGCTGAAACAGTGCTTGTGTTTTTTATCGATATGTACAAAATTTGAAAGTTATAGCCTGGGTGATAACTCCACTTTTCGGGTGATTTATTTACAATCCACTCTCCACGTCCTGTATATATCATATTCACATAACCCAATACACCCGATTTTCATGTCTACTTTTTTTCTGTTTGTGAATTGAACGACTCTTAAAACATACAAATTCGGTTTCGTTGATTGTGTGTTTGTTTGTCTGCGTTTAACGACACTTTCAACAGTCAGGATGACGTCGTGTCGGACAGTTTTACGGACGTGGAAGCTGGAATACTGGTAAAGAGCCATCGGGCGCAGAGTTTGCAGCATTTGAAGACAAATGCACCACCGACGTACAGTATGCCTTAGTTCACAGCGTGCCGTGCCTCATATGGGTTATCGAAAACCAAGGACGCAACGCAGTTACCACTGGTCAGGATCAAACTATCGACCTTTTGTTTTACAGTCCAAATGCTCTAACCACTGACACATCACGCTCCCGGTTTGCCCGACTGCATTCAATATCAAGACAAACTCTCTTCAGAGATATCTTAAAAGTATAAGTGCTTTTGTTCAAACTCTGAATATTCGAGATGAAATTTTGCTGACAAGCCTACTAGATTTCAAAATGAAATATTTGTTTTTAATCATGGGAGTAAACATAATAATTGAAATTTTATAGTAAATTTCCTTTCTTATTATACCTACCACAATTGTTTGCAACAGGCTTGCACTACAGTGGAAGTCCCTAACTCGGAATTATACTCTCGATTTTGTTCTTTCCCAGGCTATTTGGGAAAGAAAAGTGGTGCAAAAGCACCAAGAAAAAATAAGCCAAAACTGGGTCGAGAGCGACCGGCGCACACCCAGTAGGGGATCTTTTCTCCTTGTACTAATACATGGCGTCCAGTGCGCATGCGTATAACCAACGTGTCGTTCTGTTTGAATCCGCCAACATTGGAGTTATGTGATCAGCGGGGAGGAAGGATTCTTACCCGAATAAGAAGACGGAGGGGCCTCCAGGTAAACAATTGTGGTAGGTGTAATAAAAAAGGAAATTTACTATAAAATTTAAGTTTCTTAACAACCTACCTTACAATTGTTTACGACAGGCTCAACAGACAATAGGGTGGGGGAATAACATAACCTACCCCCACATAACCCGACTGCGCTGGAACTGTGGACAGAAGAAAAGTACCCAAGGCCTATACAACCATAGCATCACAAACATTGGAAACGACAATAAGAGATGAGGCGATGGCTCTGTGTGACACACAGACAGAAAGGACAGTAACCAAGCACAGGACTGGAACTGACCTTGCAAGAAGCCTAATGGCTAGGGTAGATAACAGCTTGACCAGCAGAAAGAGGGCCTGAAGAAGAAGGTCCTCAGACTGTTCCTGCAACTAACGCAGATAGAAGGTGGAGAAAGTAGAAGCGTTTTTCCAGTAAGCTGCCTGCATAACATCCGATAACTTGATGGAGTTAGCATAAGCCCAGGAGGTAGACAATGCACGCACCTAGTGAGCTGAAATGCGATTGGTAATACAATAGTCAGTCACCGGACGAGCGTATGACGCACGAATAGCTAGACAGATCCACCTAGATTGGATTGATGAGAGTTTTTCTGTCGACCAGGGATAAGAGACAGAAGAAATCGTTTCCGGCCATTCCTGAAAAACTGCATCCGGTTGAGGTGAATGCGAATTACACGAACCAGATAGAACAAAGGGCGATTACAGAAGGAAGAGCCCTGATACAGATAGGAGGCAGAGTGGAGTCTGACATCTGATTCTTGGCCAGAAAGGAGCAAACAGTGGTAGAATTAACACTGTTGGCGGAGTTCCTGAGAAGGACCGGATCAACCGAGCGGGCGTGAAGCTCATTAACCCTTCTGGCTGAGGCAAAAGCCATCAGAAAACCCGTCTTGTATGTGAGAAAACGGCTATCCGCCTGGGATAGTGGTTCGAACATCACCCCACTACCAAGCAAAGCAGCAGCAACCAAGAAAGATACCATCTTAGGGTCAGCTGCAAAACCCTAGGCCTTTTCAAAGAAAAGTGCCGAAGAAGCTTGGAGAGGTACGGATTAGTGCCGATACGACGTTTTTCCAAATACGAAAAGGTCTCCGAAAAGCATGGACCTGTACCCTTTGATGGTAACAGGATGGAGACCTCGAGAATCTAACAGATATGCCAGAAACTCCGCAAACTGTGTTATCAAAGGATCGGTATAGGATCAAAGGATCGGCATAATCAACAGAGTGATCAGCACATCATCGACAGAAAACCTTCCACTTAGCCGCATAGGCTAAACCAGTGGCGTGCCTCCTTGATGAAGAAATGCACTCCACTGCCCACTGCTTGTCTTGAAAAATATCTACGAAGAAGACAGGACCGGACAGAAGATACGCATGAAGGCACAATGAAGTCGGGCCGACGTGAAACCTCCTCGGGTGACCCTGACAAAGAAGGTCGCGAAGTAGAGGGAGCCGTGCAGGAATCGCCGCCAACAGAGGCGACAGGAGAGCGATCAGAATGATTCGACAACTGCAGGTTCGTACTTTGGATAAAACCTGAGGTCGAATCGGAACCGACGGGAAGGCGGGGCCGACTAGACCGTTCCAATCGAGTGACAGAGAGGCCACGACGAAAGCCAGAGTATCTGGACATGGGGACACGAAAGTGTCCACCTGATGGTTCCAACGGATTGAAAACAGATCGATGTGGGGACGACCCCAGAGATCACAATGCGACTAGAACACTGCTCTATGAAGAATCCACTCGGTGGAAATAACCCTGCCCCGTCGGGATAGGGAGTCGGCTATGACGTTCAGGTGACTGGGAATGTGATGGACCACCACACCGGAGTTGACGTTCTGGGCGAGTAGAAGAAATTCCCGAGCCAATTCGTACAAGGGAACTGAGTGCGTGCCACCCTAGTTCCGAATGTAAGCGACAACTGTCGAATTGTAGGACAACAGAAGGACCTGACGATTCGAAACGTGGGGGATCCACTGCCGGAAACTCAGAAGAAGAGCAAGAAAGAAGATCCTTCTGGTTGATGTGAAGAGCTACCTGATCCTGTTCTCAAACACCATGGAGGGGAAGACCTAAAGGATCCAACGTCGCGCCCCATCCGAGATCGCTGGCGTCTGCCGTCAGAACACGATCGGGCTTGGGCAAGTCCAACGAAACTCCCTGCATACTCCACTGAACATCCATTCAGGGAAGAAGGTGGCGCTGAGAGATGCTGGAAACCGAAGCTCCAGATCCAGAGGATCTACATTCGGTCTCCGACGACTGAGTCAGAAAGTGTTGGAGAGGTCTGACATGTAGCCGACATACAGGAATGAGACCCTTAAGCGAACCGCAGAGACCGAGCAACGGGAAAATGCTCCAAGCTGTCGCGGACGTAGACTGGGTCAGAGTCAGGGCGAAAGACGAGAGAATCACTACCCACGCTCGGGAAACCGCCACCGTATTCAGCTGAGTATGGAAGGCCATCCCCAGATGACAAAACGACTGAGAAGGGACCAGGTCCGACTCCTCGTCGTTGACTCTGAACCCTAACACGAGAGCAGGCTCAGCAGTGTGTCGACATCGGATTCCAGAAGAGCAGCATTGGAGTGCCTCTGGGGGACATCGTCCAGAAACGCCAAAGTAGTCACCCTGGACTGTGTGCGATGGAAAGCTACCACATGCGGCACCAATCGGGTGAAGGTCCAAGGAGCCATGTTGAGGCCGAAAGGCATTGCCTTGAACTGGTAAACTCGCCCCCAGAAAAGCGAACCTGAGATACTTTCGCGATGTCCGATGAAACGGAACGTGAATGTAAGCGTCTTACAGCTCGATGCTAGAAGCGAAATCTCTCTGGTGAATGGAGCGGCGAACCGACCTGAAAGTCTCCATGCTGAACTTGGTATCAATGATAGACTGGTTCAGGATACTCAGATCGATAACCGGTCGGAATCGGCCACCCTTCTTCGGCATCAAGAACAGGTGGGAATAAAATCCCACTGAATGAATGCTGTTGACGACATCAATAGCCCCTGTGGCAGGAGGAGATTGTCTTTCACCGTGATCAAAAGTTCCCGACGTGAACCGTCTGAAGGATCTTGGGTTGGAAGCGGCACCCGTGACAAAGGGGGTTGCCTCCGGAAGGATATCCGCAGACCGGACCGAACAACATCTAACACCCACGGGTCAGATTTGATCGTGGCCCAACGGTCTGCAAACTCTATCCTTCCTCCAACCTGGGACGAACCGAGTTGACGACCTTCATTTCGAGCCTCGGCTAGGCCCGTAAGAGAATAAACCACCTCCTCTGCTAGTAGAAGGATCCTGAGACCGCCCTCTGGTCAGCCGACGTTCTTAATCTTACCACGTGAGTGAGAGGAATAGGCGGAAGCAGGAGGATTGACTTCACAGAGGAAGCATATGGGCGTTTGTTAGGCTTGGAACGGCCCCGACCCCCAGCAGTAGGCGGACCAAGCTGGCGAAGCAGCAACTGATCTCTGGAATGGCGCAGGACGTCACCCCGGAATCATGGAATAGTCGCGGACCCACCAAAGAAGCGGATCGAAGAGCAGCGCGCTTCCCTCCAGGAAACGAACGTCTTGTGTGCAACAAAGCGTCCCGGCGAACTAATTCCAAATTAGCCTTGTTACAGACATGCGTGTGAGTAAGATAAGCAGAGACGACGTGATCAGAGAGAGAAAGCATGCCTAGCATCTCTCTGGATAAGCCCAACAGGGACTCCAATGTCGCCATCGGAATAACGGCCGACTTGGGCTTGGAAAGCCCGAGGGAGGAGGAGACCTGATCCAAAACCATCAAAGTCTGGTAGACCGACGGATTGGTGGAATCGTAGGAACGAAAACGCACAGGGGGCAAAAAAGGTCAGCCCAACTGAAAAACGAAGTTTTTATAGCCTTGGAACTCAGCTTAGAGTCCAGTGCAGCAAAAGCTTCGACCAGTCGTACAGACTGATACGGTCGAAGGCGCCCAGAAGCAGGTTGTTCCGCAGGCTGTAGGCGCGCGACCGATGATTACGGCATGGCTGAAACCTCCGGCTGGTCTGATGGTTTGAGTTCCGGAAGGAACTCAAACATAAAGTCAAGAGCCGCACCAAATTCAGAAGACTGATGGCTCTTGACGTCAGGTGTGTTTGAGCCATCGCCTGAGTCAGAAAACACATAGCTCATTTCGGGCATACCAGCCGATGCCACCCATGAACACCAGGGATCAGAAAGCGACCTGCTTCCAATACCGAGAGGCAGCACCGCGGAGGGCGCCTAGGAGCCAGCGGGGAGGCTCTTGGAAAGAAACTGCGTGAGCAAGGAGAGGGCCTCCCTAAGCTCACGATCTGCATCTGCCGGTTAAACGTGGGAACGGCCCGGCAAAGTGGCTTCGCATCTGACCCTCTTAACCAGCGAAGGGTCACCATCCTCTAGAATGCAGATGCTTTTATGGGTATGAAATACCCCGAGGATCTGAAGTGCGGGAACTCAGGAGAGTCGCCGCGGACCTCTGAGGGACAGAAGGTCCAAGCTGCACAAAATTCGCCGGTTCTGCAGCAAAACTGGCCGAAGGACCAGAGTGCGTGGACGGAAGAGCAACAGAGTCCATAGTGACCCAACCATGGGCATCTGAATCCAAAGCAAAACCTGCTGGGCCCGACGGCTGACACCACAGCCGGCAACCACTTCCGACTTCGCCGTGTTGGAGACAGGGAAGGTTGAGGCCGATATCACACGTCCAAAGAAGCAGAAATCCCTGCAGGGATAAGTCGAATCCGGCTGAAACGGAGACCGATGACGTCACCGACGAGCAGCAGCAGGAGCGGATACATCAGTAGCTGTTGACAAAGGCGGAAACGCGGAGAGAGCAACCGAGAGAGCTCGGCTCCAAAGGAGGAGTCACAACCCTAGGGACAGCCTCAGATGTCGACTGGAGGGGGACAGCAGTCCCGGAACCAGGCATCTCTTCGCCAGAAAGTCAGCAGATACAGCGGTATCCAGGCCAGAAAAAGACTGCAAACCCCCATCGAGGGAGTAGTACTCTCTCCAGACAGAGTCGGTTTGGAAGGCCCCGAACGACTGCGTTCCCCTTCCTGCGGGCGCTGGCCGTACGGCACATGCCCGAACTACACGATAGACTGAAACCCAAAAGGTGGAAGACCACACCGCCCGCGGGGTCTTTCAACAGAACACCCATATAAAGTGGAGCATGGATAATGGGAAACTTCAACATGCTAAGACAACAACAATCGCCCTGACAGGTATCGTCGTAGGCATATCTGGTGAGAGCAATGTAGATGGGAAGGTGAACCCAAACAAAAAATTAATCAGGACACCCCCAGCTACCAGAGTAAGGTGACAGGAAACAAAGGCCCGATGAGAACAGAAAAGCACTCCAACAGCCAAACAGAGAACTGGCAGAAATTCGACCCAAAACAGAAGGGAGAAAAGCTTCCACAACAGTTCCCAGCTGACACCAAACTCAGATCAAAGCAGAACCCAAAGAGTTAGCATGGCCAGGTAGACGAAAACTCTTGCACATATTGATAGAAGCAGAGAATTCTGAAAGAATTCGAATAGTAAAACTTGTCGGGTTGTTTGTGGTATTTAGATGTACTCCGATTCAATCGAACATACCCTATAAACATACCCCTGACTTGTTGTAGGCATTTTGTTAACATATCAATCACGTGCTACCATAGAAACCAAGATGGCGGCCTCCAGTATACAAAATGGACGACGAAAACACTTATCACACTAATAACACGCACTGCGCATGCGCACTAACAATAAGTATCACTATGGAGATGACGTCATAAGATGGCTGCTCACGCGGGTTGCCATGACAACACAACATGGCGCCACTGGGTCACCTGACTATGATGTCACATGAGATCCCCCAATGAGATCCCCCAAATATTCCCTGAAACGTGCGAGGCATACTACTGCGCTATATCGGAGTGTGGCTGTGGGATGGGCGTGTTAGGTTTCGTATGACGTGCGTAAACAACTTAACACGCCCATCCCACATTCATAGTTGTATAGTATTAGCCCCAGCTGTCAAAACTGATCGCGTATGAAAGAGCATGATTACAAGCGAAACCGAATCGCTAGCTGACACTTCAATCCATATGAAAATGTCCCGACTCGAAACTTATATGTGTAAGGGGCACATCCTTTAATCCCCCTTAGTGACGCCCCGTGGTACATTTCGAAATGTTGTTGCAGCGAACGTCCGTTGAATGGTAAATTCTCAGAAAACCGAGAAAACGTGTCTTAACATTTTAGAGTTTTGTGATTACAAAAGGAAACAGAGAATTTCGATCAGATCCCAATTGGGATTCTTCAACTCAGAGAATTACATAATTTTACCTGTTAAAAAAACACGGGTCTCCGATTCTATTTTCGATTGATTTTTTTGTCTGAGTAATGGTTTCTCAGTACTTCATTTACAAAAATCTCGATTCACTGTTGTAATTTGTCTTGACCAGGGGCCAATATTATAAAACTTTTACAGTTGTATTTTTCAGAATTGTATTTTCTGTTTATGGAAATAACTAATTGAAATAAACCATTAGCATTTTCAAGGATGTGGCAATTTGCCAGTTGGCAAATTGCCACATCTTTTAAAATGCTAATGATTTATTTCCGTCATTTATATTCAATTTTAGAAAATACAATTCCAGAAAATACAATTGTAAAAGTTTTAGAGTATTGTTCCCTGCTGGTTGCGATCAGACCGAAAAGGAGACATGCCTGGCAATTTTCGTCGTTGAGGGAGATTTACAGGAAAGTTAGCTCCTATTTATTCCCTAAATCTATCAGTAAAATTAAACTAACATTTAACACCAAGGGCATGGAAATTTCATACCAAGATCAAATTTTCGAATTGTTTGTCAATTTGTATGATCGATGTGTGCATCATTTCAAAAACTGCAGGTACGTTCATGTGAAGTAGTATAAAAAGAGAGAAGCTGTTTTTATATTTTTTCTCAATCAGTTTGAACGTTTGATTTACTTTTATTTTAAGTTGAAACCCGTTTTAAAATAGGAAAACGGCGTTTTCACCATCTTTTGATGTTCTGTAACTTTTCTACTGCTCATTATATCAACAGTATGCACATCGTGACATATACAGTACGTGGAGAGTGGATTGTAACTAAATCACCCGCGGATTGGAGTTATCACCCAAAGTATCACTTTCAAATTCTGTACATATGGACAAAAAACACAAGCAATGTTTCAGCCAATGGAGCTCATGGTTTAACCAGGAGGTCCATTGGCTGGAACTTTGCTTGTGCTTTTCACGCTTTGCAACAAATTTGTAATTATTGTTCGGGTAGAATCTCCACTCTGAGGGTGATTTAATGATAATACGCTCTCCACGTAACTGTAATACAGACACTGGGCTTTCCGTTAACCCTTTACCTAACACAGACGATATCAAAATTTAATATTTTAAATATTATTTTTTAAATTTTTCAACACAATTCAACAAAACCATATCATGTGACCCCTCGTTGGAACGAGCTCGACGAGCTCGTTCCAACGAGGGTTCACATGATATGGTTTTGTTGAAATTGTTTGAAAAATAATATTTTTTCAACTGCTGAATTTGCATATTACGCGGACGGATGCGGCCGATTCGTTGGGTAAAGGGCTAATAGGAACCCCAAGCGGGCCGTAGGCCCGCAAAGGGTTCCACATACCCAGTCAGATAAATGTGTTCCAGAACAGAATTCTCTATAGCCGTCATTGTGATTTTTGAAGTGGACAGTAAATTTCAGTGAAAAAAACACGTAACTTCCGGTGTCGAATTGCCCATGCAATTGCAATTGGCCTGTCCCCCTCTGGGAATCAAATGTTTTTTGTTTCACCTCAAAGCTTTGCGTGATACATTTGCCTACATATCTACACTAAAGGGGTAACCAGGCCTTCTCAACCGAGAACCGCGACAAATCAGCGGCCGGCCAAAGTGTTGCTAATATTACTCGAGTTCTGCCCTTCTGGAGGTTTGTCAATATGCTCAGCTGATGATCTCGTCGTTTCCGATCGAACTCTCAGTCCTGATTTCGTTGTAGCTTGTCTGCCAGTGATAACCTCAATCGAAAACACGTACATATAACCGGGTGCGCCTTTATACCGCAGGTCCCCGATTTTACCGCAGGCTACCGCAGGTCCCTCAAAATTACCGCAGGTCCCTTGTTTTGCGGGGTATTATCTTTGTTTTAACTAATAGTTCGAGGCAACTGTCGTCTCGTTGATATTTGGGGGTATTTTACACCAAAAATCAATAATAACGGAGCGTATTTTTCCATTTACGCTATATAAACAACATAAACTTATCACGCTCTTCGTGTCAAAACAACGTGTGCAGAACTATAAAACTATAACTAATATAAAAACTGTCTTCTATTGTACATAACATTCCGATATGCAATTCATCAGGCTTTCAGAGCTTGCCATGTGTCAGGAAAATTACCCATTATGGCATCCCACCCCATGTGGCCCCCGCCACACTCGGGAACATGATTCAAAATATTTCAGCGTTGCAACTTTTTAACACTACTGTATCGTATTTCTTGGTTGCGGCTTTTTGGTAATTTATTGCATTTATTGGGCATAAAAGGCAGGGTGTCGAGCATGACCACAGGTCCCAAAATCTACCATAAACTACCACAAGTCCCTTCTTTCGCAAAACAAGATGGCTGTTTCTTCCACAAATCGAGGGACCTGCGGTATATTAAAACTTTATCACAAGCTAGCGCAGGTCCATATGAATTATTTCCCTGCCCGCCCCCCCCCACCCCCCCCCCCCCCAAAAAAAAACTCGGGCAATGTACCAGAATTTTATGGGGGGGGGGGGGGCGAGAGAGGGCTACCGCAGGTCCCTTTCAGTTTTTCCCCTCATCTTCACTATCTCCGTCATTTACTGCAGGTTAATATTGATAAATGTTTTGTTTCGCGGGGATTCAGGGATGAGACCGGTCTGCGCCGTGGGGGTATCCTTACCACAGGTCACTAAATCC
Organism: Pictodentalium vernedei; assembly: GCA_031216915.1. Classification (NCBI taxonomy): domain Eukaryota; kingdom Metazoa; phylum Mollusca; class Scaphopoda; order Dentaliida; family Dentaliidae; genus Pictodentalium; species Pictodentalium vernedei. The sequence goes on along the minus strand of CM062294.1, from coordinate 455,197,064 downwards.
TTCGCATATTTATTTTTAATATACCGCAGGTCCCTCGTTTTGCTGTTACTCCCACAAATCGAGGGATCTGCGGTATATTAAAAACGTTACTATCACAAGCTACCGCGGGTCCTTTTTTAAGTATTTCCCTGCGGCATGTTAGAACTATCGTGATCTAACATAAGTCCCCTGGTCATCCCACTCCAAGCCTCACTATTAGGGTGAAAAATTCATGAAACAAGGAACCTGCGGCAGAACAAAACTATCAGAAGCTATTGGAATCGGGATGCATTACCATGTAAAAAAATTATAATGAAACTGTTTTTTAGTTGATGATCAAAACTGGTTATCTTAACATATTTTTAATACACCGCAGGTCGCTTGTTTTGCTGTTACCTTCACAAAACAACGGACCTGCGGTAAAATAAAAGCTACCGCAGGTCCCTTTTAGTTTTTCCCCTCATCTTCACTCTCTCCGTCATTTACTGCAGGTTAATACTGATAAATATTTTGTTTCGCGGGGACTCTGGGATGAGACCGGTCTGTGACAGACTTACTCGCATGATGTGATGATAAAACAGTTAGACTGTTAGCTGTCAAACTGGAATTATTACTCGGCTTGTGACCTTCATCTTCAATATTAGCTGTTTCTTTCGGAGATGACGTCATAGGGCCGACCGAAGCAAGTGAAGGGAGAGATGATTCAAAGTTCTTAATTGGTGATAACTCTACGAGACTTGGGAGAGAAGTGGTGATATGTTGAGAGCTGTTTAATTTATCCGTGTCCGATGACACGTCATTCCGAGAAGAGCTGCTATAAGACAAATTGACTCTATCGACATCAATAAACTCACCGCCCGTAACAATTGATTTTGGTTCCACACCTTTATTAACATCTATTACTTTACCTCTACCTTGATTTAAAGCATTTATGTCAGATGTTGACACTGCAACGTCGTTGTCTTTACACTGGATACCCTTGACAGATTTGGTAATTTCACTAATATCTACAATCTTACCTTTTCTCTTGCTCAACACATTTGGTTTAGGTTTGACAACAGTCACTTTTACACCTTTAAGTTTACCCTTAATGCGTGGTCTACCTTTATCCACATCAACAACATCGCTTTTATTATCACTGACAGAAATTTGCTTTAAATCATTAATAAATGGTTATATACATTATCTCCTTAAAAGTTTCATTGTTTCGTTGTCACTGATTAGATATCCTTGTCACTGATTAGATATCAAAGTTCCAAAATATAGCTTCATTATTTTTTTTCATGGTAATACTTCTGACACTAAAGAATACCGGATCGCAAGAGATTTTTAAGACCTTTCATTCATCATTCATGGTAATACAATAGTTTCTGACAGTTTTATTGTACCGCAGGTCCCTTGTTTTGTGAATGGTCGACCGCATTGCCTAGCATTTTGAGGGGTGGGAGTAGGGATCAGGGAAATAATTGAAAGGGGAACTGTGGTAGCTTGTGATAGTTTTAATATACCGCAGGTCCCTCGATTTGTGGAAGTAACAGCAAAACGAGGGACCTGCGGTATATTAGAAATAAATATGCGAAGGATTTAGTGACCTGCGGTACAGGATACCACTACAGAGTAGACCGGTCTCACCCCAGAGTCCCCGCGAAACAAAACATTTATCAGTATTAACCTGCAGTAAATGACGGAGAGAGTGAAGATGAGGGGAAAACTAAAAGGGACCTGCGGTAGCTTGTGATAGTTTTATTATACCGCAGGTCCATTGTTTTGTGAAGGTCACAGCAAAACAAGCGACCTGTGGTATTATTAAAAATATATTATAATAACCAGTTTTGGTCATCACTAAAAAATAGTTTAATTTTTTTTTTTTTTTTGTCTTGGTAATACATCCCAATTCCATGCAATAGCTTCTGATAGTTTTTGTTCCACAGCACTGGCAGGTTCCTTGTTTCGAGAATGGTGTGGTACATTGCTAGAATTTTTTATTTTTATTTTTTTTTGGGGGGGGGGGGGGGGGGTGGGCAGGGAAATAATTCATATGGCCCTCTGGTAGCTGGTGATAGTTTTAATATACCGCAGGTCCCTCGACTTGTGGAAGAAACAGCCATCTTGTTTAGCGAAAGAAATCTATTTGAAGGGACTTGCGGTAGTTTACGATCGATTTTGGGACCTGTGGTCAGGCTCGACAGCAGGCCTTTTATGCCCAATAAATGTATGTTTATTTAAATTTTTGAAGGACCACTGCATGCACTGGTCCATCCATTTTTTCACTTCGGATATGTATTATTTGTCCTGTTTTCAACCAGAAACCGCTCATTTGATATTTGTATGACAAGTAGTTCATTTGCGGACTCTTTGGCCCGTCTTGCGAAAAATGAGTCCGTAAGTTTGAAAACGCGCTATACATTAATAGTGAAATTTTAGGGGTTAACGTTGAAATATCAACACCAAACTTCGGATATGTATTATTTGTACTGTTTTCAACCAGAAACCGCTCATTTGATATTGTATGACTAGTAGTTCATTTGCGGACTCTTTGGCCCGTCTTGCGAAAAATGAGTCCGTAAGTTTGTGAACGCGCAAAATATTAATAGTGAAATTTTAGGGGTTAACGTTGAAATATCAACACCAAACTTCGGATATGTATTATTTTTAATGTTTTCAGTCAGAAACCGCTCATTTGATATTTTTATGACTAGTAGTTCATTTGCGGACTCTTTGGCCCGTCTTGCGAAAAATGAGTCTGTAAGTTTGAAAACGCGCTATACATTAATAGTGAAATTTGAGGGGTTAACGTTGAAATATCAACACCAAACTTCGGATATGTATTATTTGTAACCCAAAGAACCAGAAACCATTCATTTCAGAACATTAACCCCCATAGTTTACTTGCGGTCTCTTACGGACTCTTACGGTCTCTTTTTCTACCTGCGGACTCATTTTAGTACTACCCGAACTATTTACAGTTCAAAAGTATGGCACACCACACCTGCGGTAATTTTGAGGGACCTGCGGTAGCCTGCGGTAAAATCGGGGACCTGCGGTATAAAGGCGCACCGATATAACCGATAATATAACTGATAATTGTTGTTATATTGGTGCGATTGTATACGGATATGCATTGACACGAACCTCGTGAAATATCAAGATGAACAGAAACTCAGTTGTTGAATTATCCGAATGTTATTGTTAAGGTGTTGTAAAAGTAAGGAAAAGTTTGCTTGAAAAAAGGGTATACGGACGTTTCGTCCGCAAGCCGAGTCGTCCGCTTGTCAAGGAAATATTGTCTGCACATTTTCTACATTTCGAACAAGACACCCACCCCCTACTAACGTGTGACATTTCCCCATATTAAGCCCAATATTCTCACATATAAAGCCTCCTGATGTTGTATTTATGTTAAGAGTGTGATGTACAACATCATCTTTCACTCAGTTTCAGGTTTGAAACACAAATGATGTCATATATTGGCTGATATATTGATATGTTTTTAAAAAATTGCACAAGTTGGAATTGCACATTTTTGGTGCACTCAAGAGACTCACCCACCCCCACATCACGTCTTGCAAAATTTTGGTCCCCCCAGGACCCCCCCTCCCCCTGGAATAATTGCAAAATTATAAGATTATGTTACGGAACTTAATATAACAAGTTTTGATGCATTTCTTAATATAACACGTTTTAATGCGTTTCTTAATATTATTAATTCCTATAATACATTTGCTAATAATTTTGTGATTATTCATTGTAAAGCGCCGGTGATGCTCTTCCAAGAATAATTGCAAAATTATAAGATTATGTTGCAGAATTTAATAAACCATAAATTTTGATGCGTTTCTTAATATAATTAATTCTATATAATACATTTGCTAATAATTTTGCTATTATTCATTGTAAAGCGACGGTGCGCCTCGATGAATACTTGCAAAATTATAAGATTATGTTGCAGAACTTAATATAACAAATTTTGTTGCATTTCTTAATATAATTAATTCTTATAATACTTATGCTAATAATTTTGCAATTATTCACTGTAAGGTGCCGGTGGAGCTCTGCAATGAAAAATTGCAAAATTATAAGATTATGTTGTGGAACTTAATATAACGTACATATACTTTAAGAACTTTTACTGTAATAATATAATTTTTATTGGTAATCCATTGAATAAACAGTAATTAAAATTTATTAGCTGGCTGGATAGTTTATTTTGTTCTGACATTTCTGTTTTCAGAATTTCATACACATATATGAAATTTAATGCAAGGAGGTACATTAAGATATATTACAATGGAGGTATATTAAGATATATTACAATAGGTAATATACAATAAATGATACAATAAAATTATTATATAAATAAAAAATGATTCAAAATGCAATACTTGAATACTTTCCCCCAGCGAACGAGTTTCGGACGTGTTGGGTATAATTGTAGAGGTCGACTTGGGTAAAATTGCAGCGGATGATTTGGTTAGCAGACGAAATGGGTGTAATTCGAAAAAGTGATACTGATAGCTTGCTTTCAGTCCTGTTAGAAACCAAAACAAAGTAATAATGTGTTACTTTTTGGTGCATCTGTATTTCTGAACAGTGCTTCGTAGTTTCAAAAACTAAAAAATGGAAAATAATAACCCTTTTGGATATTTACCGCCATTGAAAATGGCATGTCATCTTTTTTTCGGGAACTGGGGGAATCTTCAGCCTGGGGAGAACTAGGCCCATTGAAGAATCATCAACAGAAAAGCAGTACAATCTGTTAGGATATTTTAGATATGCTACGATATTCGTTTTAACTCCTGAAAATAATTCTTAAAAAAAATATTAATAGATTGTTCGATATTTATTGAAAAAATATTAATATATCGTCGAGCAATTATCTCTGCAGTAAATTCACATTCAATGTGTTCTGTATTAGGGCCTAATTAACGTCTCTCATCTGTTAGAATGATATCCAATCACTTCGGCTCCAAGTCATTTCGTCCTCTGGTCAATTCGAGCTCAAAGTCATCTCTGTCCTAGTCACTTTGGTCCCTTGGTCATTTCGGCACCATTTTAAGTGTAGAGATCTATAAAGATCAGTGCATAGTTCATGTTTAGAAATAATGGGTAATTACCTTTATTAAGTAATGTTCAGTTATTTGTATTTACACAGTGTACAGAACAGTTATACATGATATTAAAAATTATCCATGTGTTCAATTTTACATACATTTAAGATGCTATCTGTATAAGTAAGAGAAATTATTTTACTTTGAAATTTTGCAAAGTACCGGAATATGCAGTCATTTATTCATATTGTTATGCACAATTCCTAGTCACCTTCCAGTTTGAGGTTCACAGGGTTTCTTTTTCTTTTTTATTTTCTGAAACAACCACCAAACTGCGATTTTGATACATGTACTACCATAAATATGTCCACATTTTCTAAAACACAGAGCAGAATCCTTGTAGTTATGCGCAATTCCTAGTCCCTTTCCAGTTCGATGTCCACGGGGTCTGATCCCAGTGCCCCACTTCCAAGGCGTACGCTCAAACCAAATCACATTACTTACCCTCGCTTCCGGCTCTCATAGATTCATAAGCAAATAAAATTATTCAGGTCACAAGTGATTTCAAATCCCACATAGTCCATGTGCATCTTCGACATGCTGAAACTTTTCTTTTATTTATTCATCATGAAAGAAAATCTACTAGACATATATCATGTATACCTGAATATCTAATTGAGAGATATATATGTTGAAAAAAAATTAAATAGAAAAATGTTAAAATTCAAACAATATTTGAAAATATTTAAATGACCTGGTATATTGGGGCTGAATTGACCTGAGGCTGTAATGACTGGGGCCAAAATGACTTGGGGCCAAAGTGACTGGAATTCGTGAGAATTGCATCCAAACTGTCCTCCAACAATTTGACCCAAACTGGATACTAATCTAACCCAAACCATCCTTTGGCAATTTGCCCCAAACTGTTCTCCAGAATAGGGACACATGATTCTTATTGATTTATTTATTGGGGTTTAATGACACTTCGATAGCCAGGGTCACTTCATGTCGGACAGTTTTACAGGTGGGAAAAGCCAGGGAGAACCACAGAGCAATTACAAACATCTAACGTACAAACAGCACACACGCTGGGTTAGCATTGGTTGAAGACAAGTGTACGATTGACATGCAGTATGCCTTGGTACGCAATGGCACTACGTGGGCAGTGGGAATGAAGTGTATTGCCCAAGGAAACAAAGTGGTTGCCACAGGTGGTATTTGATAGAGGACCCTTTGACTTGCAGCCTTCACCTCTAAGTACTGAGCCCTTTAACCTTCAAAACTGTATAGTACCAGCTAAAACATTTTGTAGAATGACCACATGAAAATTTCACAAGTACATAGTTTCATTATTAGTTTGTGATATTTGTTTTTGCTGTACAGTGGAACCCTGTTAATTGAAGAGCCACTTTGCCAATAACATTATTCAATTAGCAGGAGTATTCAATTAACAGGGATTGTGTCACTTTCCTGTATTCCAGAGATAAACTTAGCATTTATTCTATTATATTTTGTTTGACAGAGCTCCATGAGCTCAAACAAGATATAATATATTAAATGCCTGTATTGAATGTACTGAGGCCAAATTGGTCTATAACCAAAGGAAAACTGGGAAGAGTCAGGGCAATTTCTCAACATGTTACAAGATTTTTTATTCAATTAACAGGAGATTACTCTATAACCTACAGTTAAAACTAGAAGTCCTGTCATGAAATGCGCACAAATAGCACGTTGATATGCGTGTTAATGTGCGCGTCATGACCCAAGTAAATCTATCAAATTCTGTACATATGGCCTGCGCACAAGCAATGTTTCAGCCAATGGACCTCCGGGTAACCCGGAGGTCCATTGGCAGAAACATTGCATGTGTTTACTATGAGTAACCAGGAGAACCTGCCGTGCTTTGGATGCCATTCAATATGGCAATTGCGCGCAATTCCAACGCGCAATTAAGCCTAGATAAGCGCACTATTCGTGACAGGACTTCTAGTTTTAACTGTATATTCGATTACCAGGTCAAATTTGTACTGGAGGTAAATGGTTTTGTGTTGGAAAATTATATTCTATTAACAGGGATACAGTTAAAACTAGAAGTCCTAACATGAAATGTGCACAAATAGCACGTCGATTTGCGCGTTAATCTACGCGTTATGACCATAGTAAGGCTATCATATTCTGTACATATGGCCTGTGCACAAGCAATGTTTCAGCCAATGGACCTCCGGGTAACCCGGAGGTCCATTGGCAGAAACATTGCCTGTGTTTACTATGAGTAATCAGGAGAACTGCCATGCTTTGGATGCCATTCGATATGGCAATTGCGCACAATTCCTATGCGCAATTAAGCCTAGATAAGCGCACAATTCGGGACAGGACTTCTAGTTTCAACTGTATACAATTAAGATATATCCAATTAAGTGGGCACAACTGTATAACCCCCCACCCACCCCCACCCCCCACACACACCCCAATCAAAACCATCATTCAAAGGTCTTGGATTCAGCAAATTTGATTTCTTTATTTATTGGGTTTAACAACAATTTTTACAGCCAAGGCCACCCAACAGTTTTACTGGGGGAGGAACCCAGCCAGAGCACCCAGAGAGAACTACCAAGCAACAATGACAAGCAACTGTCAGCTTCTCAACATTGTAACTCCAAGCAAGCAGGGTTAGCATTGGTTGAAGACAAGTGCACCATCGATGTGCAGTACGCCTTATTTCAGTTACCGCAATTGGGATTCAAGCTGAGAACCTCTCACAGCTTGTTTTGGGAAGGTTTTTTTTGTTCTAGCTTCATTAAGGTTTGTTTCATATCGCACTTGTAATTTTGTCATAATTAGTAATCATAAATCCTTAACATAAAACAATAGAAAAAATGATTAGAATATTTAAAAAAAAAAAAATTCTGTGAGGATTTGACCTCAAGAGGTGATGACATTCGACCACGACTGAGACCGAATATTCTAAGAAAAAGTATGAGGGCTGAATCATCCTGTGACTGAATATTCATGAACCCCTTTTTTTCAAACTAAATTGCCCTTTACTTATAAAGCACCATAACTAAGGCAAAAACAATACTATGAAATTTCCAAGTTTGAAATTCTATAAATTCCAAATAAATTTACACAAATTATATAGCAAAATGAAGGATGTGGTGTATAGTATGTGTGCATCTCACACACTGACACACAGTCGCCATCAGACATCAGCGGATCCTGAAAGTGTGCTATCGGTACCATATTTGTACCATAATTGATAATAATAAAATAATATTTCATAAGAACAACAAACACAGGAGTTCAAAATGCAGCCTCAAGGCAGCATGGTGGTGAATGCTGTCCCATTGTCCTTGAAAGGGGGAGTCCTTTACAAAATAGGTTTTTGTTTTGTGATACTCTGGATACTCCCCATTTTTAGCTCAGCTTTGACGAAGTCATATTTAAGGTTGTGTCATAGCCCGTTGTCCGTCTGTTTGGGAACAAACTTCATTCTGTTTGGGAACAACAATTCAATACGACTCGGGCTAGAGGTTGTATTTATGAACCGATCTTTACGAAACTTCTTGGGTACCTTTGTTATCACCGTGGGACGAGAACAAGTGTTTTTGGGTGCGGTCCAAAATGCAAGATGGCCTCCAGCAGCCATTTTGTACAGAAATTAGTGCAATCAGTTTTTTGTACAGAACTTCTGTATGAAAGTTCTGATTTGAACAAATTTTTGTTTGAATGTTTAGTAACATGGAGTACATCACATATAATACAGGTTTTTTTCTCATGCTGAAATTATGCAAATTAGATGAACTTTAATTTATTCAGTGCTACTTACATGTATACCCAGTAAGTGCACATGCCAATACGGCTCGGGCTAGGCTGTATTTATAAACTGATCTTCATGAAACTTCTTGGGTACCTTTGCTATCACCTTGGGATGAGAATGAGTGTTTTTGGGGACGGTTCAAAATTCAATATGGCTACCAGTGGCCATTTTGTACCGAAATTAGGTACAATCAGTTTTTTGTACAGAACTTCTACAGTTAAAACTAGAAGTCCTGTCATGAACTGTGCGCTTATCTAGGCTTAATTGCGCGTAAGATTTGCGCGCAATTGCCATATCGAATGGCACTCAAAGCATGGCAAGTTCTCCTTGTTACCCATAGCAATCACAAGCAATGTTCCTGCCAATGGACCCCCGGGATACCCAGAGGTCCATTGGCTGAAACTTTGCTTGTGCACAGGCCGTATGTGCAGAATCTGATAGCCTTACCATCTCCATAACGCGTAGTTTAACGCGCAAATCGACATGCTATTTGTGCGCATTTCAGGACAGGACTTCTAGTTTTAACTGTATACAACTTGGGCTAGAGGCCGTACTTATGAATCGATCTTTACAAAATTTCTTGGGTACCTTTGTTATCACCATGGGGTAAGAATGAGTGTTTTTGGGGGGAGTCCAAAATTCTAGATGGCCGCCGGCAGCTATTTTGTACTGAAAATGAAATTACTGCAATCAGTTTTTTGTACAGAACTTCTGTATGAAAGTTCTGATTTGAATAAATTTGTGTATGATTGTTTAGTAACATGGAATACATCACATAAAATACAGTTTTTTTTCTTGTATAGAAATTATGCAAATTAGACAAACTTTGATTTATTCAGTACTACTTATACACAGTAAGTACACATGTCAATACGGCTCGGGCTAGGGGCTGTATTTATGAACCGATCTTCACCAAGCTTCTTGGGTACATTTGTTATCACATAGGGACGAGAATGAGTGTTTTGGGGTGCGATCCAAAATTCAAGATGGCTGCCAGAGGCCATTTTGTACCAAAATTAGATACAATCAGTTTTTTGTACACAACTTCTATACGGCTCAGGCTAGAGCCCGTATTTATGAACCAATCTTTATGAAATGTCTTGGGTGCCTTTGTTATCACCGTGGGATGAGAACGAGTGTTTTTGGGTGCAGTTTGAAATTCAAGATGGCCACTAGCAGCCATTTTGTACCAAAATTAGTGCAATCAGTTTTTTGTACAGAACTTCTGTATGAAAGTTCTGATTTGAATAAATTTTTGTATGAATGTTTAGTAACATGGAATACATCACAAAAAATGCTGTATAATACAGGTTTTTTTCTCTTGCAGAAATTATGCAAATTAGATCGCCTTTGATTTATTCAGTGCTTCTTATACACTGTAAGTGCACATGTCAATACGCTAAGGCTGGAGGCTGTATTTATGAACCGATCTTCATGAAACTTCTTGGGTACCTTTGTTATCACCTTGGGATGAGAACAAGTGTTTTTGGGTGCGGCCCGAAATTAAAGATGGCTGCCGGCTTTCACACTGTTGCTTACTGAGGTGAAGTCACTTTACCATTACCAAGCTACCTATTAAATACCAAAGGGAAGATTTTTCAGTGCACTCTTATTACTTCAGTGCCCATAATTCTCAAATATGGCATTAAAACCAATCACATACTTATACTGCTTAAATCTATTCACATAATCAGAATACACCATCAGGGGTGCATTAGCTCAGTAGGTAGAGGTGCAGACTGCAAGCCGAGAGATCCTCGGTTCGAATCCACCTGCGGCAATAGCTTTGTGTCCTTGGGCAAGACACTTCGCCCCCACTACCCATGTGGGGGCAAGGTATGCTGTGTATTAAGGCATACTGCATGTTCTTGGTGCACCTGTCTTCGAACAAGGCTAACCCAGCTTGTGTAGTATGTTGGGGAGCTTACAGTTGCTTGCCATTGCTCAGTGGTTCTCCTGGGGTACTCTAGTTTCCTCCATCCATAAAACTGCTATGGTCAAAATAAGCTGTTGTGCAGATAAATGTGACCTTAAACACCAATAAATAAATAATAAAAAGAACACACCACCTCATACCCGTTTAGACTCTCCAGTTTTCATTCACCTTGGTATCCCTCGGTTTGCCTTGGTGTTTAGTATGCCCGCCAGAAAAGGAGTGATTTCTTTTTCTAAAAGAGCAAAACAAGAAACAGTAATTTTTAACAGGTAGTAACGAAATAATTTTCATGAAGCGCACAATTTTATCTTAGTTAATAGCTGAAAAAACGCAGGGTGATATTTGCAAATCTTATTTTATTACTGGCACCAGGTACTGGTAATGAAAATTGCTGTTTGTCATCAATACTTGATCAAGTTTCTGACAAAGCACATTATACTATTCTAGTATGTTAGCGACTGGACATAAGTGCACAATTTGATGTTGGTTTACCACTATATACTGGTGCTTAGCCAGGAAATCTAAGTTACATGTAGGGGCAAGAGTAATATCTAGTGGGAGTGTAGCCGGGTAATAAAGAATATGATGCACAGAATCACCTGAGCCACATAGCAGTGAGATAGGGGCGAGGACAAGAGGGTGTGTGACCCTCTCATCAGTGGAGGGGTCAGGTGCACCCCCCCACCCCCAACCCCCCCAAACAAATTTGAAATTCAAGACAGTAAAACACAATTACCTTGACTCTGTTTCCGTTTGTGTCCATAATAAGTTGCGGACAAGCATAAATATCTAGATATTAAAATGTCTTTGGGATGTTCATTATATGGGTTAACAGGAGAGAGGGGTGGGGGTATGAATGAAATTGGGGACCGAATATTCTCAGAAAAGGTATGAGGGCTGAATCTTCCTGTGACTGAATATTCATGAACCCCTTTTTTTCAAACTAAATTGCCCATTACTTATAAAGCACCATAACTAAGGCAAAAACAATACTATGAAATTTCCAAGTCTGAAATTCTATAAATTCCAAATAAATTTACACAAATTATACAGCAAAATGAAGGATGTGGTGTATAGAACCCCAAAAGTATGTGTGCACCTAAGTGTGCTATCGGTACCATATTTGTACCATAACTGATAATAATAAAATAATATTTCATTAGAACAACAAACACAGGAGTTCAAAATGCAGCCTCAAGGCAGCATGGTGGTGAATGCCAACACAGCCCCATTGTCCTTGAAAGGAGGAGTCCTTTACAAATAGGTTTTTGTTTTGTGATACTCTGGATACTCTCCATTTTTAGCTCAACTTTGACAAAGTCAAATTTAAGGTTATGTCATGGCCCATTGTCCATCTGTTCAGTAACAGCAATTCAATACGGCTCGGGCTAGAGGCTGTATTTATGAACCGATCTTTACGAAACTTCTTGAGTACCTTTGTTATCACGTGGGACGAGAACGAGTGTTTTTGGGTGCGGTCCAAAATTCAAGATGGCCTCCAGCAGCCATTTTGTACAGAAATTAGAGCAATCAGCGTTTTTGTACAGAACTTCTGTATGAAAGGTCTGATTTAAATAAATTTTTGTATGAATGTTTAGTAACATGGAGTACATCACATATAATACAGGTTTTTTTCTCGTTGTGAAATTATGCAAATTATATGAACTTTAATTTATTCACTGCTACTTACATGTATACCCAGTAAGTGCACATGTCAATACGGCTCGGGCTAGGCTGTACAGTATTTATGAACTGATCTTCATGAAACTTCTTGGGTACCTTTGTTATCACCTTGGGATGAGAATGAGTGTTTTTGGGTGCAGTCCAAAATTCAAGATGGCTACCAGTGGCTATTTTGTACTGAAATTAGGTACATGTACAATCAGTTTTTTGTACAGAACTTCTATACAACTTGGGCTAGAGGCCGTATTTATGAACCGATCTTTACGAAATTTCTTGGGTACCTTTGTTATCACCATGATGTTAGAATGAGTGTTTTGGGGGGGGGGGGGAGGGGGCGGGGGAGTCCAAAATTCTAGATGGCCACCGGCAGCTATTTTGTACTGAAATTACTGCAATCAATTTTTTGTACGGAACTTCTGTATGAAAGTTCTGATTTGAATAAATTTTTGTATGATTGTTTAGTAACATGGAATACATCACATAAAATACAGGTTTTTTTCTTGTACAGAAATTATGCAAATTAGATGAACTTTGATTTATTCAGTGCTACTTATACACAGAAGTACACATGTCAATACGGATTGGGCTAGGGGCTGTATTTATGAACGGATCTTCACCAAGCTTCTTGCATACATTTGTTATCACCTAGGGACGAGAACGAGTATTTTGGGGTGCGATCCAAATTCAAGATGGCTGCCAGTGGCCATTTTGTACCAAAATTAGGTCCAATCAGTTTTTTGTACACAACTTCTATACGGCCCAGGCTAGTGGCCGTATTTATGAACCGATCTTTACGAAACGTCTTGGATACTTTTGTTATCACCGTGGGATGAGAGCGAGGGTTTTTGGGTGCAGTTCGAAATTCAAGATGGCCACTAGCAGCCAATTTGTACTAAAATTAGTGCGATCAGTTTTTTGTACAGAACTTCTGTATGAAAGTTCTGATTTGAATAAATTTTTGTATGAATGTTTAGTAACATGGAATACAGTTAAAACTAAAAGTCCTGTCCTGAAATGTGCACAAATAGCACGCCGATATGCATGTTAATCTACGCGATATGACCATAGTAAGGCAATCAAATTCTGTAAATATGGCCTGTGCACAAGCAATGTTTCAGCCAATGGATCTCCGGGTAACCTGGAGGTCCATTGGCAGAAACATTGCCCGTGTTTGCTATAAGTAACCAGGAGAACTTGCAGTGCTTTGGATGCCATTCGATATGACAATTGCGCGCAATTCATACGCGCAATTAAGCCTAAATAAGCGCACAGTTCGTGATAGGACTTCTAGTTTTAACTGTACATCACAAAAAATACTGTATAATACAGGTTTTTTTCTCTTGCAGAAATTATGCAAATTAGATGACCTTTAATTTATCAGTGCTACTTATACACTGTAAGTGCACATGTCAATACGCTAAGTCTGGAGGCTGTATTTATGAACCGATCTTCATGAAACTTCTTGGGTACCTTTGTTATCACCTTGGGATGAGAACGAGTGTTTTTTGGGTGTGGCGGCCCGATTTTAAAGATGGCTGCCAGCTTTCACACTGTTGCTTACTGAGGTGAAGTCACTTTACCATTACCAAGCTACCTACTAAATACCAAAGGGAAGATTTTTCAGCGCACTCTTATTACTTCAGCACCCATAATTCTCAAATATGGCATTAAAACCAATCACATACTAGTACTGCTTAAATCTATTTACATAATCAGAATACACCATCAGGGGTGCATTAGCTCAGTAGGTAGAGGTGCAGACTGCAAGCCGAGAGATCCTCGGTTCGAATCCCACCTGCAGCAACAGCTTTGTGTCCTTGGGCAAGACACTTCACCCCCACTACCCATGTGGGGGCAAGGTATGCTGTGTACTAAGGCATACTGCATGTTCTTGGTGCACCTGTCTTCGAACAAGGCTAACCCAGCTTGTGTAGTATGTTGGGGAGCTTACAGTTGCTTGCCATTGCTCAGTGGTTCTCCTGGGTACTCTAGTTTCCTCCATCCATAAAACTGCCATGGTCACAATAAGCTGTTGTGCAGATAAATGTGACCTTAAACACCAATAAATAAATAATAAAAAGAACACACCACCTCATACCCGTTTCTCTCCTGTTTTCCTTCACCTTGGTATCCCTCGGTTGCCTCGGTGTTTAGTATGCCCGCCAGAAAAGGAGTGATTTCTTTCTCTAAAAGAGCAAAACAAGAAACGGTAATTTTTAACAGGTAGTTACGAAATAATTTTCATGAAGCGCACAATTTTATGTTAGTTAATAGCTGAAAAAAATGCAGGGTGATCTTTGCAAATCTTATTTTATTACTGGCACCAGGTACTGGTAATGAAAATTGTTGTTTGTCATCAATACTTGATCAAGTTTCTGACAAAGCTCATTGTACTGTTCCAATATGTTAGCTACTGCACATAAGCACACAATTTGATGTTAGTTTACCATTATACTGGTGCTAAGCCAGGATATCTAAGTTACATGTAGGGGCAAGAGTAATACATGTATCTAGTGGGAGTCATAAAGAATATGATGCACAGAATCACCTGAGCCACATAGCAGCGAGATAGGGGTGAGGACAAGAGGGTGTGTGACCCTCTCATCAGTGGAGGGGTCTGGTGCCCCCCACCCCCCCCCCCCCCCCACCCCCCAAAAAAAATTAAAAAAATTTGAAATTCAAGACAGTAAAACACAATTCCCTTGACTCTGTGCTGCTGTGTACTGGTCACTTTCTGTGGGTGGGCAATATTTCTGCGGATGCAATGATATTAGTTTTCAAACATTGTTTACAGCAATAATCATCAAAAATTTAATTAATGAACCACAGGATACAATTCGGTGCTTCATTAATTAAAATTTTATTGATGATGATTTTCTATTACCTGGAAAAAACATGCATGGACATCATGCACTGCCCATGCAAGGATTATGACCAGCAACTGTACTGTATGTCTGTGTCACTGCTATGAGCAGGGACTAATCTAAATGGGTGGGTGTGTTTACAAATATTCATATTTTTTAACACCTGATAACAAAGTAATATAAGTTTATAAACAACCACACAATTGACCTTTTAATTACAATACTCCTAATTCCTATTAAACATATATGAATGTTTATTAATTTTGTGGAATTTTTACACTGTGTATGAAGCTTATTTGGGCCTGTATGTTTGTTAAAATTGCCCTTCCACTACGGAGGACTTTTTGAAATCAGTCTACACTGGATTGTGTGGTATTCCTTTGTGTAAGACAGTGTATTCATTATAATAATATTCATGCATAAGTTCATGTTCTTGGTTTGTTTTAGGCCTCATAATCTACAGAATAGCTTGGATGGAGGTGTATTCCATCACTTGAGTGCAAGAAGGCTTTGCAATGCTACATGTATAGCATAAACCTTGTTGCACTCCAGGGACAAATTTATCAATTTTAATAACATGGGTAAAATATCGGACATGAAGCGTTTAATTTTTTTTTTTTTTTTTTAGCTCACTTCGACAAAGTCAAGCAGGGCTTATCTAATCACTCTCCATCCATTGTCCATCCATCTGTCATCCATCAACACCATGTTTTGGTCAATTCAAGTTACAGTTTGTGTGAGTAATGGTACCAAATGGGTATTACATTTTTGTTTAACTCAACATGCCCAGCCCCATAGGGAGAGGGTGGGGTAAAATGCTCCCAAAATATTTTTAAAATCTTATGAACCAGTGGGTACAGTGACTTTATATTCGTTATGGAACTACCTTTTGAGGTGTAGAATCACGCTTGTTCAAACATACTTTGTGAAGCAATATTTGGCTTTGTAATGGCAGTGGTTAGATTTTTGGTACCACCCAAAATTTCTATTTTCCGAACCGATGGTCCGATTTGAATGAAATTCAGTACCGTGGTAATATTGGGTCATAAGTACTTACCTCATGCAAAAAAAACCCTGCATCCCCATGGGAACCCCAGGAGCAAAAAATAGAAATGTTTTCAAACTCCCATGTTTCCCAAACCACTTGGAACAGAGAACTGTTATGTGGTATGAAGCATCCTTAGAACCAGTAGAATTGAATGGTAAAAAAAAAATGCCCTCTGCTGTTGTTAGAGAGTTCTGCAGAGGGCATCAGAATAATGTTGGTGCAGCATTTTTGCAAACATTTTAGAAAATCTTTTTCTCAAGAACCAATGTTCAGAATCTTTTGATATTTGGTATACAGCATCCATAGAGGGGTCAGATACAAGTTTGTTAAAATGAAACCCATTCGTTCATATTTGGACTCAATGCAGGAGCCCAAATTTTATGGGGAATTTTCTTTAAAAATCTTCTTCAGAACCACGAGTCAGAATTTTTTAATGTTTGGTACCCTCATTGTTATGATGGTCAGATTCAAGATTGTTCAAACCAAGTCCCTATGTTATTATTTGGGCTTCCTTTGGTAGCCCAAATTTAACTTAGGGCTGTATGGGGAAGTTTTTTTTAAAAATCTTCTTCTTCAGATCCACCAGTCAGAATGCTTTCGTATTTGGTTTACAACATCTCGAAGGGGGGAGGGGTGGGGTGGGGTGAGATTCAAGTTTGTTCAAATCGGGTCTGTAGGTTAAAGTTTGGGCTCACTATGGTAGCCCAAATTTGAACTTTGTGCAATATGAGGAAATTTCTTTAAAATTTTGTTCTTCAGATCCACCAGTCAGAATGCTTTCATATTTGGTATACAGCATCTCTAAGGAGATCAGATTCAACTTTGTTCAAATCGAGTGCCTGGGTTGATATTTAAGCTCCCCATGGGAGCCGGAATTGGCCAAGTAGCTGAAGAATTAGACATTTTTTATTCAGTACCCTCAAGAGGTGAAGAGTAATCTATATAGGTTGTATCAAGGTGCTTGAGAGGGGAGCTCCACATTTTACATCATAATCAACTAAAGAAAAGGCATGATGCTTGGACTGTTTTTGTCACTCCTGAGGGGCTCAAAGATTTGCAGTGTATCCTATGGAGATGGATTGCTTAATGTAGATTCATTCTTGGACTCTTATATCGTGTTCTGTTCTCTGTTTATATCGTGTTCTGTTCAAGGTGAGCGCTTCAGGCCCTGTGGGGCCTCTTGTTTATTTATTTATTTATTGGGTTTTACCAACACTTTCGAAAGCCAGCAGCTACAAGTTTCTTCTCTCCTTGAATCAAGCTTCTCGCCCAACTGCAGCACTCATGGTCCACTGAGTTTTTAGCTCACCTGACTTTCAGTCAGGGTGAGGTGTAGTGATCACTTGCCGTCTGTCGTCCGTGAACATGGTGTTTGCGTCTTCTCCAAAACTGCTGAACTGATTAATCATTTAAGTGAAATGTGAGATGCTTGTTTGTTATGACATTGCATTTTGATTTTGCTTAAATCAAGTTGCCCTGCCCCCAGTAGGGCCATGCCCCAAAATTTTGCCTAAATCTTAAAAAAATCTTCTCGTGAACCAGGAGTAGCAGAGATTCGATATGTGGCGTGCTGCTTCCTTTTGAGGTGAAGACTCAGTTTTGTTCAAGAGAAGTTTGTGGGTCTTTATTTGCCTTCATTATTGGAGGGCATGTATTTTTGCCCCGCCCAAAATTTCTGTT
Source organism: Pictodentalium vernedei (assembly GCA_031216915.1). NCBI lineage: Eukaryota > Metazoa > Mollusca > Scaphopoda > Dentaliida > Dentaliidae > Pictodentalium > Pictodentalium vernedei. Next base: position 455,179,009 of record CM062294.1, on the reverse strand, counting down.
TTTCGAACAAAGAGGCTGATTTGAACCAAATTTAATTCTTGGTTTTATTTTATCATAAGTAATTAATTTATGCCCCAAAATATTTTCCCATCCCCCCATGGGAACCGCAGGAGCTAAAAATAGAACAAAATTCAAAACACACATATCTCCAAAACTACATGGCACTGAGAATTCTTATTTGGTGTGAAGCTTCCTTGGGACCAACAGAATGGAATGGTCTAAGCAAATTTCTGTCAGGTCAATCATGGGGTACTTTTTCGTGACTTTGAAAAAATGCTTAGTCAGCGTTCTGTAACACTGTGGGTAATGAAGAAAACATTTAAGGCTCTTCTTCACCCAATTCACTCCTCCAAAACCTTTCAGATTTCACATATACCATCTTTGCAAGATTTTTTTACACGTTTATTGAAATCAAATCCCTGGGTCCATATTTGGCCTCTATGGGAGTCCAAATGTAGAAATTAGTGCAGTATGAGGAATATTCTTTAAAAATCTTTTCCTTCAGACCCACCAATCAGAATCTTTTGATATTTGCTATGCACCATCATTAGGCGGGTGAGATTTAAGTTTCTTCAAGCCAAGCCTATATTTTGGCTCACCGGGGTTTTGCAAATTGCGAGAACGGTGATTTCATTCCTCTGATGTTCTTGCAAATGCTTGTTAATAAGATCCATATTTACCATCCCCCAAAATTATAAGCATTTTTTCATCAGATAAAATTTAATAAAATTAAATTAATTTTAGAGCTGAAACGATTAAAGGGTTTTCGTGATTGATTAATCGCATGAGTTAACCTTGGTTAACCGATTAATCACTTGCCCCAATACATGTAGGTAGCTGAATAATTGCTGTACCATTGACCATTTATATAATTAAAACATTACTCAGCATAATGGACAAAACCGGGCAGCGCCATATACAAACATGTCCATTCAAATTTTATTATACAGTATAATGATCATGCAAGTGAACAAGTATTTTGGCACGTAACTGGCATGCATTTCTCTGTCTCATGCAATTGATGTGAGCCAGTGTGACAATGTTTGCCTGTTTTGGAGCAAGTTTGTTCCATAGTTAACCCATACAGGGTATTTTTTGTTTTTAAAAATTTGATTAACAGTTTCCATCTTGGTTTCAAAAAGTGATGATAAATAGTGAATATAAGCTTACCCAATATGAAAGAAAAATGGTTAGCAATTGGACATTTTTGTATAGTATTTTGCGATGTGAATCCAGCCATCAAATACCCTGCCATATAGTACCGTACTTCAAAAGTAACGGTTAACCGATCAATTACTTTTTTTTATCAATCAAGATATTGATCATTGGTTAGTCGATTAATCGGTGTGAGCCAGCGTGAGATTCAAGTTTGTTTACGCCAAGTCCCTGGGTTCATATTTGGGCTCACTGTGGGAGATTCAAGTTTGTTTACGCCAAGTCCCTGGGTTCATATTTGGGCTCACTGTGGGAGCCTGAATTATAACTTAGTTCAAAATGAGGAATATTCTTCAAAAGTATTCTTCACATTCAGCAGTCAGAATGTTTTGATATATACAGTATCCTTAGGGAGGTGAGATATAAGTTTGTTAAAGCCAAGTCCCTGGGTTCATATATGGTCTTCCTGTAGGAGCCCGAATTGTACCAAAATTTCTATTTTCCAAATTGAGAGGCTGATTTGAAGCAAATTTGATATGATGGGCTTATTGGGTTGTAAGTACCTAATTTATGCCAAAACATTTTCCTGTGGCCCTGTGGGAACTGCAGGATCTAAATATAGAAAAAATTTAAAACGCCCATATCTTCAAAACTACATGGCACTGAGAATTTTTATTTTGTGTGACGCTTCCTTACGACCAGCAGAAAAGAATGGTCAAAAAAAATTACCATCAGTTTTATCGTAGGGAAGTTTTCCAGGACTTATGCGGAGTCATCATTTTAGTAATGGGAAAAACATTAAAGAATCTTCTTCTCCCATACCACTGCTCCAAAGGCTTTCATATTTTGCATATAACATCTTTGGAAGATTGATTCACATGTTTGTTGAAATCAAATCCCTGGGTCCATATTTGGACTCTCTATGATTAGATTAGTGCAATATGAGGAATATTTTTTAAAAATCTTCTTCTGATCCACTCTTCAGAGTATTTTGATATTTGGGATGCTGCATCCTTAGAGGGGTGAGATTCAAGTTTGTTTGAGCCAAGTCCCCGGGTTCATATTTTAATAAGAGGAATATTCTTTAAAATCCAGTAGTCAGAATCTTTTGATATTAGTATATAGAAGCATCCTTAGGGATGTGAGATTCAAATTTGTTCAAGCCAAGTCCTTGGGTTCATATTTGGGCTCTCTGTGGGAGCCTGAATTATAACTTAGTTCAATATGAGGAATATTCTTTAAAAATCCTTTTTTTTGAGATCCACCGGTCAGCATCTTTGGATATTTTGTATAAGCTTTTCTTATGAGGGGCAGATGCAACTAAATGTTCAAATAAATTCCCTGGGTTGATATTTAGGCTACCATGTCAGGTGAATGCCATCAGGCCCTCTGGGGGCTCTTGTTTGTTTTCTGTTTGACAACATTGCCCTGGCTCTTCTATCTATATTTTTCATTTTAAGTTAGTCACTACTTTTATTTAGGCTTCCCAAATTTGTTACTGCATGTCTGTCTGTCTGTCCTTCGAATGAAATGTTTCTTTGCTTTTCATTTGCCTGGGTCAACATTTTAAATAATTTGCAGCTATCTTTCACCCTCCAACCTTCCCCCCCCCCCACCCCCCCACACACAAACACACACATACAAAAATCTGGGCTGGCAAGTATTGAGTATTTTATCAAAAAAGTGGTACTCGAGTACTACGAGTACTGATTACTTTGGACCCAGCCTATCACAAGTATATAAACAAATACAGTACAGTGACAGTGTACTGCTCACTTTCCATGGATGGGCAATATTTCCACGGATACAAATTCATACAATAATATTTGATGCCAAACACTAACTATAGGTATAATCATCAAAAATTTAAATAATGAAGCACCAGGTACAGTTAAAACTAGAAGTCCTGTCACGAATAGTGCGCTTATCTAGGCTTAATTGCGCGTTGGAATTGCGCGCATTTGCCATATCGAATGGCATCCAAAGCACGGCAGGTTCTCTTGGTTACTCATAGCAAACACATGCAATGTTTCTGCCATTGGACCTCCGGGTTACCCGGAGGTCCATTGGCTGAAACATTGCTTGTGCACAGGCCATATGTACAGAATTTGATAGCTTTACTTGGGCCATAACGCGTACATTAACGCGCATATCAACGTGCTATTTGTGCGCATCTCACGACAGGACTTCTAGTTTTAACTGTACAAACCGATGCTTCATCAATTAAAATTTTGTAGATGATGATTTTTATTGACTGGTAAATGCATGAGTGGACATCACTGCCCACGTGTGTATTACAATCCTTTTGACAGAATGCATGCCTGTGGGGATTAAAACCAAAATAGTGAAAGTGCACTTGTGGATATTTGCAGCACAAGCACAGCACTAATGAATCAATATTTGATGATTTTAGGAATTTTAACAGTGTCATGAGACACCACAGTAGCAGGTATTGATTGGTCATTCTGTTGGAAAAAATCCCTGTTTTATGACTCGAGGTGCCTTAACTGAGTAAACCTAGGCTTTTTCTTACAAAGATTGCAGAATATCAAACACAATGTGAAATGTGTTCAGAAGCAAGAATGTTTTTAAAAAATAATGGGAAATTCATGTCACCATCAATTTATTTATAAATTAATAAAGTTTTTTAGCTCACCTGAGCAAAGCTCAGTGGGAGCTTTACTGATCACATTCTGTCCGCCGTCCATCCGGCGTTAACTTTACATTATTCAAATGTTGGGTAAATGTTTATTACCTAATGCCAATTCAGATTTGTTCAAATGAAGTTGCCCCCTTCTCCTGGGTGGTGCCATGCCCCCAAGGGGCACCAAAATCTTCTCATCAACCAGCAGTAGCAGAGACTTGATATATGGTATGCAGCTTCCTTTTAAGGTGTAGACTTGGATTTCTTTAAGCGAAGTTTGATGGGCTATATTTGGCGTTGTTATGGGAGGGGCAAAATTTCTGGCCCCGCCCAAAATTTCTATTTTCAGAACCGAGAGGCTGATTTGAATCAAATTTTATGTGAGGGCTTATTGGGTCATAAGTACCTAATTTATGCCAAATTTTCTTTTTCTGTAGCCCCATGGAAACCACAGGAGCTAAAAATCGAAAAAAGTAAAACGCCATATCTCTTGGGTTTATATTTGGGCTCTATATAGGAGCCCGAATTGAAACTTAGTGCATTTCAGGCAAATTTCTTAAAAAATCTTCTTCACCAGATTCAGCTGGCAGAATCTTCTGATATTTGGTATGCAACATTGTGGGGTGGATCTGATTCAAGTTTGTTCAAATCGGCCCCCTGGATTCATATTTGGGCTCACTATAGAAGCATTTCAGGCAAATTTCTTTAAAAATCTTCTTCTCCAGATCCAGCAGGCAGAATCTTTTGATATTTGATATGCAACATTGTGGGGTGGATCTGATTCAAGTTTGTTCAAATCAGCCCCCTGGGTTCATATTTGGGCTCAGTATAGGAGCCCAAATTTGAACTTAGTGCATTTCAGGCAAATTTCTTTGAAAATCTTCTTCTCAAGATCCAGCAGCAGAATCTTTTGACATTGGGTATGCAGCATGCTTAGAGGGTGAGATTCAAGTTGTTCAAGCCAAGTCCCTGAGTTCATATTTGGGCTCACTGTGGTAACCCGAATTATAACTTAGTTCAAAATGAGGAATTTTCTTTAAAAATCTTCTTCAGATCCAGCAGTCGGAAAGTTTCGATATTTGGTATGCAGCATCCTTAGGGGGGTGAGATTCAAGTTTGTTCAAGCTATGTCCCTAGGTCCATATTTGGGCTCACTGTGGGAGCCCGAATGATAACTTACATGTAGTTCAAAATGAGGAATTTTCTTTAAAAATCTTATTCTTCAGATCCAGCAGTCAGAATGTTTTAATATTTGGTATGCAGCATTCTTAGGGGGGTGAGATTCAAGTTTGTTCAAGCCATGTCCCTAGGTCCATATTTGGACTCACTGTGGGAGCTTGAATTGTAACTTGCATGTAGTTCGAAATGAGGAATTTTCTTAAAAATCTTCTTCAGATCCAGCAGATGAATGCTTTTGATATTTTTTATGCAGCATCCTTAGGAGGCAAGATTCGAGTTTGTTCAAGTCATGTCCCTAGGTCCATGTTTGGGCTATCTGTGGGAGCTCGAATTGTAACTTAGTTCAAAATGAGGAATTTTCTTTAAAAATCTTCTTCCTCAGATCCAGCAGTTGGAATGTTTTGATATTTGGTGTGCGGCATCCTTAGGGGGGTGAGATTCAAGTTTGTTAAAGCCATGTCCCTAGGTCCATATTTGGGCTCACTGTGGGAGCTTGAATTGTAACTTAGTTCGAAATGAGGAATTCTTAAAAAAAATCTTCTTCAGGTCCAGCAGATGAATGCTTTTGATATTTTTTATGCAGCATCCTTAGGAGGCTAGATTCAAGTTTGTTCAAGCCATCTCCCCAGGTCCATGTTTGGGCTCACTGTGGGAGCTCGAATTGTAACTTAGTTCAAAATGAAGAATTTTCTTTAAAAATCTTCTTCTTCAGATCCAGCAGTTGAAATGTTTTGATATTTGGTGTGTGGCATCCTTAGGGGGGTGGGGGGGGGTGGAGATTCAAGTTTGTTAAAGCCAAGTCCCTGGGTTCATATGGTTCATATATGGGCTCGTGGGAGCCCAAATTATAACTCGGTTCAATATGAGGAATATTCTTTAAAAATCATTTGTTTTAGATCCACTTGTCAGAATCTTTGGATATTTGGTATAAGCTTTTCTTAGGAGGAGTAGATGCAACTTGTTGAAATCAATTCTCTGGGTTGATTTTTAGGTTACCATGTACAGGTGGGCGCCCTCAGGCCCCCTGGGGTCTCTTGTTTTAGGAAAAAATGCATACTGAGAGCTTGGGGGCAGGGGGGGGGGTGTACATCCCGGGCTATAATTTACCTCATCACTAGGTAAAAGAATATTTGACATCATTTGTTGAGATCAAATGGCACTTTCTATTGATATTGGTGGATTATATAGCCTCAGCCAGGGCTTATAAGAATCTGAGAATCGATTCCCGTAGAGATCCGTGCAACAAAACCAGTGAGAAACCATGTAGCGTCTCGTAACATTGCTGCTCGGATTCACATGAAGAGAACTGAGTCAGTTTAACCCTTTACCTAACACAAAGGCAGCAAATTAACCAATACAACACTAACATAACCTGAAATATTGTGACACTGGCAATAAAATTTGTACAAATATGGCTGTCATTGGAACCGGCTCTCATCACTGGTTCTAGTAACATCCATAATTATTACGCTTGATGAATATTGTTTATTTTTAGGTCACCTGACTGTAAGTCAGGGGGCGCTTAAATGATGACTTTCTGTCTGTCCACCATCAGTCCATCCTGTGCGGTGTGAACTTTACATTACTAACCTCTCCTCATAAACAACTGAGCCGAATTGAACCAAATTTGATATTCATGTTCCTTATCATATATGAATTCCAGTTTGTTCAAATAAAGTTGCCACACCGACAGGGGGGCCTCAAGCATTTCTCTGATAGCACGCATAAATTGTTTTCCAAAATTGAAAAAAAATCTTCTCCAGAACCATGTATAAGAATCTTTTGATACTTGGTATACAGCGTCTCTAGGGGTGGGAGGGATAGGTTCAGGTTTGTTCAAATCAAGTCCCTGAGTTGATATTTGGGCTCCCCTTGGGCACCCAAATATCAACAGTGCAACATGAGGAAATTTCTTTGAAAACCTCCTTCAGATCCACCAGTCAGAATGCTTTCATATTTGGAATGCAACATTTCTAGTGGGGTGGGGGGCAGGGGGGCAGGGGGGAGGGTAGATTGAAGTTTGTTTGAATCGGGTCTCTGGGTTAATATTTGGTCTATCTATTGAAGCCCAAAGTTTAACTCAGTGCAGTATGAGGAAATTTCTTTAAAACTCGTTTTTTTCAGATCCACCAGTCAGAATCCTTTCGTATTTGGCTTACAGCATCTCTAAGGGGGTCAGATTCATGTTTGTTCAAGCCAAATCTATGGGTTAATATATGGGCTCATTATGGGAGTGCAAATTAACTCAAAGCAACATGAGAAAATTTCTTTAAAAATCTTTTTCTTCAGACCCACTAGTTTAATGCTTTAATATTTGGTGTACAACATCTCTGGGGAGGTCAGATGTAAATTTGTTCCAGTTTGGTTCCTGCCAGTCAGAACCCTTTCATATTTGGTATCGCAGGAGGTGGGGGGGGGGGGGCAGATTTGAGTTTGTTCATTTCAGGTCTGTGGCTTAATATTTGGGCAGGGGTGGGTTAGGTTCGAGGTTGTTCATAAATGTTCAAATCCATTCCTTAGAGCTTTTCCATAAAATTTGCCTTTCAAAGTGCAGTGACACAACAACCCTTGGAAGTTTGGCAGTACTTGTCTACTGCTGTCAGAATTGGAAGCAATCAGGAAGACCTATGCTAATAATCATCTAACATGGACAATAGAATTATGAATAATTTCATAACATTATTCCTATGTAGTGTCCATGAACCTTGACTAACTGAATCTGACCCAAAATACTTCTCTGAACCGCCTCGTCAGGTGAGCGATTAAGGGCTCAGGGGGAGGGGTAAAAATCAGTAGTTGGTGTTGTAAAAATTAAAAAAGCTGTATTGGGTAAAGGGTTAACATGTATTATCAGTATGCAACAGGGATTCAATCATACTGACCTAATAGGATCCTGGCCCATAGCAGGTCTGAATTCTCGGAACGATTTCCGCAAGAATCCAAATGGATTCTCCCAAATTTAGAGGAACTATAAGCCCTGCACAACCCCAATTTTGAAACAAAATTGACATATTGTTTCATGGTGGTGGGGCCCTATTTATCTTGCTGTATGATTAATTAAAACAGATTTTGTGAAAAGGTTTTGTGTGCTGATGCAGATTTTAGTTTTATTTTGGGATTTGGGTAGTTTCAAAGAAAGCTGTGAATTCTTATCCCTCCCAACTTATTGGGTAATAGAGTAGAAATTCTGTCGGAGGCAATAACAGTTTTTAAGCCTATTTGACACAGATTGGACAGTTCTCTTCAAAAGAACAAATTTCCCATGCTTTGCACTAGACAGAAGCCAAAAGTTGAATTCTATTGCAGAAATGACTCTTTCATCACATGAAAGAGGTAACTGTATCTTTGGTAGGGTTGGGTTTGCTCATAGGTATAACTGTTGTAGATATTTTAATTAGATTTACATGCCTCGAAAAGTTGCGCTCGGAAATATGTAATTCCCAAAACTAAGCAGTCTTGGGGAAATATATTGTTTCAATAAACATTTGAAGAAGTCTACTGACATTTTGCATTACTTTTGAATGTTCCAGATGAATAAAGAGGATGATTTGAGGACTTTTAGAACCTAAAAATTTGTTTGACTATTGGTGTGTTTTGTTTGGGAATTCCCTGAGAAATATGAACATGTGACCAGCACTTCCCTTTCTGTTAGTTTTTCTTTTATTTGTTGCATGACCCCTGTTTAAAATCATTAAAAGGTTGTCTGAAGGGCTATAGTTGACAAAAAATATTTGAATGCTAAATTTAAAATGATGCGACCATATTTTTTTTCGCCTGAACGTTATAATGGTCGCCTGTGGGAAAATATTTAGTACTGTGAAACGTATTCTTGTTTGGCTGAAATTAAACAATTGCAGGAATTCGACTGAATAAACCAAAATGTTTTTGGAGTAATGGTTGCGGAATGAAATATTTCAATACGTTGGATACTTTGGGGTTCCTTCTTACGCCTTGCGTATTGTCATATTATAAAAGTCTAGGAGGCGAGGTTGGCTAACTTTTTCCTGAGTCGAATAAAAACTTGCAAATAAGCCTATTTCGAAACTGCCATCTTGGATTTTGATCTATGCTAAGTCACAGGTTGCGAGGTGTAAACATTTCAAGAAAACAAGTTGAGAGCAATGGGAGAAGAGAGCGGATGAAGTGCTTCGAACCCCATTACGTTCATTACTGCGAATTCAAAAACATTTAGCCAAGGTTACAATTTGTTTAACACTTTACCCAAGGTAATGTCCAAAACCGGTCAGCGTTATTCACAAAAACAACCATTTAATTTTCATTACACTGCAAAAAATATTGGTTCTCTTTAGAACCAAAACTGGTTCTAATCTTGTCCCTGAGATGGAACCTGTTCTGTTTAAACAGTATTTATTTCAAATCAAATAAATTTATAAAGATTAACATTAAATATTAACAGAATTAAACATAAATGGGGGGGGGGGGGGGGGGGGGCTTTCAGTCGTAAGTTTAGAGCTTATAAGAGGTTGTCTCAAATCAATTTTAAGCAGAGGAGATATGAACAGTTGGCATATCGAACCAGTTTTGGTTCTCTATACCAGGTATTTATATTCGCTTTGTTTCAAAATGTATGGCGACTGCGTTGAATAAGCTCCAAGTTTACTGCTGAGTCTACTTCAGTTCATGTATTATTCTGTTAAAACTGAATGCTAATCTTGATAAATTTAATTGATTTGAAATAAATACTGTTTAAACTAAACTGGTTCCATCTCAGGGACAAGATTAGAACCAGTTTTGGTTCTAAACCGCACCTATATTTTTGCAGTGTACTTTTCATTTTTTGTTTCAAAAACGTAGCTTATGACCCCTCTTTGGAACGAGCTCGTTGCAACGAGCGGTCATAACCTATTTTTTTTGACGCAAAAAATTTAAAAAATTAGTTTCTCAAGAATTTTGTTTGCAGGTGTCGTCTGCTTTTCGTGTTTGGTAAAGGGTTAAGGCAAATGTATGGGAACTTTCCTTATTTTGAATTGAGTTCCTATTGACTTAAATGGTATTTGAATGCACACTGTGTCATGACTCCGTGGGCGTGAGCACTGTTTCGAAATCTTTCGGGCATTTCCCAGGACGAGAAACACCGTGCAGCACGTGTCTCCTTGTTGCCACTCAAAACAAATCCTGGCCTCCGTAAAAAAAGTCTTTAAACCTGCGATATCCCATCGTTTAAATTCGCCTGGGGTTGTCCCTTCAGCTAATTCGATTAATGACATCGGTTCTATGAATTTAAACTTGATATTTCACAAAACTAGTCGACTTGGCTGACACAGAACTCAACGCGATGAACATGGAATCACTTTGTTTACACACCTCGAACTGTGATCTTGATAGCTGAAAGTCCGAGATGGCAGTTTCGAAATAAGCTTATTACTGGAAAAAACTCATTCTCTAAACAAAGAACTAAAGTGGGCGCTTAATGCTGACAAGTGTGATACTGAAAGATATTCTTAATGACATATTGTCTGTGAACTAGTAGCTTCTAACTGTCTTGCCACAAAAAGCTGTTTCTTTTCGTTACTTTTAATAAACGAAAATAACAAACAGCTCTGATAGAACACTTGGCTTTATTTTCTGCTGATGTAACGCATATTTTCTCGTCAATTACTTGATTCTTAATTGGACCTCCCTCGCTAATAATTTCAAGGGAGATAACTTTATCGAAATACGATTTTCATGACAATAAATTTAGGTACGAAATTCAATTAACCCTTTACCCAACGAATCGGCCACACCCTCCCACGTAATATGCAGATTCAGCAGCTGAAAGAAAAAAATAAAATTTTTCAAAAACTTTCAACAGAACCACATCATGTGGTCCCTCGTTGGAACGGGCTTGCCGAGCTCGTTCAAATGAGGGGTCACATGATATGGTTTTATTGAAAATGTTTGAAAAATTTGAAAAATGATATTTAAAATAATAAATTTTGATATCGTCTGCGTTGGGTAAAAGGTTAAACGAACGTATTCTGATTGTGTATTGAGGGGGGGGGGGGGGTGGCGTTGCGGTAGCCGGTTCTCGGCAGATCACCGAAGTTAAGCAACGTCGAGCCCGGTTAATCATTGGATGGATGACCGTCTGAGCGATCAATTCGGACTCCCGCGTTGTTGCCTTGGACAAGGCACTTAACCCCGATTGTCCACATGGGGCACGATGGCGCCGTGTACTAAAGCGTACTGCACGTTGATGGTACGCATGTCTTCAACCAATCTAACCCCGCCTGTGCTGCAGTGTGGAGTTAAGATGTTGGGGAGCTGGCAGTTGCTCGTCATTGCTCGGTGGTTCTCTTCGGGTATTCTGGCTTCCTCCGCCCGTAAAACTGTCACGGTCATGTTTAGCCATTGTGCACAAGTATATGATATAAAACACCAATAAATAAACAAATAAATTGATTGTGTATTGAGAACAGCAACAATTTAACCCTACATCAGGCCCAAAACCGCTTTATCATTCCTGCAATTTCGCAACAGCAATTTCAGCATGTCGATACAGGAGGAGCAACTATTACACCGGATTGCTTTATTATTGGGAGTGGTCCGATCTGGGGTTATAACACAGATAAAAATAATTCCGACGCTATCGTCCAAATTTTACTACCCTGGAAACAAGCAGTTCGAACTTGTGTATGTGGAAATTCGATTGCAATGCAATATCACTCGACAAACAATCCGGTAATAATAAAATCGCACTGGAATGCATCAGAGCTATGCCGATTCGAATTTCATCACTCATTGATTCGAATCAAGTGGTCCATTTAAAATCAGTGTAGAGTACAATGTGATCCCAAAAGCGGTTATTTTCTAGATCAAATCGTGATCAGGCCGCGAGACATTAACTCTATCGGCTAAAAAGACTGAATGAATAGAACCAAACGAAAACAGCATCTGAGATTCAGTGTGTTCACATTCTTCTTCGATAAGTTGGAGTCTACTGTGTTATGGACAGGAAAGCTTGCAGTTAGTTTCAACCAGATTGCGACCCGCTAACGACCCAGTCGACATTCTCGAGCTGCATTTCTAATGGCAGTTCTGCAGCTCTCTTTACTATAGGTGTTTGCCTTCAAACTGAGACATTTACAAAAATCGTTTCGAAACCTGTATTTGAATATTGTAGTTTCCAATCTTGAAATCGCTTATTTCGAACTGCGAAAAATATAGATCGTTAAAATTAATGTATCGACTGAAATGTAAAATTATCTGTTACTCCTTACTCATATGAAACATTCTGACAGCAACATGCACTAATAAGTGTTTAGCAGAGGAATTGTGAAATAATAATAATAATAATAATAGTACTTCGGCCTACCACTTATTTGCCACAGTCCTCTAACGATGATGCCAGCATCAATTCAAATTCCCTTGGATAATCCCCCAGCAATTCTCCTCATAATTCCCCAGCATTCTGTTACAAACCGTTTTATAATTTCCCCAACAGACGCTTGCTCAATGGCCTCGACTATAATATTGTCCCTTTCTCTCATGTCATCCCTCATCCCTTTATCTCTCCTGCCTAAACTTCATCAGGAATTTTACAAAAAGTATAGGTTGTTAGACTACAGCGTTATTATTTGAAAAGATGTTCTAATGATCTCATTGACAGTTTTTTCAAATGATTTTCTGTATATATTTTAATGGCAACTTTATACTTTCGAGGGACGGTATTATTGTTCATGGATAGGACATAAATGGTGCATGAAGCACAGGAATACGTGTTTGTTCAACTCTTTACCCAGCGAATCGGCCGCATCTGCCCCCCCCCCCCCACCCCCGCTCCCTGCGTAATATGCAACTTCAGCAGTTGAAAAAATATTATTTTTCAAAACATTTCAACAAAACCATATTATGTGACTCCTCGTTGGAACGAGCTCGACGAGCTCGTTCCAACGAGGGGTCACATGGTATGGTTTTGTTGAAATGTTTTGAAAAATTTGAAAAAAAAAATGATATTTAAAATAATAAATTTTGATATATTCTCTGCGTTCGGTAAAGGGTTAAAAGCACTTGGAAATGGACACACAGTTGGCTAAAATGACTACTGTAGTACCTTTCCGCGGTCTGCCGTCTGTCGACTTTAGTCGTCTGTCGCGCCAAAAGAGTAAAGGAGTCTTATTCTGCTAGGCAAAAAATTGGTGCATTCTAAAATGAAAGGTTTCAGGATCTCCGTTGCTCCTAACCTGCACATTTGACAGCATATTTCCTCGTCCTTACAAACCCATCCCCTCAATTTCAAAGACTTTGATCTCACTGCGAACAACAACGCCCCAACCCCCTTTCCACCCAAAACGATCCATCCAGGTACTCCTCAGAAGCTGGTGCATCCTTCTTTCGTAGTCCGTCTAACGAGCCTTTGGCCCTAACTCCAGTTCGTCAGTGTCTATTGCAATCTTCAAGCACACATCCCCTGATAAATTTGCTCTCCCGCCTGGATGCTCCCAGCCCCAAAAGTAGTTAAGACTACTTCACACAATCTGCTGTTTGGAAGCTTTACCAGATAACTTGGGTATCGTAATTTTTTCATGTCTGTTCTTTCTTTAACCGGCATCCACCATAATTCCCTCTGCTCACCCCTTCCAGTGCGACTGCATTACTTGACCCAGTTATCAGCCGACCCGCTTCATTTTGTAGAATCTGTAACAGCTTCACCACATAAAGAGATCTAAGATAAAAAACGGTCGATACTGTTTACACAGCGTAAGCGAGAAATGCCATTATTGTTCAATCTGAAATCAAAACAGCGAAACGATCAACCATATAAATTTATATTCGGACATCGGCAAACAAACAAATTTAGAAAATTATGGAAATCGTCATTCGAAAAAGCTCTCTTCCAGGAAAGTATTAGGCGGCCCAAAAATGTCAAATTAAGATGCATGTAGTTGTTGAGAAAACATCTGTGACATCACTGGAAAATAAAGTGAAGTTTCCGATTGTTGCTTTTAATAAAATAAAACAACAGGCAGCTCTCGGAGCTGTCTGTTGTTTTCCTTTAATGAAAGTTACAAAAATAAACTTGTTTTTTATGACAAGCTAATTAGCAGCATCTAAGTAAATTATTCACTTTAGCTCTTTGCGTATCGAATGTGTTTTCTCACAGTAATTTGTATGTTTTTTATCTTCCCTGGAATGAAAGAGCAAATCTTACACACCAATTCATTTGTCTTCCCCGGGTTGGTAAGAAACGTGAAATACCCGACAGAACAATAGACTAGGTGTTCAAGTGACGTCACTTGATTACCTGTACTCACTTACCATACCTGGGTCCGTGCGTTCTGTGAATTGGCGTGCAAATAAGTTACTAACCTTGCTGGGTATTCATGAATTTGAACAACCTGCCAAACGTGCTGAAACACCTTGCTGCTTCGCGGCTCGGCGTCACATACCGCACGTTAGCAGGTTGTTCAAATTCATGAATACCTCCAGCTCAGTTAGTAATTATTACTTACCTCCTAGATTTATATATTCATTGTCTGCCTTATTATATGTCACGATGCGAACACTGTTGCTATTATGAGCAAAAAAAAAGAAGTTTACAGATCATCAAAAGATGACACAAGCCCCATTTTCTTATTTTTAAATGGGTTTAACCAGAGAATAATAGTCAAACGTTCAAACTGATTGGGGAAACAAGAGTAAATAAAAAGCCAGTTTCTGTATTTTTATGGGAGCGCGGTGGCTCAGTGGTAGACTGTTGGACTTCTATGCTAGAGGTCCCGAGTTCCATCCTTGTCCGGGACGACCCACGTTGTGTCCTTGGGCAAGGCACATTATCCCGGCTGCCTACATGGGGGCACGATGACGCAGTGTACTAAGGCGCACTGCACGTCGATTGTGCGCATGTCTTCAACCGCTGTAACCCTGCTTGAGCGGAGATTGAACAGAGTTAGAATGTTGAGGAGCTGACCGTTGCTCCGGCTTCCTCCACCCGTAAAACTGTCACGGCCACGATTAGCCATTGTGCATAAGTATGTGACCTATAAATAAATAATTCTGTATTTTTGTACTGTTCTATTGGCCTATAGAAAAATGCCTGGAGTTTATGAAACGAACGATACTCACATCGCTGATGCAACTTTGCTAACATTTCGAAATTTCAATTTTTTGTACGAACTTTCCACACCTTTTGTGTTAAATTCAGTGACAACTTTAGAAAATTAAGGGGAGCTCACTTTGAAGCAAATCTCACCCAATAATGAAAATTGTCAGCCATGCAGAACAATAGTTTTATGCAATATCCATCACTATCTGTCTTGTCGTCGGCCTAACTACTATAATCTCAGTGGCATAGCGGAAAATCTTGTGCCCCCCCCCCCCCCCCCGCGAAATAGAGACGGGGACCCCCTTTCATAATGTTGGTTGCCTTTAAAACGGGAGCAAATGTAGTGTTGTTACCGTGCACAGCATACAGGATTTCACGTAGTACATACGCCATAAATTAAATGAAGGTATAGCCAAAAGGATCTATTCTAAAAGTACGACTCTGTAGATTTTTTCATTACATGTTTTAAGTTTCACCCCCACCATCCAACGATACACACATGCACGCCCAACATGTGTGACTTGAGAGGCATCATGTATGTATATTGTTCATTTCCCACCCCTATCAGTTACAATGATGTAACGTTCACTTAATCCTTTACCTAACCTGAAAAGCAGACGACACTTGCAAAAATAATTTTTGAATAACTATTTTTTTTAATTTTTTGTCTCAAAAACATAGGTTATGACCCGTCGTTGGAACGAGCTCGACGAGCTCGTTCCAACGAGGAGTCATAACCTATGTTTCTGAGACAAAAAATGAAAAAAATAATGAAAATTAATTGGCGATTTTTGATAATAGCGCTGGCCGGTATTGACCGTTACGTGAGGTAAAGGGTTAAAAGAATAAAACATAGACTAAAAAGAGTACGTCGTGTGGAAGTTAGAGTTTGAAATTATGTGTATTTGGTACACAGTCTCGCTCTCTCGCTCGTTCTCTTTCCCTCTTTCTTCCAGCGTTGGGACGTCCTTCAAGACGGGCCCTCGCCCCCTTCTAGCCGCCCCCCGCAATGTGGGCCCTGCGGACCCATCCCCTACGCCACTGTATAATCTTCTGATAGGACTGTTTAATACTTCCATTATTATCGCTGGGTCCGATTACTATTACCGATCTCTCTCTTTTTTAAGGTCATATATTTCTGCACAATGGCTAATCATGACCGTGACAGTTTTACGGGTGGAGGAAGCCGGAGTACCCGGAGAGAACCACCGAGCAACGGCGAACAACTGTCAGCTCCCCAACATACCAACTCCACACAAGCAGGGTTAGAATTGGTTGAAGACAGGTGCACCATCGACGTGCAGTACGCCCTAGTACACAGCGTCACCGTGCCCCCACGTGGGCAATGAGGGTGAAGTGTCTTGCCAAAGGACACAACGCGGTTGCCGCAGAAGAGATTCGAACCGAGGACCTCTCGGCTTGCAGCCTGCACCTCTACCAACTGAGCGACCGCGCCCCCTACTATTACCGATAATACTGATGTCACCCTACTATGGTCACATTAGCCTTCTTACCATTGTCCCTAATCTACTGCACTACACACCTCTGCCTTTACAGATCCTAGTTTGTATAAGTATCATAGCTGTGATCGACATGCTTTACAGTCTATAGAAACTTGATAAGAGCTAAGGAGCAATGGAGCGGCGTGATTGAAAAAAACATTCACTTGTGCGACTCTTAGAATCATCTGGAAAATGGAGTTTAGCCCTTTGCCTAACATGAAAAGCAGACGGCATTTGCGGGAGCGCGGTGGCTCGGTGGTAGACTGTTGGACTCCTATGCTAGAGGTCCCGTGTTCGATCCTCGTCCGGGACGACCCGTGTTGTGTCCTTGGGCAAGGCACTTTATCCCGGTTGCCTACATGGAGGCACGATGACGCCGTGTACTAAAGCGTACTGCACGTCGATGGTGCGCATGTCTTCGACCGCTGTAACCCTGCCTGACCGGAGCTTGAACAGAGTTAGAATGTTGATGAGCTGACAGTTGCTCGTCGATGCTCTGTGGCTTCCCACATCCCTAAAACTGTCACGGTCACGATTAGCCATTGTGCATAAGTTTGTGACCTTAAACACCAATAAATAAATATTGACGACACTTGCAAAAAGATTCTTGAATAACTATTTCTTTTTTTATTTTTTTTTTTGTGGCGAGCTCGTTCCAAAGAGGGGTCATAACCTCTGTTTTTGAGACAAAAAAATGAAAAATAATGACAATTAATTGGCGATATTTCAGAATAGCGCTGGCAGGTTTTGGACGTTATGCTGGGTAAAGGATTAAAAGTGTATTCTGAAATTAAAAAAGGATTCCACGAAAAATGAGACTTTGAGACTGGTATTTGATTAAATGTGCGCCTGCGTTGTGTGATGTGTGCAGATCGTGTCACAATGTGTACCACCACGTAATCACAACCAACAGTTGCTGGATCGATGGTATTACTAATATTACAAACCAACGTTTTCTGGATCAGAAACTTCTTGTATCCACACAATCGCAGCTATGGAAAGACAAAATTTTGTATTTGGGCAGGCTTAATAGAAACATTGGATGAGGAAAGCTGACTTGCATAGGTTTGTTGTACACACGCCGTGTCATGAAATCTATGAATGCTATCGGTGGTTACTTTTATTTCCATTCCATTTAAAATTAAAACGATACCATTTATCTCCATAACCCTCCGCCCATTCTTGCTTTCTAAAAATATTCGCCTTTTAAAGTATTCAACAAAAATATATTGTTGCACTGCAAAACAATTGCTGTATTGTGATTGGTCACGTTGCCGAGGGACCTACATCAGTATTTGACCTTTGCCTGTGTACGTGAATGCACACTGCGTTCTACGTAGTCAATGGAGATGAATCTCGCTTGAAAATTGAACAGTGAGCTGAATACCTCTCGGCTTGCAGTATGCACCTCTACGTACTGAGCCACCGCGCCCCCAGGGATTTTGTTAACAAACTCAGGAAATTTGTTTGAGCATAAATTCATGTAGTGGACTTTCCAACTTGTTATTTGGTCAGCTTGTTTATTCCGACTGAAAATTGGTTATGCTGGGCCCCCAACATCCCCAATCGGCCACAGACCTCCAGTTGGATGAGCTCGAATGCGTACATGTATGTGACAGAAGTACAAGAAGCAAATCTAGTTTCGTAAGAATGCACACGACTACCAGAAAGAGCGAGTAGATATCTAAGCCTTCAGTTCAGAAAAAATGGAAAATTATTTGGGGGGGGGGGGGGGGTGGGTTGCTGTTATACCCCTCGTAATATTGCAAAGAAAATTGTCGCATTGTGATTGAATGGATGAATGAAATTGTATTTTGCAGCATACACAAATACAGTATCAATTAAAAAATAACAAGGTAAGTGTACGGTGCGTGGAAATGGCATAGTCAGAGAGGATGTCTTCCTGCCATCCGCATACACCACATTTCTTGACACCAAAGCCTTATCACTTTCTCTTTTTCTCGATGGTTTTGCCTACATAAGATAAGAGCAATCCCCATGCACGGGCCGGGGACATTTCTTGCTAATATCATATCAGTTTAAACAGACTGATAGTTTGAAAAAAAGAAATAGTGGGTTTGGAAGATGAGGTCATTTTTTTTATAAAAAGCAATCATGACAAGACGGATTGTAACAAGTAGTGATGGAGAAATACGAATTCAGGGTTGTATTAATTATTGCCTTTTTAAAAATTCGTCACGTTGCTGATGCATCTACAGCTGTTTGAGGTTTTGTCACGGCGCTCTTCATAGTCAGAGAGGTAAACACCTTTTGCAAACTGAGTCGATAATATTACGTCAAAACAACTAAAGTTTCGTGTGGTTCGAAATGTAAAGAAACGAGTAAGTCTGAAAAGATTTGCGAACAATACAGACCGACATTAATGCTTGGTGACACAAAGAACAGTAATAATAACACCGCTGCCGAGAGATTTCGTGAGTATCTGAGTGATAAAAAGCCGGGAATCATTTTCGAGTGTTACTAGAAAGAGCGACGTGACGAAGTAACTGGTTATTTCTTCGCAAATGCAACGAATGAGGAGAATACAGATTATGAAATGGATGGACTTGAAAAATATTTAAATACTGGTTGTTGATGTTTTAATGTGATTTCCAGCATGACAAATTCTTTATGCAGCATTCTGGCAGAGTATGATACCCAAAGTACACTGTCAAGGTGTTTGTACCCTTCACTACGACTCGGGGTAAATACAGTTCTGACAGGGTGTACGATACTGTGTATTACGGATAGCTTAACTTTGCCTGAAGATGTAATAAGAGAATTTCTGTGATTGAAAAAGCACCCTCTGTCTCGATCAGATCCCGACTTTGGCTGCAACATGTTTATTCTGTGGCTCGATATTTCTTAAATGAATTGTAAGTAAAGTTGAACAAACGAAGTTAGCATCTGAGACGCAAGAGATACGCGTTTTCGTTTAGACAGGGTTGATTCTGCAGTGTGGTGGGTGGACAAGAAAACGGAGAGAGAATCACGACCAGATCGCGATGGAGTCGCAATCCGGTTGAAATTCTCTGTCCAAATTCATAACATCAATACTGCATGGGAGCGGGGTGGCTCAGCGGTAGACTGTTGGACTTCTGTGCCACAGGTCCCGCGTTTGATCCTCGCCCGGGACTACCCGCGAGCACTTTATTTGGGAAAGGCACTTTATCCCAGTTGCCTACATGAGGCACGGTGACATCGTGTACTAGGGCGTACTGCACGTCGATGGTGCACATGTCTTCAACCACTGAAACCCTGCTTGAGCGGAGCTTGAACGGGGTTAGAATGTTGAGGAGCTGACAGTTGCTCGTCGATGCTCTGTGGTTCTCTCAGGGTACTCCGGCTTCCTCCACTCGTAAAACTGTCACGGTCACGATTAGCCATTATGCATAAGTATGTGACCTTAAACACCAATAAATAAATAATCAATACTGTATTGAGAAACAATGAAGGGACTTGTGTACTGGTTTTGCATGTAATCAGCACGCAGCTATTCTGACGGTATTTGCTGCCCCCTTAGTCGCAGAAATAAAGGACAAGCAAATCTGATCATTTCCCAACAGCTTGATATCCTTGACAAAACTAAAGCATCAACCGCTCATTGGGGATAATTGTAACTTCCTTATTATCTTCAGACTGCTCCGTCTGTCAGAAATGAAGAGTCCATTCTCGATCTCCGGCTTAGTTAAGCGATAATTGACAAATTATGCCAATATTTTTTGGTGGTGGCATGAAAATTACAGAACTCAACCACTTTAAAGGGATCAATAACATGTCGTACTGAGAAAATGGCGTTAATAAGCTATCGACATTGATCAAACACGGATATTCTTATTAATTTGTTTGCAATTTCGGATCTAATAAAAAGAAAAACGAAGACGCTTTTTTCTCAACCCAAAGACATTAGGACATGTACAGTTACCAACGACAGGCAAAATACTAATCAGATGTCATTTGTATAATTGAGTTTTGTTTCCCCAATCGCATATTTATTTATTTATTTATTTTTTTATTTATTTATTTATTTATTTATTTATTTATTTATTTATTTATTTATTTATCCCACATCCCTGATTGAGGTCGACGTGAAAATCGTCTTTCGATAAAGTTATCTCCCTTGACAAGCTAGGAAGATCCAGTTAACCCTTTACCCAACGAATCGCCCGCATCCGCCCGCGTAATATGCAAATTCAGCAGCTGAAAAAATATTATTTTTCGACAAATTTCAACAAAACCAAACCATATCATGTGCCACCTCTTTGGAATGAGCTCGTCGAGCTCGTTCCAATGTGGGGTCATATGATATGGTTTTGTTGAATTTTTTTTTTAAAAATTAAAAAATGATATTTAAAATAATAAACTTTTAAATCGTTTGCGTAGAGTAAAGGGTTAAAAAGAAAGTAATCGTTGAGAAAATACCCATGACATCAATAGAAAATAAAGCCAAGTTTTCTATAATTACTTTAGAAAAACGAAAACAACAGACAGCTCTCCGGACTGTTTTTTGTTTGAGTTAAAGTTCCAAGAGGAAACATCTTCATTTTATACCAAGTTAATTGGAAGCAACTGGGGGCGCGGTGGCTCAGTAGGTTGAGGTGCAGGCTGCAAGCCGAGAGGTCCTCGGTTCGAATCCCGCCTGCGGCAACCGCGAGATGTCCTTTGGCAAGACACTTCACCCCCATTTCCCCAGTGGGGGCACGGTGACGTCGTGTACTGAGGCGTACTGCACGTCGATGGTGCACTATCTTCAACCAATGCTAACCCTGCTTGTGTCGAGTCAGTATGTTGGGGAACTGTCAGTTGCTCGCCGTTGCTCGGTGGTTCTCTCCAGGTGCTCCGGCTTCCTCCACCCGTAAAACTGTCTAGGTCATGATTAGCCATTGTGCAGAAATATGTGACCTTAAACACCAATAAATAAATAAATAAATAAATTGGAAGCAACTACTTCAAAGAATAACCGTCATTAAAAATGTCAGTGTCACACCGACCAATACTGAGTAAGTGTCCATACTGGATCTTTTTTTTGCGAATGTGCTTCTATTTTCAACGAAAAAAAAATAGCAAATCTCCTAGGCTTTTATATTAATGGAACGTACAGTGTCTGTATTATATGTCAAAATGCGCATACTGTTGATATAATGAACAAAAAAAAAAAATACATCATGTTATACCACCAAAAGACAGTGAAAACGCTGTTTTCTTAAAATTATTTTCCCATACCGTTAGTGTTAGTTACATTTCAGAAGCAGTGGAAGGTCCAAAGAAGGTGTGTGTCTGGAGAGGGGGGTCACACCTTTCTTTTTTGTTAACCGTTTACGTTTCCCATATTCAAACTTGATTTGTATTACTAGCTGGAAAATACACATATCAACATTGGGCATTGGGCTATGGGAGTAATTTTTTTGTTTTGCATGTAATAACTCCCAATGCTTCAAAATGAATTTTGGGAATAATTGCCTAAATGACACGGGGGGGGGGGGGGATGAGGGGGCATCCCATACTGTTATCGGTCGGAAAACAATTGTTTACGGGCGGACGGACGGACGGACGGACGGACAGACGGACCATTTACAAAATATGACCGTTTTTACAAATGGGCATATGAAAAAGTAATATCAAACTTGAAGAGAATTGTATAATTAGAACTGGATATAACTTCTGGATAACATGGAGAGGAGGATTGATTCCACCCAGATCCTCCGAAGTTTTGGAGACAGCATCAGTTTCTCACTCCCATTTCCTGTCAATCTGTATTATTTTTTTGTAATATAACAGAAGTATGCTGCAAAAGGCATTTCTTTATATGTGACCTTAAATACCAATAAATAAATAATAAATAAATCAATTTCTTTATATTTCAAACTGTGAAGCTCAGGTAATGAGAAAAAAGCTGCATATAAGTAAAAGAAATCATGCCTGTAAATACGATAATTTATTTATTTATTTATTTATTTATTTATTTATTTATTTATTTATTTATTTATTTATTTATTTATTTATTTGTGGTTGAGGTCAAATTTGTTACGGCATGTGGTCACCCTAAATCATTCAAAATGCATTTTGGACCAAAGAAAAAAAAATGCCTAGTTGGCACCGGGGGGTGAGGGGGGGGGGGGGGAGGCAGAGGTGTTCAAAACACTTTCCGCATGTAGTCACTCTAAATACTTCAAAACGCATTTTGGAGCAAAGAAAAAAATGCCTAATTGGCGGGTGTGGGTGTGGGGGGGATACCTCCAACAATTTCCATTGGATAATGGTGGTCATCGAACTTGACATAGACATTGTTGCTACAGAGACATATACTGAAAAGAATTGAAATCCGTTAACTATTGAACATAAACAAAGTTCGGACAGATAGACGGATGGACATTTGGACAGACAGACGTATGCACATACGGACGGACAGCGCTCTATGCTATACCCCCCCCCCCCCCCCCCCCCCCCCCCCCCCCCCCCCCCCCATTAAAAGTAACAAAGTATGTGGTAGAAGCCTAATTTGAAATTTAGAAAAACTAAGTTCGAAAATCGTTTTGAAAAGGATTAAATTAAGGCCAGTATTATTTGAAACCACTGGATACAGGTTGAGTAGACCATGCCCCAAATGAAAAACAATGACGTTGTAACACAGTGTTTAAAGAATGAAAGTGCTACCTTGAAAAGCAAAACTTTAATCGGAAACTTTAAGCTGGGAATACTAAGTAAAACTGACAGCAAAAAAAGCTAAATATTTCCTAAAACAGATAAAATAAGTCATTGGTGTAAATGCAGTCATATAAAACCAACCAAGGAATAAACTCTAAATACTCCACAGTTGCCGTGGAATGGTCGTAATCCACACGTGGGTAGTGATCAGCAGCAAAATGCCGGTGCTTCATTTATTAATTTTTTGATGATTATTCCTATAACTGGTGTTTGGAATCTAATATTATTGCGTCCATGTGAATATTGCCCACCTGTGGAAAGTGACCAGTCTACAGCGGTCATACAGTATACTGAAAGTGGGCGTTTCGTGAGGGGAGCGCACATGGCGCCCCACCGCTATACTTTGTAGCTCGTTTTTTCATTAGCACCGAGACCAGGGGCACGATCGGATCCGCGATAACACATGGACATACACTATTCTCAAGGTGAATTATTTATTTATTTGTGTTTATTGTCACATATTTCTGCACAATGGCAAATCATGACCACGACAGTTTTCCGTGTAAAAGAAGCCGGAGTACCCGAAGAGAACCACCGAGGAACGGCGAGCAACTGTCAGCTCCCCAACATACTAACTCCAAACAAGCAGGGTTAGCAGTGGTTGAAGACAAGTGCACCATCGACGTGCAGTGCGCCTTAGAACACAACGACACCGTGCCCCCACGTGGGCAATTGGGGTGAAGTGTCTTTCCCAAGGACATAACGCGGTTGCAGAAGCCGAGGACCTCTTGGCTTGCAGCCTGTACCTCTACCTACTGAGCAACTTAGCCGCATTTCCAAGGTGAATATCGTACCCCATACGATTTGCACACGTACCTTTACCCCCTCCCCCCCCCCCCCCCAACTCATGGCTATCTTCGAAATATTTATTACACCCAACAAGATCAAACCACATGAGGTGATTCGTATGAAAAGTAATAAAATAACTCTTTTTATATGAACATCTTGGTATTTATTATTCCCTTTTTATTACTTTCCAAAGTGTGATTTACTGGGGTTTCCGGGTTTGATTATAAACGATAACTTCACAAGTGAATTATGCAATTAACAATTGTGTCATGTATCCGTGCGCGCATACATTACACACACGCTTTGCCGTGGGTGTAATGGTGACTTCATTGTTTTTGCTTTTTTTAACCCTTTACCTGACATGAAAAGCAGATGACACTTGCAAAACAAATTCTTGAATAACTATTATTTTCATTTTTTGTCTCAAACACATAGGTTGTGATGCCTCATTGGAAAGAGCGCGACGCGAGCTCGTTCCAATGAGGGATCATAACCTGTGTTTTAGAGACAAAAAAATGAAAAAAAATAATGAAAATTAATTGGCGAGTTTTAAAAGTATACCGCTGCTCGGTTTTGGTCGTTACATTAAGTAAAGGGTTAAATCATATAATTATCGTTAATAATGAAAAAGTAATAAACAGAGTAATCGCTTGACTGGCCTGGTTACGTGAAATAATTCATTCGAGGCGAGCGACTATATTGTAAAACACTCGTGCGTATTCGCGCACTCGAGTTTGTACAACGTCCCTCATCTCACATGAATTATTTCCCGTAACCAGTCAAGTCAAGCGATTACTCTCTATGTGGTTTTTTTTGCGTGTGTTCTCTACAAGTGTTAAGTTAGGCATTTACCCATCGTACACGATATCAAAATTTAATAATTTTTTTCAAATTTTTCAAAGAGTTCAACAAAAGTATATTACGTGACCCTTCGTCGAGCTCATTCCCATGAGGGGTGACGTGGCAAATTTTTCCAACCTCTAAATTTGTAAATTACACTGGCGTGTGCGGCCGATTCGTTAGGTAAATGGCTAATACTATTTTGTCCATTTTGTGTAATTTATAACTTTTATAATTTCATCATTTCTGTAATTGCAAGCAATCTACCTGTGATGCTATCGTGCACTTCACAATGGCAACCATATGTGGCACATCATTACTGTAGCCAAGTTGTTGACTACGCTCTCAGACGTCTACTGTCAGAGATTCTGATGTCGTTGCTCAGTCTGGAAAGATGTGAAGATGCCCACATACAGTGTCAGCGCCACAACTAGGAAATATTGTGTTCCGATTGATGAATACAAATGTCAAACTTCTAAGTTAAGACGTTTGATCAGTATGACTTGACAATCACAGTTCAAGAAAAAGACTGACTGTTACACACAAACAATAGAACAAAAGAAAACATGAGAAAGAGACAAAACGGTTACATTCAAATACGGAACTACAACTGGACAATATGGAATGCGGACTTATAACTATTCCGTATGGCGCAACCTCTTTTCTTTCCTTTAAAAGAAATGTTATTATGACTGTGAGAAAAAACAATGTAAAATATGGGTTAAATTTCAATTCATTAGTTCAAAATATAGTCTTTGAGGTAAGTGGGTACTTTGGATTCTCTGTTGGATTTTCGTAGTGGAGTTGGGTCGCTTACGACTGGCCTGGGTGAATTACTATGAGGTTCACAACTTTCAATGTTTGAAACTGAGTCACTGTTACAAATAGGCTGACCACTGTTATGCTCAGTACCAGTTAAGATCTCATGAGGTGATAGAAGTAATTCTTGAGGACAACTTGTACAAAAATCATGCTCGTTATCACTGACTGAATCACGAGAGTATAGAGAATCCGATTGAGGGAACAAAATGGTTGGTGCAGATGGAACCTTGTAACATTCGCATTTTTTGACAGAGTACGTAATGTTACCCAACTGAGAGCCTGAGAACTTCTTGAGAGAACACCATTGACCATCGACGTGGGTAACAAGATAACGATCTCGAGCGTGGTGTTTGGAACGATCGGTATACAAATAGACCAAATCCCCAACACATAAGCTAGAATCAGATGGACAACTCGCTAGAGGTGCTTTTGACTTGGCACTTGAAGGGTGATTCGAAAGACGGTTATTATGCTGTGTCAAAATTAATTCTCTATCACATACAGGTAATTGTTCGAAAGAGAATTGATCCCGCTGGGTCCACATTTCATACGAAGATAAGCTATGAGATCGAATTCTAGAATTTAAAACAGCGACTGCGGTCGCTAATGTTACGTCACTCAGTGGATCTGAAACTTGGTGACTTCTGACTATTTCCGATTCAAGCTCCTGTATGGCTCGCTCAGCCACAGGATTCTTGTTTATGTTTTTCACCCTTCCCAATTCAATTGAAATATTATAAGACTTGAGAAGGGGGTCGTTTTGTAAGCTTTTAAAACTGGAAGCACAGTCGGTACGTATAATAGTCGATGACCCGAGAGCACAAGGTTTCATTTTGAGGATCATCTGAAGTAAGGCATTACGAAGAGTGAGTGCACGTTCGTCATTAATCAACATGGCATTTGTATAGGACGTAACGCATTCGCGAAGAACAATGCAAATTTGACGGTTGCGTTTCATAACGTCGGCAGCAAAGTTTGTGCCAATTGCATCAACGGGGCCAGTAGTAGACTGTTCGATAACACGACTCGGGACTGAACCCAATGAGGCGCAAATGTGGCATGTAGCTGTGAGATTATTGATATAATGGTCCAAATCAAGTGCAAAAAAATAACGATGGATCAACATTTTCATTTGATTGGCAGAGGGGTGACTCAATTTAATATGAATAGCTGTCAAAAGGGCATCTAAGACATTTCTCGGTACAACAATGCGTTCACGATCAAGACTTAGGGCTTCTTTATGCTTTACAATAAGAAGACCGTCTTTCGCTACTGTCACTACATTAAGGTACCGTTTGACGTCGTGTATATTAGTAGCTTTTTTGAAGGACGCGTTCCTTGGATCAAATGAGCGTGAATTCTACGCAAATCCGGGCATTCAGATTGGACTTGAAGCCAAGCGGAACGATTTGTGAAAGGTAATCGAGAATGACCTGACAGGATATCTTGAACAGATAATTGGCGAACAACTGACTCTGACGTATCGAGTACAAACTGACAAACGCGGCAGTTGGCATATAAGCAATCTGGAGCGTTACGGCTATCAATTGTGGGGTTACTATTATCACAGCGCTCCGCTCTACCTAATGGCGATTACAATGCTGGACCCAGTTTTGTAGAGAAACATTCCATATAGGCTGAAGTATCCTATGCAGTATTCGAGAAGAGATAGGTCACGACGTTGCTTGTATGAAGAACATGCCATGATGTCGTCGCCATGGGATAAAGGAGAGGCGTTAATATAGAAACAAAAATCCGAAACCCAGAAGATCATGTGGATGACGACCAGAAAGGTTAGAAATCAGAACAGAAATCCTTGGTACTCTCAAAAATATGTCAAAGAAGGACAAGCCTAATGCATATCAAAGAAAAGCCAGGACACATTATTAATTAATTATTTATTTATTTATTGGTCTTTAAGGTCACATACTAATGCACAATGGCTAATTGTGACAGTTTTATGGGTGGAGGAAGCCGGAGTACCCGGAAAGAACCACCGAGCATCGACGAGCAACTGTCAGCGCCTCAACATTCTAACTCTATCCAAGCTCCCCTCGAGCAAGGTTATAGCGGCTGAAGACACGTGTAACATCGACGTGCAGTACGCCTGAGCACACGGCGTCAACGTGCCCTCGTGTAGGCAACCGGGATAAAGTGCCTTGCCCAAGGACACAACGTGGGTCGTCCTGGACGGGGGTCGAACTCGGTGTCTCTAGCATAGAAGTCCAACAGTCTACCAATGAGCCACCGTGATCCCACATTATTAATTATACAGGTGACTGGAAGGGTACACAGCTCCATGCGGCTCAGAATTTATAAAATTATAATAGGGCACATCGTGCTGTGCACGCTGGTAGTGACCTGTATAAAGAGGTTTGTTATATTGGAAAACTTGTGATCACAATAAATGCAACCAATATTTCAAAATGTTCGAGAAAACACGGTCGTAGTCGTCACTCTGTGCCAACCTTCTTGTAGTGGTGCATGCCGGTTGGGGTAACGTGTTGTATTGCAGTAGTTGTTGCTATAGTTGTTTGACGGGACATGTCAAGGCTTATTAATTTTGGTTTCTTTCCCTTTTTGTATGCTTTGGTGAAAAGCCACGTCACTGTAACGCCGTGGTATAACCGTTTAACCCTTTACCCAACGTAACGGCCAAAACTGACCAGCGCTATTCTCAAAAATCGCCAATTAAGTTTCATTATGTTTTCATTTTTTGACTCAAAAACATAGGTTATGACCCTTCAATGGAACGAGCTCGTTCCAACGAGGGGTCATAACCTATGTTTGTGAGACAAAAAAATTAGTTATTCAAGAATTTGATTTGCAAGTGTCGTCCGCTTTTCATGTTAGGTAAAGGGTTAAATGAATATCTCCAGGTGTGGGTAATTGTATTTCCATGACAGTTAGAGAACGATCACTAGCTCCGAACACAACCACTCTCTCTCTCTCTCTCTCTCTCTCTCTCTCTCTCTCTCTCCGATTCTGTCTGTCTGTCTGTCTGTCTGTCTGTCTGTCTGTCTGTCTGTCTGTCTGTCTGTCTGTCTGTCTGTCTGTCTGTCTGTCTGTCTGTCGGTCGGTCCGGGCCACCGCAAATGGCCTTGCGAGGCGACCATCCGTGTACAGTCGCTACTTGTGAGGTTGGGGGATAACACCGTAAGCACACCAACCACTTCTGGGTTTTTTTTCATCTTGTGAGGTGCGAAAAACCCACTGGTGAGTTGCGCAATTTTCCCCATACCTATCACTAAAATCACCTCACAAATACATCTGCGGTAGAACGTCCGTCCGTCCGTCTCTCTCTCTCTCTCTCTCTCTCTCTCTCTCTGCCTGCCTGCCTGCCTGCCTGCCTGCCTGCCTGCCTGCCTGCCTGCCTGCCTGCCTGCCTGCCTGCCTGCCTGCCTGCCTGCCTGCCTGCCTGCCTGCCTGCCTGCCTGCCTGCCTGCTGCTCGGTCGGTCGGTCGGTCTCGGTCGGTCGGTCGGTCGGTCGGTCGGTCGGTCGGTCGGTCTCGGTCGGTCGGTCGGTCGGTCGGTCGGTCGGTCGGTCGGTCGGTCGGTCGGTCCGGGCCACCGCAGATGACCATCCGTGTACAGTCGTTACTTGTGAGGTTGGGGGATAAAGCCGTTAGTACACCAACCACTTGTGAGGTTTTTTCAACTTGTGAGGTGCGAAAAACCCACTTGTCAGTTGCGCAATTTTCCCCATTCCTAACACTAAAATCACCTCACAAGTACATCTGCAGTAGAACATCCGTCCGTCCGTCCGTCCGTCCGTCCGTCCGTCCGTCCGTCCGTCCGTCCGCTCCCACTCAGAGGACTTGTGAGGTGAATTGCACGTACAAACCGGACTTGTGTGGTTTTTCGTAGTTGTGAGGTGCAACTCACAAAAAGACAACAGCTGTGAACACAATAACCCCACAAGACTCCAAATTTCAACTGCAGCTCAGAAGTTTTCGGACAAACGGACGGCCAACTTTGAAACGGCTAAGATCGTAAGCGAGAATCCTGAAAATCATTATTCTACCACGTGGTACGAGTATCCAATCAAACAGTGTTGCTAAATGAGCCAATGAAAAGGGCGTGATCAGTATTCCATATTTGGTAACTGGAGATTTTCGCATGCGGAACGTAATTTTGGAAATGTTAACCAGGGCCGAATGAATGTATAATTTTACTTTGGTAAGTTGAAAAGTCGTTAGTAGTCATTGTCCGACCAAAGCATTTTAGGTTCGTTTGTCGAACAGCAAACCTTGAAAATAATGTGTTTTTATTAACAAGCCTTCAGTTGAGGCCAACGATGACGTAACATCGCGAATGTACACAACTTGTCACAAGCTAGGATCGAGCGCTATCTAATTACCACACACACCTTCACAAATGACGAAAGCGATCAAATGAATACAGGACAATCGGGCCATGTAAGATTCAGACCAGATAATTTTTGGACGATCCCATCCAGATCAGGGGTGGCGCCAACGGTGTCAGAAGAGCTGCGGCTCCCTCCCGGCCTGGAATTTTTGCCAATTCATCAGGAAGGCCACAGTTATTGGAATGGGGTCCGTCGTTTCACTCAATTTACACCCAATTAATACCCAGTTAACAACAACGTCAGAAAATTGTTTTTTGGGGGGGGGTGAATTCTAGGAACAAGACTATAGTGCCCGATCGAACCCGTTACTTCGTCGGACAGTTTGAAGTAAGCTGCCACAGAAAATTTAAACAACATTATAATATTTAAACATGAACCTGAAACTAAGAAAATACCCCCCCCCCCCCCCCAACATAACCCTTTAGTAACTTTACCCAACGCTGATAGCAGACGACACTTGCAACAAAAATTCTTACAGAATTAAAATTTTCCATTTTTGGTCTCAAAACCATAGCTGCTGACCCTTCATTGAAACGAACACAAGAGGCTTGTTACAATGAGGGGAGCCATAAGCTGTTTTAATATAATGCAGCAAAATTTTGAATGTGTGGGGCGGGGGGGGGGGGGGGGACTTCATTTTTTTCCAGATAACCACGGAGGTGTAGGATGGAAAATATGTTATTAAGGGTACGATAGTGAGGGGGAGGGGTGGGAATTGAAGGACACTTTGTCATCGCGTATGGCACAAATATGCAGCAATATTATATGCAACTCCAGAAAGGGAGTACATGCACACGTCTTACCATAGTCCAAACTTGGACCCAAATCTGTTACCTGTATATAATTTTGACTCAAAAGGATGTACCAAACCCCAAACATATTTTCTGACTTTTGTTCCTAGTGTGGACTAGTGTTATTCTTACTCTAATAAATAATTGGGATGTGGCTCAATATGGGTGGTGGGGGGAGGGGGCGACCTGTAGTCTGTAACATAATTTGGAGAGGCTAATTTTGTTAGAACCAATTCTATCTCACACGATCAATGTGACCATATTGGTAGTGGAGGGGTGGGGGGGGGGGGGGTGTATCATCGCGTATGTCATTAATACACAATATCTCAACATATAAAATGTACAGCGACGCTGGCAGCATTATGTTGCTAATTTTGTTAGAACCAATTCTATCTCACACAGTCAATGTGATCATATTGGAAGGGGGGGGGGGGACCGGGGAGGGGGGGGGGGGGGGGTAGCAGAGACCGACCTGGACACACGCCAGTGCAAATTTGGCTCCCAGGCTTCATGACCTGGCTCTTAAATCTCAGGCCTAGGCTTCTTAATTGGCGCTTAACTTCTAAGGTCTTATTTCAAATTTTGGTACGTCTTAATTTTCTCTCCATGGATAATCTAGAGGTGCTTTTATTAAATATGATTATAACTTATTGTGGTTTCTGTGTACCTTAGCACTTCAATCAATGTCTTGGTCACATTAATCTTCACATTGGTTTCTGATCAAGTCTTGGCTGCCTAAATAGGCAGTCAAGACTTGATCAGAAACTAATGTGAAGATTAATGCTTGCTGTGGTGTACTAAATAAAAATGATGAGAACAGCTATCATAAAACTGCGGTGTATGTTACAAACAGCAGTGTAACTCCACATGTCAGAATCTGGCTAGTAAATTTTAAAAATAGGCTCCAAGACTGGTGTGTATTTTAGACAGTCCTGGTCGGTCTCTGGGAGGTAGGTATTCTGTTATCGCGTATGTCATGAATACACAATGGGTTCGATCGGCGCACTATAGTCTTGTTCCTAGAATTCACCCCAAAAAACAAATTTTTGGCATTTTTATTAACTGTGTGTTAATTGTGTGTAATTGGGCTAAACGACAGACCGATTGGAATGGGGTCTGGACTTTTCGTCGGAAAGTCAGTTCGGTGGAACTTAAAATTTTTAATTTGGACACTCCGTCGAAAATATTTTAAATTTAAAAAAAATGACTTGCCACTTTTTAAAATCTGATTAACAGGTCAACGCAAGTCCATTGAGAAAGAAATTCAAAAATGGGGTGGGGGGGGGGGGCAAAGTTAAGAAATTTGCATCGGGGTGGCTGATATTGCTAATTTGGGTGAACTGGCTATACTAAAGGGGTATTGGGGTATCCAGATGCCGAACACATATGGCTTGAGTGCCGAAGGCACAAGCTTTTTGATGGGGTGTGGGGGTTTTACCCCCTCCCCCTGCCCCCCAGAAAAGTTTTTGAAAAGGGCAATCAAAGGAAACATTCTGGTAGCTTTTGAAGCAAAAACCTCTTGATTTTTTTGAATGTCAAAAGTTGTATTTTTTAACAAAATGTTTCAAAAATCCCAATAGAAAGAACCCCATAACATTTTGGGGACGGTTCAGGCAATTCATGTCAACATTCGTTGCCGACGTAAAGCAGACGCAAATTGCGTTGTACATACAGGGGGGGGGGGGGGGGGGGGGGGGGTCTTCCAAAAAATTCCAGACACAAGGCCGGGGTGGGTGGGTGGTCGGATGGGGGCCAAAACACCTTTTTTCCTGGAGTTGCAATTTTTTTCCTGTTTTTTTTTTTAAATTATTTTCACATAACAAGGCTATATTGTTGTTTAGTAGTCTAATAGGCACCTGTTTGTCAGGTAGGGTTAGTGAATAAGGCCCCACTAGGCTGATTAGGGGATTTGTTCTCTTTTTTTGTAAATTAAATTAGATGCATTGAAGAATAGTGTACTCCAGTTTGACTAAAAACAATCAGTTGAAATTTATGAATTTTAATTTGGGAATGGTTAACATAATTTTCATAGCTGAATCATCACGGCACAATTTGGATTTTACAATGAGTAGCAATGTATTTAGCAGAACATCTAAAATAATGTAAAAAATTTATGGAAAGCAATCTAAATGCCCAGTTTCTCTGAGTAGAGCTCTTGTAACCTGAAACTAATGAAAATTCTCACTGTGCATCTTTGATATAGAACCTCACTTACTCAATTCAAGCTCATAGTGATAGTAATAATAATAATAACTCTTTGGCCAGCCGCTGATTTGTCGCGGTCCTCATAAGGGAAGGCCATCATTCCCCCTGCACCCCACCCCCTCTTCCCCTCCTCTCCTCCCAGCATTCAGATATAAACTGCTTAATAGTGTCCCTCATTTCCTCCTTTTCAATTTCTTCAATAAGCATTCCTACCCTCTCCCTCGTGTCCCCCTTCAGCCATCTATCCTTTGTTTCTTCACCCCACTTCTGCATTATTCTTCCAGTAAATTTTATTCTATGAGGTATATACTGTGGGCATTCCAAGAGAAAATGTTCCAGGGTCTCCACTACTCCAGAGTGGCACATTTGGCATCCCTTTTCCCCATCTCTCCCAATTTTTCCCCGAAGCTCCAGTGATCTTGATCTCAGTTTGAACAGCAGTGACCCTCCAAAGGTGCCATCTAGGTACTTCTCAAAAGCTGGCTTTTCTTTATATTGTAACCCCTGCAGTGATCTTTTCACGCTAACCCCTGCTCGCCAGTTTCGATTGCAATCTTCCATGACTCTCTCTTTGACAAACCTTTTGCCTTCTTTCATTCCTACTTCTATGTTTGTGACCTCTATAGAGTAATTGTCCATTAGTTCCCTCACATGTTTTGACCACCCCGTTTCTATATTAGAATTCCAAATGGTATCGAGCATCAATTTGCACCACCGGTTGTCAGGCAGGTTTCTCAAGTAGTTAAAGTAACACAGTTTTCCCAAATCTACCCTGTCCTTGATTTTCATCCACCCAAGCTCCCCCCTTACTGCTTCCAAAGCTGCAGCATTACTCGACCCTGTTATCCATCTGCCGGCATCATTTTGAGTATTTTCCAACTTCTTAGTAACGGTTTGGTTTAATGGAATCACGTCCGTGCCATACGTTATACTTGGTAAACCCACCCTCTCCCACAGTGTTTTCCCCACAAAGACCTTGTTGAAACTATTTTTCCCTAAAAGTTTTAGTTGGTTCAGAATTCTTTTTCCCTTCAGAATCAGTTTGGCTGAGTAATTTCTGTACACCCCTCTTCCCGTTATATTTATGCTTACCCCTAGATACTCATACTCTCCCGTTTCTCCTACAGTGATTTGTTTGCTTTCCCCTTCGGGGATTGAGAACTCCCCCACTCTCCATCTCTTCGTCATATCTACCTTGCGTCCAACGGGTATTACCTTGCTTTTATTTTCATTTAGTTCGAGCCGCCAAGTGTTCCCATATCTACCAACAATTTCCAGCAGTTTCTCTAGCCCCTGTTCAGTTCTAGACATTAACACCATGTCGTCCGCAAAGAATAAGCCTGGTATCTTTATGTCTCCAACATTTACCCCCTCCGCACTCTGAATTAGTTCGTCCCCTAAATCTTTAACATACAATGCAAACAAAATCGGTGAAAAGATACACCCCTGCTTGAGGCCGATATCCATAGGGACTCGTTTTGTAGTGATACTCCCTAGACTGAGTTGGCTTTGCACATCTGTATACAGTGCTTTCATGATTCTCACAAAGTCACCCCCCAGTCCGATGCCCTCGAGCTTTCGCCACATACCTTCCCTCCACACTCGGTCGTACGCTTTTTTCACATCTAGAAATGCCAGAAACATCTTTTTCTTTTCAGCCTTTGTTGATTCTATCAGTTGGGTGAGTGTAAATAGGTGATCAGTGACTCTTCGTCCTTTCCTGAAACCATTTTGAATTTCTCCTAAAAAACCTTTCTCTTCTATAACTTCCTCTAGTCTACCGTATATGACCTTACAGAATACTTTTCCGATGTTACTACTAACTGATATCCCCCTATAGTTATCTAGAACTTCCTTATCCCCCTTTTTGTGTATGAACGACACCTTACTTTCCCTCCACTCTCTGGGGACCTCTTGCTTTCGCAGAGCCAGGTTGAAAAGGTTTGTCAGGACTTCAATAAGTGCCTCCCCTCCATTTTTGAGGAATTCGTTCGGAATTTCATCAGTCCCTCCCGCTTTACCATTTTTTAATTTCGAGAGCACGTTCCGCACTTCTTCTGCCGTTATTTCGCTACATACACGATTGGATAGGTTCTCCTCCACCAGTGTATTTCTTTTTGGTGGGGACCCACTGCCCCATCGCCTATCGTTTATCTTTTCCCAGTGCTTGACTAACTCTGAAGCGATACGGCCTTTATCTTCTGTACTTTCCCCATCCACTTTGATACTCTGCACACTACTTTTCCCCCGTTTATTTACCCAGTTCCAAAATACGTTTGAGCTCGAACCCCCCGTTTTCTTTATTGTTCTGGCAAGACTGCAATTGCGCTCCTTCCTATTATTATCCTTTATCTCATTCACCTTTTTCCGTGCCAGTTCATATTCTCCTTTCATTAGTCTCGTGTCATTGTTATCCACCCCTTTAAGCTTCCTACTTCTTCTGTAAGCAACGCATTTTACCTTCCTTTCTTTTATAGCCTTTTTCAGTCCCTCGTTAACCCTGTATCCAAGCTCTCTCGTTGGGACCCTCACCCTTCCTATACACTCCTTCCCTGCCTCTGTTAGGCTATTTACTATGCCATCTGAAAAATTCTGGACATTTGCATCCCTAGGTATACATTCAAGATTTGGTTTTAGTTTTTCCCGAAACTGCTTCCAGTCGGCTCCTTGTTTTAGTCCCCAAACTTCCTTGAAGGTATTTCTGTCTCTATTCGTCTTTTTGCCCATAATCTTAACTGTTATCAGGTTGTGATCACTACCCAAGTCATTTTTTCCCTCGTCATCTATTTCTACATCTATAACCTCCCTCCATACGCTAATGTCAGTGAGTATATAATCAATTATTGTTTTCTTATCGTTCCTCTCCCAGGTCCATTTACCCTTACATTTCGCATCCCTGTTCAGGATCTTTAAACCAAGCTCTTTTGATAGGTCCAACATCTTCCTCCCATTCGTGTTAATTTTCCTATCACCTCCCTGTATGCCCTCCTCCTTATCCCCGATGTGCCCATTGAAGTCCCCCATTAGGACAATACTGAACCCTCTGCTCCCAAGCTCTGTGATATTCGATCTAAGAGTTGTATATATTGAATCATTCCACTCGGGCTTACTTCCCTCCACTGCTAAGTATACAACACCAACGGCAACACTCCTGCTTCCTAACTTGATTTTTGCCCAGACTATTTCGTTGGATACTGGAATCTGAGTCCTTGCTTCTGTGAGATCTGTAATCAATGAGGGCTGTAATTCCTCTTTAGCGTAGATGCCAACACCCCCACCCCGTTTCTGACCCTCAGTTCGCCCAGCTCCTATCCACACGCAACCCTTCATCTGATCAACCCGCTCATCCCGTCGTATCCACGTCTCACTTAGACCCATTATATCGAAGTCTCCTTCGTCCATCATTGTTGATATTTCGCTTACTTTCTTGTGCAGACCCTGGATGTTGCAGTACCCAAACTTAATGAATCTTTGTTTTTTTTTGTCATCACTGGCACATTATTATAACCCTGGTATGTCCCTGTATTGTGCATGTTTGTTGTTCTTCCTATGTTCCCAGCATTTGTGCCACTCTGGGTTACCGGCTGTGGTCCCCTACCCCCCTTTTCTCCAAAAAAGGCCCAGTCACCTGTAAGATTTTTTGGCCCAACAGGTCTGTACCCATCCTACTTAAATGCAATCCGTCTCGCCCATACAACTCTCCTTGTCCCCAGAATGAATCCCAGTGGTCAATGAAATGTACTCCCAAGTCTTTGCAGTGCTCTCCCAGCTCCTCGTTTAGTGCCATAATCCGCGAGTTCCTCTCATTCCCACCACCCATAACGGGGAGCACCCCCTGAAACGATGATCCGAGCATTCCTGCTAAGTAGCTTACTAATTAGGTCCTTGTATGTGTCCACCAAACGAACTGATTTCCTCTCCCTGATGTTATTGGACCCCACATGTAATACCACTACCGGATCAGGCCCCGACCCAGCTACACTACCGTCCACTCTATCCCTCAGGTCCTGAAAGCACAGAACTGTTCTATTTTTACTGTCCGGACCACAGACAACCTTGTCGATCCCCCGAACTATGCTACTTCCCGCAACCACCAACTTACTTTTGGACCTCGCCCTATTTATCTCCTCTAGTCTCCTATTGTTTACAGCGTCCTCTTCCTCTCCAACAGCCCCACTCGGAATCAATATCGGTATCGGTATCTTTGACCTAGGATTACTCCTATCCTTGTCCCTCCGTCTCTTTCCAGGCCCTGAGCTACCTGGACTACTCCCTTGGTCTTCCCCCGGATCCCTCCTCCTTTTTCCTGGCCTAGACCCCAAGCTACTATCTGTTGCAACTACCTCCATCTCCTCCTCTGTCTCTTCCGAATCGAGCACATCAAATCTGTTTCTGGTGCTGCACCCCCCACTGCCTTTGGACTTTACACCCCTATCTACCTGCTTCTCTGGCCCCCCTTTCCTACCACTTTTGGTAGTCCACGCCAAACGCTTTACAGCATTGCTCCGGCCTGGGCCCCCCTCATCTGTCCTACGTACTTTTCTAGCAGCCCCCACCTCATCACCTACCTCATTCACATCAAAGGTTCTACCCCCATGTTTCCTCTTGGAACCACCGACAACCTTCCATCCTTCTCGGAAAGCCACTTTCACAGGCGTAACTCCAGACAGCCCCGCCCTACCAAGTTTTCCCTTCAGCTCAGCAATCTCCCCCTCAAACTTAACAATTGTCTCAAGTAGGCGGAGGATTTCCTGACAGTTTGCACATACCTCTCCATATCCCATCGAGCGACAGTCCCCATACATCATAGAACACTGTTTACAAACTTCAAGCCCAATATCGCCATCGGTGGCCCCACCAACCCGGCTCTGACCGACACCCCCAGTGACCTCTGTCTGCACACCAATACTTACTCCGTTGGCACCGTTGGCCTGGACCGCGATATTACACGTATTTACCTCCATACTTACCTCCGTCTGAACAGACTTGCTCGCCATCATCAAGACAAAATTACGCGATCGGACAGGGAAAATTGTAAACACGCGACAAAAGGCAACACGACGAACCGTTCGACAACTTAGCGCTCACAGTTTTATTTAAGGCCTCCTAACTTTGTCCCAGTTACTATACTAAACTAACTCCCCACAAAGTTGAATAAAATAACCTGAAAATGAAATATATATAATTAGTAAACAATAAAAATACTTAATTTCGATTCGTAACCAAGGAGACTTCTTCTGTATACTTGCGGATCGATGATACCAGGGTTTTCACAGAGGATTTGTCTGGCAATCTCGTGAAAACATGAAACAAAAGTTACAGTTAATATTTGAATTGAAAACTGACCCTGACTGAGCCAGAGTATATGGATGAGTAGCTGAGCATAATACTATGCAGCAAAAGAAGATTATTTTAATCCTCTATTTGATGTTCACAAAAATAGTCTAATTCTTACATTATATGCTGTTATATGCAGAAATCAATGCTGACATTTTTTTCGGAGACGGACCAGGATGGACAGTGAGATTTACAATAGTGTTAGGTGACAGATTTTCAGCTTTCCAACGCTATCAACTATCTTTTGAGTAATGACAATTGGCTGAAACCTCAAACCTAGACACTTAGCTTGTAGTCAGGTCATTAAAATTAAAACTTCTTTACTAAATTTAAACTGTTTCTTCAGTCTCGGAACTTAACACATGAATGATAATTATTATGAGAGCATTGAGGCCAGAACTTTCAGTTCAGCATTTGTAATTCATGCACTTCAATAATATGCCAGTATACACTATGCCATAGTGCATATAGGCATATTATTGAAATGCATGAATTACAAATGCTCAACTGAAAGTTCTGTCGTCAGGTATTAGAACCACCAGAACATAAAGATGTGAAAAAAACAGTTATCAGATAAGGATTCAAATTAAGGCAAGGATTGACAACTGGAAGCTCAGTGTAATAATTTTTCATTACCCACCGTGGTGATACACTGAAAAAATATAGGTGGTGGGTGTCCAAGTGGTCAGAGAAAAAAAAATATTTTTTTTGCACGTGGGTGGGTGGGTGGTGGTCAAAAGGTGGAAAAAAATATTTTAGGCCTTGTGTCCGGAATTTTTTGGAAGATCCCCCCCCCCCCCTGGTACATAGGCAAAATTTTTGCCAATGCAAACTCCACTTTCGATGATCACAAATACATGTAAAAATCAGAAACTGAACAATCCAGCCAACATACAAATTGAAAATGTTAGCCCAACAATTGAATAATTTCAGTAATTGTTACGTGGCAAAACTCACATAAAAAATTACGGTAGACTACATTGTCTTTGACAACATTTTTTTTTTATTCCAGACCCCTTTAATCTAGAAGCAAAGTGATCACTTTAGTTGATTTATTTACCTTTGGTGGTTTTGAAAAGTCCATTAGAGATAAACAAATTTTCTTTTCAAACATTAATTGACAAGCACGTGTTGTCAAAAATCACCAAACAGTTGTGTGTCAGGGGTTCATGGTGGGGAAAACGGAAAAGTCTGGTGTGGAAATACAGTTAAAACTAGAAGTCCTGTCATGAATTGCGCGGAAATAGCACGTTGATCTGCGCGCTTTTTTTCGTAGTTTGGGCGTCAAATTCTGTACATATGGCCTGAGCACAAGCAATGTTTCAGCCAATGGACCTCTGGGTAACCCGGAGGTCCATTGGCTGAAACATTGCTTGTGCTTGCTATGGATAGGCAGGAGAATCTACCATGGTTTGATTGTCATTCAATATGGAAATTGCTTGAAATTCCTACGCGCAGTTAAGGCCAGATAAGCGCACAGTTCATGACAGGACTTCTAGCTTTAACTGTAGAGGGAGCGGGACGTTTCGGCCCTTTACCAGTTCGGCCCCGGGACCTTTCAGCCCGGAACGTTTCGGCATCGATATTTTTTTAAACCTAAGACGAAAAGTTACCGGGGAAAATATTGAGGCCGAAACAACCCTGAACCGAAATAGAAGACAAAGTTCAATGCTGTGATTTTGTTAAACCGCACTGAACCTCATGCAGTCCAGACTGTTCCTAATTAATATTCAGAAGTTACAGGAACAAACAAAACAAAGCAGTGTTTTGTAATTTATGTGAGTGGATTATTTTCTTTATTGATGTCACAAACTTAAACAAACACCACACAATCTTTTCATGAACACTTCTCGATTGCATTGAACATTAAAGTGGCTATATTGGCATCATTTGAGAAGTGTGAAAATTACGCTGAATGATCATCTCACCTTCCGACAATGTATATGTATATGTATGCAGGTCAGTCCCATTTCAGTCTTCTTTACCGACTTTGTTTATTCATGTTTTGGGTCACCCCAGTCCATCGTTATTTACAAAGATTTATCAGTCGAAGTATGGGGCCTGCGTTATTTAAACGTATCCACAGCAATTCGGCCTATTTTGAATGAAAATTCTGATTTATAAAAAGTGCCGACGCAAACTGTATTTTAGCTGACGTCAACTGCTTTTGGCTCGGCATTTTGATTGCCGAGTCCAATTCCCTGAATTGTAGGGGCTGGTTGGGCTATACCATTCAACAATGAAACAGAGGCTTTTACATTACGGATATCCCTAATGTTGATGTTCTGATTCCAGAATCAAATCATTCACTGATTAACCCTTTACCTAACATAACGTCCAAAACCCTTTACCTAACATAATGGCTATTTTTCTTATATTTTCATTTTTTGGTTCCAAAACATAGGTTATGACCCCTCATTGGAATGTGCGCGTCACGCTTGTTTCAATGATAGGTCATAACCTATGTTTTTGAAGGAAACAATGAAAATGTTTAGTTACATATGTATCCAAGAACTTTTTTATGCCTGTCGTCTGCTACTAGCGTTAGGTAAAGGTTAACCCATTATCCAACACTAGTTTTAGACAAAAAACAAACAGAACATTTTTTTCTTCCATAGTTTATGACCCCTCATTGGAAGGAGCTCAATGAGCTCGTTTCAATGAAGGGTCATAAGCTATGGTTTGGAAGCAAAAAATTAAAATATAAAAAAAAAATTGAATGGCGATTTTTGTGTACAGCGCAGGCAAGTTTTGGCCGTTACGTTAGGTAAAGGGTTATTGTTGAAAAATTGTTATTCTCTCTGTTGATGCCAGTACGTGGATGTTGGATAAGTCCGTCCATAATTAGAAGGCGAAGCGCCTTATTCATTGGTCAGTGCGGGAAAGGTTGTAGATTCGATCCTGACCCACATCAGTATGTACACTTGTCCCCAGGGCTAGACACGCCGCCCCAATTTCAGTTAGTTGGAGTGTACGTTGTTGGAAGCAGTGGAGTGGCCAGCGCAAAGCAATTTGGGTGGGGCAAACAGTCTTGCTAGAGCCATTTTGATTGGGTGGGCGGGGTGAACAACATAAACATAAAACGCACGTGGACTGCACACAGCCATGTTGGATGAACAGTGTCTTTACGATTTAGGGCTCAAAAAAGCATTTTAGGTTTGTTAATTGGGTAGCAACCTTCAAAAACCTGTATATTTACAAGCATTTTGTTGATGGTATAAATTGGGGGTTGGGCCCATATGGCGCTTGACAGATGTCAACAACTTGTAACAGCCGCTATCAAATTACCAAAACAAACCACTTTGACACATAATCTAGTCTCTGAACAGTAGCATTACGGCACACCATTCGAATATGCCTTCCGTGCTGGTAACTGCGATATTTCAAGATTATTGATACTGGTGACTGAACACCGCAATATAATTAATGCTTTTGGCAAGATAAATTATGTCAACTCAACCTATGAGTCGCACTCCAGAAACTGGATGCTTCACATACAAGTTCAACAAACCAGATATATGATTATAATGACAAAAAATAAGACTACATGGCAGGGCGACCGGAGAGGAAGATGGTGCGTGGGGTCTACGGCGTCGATGTCGCGATTTTTAAGTGTATAGGAATATCAACAGAAACCTTTCTCTGGATATAAACAATGGTGTTTTTTTAACACCCAACAGTGTATTCTGATTATTGACCGAAACAACCCAGACAATACACTGAATGATTTTCCCCCCAACTTTCCCGGGGGGGGGGGGGGGGGGGAGGTATTAATTTTTTTCCGATTTTCAGATCAGATAGGGACTCACGCCATAAGCAATGGCTGTTTTATCCATTTCGTCACGCCAACATTCCATAAAATGTGTATTGCTGCATTCAGAAAGGCTCAAAGTTTAATGTAATGCAATGTGATGAATTATTTTTGGAAAATCAGCACCAGTCAGAATTTTCAGCTTACCGGTAAGAAAGTCAGGATGAAGTTTTTGTGATCTTTCAATCCCCATCAACTCTCATTCTTAAAGGATTGTTAACAACCCACCCACCACAACCCAATCCACCGCCTTAAGTTCATTCGGAAGAGTTAGATACATGTCTAAGCAGTAAACATCAGAGAAGCATGCCTGAACAATTGGGTTCCGTCATCTTGAAGAAAAATGATCATGAGGAAAAAAATTGCAGGGCCAGGAAAAATGTGTTCTGGGTTGCTGAATCCCCCCACCGAGTGTTGGAACTTGAAAAATTCTCCCCCCACACCCGACTTTTCACTTTTTCCAGTCATATAGTATATGTTAGACTTAGATATAATCGGTCCTGCCTGACTCTCACATCGTGGTTGGGAATATGTAATATGATGTGTGTGTGTGTGTGTGTGTGTGTGGGGGGGGGGGGGGGGGGGGGTACTTGATGTAATGCAATGTGAGGAATTTTTTTTAGCTTGCCTGTACTTGACAGAAAGTCAGGATTAGTTTTTCGTGATTTTTCGATCCGGCCCCCATCAACTCTCATTCTTAATGGATTGTGAACTACCCCCACCCTACCCATCGTCTTAAGTTCATTCGGAAGAGTTAAATACATGCCTGAACAGTGAACACAAGAGAAGCATACCTGAACAATTTGACTCAGTCATTTTAAAGAAAAATGATCGCAGGGAAAAAAATTTGCAGAGCCAGGAAAAAATGTGTTCTGGGCTGCTGCCCCCCTCCCCATCCCACCCCCGTCCAGTGTTCGAAAAAAAAAATCAGCCCCCCCCGCCTTTTCACTATTTTTCCAGTCACATAGTATATGTGAGACTTTGATATAGTCGGTCCTACCTGACTTTCACATCGTGTGTGTGTGTGGGGGGGGGGGGGGGGGGGGATATGTAAGCTTGGACCCACGGTCTATAATATAGTTTTTTGTTGGGTACGTCCACGGGACGTAACAAAGCCAAAATTAATATTATGAGCTGTGAGTCCAAATTTGGACTATCTCATAATCTCACGCCACTCTCCACTTATGTTTTTTGTTTTGGGGTACCTGGCCATGTACCCCTCTAACAACTTTTGACTATGGACCCACGATACCATCATTTAGTTGGGTTTTTTACCACTTAATATTCAAAGACGCGGGTTTGGTTTGTGGACAACCTTCCCAAGCCTTCCATCCATTTGATGGACAGGTTCCAGTTGCAACCGGTTTCCAAATTTTGTTTTGAAAAAAAAACGCTCATTTGCAGCCACTGACACAGGTAAGTGGTAGGTGTCTGACGGGCTTGCTCGTTGGAGGCCTCATGGCCATGCTACTTGCAACACTGCCAGCAGGACTGAACAGGAAAGGTAAAACAAAAACATCGTTTGACTTCGAACGTGAATTAAAATTACTCGCTGGACAATATTATTATCTGTGCGTTTCGGTCTGTCGATCGTTGAATAATAATATTAATAAGCCGACGGTGAACACCGAGATTTCAGCCGATAAATGTTGAAATAAATCTTGTTGGTTATGCATTTCACTCAACAACTAAAATTATGTATAATTATGACTCGATTTATTCTTTACTTGTTTGCCAAGTTTACATTTACATTTGGGTGACGTCTCGAAATGCATTGCGCACGGAGGATAGCTGATAACATCTAACATAACCATTGCACCACAGGAATTTCTGTCGGGGTAATAACCGCCATTTTAGCAAGAACTCATCAGACACGACTGCCAATCGCGGCCTACAGCCCCATTCCTAAGTCGGGTATTATTGTGTCAATAATACACAAGGGAATATCCATCAGGGTTACAGAAACAGGGTTAAACTGTCACAACTTTTGTCCAAAACTATCGACAAGGAATTACTTAGTCAGGATATCGCGGATGTTGTGATGGCCATGCCATATCTTTTGGGTCAGCGCACAACACATTCATTGCCAAAGTATCAGGGGTGCTCAACTATTTTTCAGGTGTGTATTTGGAGGATCAAATTTGAGAACAAAGGACGTGCCCCCCCCCCCCCCCCCCCCGACATCGCCATTGGTTGAAAGGTCCTATTTGATGAAGTAAACATTTCTGTGTTTTATTTTTCTGTTCTTCGTCACTCCAACCAGTGGCATCACGTGGATAGTTTTCCAAGAAATGAAGTCAGGGGTTGGAATTATGTGAGAGATATCACTGCAAGGCTCAACTCAATATTATTTTCACACTTGACAAAGCTCCATGGTTTTAACTGGTCTCCATGCATTTATATTGTGCACATGCTACTCAAATATTTTGATACAACACCAACCTCCATCAGTTGTATCTGCGAATTGGAACCCATAATTCAACACATAATTCACAATAAGCGCACTATGACGTTTTCAGCAGTGTAAGCCCACAATTAGGACCAGACACCTCACAAACTATATGGACAAATGCAACTCGCAATCTCGGACAAAACGCGATCCCCACAAGTACCATTTCTACGTCCCGCACCCCACAAATTAAAATATGCACAAGTCCACTGAGTGGTACCTCCTTGCATTTATATTTTGCATATTCTACTCAGATATTTTGATAAAATGCCGACCTCCAT
Organism: Pictodentalium vernedei; assembly: GCA_031216915.1. NCBI lineage: Eukaryota > Metazoa > Mollusca > Scaphopoda > Dentaliida > Dentaliidae > Pictodentalium > Pictodentalium vernedei. The sequence goes on along the minus strand of CM062294.1, from coordinate 455,134,082 downwards.
CAGTTGTATCTGCGAATTGGAACCCATAATTCAACACATAATTCACAATAAGTGCACTATGACGTTTTCAGCCGTGTAAGCCCACAATTAGGACCAGACACCTCACAAACTATATGGACAAATGCAACTCGCAATCTCGGACAAAACGCGATCCCCACAAGTACCATTTCTACGTCCCGCACCCCACAAGTTAAAATATGCACAAGTCCTCTGAGTGGGTACGTCCGTCCGTCCGTCCGTCCGTCCGTCTCTCTCTCTCTCTCTCTCTCTCTCTCTCTCTCTCTCTCTCTCTTGCTCTCTCGGGACAAAATATTTGGTCCAGACACTCGGCAAGCCTCGTGTCTGACCAAAATATCTTGCCCTGGGGTGAGATTTCCCCATCTCACACCCTCACCCACCAGGAATAATACTTATCTCATTTATGCGGCATAATTCGGCCGGTAGAAGACTCTAATTTGCCAACATCCCATCGTGGAAAAACAAGAGTTACCCGATTCGAAAATATGCGCATCGAGAAACCGGTTTGATATCGAAACCAAATCAGGTTATGGATATCGAAATCGTATCAAATCTTCGATGTTTCGCAAAGCTCTAGTTTCATGGTATGCTTTTTGGGACGCCTTGATATTCAACCAAAAGAAGTTAATTTCTGAATGTTCTCTACGAATTCTGTTTTCCGCGTTAAGGTGTTGCGAAAGGAACAGGTCAGACTACATAGAAGCCAGATTTAGAAAATAAAATAATTCTTCTATCGACTTTGCGTATAGATAGTATCTAATGGCTGGAAGACAATTCCGGAACGTGCAATGAATGTGGCGATTTTCACTCGAGGCAGAACCTATTGGAAATGAAAATTCAATTACCTTCAGCAGAAACGTAGTCACGTCACTGTGCAAGAGTCGAACAGAACATCATTCAATTTACCACTCTCATTATGCTTATTTCATTAAAACGATATTCGAGAGATGAATCAAATTTTCTAATTTACTGTAATCTATTTACATTAAACACAGCTCGATTCCTACTCACATATTCACGATTAACTTCGTCCGCTGTGCAATATTTTTTTTTTCATCTCGTTGTGTCAATCTTCAGAACATCCGCGATGTAGCATCGGTTTGAGTATCAGAAACATCAGTTTGACACGAATCACTGTATGATTTTAGAGAAAACATGCAGCTCACTAGGAGGTAACAGAATAGGGTCCTGCAATCTCAATTTTCGAACCGAATTGAATTCCGAATCGAAAACTCACAACTCTCCGACTTATGCATATTGCACTCTCTCCAGACAGTTATTTATTTATTTATGTTTTTATTTGATGTTTAAGGTAACATACTTATACACAATGGCTAATCGTGACCGTGACAGTTTTATGGGTGGAGGAAGCCGGAGTACCCGGAGAGAACCACCGAGCATCGACGAGCAACTGTCAGCTCGTCGACATTCTAACTCTGTTCTAGCTCATTGCAAGCAGGGTTCCAGCGGCTGAAGACATGTGCACCATCGACTTGCAGTTCGCCTTAGTACACGGCGTCATCTTGCCCCCATGTAGGCAATCGGGATAAAGTGCCCTGCCCAAGAACACAATGCGGGTCGTCCCGGAAGGGGATTGAACTCGGGATCTCTTGCATAGAAGTCAAGGAAACCTAATAATAGGAGATGAATTCAGGGCCGGGGAGAGGAAATTCGGGCCCTAGTGTTAATTCTGTGACGGACTCTTTCGAAACTGTCGAGACACTGATGCAGATGCCTTCAGAATCTGCACCAGTACAACTGATTTTTTTCAATCAGTTATTAACTGGAGACTTCTGTCGGTTTGTGATGAAATATCACGTTATTTTTTTTTTTTTTTTTTTTTTTTTTTCTGTCAAAATGACGCTTGTTTAGCAGCAATAGTGTTTTAAACCTCGTTTCCCAAATGGATAGCTTGAGGCTCATCCACTGCTATTGTAGGAATGTTTAGGAAACCGCGTAACGCCGAGTCGGGTGGATATGCATATAGATAACAGTTTATTAACAGATTCGGCATCTCCACGGGGCACTCCCATTCCTTCTTTAAATGAGTGGCAACTAGTACTTCAATACTACGAACAATTTATCTTGCTGGCTCTCGCTCGGGAATCGTGGGTCCAAGCTTGGCACAGGAGTCAGAACTTTGGGAGGGGGGGGGGGGTCAAAGCCTAACCCATGAATCTTACACTGCGGAGCCAAGTCCGGGCGCCCCAAAGTTCCGGGCCCCGTGGTTATTACCCAGGCCTCCACCCTCTCCTCGACCCCGCACTGCAAAAAATATAGGTTCTCTTTAGAACCAAAACTGGTTCTAATCTTGTCCCTGAGATGGAACCAGTTTAGTTTAAACAGTATTTATTTCAAATCAAATAAATTTACCAAGATTAGCATTCAATTTTAACAGAATATTACATGAATTGAAGTAGATTCAGCAGTAAACTTGGAGCTTATACAACGCAGTCGCCATACATTTTGAAACAAAGCGAATATAAATACCTGGTATATTGGTTCTATACAGAACCAAAACTGGTTACATATGCCCAACTGTTCATATCTCCTTTGCTTAATAATGATTTGAGACAACTTCGTATAAGCTCTAAACTTACGGCTGAAACCCCCTCAATTTATGTTTAATTCTGTTAATATTTAATGTTAATCTTTATAATTTATTTGATTTGAAATAAATACTCTTTAAACAGAACTGGTTCCATCTCAGGGACAAGATTAGAACCAGTTTTAGTTCTAAAGAGAACCTATATTTTTTGCAGTGCGGATGAATTCAAGGAAGTTCCGCTTCGGAAACGACATTGAATCCAGTCTTGAAGAATCCGCTTTTCTATTGTCTTGCCAAAGCAGAGGAGTTGCCGTTGGATACAATACTCGAGATGAGACTGACAACATTTACAGCTATCATGAGGAAAAATATTTACAACATACAGTTAAAACTAGAAGTCCTGTCACGAACAGTGCGCTTATCTAGGCTTAATTGCGCGTAAGAATTGCGCGCAATTGCCATATCGAATGGCATCCAAAGCATGGCAGGTTCTCCTGGTTACTCATAGCAAACACAGGCAATGTTTCTGCCAATGGACCTCCGGGTTACCCGGAGGTCCATTGGCTGAAACATTGCTTGTGCACAGGCTATATGTACAAAATTTGATATCCTTACTATGGTCATAACGCGCAGATCAACTTGCTATTTGTGCGCATTTCATGACAGGAATTCTAGTTTTAACTGTAGGAACAATGAGATGCGACTTGAAATTCGATTCGATATCGTGTTGCCTTATTCAGTTTGGCCACACTTCACCCCGATTGCCTACATGGGGGCACGATGACGCTGTGTACTGAGGCGTACTGCACGTCGACGATGCGCATGTCATCAACCATTCTAACCCTGCCTGTGCTGCGGTGCAAAGTGCAGAGTTACGATGTTGGAGAGCTGACAGCTGCTCGTCGTTGCTCGGTGGTTCTCTCCGGGTACTCCGGCTTCCTCCACCCGTAAAACTGTCACGGTTCCGATTAGCCATTGTGCATAAGTATGTGACCTTAAACACCAATAAATAAATAAATAAATAAATAAATATTCAATTTGGCCCGAAATTCCTGATTCGAGGGGCCTTAACTTAAAAATATATTCACAGAAATGAAATTTCATTGATCATGATTGATAATGATAATCTTCGTCATTGGAAGAGATTTACAGCTTTTCATATGAGAAATTAAAATTTCGAAATGTTAACGTAGATGTATCATCGGTATTCTTATCTTATCATACACTTCATGCATTTCCCTGTAGAGCAGTATAAAGATATCGAAGCTCGCTTTTCACATTTTGTCCCCCAATCAATTTGAACGTTTCTATTAGTCTCTGTTGAAACCTATTTAAAAATAAGAAAACTGCCCTTTCATAATATTCTAATGTTCTGTAACCTCTTTCTGTCCAACATATCAACAGTATGCGCATCGTTATATATAATACAGACACTGCCCTTTCCATTAATATAAAAGTCAGGGAAGAAAGATTAGCTACATGTTTTGTTTTTTTCTGGGAAGAATAAAACTTTATATTTTATGAACAATATTTTATTCGTCATGAAATGGTTTGGTAAACACGCATATGCCTATGTATATACCTCATCGACACATAAAATATACAATCTTATTTTGCCAACAATGGTGCGTAAACAAGTGCAGAGTTGTGAAGTTTGTTCTATACACAGCCTCCTATCAATCAAAGTTTCTGTCAAACTCGCTTATGGGGTGAGTCTTGATAGGACTCTTCAGTCTGATATTGGGATGTAATGGCTGATTGAGGTAAGTTATTCTACTGCTCGGGTAATCGTTGGAATCTCATATATTGTTCGATGTAGATATTTACGGTTCTAAATATGCGAAGAATAAAACTTGCAAATTTCTGTAAAACCACATTCGCTGAACAAAGTGACAAAGTAGACGCTCAGTGTTGGTAAGTGTGATACTGACACCTAGTCTTAATGATGGATTATTATGAACTATTCGCTTCTAATTGGCTTGCCTTAAAAAGCCAAGTTTCCTTTTGTTACTGTGATAAACGAAAACAACAGACAGCCTCCTATCAATCAAAGTTTCTGTCAAACTCGCTTATGGGATGAGTCTTGATAGGACTCTTCAGTCTGATATTGGGATGTAATGACTGATTGAGGTAAGTTATTCTACTAATATAGGCACTGTCGTTTCCATTAATATAAAAGTCTAGGAGGTGTGATTTACCAGTTTTTTTCCTGGAAAGAATAAAAACTTGAAAATTACTATAAAACACATTCGCTAAACAAAGAGCCAAAGTGGACACGAATTTAGTGTTGCTAAGTGTGATACTGACAGATAGTCTTAATGATGCATTATTTGTGAACTATTCGCTTCTAATTGGCTTGCCTTAAAAAGCCAAGTTTCCTTTCGTTACTTTAATAAACTAAAACGACAGACAGCTCCAGGAGCTGTCTGTTGTTTTCATTTATTAAAAGCAACAAAACAAAACCTGGTTTATTTTCTACTGATGTCATAAGTGTTTTCTCAGCAATTACTTGCTTCTTAATTGTCCCTTCATCACTCGTCTGATAATTTCTATGAAGATAACGTGATCGAAAGTCGATTTACATGACGATATAAGTCGGAGATGACACAAAAATGTTCAAATCTACATTTTTCTTTTTTCCTTTTCTGCTACAATCATCCAACTCAGATCTTGTCGATCATCTTCCAACGAGTGGTCGCAAGTCACTGTTGCAGCGATTGTATTATTACAAAAATGGAAGCGAAAATTAAAATTTGCTTTCATGAAGATATAATTGCAATAATGTGTGTTCCAAAAGTTCGAGAGCTTCACACATATGAACGCCAACAACGCTATTGTTTGAATGCTGAATTAGCTTGCCTTGAAAATCCAAGTTTCGTTTTGTAACGTTCTATATTAAAACGTTCCTTTATTAAAAGTACTAAAAGTAACAAATTAAACTTGTTTTTTTTTTCTTCGGATGTCATAGATGCTTGCTCCACAATAACTTGCTTCTTAACTCCTCGTCCGTCTAAAAATTTCAAGGGAGAAAACTTTAACGAAAGTCAATTTTCATGCCGTTATAAGTCAGGGATGTTTCTGGTCTAGGTTAGTGAGATGAAAGGTGTTCAAAGATGGGTGATGAAAAGGGCGCACCACAAAATATATTATAGCTTTGAAACAGGTAGGTGGGGAGCGCGGTGGCTCAGTAGGTAGAGGTGCAGGCTGCAAGCCGAGAGGTCCTCAGTTCGAATCCCACCTGCGACAACCGAGCTGTGTCCTTGGGCAAGACACTTCATCTCCATTGCCTGCATGGGGGCACGGTGGCGTTGTGTACTAAGGCGTACTGCACGTCGATGGTACACTTGTCTTCAAACAATGCAAACCCTGCTTGTGTGGAGTTAGTATGTTGGGGAGCTGACAGTTGCTCGCCGTTGCTCGGTGGTTCTCTCTGGGTACTCCGGCTTCCTCCCCCCGTAAAACTGTCGCGGTCATGATTAGCCATTGTGCATAAATATGTGACCTTAAACACCAATAAATGAATAAATAATATGAAACAGGAAGGTGATAACGTGTTTTCGAGGTTCGCTTATTAGAGAATGAAATTATACACACATGACTCTCTTAGTTGTGCATGCGACGGTCTGGCCATGTTTTGTACTATGTTTTGGTTCCAACCCGACAACCCCCACCCCCACCCCCACCCCACCCCCCCCCCCCCCCCCCCAACACACACACACGCACATACTCACGTTTTCGTCGCCTTATACCGAACCGAAATGGAAAATCATTGGCAGTTAGTGTTATTTTTGTAAGAAAACACTGAACAGCAATTAATCAGTTTATGCCACTGATTCTGTTTTAAAATTCCGATTTTAAAGTCTGTGACAATTTCGTTACAACTGTATCTCCTTGGAAACCAATTTTATTGTCGAAACATTTAATGGAAGAATGTGGGAAGACCATGCTCTGGTGTCAGAAAAATGTGCAAATGACATCAATGACGAACACCAGAAAATTAAAAATTACGCGGAAATTAAGAATGTTCATCGGGGAATATCGTAGGTGTTCGGGAATGTTACCAAGAATGTGCGCTCGCACGAGAGAACTAATTACCAGAAATCTCAAAAGTTAAAAAACATAGAAAATCCATTTGGAACAAAGGATATGCCAAACAGTGGGAAGATCATTGTCATGAACGAGGAGCGTAGAATATCGTTAACTGTGTGGGTGTCGTGCACTATTCGAAAATCGGGACAAGTGTTGTGATTACGTAATTGTTTTGCTTGTTTGTTGAAATTTAACGACACATTCAACAAACCATTGTCACGTAGTGTCAGGCAGTTTCACGGGTGGCGGAAGCACGGGTACAAGTACAGGACCACCAAACTCTAAACGAGTAACTATCTTGTGTTTCTTTGTATCTAAATGAATGAACTGTCGCAAGAAGTGCTAGTTGTGGTCAATCACAAGGGTACTAGCAATATGCTGTACATATCAGCACACAGCGCAACCGTGCTTCCCTTTAGGCAATCTGAACCCAGCGTCTTTCATGCCAAAGCACACATCGCAGTGTCAGCTATCGGGATCGAAACTACGACAATCCGATCTGAACTCCACAACGCGGATCCAAAAGTCAGGAATAGCTGAGAGGTATTTTGGTTTTGCTACTCTGTTCCGGATTTTATGGCAAACCGGAAAATCAAACCGCAGAAACCGGCCGAACAGTTTTAATGAGCTTTCGCATAAAATGATCAAACTATCTTCCTGGGATGGACCTGAACTTGTGGCTACTATAGGTTATCGCCACTTAGTCTATCCGACAAAGGGGTGAATACTTAGTGTTCCTGAGGTCACATTTTCTGCATCATTGACTCGTCCACCGGACGAGTCAATGATGAAGAAAACGTGACAATGAGAACACAGCATGGATTAGATGAACTTTATCCACTTGTTACCCTTTATTTGTAATTTGTCCTGACTTAATATACTCAACAAATGATCTTCTAGGGGGCGCGGTAGCTCAGTAGGTAGAGGTGCAGGCTGCAAGCCAAGAGGTCCCCGATTCGAATCCCACCTGCGGCAACCGCGTTGTGTCATTGGGCAAGAAACTTCACCCCCATTGCCCATGTGGGGGCACGGTGACGCTGTGTACTAACGCGTACAGCACGTCGATGGTGCACCTGTCTTCAACCAATGCTAACCCTGCTTGTGTGGAGTTAGTATGTTGGGGAGCTGACAGTTGCTCGCCGTTGTTCGGTGGTTCTCTCCAGGTACTCCGGCTTCCTCCACCCGTAAAACTGTCGTGGTCATGATTAGCCATTGTGCAGAAATATGTGACCTTAAACACCAATAAATAAATAAATATAAATAAATGATCTCTTAGAAGAACATCTAGGAATGATGAACAGAAAGTCGGACTGAACCCAGTGGAGACACTGACAGACAGATTTTGTTGTGGTGAGTGGTGGCGTACACACTATCGGGGAACCTGAAGCGTTATTTACTATATGTTCATAACACATGGAAAAACTGAACCGAAACCGAGATTTTTTCCTGAAACCTTCCAGCTCTAATGTCAGAATCAAAACTATGTCACTCCGATCAGAACTCCATGCTCCAACAACCAACGAATCACCCTTCTCCAGCCATTTTGCGTAAAATTCCCGTCAAAAGACTGACGCCTCCGACAGGGAATAGCAAGGTGGTATTTAAAACCCAAATCTTGTTACTTTATTACATTACACATTGGCACCTTTTCACAAGTAACCCAATCATATACGATTACTGTGGGTGGGGTGGGGGGAGGTGGGGGGGGGGGGATTAATTGAGTTATTGTTCCCAGCTTCTGTTACCATGACATATGCAGGATTTTCGCCAAGAAGGGACAAAGCACCGCCAAAATCATTTACAGCCAGACGGATTTTTACAATTTCCAGGAAAAACAAATTTTCAATTCAGAAAAGTTTCAGCTCATGAACCACTGGGGAAGGCACTGCATTATTACTCTGGGTACGTATTTAAACTGATTACACTAACAATTCGATCACTGAATATAATTTTTACGCACCGATATTATACCTCTCACCTTCAGTAGAAAGGAACGATCGGCGGGAAATATGTCGAGCCGTGTGAGGAACTGCTCGTATACTTTTCGCCCACCCCACACGCACGTCTCTGAAAACATCAAGTTTCATGATGATTCGACTGTCTAGTCTATCTCTTTCCCACAGAGGGTTTAACTTAGCACGACTTTTGCTGGCAGATGGCATTTGCACAAAAAGTTGTTGAGAACTAAAATGTTTAATATTTTGTCTAAAAAAATCTGATTGGTGCATTGCATTGGTACGAGCTCGCCGATGCGCAGGTAATGGGTTACACAATAGCTTTGAACGATGTCTATTTTAACAATTCGAACTAGACCATTTGGCAACACATACAGTACGGCCGCAGTGGACTGGTCACTTTCCACGGGTGGACAATATTTTCAGAGATGCAATAATATTAGATTCCAAACACTAAGTTTTGGAATAATCACCAACAATTTAATTAATGTAGCACCGGGTATAACCCGGTGCTTCATTAATTAAAATGTTGTCGGTGATGCTTTTTATTACCTGTTAAACGCATGCGTGGACATCCCCGCCAACGTGATTTCGACAAGTCCACAGAGGCTGTACTGTATTTCTCTAACGAGACAAAGCTGATTATTTTGGGAAGTCAATATCACAATTTTTCGATAATCTAAATCTGGTGCATTCTTTGTATTCCTGAAGTAAACAGTGATGGGGTACCAAGCCGGAGAACTGTGCGGCGATGGAGTGTACGTGTGCAAGAACATGCAACAGCAAAGGGGTTCCTTATGGAGGGAGGCTTGACGCAAGGATGTATCATCTCGGCGAGTATTGTTTTGTTTTTTGGCATCGACGATTTGGGAGATGAACTCCTGCGGAGTGCAGAGTGGGCAACAGCAGGACAGTTAGAGATCTCGCGACAATTTTTTTGTATGCAAATAAATAGATGCTAGAGAAAAAGTTCATAATAGAATATTATTCGCATTATCAGTTTGTTTGAAAGTCTAACAAGTTACAAATATTTTGCATACCAAACAGAGATGCACAATTTGAAAAATTCAGATAACACCACAAAGGTTATACAAAAAATATTTCATTACCGTCTTTGTGCCAAGATAACCCCAATCCCATTGTCATTGTTTTTTATCAACTGGCGGAGTGCTGATTTATTTTTGGTCGTCTAAATTTACCCACGGATCTTTAACTTGTTGCAATTTATGGGAGAGTGCCTAGAAGCACTCTCCCATAAATCGTGACAAGGCACATCCACGCGGACGTAATAATTTCATTGAACTCTTTGAATCCTGGTGGTATCTTCCATGTCAGTTCAAAGGCAGCAATTAGAAGAGTCCATATTCATTATCTGGGGGTTGACCAATTAATACTTTCAACGTGCATCCTTAATTAATTGGTCTATCCCACACATTCACTCAGCAGGTATCCAACTTAATGTAATTATGACGTAGAGTTAAAACTAGAAGTCATGTTTTGAAATGTGCACAAATAGCACGTCGATCTGGCGTTAGTCTATGCGTTATGACCATAGTAAGGCTATCAAATTCTGTACATATGGCCTGTGCACAAGCAACGTTTCAGCCAATGGACCTCCGGGTAACCCGGAGGTCCATTGGCGGAAACATTGCCTGTGTTTGCTTTGAGTAACCAGGAGAACCTGCCGTGCTTTGGGTGTCATTCGATATGGCAATTGCGCGCAATTACTACGCACAATTAAGCCTAGATAAGCTCACAGTTCGTGACAGGACTTCAAGTTTTAACTGTATCATGCTTCTGGGCCGGAAAAGCGGCCGCTCGGGTTCAAAAGGTTAAAAAGATAATACGAAACACATCCACAGAATATGAAGCTTTTAAAGGCTAAATATAGGCTTGAAGTATTCCCCCTGTTAATGAAAACAAGCAATAAAATACCTATCCTTAACACAGTTCAAAACATCATGTTTCACAAGTACATTGTGATATGTCCACCACTGCCTACTCAGCCTTCATTGACCAAGTATATAACTGATCAGATTTATAACTTTGGTCTAAAATACACCATCCGCAAGGCAAGTTAAAGCATAATAATAAATCCGTTGAATTCTCTGAGTAATCCTCAACTACTGGCAAGCAAAAAATGTTAAACACACAAAAAGAAAAAACCCAAAATAAAAAGGAAAAGAGAACAATCGGCAGTCGGAAAAGTGTTTATGATGAATTTGTTTGAAACTTTGAACGGATAATTTTATTGGGGCGAGAAAAGCTTATCCTAGGAAATTGTAGATAACACTTGGAGGAACTTAACGCAGTGTTATCCAATTTTATCCCATAAATGGACGATAATTCGATAATAAAAGTCTTGGATAATGTTTGCTTTATTCACCTAGTAGTAGATGCTAGTAGGGTGATAAATTTTCTCCGTAGGTTTAACGCTGAAAGAATTTGTTCTTATAGTTGAGACGGATTTGTTGACATCTGACCTCTATGAGAGCTGACGTAGTTTCTTTTGTGTTTGTGGCTCCAGTAGCGAATGTTACTATCTGACGTCACCTCGCGAAATATTTGAAATGACATCGCCCGTTTGGCAATTGCTTCATCAACGGAGTAACTGGCAAGTCGCTTCATTTTTCTGGATGTTTCACACGTGCTGCAGACTGTGTTCCGGATGAACTGTTGTTTAAATTGCAAACATTTTAACGATTTGAGCGCAGATGGAATTTTTTACTGAATCTGTTTAACGATCATAGGTTTAGTAAATAAGCCTGTCGTGTTTCACGGTGTAGGTTTTGGGCTATGGGTTGTGTCTTATTGGAACATATGCGTTATTGTGATGAATTGACGGTAACATGGTCTGAGGTTTGCGGCTCGGAGCGTATGTTCAACCTCGACGCTTTGCGTCTTGTTTGAACATATCTTACAACAAGAACACATTTCGCCCAATACAAGTAATACGGGTAAGACAAAATAACAATCTGCATTGGGGGAAGCAATCACACGAGCGATTATTCGATTTATAAAAAAACGTTTTTCACCTGCATTGAGTTATTGCACAGGAATTCCACCTGGCACAGTCATGGGAACGTGCCATTGGATTGAAACTTTTCAAGTTTTTTGGAGGGTAGCCCTGGCGGGAGTAGATCCCAGGTCTACGGCACCCAATCGCCTAGCTACAAATGCTCTGCCACCATACCAACTGAGCTATCGATAACCCCGTTCTTTTTTGTGGCTAGGCGATTGGGCACCGTAGAGTCGGTATCGACCCCCGTAAGGGCCACCTTCCGAAAAACTTTAGTTTTCAGTTCAGTGGCGCGGCTCCAGGACTATCCCTGGTGGAATTCCGGCTTGGCATAGGCGCTTCGACCCAGTTCCACCAATAAACATATAAACCCTCTTGTTTGTGTCACCCAGTGACCACATATCCTTCATTCTCTAATCCCACCTCTCCATTATACTCTCAGTGAATCTTATTCTGTCGGATTGATATTTTGGTCATTCCAAGATAAAGTGTTCCAGAGTCACCATCACTCCTAAATGACACATTTGCATCCCTTTTCACTGCTTTTCCCAATTTTCCCCCATTCTCCAGCGACCTCGGCCAGAGTTTAAACAGCAGTGCCCCATCCTCTTATCCAACGGTACCATGAAGGTTTTCCTTAAAAACTGGCTTCTTTTTATTCCACAACCAGACAAAGACTTATTTGCTTTGTCCCCATCTCGCCAGTTTTAATTGCAATTTTCCAAGTCTCTCTCTCTCTCTCTCTTCTCTCTTCTCCTTATTCTCTTCTCCCTTCTCTCCGTGTCTCTCCTCCTCTCTCCTTCTCTCCCCCTCCCACTCTCTCTCTCTCTCTCTTCTCTCCTCCCCCCTCTCTCTCTATGAGATTCTATGATGTGAAGAGAAAATCGACATGATAATGTCCGCCTAATCGCGACCTAGCCGCGACGCGGTCACGATTTTCTGTATACTTTTGTGATCAGAGTACTCCAACGAACTTGAATTCCTGACATATGAGCGACAAAGGACTTGCTATGTCAGACATAGGAACATCGGGGATACATACACTGAAAACTAGAAGTCCTGTCACGAATAGTGCGCTTATCTAGGCTTAATTGCGCGTTGGAATTGCGCACAATTTCCACATTGAATGGCATCCAAAGCACGACAGGTTCTCCTGGTTACTCACAGCAGACACATGCAATGTTTCTGCCAATGGACCTCCGGGTTACCCGGAGGTCCATTGGCTGAAACATTGCTTGTGCACAGGCCATATGTACAGAATTTGATAGCTTTACTTGGGCCATAACGCGTACAATAACGCGCATATCAACGGGCTATTTGTGCGCATTTCATGACAGGACTTCTAGTTTTAACTGTAGGTTGAAAACAAGATATTAAATGAACAATTTTTCGAAACGGATATAAAGAGAGTTTACAAAATGGATCAGCTTTTTCAACTTTACAAGGGGGTAACCCATGAGAATAAACAGACACCCCCCCCCCCCCCCTCCCCAACAAAAAAGAACTTATAAGAATAATCCAACATATATTCCGAAATTCGACGTGCGTAAATCCACCCTGGGTTACTGGAATTTTAATCTGTGTCACCAAATAGAGGTAGTTCATATACCGTTTTGAGGGGGGATCTACTTTTTCGCTATCGAAACAGTCAAGACGCAGGGGCTGTTATCGGCAGCCCGGTTCGAATGTATGTCAAAACCTTCTAAACCTACACAGGGATAAGGGAATGTCCAGGAAATGGCAGATGCTATAGTTGCGAGCCTAGTGGAGGCAATGAAGGGAAGTATAGGAAAGATTAAGGTGCCAACACGTTAACTTGGGTACAGAGTGAATTACGGACTGAAAAAGGCGATAAAGAGCATAAAAGTCAAATAAGCTGCGTACAAAGACAGAACGCGATGTGTGTTTCAATCGATGGATGCTTTACATAACGAGTTTCAATGTCGTAATCATATTTCGCGAGAGCCGTTGGCTCGAGCGAAATATGTTTACTTCATTCCAACGAGTTATGTAAAACACCCACCGATTCAAACACACATCGCGTCTTGTGTTTATTACACATCCCATACATTAAAATTCATTTAAATAAACAAATTTTAATTCTGATGTTTAAACCCAAAGGTGAATATTCCGTTTGTTTTGACTGAAGTTGTACTGATCACATGGATGGATAAAAATCTAAACATCCTTTGGGAACCAGTGTTTGTTGAAATTCGTATCGCTGTTTCTCTTCGACTGGTGCCCATTCACACCTAACCATTAGGTGGCTATTAACTTTAGTAAACAATTAAGTACAAATTTGTGCAGATTTGCAAAAAAGTTGTGAGAAACATTTTTGAAAGAGGCTCGAAGCATGTCAAGATATACGAAGATTTACCGAAATAAAGTTGACCAATTTTGGTATAGCGGGATCCTCAAAACGAGACGGCCAGGGAACTGGGTTAATGTTCTAGTTGGAAATGATTGTTTGTTTTTTTAAAATATTATCTCATTTTTGGTTAACTGATTTATTGTCAACCGACTTTATTTTGCTTTGGACGTTTTCATTTTCACTCGACGCGACAAACGGTCGATAATTGTATAACGAAATTTGGAAACTTTTCGAAGCGAAACTAATGACTCGATGGGAAAGCAACTGGTATGAACGGAAATGGGAAAAAAAGTTCTGGCTTGTACTTCACCTATTGAATTCAGAATCATTTATGTCATAGCGGCTATTCCGTTAAATACAAGGGTTTAAAGCTGAATGGATGTGTAATAAAGGAGGAGTAGAAAGCTCAAGGGAGTGGAAAGCAACGAGACCAGGGTAGCAAAAGAAGAATACCAACACGCACGGAATAAAGTGAATAAGATTAAAGACGATAATCGGAGAGTGCCAAACTGCGATGTCATTAGGACGATAAGAATGACAGGGAGATCGAGTTCGAATGTTCTTTAGAAGAGGGTGAATAAAAGGAACAAAGAAAGTAATTTATTGAGTATTGAAGTAGAGGGCAGCAATACAGACGATCAAGACCAAATCGCATCACAACTAGTGAAGCACTGGGAAAAAGTAAATAAGCAATGGGGCATGGGAAACCCACCGGAGTGCCACAATGAGGTGGGGAAAAATTTATCGAACTTTGTGTGCTGCGATATAAAAACCGAGGAGGTGCGAAAGTGGTCTGAAAATTAAGGAACTGAAAAGCGGCAGGGGTGGACGAAATTTCCAACGAGTTTCTAAAAATGGAGGAGAACTCTGTAAAAGCTTAACAGCCTTATTCAATTTAGCCATAGAACAACAAGAGGTTCCAAACTAGTGGAGAGAAAGCAAGTTTGCATTTATACACAAGAAGGGGGAAAAGGACGTATTGGACAATTATGGGGGGATTTCTGTTAGAAGCAACATTGGAAAATATTTCTGTAAAGTCCTGTATGAGAGACTAGTGGAGGAGAATCCACAAAACCAAAAAAAAAGAGAAGATGTTTATGGCCTTTTTGGATGTTAGAATAGAGTATGTGGCGAAAGCTTGATGCCCTGAGGTTGGGGAAGGGGCGAGTTTGTTTAAATCCGATAGCATTATATAAAGATGTACAAAGTGAACTTAGCCTGGGTAACATAACAAAACTTGTGCCTTTCGCCAATTCTTTTTGCATTGTACATCAAACATTTAATAGATGAACTCATGCATATCGACGAGGGAGTGGCAGTTGAAGACCCCAAGGTGGATCCTACTCCAAGATGGAGAGTGGGAGAGTTCTGTATTCCGGAAAGTAGCAGCAAACTTCTTAGTGTAGGAGAGACAGGTGACTCCGACTATTTGGGGGTAAATATAAACATCACGGGAAGAGGCATCTGCCGAAACCACACGAATAAACTGATTGTGAATGGGAGGCACATCCTTAACCAAAAGAAACTTATAGGGAGAAACAGTTTCAATAAGGTCGTCGTGGGGAAAACCATTTGGGAAATGGTAGGTCTATCAAGTATAACATATGGTACGGAGGTGCTACCTCTAAACCAAACGGTTTTAAAGAGCTATGGCACTCTGCAGAACGATGCAGGCCGATGGATAACGGGGTCGTGTAATGCCGCAGCACTAAAAACAATCAGAGGTGAGCTTGAGTGAATGAGGATCAAGGACAGGATAGACTTATTGAAACTCTGTTATCATACTTATTTGGTCAATTTCACCGACAGCCAATGGTACAAAGTAATGTTCCAGAATATTTGGAATTCAAATATAAAGTCAGGTTGGTACAAGTGAGAAAGTTAACAACGAATTATTGTCTAAAAATCTCGGACTAAGAAGTAGGGACAATCCAGGGTAAAACAATCGTCAGAGAAAGAGTGATGGAGAATGGTAACCTCAATTGGTGACAGGGCATGAAATCGAAGAGATCTTTGGATGACTTGCGGGATGTCTTCAAGCAGTGCGTCTCCGAGTGTTGGGAGTGAGGGGAAGCGTGGGGATAGGGAGGTAGTTGGGTGCACATGGGTAACCAAGGCCATCCCACATGAGAACCACGAGAAATCAGCGGCCGGCCAAAGTGTTATTAGGTTGATATAATGATTCCAAATATCTGTTTGTAATAAAAATAGAAATAGTATTTCCAACTTGTTCCTTCCTTTAATTTCACTGTTCCAGTGTTTAGGAACTGTTCAAATATAGCAATTAACTACAACACGAACCAGTAAGTTAATGCACATTGCTTCTTATATATATATATATATGTTGAAATAAAATTTATTTCGTTGCATATGAATATGCTGTTTTTCTTCGAAAAAATATGAAATAAAGCCAGGAATTTGCAAACGAGTTTTCTTTCTGCCATAATAATAAAATAACAACTGACTTTCCTTCAAGTTAAAACAAGATATTATCAACCCTTCAAAAGTAGTATTTATCTCGGCCTACTGCCTCTGTGAATATTACTTTTCTCGGATGATAATTCCTTGTATCAGTCTCAAAGAAAGAGAATAATTTTATCATATGACTATGACATTTTTACCCTAAATATCACTACTGTCTGACGATGTTTTCCAAACTGTTGTATCACACCGGGTGAGATTTTTCTGGATCAAAAGTTCATATCACACTCTTACGGAAATCAAAAATCCATATCACACTCCCACGGAAATATCCGAGAGTTTCCGTGAATAGTTTTCGTACCTAGGGAAGTTGTTGTTGTTGTTTCGTCTGCTATTTTGTAACCGGATTTTCGCCGCATATTAATTAAAATGGCAAATTTGGGTGAATTTGACATCGAAACAATGTCATATGATAAACATATCATCATAACAGTGTGTTGATCCGTGTCGTCGCATCACGTCTCGTTGAGGTGGCCAGATTTTCGGATCGCACGAGCTGCCGCAGGCAGCTCATGTGATCCGAAAATCTGGCCACCTCAACGAGACGTGATACTACGACACGGATCAACACACTGTTATGATAATATCAATGTATATTATCAACCACTGAAATAAAATATTTACCTCGGCCTACGGCCTCGGTGAATATAATTTGTCTCGGGTTGATAATTCATTGTGTCAACTTCAAAGAAAGTCAATACTTGTATATCATCTGTAATATAAATGGGAAGTCTGTGAATCCATAATTCACAAATTCTGTACAGCCTGAACAAAAATCAAGCTTTGACTTTCTCCCTTGGTATATAACGCAGCACAATTTTTTGAAGCGCGGGAGCTTCACCTGTCATGGCACTGATCGGCCCTCCGGTTACAGATAAACCCCTGTACAAACTGGATGCACAATCATTTCGTCTGCCTTTCATTTTACTCAAAAGAAATACAGTGACGAATTCTCGTTCGCCTTTGCTAATACATCCCGCAAAATAGCATAAATTGACTCTGGCTGCTCACAAGATTCACTGTTAACCATCACCCGATCTACTTTAACACTCAATAAGAGGACAACATTTGCAATAAGAAATGTTCGAATAACATAATATTTTGATTTCTGGACTCCACAACATGGCTCATGTTATCCATTGGAACGAGCTCGTCGAGTTCGTTCCAATCAGGGCTCAGAGATATGTTATTTAAGCAAATATTGAAAAAAAATAGAAAAACGAAATGATTTTTTTGTGAGTAGCGTTGGACCGATATGGCATTACTTTGTGGGCTTATATTGTCGTTGTCTTGCTTGAACAATTCTGAAAAGGGTTAACCCTTTATCTAACATGAAAAGCAGACGACACTTCTTGAATTCTTGAATAACTATGTTTTTTTCATTTTTTGTCTCAAAAACATAGATTATGACCCCTCGTTGGAACGAGCTCGACGAGCTCGTTCCAATGAGGTGTCATAACCTATGTTTTTGAGACAAAAAATAAAAAAAATACTGTAAATTAATTGGCAATTTTTGAGAATAGCGCTGGCCGGTATTGACCTTTACCTTGGGTTTTTGGTTAAGCTGAAGAAAACGAGTTGGCTATAGGAGTTAATGTTTCTCAGGTTGCAATAACCTCTGGTTGTTACGGGTCTGAATGTATGAGGTTTCATTTAAATACTTTGAGCCGACTTAAAGGCTGTAACAGCAATATTGATCAAAAGACTGAACAAAAACCATTTTCCATTTTGCTAAAATGCATGCGGCTAATGACTGAGGTTCAGCAAAAGAAAGAAGAAACAATAGAAATTACAAAGACGGCAGTCCGAAAAAATAATTGATTTGCGTATGATATCGCGAAGAACGGCATTTTGTGGGTTCTACAACTAAATGGGATTCGAAGTGTCGCCAAAGAGTCCTTAGAACTAGCCTCCTCTCCTCATTCTGATTTCCCGACACCGGAGACCAACGGCAGCCATCTAATGCTGGTTCCTTCTGTATCTCTCACCAGCAGAGAACTGGTTCAAAACGTCAAATGGGAATGCACTGGGAGAGGGGGCTGACCCCGAAGAAAATTTTGACTTTTCGAACTGAAAGAACGTTGCTTCCTTGCATCTGAGTTATCAATGGCAGTTCACACAGAGAGCATTTCGGTGGCATTTTTGCACAATCTTAGTCGCTCATTTGGCAAAAATGGTTACACCAAAGGGGGGAACCGGACCCTTAGGATTAACGATTGTTCAGTCTGATAGGAGAAAATTGTGATTTTTCGAACTAAAAGAAGGTTGTTTCCTTGTATCTGAGCGATCAATTGATGTTCATATGGTGGAGAGTATTTCGATTGCATTTTGTATCATCTTCTTCGCTCATTCGGCAAAATGGTTGCCGTTGGGCAAGTCTTGGTCACGCTGGGGAAAAGTGTTATACAGGTAATTCCGTGTACATTCTTTCTGGCAATATATCGGGTGATTTCGTTTACATTCTTTCTGACAATATATATATTTATTACTTTCCGAAGTGTGATTTACTGGGATTTCCCGGTTTGATTATAAACGATAACTTCACAAGTGAATCATGCAATCAACAATTGGGTCATGTATCCGTGTGCGCATACGAAGACGCTTTGCCGTGGGTGTAATGGGGACTTCATTGTTTTTTTGTTTTTGTTTTTTAACCCTTTACCTAACATGAAAAGCAGACGACACTTGCAAAAAAAAAATTAAAAATTCTTGAATAACTATTATTTTCATTTTTTTTGTCTCAAAAACATAGGTTATGACACCTCATTGGAACGAGCTCGACGAGGGGTCTTTTAAAAAAAATAATATTTTTTCAACTGCTCGACGAGCACGTTCCAATGTGGGGTCATAGCCTATGTTTTAGAGATAAAAAAATGAAAAAATAATGAAAATTAATTGGCGATTTTTGAGAATAGCGCTGGCCGGTTTTGGCCGTTACGTTAGGTAAAGGGTTAAATAATATAATTATCGTTTATAGTGAAAAGTAATAAACAGAGTAATCGCTTGACTGGCCTGGTTACGTGAAATAATTCATTCGAGGCGAGGGACTATATTGTAAACCACTCGTGCGCATTCGCGCACTCATGTTTGTACAACGTCCCTCACCTCTCATGAATTATTTCACGTAACCAGTCCAGTCAAGCGATTACTCTCTATGCACACAGAAAACAAACTTTATGCAAAAACAAGGTAGCCCGTCTTGTTATAAAAAGATGAATACAACAACAATTTTTAACGAGGGAACAATCAACGAAGATAATAATAATTCGGAAACTGAAAACCAAAATGAGAAGGGTATTTGTCAATGAGATTATCGTAAACTTGTTCAAAGTGACACCAGGGTTTTTTGTGGCGAATATGGGTGAATTATGTTGAATGCTATCTCCATTTTGAAATGCTGCTCCGACTTTGCTCTCATCACAACCTCCCGAGGAGGCGCTCACCTCAGTTATTCACCGTCCGTCTGATACAACGGCAGTCTATGCAATCAGGTCCATTTCGTCTTTTGGTCGTTATAACAAAAACTTGAAGTCACTCCATTATGCTGATCACGGCAATTTTCCTTATTACGTTCGGTAAAAATGGCTAAGGATTTCCATGTAAGCCAATTAACGCATCAAAAGGTGGGTGGGGGTACGAGCTTGATTCATACCGCCCGAGATCGGCGTCATATTAGCCGAGTTTGTAGTCATATCTGCCGAGGTTTATAATGGGCAATTCTGAGAAATTGAGTCATTATTTTTTTTAAAAAATCAACAAAACCATACCATGTGACCATTCGTTGGAACGAGCTCGACGAGCTCGTTCCAATGAGGGGTCACATGATATGGTTTTGTTGAAATTGTTTGAACAATAATATTTTTTCAACTGCTGAATTTGCATATTACACGCGCGGATGCGGCCGATTCCTTGGGTAAAGGGTTAATGACACCTCGTGTCAGACAATTTTACGGGTAGAGAATCCAAAATACCCGGAGATAACCAACGAGCAACGGCGAGAAATTGCCAGACTCCCCAACTTACTAACTCCGCACGCGCAGGATTAGCATTGATTGAAGACAAGTGCACCATCGACGTGCCATACGACTTAGTATACATTTAGCGCCACCGTGCCCCCACATGGGCAATCGGGATGAAGTGCCTTTTCCAAGTACACAACGCAGAATCCCCTTGCGGGGACTGAACCATGTACTTTTCGGTTTGAAGTCCAAGCCGTAACCACTAAGCCATCGCGCTCCGAATTCTGGGAAATAAAATCATTTCTCCTTTCTAATAAATAAATGTCTATATTATGACCGCAATAAAGGTATTAAGTCAAATTTAGACAATCGTTTGTACCTACGCAGCCCCCTTTAGAAAGGGCCAGGTCCAATAATGTATTGATTTACCAGTGAATCACAACTTGTTAACCACGGTTAATAAGCAGACACACTTCACAGGTTGCCGCACGGGTCATGTTGGATATATAGAATATACCCATAGTAGCTTGGCGTACCAAATGCTCACAACGAGTGGTGAAGTGGAGCTTCGGCGAGCGGTTAACACCACTTCTCCACGAGTGGTGAACATTCGGTACACCAAGCTACTTTGGGTATATTTTATTTATACCGTGATCGTCTGATTATTAAGAGTCGTTATTTTTTCTCGATTTTACTGAGCAGCAGACGTACATACGTGCAAATCTGTTTTGTTTACATATGAGCATTGGTGGGCGGTACTTCCGCTGTTAATTTTATCGCCGAAACGAGATGGAAAAAGAAACGAGGCCTTTTTTTCATTCTAATAACATAACAACATACTATTTCGAGTTATGGATGCTTTATTGATGAGACAATGCATGTTTGTTAATGTTTGGTGTCTTATGGGGTAAACTCATTAAAAACGTAATAAATAATTGCCTCACCAAAGGTCAACTTGAATGTAGTTCCACTGAAGGTGTAAAGTTTATTTACTGAAATCCCATTGCTGGCGTGTTCACCATGGTTGGAGTGTAAATCTGAAATTTATGTCATAGGGTTTTTATATATATACTAGAATAGGTCATCATAGTATAAAAACAGTTAACTCCTTGCACTCTGCTAACAGATATTCCGACACAGGACAGGAAATCCATTTCCACGAAAAACAATTAAAATTTGATCACACTTAACCAAATTTCCTTCCGCAAGATGTAACATCCATTTGACGAATGATTTATTGAGTCCACTTTTCATAAATCTTCAGTCAAATCTTGGCATTCACTCTGATTGCACTATTGTAACAATATATCTCGTACGAAAGACATGCAAGCGGCCCATAAGCCGTCTGTTTGAACCCAAAACGAAACAGGAAACTGTTCTGTCATTTCTGCAGCATGATTCTACCGATATAAGCCATTTTTAGGCATTGTACCTTCGTGAAAACACACGAAACTCATGGCTCCTCTCGTTATGAAAATCGACTTTCAATAAAGATATCCCACCCCCCCCCCCCCCCCCCCCGTATGGACATGCGATGAAAGGACAATTAAGAAGCATGTAATTGTTGAGAAAACACCAATACCATAAGTAGAAAATAAAGCGACGTTTGCTTTTGTTACTTTTAATAAACGGAAACAACAGACAGCTCTCGGAGCTGTCTGTTGTTTTCGTTTATTAAAAGCTAAAAAATGAAAGTGGGCTATTTACGGGATGCTGATTAGAAGCAATTAAGTTATCGTACACTTTGTCGTTATCGTCCACGTGTCTGTACATTTATTTGTCACGACGCGCGTTCCATTGATATAATGAACAGAAAAAAATACAGAGCATCAAAAGACAGTGAGAATGCCATTTTCTTATTAGGCTTTTCCCTCTGGAAAAGACTATTGTTTTTCTACGGATTATTATTTTTTTTTTCCACACATTTTGTCCGTACGATTCAGAAGCCATTTTCGAACCGATTTTCACGAAATTTTGCACACGCATAGAGGGGCACAAAGCCTAAAAATGTACCGAAGCGGAATTTTCGATTTAACCCTTATTTCGTCAGAATTGGCAAAAAATGCCAAAATTGGGGTTTATCGGCACTTTCTCGAAACACGTCTTTTTTTTATACATTCATCATTGCTAGACCTGTCGATGACACGTCCTTTGATCCACACGACATATCAGGCGATGCATATGGTAACCCTCCACAGGCTGCCAAACATCGAAATTTTGATGAAATAGGACAGTTTCAGGCCAACACTGCACCCAAACAATACACGAGAGATAAACATATCTTCCTTTATTGCGAGTGGAATTCACCGAGGATCATTTTTGTCAGTAATAAGGGTGTTCAAAAAACCAAGCGTTAACCCGTTTTGGGTTGGTTAAACAGCAATACCTCCATAAAGCTCAAAAATTCGTATTTTCCGTGGATTTCTCTAAACGAGTCTTGTAGATTTTCAAAAACAATTTGTCACTTCCAGGCCTTGGTGTGACAATAGAATTTGCATGGACAAAATACTGCGGTGAACATTTGTTAACTCTCCACGGGCTGCTAAAAGTCAAAATTGTGATAAAATGGGCTGTTTTTGAACGCCAACAGCACCCACTTGGTGTACCACCGAGACAGGTTCCTTCTTTTATCGGGCGCAAAATTGATGGGGAAACATTTTTGATAGTAGTAAGGGTATTCAAAAGTCGAAGTCTTAACCCATTTTGGGCTGGTTAAAGAGAGATACCCCTTAAAAGCTTAAAATTCCCATTTTCTGTGGATTTCTCTAAAAGCAACTTGTAGGTTTTCAGGAAAAATTGACTATTCGCAGGTCCTTGTATGACATTACAAGTTGCATGGACAAAATATTCCGGTGAGCATTTATTAACCCTCTACAGGCTGCTAAGCATCGTAATTTTGTTGAAATAGGCTGTTTTCAGACGCGCACAACACCCAATGCATACCCGAGAGATAAACATAATCTACTTTGTTGGAAGTGGAATTCACCGAGGACCAAATTTGTTGGTAATAAGGGTATTCAAAAAACCAAGCATTAATCCTTTTTGGAATAGTTAATAACAATACCCATCAAAAGCTTAAAAAATCATGTTTTCCCTGAATTTCTTTACAAACGTCTCGTAGGGTTTCAAGAGAAAATGGTCGTTGATAGGTCTTAGAGTCACATTACCAGTTGCATGGATAAAATATTCAGATAAGCATTTGTTAACCCTCCATGGGCTGCTAAATGTCAAAATTGCGAAAAAATAGTCTGTTTTTGGACACCAACAACATCAAATGGGAATGCTGCAGAGAAACATAACTTATTTTACTGGACGCAAAACTGATAGGGAAAATGTTTAGTAAGTAGTAAGGGTATTCGAAAATTGAGGTATTAACCCATTTTCGCCCGGTTAAGGAGATGTACCCCTTAAAAGCTTAAAATTTCCATTTTCTGTAGATTTCTTCAAAAAATCTGGTAAGTATTCAAGAGAAATTGACCATTTGCAGGTCTTGGAGTGACATTACAAGTTGCATGAACAAAAGATTCCGGTAAGCGTTTGTTAACCCTCCAGAGGCAACAAATTTTGAGAAAATGGGCTGTACTTGGCCACCCATTACACCCAATGTGTACCAGCGAGATGAACATAACCACCTTCATTGGAAGTGGAATTCACCGAGGATCATTTTTGTAAGTAATGAAGGTATTCATAAAACCAAGTATTAACCCGTTTAGAGCTGGTTACAGGGTGATACCCCTCAAAAGGTTAAAATTCATGTTATCCGAGGATTTCTCTAAAAACATCACGTAGATTTTCAAGAAAAATTGGCCATTCTCAGATCTTAGTGTGAATTACAAGTTGCATGTACAAAATATTCCAGTAAGCATTTGTTAACCCTATGCTGGTTCTCAAACATCAAAATGTTGAAAAAGTGGGCTGTGTTTGCATACCCGCAGCACCCTAAGTTAAGAGGAGAAATCAACATAAGTGGAAGTAGAATTCACTGAGAATTATTTTTATAAGTAATAAGCGTATTAAAAAAACAACCCTTAACCCGTTTTGGACTGGATGAACAATTATACCCGTCAACAGCTTAAAATTCATGTTCTCCCTGGATTTCTCTGAAAACATCTTGCAGATTTTTAAGTAAAAATGGCCATTCACAGTTTTTGGTGTGAAATTACAAGTTGCATGAATATATATTCCTGTTAGCACCTGTTAACCCTTAACAAGCTGCCAAACATCAATATTTTGGATACATTTGAGATAAAACGGACCATTTTCAAATGGATACAGCACTCAGTGGGTATGTGTCAAACAAACATAACTTCTTTTGTCGGTCATTAACTTGTTGGACAACGATATTGATATTACCCCTCTCCATCGTTATGATGGTTTTTACCTAAACATTTTTTTTTTTATCAAACTGAGTCATTTGAGACTTCTATACTCACCTTTTTCATGACATCAATGAAGGAACTTCAGTGAGACAGTCAAAAGCAATTCATCATACACTGTGGGGTCATGACAAATCATGGAATCTCATCGGGAAAAGCCACGATTCTCCAGAATCATGAAGTCTAGTTTTTAAATGGGTTTGAACAGAGAATAACAGATAATCGTTTAAACTGATGGGGAAAAACTGTAAAAAGTCAGCTTCTGTATTTAATACCACTCTATAGGAAAATGCCTGAAGTTTCTGAAATGATGCGCACATCGATGACTTCGCTAATATTTCGAAATTTCAATTTTTATATGAAATTCTCAGACTCTTAGTGTTAATTTTACAGATAGCAAAAGAAAATTAAGGGGAGCTAACTTTCCTGAAATCTTTTTTCGATGAGGAAAATTGTCTGCCACAAAAATAACACTTTTGTCGGTTTCTGATTTGTCGCAGTTTTTAGTTGTGAAGGTCTTGGTTACACCTGTGCTCCTAACTTCCTCCCTTCTCCTACGCCTCTTTCCACCTCCCAAGACACGGAGACGAGAGGCTTGATGACATCCCGTACACCATTCTTCCCAATCTCTCCGATAAGCATACCAACCCGCTCCTTTGTGTCACCAACTGACCACATGTCCTTCTTTCTCTTATTCCACTTCCCCATTATACTGCCAGTGAATCTTTTACAGTTAGACTGCAATTTTAGACATCCTAGTAGACAGACTCCCCCGCGACTAAATTACACATCTGGCACTTCATTTCAATCTTTTACCCAATTTTCCCACTAAGCTCCAGGGACCGCGATCTCAGCTTGAATAACGATCTCTTCCAATTACGAATCAGGCTATTCATTTCGAATAGAATTTTAAAAACTTCAAAGAACCCTAATGGGAATTATACGTGCAAGTTAGACAAATGGGAAATGTCCATCCATCAGGTAGCAAAAAGACCTAATGAAACGTAAGTACCTAAGGACTAAAACCTACCGATTAAAATTATCTTACATACTACGAACCCGTCAAACATGTTAGTGAATTGAAACAGCAGAAGCTCTCTCACACAAGCACCCACAGAGAGGCACCTAACAATTATAGTTTTAGGATGACAACAGAGAAGTACTCTCCAAACCTTTTGAACTGTTTGGTGGCGTCCTTAACAAGCTAACTACTTGAAAACTTGTCAACGAAGCTACAAACAAATTGACATTTAAAGCACGATCTTGTATAGTGATGTGTTGTTTATTTCCAGCCTCAAAAATCATTATTTCACACAGGTATGACATTTTCGTAATTATTCTAAAAGTGTGTTATTTTCAGTGTTTACGCTGGTCAGAAATAATTTGGTGGCAAGTGGTATTTTTGTGCCAAATGAATTTTTGGGGGTTCCAAATGAAAGATTATAGTGTCAAATGGAATCGGATTGTAAAATCAACCATGTGTCGTCCTTTAAGTTCGACAAGGCGTCAACTGCAATGCCAAAGCATTGCAGATGGCGCCTTGTTGGACTCAAATTTACGATATTTTAATTTACCTGGCTCGTCTAAGTATTGTATTTGCAAAGAAAGAACACGAAAAAGCATAAACGTAAATAATAAATTAAATAAAATAAACAGACAAATAAATAAATAAATAAATAAATAAATAAATAAATAAATAAATAAAGTAAAGGGCCATTATCAACATTTACAAAATAATCTAATGATTATTATTTACTCACTGTTTATTGGCTCCAATAAATTAGTAGTTAATAATGTTTATTAACAACTTTATAAATAGCCACATTACCATTGGCTGGATCTTATACACGTGACTGGTACTCAAACATACATGCACACCGATTTTCCACTGAATATCAGCTTTTTAAATATTGCTTTTGGAAATCCCCTCTCTAGTTCTATTTCAATCGACGTAATCACTGTAACATTGTTTATTTTTATGTTATTCTGCAGATGATAACTATTTTATTGTTACACCTTTACCTAACACAGTATTTTTTTTAAATAAATTAAGGTTCACATTTTTCAAAAACAAATTGAATATTTTTTCAGTAAAATCATACTAATATGGATATCAGTAGAACCAGCTCGACTAGCTGGTTCTGATGATATCCATATTTGTATGCTTTTTTAGGGTGGTGTATTTAATATAAAACAGTTTTTGACTTTTGTGGTGGTAAATATGATGTGATATGAACCGAAAAAAATTATATAGACCTCCGCTAAGGCCTCGCTCAATATAAGTTTTTTTTTAGGTTCATATCACATCATATTCACCACCACAAAAGTCCATAATTGTTTAATAAACGCCGAGAAGGCTTATAAACATGACTGCGCAACAAACAAAAGATAAAGTAAGAAAGAAATGTTTTGATAGAAATTCGATTGAATGGACAAACTTTTAATTCAGCTGACACATAACAAAGAGCCAGGATTATGGCAGATAGCGATTTTATCGAAAATGACGCATTGAAGAACTCAGATCAACCAAAAGTATGATTTGGGTGCCAACTTTTGGTGCCAAATACTGTATTGTTTTAGTGCCAAATGATTTTTAGTGCAACTGACATTATTGGAATCCCACAGTGTGAACACTGGTTGTTTTTAGTAGAGTTGAGGGTGGAATGGTGAGATATTGAGTGAGGGCCCGATTACGCATAGCTTCCTCACCAAGCACTTCATTTCCTTTTCGACTACACTTTAAATTATCATAAAAATTGCCTCCCACCGATCCCAGGATGAAATTCAAAGAAAAATCATTTTCAATTAGTCACATTATGTGGTACCAGTACTTGATTGGAAGCATTCTATGGAACATTTTTTTTCCAATTTTGTGTTCAAATAGGTATTTTAACCCTTTGACACTTCTATACTTCTTATGACGGAAGAAATCATTTTTCGATTTTTTAAAGTTTTAAACTCAATTCCCATATTCTTCCAAATAGTGCTCAGTGACAACCGGTGAGCCAAATGTTATTGCAGCTTAAAATACTAATATAATCCTGCTGTCAAGACTTCTAAACTGATTGAGTGCTAGAAGCCGCTATCAGGGCTTTCAAAAACGAGAATACCAGAGCAAAAACCAACACTTTCCTTGCTTACACTTCATATTCAGTCAAACACAATTAATATTTTGTTTATATAAATTTGTTTTATTTCAAATTATTGGAGAGTGCCTGTGGGTATTCTCCAATAATTTGTAATAAAACAAGCTTTGAATAACAAATTTAGACCCCAAAAAATAATCTAGCCCTCAACCAGTTAATCACTAATGTGAAAATATCTTGTTATTTGTACTTTCCGACGTTTGACGTCGCATTTTGAAAAAAAAATTAACGAAACTGAATTCCCAGTGTCGTTTGAACGTCAGGATAATTAAAGTCTGAAAGGGTTAAATTGTTCAAATGAAGATCACTTGCGAAAGACGACGTTCAGTGTGACAACATGTGATGAACAAAGGCTGCTCTTTGATTTGTTTGTTTGCGATCATGCTGTGAGATTCGCTATGATCATTGATGAGGAAAAATGGGTAATGTTTTTTCATAAATTAAAAAAAAATTAAAAAAGACATCCCCGCTCATCCAAGTAAATGTAGGACATAATTTTTATCCATCCTATCTGAACATAACATTGCTGATACTCAGCAGGAACTCTATGACAAATCCATACAGTTACAGGTGCAGAATAAAAACAAAACAACTCAGTGGAATATTTAGCATACCTGTACATGAACAAAACATTCTGGTCCGGTCAACATTCCAGAAATTAAATTAATTTCTATTAACCCTTTACCTAACACGAAAGGCAGACGACACTTGCAAATAAAATTCTTGAATAACTAGTGTTTTGCTTCAAAAACATAGCTTATGGCCCCTCATTGGAACGAGTTCGTTGAGCTCGTTCCAATGAGAGGTCATAAGCTATGTTTTGGAGACAAAAAGTGAAGAAAAAAATAATGAAAACTGGATGGTGCTTTTTGTGAATAGCGCTGGCCGGCTTTGGCCGTTACATTGGGTAAAGGGTTAAGATTATTATAATCCCTGATGGGTACGGGTGTGGGATGGGAAAATCTCACCCTCGGGACAAGATATTTGGTCCAGAGTGTCTGGACCAAATATCTTGTCCCAAGGATGAGATTTTCCCATCCCACACCCGTACCCATCAGGGATTATTTTTCACCCCCACCATACAGCTGTTACGTTAGCCAGAGGTAATCGGCGGTCACGTGCTGATATAATCAACTCATTTGGTATTCGTTGTTTTGAAAAACTCATGACACCATCGGAAAGAGCATGCAAAAGTTATGTATATACCACGAAATCAATTAAGAACGGTGGCATCTTGGGGTTTAAAGAGTTTTAGAGCATCAAACTTTGATCACACGGCATTCTGATGACGTCAATATGAATTAGTTGGTAGCAATAAACTGATACGATATGCATAACGTCATAATAACGTTATAAATGTATAACGTCACGTGGGTGGGGTGGGATACATCTGTCTCTCCCTTCTATCTCACCCTGGACAGACGTATGTTACACATGCAGTGGGGGGGGGGGGGGGAGGAGAAAATGAAGTTTCTAAGGGGAACAGTGGCTCAGTGGTTACGTCATTGTTCTTCTAACCGAAAAGTTCACGATTCGATCCCGGTCAGGGGTAATTGCGTTGTGTCCTAGGGCAAGGCACTTACTCCCGATTGTCCACGTGTGTGTGGGGGGGGGGGGGGGGGGGCTGTGTACTATGGCGTACTGTACGACGACGCTGCACTTGACTTCAACCAATGCTAGCCCTGCTTGTGTGGATTAGGACATTGGGGAGTCTGACAGCTGATCGCCGCTGCTCGGCGGGTCTTTCAAGGAACTCCGGCTTCTCCACCCGTAAAACTGTCTGGCACGAGGTGTGATTCTGGTTGTCGAAAGTGTCGTGAAACCCCAATAAATTAATAATAAATAAATAAATTAAATTAACTATTCAAATGAATAAATTGAAGCCAATTATTTATCACACATAAGGCAATTAACCCTTTACCTAATACATCGGCCGCATCTCCCCGCAGAATTCACAAATTCATCAGATGAAAAACAAACTTCAACAGACCATATAATGTGCCCCTTACTGGAATGAGCTCGTTCCAATGAGAGGGGTCACAGGGTATAGTTTTGTTGATTTGTTTTGAAAACAATGTTAATAAAAACAACTAAATAAGAACATTTGATATCGCGTGCTTAGGGTAAAGGGTTAAAGAGAGTAAATTTGTATCGCAATGATTTCATATAACTCCTGATAATTCCACAATTATATTCATAACATATAAAAGGGTTTGATTCCTGTAATTTAGTCATCTGAGACATAGCAATGTGGTGTTATTTCAGTATTTCGGACAATAGAGCTCGGTAAAAGGCAGTTGAAGGAGTCCTGGTACCGCAAACAAGAGTGACAAACTGTGTGTTTCTGTTATTCCCTGAAGTGGGACTGGACTCAGTGGTTCGAAAAGGCCTAGGAAACTTGGGTGACTCAAAAAAAACAAGCACTGCTCTACATAACGAGAACAGCTTGGATATTTATTGGAGCGTTGGTGGGACATGTTTACAGTGTTTAAAAAAATGAAGATAGCTGATCAAAGAAATTGAGGGGGTTGAAGCACCCAAACACCAACACAAACCCCAAGTCTCCCCGTCTCTAAGGCTCATGATGGGCTGTACGTGTGTAGTTCGATGCAGAAGGTAACTCATTAGAGTTATTTCACTGTATTTTCACATCTTGGCACAACATATCGCTCATTACTCGGAGATAGTGAGAATGCCTTAATTTTAAATCTCTCGAATGCTACAGAATCACAAAATGACGCCGATGTTACTGAAAACTGAATGTCAAAATTCAACAATACTTCAGTGGAGAATGGCTGAAATATTAGAGGTTGTCGGAAGATGCAATATTTACGACTTGGAGAGCCGTGAAATTCGTTTTGTTATCCGATTCGAAAATCCTCCTTCTGATTCGATTCGACGCGAAATTCGAGATTCGCGGTGCACCAGTTAACCCTTTTACTGCCAAGCCAACTTTATCCATATATGGAGGAACTCTATTGTCCCCTGTTTGAAAGGAAAGTTTATAAAATTTATGACATACTCGAAGCGATCATCTGTTTAACCCTTTGAGACTTTAATTATCCTGACGTTCAAACGTCACTGGGAATTCAGTTTCGTCAACGTTTTTCCAAATACGACGTCAAACGTCGGAAAGAACAAATAACAAAATATTTTTCAAATTAGTGATTATCTGGTTGAGGGCTAGATTATTTTTGGTGGTCTGAATTTGTTATTCAAAACTTGTTTTATTACAAATTATTGGAGAGTGCCTGAGGGTACTCTCCAATAATTTGTAATAAAACAAATATATATAAACAAAATATTTGTGTTTGACTGAATATGAAATAGAAACAAGGAAAGTGTTGGCTTTTGCTCTGGTACCCTCATTTTTTGAAAGCCCTGATAGTGGCTTCTAGCACTCAACCAGTTAAGGAGTCTCGACAGCAGGATTATATTTGTATTTTAAGCTGCGATAACATTTGGTCCAACGGTTGTCACTGAGCGCTATTCGGGAGAAAATAAGAATCGAGGTTAAAACTTTAAGAAATCGAAAAATAATAACAAAACAAATGACCACAAAGTATCAACGCGCTGCTTGATTTCCTTCGTCATAAGATGTACAAAAGTGTCAAAGGGTTAATTGTTGGAAAGGGCTCCCTCTCTCCAACAATTAATCCAATGGTAGATTTGATCTGCACATAAAGTACGTGGAGAGTGTATTGTCACTAAATCACCCACAGAGTGGTGTTTCCACTCGAGCAATAATTGCAAATGTTGT
Source organism: Pictodentalium vernedei (assembly GCA_031216915.1). Lineage (NCBI taxonomy): Eukaryota > Metazoa > Mollusca > Scaphopoda > Dentaliida > Dentaliidae > Pictodentalium > Pictodentalium vernedei. Next base: position 455,102,360 of record CM062294.1, on the reverse strand, counting down.
TGCAATGCATAAAAAGCACAAGCAAAGTTCCAGCCAATGGACCTCCGGGTTGTACCCGGAGGTCCATTGGCTAAAACATTGTTTGTGTTTTTTGTCCACACGTACAGAATTTGAAAATCATACTTTGGGTGATAACTCCACTCCCTGGTGATTTAGTTACAACCCACTCTTCACGTACTATACCAGAACGTAGAGATAGTCGCCATAAAATAGGTGACAGTAGGTCGCTTTCGGCAGCGTAAGTGTTCCTGTTTTTTTTGTGAATTTTGAGGTAAATTGTTGGATAGAGACCTTGTGCTTCGTTAGGTAACTTCGCATTTAACACCACAAATCCATGTTTATGTCAATGTTTGTCTGATTTTAGAATAACCAATTTGATACCCGGAGCAATTAAAACTGCTGTATTGATTCATTCAGAAAATGATCGTTAAGATATCAGTTGGAATTACACGAAAAGACTGTGATTATATCTATTGATCTGGAATTGCAACTAAAGTCAATATTTCAGAAAAGCAGTTGTGAATCAAGTGGTACTTAAAGTGTCAGAGAATTACTCACTGGTCCAAGTTAAGCAGCGAACAGTGAACGTATTCTGATAATTAATTTGATTGCATATTGAGTCGAGAGCAATGAGTAATTTTCGGTTAATCAACTTCTTTAGGGTTATGATTCATTTTAAGTATTTTGTAAAATATTTTGTTTTTCCTCACATGGTGAAATTATGTCACGTGATAAACTATTAAAACGAATTGCCAGATTTTTTTGAAACTCTGCCGAGAGAGTTTCCTTCAACCATAATCGGCCAGCAAAACTTCCTTAAACCACATAGAAAACATAGACAACAACCCCGTTGCAAAACCACTCTGAAAACTTTGATCAGTGACGTGACCAGAAGGTCCTTTAGGGAGTACGCCCCTATTACATTTCCAACTAGCTCCCCTGGCTGCCAAACATCTACCTCCATACCTCCGAGTGAGAATTTTCCAACTTCTGAAGAAATACGAATGCAACCTCTACCCTTGCGTTCGAAATGTATGACCTTTGGGTTTGGGTTCTGGAGTTAGAAATCGTCTCTTGAGTACTACAAGGCGCCATCTGCAATGCCTTGGCATTGAAGATGGTGTCTTGTTGCGCTCGAGGGACAAGAATTTAACTGCGGGTGGACAATCCATGAAATGGTTCAAAAATCATTAAATGTCTGTTAGAAACAGTCAGAGACAAATATAACATTCAACGAAATACATTACCATAAGGCATGCACTTTCCAACTGTTTGGTGGCTTGAGACTTAAAATGTCTAACAATTGAACATTTTGGACGGCATTGAGGGACGAGACATCACCTAGCCCTCATCCTATCCCTTATCGAGACACACCGACCGTGTCCACTAGGCAACTTGCCGAGAGAGCATTTTTTTTGCGGACAGGCGATTACGTATATCGTGGAAATCGAGTTGAATTATTCAAAACATAATCTTTGCACATGCGACGCAACCCGGCGGGGGGGGGGGGGGGAGGGGGAGGGGGAGCAGCGTGCCCATCTTCCGGACCCTTTTTTCCTCAGACATGCAGCATGACCACACAGAGAGTTTCTAAATGTTAAAGCATGCATACGTGGCGACAAGTATGCATCCATGTAATACCTTTTCTTAGTGTATAAACAAATTGCATTTGACTGACTGACAATATTATATTTCCAAATAAACAAGATGAAAAGTACAGAAAAAACAGAGATTACACAACAATGGCAAAAGTTGTGAATTGGAAAATGGATCCACCAGTAATCTGATGTTTTTGTAAGCTGTCTCCGCCTTTAGAATTAAACGTTGGAGCATGGACGACCAACGATCGCTTTTTTTATCGTACCTATAAAGTGGTTAATCTGAGAAGTGGGGTTTCATTTTGTAATAACATAGTTTTATGTTTTTGGGATGGTGAATGTTGTAATAGGATGTAGAGGTTGGAGTAGGGGGGGGGGGGCAGCGGCTCAGGAGGTAGAGGTGCAGGCTGCAAGCCGAGATGTCCTCGGTTAGAATTCCACCTGCGGCAACCGCGCTGTGTCCTTGGGCAAGACACTTCACCCGCATTGCCCACGTGGGGGCACGCGTTGTGTACTAAGGCGTACTTGCCTTCAACCAATGCTAACCCTGCTTGTGTGGAGTTAGTATGTTGGGGAGATGACAGTTTCTCGCCGTTGCTCGGTGGTTCTCACCGGGTACTCCGGCTTCTTCCACCCGTAAAACTGTCGCGGCCATGATTAGCCATTGTGCAGAAATATATGACCCTAAACGCAAATAAATAAATTAATATAAATAGGTTGGAGTAGTTCGACTGGTCGAGTGGATACAGTAGCTATTGGCTCCTATGGGATGGACTAGATGGAATCAGTTGCAACACTAAGTAAGAATCGGATTTAACATGCCTCGTATTCTAAAGTGAAATGTGTGTACATTGTTCTGTTACGACCCAACGAGGATTGTCGGAGGGCAATCCCCGATGAGTCCCAACAAGACAGTTATTTCCAAGCAGGTTATAATTTGCTAGTCTGTGATTCGCGGTGTCTGAAGAAGAATACTTCAGTGAGATTGCCAACACTACAAGTGATCGCAAAGATAGAATGGCACCCGGCCAGTATAGACAGTCTGGCAAAAAACGCAATCAGCTACGCGAGGCTTCTATTTGGATCAGCGATGTTGAGCGATCAATATTCTGAAATACGCCATGGTGGAGATTTCAGTGCTGACTTCGGTCTGTGAATTACTAGGATTGTCAACCAAATCTACGAGTTGCCTCAATATATCTATGAAGGCAGAGAATGATCGCACGATTAGTTTGTACACTGTAATTGGTATTGCTGTAGCGAAGAGTGTCCACTTCAATGGATCAAGGCAGTTGTATCGTTTTCCTTTTTTTCTAAACAAAGAGTACAGTCAAGGAGATGACGATGGGCTTGTAAGAAAAAATTATTCAACAGGTTATCATTGAGGTTGTTACAACCAAGACGTAGTATACTATTAGTTATCCTTGTGTTTTCCAGGGTGTATGGGAATTTACACCGGTTTGGGAACTCATACACTCTGAGGCGAAGCCGAAGGGTGTATGAGTTCCCAAACCGGTGTAAACTCCCATACACCCTGGAAAACACAAGGACAACGGATTTATTTCCATGAATTTTGGTGTACTTAATACTTTAACCTACATTGTGGGAAAAAACTGACAGACAATTTCTACTTTGTAAGTTTCTTAATAAAACCAAATATAGATTTTCCAATGACATCCATATCTATAACATTTTATTGCACATAAATATTAAATTTCCTGTATTTTTATTTTTGTTGTAACATAACCGAGCAGAAGGTATGAGTTAATAATTAAAAATGGGTACTTTTTAACCATATACCCTGCTATTGTATATTCTTGTTTTTACACGGTGTAAAAAAAAGACACCACCGCGGATTGTAAGTTACACCGTACCTCTCAGCCAATCAATACGCAGTATTTTGTTTTATTTGGAAATAAAGTGATATATTTGAGTTTGACGTGATTTGTGAGCGGATAAGCATTTTGGGGTCGGACGTCTATCGCTATTCAGCTTTATTCAGGCATGGATTGAACTTTCCGAGACAACTAGTTTCTCTAATTACTGGGAGAGGGGAGGGGAGGGGGGGGGGGTACACTATTTTACAATCTGATTGTCGAATGTATGAAGAAATGTAGGTGTGAGTCGGTGCGGCAGTGTGCGATATCTAAGTTGGCATTATTGTGGAGGGAATATTTGTGGGTAGCGGATGTTAGCGAGGGGACTAGAGATGATATATAACCCGGGACAAGATGATGAACTATTTTGTAGTACTGTATAAGTTGGTGATTTTATTTGCGGGTACGGAGGGTTTCCCAGCTTGTTTCCGATTATAGTGAAGCTCTACTTGCACTTCGTGTAGCACCAATGACTATCCGAGCCGCCTCAAGCTGTACTTTTTTTTCTAATTCAGAGCATTCCCGGTAGTTACAGTTATCCCAACCAGTGTTAGCGTATTCCAGTAATGGTCGTATAAAAGTAAAAAAAAAAATGTTCTCCATCGTTCTACAATGACAGGAAATATTTATAATTTCCAAGGTGAGGTGTCCTGTACCAGGCCTTAGTTGTGATTTCCGATATTTGCTTGCCCCAGAATCAACGAGCGTTCAGGATTAGACCCAAATGTTTATGCTGGTTGATTTCACTAATGTCAGAACCGGACATCATTAGAGTGGGATGTTGTGGTTTAGTGGACTTGCGTGATATTATCAGTGACTCGGTTTTTGCAGGATTGGAGCCCACCAGCCACTGGACTGTCCACCGTTCGATCATTTGGAGGTCATCGGACATAAGACTGACAGCTTGGAAAGGGTGAGATAGAGAGATGTATCGTCAGCAAAGGGTTGAATGTTAGACACCAGTCCGTCAGTTATGTCATTTGTGGAGATAAGAAAAAGTAACGGTCCTAGAATCGTGCCCTGTGGAACACCCGCTCTCATATTTCCACAGGTAGAATATTCTGAGTTAATAATGACACACTGTTGTTTATTGCTAAGGCAGAATTTAAACCAGGACAAAAGTTGACCGGTTATACCCATCTTGTTTGGTTTGTACAAAAGGTCACGCTCCCATACTTTATCAAAAGCCTCACTGATGTCACAGAAGACAAATATTATTTCTTTTCTTAGGTCAAGAGCTGTGTTAATGGTGTGGTAAAATTCATTCTGTTGGGGAATGGAATCATGTAAAATGCTATTCGCGTCAGGAGACTCTCTAACTTTCTTTGCAATACAACTTTCAAACAACTTGCCAACACAGCTTAAGAGTGAAATTGATCGGTAATTTGTCACTCGGTTACGATAGACTTTTTTGAATATTGGTGAGATATTTGCCCTTTTTCATTGATGTGTGTATGTAGAATTTGTGAGATAGAGGTTAACAATGTCAGCCAGTGGTTCGGCTAATGTTGAGGAACATCCCTTTAGAGTAAATGGGCTTATGTTGTCAGGTCCACTATCTGTCGAAGGCTTGAGAGAATTCAAATCTTCCTGCACGTCTTTGTGCTTAAGGAAAATATTGTACAAGGTGGGTCGGTCAATCGGTCATTGTCAACAGTGCAGGATGGTAGAGGAGAATTATCTTCTTTAAGGTTGGAAATTGAACAAAAGTACTTATTAAAGGTCTCAGCCTTTTCTACATCACTAACAAGAGTAATATTTCCGTGGAAATCCGCAAACCTCAGACCATGTTACCGTCAACTCATCACAATAACGTATATGTTCCAATAAGACACTACCTATAGCCCAAAACCTACATCATGAAATACGAGGGGCTTGTTTACTAAACTTATGATCGTTAAAAGTTGCCTTGTTCAAGGCAACTTTTAACGATCACAGGTTTAGTAAATAAACACCCCCGTATACCAACGACGGCACTGGATAAAATAATCAATAAACCAGATAAACTCATTCCATCTCAGTTCAAATCGAAAATCGGTTTTGTAATTTAAACAACACTTCATCCAGAACACCGCCTGCTGCACGAGTGAAAAATCCAGAAAAATGAAGCGGCTTGCTAGTCACTCCGTTGGTGAAGCTATTACGAAACGGGCGACGTCATTTCAAATATTTCGAGTTGTGACGTCAGACGGTAACATTTGCCACTTGAGCCGTAAACATAGAATATACCAAGCGACCTCTCGTCCAATCAGAGGAGGATGATTTTAGTCTTATTGGAACACATTGAGTGGTTAACTTGTCAAGGTGACTTGTTAGCTTATCAACAATCTGGTCAGGTTAGTTCGAAGGCACGATTATACTTCAGTTAACTTCTCTGTTAGGTTTTGTAGAGATTGACAAGATCTTCGTCGTAAAATAGCCATATTGTCGCTTAAGTCGCTAGAGACTCAAGGAAGGCACTTATATGAACTTAACTGGGGCCATTATAGAACAGGAATAACTGACGAATTCAACCAAATAGGACCAGCTAGTTATAGTTAAGTCCAGCAATGTGGCTGATGTTTCCATAAAGAATGGGGGCGGCTGAACGATTTGAGACAAGTTATAAATGTTCAAAAGGTTCTGGACTGGACCGTTATTAGATTTTAGTTGCTCGTCGCTAAAGTCGCCGGTTATTATCATGAGAAGCGTGTGTTCATCTAATGATCTTTCAATGGAAGTCGAAATAAGATTCCAGGTCTCGGTCCCTGAATTAGGCGGTCTATGCAACCAGATACACTCAAGATTAACAATTTCCAAATCAGGGCGATGTATGAATTCCATTGAGTTTCTGAGGTAGATAACGATACTGTCTCCCTTGGAAGGACAATCTTTCCTTATCGGATTCAGAAATCCAGAGATTGCCAAGTTCCAGTTGTCGCCAGTGCTCGGTAGCCATATGATTCACACGAAGCACACATATATCATGGTCAACGAGCTCACGTCTTAGAATATCTAGCTTGGGTTTCAGTCTTTGGATGTTCAAGTGGAATAGATGGTTCATGTCGACGTACATATATGTTTTGGATAAATTTTCAGTAACTGAATTGTCAGTGCAATAAATTCAACCCTGAGCCGGCTCAGTCTATTTCTTCAACTTCAATTTGGGTGAAAGATGGTTGTAGGATTGAAGACAGACCAATAATATAAGATCTTGGAACACCGCCTGTAGATCTATAGTAATCTGAACGCTGTTTGTGCAGTTAAAACTGGATGTCCTGTCACGAACTGTGCGCTTATCTGGGCTTAATTGCTCGTAGGAGATGCGCGCAATTGCCATATCGAATGGCATCCAAAGTATGGCATGTTTCCCTGGTTAACCATAGTAAACACACCAATGTTTCTGCCAATGGACCTTCGGGTCACCTGGAGGTCCATTGGCTAAAAAGTTGCTTGTGCACAGACCATATGTACAGAATTTGATAGCCAAACCATGGTCATAACGCGTAGATTAACGCGTAGATTAACGCGCAGATCGACGTACTATCTGTGCGCATCTCATGACAGGACTTCTAGTTTTAACTGCAGTCAACATCCTGAAATTGCAGTATTTTACTCAAAAATTGCAACTGTCCGATTGAGAAACACTAAGTATTTGGCATGCACCACTTGACGAGTACCAGTTTCTAATATGACTATTGTGTAAGGAGAGAGGGTTGTTTGTGTGGGGGAAGGCTACTCGAATAGATTTTCCCGATACTGATGAGGATTTTCCATTTGCCCGGTATCTACTTTTATGGAGAGGCACAAAAGCAGCGGTAGTGCAACGGCATAGGATGTAGGAATACATAGGTCAACCGGAAGTTCCGAGACGATCGAGTATAATCTGCATATTCAATTCGCCATGGTTGTTGCAAAATGGCCGATTGGGGTGGGGTGTAAACCTAATTAGTCCGGACAGTAAATACTCAAGCTCCAACTGATAAAATATCCCAACTCCATCATCAAGTCATGTCTTCGTAGAAATACAATCATTAGTTACTGCTCAAACATAATTATTATGAAAGTCTGATTATTCTGTGTTGTTTTTATTTAGTTCGTTGGCGTTTGCCCGGAAACGTCTTTATTAATCAAATTAATTGTGATAACAAAATCTTGAAGTGATTGGACTTTGTTTGTTGCAGGTCAGTACAGTCTGTACGCGTGTACTAATAACCGAGTAGACATTCGCAAGCGACTGGCTACGTATAGAATATTTTGTAATCAAATCTTAGAATGACCCTAGAGCCACCTAGACAATTCGTGTGGGAAATTAGAGTCTCAATTGGTCTTTACCTGACCTAATATTAATACTTGAGTGTAATCCAACATATGTTGGATAATCAATTATATTGTGTTTAAATGACAGAACGAATTACACTTTTTTCATTTAAAAATTCTCGTTGCAATCGCACTTTTAGATGCTTCCGACGGGCAATACCCGGCCCTCAATTAATTTAATCCTCGCATTGGATTTAGAGTGTGTACTCCTCAAAGGTTCAGGATGTTCCCCGGGGAAGGGGAACACATCATGCCAATTGGGCATCATGGGTACTTGTTGAAAGCTAAAGTACACAGAAAGGAAATGAATAACTATTGAAAACAATTATTTATTTATTTATTTATTTATTTATTTATAGGTGTTTAAGGTCATATACTTATGCACAATGGCTAATCATGACCGTGACATTTTTACGGGTGGAGGAAGCCGGAGTACCCGGAGAGAACCACCGAGCAATGACGAGCAGTTGCCAGCTCCCCAACATCGTAACTCCGCACTGCAGCACAGGCAGGGTTAGATTGGTTGAAGACATGCGCACAATCGGCGTGCAGTACGCCTTAGTACACAGCGTCATCGTGCCCCCATGTGGACAATCGGGGTGAAGTGCCTTGCCCAAGGATACAACGCGGGAGTCCGAATCGGTCGCTCAGGCGGACACCCATCCAAGGACAAACCGGCCTCGGTGTTGCTTAACTTCGGTGATCTGACGAGAACCGGTCACCGCAACGCCACCGCGCCCCCATTGAAAAAATAAACCCAAGAAATATCAGAATGAGAGTGCATGAAACAGTTTTGGGGATTTGGGGCATAAATGTGTATTATGTTGGCAGTTTTAGGACGAGGGGGGGGGGGGGGGGCGTGTCATGACTTGTTTAAAGTTAAGCTATTTTAACCCATTACCCAACGAATCGGCCGCATCCGCCAGCTGATATGCAAATTCAGCAAAAAAAAAATTCAACAAAACCATATCATGTGACCCCTCGTTGGAACAAGCTCGTTCCAACGAGGGGTCACATGATATGGTTCTGTTGACATTTTTTGAAAATTTTTAAAAAATGATATTTAAAATACTAAATTTTGATATCGTCTGCGTTCGGTAAAGGGTTAAACCTAACTATGATAATCCAAATGTTGTAGTCTTCAACTGGGAGGGTGGAGGAGTCTCACCTCCTCCCCATTATTCGTCAAATTCACAACAGGTAGATATTCGATGTTCCAATTTCTAGTTCTAATGGAATGTTTCCACAGAGGTCTAGAATTTGGACAAAATATGAAGTGTTTAGACTGAAAAGTAGTGAAAGACATCCAAATACTGATTGGAAAGTAGTATAAATACGCCAAATATTGATTTGTAGTTAGAATTTGTGACTACCGAGGGCCTCAGTTTGATAATTTACAGTCAAGAGGGGTATACGGATGAAATTCTTAATTGGTTCAGTATTGGATGCCCATATTTAGGTTTTATTCTGCAGGGTAAGTAGCAGAACTTAACCCTTTACCCAACGCACAGAATATCAAAATTAATTACTTTAATTTTTTTTTTTTTTAAGTTTTAAACAAAACTAAACAAAACCATATCATGTGTCTCCCTCACTGGAACGTGCTCGACGAGCTCGTTCCAAAAGGGGTCGCATGATATGGTTTCGTTGAAAGGTTTTGAAAACATTTTTTTTAACTGCTTAATTTGTTAATTACCCGAGCGGATACGGCCGGTTCGTTAGGTAAAGGGTTAAAGGCGTTGTATTCAATTGATGTGCTTGATTTTATTTTTGACTTGAAGCCCTTTACTCCGTTAGGATATGCCTTGTTACAATTTATGGGAGTGTGCCTGAAAAATATCAAAAAATTGAAATTCGCATCTCTGTCATCACGGATCGAATATCAGAAAACAAATGGTTATCCGGAGAGATGTTCATATTTCCGATTATTTATTTATTTATTGGTGTTTAAGGTCACACACTTATGGACAATGGCTAATCGTGACCTTGACTGTTTTACAAGTGGAGGAAGCCGGGGTACCCGGAGAGAACCACCGAGCAACTGTCAGCTCCTCAACATTGTAAGTCTGTTCAAGCTCCGTTCAAGCGGGGTTACAGCGATTGGAGACATGTGCATCATCGACGTGCAGTACGCCGTAGTACACGATGTCATCGTGCCCCATGTAGGCAACCGGGATAAAGTTCCTTACCTAAGGACACAACGCGGGTCGTCCCGAATGTCCCAGACGGGGATCGAACTCGGGACCTCTGGCATAGAAGACCAACTGTCTACCACTAAGCCACCTCGATCCCTGCCTCAGTTTGATAATTTACAGTCAAGAGTGGTGTACGAATGGAATTCGGCGTCTTAACTGGTCCCGTATTAGATGCCCATATTTAGGTTTTATTCTGCGGGGTAGTTAGCAGAACTTAATCCATTACCCAGCGGAGAAAATATCAAAATTTATTACTTTATTTTTTTGTCTTTTGAACGTTTTAAAAAAATTAAACAAAACCATGTCATGTGTCCCCTTCATTGAAGCGAGCTCGACAAGCTCGTTCCAATGACATAAAACATCATAGGTTTTTTTTTAAATTTTTTGAAAGATTTTTTTTTTTTAACTGCTAAATTTGTAAATTACGCGAGTGGATGCTGCTCATTCGTTAGGTAAAGGGTTAAAGGCGTTGCATTCAATGGATGTACTTCATTTTATTTTTAACTTGAAGGTCTTTACTCGGTTAGGATTTGCCTTGTTACATTTTATGGGTGCGTGCCTGAAAAATATCAGAAAATTGAAATCGGTAAATTTGTCATCTCGCATCGAATACTAGAAAGCAAATGGTTATCAGGAGAGATGTTCATATTTCTGATTAGTGTACCAAATTTCGTGAGTGTAGGTTAAAGGAAATTACCCGAAATTTTGGTCTGATGGAACTGAAAGAAAGGAGGGTAGACAGAAAGAGGCCACCCTTCGTAATAAGTACACTGCAAAAAATATAGGTTCTCTTTAGAACCAAAACTGGTTATAATCTTGTCCCTGTGAGATGGAACCAGTTCTGTTTAAACAGTATTTATTTCAAATCAAATAAATTTACCAAGATTAGCATTCAATTTTAACAGAATATTACATGTACTAAAGTAGATCCAGCAGTAAACTTGGAGTTTATTCAACGCAGTCGCCAAACATTTTGAAACGAAGGAGATATGAACAGTTGGCATATCGAACCAGTTTTGGTTCTGTATAGAACCAAAACTGGTTCGATATGCCAACTGTTCATATTTTCTTTGCTTAATAATGATTTGAGACAACCTCGTATAAGCTCTAAACTTCCGGCTGAAACCCCCTCAATTTATGTTTAATTCTGTTAATATTTAATGCTAATCTTTATAAATTTATGTGATTTGAAATAAATATTGTTTAAACAGAACTGGTTCCATCTCAGGGACAAGATTAGAACCTCTTTTGGTTCTAAAGAGAACCTATATTTTTGCAGTGTAATTCCAGCTTCGTTGGATGACTAAATTATGCAATACAATACGTCCAAAAAGGACGAATCTATAGTAGATGAGGGCGTATGCCATTAATTATCTTATCCCACCACACCACCACATAGGGCTGAGGATTGTCCCTTCATCTCGGCACGCATAAATTGCTACGTGAAAGATGATTCGATGATCGATTAACAGACAACATAATTAATCCCCATACAATTTAATGATGCAAATGGTTACTGACATGGATGTACTCTGAGGTGTGGCAACAAGAGCACGCGTGATCTGTCACGAAATAGTCCAATGCCAACAAGAAATAGCGCTTGATAGGGCATAGGTGAAACGATAACCATACAAGTCGTTGACTCTGGTGAACATAATTTGACTGTTCATATATATTCTTCAAATAAAGAAACTATACATCGAAATCCCACTGAAATATACATGTATAAAATTGGTCATGGTGAATAGATTTTGAAATATGTTATGAATTGTAATCAACTCAAGAATTGCTTGGGTTGATGGGTCAGAATTTCTCCCAAGCACACAGAGAATTGAAAACACAACGCTCTGGAGACTTACGGTACAATTTGTGAAATGACATGCCGTTGGACATGCCCGAGTGTATAGACGTCGGAACGAACGTTACGCCAATAACTGTGCACGTAAAGTTGATCGTTTTGGTGGCGGTAGTGTTATGGCGTAGGCTGGCATTAACCATGCTGCCTGGACATCACCTGTTCGATTGGAGGGTAATCTAACCGGTAGCGTTACAGAGATGAAACCCTATCACGTCACGTTGGCTGAGCATTCATTCAATGGCGGCCTCTTTCAACATGGCACTACTCGACCAGATGTGGCGAGTGTTTGCAAAGCATTTCTTCAACAAAACAATATTCCTACTCTTCCCTGGCCAGCACGTTCATCTGATTATCCACCATTGAACACTTTTGGAATGAGCTTGATCGGCGCGTCCGTCAGATACAGCAGACACCACAGACACTCGAGGAACTATTTTCGGCACTACAAGAGGAGTAGCAGAACATTCCACCGCGTGTAATTCAGGCTATGGTAGCATATATATGGGTCGACGTTGCTACGCCGTTATCACTGCTCGTGATGGTCATACACGATATTGTCAATGCAGTCACGTTTATGTGTGTTAATGACGTTTCACGTTTGCTTGTGTTTATGTCATTTGTAGAGTGATGTTTCTACTTCCCTGTTTACCACAAATTATCCGTTTATCATCTGAGAACTTCCAATACACTCTAGTGGAATTTCTATGTATAGTTTCTTATTTTGAAGAGTATATATTCAATAGAGTCGGGCCTAGGATTCTGGGTTTGAGGGACGCAATATTCCAGTTATGGGGTATGATGCGAAGCATCCTTCGACAATTGTAGCGACGGGGTATGATGCGAAGCATCACAATTGTAGTGGCGAGTTAGGGAAAAACACAAGATGGAAGGTCAGTGTGGCCCTCAACTTGCTTCTTTGCACATGGCTGCAATGTTTTCCAACCAAAATTATTCCATAATTCAAGTTTTGAAGACAGGAAGCAAATTTATATCGGTTGACTCGAGACCCCGTAGGAGCTAGGCCTATAGCTGTATTCATGGGGTACGGTATTATCGGCAACAACACATGGACATCTACTACCAAAGGTACTGGTTGTACATGTGTTATCGCCGATAATATCGTGTCCCTTGGTATGAGGTTTAGCACCAAGAACACACGAGCATCCGTCAAAAAATAACAGTAGGTATAAAAGGAGAGTTTACTATCACTTGTACATGTACGTGTACAACATACGTTCACGATGCGTTCACCAACGTGGAATTCAGTGTTAAATCACACGCTTGTTCACAAAACTGTACATGATCTTGAATCCCCCTCATGTACAGTTGTGACTCCTAGAGCGCACTTTTAACGTTCAAATACTCGTGGTGAACGCGTGGTGAACGCGCGTTTTTAAAAAAGGGTGAAATCGTACATCTTCGCTTGTATCTTGTACGTAATTTTTCGTCGACGTTCCCATCGCAGATCAGACCCATCGATCCATCGTTGGCGAACGCGAGCAAAAGCAAAAAATTCTGGGTCATCATCAAAAAACAGTTTTGGGGACTCTAGATCAGCGATTCAGAACCCGTAATTGTGTTGAGACAGATGGTTCAGAACTCTCCCTTGTTTTTGAGGCGGTGGGTTTTTCCCATTTATGACATTATTAGGGGAATTCCTCCACTATGAGAAATTCTCAAAAACTAAGCTGATCGAGCGATCGGATCGCTCGATTCTCGTAAAAAACTCGATCTGAACGAAGAGTGTTGTCGTCGTCGGTGTGTTGGAAATTCGCGAGCCCGCTGTCACGTTTTTGATTGATATATATAGGGGAGAAAAAAAATATATAAATAAATAGTTATTTAGAAAATTAAATATATCAAATCGAATAGATAATAAAAAAAAAATACGTAAATCATGAGCGATTCACAGACTATTAGAGCGAGGTTTCTTTTAAACATGCTGATGAGAGCATACGCAATCTGCGTGAACGAACAACTACGTCCCATCTTGTTAGAACGATGCGTCGGGTGTCGGGATCATCTAGACTTCGATCACGAGAATCATTCGTGTCTGACGATGGAAAGGGAAGATATGGTCGTCATGTATTTCGAACCGGCGTTCGAATGCGTTAAATTCAACGATGTGATCACGTTTTGGAAGAGATTAGTCTTCTGTAAGAATCGAGACAGGCCCACAGATTCGGAAGAACTGAAATTAGCGCGTAGAAGTTTGACTTTAGAAGACAAGGGATGCATCAAGAAATTATTGCTGAACGAAGCATACGTCTAAGTTTTTTTCGTTGATATAAAAATAAGGGAGAGTAGAAAATAAAAAAAAAAAATAAATACACACATAAATTTTTTTTATCTAATATTAGAAAGAAAGAAAAAAAAACACAAAATGAGAACCAGAAATAAATTGTATCCGACGTTAGTGGACGACGAGGACGAGAAGCCGAACGGCGTTTTGCCAATGGCGCCGTCGCTAGAAGAAAAAGAAAGAGGAGAGAGGTATCGCATCGATCAAATCAGTAGAATCCAATTGTATCTGACTCGAGAGAGGGATTCTCGTCGTTCCCTCAAGAAGAAGTATTCGCGTTTCGTGAAATTCGTCAACGCGATCGACACGACACTCATCACGATTTCCATGGGTTTACACACGGCCGGCATCGGATTGTTGTCGACCGCGGTCAGCATTCTGATCGTGTTGACCATAGAAGGAGTGGACCTCGCCGACGGATTGTTTAGCACGCTCGGAAACTTTTTGAGTAGGAAATTATATCTGAAGGCGAGGAAACACGACAAGATTCGCGTCTTGGCCGACTCCAAGATCGACACGATATCCGAAATGATCTCTATGGCGTTGAAAGACGGTAGGATATCGGACGGAGAATACTTCGCGATATTGAGCAAGAAAACGAAATACGATGCCATGAAAGAAGCCGTGAGAATCAAGACTCGTCAGATCATCAAGGAAGAGATGAAGGATTCTCTCGTGGAAAAGGGGAGGAAAGAGGCCAGCGAGGAATTCAGTAAGATGATAGAACTCAAGAGCAGCGATTGAAAAAAAAAAAATATATATATATAATAAGAACAGAATTTAAAAAAAAAAAATATTAAATTTATATATAAAATAAAAAAACGAAATTAATTTAAATAACTCTTAAAAAGGTATTGCATAAAGTGTAAGAGAGTTACCGAGACGAGTAATTCTAGAGAAGTGCGAACTAAAAATGACAGACGGATGCTTCGCAGAATTTGCGACGTGTGTGGTTCTATGAAGACTCGATTCATCAAACAAAAGAACGCGAGCAAAGGTAAAGGCATCGTGAATAAAATGATCAACAATCTACCTTTTGAAATGCATCTGCCCGGTCACAGTTTCACGGGACCCGGAACGAAATTGAACAAGAGACTCAACACCGATCTGACTCCCAAACCTTGGAGCAAACCCGTGAATAGGGTGGACGTGGCCGCGTATGATCACGATCTGTGCTATGCCAGACATCCCGACACCAAGACTCGCAATGACGTCTGCGACAAAAACATGTTGGGGAGATTGAGAGGCATATCGAATCCGACCAGGAGAGAGAAGATGGAACGTCCGCTGATCGGCAATCTGATCAGTGCGAAACGTCGATTCGGATGGGGCATTCAAAAAAAAAAGCGCATCTGAAAAGAAGAAGAAACGAGTATTGACGAGCGAATTGGCCGAGGAGTTACACAAACCCATAGTGCGTAAATTTCGAAAGAGAAGGGTGTTCGTGAAGGGTCTGGATGACATTTGGTCTGCCGACTTGGTCGACATGAGATCGTTTTCGAGGTGGAACGAGGGCGTCAAATATCTATTGACAGTCATCGACGTGTTTTCCAAATACAGTTGGATCAGAGCTTTGAAGGATAAATCGGGACCTTGCGTCGCCGAGGCTCTGAAGAGCGTGTTCGACTCGTCTTCTCGAAAACCGAGTAAATTGTGGGTGGATAAGGGAAAGGAATTCTACAACAAGGACGTTCGTCGCTTGGTAGACCTCTACTCGATCGAAAACGAAGAGAAAGCCAGCGTGGTTGAACGTTGGAATCGAACGATGAAGGAGATGTACAGATACTTCACGGCGAATTCGACCAAGAAATACATATATGCTCTGAATGGTCTGGTCAAAGATTACAACAACACGCGACACAGATCGATCAAGATGACTCTCGCGGAAGCTAGCGATCATCGAAACGAAAAACGGGTCTACGCGAATCTATATCCCAAGAGATCTAAGATCAGGAAGATGTCTAGAACGCCGAAATTTGCGGTCGGCGATCGAGTGAGAATCTACGCTTATAAGAAGCACTTCGAAAAGGGTTATACTCCTCGATGGACCTCGGAAATTTTCGTGATCATCAAAATATTTCACACCGATCCGGTGACTTACAAAATCGAAGCTTTGGATGGAGAAGAGATCATCGGAAAGTTTTACGAACAACAATTACAGAAGACGAAGTTTTGATGAAGAACACACATTTTTTTTTTATTTACTCTCTTTGACATTTTCTTGTTTACACACATATATATATATAAGAGAGAAAAAAATTAATAATAAAAAATAATTAAAAACTAATTTTTTTAGATAAAGAAAGCAAGTGAATTAATAAACAAAAAAAAAAAAAATAAAAATCCTTTAAAATGACAAATATACTAGATATAGCACAAAGCATAGTGAAAGATGAAAGTATTCAAGAATATGAGGTTCACGAATATGAACCGGTAACCGGGACAAGTTTGAACAATGCGGGAGAGATAAGAATCAACGTCGAAACTCAAGATCTATTCGTACATCCTAGCGAGAGTTACATAGTGGTGCAGGGACGTCTCACCAAGGAAGCGACTATGCCGACGACGACACGGTTACTCTTGCCAATAATGGCATCATGCATCTATTCAGTAACATAAAATACATGCTATCCGGACAAGAGATAGAATCTGTTTTTCATCCCGGTCAAGCCACCACGATGTTCGGACTCTTGACGTATCCTGATGATTTTTCGAAATCCAGAGGACTTAATCAGTTGTGGGTGAAAGACACCGTAGGCCCTGCTAGCGATATTCGACTACGTCGTCAAGACGTCCAGACCTAAAGGAACGTTTTCGTTCAGGATACCTTTGAAACACATCTTCGGATTCGCAGACGATTACAACAAGATCATGTACGGATTCAAACACAATCTGACATTGATTCGAAAAGGAAACGACGACGCAATAGTGAAACTCACCATGACCGAAGCGGGTAAGATAACTCTACACAAGATATCGTGGTTCGTTCCGCACGTGGAGCCTTCGATCGTGGAGAAAGCGCATCTCTACAAGATCAAAGAATCCAAGAGTAAATTACCCGTGGGATTTAGAATGAGACAGTGCGACATGGCTAGCATTCCTCTCTCCACGAATCACTTCGATTGGAGATTGACGGTGAAATCCACTTCCGAGAGACCGCGTTTCATCGTGGTTGCGTTTCAGACCGATAGGGATGGGTCTCAGGAAAAGAATGCGTCGCTGTTCGATCACTGCCATTTGAGAAACATGCAAGTGTTTCTGAACGCCACGAGATATCCAGCAATCGATTACAACACGTCGTTCGACAAGAACGATTTCTCCAGACTGTACGGTGACGCCGCTGATTTTAGAAAGAAGTATCACGGTCTAGACGAATTGATGAGCAATCCTTACATATCTCCCGGCGAATACAAGTCGATGTATCCCATGTTCGTGTTCAACGTCAGTAAACAGAGTGAACGACTGAAGACTCAAGAGTAGCGTGTTAGACATTCAGATCAAGATGCAATTCGATAGGAACGTTCCGAGAAAAACCGAAGCCTTCACCCTGGTCCTGTCGGACAGAGAATTACAATTCGAATCGGATGGAAATAAGATGTCGATCATTCGATGAGAGACGAGTGTGTGAAAAAAAAATAAAAAACAAAAAAACTGTTTGTTCAAAGGATCCAGTTCGATCAGTAGACTCACCACGGAAGTGGCAGCTTCGGGATTATTGGTTTTCATGACGAAATTAATCCTGTCTCTGGCGTTCACTTTGAGAGGCGTGCCGAATGTGCTAACATTCGCATGTTGATTCTCAGTCTTTTCGATGCTGTATCTCTTATTGCTCTCCACACCATTCACCATGAGATTGACGACCGCTCTGTTATTCAAATCCGAGGAAGCCAGACTCATTCGAAGGATTTCACCTCCCAACGGCATGGGATATCCAACCTGACCATGTTTCGATCCTCTACCTCCATTTCCAAAAGACCACTCGGCTTTTCCCTCATCTAAGGTGCCGGCCTCTCTGGCCCACACGGTGATCAATTGTCTAGCATATTTGACTTTCTCCACCACCGAAATCAGGGTGCAGGCATCCGTCATGTTCACGGGGTCAGGTAGATTCGTGAGCCCATGTCTAGTTTACCTTCCATGATGTCGCCCTTTCTCCAGACCGAGTTGTCGTCCACGTACTTCCTGCTTACCGCACTGGAATCGAATTCGGGATCATGATCGAGACCGAATAAATTGTGACCATTCATGTTGATGCCACCCTCCATGGTTCCGCCAGATTCTTTGTTCAGGTAGAGATCGTCCACTTGCGATTCTAGGTATTCTTGTGATTGTATCAAGGCAGAATCTACGTAGCCCTTGTTTACCGCGGTTGAGTCTGCATCTGTGTTGTCGATCTTCGACAGATTCAATATCTGGTGGAATCCTGCATTCAGATCCGATTTCATTTCTCATCTGTCAGACTTTCTCTGTTCCAGATCTACATAGTGTTTGGTCGCCACGTCCTTGGGATTCGTGGGAGTGGCCACGTTCGTTATCTTGTTAGAATTGGCATTCAATTCCGAGTGCATCGTTTTCAGAACGTATCTATTTCTCAGGTGTTCGCTGAATCTCGCATGAGAGTCGTCCGCATAGTTCTTGGTCGCGGCATCGGTGGGATCTACAGGATTCGCGACGTTCACCAAACGTTTGGATTTCAGATCAAGATTGTCGGTCATGGTTTTATCCACGTAATTGTCTAGCAGGATTCGTTCGAAATCGGCGTTCCCCCTGTCGACATATTTTTTAGTCGCAGCATCTGCGAGATCTATTGGCTTGGGAAGATTGTAGAGCTTCTTATCGTTCATGTTCAAAGGTTCTTCTCGAGGTTCGTATCTCCGAACATAACGTTCGTCCAAGTTGGCAACGTCGTAACCATCGTCGACTTCGAACGTCTTCCTCTTCTTTCTCAGGTTGACTTTTTCGTCGTCACTTCTACCAAATTTATCGACTGGCATGTTGTTGTAAGGATTTTTTGTTTTTAGAAAAAATATATTCAAAACGCAGTTTATTAAAAATGAACTATGTTATTTTATTTTTCGTTTTTATTCGATTAAAAAAAAATCTCTCTCTAATGTAAATCATTGAGAATGTCTTGAAATCGATCTCCTTCAGACCATCTCTTGAGAACGTAGAGACACAGGTGACCGCAAAACACTTGATCTGGTGATTGCACTTGTTCCGTGTTGTAACGAACCATCGATTTGTTGCAATAGTTCTTTATTTCTTTTGGCGGCGAGATTCTGTAGCTGTCGAAATAATAATTTTTCTTCTTCCCGTTCTTCATCCACACCACCCGGTGAGTGCCTTCACCTGATGAATCGTCTAGATTTAAAATTCCGCATTCCGATTGTCGAGGTCTTCTCTTCGGCAAGGCATCTCTGGAAAACACTCCTAGAAAATCTTCGATTTTCAAATCTTTTGCTGCATTCAACAGATCGATGTTGGATAGGGGTTCGTTGGGTAAGATGACACCTTCTACGGATATCTTTATTTTCTTGTTCATAAATAAGTATATATTTTTTTTATTTATTTTATTATAATTTACTAAAAATGATTTTATTTTTTTTTTTCTTTTTCTTTTTAAACTAACTTTCTCGATGTCACTATCGATTTCTATAATTTTGTGTTCATTTAATTCTTCTTGATTTTCTGGAATCCTATCATCCACAATCATATCTGGAATCTTATCATCCACAATCGCATCTAGAATCCAATCATCTCCATTCATATCATCTAAAATCAGATCCAAAGTCCAATGTCGGAGTGCCAAAGTGCTTATTTTATCGTCTAACACGAATCTCTTGTCGTCGTCGGCTGTCAGCGAAATCTTGTTGACTATTTCGGTATACAAGTCGTGATTTTCGCTTCGAATCGATTTCATAGTCTTATACACCGGACCACTTCCTAACAGACAATCTTTATACTCTTGGAAAGAGATGTTTTTCTTCACCACACACACTTTAACTCCTTTACACTTCTTGATCTCTTCATCATCTTCTAGACGATAAGCTTAGAGTTTGGGTCTCAAGCCCACGAATTCGATGATCTGTTTACCGCCGCTCTCGTCCTTAAATTTACCCAACACCTTCTTGTTGTCGTTCGATTGAATGTTGGACGGGTGATTGACGGGATAATTGCTCGTGTCGAACCAATCGGCCACGTCCGGAGATATATCTCGGTAGACGTCTTTCGTCTCTATCTCGTAAACTAAACTGTCCGTGTTGGTGAACAGTAGTTTGGCTTTGTCACCAAATTTTTGTTTGACGTAATCGTAGTGAAACTCGTACATCAATCGCTTGCTGATATCTAAGATGATCGGTCCGAGATAATACGGTTTGTCGAACTTCAGATGCGTCTTTTGCATGTGAACGGCCACTAGATTTTCGTCAAATATGGTTCGGTGTTTGTAATTGGGTTTCGCCACTAATTTTTTAGCTCTTTTCTCAGATGTGACGAGTCGAACGTCGGTTCTCTTCCTGATGTTTTCCATCGATTTGCCGTACACGCAGTTGTTCATGAGTTTGAAGAAATCTTTTTCGAAATCGTTTTCAGCTCGAGTTCTGAGATTCGTGTTGAGATCGATGTATTTTTTCATCCAAGGCTCTTCGTCAAATCGAATGATGCGATGTATGTCGACTAATTTCATCCCGTAATCGACGTACTGTTTCAAATTCTCGCTGTAGATGACGTAGTTACATTTGTTAAATAAATTGGGAATGAGTTTTTCCTCATCTCCTTCGTTCGGTTCCATTCGTTCAGGAGCCAGTGGATAATCGTTGTGTGGACCATGCAATTCTTCTGGATAGTTCAAATCGACTTCTAAAATGCAAGGATAGTCTCTCCATCTTTGCATCTCTTCCGGTTCCTTCACCCATTTGAAATTTCTAATCGGTAAAGGATGACTCATAGCCCAACCGTACAGATTATTGGCGTCCCAATACTGTATGTATTTAGTCGACCGTTTCGAATCGAAACCTTCTTTCATGTAGGGATTGTTAGCCTCAGAATATCTGTGGGAGATCATCGAGACGCCACCTCTCGCAACCCTTTCGAACATGAGCAACATGTCCACATCGGATAATAATTCCGATTGGACTATGGTGGTCTTCAACAGAGCGCCCAACACCAGACCGGGTGCGGTGAAATACCAAGTGGGATCCAGATCGTAATTTCGACGACAGACGCCTCGAAAATTTTCGAACACGTCTGCCAAGAGCAGAACGTCGGTCTTCAGATAGAGATTGTGATAATCTCTCATGGTTTTCATATCAAATGATTTCCACACGTTTTTGGCGTGTTCGTAATTCTCGTCGGAAATGTCGGATTTGTATAATTTCGAATAAAAATCATCTTTCGTAGGTAGTGCGGTGTCTTCGAATCTCTTTAGATCGTTCATGTAATCATAAGGATAGACTCCTTTCCTCAACAAGACGTCTACTCGTTCTCCAAAATATTCGCTCATGATTTTAAATTTATCCTTGCTCATGTTATCAACTAATTTTTCCAGAGCGGTCAACATGAATTTAAAACTGTCGATGAAACGTATGCATCTACGAATGGATTTCGTTTTTTCTTTCAACGTATTTCCGTCGATTACTCTTTTCTTCTCCATGAGCTTCCATTTCGTGAAGGAAATGTATCTTTCTTTGCTGTTCACGATGCAATTTAATTCTTCGTGTGAGGTGCCGAGATTTTTCACGAACAGATGACTGTCGTAACCTGAGAGATTGTGAAACATCACCGGATAGAAAGTGGCATCTCAATATTTTAAATTACACTTGCTGTGAGCCGGACCGCGATACAGACCCGTGTAATGATCGTGGTCTCTGACCTTCTTATTTTCCTCTGAATTCTCATCAAACGATTGCCTGCATATGTGACATTCGGTGGCTCTGTTATTTTCGTCCTGCTGCTCTCGCATGATGATCATTTTCGCCGGAGTTTTGAATTTGTCGTATAACATTTGAAGTTTCGATTCTAACTCTTCCACGAACCTTTGAGCCAAGTCGTTGTCTTCGCACTGTTTCGTGTAGGTGAAGGGACCCATGTCATGTTGCGAGTCGAAAGCGCATTTCACGTAAATGCAATAGCCCGAAGGTATGTGTTTTGGATATCTTTTGATGTAACTTTGAAGAGTGTTGGGTTGACAGGAACTCATTTTCGCGGTGAAACATTCGAAATCAGCATACACGACGAATGGTACTTTTAACCTTCTATTGTGATTTTCAAACTTCACGATGGTGTTGGGTTTGGGCATTTTGACGGTGACACCTTGATTTTTGTTGCAATATTCCTGATGTTTCGCTAATGATTTTTCGGTCTTAAATATGTTCATGCAATTGTAACATAATGATATCTTTCTGTCATGATTATTATTTTGTTTCGACAGTAATCGGGTCGGATGTTTAATCCAACAATAATGATGATTGTCACCATTTGAAATCAATAATAACATAATCGTCTTTTCTCTTCTGAGATACGAAGTCTGTCTGAGAGGATAGATCGTTCATTTTTCGTCGTCGTATCCAAGGACGTTCACCGCTATGGTGGGATTTTGAGCCTCGAAATGTTCGATGTGTTTTAACTCTGTTGGAAAAGTCACTCCGGTCCAATCGAAAATTTTAGAAGTTTCCTCGTAACGAGAAACTCTATCAGAGTTTATTTCGACAGGGTATAAAGCGGAGGTGACTGCCCATTTAAAACACTGATCATCTTTATTTCTCACGTTGACCACGGTGTGTTTCTTAGTCAAGAAATACGGTAATTCCAAGTAGGAAGATCCTTTCAACGGTTCATTTTTATTCATGTGAATTTCGAGTTTCAACACCTCACCGAACGTCCAATTACTACCTTCATGTTGACAATTCACGAGAGACGTCAACATCTTGTCTTTCATCTTTTCGAAAACGTCTGATAGATCTGAACCTCGAAATACGGGTTCGACATTAGATCTGAAATATGCATTTTTCACGATGCTCTCGCTGGACTTAACGTCGATTTTATTCATTATGCAATGGAGTATCATCTTAATTTTTAATCCCACGTTCATGTATTCGCGAAACAAATCCATAACTTCTTTCTTCACCCGTTCCATGAAGAATTTTGGATTGACTTTCTTCAACGAGGGAATCACGTCAAAAATTTTAAAAATGCCTTTGATCGCACTCTCCCGTTCTACGGGTTCCGATTGGAATAGTTCCGCAACGAGTCATGTTACATATTCTTCTCCTTTCTCTTCGTCGATTGCTCATTGAATTTCACTCGATATATCTCGTTTGTCTTGAATCTGAAGTGCATCACTCGTTTTCGTTTTAGTTTTTCTTTTCTTTTCTTTGGAAACTTGATGTTCTTCAATGGCTTTTCGTTTAGTCGTCTTCTTATTTTTCACAACCGATGCATCTTTTGACGTCGTTGCTATCAACATTTTGTTTGCCTTTCTAGCGTTTCGCAAATATTCTTGTATGACTTCAATTTTTTTTTATTTACTTCTATGATTTCTGAAATCGGAAATTTGTAATAGTTTACAAATCTCGTTTAACTGAGGTATGGTTTTCTCATTTAAATTTACCATTGTTTTATCTGTTTGCTTCATTTGTAAGAATATTTTTATTTTTTTTTTGAATTTTGTATTAAATAATTTGTTAAAAAAAGTTTTGCTTTTTTACTCTTTTTATATATATATAATAGAAAAAAAAAAAAAAGTTAAATTTTAAATTCAATTTTTTTAATACAAAATTTAAAATATACATTATTTGTAAGAATTCATAAAAAAACAAATAATCGATCATGACAACAACACCTAAAAGATGCGAATTGAAATTGAAATGAGACGAAAGGTATGAGAAATCCAGTTTTAATATCTATACATTACAACCACACGATCCCATCGAATTGAATGAGGTCAAGATGGTGGACTTAGAGCGCTACTACCACAAATATCGAATGTGTTTGAAAGTGGATGAAGCCGCGCTCGATTTGTTTTATGAGTACCAAAGCGAACTGTTGATTAATATCATCGTCGCCGAAGACAGAGAATTCGACAGGGGTGATTTATTGTTGTCCTATGGAGATTACATATATCCAATAATCTCACCCGAACTCGTGAAGAAATCGGGTGGTGAGAGCGCATTCGCCTATGAAAAAAAACTCAAAAGAGTAAAGATAAACATTCACACCATTTTCGTATGTGGAAAAATGACGAATGTCAACTTGCTAATAATGGACTTGGAAATATAAACAATAAAGAGATTGAAATTAAAAATTTAACTTTTTATATATATATATATAAAGAGAAAAAAAACTTTTACTAAAAATTTTACATTAAAGAAAATTAAAAATTAAAAAAAAAAACTTTTTTATATATATAAAGAGTAAAAAAAAAAAAAAACACTTTTTAAACAAATTATTATTTAAATACTAAATAATCAATCATGAAGACAACAACAACTAAAAGATGCGAATTGAAATTGAAACGAGTCGAAACGTATAAGAAATTCGGTCATAAAATCTATAGATTACAATGACACGATCCCATCGAATTGAACGAGGTCGAGACGAAGGGCTTAGAGCACAAATACGAGAAATATAAGATGCCTTTGAAATTGGATGAAGCCGCACTCGATTTGATTTACGAGTACCAAAGCGATCTGCAGAACATCGTCATCACCGAAGATAGAGAATTCGACAAGGACGATTTGTCGTTGCCTTATGGAAATTACATATTTCCAAACATCTCATTCGAACTTGTGAAGAAATTAGGTGGTGAGAGCGAGTTGACCGATGTAAAAAAACTCAAAAGAGTAAAGATAAACATTCAACACATTTTCGAAAAAGGAGAAGACACGAGTGTCAACATGCTAATAACAGACTTGGAAATATAAACAATAGAGTGATTGATTTTTAGTGAAGAAAAATGAAAAAAAAAAATAAGATCATCTTTAGATCTCATTACTTTTTTTTTTTTTTTTTGTTTTCCTTCTTCTTCACTATCATCATAATATATTATAATAACGTTTCCTTTTCTCTCAAATTTCAGCGTTGATTCTTCTTTTTCTTTTTTTCTTTTTCTTTGTGATGTGATATGTTTATGGTAACATTTTTGTTTATCCGAATCATAATTATGAACGAATGTTGTGCATCTCTTGGTAACACTCGCATCCTTACCATTCTCTTCAGAAGGTAGTGGTGACCGTGGAAAGCATCGTCTCATTCTCGCCCGTCTATCCCGCACTTCATCTATCTCTTTCATTAGTTCTTTCCTTAGATATCCATCATTAGCGTCTAACCATTTTTTTATTTTTTTCGCTCTCTGGCTCACGATGTGCGTCATTATCGTCAAATTGTTTCTCCACCTTTTCATCCAGGTGATAAATTTGTTTCTCCACCTTTTTATCCATTTTAAATATATTATTTTATACTTTCTATGATTTTATATTTTATATAATTTTATATTATAATAACATATTCAAAATCGGTATGTTCTTAAATGGCGAATTCTCACTGAGCAACAAACCCTTGCCGAGTCGCTCGACATTCCGTTCACTCTTCAGATAGAGACCGTTTCCTCTCAGAGAGTTACCACCTCTAACGGGTTCTAGATACAATCCTTTACCGCTGTCGTCTACGTGGACGCGACACACGGCTCCTCCCTTCTTCAAAAACAGTCTGCTGCCACCCATTAATTTCTCAACCGCCGAACTAGCGAGTCCCGTGAGAGCTCCCACGCCGAGAGTCTTTCCGAGAAAGGGTAGCACCTTTGCGGCGAAGGGTAATGCTTTTGCAGCTATTCCTGCCAATAGCGGTAGGAAACCACCTTTCATTCTCAAATTCTATCTCAATTGAGCGGGACTCATTCTCACCGTCAACCCTCTTCCATCGCGAATCGCTTTCTCCATCCTTTTGATTTGACTTCTGGTCCAGGTGATCGAATCCTGACCGCCTCTCGTCAGATCTTCGTGAGTGAATTTGAATCTCACCGCCTCGCCTCGAGTTGTTAACGCTCTCTTAAGTTTCTTCCTCTGTCCTGCAGATATGTTCACGTTTTTAACCACGTATTCTGTCATAATTCTGTTTTTTTTTTTTAAATATATTTACTTCAATTGTTTCTTGTTTAATAATTATATTAAAATAATTTTGTAAAAATTAATATTGCCGTTTATTTTATTTTTGTTATCTATATATATAATATTTTTTTTTTTTTTTTTGCTTCTATATTTCTCTTATGTGAAATCGTATCGTCACTCTATCTCCGCGAAGATCTAACAGTTCACCATTTTGATCCGTCAACGTGGTTTTGAGACTATACAACGTGTCTAAAATCACTGGTAGATAAACTAAATTTCGAGGTCCTCCACGATCTTATAACCTGGCGACACGTTTGGAAAGAAGGAATAGATCGTCGGTTGAGCGCTACCATTCACGTAGCTTCCAGCAATCACATCCACGTTCACCAGAATGCTATCGACAGTGAGAATGTCGACCGTATTTTCAGATGCCGCATGGCCTCGATACATCTTTCGATCGAATCCCAACATCTTGCCTATAGAATCGTCCGTGTTGAAATCCACTCGAAAATTATCTTCCAAATCCAACATCATCTGTAAGGTATTAGGATTGGGAGCGAGTCTGATCTTGTTGCTTCCCTTTCCATCCGTCTTCATTCGCATCTGAATGCAATCATTCAAATCGTCTATGTCGTAACTCCCTTTGGGAATTCGAATCTCCAACCAATCCGTTCCGTCGGAATACTTGAACGAGTTATTCTTTTCGGTGACGTTGGGAAAGGAATAATAAGTCTCCAGATTCACCAACGCCATCTCGTATCTTTTCTCTCTATTCAATTCGATGGAAGGTTCGAATTTCGTAGCGAATCGAGTCAAATCGCCACTCACCATGATTTGAATGGATTGTTTCGCAGCCGTATTCTCGGCTATCCGTTCTAACAATTCTCCATGTTCGAACATTATATTTAATTTTATTTTATTTTTTTATTCAAAACTAATTATTTGAAGATTTATTATTTTTCTAAATTTTATTTTCACGCTCTATCTTATTATTATCATCGGAAACATAAAACTTGTCGAATCCGCACCGATATTTTCTACGATTAAATTCGCTTGTCAAATCGATCACGACGAAATTGTAAAGTCCACCATCCCAAACCCTCTTGCAGAATCTCCTGAATTCCGCAGCGCTCATGTCATTTGCGACGTGATCGCCGTAGATGTGATTGAGATTCTTGAGATCTTGGCGAAAGAGACATAGAAAATTAGCGTTCTCCCTTATCGTCTGTCTGGGCAATCGAAAATAATTCTGCGACAGGTAGAAACAGTCCACGTTGCTGTGTCGACCCCTAACGTAATACGATTCGCATCGGTTCTGTCTCTCTAAAAGCAGATCATCGAAAATCATGAGATTCTTATCTTCCGATTTCAGTTCTCTAGGATCCGGAACGTTGCTAGCGTTCTCATAAAATCGACACTTGACGTTCGAAGATGCATTTCTCTTCATCAGCTCCGTCGCCGCGCCGTCCAAAATGGTCGAGAGTGGAGCTCCGCTCTTGTCGAATTCCTCCCTACTGTCAAAGATTCTGACTATGACGTCCTTGGGCAATCTGCGATCCATGCACTCTAGAAGCAATCTGTATTCGGGTTGAAACAAGCTCTTGCCAAACACGAACAATCTGTCGTAATCCAACCAGTCGGGTCGGGACAACAGATTCATCAACAGATTGGTCTTTCCACAATTCGATTTTCCCCACTATCAAACCTCTTATGCTCTTGGAAAAGAACTCGTTATTCGACCTCTTGGTCGCGGCGTCGTTCCAAGACATATCTTTAATGTTCATCTTTGTTTTTATTTTGTTTGTTATTTTAGATTCTTTTCAAACACAAATTTTTTTTTATGTTTTTTCAAACTCTGTTTTTAATGTTATTATTATTTATTTATATCGCACCGTCGCGAGTTCTCTTCAATCCGGATCCACTCGTCATTTTGGCTAAATCTTGTATGGGCACCACGGCATCCTTAAAATCTTTCCAACTTTTCGGTCTTCGCTCTAACGCAGCTCGCTTCGCCGGCGGACTGATCAACTTGTCGATCAATGCGTCGGCTGCCCTCTTGCCAGCCACAGAAGCTATCCTACCACTGGCTTCAGAAGCGGCTTTCTTACCAGCATCCAAAGCCGTCTTCTTACCGACCTCAAACGCGGTCGATGCGAGTTTTCTACCTGCATTGCTCGTGAACGCTCGCATTATAGAATCGACGATGCCAGAACCGCCTTGAACGTAAGTTCTGACGTATCCCCTGTTCTTTATCACCAACATATTTTATTTTTATGATATATTTTTGTTTTTTTCACTGGTAAATCGTTTTGTCGTTTTTAAATACTTTTATTATTCTAGTGTAAGAATTTACTGTTTTATTTTTGTTTGTTTGTTTGTTTTGTTTCTCTCTACTTATTATATACACATCAATCCTTCAATTCGTTCATCAGCCTTTTATACTGGTTTTTATTCAAAACCTTCTGTCTTAACAATTCGTCAGATATAGCAACTATCTGATTATCTAATCCGTTGTTACCAGCCCGTCTGCTCGCCATCAACAAACTCAATCTCTGAGACAGAGCGTCGGAGTCGCTCGGAAGAAAAGTGGTTTTCACCCCTTTGCCGGTCACCGATTCGACGAACTTCTTGTTCATATCCCATATGGGTTTCACCACTTTCGTTCACTTGTAACCTCTGTTGGCTTTGGGTCTCGTCTCTCTGGCATCGTTATTTCTCTTCATGGCGTGGGTCTGGACCAGAATGTCTCCGTAATTGTCGAAATCCTGTTCCGTGTAATCGCCGGGCTTGTCGTAAAGGAGCAATCTCCGCAGACCATCAGTTACTTTATATTTATTCGAACCCACGATCAATTCATCATCATCCATTTCCACTTCCGTATCACCTACAAAAGTTCTACCCTCAGAATCCTTATAAATTCCATACGACTGATCTCTCTTACCGCCATCATCATCGGACGACGCGACGCTACTAGTGGTGATAGTCGAAGCCGTATCGTCACTCTCGCTCAAATCTGTTTGAATTCCCGTGGGAACGTAATCCGGTGTAGATTGAACGGAATACCGATTTCCAAAACTAGGAGGCAACGAACCCATTCTCAAAGAACTCTCCTTTATGGGTCTCAATTCTTCAACTATCTCCTTCCTGCTTCGCTCTTGACCCTCCGTCACGGGTTTAAATATTTTTGTGGCTTCGCATCTGAGTTCCATCTCACCAAGACGTCTGCTTCTGTCAGCAGACTGAATGCTCTTCTTAGCACGTTCATACTCGCCTAAAATTAAATCTCGTCGTCTAGGATCCATCTGTAAAAACATCTTTCGTTTTAATTGTTTTTATTATTTTCAAAATTAAATGTTTAATTATATTTTTTTTTATGTTTTAAGTAATAAAAAACTCTTTCCGTCTTAATATATAATAATCTGAAAATATTCACATCTCAACTGACTGTGTTAATTGAAGTTTAAAAAATACGTTTAAACAGTACATGACAAACCGGTTTCTGATTTAACGCATTTTGACAGTAGTTTTTACATTTGTCAAAAGATTTTTCATTCACACATCAATTCACTGAGTGTCGAATTCAGAGAGAATCCTTTTGATGACTGCGATTGCTATCATGAATATATTAAAAAATTTACCACTCAAAACCTAATTGAGCGGAAAATGCATTTTAATTTTCTCATAGTGGGGAATTCCCCTAATGACGTCATAAATGGGAAAAAACCCACCGCCTCAAAAACAAGGGAGAGTTCTGGACCATCGGTCTCAACACAATTGCGGGTTCTGAATCGCTGATCTAGAGTCCCCAAAACTGTTTTTTGATGATGACTCAGAATTTTTTGCTTTTGATCGCGTTCGCCAACGATGGATCGATGGTCTGATCTGCGAGGGGAACGTCGACGGGAAATTACGTACAAGATACAAGCGAAGATGTACAATTTCACCCTTTTTTAAAAACGCGCGTTCACCACGAGTATTTGAACGTTAAAAGTGCGATCTAGGAGTCACAACTGTTCATGGGGGGGGGGGGGGGATTCAAGATCATGTACAGTTTTGTGAACAAGCGTGTGATTTAACACTGAATTCCACGTTGGTGAACGCATCGTGAACGTATGTTGTACACGTACATGTACAAGTGATAGTAAACTCTCCTTTTATACCTACTAATAACCCAATAGTAAACAGCGCCTGGTGGGGGCAAAGTTGAATCGATAGTCATATCGTACACTGTGTTCCAGTGTGTCCTATGTGCCTACCGGCACACAGAGCACATTGGAATGCAGGGGACGACATGGGTCGTAAACCTGGGTGAACATTATTTGGCTGTTCAAATATATTCTATTTTTTAAAACCGTCGGCTTTATCGCTATGTATTCACCTGTGGTCTACGGGGGTCAATACACCGCAGCCATGCCACCAACATATGCAATCAGTGTGGCGGACTAATCACAAAAGGTGGGGAATTGGGGGATCTAATTCATTTACTGACATTGAAAAATGTTTACGAAATCACACGTCACGTGCACGAGTGGTCGTTATTTAAAACCTGATTTATTTACGAGTCTGTATCGTCTCTTTCCGCCTCTGAATTGTAAACACCACAAACAACTCTGCCTCATATCGTAAATGAGAGTACGAACTTCACCTTGACCAGTTTGATTCCATTCCTGGACAAGAATGTTAAACCAAAATGCCTGGCCACTCCTCTCGCGCACATACCAGCGCGCATACCAGTTTGATATTGTCCGAGGACACCAGGAGATACTATTCTGTCTCAGAGCATTGTACAGACGTGTTTAGCCTTTTGAACCCTGGTGGTATCTTCCATTTTAGTTCAATGGCAGCAAGTGGAAGAGTCCATATTCTTCAGCATTTGGGGTAGACCAGTTAATATTATTAATTATAATTATTATATTATTAAAAATATTTCACGAAATCGAAATTCTTTTCAAAACGTCCTTATCGAGTCGAAAATCTGAATCGTTTCTTGCATTTCTTCCAATTTACCACAACTCAGTTGAGCCAGTACTTCAACAAAGAACAATAGCCTGTTTTTATCAAGTTGGAAAATACATTCGACTCGTTTTTGATTAAATTTGAAATTGGAAGTTTGTGGGATTTTCCGACACATAAATAATAATCGACCTTCTGCCATCAAATGCTACTTTTACCTATAACTCAACCACCCTTACTTATAAATCAACAAACTTGAAGTACGAACACTTCGAAAAACTATCTTGAGTTATTTTTTTTTCTTGGAAGAGTGTTTTACCTATCAAGCATTGTAAGGTTGTGTGTGTCGCAACGTGATTTGTAATCTATTGATTTCACCACGTGTCATCATTCTTTCACATCGAGGACACGATGCACACATAAAAATGATACTTCGAAACAAACTGTAATATCTCTCGGTCGTTCTATTTCAATGTTTCGCGTGACGATTACACGCCGAGGTGTTCGAGGTCCCCGTGTGACGTCACGTCTAACTTTAAAAATAATACATAGGAAATCCCTCAGTTTGTGACGGAGATTTAGATTTTTATTTCACAAAAAAATAAAGGACTTCAGTTCCTGAAACAACTTAAAATACCCACTTATCATATGGTTGTCTGTGAATTATCGCAAATTATCTAAAAGATATTTCTCGATATCTATCCACTCGATGGATATCGAGGAATATCCCTCAGTAGTTTCCTAAATGAGGTCGCGCTACCCTGCATCACGTCGCCTCGAAGGAACGATCAGTTGATCTTTGTGATTGTTTTGAAACGTACGCATTCGGGGTCCAATTGGGCTGAATATTGTGCAATAAAATGTCTCGTAGCATATAATAAAAAAGAAAACCTACTCTGTTTTAGTCAGTAGTCAGTATCGGGAATTATCTCATAATTGTGGACCTGAAGGTTTTATGTTTTACGAGCACTTGTTTTCAGTAGCTTCCTAAATGACGTTACGCTTTGGTGCATTACTTTGCCTTGAACGTCGACTTGAGGGAACAATCAACAGATCTTTGTTCTTGTCTTGAAACTGTTTATAGTCGAATTAGCCTGAATATTGCGTGGTAAAATGTCACATAGCAAAACATAAAAAGAAAATCTAAGCTATGTTGGTGTGTACCTGAAAGTATTATTTTTCACTCGCGCAAACGCTGGTGAAGAATAAAACTTTCGGGTACACATTCATGAGATAAATAGAGACTAATCGCTTGACTGGACTGGTTACGTGAAATAATTCATGAGAGCTGAGGGACGTTGTACAAACACGAGTGCGCGAATGCGCACGAGTGTTTTATAATGTAGTCCCTCGCTTCGAATGAATTATTTCACGTAACCAGTCCAGTCAAGCGATTACTCTGTTTATTACTTTTCATTATTAACGATGATTATATTACTTAACCCTTTACATAACGTAACGGTCAAAACCGGCCAGCACTATTCTCAAAAATCGGCATTTAATTTTCATTATTTTTTCATTTTTTGTCTCTAAAACATAGGTTATGACCCCTCATTGGAACGAGCTCGTTCCAATGAGGGGTCATAACCGATGTTTTTGAGACAAAAAATGAAAATAATAGGTATTCAAGAATTTTTTGGGCAAGTGTCGTCTGCTTTGAGAAAAAAATAAAACACAATGAAGTCTCCTTTACACTACCCACAGCAAGGCGTCTTAGTTTGCGCGCACGGATACATGACCCAATTGTTGATTGCATAATTCACTTGTGAAGTTATCGTTTATAATCAAACCCGGAAATCCCAGTCAATCACACTGTGGAAAGTAATAATTCCCGATATTCACTAAAGTAGCTAGATATCCTCTATATACTGTAGGTGTGACACCATTTGGAAAACATACTATGTTGTGCATATGCTTCCACACAATGGAAGAAGATTCTAGAAGAAAAACAGTATGGCTGATAATTTTTGTCATTGGAAGAGATTTGCCGAAAAGGTAGCTCCCCTAAATTATCTATAGTAGTCAGTTAATTTAACTTTAAAGGTATGGGAATTTCATATAAAAATTGAAATGTCGAAATGTTAGCGAAGGTGTATCACCGATATCCGCCTCATTTCACAAACTTCAAGCATTTTCCGTTGGAGTAGAGTGAAAATATAGACGCTGATTTTTACATTTTTTCCCCCTAAACCAGTTTGAAGGTTTGACTAAAATTCTCTGATCAAACTCATTTAAGAATAAGAAAACGGCACTTTCACCATATTTTGAAGTTTTCTAACTTGTTCCTGCTCTTTATATCAACACCGTGGCATATAATACAGACGCTATCCATTCTATTAGTAAAAAGTCTCTTTGGCAAGCTTTGCAAATTATTTGCCTGGGGAGAATAAAAACTTGCAAATTACTCTAAAAATACATTCACTAAACAAAAACAACAACAACAAAAAAAAAAACAAACAAAGAAGACAGTTACTTAGTTGCTTCTAATTAGCTTGCCATTAAAAGACAAGTTTAACTTTTATTAACCCTTTCCCTAACGTAACGTTCAAAACCGGCCAGCGCTATTCTCAAAAATCGCCAATTAATTTTCATTATTTTTTTCATTTTTTGTCTCAAAAACATAGGTTATGACCCCTCGTTGGAACGAGCTCGTCGAGCTCGTTCCAACGAGGGGTCATAACCTATGTTTTTGAGACAAAAAATGAAAAAAAAATAGTTACTCAAGAATTATTTTTGCAAGTGTCGTCTGCTTTTCAGGTTAGGTAAAGGGTTAAACGATAACAAGAGACATTTTTGAGAGCTGTCTTTTTTCGTTTCTTAAAAGTAACAAAAGGAAAAATCGATTTTTTTTCATTGAGTTACAGGTGCTTTTTTCAACAATTGCAAGCTTCTTATTTGGACCTTCTTCACTCGCCTAATAATTTCAAGGTGGGGGGGGGGGGTAACTTTATTGAAAGGCGATTTTCACAATGAAACAAGTCAGGGATGTCTATTATGTTCTCATTCGCAAAACTCAACGAACATGAATAATTTGCGATAAGAAAAAACAATCGCTTGCAACATTGGATTGAGCTCGTTATGATGAGTATAGCAGCGTTTTATTCAGTAGAACGAAGTGTTAAACAATTGGTAGACGATAGGATGAGTGCATAAAAAACAGAAAGGAACAGCTTGAAAACATCCAAGGCATACCAACTGGTGGGTGGGTGGCAGGTAGAACAGACATCTACATACAACACATCGAGACTGAGTGTCGAATGGCCACGCTGCGAACACCTAAATCGAATTCAGCTGACCTTCAAAGACAGCAGGTTTTGTCCATACATATCAGCTACGGCGATATACAAAATACCCATATAACTCAACAATCCATTGACAAAAGCAACCTGGATCAAAATAAGCGTGTTGACCCTCCTTGTGATAAATACATTTATTTTAGTACGTGCGATTACGTGTTCGCTAATCCTTGTAAGATATAGAAGGTAAAAAAATCAGAGCAATCATTGGCCGAAGGCAAGCGTACCATCGGCAGATTGTACAATACGTGGAAAGTGTATTATCACTAAATCACCCACAGAGTGGAGATTCCACTCAAGTAATAATTGCAAATTTGTTGCAAAACATAACAAGCATGAGCAAAGTTCCAGTCAATGGACCTCCGGGTTATACCCGGTGATCCATTAGCTGAAACATTTCTTGTGTTTTTGTCCACATGTACAGAATATGAAAGTTATACTTTGAGTGATAACTCAACCTCCCAGGTGATTTAGTTTGAATCCATTCTCCACGTACTGTAGGTCTTAGAACACTGCACCACCGTTCTCCTACTCAGGCAAATGAGATAAGCATATCATCCAAGGACACAAAGCAGATTATGCAGCCCTGGGTCACACCTACAACAATCCGGTCTGAACTATAGTGCACTTATCAATGAGCCACCGTCCTTGCAGCTCCACAATTTGACGGGTCAATAATAACATTTAGAAAGGGAAAAAAATGAATTGTAATAAAAATGTAAATAACATGCGGTTCAATGTGGTTTTTCACGCTTCAGAGATTTAGTTGTAATGTTCGCTAAATGATCCAATGGAGATTTTCTGATTCACGTTACGCATCCTCAACGAAGAAATTAAACTTCATCCTTTTTTTTATTAGCTTAAGACCAATCAGCATGGGGATTATCTAAATTCCCCGACTCGGTAATTATGTAAAACGATTAATCCCTCAAAATGCTGAACTTAATCAGAAAAATAAAAGAAATCTATCTTCCTAGCGTAAAATATGAAAGAAAAATTATGTGAATCACTTCCTTGCTCATGAAAGAATATCACTTGTATCAATTCCCAGTAGATCAAAAACATTGTCGTGATTCGATTTTTGTGGTAGAACGCATCTTATCACCTGGAATAATTACATTATAAAAATTAATTTTTCACGACTCAGACAGAAATTCCGATTTTGAATGATTTTTTTATCTCAGCTAGACAGTAAGAGTTCGTCCTCAGTGCTTTTTACCCTTTACCTAATTTCACGTAGATATCCGACCCGTGTAGGGTGCAGCGAATGTTGGATATTCAATACAGAATTAGATTCGTAACGTATATTCGAGTCGTTATTGACTCGAAATCGGATTTTTACAACCGCGGTACATATCATACATTCATACCCCATCCACGTCCCTCTCCAATTCGGTCAATCACGATCCGTCCCTCTTGTCTTTTCAAGTACCCCTAGTAACATGTGTAACTCTATGATGATAAATGTCCAAATTGGTTACCCGAATACCTCTCGTTTACTTACAACTCGCGGGTCCAGAGATCCGTGAGTCTCGAACTATGGCACGATGGCAGTGCAACCAGGATACATACCGTACAGGTCGGTTGACCAAGCTGCAACCAGTGTTTCTACCAAGATTAATTAACGTTACCAGCATCGGACGCTTTCCCCGTGGGAACAGTTGTTAGATTATATGTGGAACCATTCCAAACAACCTGGGCTTCTCCTTATTTATACCTTCACTCTACATTCCTTTCCTCACACTCTCTCATTTCATTATATCTCTTACTCCTTTCTGCTATGTTCAACCCGTGTACGATAATTTATTTCCATATTTTCATCGTTTGTGTTTGAACTTCCTTCGTTATGTTGCTTCGTATGAGTAATTTGTTACAAGGAGACAGCTTACATAAACTATAGCTTGCTGCTGAATCCTCTTTCCTCTTTCACATTTATGTATCTTGATGAAATGTAGCATAATATTCTGTCAAATTAAGGAAATAAAATATTGTTTTTTATTTAATGCTCAGGCATCAATTCACGCTGAAAAATTAAGTCATATTCCCCTGTCGGTCGGCAAAACGAAATATCAAAATGATATTTAGAAATCGATATTTCATCGTAGGTTCGGATGACGAATCACATGTACTTTAAACGAGTCAGCACATCAGTAATGAATTCCAGAGTCCCAAATACAAACGAATTCGAATAATTGATAGTGACAGTGACTAAATCAATTCATTAAATCAGCGGTTTCAAAGTTTGACTTTCTCATTCACCTTCCAGCGAAAAGCCGAAATCACTTTCAAATTTCTTCAGTTCAACTTCACACGTCTCCAGTGCATTGAGTTCAAAAAAAATAAAATGACGTGTCTTGTTATTGAAAATAAGAAAGTGGTGTTTTTTGTTATTGTTCTATTTCTTCGAAACACATTGCGATTATTTCAATTCGCCAGCCTTGGTAAATCGTAAAGTTAGGGGAGAAATAAGACGGGACTACTTTTTGTGCGGATATTCACACATTCCAATGGTTGGAGTTTGGTTGTTGTAATTTTTGTATGGACGCCGGTTCGGCACATAAATTTTGCGCCTTAATGGCAAATAAAGGCCACAAATTGGAGAGTTTGTAGTCGTAGAGCATTAAATAAAAAGAAAATTCACGAAAATTTGAGGACGAATTTCGTGGCTACAAGAAATATGAGGATCTTCACTCGCGACTGCGTCGCTCGTGAAGATCCTCATATTTCTTTGTAGCCACTCACGAGATATTTTCGGTATTCATCAAATTTTCGTGAATATCCTCTATAACTAAATCGGATAGTCGAATGTAGAATTATCGAATATGTTAAATGAAGCACTATACAATGTTATGCGTTTATAAGTTACGTTCTCGAATTAACAGATATTCCAACTACATTATCAAGGCAAGCCTTCGACGAAGTCATGCCTTGATCATGCAGTTGTGATATTTTATCAGAACAAACGGGTTTATACTTCACCCCATTGTCAGTCCCATTGTTCAGGCCCTTTGTCGGTTCTATAAATTATATTATAAGAATCGTCTCTAGTCGTGTTACGGAAGGAGTTAAACCTCGACATATAAGGCCACGGTACACTTACGTCAAAATTTCAAAATTTTAAGTCTTTTAGCGCGACAGGCGACTAAAGTCGACAGACGACAGACCGCGGAAAGGTACTGCAGTAGTCATTTTAGCCAACTAACTGTGTGCGTCCATTTTCAAGTCTTTTTAATCTTTTACCGAACGC
The DNA here is from genome assembly GCA_031216915.1 of Pictodentalium vernedei. Lineage (NCBI taxonomy): Eukaryota > Metazoa > Mollusca > Scaphopoda > Dentaliida > Dentaliidae > Pictodentalium > Pictodentalium vernedei. The sequence continues at coordinate 455,064,634 of CM062294.1, read as the reverse complement.
AGACGATATCAAAATTTATTATTTTTATATCATTTTTACAAATTTAAAAAAAAAATGTCAATAAAACTATATCATGTGACCCCTCGTTTGAACGAGCTCGACGAGCTCGTTCCAACGAGGGGGCACATGATATGGTTTTGTTGAAATGTTTTGAAAAATAATATTTTTTCAACTGCTGAAGTTGCATATTACGCGGGGTGGGTGGGGGGGGGGGGGTGGGTACGGCCGATTGGTTGGGTTAAGGGTTGAACAAACATACGTATTCCTATGTTTCATGCACCATTTATGTCCTATCCATGAACAACGATATCGTCCCTTGAAAGTATAAAGGTGCCATTTAAATATATACAGAAAATTATTTGAAAAACTGTCAATGAGATCATCAGAACATCTTTTAAAATAATAACGCTTTAGTCTAACAACCTATACTTTTTGTAAAATTCCTGATGAATATTAGGCGCTAAGAATTCTGTTTCTCAGAGTTAAGGATCTGAGTGTTCCCATAATACAACTCCGAAAATAATCAGTTTAGTCTTACTTGACAGGGAACATTTAGCTCTGTGAAACTATTTGATTGGTACAAGACTTGATAGAACGACATTTTATATAAATTCATTCTTTAGAACTAGCGAAACAGAATTTACTGCACCCAGTAAATTGAAGTCTGTGTGAAAAGGGTTAAAGTATCAGGAATAAACAATACAGAAAGAGAATTTATGGAGGCTTATTTTCAGGAGTAAAATATTTTTAAACAATTCAGAAATGGGTTTTCGTTAACAGTATTTACAGATATTCATACTGGAATCAGAACAATTATTTATAAGAAACCAGAAAAGGCATATATGTGACCAGCATTCAAAGGGTTTGATTTTCGAATCATAAATGGACATTTTTGGCTCTGCCCACTAATTTGAGTGATGAAATACGTTCATAAACTTTAGAAATGCATTAAGGTGTAATAAAATTTATTCCCCAGCATTTCTGAATAATACGCACTTGATGACTTTGGTGACCTCTTTCAGGCGGACCCCTAGGTGACCTCCGTGACCTTGACCCATATTTTGAATTTCCATCAAGTGTCGACTCATTTGGTGTTAGTTCCAGGTCCATTCATCATACCACGATTGAGATATGAGCATGACCCACTTTTCAAAAATGTTGGCCATGCCCACTTTTTAACGTAAAAATGCATGTATGAATCTCAGGAATGCTGTGGGGCAGGGGGGGGGGGGGCAAAAAATGTAATTTCCAGCAATTATGAAAAATGCACTCAATGACCCCTAGGTGACCTCCGTGACCTTGACCCATATTTTGAGTCTCCATCAAGTGTCGACTCATTTGGTGTTGGTCCCAGGTCCATATGTCATAGCATGCCTGAGATATTGGCGTGACCCACTTTCAAAAATTTTGGTCACGCCTACTTTTTTTCGTCAAAATGCATGTGTGTACGTCAGGAATAATTTAGGGAATCAAAAAATGTGATTTCCAGCAATTCTGAAAAATGCACTCAATGACCCCTAGTTGACCTCCGTGACCTTGACCCATATTTTGAACCTCCATCGAGTATCGACTCATTTGGTGTTGGTCCCAGGTTGTAGGTCATACCACGCCTGAGATATGGGCGTGACCCACTTTCAAAAATTCTGGCCACGCCCACTTTGTTTTTTTGTCGAAATGCATGTATGTATGTCAGGAATACTTTAGTGGTCAAAAAATGTGATTTCCAGCAATTCTGAAAAATGCACTCAATGACCCCAAGGTGACCTCTGTGACCTTGACCCATATTTTGAACCTCCATCAAGTGTCGACTCATTTGGTGTTGGTCCCAGGTCCATACGTCATACCACGCCTGAGATATGGGCGTGACCCAGATTAAAAAAAATTGGCCATGCCCACTTTGTTTTTTCGTCGAAATGCATGTATGTATGTCAGGAATACTTTAGTGGTCAAAAAATGCGATTTCCAGCAATTCTGAAAAATGCACTCAATGACCTCTAGGTGACCTCCGTGACCTTGACCTATATTTTGAACCTCCATCGAGTGTCGACTCATTTGGTGTTGGTCCCAGGTCCATACATCATACCACGCCTGAGGTATGGGCGTGACCCACTTTCACAAATTTTGGCCACGCCCATTTTTTTTTACGTCAAAATGCATGTGTGTATGTCAGAAATAGTTTAGGGGTCAAAAAATGTGATTTCCAGCAATTCTGAAAAAATGCACTCAATGACCTCTAGTTGACCTCCATGACCTTGACCCATATTTTGAACCTCCATCGAGTGTCGACTCATTTGGTGTTGGTCCCAGGTCCGTAGGTCATACCACGCTTGAGATATAGGCGTGACCCACTTTCAAAAAATTTGGCCACACCCACTTTTTTTTACGTCAAAATGCATGTGTGTACATCAGGAATACTTTAGAAAGGTAAAAAAAATGTGATTTCCAGCAATTCTGAAAAATGCACTCTCTGACCCCTAGGTGACCTCCGTGACCTAGACCCATATTTTGAATGTCCATCAAGTGTCGACTCATTTGGTGTTGGTCCCAGGTCCATACGTCATACCATGCCTGAGATATGGGCGTGACCCACTTTCAAAAATTTTGACCACGCCCACTTTTTTACGTCAAAATGAATGTGTGTATGTCAGGAATACTTTAGGGGGTCAAAAAATGTGATTTCCAGCAATTCTGAAAAATGCACTCAATGACCCCTAGGTGACCTCCGTGACCTTGACCCATATTTTGAATCTCCATCAAGAGTCGACTCATTTGGTGTTGGTCCCAGGTCCATACGTCATACCATGCCTGAGATATGGGCGTGACCCACTTTCAAAAATTTTGACCACGCCCACTTTTTTTACGTCAAAATGAATGTGTGTACGTCATGAATACTTTAGGGGGTCAAAAAATGTGATTTCCAGCAATTCTGAAAAATGCACTCAATGACCCCTAGGTGACCTCCATGACCTTGACCCATATTTTGAACCTCCATCGAGTGTCGACTCATTTGGTGTTGGTCCCAAGTCTGTAGGTCATACCATGCCTGAGATATGGGCGTGACCCACTTTCAAAACACCCCTACAGACACCCCTGATACCCCAGGAATCTGAAAAACATAGGTGGCCGAGAACTTGTGGCTTTCTATCAGCATGCCAAAAATCAACGAGATAGGGCAATTCGTTTTCGAGTTATCTTGCGGACAAAAAAGTGATGAGAAGACAGAAGACAGGAGAAGTAGAAGAAGAAGAAGAAGAAGAAGAAGAAGAAGAAGAAAGAGAAGAAGAAGAAGAAGAAGAAGAAGAAGAAGAAGAAGAAGAAGAAGAAAAAAAAAGAAAAAAAAGAAAAAGAAAAATAAACCGTGCAAAAACAATAGTCTGTGTGTTTCACACAGACTAACTAATAATTACTTAAATCAGAATCGATAAAATTTTGAATAGCGCCAAGTAATTTTAACTTGAAGAAGTTGCTAAGGACGATTTTTGTTGTTTGATAGTTGGTGGTATATTCCAAGATTGACAGTGACTGAAAAAGCCAATGCTAAAGAGGGAAATATGGAAAACTATCTAAGTCATTTTACACTTCGCTGATTTCATTCATCAATTTATTTATTTATTAATTGGTGTTTAAGGTCACATATTTCTGCACAATGGCTAACCATGACCGTGACAATTTTATGGGTGGAGAAAGCCGGGGTACCCGGAGAGAACCACCGAGCAACGGCGAGCAACTGTCAGCTCCTCAAAATACCAACTCCACACAAGCAGGGTTAGCATTGGTTGAAGACAGGTGCACCATCGACGTGCAGTACGCACCCACGTGGACAATGGGGGTGAAGTGTCTTACCCAAGGACACAACGCGGTTGCCGCAGGTGGGATTCGAACCGAGGACCTCTCGGCTTGCAGCCTGCACCTCTACCAACTGAGCCACCACGCCCCCTTTCATTCATCAAGGACCGCGATATTGGAGTCATTCTTAATAATAAGACTTGACAGGACGACATTCTATATACTTTTTTTGTCCTTCCATTAATGTTATCCCACCCTACATTTTAGTCTTGTACTGTTATAGCCCATTTGTGGAACAATTTTATGGTGGCTTTTTGAAGATAATTTTGGTTGATGTTATTTCGAGCCCTCCTGTCTTTTATTCATTACAATAAGGCACAGCCCAAAAATATTCTGTTTTTAATAGCATAGTTTATTGGTTTCACTCTGTTGTGAAAAGTCGATTGATTTTCGTAAGAAAGTGAAACTAATAAACTTTGTCACGTTTAATTTTTTTTTGTGTTTTATAACATTAACATATAATGTGAACTCTCTGCATGTTGTACTGTGAGCTTGTATAATTAGCATGAAGGTAATTTACTCTTGATGTTGTAAAATTGTCTAGGCATGTTGGTGAGTGTGTGTGTTTTTTCGTCTCTTTATGTGTGTATTATCATGTTCCGTTCATCTTATTTCAAGAGACGTCAAAGTTAATAAATCATTGTTTTAATTTTTGGATCCTTTATTGCCAATGGCAGCGTCTGGGTACTCTCACTACTCTGGGAAGGCTACATTCTGTGGATTTCCGACATTTCAGCTTAGTTGTGTTTGCAGCTTTCCTCAAGTTGCGTGTAGGTGTCAGACCTCGAAAAATGGCCAAGCACAATAAAAGTTCTGTATATTTAGGTAATTATTATATTGGCCTTCCTGATTCTTCATGTACATGTATTATAGCTTATTTCGGGCATTCATTGAGTTTCATTCAATTTCACTGCCATTCAGTTATGATTCCGGACATAAGAATGAGTTTTATTGAATTTTATTTGGCCTCATGAACAAACCGAAAACCGAAACGAACCGAGATTTTTCTCCACCTGAAAAACCAAAACCGAAACCGAACAAGAAATTTAAAAACCTACAGCTCTAGCAACAAGGCGCCATCTGCAATGCTGAAGCATTGCAGATGGAGCCTTGTTGCACACAAATGCTGATACATGGTGCATTGTTACACTCAATGAATGATACATGGTTAATTTGTTCTATTTTACGGTTAGATTCCACTTGGCACTAAAATCTTTCAATATATATAAAAAAGTTCCACTACGCACGAAAATATTTCGAGCCAGCGTGAACACTGAAAATGGGACTGATTTTGTTAAACGTGAAATCTCCCAGACTGTGTAGACCAGGGGTACTCCGAGATTAGTAATTGATAAAGGTATACGGTTAATATTTGAATCTGCCCTCCATAGACAATGGGACCTCGAATTATTTATAACAAATCAGATAATTGTCGCTCGTAAACCTCATTCCACTGTGCACTATCTTGTCCGACTAAATGTTTTTCGGTCTTTTCTGCGACTTCTCCCAGTTATCAAGAACAACCCAAGAACGCCCAAGGGTCGTATAATACACCACCGTAAAGCTTATTCATTCCCATTTCCATTGATACTGGGTATTGTTGGATACGTTGAGTGAATCAAATTTGAGGGGGATATAACGAAGATGAGTGCTATCGTTTTCGAAAAGCGAGTTGTTTACCTTGTTAATATTTATATACCATTACAGGGGCATGTCAGCATAGATTCAAAAATGGTATCAAGTATCCTTTTTCTTTCGATTTCCCAGCTTGTGCCGAGTACCTGTGGTATAGACTTCCTAAATAAATCAGTAAAGGGCGATGAGGACAGCACACGACACGGATGCGGCATAAGTCACTGTCAAGGTTTATCAACAAACAAAAATCTGGGTTCTGATTAAGATTTGATTTTGATATTTATATCTGTGTACTATTTTCATTTAAATTTTCTAAATTTGTGGGTATATTTAGCAGCATGGTTACTCTGAACCTGGAAAACATGTGTGTTTTGTATGATTTAAAATAATTTTTTGCGAAAACAGCACCTTGGTCGAAGAGATATTAAAGACTCCATTTTGCAGTTATTTTCACTAACTTATCTCACAATACGTGTTCATTGAATCCGTAATCACACGAATACATCATGCATCAGGGCCCTGGTACAAACCCTGTATCCTTCAAATTCAGTGCACAAGCCGCGCGTGCGTAATTACAGTTTGTTGATGTTACCATTTATGGAAACACTTTAAGCTTTTGATGGGATGGGCGTTTGCAAGAGGCCTTATACGTTTCCATATTTGAATGGACAAGTCTCACACCTCACAAGCATAATATTAGATTCTGAAACCACATTGTCAGAATGTTTCTGTAAGAGCCATTGGAAGAATTCGTGTTGCAAAACACGTAATCACAGCACACAGCCTTTTCGGAATGTTGAACAAACGAGCAAAATATGTTTATCCGAGAAGCAGGGAAGTTCAATGCAGCCGCATACATCCTCTACCGAAACGACCAGAGTTTTAGGAGTCTTAAAATGACACCTGTAATTAAAATGATAACTATTCAAATTATTAGCATTACAGCTGATAAATGTGAGATAAATTGCTCTTGTTTCTTAGGTTATATATCGACTGGTCTTCAACTCGTCGAGATATGGCATTAGGAACTAGTTTTCAACCGATTATCAAAAATGGTCGCTGACCGATTACCGGTTGATGTCACAATCGGCCGATTCTGATGCCGATTCCGATTGTAATACCGCGCATTACTGGACAGGTTGAGGCCCGAAAGAACTACATTAAATTGAACATTTTTTCACACTGTTGAACTTCGTTGACTAGAGTCGGAGTAAAATTACCAGTCGCGCACACCTGGGCAGTAAACGTGACTCTGAGAGCCACGTTTACCGCCAAGTGCGTGCGACTGGTAATTTTACTGCGACCTGAGTTAATGAAATGCAGCCTTCACTTTTCCGGTATGAACTGGCGATTGCCGCGAGTACGCTCAATTGTAGGCTTTAAATGTCGTTTAACTTGTATATCCCGTAAAGGGGCGTCCAGGGAGATTAAGAATACACGTTGTTGCTTCTCAACTTTATTGAATGGTTCCACTGACATCATATTGCATTAACAATTACAGAAGATAATAAAAGGCAGTTAATGAATGATCACAAAACGCTTGGCAACAGTCAGCTGAAACGATGTTCCAGGATCCGTTGCTGTTGTCAACCGACTGCCCACAATCGGCCGATTGGGGAAGTCGATTCCGATCATCGTTCGAACACTAGTAGGAATGACTTTCCTTCGCAAGTGAATGAAACTTTTCTGGTTCCCAAAGTTTAGTCAACGAGGACAATTTGTAGTTCAATTGGCTAAGTTGACATCCGACTGTGTGAAGAATGGTTAGCTGAAAAGATAACAGAACACGAAGAACCCAAAAGACAACGCAAAGCACGTACTGGTTTTAGGTCTTAGCAATTTGAGGGGGATAAGTGATTTTTTCACCACACCCACACACCTCCTTAAACCGATTGAATTAGATCTGAAGTTTTGTCCAAATGGAGTCTCTGGTTCAAAGACAACAATTCGGATTTGCATCAGTAACATGTGTGTAATGGTTGTGATCTCATTTCAAATAATTCTATTTCGATTAAATTGCTTTGTAAACGAAGAGGTCGTTTACGCTGAAGCCAATTTTGCATGAAAGAATTAATGTGTTGATCTTTGCCTCAGTTTGAACTCAAACAGAACGCCGTTCTTTGATGTGACACTCTGACAGTTCTGTTAAATTGGTTTATTCCAAAACAACAGGAATCCCAACAAGACGAATTCAATTTAACCCTTTCCCCATTGTAACGGTCAAAACCGGCCAGCGCTATTTACAAAAACACCATTCAATTTTCAGTATTTTTTGTCTCAAAAACATAGCTTATGACCCCTCATTGGAACGAGCTCGATGAGCTCGTTCCAATGAGGGATCATTAGTTATAATTTTGAGACAAAAAAATGAAAATATTTAGTTATTCAAGACTTTTGTTCGCAGGTGTCGTCTGCTTTTCGTGTTAAGGAAAGTGTTAAATGACTACATGAACCATTTATTCGGACGTTTTGTAGAGAAATATGTATGAGAAAGATATTTTGATTTGAAGTGGAATGTTTATACTATTACAACGTATTTACGTTATATATAGCTGGGAAACGATGTCCAGTTCACAGACGAGAGTAAAGACTCTATTGGGTTCGAATATGGGACCCTTTCCCAATTGTATTTAGGCATAATCTTTCCCAATTTTCAAACCCAAATTTTCTAATCTCTCCACTCAATTCTCCACTCAACCAAACATTTAATGGACAAATACAGCCACTAACTAGGTTAATATTATTAAACTTATTTTATTTGTTATAACAAAATGGATTGGACAACAAGTGCCGAGCACTTAGATAACATCCTTTCCTTAATATACATTTGAAAATTTCAAATTATGTTTACAAATATTTACAAAAAGTTACCAAAATGTGCATGCAATGGCAAAGCAAACTTATGAATAATTAAAACAATATTGTGTATGTACACTCTTCAAGATGAATGTTGATAAGTATTCGACTTTACAAGAGTCAGAACAGGTGAGAGGGAGGAGAGCAAAAATGTGAAAGGTGAACTGCCACATCGCAACACTGCTGGACTTGGTCAACTAGCCAGCGTGTCATATTACGTCACAATCGCGATTCCAGCGGAACCGCGATTTAGACGGAGCCCCGTTACCACTGCTATAGCCAGGGCATACAGGACAAACATGAGGAATGCACAAAGCCTTGACTGAAGGAAATAGAAGTGGAAATGAACACTCATGTTATAGGACATTTGGCTAGATAGTCACAAGGCCTCAGAAACCATTGGTTTTCTGAGGCTATGTGACCTCCCAGTTCAGGACACAAATTGTGCATTGATTTTGAATTCTTTGCCAAGAGAAGCTTTGCCTAACGAAGCCTAAAAGTGTCAAGTCGGCTTCCGTCTAACTTCCAATTAAAGGGGCATATGCTGCTTACGAGTGTGTGCCTTCAACCACTATGTCTTCAAGTTGGCTTCCCTTGTTCTCCTTTGCTCCTCTTCTTTTTACCTCTTTCCATCTCCTCCATTCGTATGCAAGGTATAAACAATATCATGTTTCGTCGTCTGGTGGCTGGACTCCCCATGCTCATCCTTCTATGCCTAATTCTACAAATAACTGTGTCCCCAGTAATGCGCCGAGCCGGTGCATTGGGTCTTTGCTCTCGCGGTTACCCACGTATGTTGGGTACAGTGTTATTAAGTTAAATCTGAATGATCTGCCATGCATCTGCTCCCAGGTCTGCATTCTCATGATCTCAAGACAGCCATCACTCTGTGTGCGATGACCGGCTTGGCGCCAGGCTGCTAATCATCTTACTGACCGACCAGAGGCGATATATGAGTCCATCTACTATTTTATACCACCTTACTGAGAAAATTTAAAAAAATATTTATTTATTTATTGTTGCTTAAATCCACATCAGCAGCTAAGGCTATATCGTGGCGAGAAAACTGCAGAAACCAGAAGTGTCAAGTATGAAATAAAATCAATTGAATAAAATATGAAATAATCACAACAAAACTTGAAACCAAGAGTGGTCGAAACAGTAAAGACTAAAGTTATAAATCAAAAATACTTATAAATGAACCTGGTGATATATAGACTCGTCGAGTCTATGTTAAAAGAATAAAAACAATTTTAAAATTTATTGAAAAGGTTGATTTCTTTCCAAAAATGAGAGAATTTTATGCGGGCTCGTATGGTAAAATAAATCTCTTAGAGATCCAACTGTAAAATATTGCCCTCTAACATGATGAAAATCAGTACAATGTAAAAGAATGTGCTCCACTAACAGTACCTGCTGGCAGGAAACACACTCTGGTCGCGTATTACCCTCTAACAAAAAGGAATGTGTAAGACGTGTATGACCAATATGACATCGTGTCAAAACTGCAATATCCTTTCTACAAAGGTTACTAGACGGGTAGTGATTAGGGCTGTCACGATTTTTTAATTTAGGAATCGATTAATCGTCACAAATAATCGATAATAATCGATTAATCGTACCCAGATGACCCCCCTCCCCTCTTCCTCTCTCTGAAGTCGATAAAAAATAAAGTTCAAGTCAGTTGACCTACCTCCGATAAACAACGAAGACGATCCTCTTTATGTACATTCAAAGCTTTGATGTTCTGAACTTTTGAGCCGTCAGTGTAATAATCAAGACCGGTCGGCAGTTGCGAACTTCGCAACTGCCGATCGGTCTTGATTATTACACTGACGGTTCAAAAGTTCAGAACATCAAAGCTTTGATGAATGTACCTGAATGACAAATGCTTCCAACGGCTTCTTGAGGTTTAACATCGATGTTCTTAACTCTTTACCTTTAGAAACAATAGTTTTTTTCATCAACTTTTCTTTTAATTATTAAACGTCTAAAGCGGGATACAATTTACCGATTATTCGACAACGAAAAATACTAATCGATTTCGCCGTGACCGATCAACAATCGATTAATCGATTAATCATGACAGTCCTAGTAGTGATCACAAATATTTAGTCGGAATCGATGGAGCTTGTTATTTGTCGCTCCATCCCAATGCCACACAGATTTGGTGTAATTACTGATATGTGGTTTGAGGTCACTGAAAGGGATGTTAAAATGACTTGAGATACGACTTCCTTGCAGATCCGTAAACCCCACAACCGTAATCTAATTTAAATCTAACAAGTGATCTATACAGATGATCTATACAGATGATCTATACAGATGAAGTGATGTTTTTTGGTCAGCACCCCAATCAGTGCTACCAACAACCTTCAAGAGGATTAGTGCTTTCTTACATTTAACTTTCAGTTATTTTATGTGAGAAGTGATATTCAGTTTGCTGTCAAACAACAAACCTAAGAATTTAATTTCTTTTACAACTTTAATGGTATTTCCACCCATTTTCAACTCTCGATCAAGATGATGCTTCCGGAGCTTACAGAAATGAACACAATTAGTTTTGGTCCTTGAAAACTTAAAACCGTTTTCTGTAGCCCATTTCTGGATTCTGTTTAAATACAGCTGCAGTTTGCGCTCTATAGCATTCATTTTTGCTGCTATAGCAGATGAAAAAAAACCATCAACATACAATGAAGAATCTACCATATTCTCAATTGCGTCGATGATGCTATTGATCTTAATTGAAAAAAGGGGATCAGATAAAATACTACCTTGAGGAACCCCCAATTCCTGCTCGTGAGGATCAGATAACGTTGACCCAATACGAACAGGAAATTGGCGGTCCTTTAAAAAGTTTTCAATAAAAAGAGGCATACGCCCTCTCAACCATGTTAAAAAGGTCTTTTAAAATCCCATACGTCCACGTTGTATCATATGCCTTTCCAGGTCAAAGAAAATTGCGACCACATATTCTTTTCTGGCAAAGGCATTTCTTAGAAACATTTCAAGTCTGACCACATGATCCCCAGTACTCCTCTGGTTTCTGAAACCACACTGAACATACGCAAGTAGATGTTCGATCCAGAAACCAGACAAACCTATCACTGATCATCCTTCCCATGGTCCTACACAGGCAACTAGTTTATGCAATTGGCCTGTAATTGCTTGGATTACTGTGACCCTTATCAGGTTTTGGAATGGGAATAATTGTTGCATTTCGCCAGGAAGGTGGAAACTGGCCAGCCACCCAAATGTCATTAAAAATTGACAGCAAAAGTTCAAGTGATGCATGTGGAAGATTTTTTAAAATTTTGTAATGTATTTCATCGGGTCCAGTGGCAGAGTCCTTTGCTCTATGCAAAGAGTTAGTTAGTTAGATAGTTTATTTAACAGTATACATGTTTTACAATCATGATGTTTTGATATATTACAACATTTGTAACAATACAGGATATACCGTTGGGAAATGCCCTAGCCAGATTGGCTGTCTTCCTGGCATCACCTGACAAATAAATGAATGTTTTACAAATATTCGCAGACCACAGCTGATCCTTTCTCGGGGAAGTAATATGCTTTTGATTAAACTCGGCGGCGCACATCACACAAGAAGGTTAATGACGAGTTCACAGTCATCTGAAGTTATCTATTTAACACAATAATCGCAGTGCAATTTGACAGGGTAGAAACTTACGATATAGCTCAAACTGTAATTTTGAAAGAATTGACAAGTAATGTTAGACTGCCTATTCTCCTAGTGGGGAGGGGGGTGAGGCGAAAGATGAAGTACTACGGATTACACTCTTGGCAGTAGGGATTGTCTCACTGCATTTCCATACAGTAAGACGATAATAGCCGTAGTTTAAGTTTATTCTTAAACTCAACTCTGTTTGTAATGTTACGAAGATTCTGGCTCAATCTATTCCAAATTATGGGATAGGCAAAAATTGGCAATTTGTCTAGAGCTTTAATTCTGGTCCTGCTAACATGTACTGATTCAGATTGCCCAGTAGTTATATTCAGTGGTTTTGATGAGATATTAAAATAGTTACTGAAAGAACGGGGAAGATTACCGTTTTTCCAATCAAATACGACGAGGCTAGCTTGAAGTTTGAAAATGTCAGTCACTTTGAGAATTTTGTTCTTTGCAAATAGTGGGTCTGTATGGGAGTTATATCTTTTATTATTGATAATTCGTATTGCTCGTTTTGCAATATACGGAGTCTCCTAGCCGCTTTTGAGTTTCCCCAAATCTGAATTCCCTACAACAAATGACAATGCACAATAGAACAGTGGAGGGTTTTCATTGTTTTTGGGGTAATATATTCTTAACTTTATTTAGGGCGTAATTAGCTCTTCCTATATTAGTACTTATCCTTGAGATATGATTCCTGTAGGTAAGATTCTCATCAAAAGTCACACCTAAAAATTTTAGAGAATTTTCATTTTCATTTACACCCACTCTTTCAATTTTCACATTGTTTATATAAATATCTAAGTTTCCTGGAATTCTAGATTGGGGCGATGGATTTATGATCATGTATTTTGTCTTTTTCGCATTGAGAGCTAAGTGATTTGCCGAGCACCAGTTAAATATTTTATCTAGTTCACTGTTAAAATGGGCTGCTAGATTACTTGCATTCGGGGATGAAGAATATGAAGCAGTGTCATCTGCAAAAGATAAGACTTTTAATGACGTTGAGGAAGCAATATCGTTTACTTTTACGCTTATTTTCTTGCCCTATATGTTTTAAAAGTTCCATGATTGGGTGTATAGTGGAATGTTTACTTCTAAATCCATACTGGTGTTCATATAAAATATTGAAAGTCGTCATGAAACTAGTCATTCTGTTTGCCATCAGCTTTTCTAATATTTTAGAAAATGTTGGGAGTATACTAATTGGTCTGTAGTTGTTAAATGTGTTCTCATCCTCGGTTTTAAAAAATGGAATTACCTTGGCAACCTTCATATGGTCTGGAACCGAGCCACTAGTAAACGAGTTATTTATTATGTGAGACAGGGGCGAGGCCGAATTAAATATTGATTATTTCACAATATTTGTTGTTAGTCCATCACAATCTTCACTGTTTCTGAGTTTTAGGGTTTTAGTTGCCTTTACAACATCGTCTGGAGTTGTGGGGCTTATAAAGAAGTTATTTTGATAATTAATTTTTAGGTAGTCCAGAAATGATTTGCGGGGTTTCTTAATTTTATCAATTATGCATTTTCCTATATTTACAAAAAAAAATTTATTAAACTCATGGGCAATTGAATCTGGATTATTTATTTCCTGGTTGTTATCTAAGGTAAAAGAGGACGGTGACCTCGTAACCTTTTTAGTTTTATTTATTGTCTCATTTAAAATTTGCCATATCTTGCGTAAGTTATTCCTGTTGTCATTTAATATGTTTTTATAGTACATTGACTTGCTTTTTAATTTTATTGAATATTCGACAATATATTTTGTACTTTAAAATGTTTTCCTCATTTGGGGATTTTAGTTTTTTGTGATAGAAGTCGGCTTTTTTTCTTGACGATGTCAATAATCCTCTCGTCATCCATGGTTGCTTACTGCTCAACTTTGTGGATTTTAGTGGGAATGACTGTTCGTAACCTGGTGTGCAAATACTTATTAGCTTGTCAATTGCTAAATTCGGACAGCTTTCTTCATAAACTGAAGAAAAATCACATTGCGCTAGGTACTGGTTAAACAATGCAATATTTTCAGCATTTGCCATGCGTTTTAATAAAAATTTAGGTTCTGAGATTGGGTGTTGTGTAACTCTTTGTAGAAGATTCCGAAATGGTCTGAAACATCCGATATGATTATACCAGAGACGTAGTTTGTAATAGGATTATTTAAGAAGATATGATCGATCAATGTTGCCGAGTGACTCGTGACTCTAGTCGGTTTCGTAATATAAGGTAGGAAGCCTTCACTTAGCATAAGGTCTAAATAGTTTGTTTTAGTGTGGGTTCCTAACTTTAGTAAATACACATTTAAATCACCCATTATGTAGCATTTTTTGTTTTCTTGATTAATTGTACCAGTAATTCCACCTAGCTGGGATAGGAAGAGGTCAATGTCAGCTTTCGGTGGAGTGTTAGGTCTATAAAAAATACCTATTAGTTTGAAAACTTTATTTATTTTAACTTCTATAAAGAGGGATTCAATAACCTGTGGGATAAAGACTGATAAATCATGACGTATTTTGAATGGTATGTCCTGTTTTATAAAAACACCTACCCCACACCTTTTATCATCATTGTCTGGTCGTAAGTTTTTAACGAGGGGCTGATAACCTTCCAATACATAAGATGAGTCTGGTGGAATTTGAAATATTTCTGACGATCCAATGATATCGAAATTATTTTGGTGCTCCTGCGCTTCATAGAGAAGTTCCTTCGGTGGTTCCCAATGGCCTTTAAGAATTTGACAATTAAGGTGAAAAATTGAAAACTCATCCGTATTATTGTTTCCGCATTTGGTTATTATTTCGTTCGGTAAATAGTAACGACATTCATGGTTTGAGTTATTTTTGAAAGGTGAATTATCACAAGCCTCTTCCTGGCTAACCATGTCATTATAAACATTTAAGACATTATATTAATTTTTTGACTGGATCTCGTCAAGGCTCATGTTACCCGCCATTATATTTGGCACTGCCACCGAGTCTTTTCAACAGATATGGGAAAATGGAATAGGAGAGTGTGTTTTTCTTGGGGAACAAATGGTGCAAATCGGGCAAACATGTGTATGAGCTGTTTTTAAGAGAGTAGAAACGGGAAACACAAGTTCTTGGGACAATCATTGTCTGCGAAATAAAATGCGGAAGTCGTTGAGGAAGAAATGACGTGATAAGTGCAACAAAATAAAATTAAAAAATTTAACAGCAAAAATTCATTTTGTATGATGAATTTTGTGCGTTTAGAGAAGATTGGAGAGGAGTTATGTAATTAATTTGAATCTTGGCCAGTCATTCCACTCCTGAACTCAGCCGTGCGTGCGCTTCTATATTTCAGCGAACTGGAACCGGTTTGTCTTCTTATTTATTTAGTACACTACAGTGGCGTAAATCAAAACTTGTTGTACACAGAGAAATGTTTATACATCAGCGAAATCATGTCAATGAGCTTATTCACATGGCCAAACAACAATACTTTGCTGATCTGGTCGCCGATAATTCCCAGCGACCACACATGTTAACGAAAATAATTGAAAGTCTGCTCCATCGTAAGAAAAAGACGGTTTTGCCAAACCATACACCAAAGGCAACACTCGCCAACAACTTCTCCGAATTTTTTGTTAACAAAATCGAAAAAATACGGTCTAGTCTAGGTTTTGAGCAAAACAAGTTAATGCACCAGACACCTGATGTGAAGACGTATCGTTTCATTCCTTCACACCAGTAGATGCCGAGTCATTATCATACACGACCAAACAATCTTCCCCCAAACAATGCGCACTTGACACATTACCCACATGTTATTCAGAGCTTGTCTTCCAAATCTCATCCAAGCCCTTGTGCAAATTGTTAATGCCTCACTCTCAACGGGCATTTTTCCAGATGGAATGAAACAAGCGCTAGTAACACCACTAATCAAAAAGCCGTCACTCGACCCTGACAGTCTGAAGAACTACCGCCCCGTCGCCAATCTTTCTTTCTTGTCAAAGGCTGTGGAGAGGGTTGTAGTTGTTCAGCTTCGATCTCACTTAGAATCTAACAGTCTGTACCAAGCAGTTCAGTCAGCTTACAAACCATGTTGCAGCACTGAATCTGCGCTTGGCAGATTCCAAAATGATTTACTGTTGGCAATGGATGAACAGTTGCTATCGTATCTCGTGTTTCTGGATCTCAGCGCTGCGTTTTACATGATCGACCATACGACCCTCATGATGCGTCTAGAAAATAGGATTGGTGTTAAAGGCACTGTACTTCAGTGGTTTCGCTCCTATTTACAAGATCGTACACAATGTGTTGTAATTGAGGGCGAGCGCTCCGAAAAACTCCCACTCTCATGCGGTGTTCCTCAGGGATCGGTTCTCGGACCGATTCTGTATACCATATATGTCCTTCCACTGGGTGACATTATAAGAAAGCATGGGCTTAAGTTTCATTATGCTGATGACACACTGCTACACATCCATTTCTATAAAGATAGCGCTGCCTGTTCTGTGCAAAAATTAGAACAGTGCATTCTGGAAATAAAATCTTGACTGCTAATTTCTTGAAATTAAACCACGACAAAACTGAAATTATTTTTTTTTGGAACTCAACAGCAATTGTCTAAATTGCCCAAACTTGATTTACACATCCAGGATGTGTGCATTTCCTCAACCAAGTCCGTTCGTAACCTCGGCTTTTTCTTCGATGAAAACCTATCACTTGACAGACATGTCAGACTGATCTGCCAGGTGGCATATTTTCATCTGAGAAACATCAGCAAAATTAGGAACTTAATAGACAACAAAACAGCTGAACAACTCGTACATGCCTTTGTGACAACTCGGCTCGACTACTGCAACCCCCTGCTCTCCGGATCAACAAATGCCCACATTATATAATTTCAGCATATACAGAACTGTACAGCTCGAGTAGTCACTAGAAATAGAAAAAACGTGCCACATAAGACCTATCCTTAAGGAACTGCACTGGCTGCCAGTATGCCGGAGAATCGAATATAAACTGTGTCTGCTGGTTTTTAAGAGCCTTCACGGCCTCGCACCACCCTACCTCACGGAGCTTGTAAATCGGTATGAACCAGCCCGAGCTTTAAGGTCCGGCAATGAAACTTTGCTCTCACAGCCAAGGGCAAGACTGAAGACCGCAAGTGACAGAGCATTCCCCCGCTGTGTGGAACTCACTCCCAAAACATATAAAGACTATCAGTACCTGAAATTCATTCAAGAAAAGCATGAAAACACATTTCTTCCAACGGGCATTCCATTAGTTTTTGTAAAGACAAAGAGCACTTTTGTGGATTTTTACGCTTATAAATTATTATTATTATTTATTACACGGACACAGAAGTGTTGGCTAGATTCGCAAGATAAGAATCTATGGAGTAGATTTAAAGAGAACACGCATGAGCGGTCGAATCCACAAGTGGACGGCCGCACAAGTCGATAATATTTACTGCTTTTTGTGGATATGTACAATCTGGTAGGATTTGTTAAACCTAAAGAAGTTGGTTATGAACCTAATTGGGTATACATTATTTATTTTTTTAATGAAGATGGAAGTTCGGCTAAGTGTATAAATGAATGGTTGACACGTAAATGGTACTTACGATTTTTGTGGAAATATATCGGAGTGGACTTGTGCGAACTGAAAGGGTTTCCCTCAGTCACAATGTGTATATCATTTTGAATAAAAGAGTGAATGGGTGAATTAGTGGAAACTCAATCATCCATCCATCCACCCAGCCATTCGAAATGAATGAATAGATGAACGAACGATCGAATAAATGAATGATTGAACGACTGGCCGACTAAATGAATGAACAATTGAATGAAAGGGTGAATTAGTGGAAACACAAATAGGTAAACAGATGGCTGTGAAGTGCCTGAACCAATTGAGTCCACGAAGCTTGCAAGGTAGTTTATTTTTATTCTTGCTATAAATTTTTTCGTGACGCTCTCATTACAAAGAAAGAAGAAAGAAAAATGGAAAGAAAGAAAAAGGAAACATGAAAGAATGAATGATTGAATAATTGAATGACTGAACGAATGAAGAAAACTCAATCATCCATCCATCCAGAATTAAATAGATAGATGGCTGAGAAGTCAAATAAAAACTAGAGGAAGTGATTGTACCTTCGGAACAATACACAGGATTTTCCTTAGTGGTTTTAGTTCCAAGGGAGCTCGATACCAAATAAAAATTTGAATTTTTTATGGTTTCGTGAAATGTTTTGGCAGAAAGGTGTTAACCAACTACCATTTTGTGCCCTTGATTATGAGAGAAATGTATTACAGTCATTCCTGTGAAAAGTTCAAGTCAATCGCCCCTTCCAGTCCAAAGATATCGGCTCTCGCATATTTGGGCGGTTTTGGCTGGAAAACATTTTCCGCAATATGCAGATAGTTTTATTTATGAGAACTAATGAATTCAGACAAAATAAAGTGAAAAAAAGACACAAGAAATTATTTTTCAACATTTCTAACCTTAGAAGCTTTCAAATCATCCCGCTGTTGAGTATTTTGATGGCAAAGTAGCCCGGTCGTAACAAAAATTTCAGACTTTTGGTCGAAAATTTCCAAGTACAATAAGTCCAAACCGAAATTTTTTCTGGTGCAATGGAATTTTTTTTTTTGTCATTCTTCGGCTTTTTCGTCTCAAAATTGAGAAGAACGCAAAAAAAACGAATTTTTTATGAGCCTATTAACATACATTGACGGTAGGTGATATAATGGCAAGGGTTTTTTTTTACAGAAACCCTGTTTGATGTAAATGACTGGGGTCTTCTCGTTTGTCTGACAGCCATTGTTCAGGGGAGAAGTGTGATAACTACCATGATATTCGGAAGGTTGTTCTCGGGTTTCGGGGTTAGGACAGAGAAATTTGTGGAGGGGGTAATAGCTAGAGGGCCCTAGACTTCTAGTAAGGACAAAGCCTCCCCGAGAATATTTTGCAAAATTCACTCCTCTTTAAGATTCAATCTGATCAGTTGTAGCATGTGCTGCCCAACATTGGAGAGCATTTGTGAGGGCTCTAAGTTGTGCGAAATTGCATTGGGTCAATTCTCTTCTTTCCTTTTTTTTTGGGGGGGGGGGGTAAACATTTAGAAGACTTGCCCCCCCCCCCCTTAATTCCATGGCTACGCTACTAAATCAAAACAGCAGCAATGTCGGCAGCACCTCTATGCAGTACTCCAGCTCCCAGAGGTCGCATCTAATGAAATTCTGAACTGACCGCCAAGGCTCCATACATTGGAACAACCATACCCATTCCAAACTGCGCATTATTACTATGTCGACCTCATTAAATGTCAATGAGTGGACGACATTATCAGCAAATCCACGGCAGCTGTAATTCCCATTCAGAAGTCCAAAACAACTGCTGCCATAAATGTTTCAATGAACATTATTTTCGAAGATTTCCAACCGCTTTGGCATCCGACTCTCATGCGTGGAGGCGGAAAGACTACTACATGATAGGCAGTGATGTCGTGGACCCTCACGATTGCAGAAGAAATCTTGAATTCAGAAATCAAAAACGAGCGCGTAATTGGGTGGGGTCGGGCGTTAGGTTGTGGGGGGGGGGGGGTGACAATCATTATGAGCAGGAGTGTTAGTTTAATTTGTCACTCAAAACGTAAAATGACACTGAACACCTACCCTATATAATCTAAAAAGCATATTTTTATGATTTTTATGTAATACACTCTGCTCTGGGATTTCTAATAAATAATTGGTACTTGGTATTGATGGTTTGGCAGTAACTTCGATTCAGTAAGGTGTGGTGAACCTACCCACCGATAAATTACGCTGATTGCATTAGTTGAAATTATGTAGCCTAGCTATATTTAGTGATTTTAGGCACACCGTCTTTGCATTGCCAGTGACAGTGTGTTAACAACGCGAATTCAGGAAACATTGCACAACCTGTAAATATATTACTACGAAATCAATCAGGTTTTCGTAACATATTGGGGCTGTAAATTATTATCCATTTCTATACAATTTGGGATTGCAGTTCCCAGACATATTCGGTATTTAGTTTGTATTATTTTAGGGCGAATAAGTTGAGAAACATAATTGTGTCGATCGCCTTCGTAAATTTCTCATGAAATCAGACCCAATTTTTAGCACATTTACCTTCCAGTTAAAAAATCTATTGAGTGTCATGTACTCAGCTTTTCTGTAGTCAAAGATTATATATCGTTGCAAAATGTACATCACTGGCAATGTATGGGAACTGTTCCTTATAAGGTATCGTCTATTGTTTTACATTGCGTTTGTTAATAACAGTAGTAAACACAGCCATTTATTATTGTACTTTCAACTTTCGAGACGCTGATGGAGTCACGTGGTCTTATTACCAAATATGGGATGTGCAGAGACCCGTTCATTAGAATAGTTTTAGGGGTGGATCGTACATTCATGTAAATTGCTTATTGTTAACTCTGCTCACCCATCTAATGATATAGTTAAAGCCATCTTATGGCGACTTTAGATGTTTAACCTAATCATGTAATTCGATCAGACATGATTCATTCGGGTATACTTAACACTGTGCAGCCGATTATCACGCAAAATACCGTCTGATTTTGTATCCACGGTTCAACTTGTATAATTAAAGTTTTTACCCTTTCTTAACTAAAACTTGTTTCCTAATTCAGTGAAACATGTGTCTTTTTCATACTCGTTCATAAAATGGTTAAATTTCCACTACCATAGCAATATTTATTGGGTTATTGTTGTCCCAAACAATGTTCGGTCAGGATACTGACAGAAATAGTTCTTTCTGTCAGCATTACTGAACAAAATACGGGAATCCTGAAAGCAGCATCTTGAGTCAACCAACGTCACGTGTTACGTTATGGAAAGGTATAAAAGGCTGCATCACGGCTGTTCTCTCTCTCAGAGGACCCAACCTCTCACACTGGTCCTCACCCGAGGGTTCAACCGACATCAGTCAAAGAGACCATCACGCCGCAACCAGTGACACCTGCCGAGTATCTGAACCTGTTCCTCCTTCAACACGAATAGACATGTCGAAATTAATCATTTACAGCCAATGAGGGTCGAAAGGGGCTTGTTCCCCATACCGTCCCAGCGCGCCTTCGGCGCGTTATACCATTCCATTCTCGCTCTCGCTGGTCTTTGATCAACAAACGCCCTTGAAAGCTAACAAATAAAAATTACCAATACTAAAAGCAAACTAGGCCCCTATCGAAGCTCATGACATTCCTAATGATATTCCTAATTCCTAACAACTTTATACATGGCTTCTGTAAAAACCAACATCAAATATTTGGTAACAACGTGTTCTGACTCACCACTTTCACAAAGGAATGCGTCTTGGTGTGCCAGAACGCTAGAAATGTCTTTCTCTGCTTTTTCGAAACTTCTCGAGGGAAGGAAGTCCACTAGCATTAATGTTGGCAGCTCGCGGCAGAAACCTGCCCCCCCCCCCCCCCCCCACCTCCCAGCCAAAACACAAACACCTTCAAATTGCTCTGCGACCCCTGTGGAGTGCATTCAAGTCAGTAAGAGGTAATCGACGGTCAGTACGACGCCATCACATTTTTTATCCGACATAAATTTTAATAACAAAGAAAGTGACAATATTCAGCAGAAATCTAATTTTGTTGTGACATCTGACAATACCGTCGGAATTGTCACCGTCATCAAATTCAATGAGGGCGGGGGAGGGGATGAGTAGCTGGTGTCATATGCCCATAAAAAATAACACACTCTCAGTGTTCTACTTTCCATTTCAGTTTAGGATACAAAATACCACTTGACATTGTGTACAGCATTCGCTGAAGTTGAGGTCGCCGGGTGCAAAATGATCAATGTTTTTCAGACGTGTTCCCTGGCTTGGACGCCCGAGTCCATAGAGTCTAATGGGTGTTTGTGTTGGGTGGGGGTTGGGCAGTCGCGTCGGATAGTTTTACGGGTGGAGGAAGAGCCTCAACATCCAAGTTCTGAATAACGGTCACTTTAACCCGTATCGTAGTACCGTTTTGTCAGGTGAAAGTGGTGATCGAAAGAAAAAAGTTTGGTTTTGGATCAAAAATTTTCAGTCCAAACCGGACCAAAAAGTTTCCAGGTAAAAAAAAAAATGTTTTCGTCTCAAAATTGGACAAAACACATAAAAAACAAAAACAGAAATTTCCGGATTTTGGTCGAAAATGTCTAAGTCCGAACCGGAGTGGAAGATCTTCAGCCATCAGAAGCCAAGTGAATAAAACCCTATTCCCATGGGGTGGGGGTAAGGTTTAAAGAGACCGTGAATGTTGCCATTTCAATCACGGCAGCCTTATACGAGTCAAGAACGCCGAGTATTCTCGTGCCAAAAAGAGGGTGTACGGGCCGTTGAGAGGCCGAGAGTGTACTTTTGGCG
Organism: Pictodentalium vernedei; assembly: GCA_031216915.1. Lineage (NCBI taxonomy): Eukaryota > Metazoa > Mollusca > Scaphopoda > Dentaliida > Dentaliidae > Pictodentalium > Pictodentalium vernedei. The sequence continues at coordinate 455,042,221 of CM062294.1, read as the reverse complement.
AACGCCCGAAGTCAAACGCAACAAAATTGTGCTTCCAGAGTACGGGGAATCTTTTTACCTATATACGGGCAACACATTCGCAATCACCGCAGCTTTTAACCCACTCAAGTAGTACAGTATAATTAGGTCAAAGTACCAGTCTGAAGACCGATTTTTCGTTTTTTGGTGGTAGTGTAAAAAAAAAATTAATTTCGTCTCAAAATTGAACAAAACACAAAAAACAAAAATTTCCGGACTTTGGTCGAAAATTTCTAAGTCCGAACCGGAGTGGTAGTTCTCCAGTCATCAGAAGCCAAGTGAAATAAAACCCTATTCCCATGGGGTGGGGAAAGGTTTAAAGAGACCGTGAATGTTGCTATTTCAAACACGGAAGCCTTATACGAGTCAAAAATGCCGAGTATTCTCATGCCAAAAAAAGGGTGTACGGACCGTTGAGATGCCGAGAGTGTACTTTTAGCGACCGCCCGAAGCCAAACACAACAAAATTGAGCTCCCAGACTATGGGGAATCTTTTAACCTATATTCGGGCTACACATTCTCAATCATCGCCGCTTTTAACCCACTCCGGTAATACAGTATAATTAGGTCAAAGTACCAGTCTGAAGACCGATTTTTCGTTTTTTGGCGTAGTGTGAAAAAAAACAAAACATTTTTTGTCTCAAAATTGAACGAAACGCATAAAAAACGAAAAAAAATTTTTTCGATTTTTTAGCCGCCATTTTGGATTAACGAAAAATCGAAACGAAATTCTTCGATTTTTTTTATAAAGCGGTATTACTGCCTTGAATTTGGATCCCTTTTAGAGGGCTCATTATATTTAAATCTCGATATTTCAATCCAAAATGGCCGATTTTCGAGATAACTTTCCGTTTTGTGAAAAATTTTGGCAGAAAACATAAAAAATGAAAAAAAATACCGATTATGTTTGTTTTAGACAAGAGTAATTCTGACAAGTCTGTCAAGAAATTAAGTCGATAGCTTTCTTCCTTCATGACATATTGGCCTATAAAGGTTTGGGCGTTTTGGGGCGTTTTTGCCCAATAACAAACATTTTGCCCCAAATATTGATGGTTTTATTTATTAGGACTCATGGCCGTCATTGATAGTTTTTATTTAGGAGAAATAATGAATCTAGACATTATAAAGTAAAAAAAAAACACAAGAAATTTGTTTTCAATTTTTGGTCACAGTGTCCCGGAGCCATGTTTGACTGCTACCAGAAGCCAAACGAAGAAAAACTCCAATTCCAAAAGTCGACAACTGTTCATGTACACTGTGAATTCAGCATTTCTAACCATAGAAGCTTTCAAATCATTCCCGTTGTTGAGTACTGTGACGGCAAAGTAGCCCGGTGGAAACAAAAATTTCCGACTTTTGGTCGAAAATTTTTAAGTCCAAACCGAAAATTTTTCTGGTGCAAAAAAAAATTTTTTTTCGTCTCCAAATGGCCTGAAACGCATAAATAACCAAAAATAAAAATTCGATTTTTCGGCCGTCATTTTGGATTAACGAAAAATCGAATCGAAATTTTTTCGATGGTTTTAACAATTCGGTGATACAGTCTTCATTTCTAAGCCATTTTAGTTGGTTCAGCATATCCCTGTCCCGAGATTGAGTTCAAAAATGGTCAAAATTTGAATTTTTTTTTCGTTTTGAAAAATGTTTTGGCAGAAAGGTGTTAACTACATACATTTTCGTACCATAGGCTGATAGAGGGGTGTTTTGCTGACATGTCTGAGAAAATTTCAAGTCAATCGCCCTTTCCAGTCCAAAGATATGAGCTGCCGACTATTTTTGTTAAAGGGTTAACCAAAACATTTTCAGAAAAATGGGAATGTGACGATTAGTTAGAACTTTTGACCCTTTATGAGTACAGAAACTTAAAAAAAAATCGTTCAGAGCGTTTTCGAGAAATAGTGAAAATAAAAGTGTGGAAGAATAATAAAAAAAAAAAAAAAAAAAAAATAATCTTTGCAATAACAAATAGATTTTCCCTTTAGGAAAATCCAAAAAAACAGTGCCTGAATCAAATGAGTCGACGAAGCTTGCAAGGTAATTTATTGATATTTTGCTATAAAAATGTTCGTCTCGCTCTTATTACAAAGAAAGAAAGAATGAAAAGAAAGTATGCAATTTTAGAATGTAACTCTAGTTAATTTACACGACGCTCTCTTTACAAATTAGTCGTGGACTTCCACCCAAATTCACACACCCACCCACCCACCCACCCGCCCAGCCATCCAGCCATCCAACATTCGATAGGTAGAGTGTCAAATAAATGAATGAATCAACGAATGAATGAAAGAATGAGCGAACGGACGATCACATGCGCGAATGAATGAATGAACGAATCAAAAACTCGAGTACATAAATAGAATAATATCAATGAATGAATAGATGAGTAAGAAGTCAAATAAATTAGATAATACCCGATTTCTTGACTCTTGAGTGTTCGATCAATGTATGATGTATTCCAACTGTTTCTATTTTCCTATCCTTTTTTCTCCTATCAGTTCTGCTGTTCTACCTTCTTTTCTTTTCTTTCCAATTCATATTGATGTTTAAACAACCTCACACATCGTTGCCTGGCGGTTGAGGCTTTCTATACTCCGTACCTGAATGCTATTGATCTCTCCAACCATATTGTGTCGCGCTAATTCTGGGGACTGGGTCTTGGTGATTGGGACTGATTGTGCACACGTACTTGTACTGTTCAACAACCACAAGAACTAAGCTACTTTATATCCAATAGAGTGAGAGGCTCAGCCTCCTGGTCGCGATGTGTGAGCTTCCCCACGGATATGCGTCACCTACAGGAGTAATTTTATATTTTGTCAGGGAGACGACTAACATAAGTTTTAAGCTTTCTGTCGAATCCCTCTCTTACACAGTAAGCATTCATCTTGTCTTCGTTTGATTGGTTTACAAGGTGTACTTGACAAGTGGTAAGAAGTGTTCACAAGAAGTGTTCACAATTATGACCAAAAGACCACGGGTTGTGTCACGCACCATTTCATATATATTTGTAGATACTGGTATGCAGGTATATTACAGGTAGGATACTATACAGTTAACGACAAAAAGCCGATTTTCAGCCGCCGGATCCGACCACACATTTATCTTCTGTTAGATTAGATTAGATTAGATTCTTTATTTTGCAGTATACATTATACAGTTTATATATGCATATTAGATTACAATCGTGTGAAAGTATACTACAGGGAGATGGCATAGCCAGATTGGCTGTCTTCCTGTCATCTCCCATATAATTATCATTATATATACAATATAACATTGTCTTCAGACTGTGCCAGTTTATCGAACAGTTACCAGGAATGACTTGATTGAGACGTTCCCTGATTAGGATGTGGTGTGCAATCAAAGAGTTGGTGGACTATGACTTTAATTTCATCGGCCTACTTTAATTTCAACGGCCTGTTATGCTTCTTCACGCAAATGTAATTTCAACACTGCAACAGCACTATTACAATTTTATCTACATGCTGTGTCAAGTTGCTTATCTTTTTCTATAGGCACAAAGGCAGCTGTGTAGAGGATTTAACGGCTCATTTTACAAGTCCCCAATCAACAGATCTGCAATGTTATTTTGTCAACTCAGCTTCGAAACGATGTGAAAGATAAGACAAAGTTCAAAAACATACCTAGCTACCGAAGAAATGCAGTACACAATATACATTTATAACATTAATGCATATAGTATATATCCATATATATCCATCTGATAGATATTTTCTCACAATAGGCTACCATTACATCTGTACACCCGTGAATAGAGAAATTCCTCTCCGCACTACAAAACACTCACTCAGACCTCCGCCATTTTTTGAGTTAATTCTTCCATAGAGAAGGGTTCATTGTAATCTTCTAAATTATTGGAGTTTTGATCTTTTGTTTCTCTTGCTGTTTTTTTAATTTTAATAAACTCCGGATTACAATTTTCAGACGATGAATATTTCGAAAATGTGGAGGCCAATTTCTTTGAAATATCTGTTTTTGATGTAATTAAGGAGTTGTTATCATGTAGGTGTTGTACAGTTGATTTTGTTTCTTTTCCATTAATTTTTTAGGATCATTTTCCAAATTTTAGTGCTGGGGGTGTTTTGATTAAATTAGAAATATAAGTTTCTCATGAACTTTTCTTTTTATGTTTTATAAGTCGTCTCTTTTTTGCCCGATTTATACGTAGTCTGTCCAATTTTTTTTTTTTTTTTTCCAATTTTTTTTATTCAGATGAAATAAAATACATATACAAATAGGTAAAAACATATAGACACACAATCAGTGTACAGCAAGTATATAATTTACACAATTACATATGTATACAAAAGTCTTCCTGTGTGAAGTTGTTTTCCATCACATTTCTGCTCTCTAACCAAGGTTATCATTTTTAGGTGTTTCGAGACAGAAATATACACTAATAACAGTTACTGTTGGTGACACAATGCCAAAATGTTGCCGCAGGCGAAGCCTTACTGTATGGGGACTACAAATAAAAAAATAAAAAAAGGAAAGAGTAAGTCGAGGTCTATGATCCAGTAACGGACACATTTACTGAAGAAGGAGGATAAAACAGTCCTTTGAAAAGTTCCCATCTTGTTCTTATTATTCGAGATTTTTTGGGTGAATACATGTGAAGGGAGTATAATTCCAATTCACAATATCGACGCAGAATTTCAGTTAGCCCTTGAAAGCTGGGCTGACACCTTCTCACCTTGCAGGAATAAATGAACTTTTTGTACAGAAGAACTAGAAGAGAAAGATTATTTTCTTGAGATCACAAAGTGTTATCATTAGTATTATTATCATTATTATTGTTATTATTATTATAGCCAATAAGGATAAAGTGTGGTGTCAGTGGCAATAGAACACCACATTGTTCGTTCAATTTTTCAGCGAGCTGTAATAGGACTGACTTTGACATGGGACATTCAAAGAACAAATGTGACACAGTTTCTTTGGTGTTGAAGCAGAATGTACACAGTTCAGTTTCCGACAATTTACATTTAAAAAGACGGGAATTAGTATATAGAGCGCCATTTAGAATTTTGTAGTGTAGGGTTTGGAGATAAGTATCGTCTGTGATTATGAAAGGGCGTTTGTATATCAATCTCCAATCCTCCTGTGTGAGATCAGTATGCAAACGCTCATTCCATTTTTGTTGAGAATGAACAGGATCGGAAATCGCTTTTTGCAGAAATAACAGATAAAATGTTTTATTGACCGTTTTCGTTTCTTTCAGTTTCTCAATTTGTGGATTCAGAACACAGTTGGACTTTTTTTCCCTTTCAATTTTTTTCCGCCACAGCCTTCGAATCGCCTTGTTTATCCCCTGGAAGACAGTGAATGGTGTTTTGATATCGTATTTTGTGGAAAATTCCTCAAACGTTAAGAAGCCTCCTCTCTCACTCAAGAGGTCATTTAAAAAGAATACACCTTTATCGCACCAAGTCTGATTGAAAATATATCTATTTTCGATTCTGACACTTCTGTTATATAAAATTGGTTGAGAAAGAATTTCTACGGAGTCTGTGGGTGGTTCGTTATCCAATAGCGACCAGGATGTGAGGACGTCTTTCCAAAAACTGTTTGCATTCTCACCGATTTTTATTAACCCCTCTTTGTGTAAATGCCAAATTTTGTCGTTGCCATATTGTTCGAAGTCATCTAAAATAAGGGTTTTCCAGGGTGATATTATGCTGGGATCAATCAGTTTCTTAATCCAAAACATTTTTTAGAGAATGGCTGTATGACCGAATATCTGGAAACTTAAGCCCTCCATTAGAAACCTGATTTATAAGAACCCTACGTTTGATCTTTTCATTTTTACCCTCCCACAAATAATGAAACAGTTTGGATTGCATTGCATCTAACATATTGTCAGGCGGTTTTGGAAGGACCGATAGACAGTGTATGAGTATTGGTAAAGTCAGCGTTTTTACGACGGCAGTTTTCCCAATTAGGGTAAGATTTCTAAACGACCAGTCGTTCAAAAGTTTTTCCACCTTTCTAGATTTTTCAATGTAATTTTGAATTATGTAATTTTCACTAAATAGATCATACATTATACCCAATATGGTGAATTTCCCATTATTGTTCCACTGAACATTTCGTTTCGTGGCAATCTTTTTACACGACCCTTTTTCAGACCCAATCCATACAATCTGAGTCTTTTCAAAGTTGACTTTAAGGCCTGACTCCTCTGCAAAAGAGTTAACAATCTCCAGAGCCACGTTTAATGATTGGGAGTCGTTACTCAAAAATAGAGTCGAGTCGTCAGCATATTGACTTATGAGATGTTCCGAGTGGTTTATTTTGATACCGTTGATACCGTTGATATTAGGGTTGTTTTTAAGTGCGGCACTCAATATCTCGACGCTCAAAATAAATAAATACGGCGAAATGGGATCGCCCTGTCTTACTCCTCTCTCCAGGTTGATTTTCAGAGCAGTGCCCATTATTGAGGACATAGCTAAAGATATTTGAATAAAAAGTACGAAACCAATTTATAATAGAAGGTCCGAAGTTGAGGAACTGTAACGTTTTTTCAAAAACGACCATTCAAGTGAATCGAAAGCTTTCTCAAAATCTAGAAGAACAAGAATTCCAGCAATATTTAGTTTCTCGCACTTTTCTATCAGGTCAAACGTTAGTCTTGTGGATTTTCCGATATATCTCCCTTTCATGAACCCAAGCTGAGTTTCTGATATGAGTTTCGGTAGTAAAGTCTTAACACGATTTGCTATAGCAGCCGAGGCAATTTTTGTATCTACATTAATTAGTGAAATGGGACGCCAGTTTTTTATGAATTCTTTTGGTTTGTTTTGCTTTGGAATGCAAGTAATAATGCCAGTTCGTTGCGGATTGGATAGTTCATTTACACTGTATCCATGATTTATGGACTTGACCAGAAAGGAGCCAATATCCTTCCAGAAGAATTTATAGAACTCCACGGTAAATCCGTCTGATCCGGGCGTTTTATTATTTTTTATTGATTTTAAGGCTCTTAAACACTCAGAATTTGTTAAAAGGCCCTTCAAGGAGTCCCTCTCCTCGTTGTCTAAAAACTGTAAAAAGGGGTTGGATTTGTCAAAGAACGGGTCGTTTTCCTTGGAACTGTTTGACAGGCTTAATTTGGAGGAGTATAAATCTTCGTAGAAACGCTTTTGTTCATTTAAAATTTCGGATATGTTTTCCGTAATCAAGCCAGAGCCCGTTACAAGTTTAGGTATAGTTTTTTCCGTGTAATGGCGTTTTTCTAGATTACAGAAGTACTTTGTTGATTTCTCCCCTTCTACTTTCCATCTCGATTTTGCTCTCAGAATCATGCCTTTAATTATTTTGTTTCTAATGGTTAGGAGTTCATTTTCAAGGGTTTCAATTTCGGTACTTACTGACAAGTCGCCACTATCGAGCACGGGGTATAAGGTTTCAAGTCTTTGCTCAATTTCAGCCAGGCGATTGTTCGTTGTACGTTTCATCTTAGAAGAATAAGAGATGGTTTTTCCTCTTATCATTACCTTCAAAGTTTCCCAAAATAATTGGTCGTTAATAGTAAATGGCTGATTATTATTATTATTATTATTATTATTATTATTATTATTATTATTATTATTATTGTCATCATTATTGCTACCGTTGTTATCTGAAACTGAGTACTGAAGAACAGTCTCAGCAATTGTAGATTTTACTAATGTCACGTATTCCGGATCGTTCAGCAGGCTGTTATTGAACTTCCAAATGCGCCTTCCTCTTGGCTGATTAATAAAGGAGATGATTAAGGTTACAGGGTTGTGATCTGATTTGTAACGTATATGAATTTTGGACGATTTGTGAAATATTTGTAGGTCGGTGGACATGAGGAAATAGTCTAACCTCGCCATTTTATTACCAGGGCCTTTCCACGTGTAGCATTTTAAATTTTTGTTTTCTTCCCTCCAGACATCGCATCGGTCGAATTTTTCCATTAGAGAATGAATTTTCTCATTTGCCCTAACATTGTTTTTGTGACGGTAATTTATCGTGTCAATATCGTAATTTTGTGGTACATTCCAATCTCCTCCAACCAATATGGAGCAGTTCCCAATTCTCTCAATTTTATTAAAAAGATTGTCGAAGAATTTTAGATTGTCTTCATTGGGGGCATACACGGCAGCAAGGGTGATTCTTTGGTCCTGAATCGTCATATCAAGAATGATGAAATTGCCTCCGGGATCTTTTATTGTATTATGAATCTGGAGCATGAATGTATTTTTGAACATGACGGCCACTCCCCTACTTGAGCTTGAGTGAGAGCAGAAGATAGCTTCGTAACCCCATTCTGAGTTCCACGTATTCTCGATTTCTAGGGTTGAATGAGTGTCGACCAGAAGAGCTATATCGAATTTATCCCTGCAACGAGAGAAGATGTCTCTGCGCTTTGTTGTTTCAGAAAAAAGACCTCGGTAATTAATTAAGGCTTCCGATAACGATATTATTCATAAAATGTTTTAGTGGGTCTCATCGTGTCCTTGCAACAGTTCTGTGGATAAAGTTTTAAATACCAGTGGAGATAGAAAGATATTAAGTAAAGAACCAGAAAAATGAATAAAGAGAACTCTAGTCTAAATATTTTATAACAGAATAACTGGGAATGAAAATATCTGAATTTTATTTTTTTAGAAAACAAAAACAAGATTCCTAACGGAAACATCGGGTAGTTTTGAAATACAGTAACCGGGTTCACCTAATAAATTGTGACGTATAAATTTATCCAAACAGCGAGGGGATGGAAAAAGAAGAGGACAAAACAGCAGGAAGTACAAGGATGCCAGAGGAGCTCTCTAGCTTGCAGCTCAATCGGACGGATAGTGAAAACCCAGTAGTAAATGTGTATAAAGTGTATTAAGTCAGTGCATTACCGCAACACAGTGTGTGTGTCATTGTGTGGGAGGGGGCGTGGGGGGGGGGGGGGGGGGTGGGGGGAGTGATTGAGTGGACAATGAAGGATGGATTTTGTTTTGGTGGGTTGCAGGTAAAGGGTAAACAAAATTCTGCATACAAGTTATTTCTGAGGGTTGCAGGTAAAGGGTAAACAAAATTCTGCATACAAGTTATTGATAGGCCCCGACCTGAAATTCTTTCAGTTCAAGGCCTATCAACAACTTGTATGCCACATTCTGATGAGATCTTAAATGCTCTGTAATGCTATAGATTGCATAACGGTGCATGAAAAACAAAAGCGATGAACGATGAAAGACAATGCGCCTTGATCAGTGCTAAAAAAGTAATTGTTTCCATTTAACCCTTGTGGTGTCTTCCATGTCAGCTCAATGACAGCATTAATGGATTTTGTTTTGGAGGGTTGCAGGTAAAGGGTAAACAAAATTCTGCATACAAGTTATTGATAGGCCCTGACCTGAAATTCTTTCAGGTCAAGGCCTATCAACAACTTGTATGCCACATTCTGATGAGATCTTAAATGCTCTGTAATGCTATAGATTGCATAACGGTGCATGAAAAACAAAAGCGATGAACGATGAAAGACAATGCGCCTTGATCAGTGCTAAAAAAGTAATTGTTTCCATTTAACCCTTGTGGTGTCTTCCATGTCAGCTCAATGACAGCATTCATGGATTTTGTTTTGGAGGGTTGCAGGTAAAGGGTAAACAAAATTCTGCATACAAGTTATTGATAGGCCCTGACCTGAAATTCTTTCAGGTCAAGGCCTATCAACAACTTGTATGCCACATTCTGATGAGATCTCAAATGCTCTGTAATGCTATAGATTGCATAACGGTGCATGAAAAACAAAAGCGATGAACGATGAAAGACAATGCACCTTGATCAGTGCTAACAAAGTAATGGTTTCCATTTAACCCTTGTGGTGTCTTCCATGTCAACTCAATGACAGCAGTTGGAAGAGTCCATATTTATTATTTGGGGGTTGACCAATCAATATTTTCAACGTACGTCCTTAGGAATGAATGAATGAATAAATGAATGGATGAAACCCACTCACTCATCCACCCACCCATTCATTCCTTGATGGATGAATTAGCGGATGAATAAACGAATGAAAAAACTGATGACCCCCTAAAGCCAACGACCAGGGTGAAAGAATAAATCGACTGACAGGCGGACGAGCGACTGACAATCGCAGAAGGAGGACGAAAGAATGAAACGAATGGATGAAAGTATTAAGTTCTCCCCAATCCACCGTAATTTCCTGAAAACACTGAATAAGATGATTAATGAATTTCGTACTCACCAATCAACCCTATTTCACACTGAATCCACTGTCCGAATGAATAAAACGAATGAAACAAATGAATGAATGAATGAATGAATGAATGAATGAATGAATGAATGAATGAATGAACGAACGAACGAACGAACGAACGAACGAACGAACGAACGAATGAATGAATGAATGAATCCACCCACCCATTCATCCCTTCATGAATGAATTAGCGGATGAATAAACGAATGGAAGAACTGATGACTCCCTAAAGCCACCGTCCAGGGTGAAAGAATTTTTCGACCGACAGGCGGACGAAACGTCTGACAATTGCTGAAGGGAGACGAAAGAGTGAAACGAATGGATGAAACTATCAAGTTCTCTCCAGTCCATCGTATTTTCCTGAAAAACACTAAATAAGATTAATGAATTTTGTACTCACCAATCAACCCTATTTACACTGAATCCACTGTCTGAATGAATGAACGATTAAACAAATGATTGAAAAAATGAATGAATCAATGAATGAATGAATGAATGAATGAATGAATGAATGAATGAATGAATGAATGAATGAATGAATGAATTAGTTTATTCAGTTACTATCCAGCCTAATCACATCATCTTCACTGCCAACCTTAACAACACGTCCTGTTTTAAGTTTTGCGAAAATATCTCCATCACTTGACCACGCAGTTTCGACTGCACTGGATTGAACTAACTTTGTTAAAACGTTCTGTCTTTTCCTGGTCAAATCCTCCTTTATCACAATCTTTGTCCCCTTTAATTTCCTTCGATTTTGAATTGTTTCCAGTTTATGTCTTCTCGAAACAAACTTGGCTATTATAGGCCTTGGCTTTTCCTGAGAATATTTGCCGAGGCGGTGTGCTATACTGATGTCACTCTTATTTATCTCCATTCCAAGTTTCTCTTTTAGGACGCGGAGCACTTTATCCGTGGATTCCTCCACCGACTCCTTCCTTTTGTTGTCAGACACCCCATACAGTCTTATACTACATTTTCTTGTGTATTGTTCAAGCCCGTCAAGTTTGTCAATTCTGGCACTCGTCTCCTTCTTTATGTTTGCAGTGGCTGTTTTCTGGGCCTGAAGTTCATCTTTTAACTCCTGAATTTGGAAATGTAAGCTTTGATTTTCTTCCTTTAATACTGTAATTTCTGATGTTACATTTGAAAGTGTCTCTGTCTTGAATTTTTCCAATGCAAAATTCACGAAGTCCAAAATGGATTTTTTAAAATCCAATAGCGTATTGTCAAATTGTTCAGTTGTTAACACCTTCTGGAGCTTTTTGTTTATCTCAGAAATCTGTTTTTCCATTTTTGAAGATACAGCTGTAGTTTGAGAGGAAGCTAGAGTCAACTGTGTTTTTACTCGTTTTGATGCCGGTTTAACTGTCTTTTTTACAGTGGTTGTGGCGACCTGTTCACTTCCTTTGTTTTCCGAAACGCAGGCTTGAACGCTAAGTTCTTTGAAATTCCCTTCTCTGTTCTCAGCACTCACATCAGCATCACTTGAGTCCGTTCTATTTTTTCTCTTTGTCAGCTTCTCGTTATCACCCAATTTATTCATGCTGGGGAACAAATACAGTCTAAAACACAGAACATTTTCGTCACATAGTGTAGTTCATAAATGCGTGAAAAGGTGTGAAAAACACAAGAACATTGCAATGCCGGAGAAATTTTCACACTTTTGTATTCCGATTGTTCCGATTGTCACTGTTCTGTGAGAGAAGTTTACAGGTAAACCCGTCGAGGTCGCTTACCTCTGTGGTTTTACATAGTTGTTCAGATAGAAGTCGAAACTAAAACTCTAATTTTTCAAAATAACAAAAGTCCAACAATAAGCTCTTCCACGGATACCGCTTCTTCTTATCAAGTCCGTCTCATCTATCGCCGATCACCATGATAAAATGTGTCCATAGAGCAAGAAATTAAGATATTTTGAGGAGTAAAGTGATGTGCGACTTTCACTTCCGATAGCGACCTTGACCTCCCTCCTAGTCTGTCCAATTTTTGTGTGGTTGGTGACTTATTAAATTCTCTCTCAAATTTCTTGCGATCTTTTATAGCCTTTTTGCACTCAGTGTCGAACCATGGTTTAGTGAAACGTTTAGGATTTGCCGGGGTTTTAAGAATGACTTGGCTTGCAATGTCAAGCAACTCTGTGGTGAAATGTTCAATCTGGTCAGCACTCTCTTGAAATTTCTCCCGTGTAAGGCGTTCAAAACAGAGCGATGAGAAAGTGGTCCAGTCAGCCTTTTTAAAGCTCCACCGGGGCACCCTCTCGTCGTCCGCTGGAACTACTCTCTCCAACAAAATTAGAAAGTGGTCATTCCCGCACAAATCATCTTCTACCTTCCAAGAAAAATCGCGGAAAATAGAAGGGCATGCAATTGAGAGATCAATTGATGTACACGAACCAGATGCGGGATGCAGACAAGTGTCTCAACCATCATTAAACAAACACAAGTCATATTTTGTAATGAACTCTTCTACAGTTTTACCTTTTTCATCTTCTTGACTGCAGGAATTACCCCAAAGGGGGCTGTGTGCGTTAAAATCACCCAACAAAATGTACGGAGTTGGGAGTTGTTGGACCAAAAACTCAATATGATTCAGTTGCAGCGATTTACTTGGCGAAACGTAAATCTAACAAGGTGTAACAGTTTTGTCTAAAGTTAGGCGTACCGCCACAGTCTGTAAATTTGAGTGTAATCGGACAGGACTGTGAATAATGTCGTTTCTAATTAAGACAGACGTTCTGCGTATATGAAGATCATTATCATCAGCCCAGCATTATACGAAGTATAATGCTTAAAAGCTGAATGATCTTGAGCCTCTGGTTTCTTTAAAAGAGTTTCCTGCAGGCAAAAAGCTGCAGGTATATATTTTTGGCTTAAAAGGCCCAGTTCATTAAAATTCGCTCTAAAACCTCGACAATTCCATTGTATTATATTATTTTTGCCTCTGTTATCCATGTTTGTTTGGAGAATGAGACGTAGGACGTATGGGCGAAATAGCCCCAGTAGATTTCCTAGGCGATCCTCGTCTCGGGGATCTACTCTGTGAGGGGTTTGGGCGTAGTTGCCCGAATGTTTCTAATATACTCTCACTGACTTCCATCCCCTCAAAGTCTTCAAATCTGTTACGGGTAACATGATTTTTAAGAGCTTTGGTAGTTCTGTCGGATACTTGTTTTTCCTTATCTTTTTTATTAGCTTCTTTCTCTGATTTCCTCAACTGATTCTGACTCAGATTTATTTGTGTTTTTTGTGTCTGCTGTGGTTTGATATTTGCTTTGTTGGGTTCGTTTGTGTTATCTGTTTGTTCCTTTTTCCGGCTAGATTTAGGTTTTTTCTCATTCCTGTGTATGTGCTGATTTGCCTTGTGGTTCAGGGGAAGATATCTGCGTTTGGGTGGATTTTTGTTCACTTTGATTCGGCTGATCAATAAATGGTAAAGGTCTGTAACGGGACAGGTATTGTTCCTTTGAGCCATGTATGTAAAGTCTGGCATGCTACTGATCTTGTTGGTGTTTTATGCTTCAATGTGCCTGCATATGAGGGTCCTTTGGGGTTCACACTAGGAACTGAGGTGGTAAGTGTTCTGGCTTCCCTGAATCTAACTTGTTTTTCGCATTTAATTCTTTGTATCAATTTTTCTTTTTGCCAAATTGGACAATCCTTTGATGATGCCTTATGATTACCTGAACAATTAATGCACTTTGTTATATTTTGTTGTTGGTCATGTTGTTCTCCACACTTATGACATGTTGGTTGTCCTCGACATGCATTCCGACCGTGACCAAACTTCAGACATCTAAAACATCGAAGAGGGTTTGGAATAATAGATCAACTTTAATGTTCAGGTTTAGGTGGTTGTGGTGTATTAAAAGTCAGAATATATGTGTTGGTTTTCACTGTCAGCCCATCTTTCTTTTATTTCTATTCTTCTGACCCCTGTTACACCTTGTAGACTAAGTTCATTGGTGATGTCTATTACATTAAGACACGATAATTCCCTTGTGCGAACAATACCTCTGCTATTATTGAAGGTTTTGTGGGGAAAACCGTCTACTTTTATGTCTACAAGATTTTTAAGTTTTAATAAATTCAAAGCCTGAATCTCCCGAGCACATTCTATCAAAATACCATCTGATCTCATTTTATTAACCTGCTTCACTGTACCCGCAATGCCACTTATAGCCTTCTCTAATGCAAAGGGGAGGGGTTAATGTCGTTAACTTACTTGTTTTCTTCTGCTGAGTGTATAACTATACACTTTGGCCAATTCTTGAGAAGTTTATCAGGTTGAAAAGTTTATCAGGTTGAATCTTGGTTATCTCGAAATCAGAATCAGAATCATCTACGTGACTATCTACAAACGGTCGTTTATGAGTTGGTTTATGAGTTGGTTTATGAGGTGGTTGTTGATTTGCCATGGTGGTGTATATTTAAAATTCTTCACTTCATGCCTCCCACCCTTACTTCGAGCCCAGCTTAGGGCGTATGCTTCAGCCTAACAAGAGGTGGTGACAAAACCATAAGTACACGAAGAGTATACTCCCCTGACGTTTTTGCTAATGCATACCGCCAGAGGATTGATCCGTAGAGTTTGGGGGAAGTGCCAGGTCGTGATGGTCACACAACCAACCATTTCATTAAAAACACGTACAACAAAAACTACTTCTGACAACCAATGCAGACAGTGCAACAAAACGGAAGATGTTAAAAGGTATTAAAATCATCAAAAGTCAGTTTGGGTAGTAACTGATAACATGAAACTAAAAGAAATGACTGATTGAGTTACCACCCAATGCCCCCCGATGTGACACCCAGTACTTTTTTGGGGTGGGAGCTCCCGATTGGCCAGAACGGGCCATCCGACCATCCGTCTACTCCCGAAATTGAGGCCAAAGCAGTGTGTTGAACATTATCTGAAAAATGGAGACCAGGGCCAAACAGGGTTTACGAACTGATCTCCATCTTGGAGACTGCCATCAACCGGGACCACTAGTCCTCAACTGCCAAAATTCCTTTCACCGGGGCCTTCGGAACGCACCTCACGGGAGAACAAGGTGCCTGTCAGATGGTATTAGCAGGATTGATCATTTTGGTCAGGGGCTGCGTATTTGAGAATTTGGCAGCAAACCAGCTCAGAAGAGCAAACCTGCCAATTAGAAACTAGCAAACTTGTCCAACTGAGCAGGCCATCCTCTATCCGCCACCTGAGTACCCGCCTAGTAGGGGATGAACCCCTAGGAGAGAAAATTTAAAAATAACTCGGGGAGATGACTCGCAAAAGCTCCAAGCTTCCTATCAAATTCCTCCTTCAATTAGCAATTTGTTTAGTGTTAAATATATGTTATACAAATGCGTTGGTTTGTACTGTTACTTTTTTGTTGTTGTTGTTGTTCAGTTTTGTAACATATAGCATTTTCTTTGAATAAATATTGTTTAAACTAAAAGTGTCTGAATACAAAGGCAAATAACAAGTTCTTGTTTAATAGAATGAGAACATTTTAGTAAAAATTACAGAGACTGAAGTTATCATGGTTCCATGTGATTGCTTGCTATAATACTTACTTGTCGAATACATTTAGTGTTCAACCGATGATCGTAACCGGCCACCACAATTGGCAGATTGTGGGCAATCGGATGACAACGGCAACAGCTCCTGGAACATCGGTTCAACCGATTGTTTCCAAGCATTTTGTGATGATTTATTAGCCGCATTTTATTTTCTTCTGCAGTTATTCAATTGTTAATATAAAATGACAATGATACCATTCAATACAGTTGAGAAACAACCGCAATGTGTATTCCTAATCTCTCTAGACGCCCCTTTACGGAATATACATGTTAATGACAAAACAGCTTACAATTGAGCGTACTTGCGTCAATCGCCAGTTCTTATCGGAATAGTGAAGGTTGCATTCCGTTGTCTCAGGTCGCAGTAAAAGTACCCGTCACACGCACTTGGGCGGTAAACGTGGCTCTCAGAGCCACGTTTACCACCCAAGTTTGCGCGACTGGTAATCTGAGAAGCGTGAATCTATATACTGAGAAATCGGTTTCAATAATGATTTATCTTGTAGAATAATCACGATCAAACAGCAAACACCCACTATGGGGCAGACTGCTGTGATAATACATAGTGAATACATGTACAAGAATCAACAGTGTTAATATTATTGACATAATGTAGTTATGGAATACAGAGTTATAAAAATGATATACATGGCACCACACAGTCTGATTAAATTTGTTTTCACGCTCTTTGAAGTAAAGCTGAACAATGTTAAAAATCGTATTAGAAAGGATGGGAATATCGTTTTCCAGGATAGTTCAGAATTTTACTCCCGTAGTCACATCAGCAAACCCTTCTAATTCATTTTCTATGGAACAGAATAATCGTTCTCTGAGTGTTGAATATATAGGTCAGGACATTAGGAAATGCATTTCTTTCTTTATATCCGCCTCGCATTGGCAACATATTCGCCTATCTGTTGGAATAGGAGGCTGGCTGCGTGTGTCAGCCCTTTTAATGCTCATGGTATGACTATTGACCCCCAGGCGGGAGAAAGTAGTTCTTTCTATCATAGAGTTAGTGTAGACGAAGATTATTTCCAGTTTATACTGATCGATATGCCCTGAGTTTGAGTTCTTTTCATCGTTGCGTATTTCTAAGAAATACTGTTTGATATATTATTATGCTAGTAAATTTGTTTATCCAATCAAATGAAGTTACTAAGAGACATAGACTCCGCAATATTAGGTTCAGGATGGCTAAAAAACACCCAATATTAATTTAATATTAGGTGCCCGTCTGCCATTTTTTTTTATCATTATATCCACACGCCTCATCTTTTAATTTACACGTACGTACATCCTGCAGCGCGGTCGTACAGAAGACCCACTATATAAAATAGCCCCGTCGTATAAACATTGCATTCGAACGAATGAAACTGTTATAATAAAATGCCAAACCCTCCCAAAACATTGGCGGTTATAGAAAAAGTCACGAGTGATTTATTAGAATGCGGAAGCAAATTGTTGCGTTTGTAAACATCGTCTGCTTTGTTTACATTTTTCGAGAAGAGCGCATCATTTAACTATTCGTTGAGTTAACTTCCCCAATGACATTTTAGCATGCCGTGCATAATAAATACGTTACAGGGCGTTTAGTTGGCAGATACTATAAGTTACAGGACGTTCAGGTGGCGGATACGGTATCATATGAGGCGAGGTGAAAATAATATTGGACGAGGCGGTACGCCGAGTCCAATATTGTTTTTGCCGAGCCTCATATGACACCATATCCGCCACCTAAACGTCCTGTAACGTATTTATTATGCCTGCGAAAACAAAATAACAATCAAATTTGAACCCCGGCACATTTTCAAAACTGGTGCAAAACGCTATGTAAGTTGTAACAAACGTGCACAGTTGTCTCCCTGTTTGTGTATAATTTCCTTGACAACACAGACAACAGCGATATACGCTTTTCTTCGTACTGTCACTTTGTCTTGAGTGTGCAGAAAATGTCCGAAACGTCAGATTTTATAGAATTCGAACAAAATAAATGTATCTCGCATCTTTTCCTTCATAGCTGTGATTCATTTCTTACAATTTCATTATAGTGCAGTCGCTATTTTTAAAAACGAGAGAAAATGAGACATATAGACATGGAGGGACGTTTGATTGATCCGTTATCGGTAGATCGAATACAGTAGTATTTCTCACTTCAAATAATCAAATTTACATTTAGAAAATAAATTTCACAATAAATTTATTATAAAACGAGAGAAAATGAGACATATAGACATGGAGGGACGTTTGATTGTACTGCAATTTCTTCAATATGAATATAAAAGCACCGCGAGATGAGGAATTTCCACGTCGAAACAAAATGGCGGTACTGACCTAATATGAGTTTCGTATTAGGTCACCTCGGGCTGCAGGTGACCCAATACGGCTCAGTACCGTCCCACTATTCCAGGGCTGTGATTGGCGAATTCCATTAGCTGGCATAATAAAGTATCATATACGGCTCAGAGAAAACAATATTAGGTTCGTGATTGGCGAATTTATATAATAAAGTGTCATATACGGCTCAGAGAAAACAGTATTAGGTGAGGCGAAGCCGAACCTAATATTGTTTTCTCTGAGCCGTATATGACACTGTATCTGCCAACTAAACACCCTGTAACTTATATTCCTGCTGCTGAAAAACCCTTGTCTGAGTAACAGTGCAGTTTGTTTTATTAGTGTTGTCAATTAGTGGCAAGCCATACATTTCTAACGACACTGACAGATTAAGACATTCGGCAAAAAGTTTTGACTCCACATTCGCATCGTGCAAAAACCAAGTTTTAATCAATAGATTGAAGTTTCATTCTAAATTGCAATTATCTAGCAATAATGTCCCTATACAGTAGATGGTGTCCTAATTCTGCACGTGCCGAGTAGTTAGAAGAGCTTTTGCCGATGTTTAGAATCATTTTGTAAAAGCGAATTCACGTGGTGTGTTACCAAACATTGTTAATGCATGTGTTGCGTCCCAGATTTCACTACAGTACAAAATAATTTCTTTAATCAATTTATCGAAGAGTTTAGCCAACGTTTCGGTCAGTGGGATATATGTTTCAGTAAAGGAGTACATCAAACAATGCATAGCCTCAGCACATTTTAGGCTAAGCAATTTTTCAGGTTATTTTAGTTTACACTTTGCCTTGAAGTTAAGACGTAAGTATATGTACTGATCTACATAAATTTTGCCCACCAAAGTAAACTCATTCGGGTCTTCAAATGTTCTAGGCGAGAATGTTATGCTCTTTGTTCTGTCAGCATTGACGGTAAGATAATTACGTAAAGTATAATCTCTCAATCCATGTTGACAGTTCTGCAGCCCAGAGACGGGTTTGGAAAACATAACGAGGTCGTCAGCGAAAAAGAGGTGATTAACTTTACTGTTTTTTATCAGCACCGGTTCGCAATTATCATCGATGTATGCGTTGATGCCATCAATAAAGATTTTAAACATTGTTGGCGATATCACACAGCCTTGCCTGACTAGTGTGGTAGATAACTGAGGAGGGCCTATTCCTAAGTTTGTTTTTGTAATACAGTAGCTAGACGAATACAGGGACTTTAAAACGTTTTAATATATCACCTGTTACACCTGTTTTTTCTATCTTCCGGAAGAGTAGGGAGAGATTGACCGTGTCAAAAGCTTTTCAAAAATCAACAATCGCTGCAAATAAGGCCAAACAAAAATTAAATAATTGAATCTCAGGCATTTTTTGTTTAAAACGAATGAGGGAGAGGGGGTTTTATTTTTATTTTTTATTCCTGATGGAATGCTCGCCGATGCCTAAAATCCAGTTGTGAGAGCCTAAAATTAAATACTAGAGCTTCCATGTTGATTTCACTGATAGTTTTTTTTTGTAACGGTGATCAGCCAACCTAAAATCAACATAGAACAACTGATATGGAGATAAAAATGAGTTTTTGAACAGATTGAGTGCTAGAAGCCAAAATTAGGCCTTTCAAACAAATGAGGGTATCAGTGCAAAAACCAACATTTTCTTTACCCACGTTTCGTATTCAGTCATACGTAAATAATAGTTTGTTTATACAAATTTTTCTATTACAAATTATTGGAGAGTGCATGTTGGCACTCTCCAATAATTTGTAATAAAACAATTTTTGATGAACAAATTCAGTCCACCAAAACTAATCTGGGTCTCAACCAGATGAATAAATATTTATTTTGTACATACATATGAGAATCGTGTCGCGTTTCGCGAAGAGAATAACAATACTGTATTAATGCATACGACATATTACATTGCAAATCGCGATGTGATACCGCTAAACTCACAAACTATGATAGGTTTATACTTTTTGACTTTTGCCTCCGAAATAAATATGACGAACGCGGGCCAAAAAAAAAAAAAAAAACGAATGCGTCGCTCCCTGAGAATCAAAAGATTAATTTTCTTAAGCCTAAAGGCTTTTTGTTAGATCTACTTTTCTTTTATTTTTCAGAATAAATGCACTATCTCTTGTACTTCTATTATCGCGGAACCCAAATTGGTTATTGGGATTCGTCTTTTGGGAACACAACGCTAAATTTTGAACCAAGTTTAGTCATCTTTAATGACTCTGCTATTATGTGGGGGTTAAACAACTTGCGCGGCAACAAATACTTAAAAAATTATACATGGTTGTGATTGTGGAATTCTCGTTTTTATGAATGTTGCTGTTACTCCGATGCTGATATCTGTAGTACTTTCAATGTCCACATCGGCCCGCACTTTTTGGTGACAATTGGAATTCTGTGTCGGTGCCAATTGAATTTTTGGAGCCAAATGAAAGATTTTAGTGCTAAATTGAATCTGATTGTAATGAATAAATTAACCGTGTGTCTTCCTTTGAGTGCAACAAAAAACACAAAAGCATTGCAAATGACGACGCCTTGTTGCCCTCAATTTATATATTTTAATTTAGAATTATCTGGCTCTTTTGAATAGTTTAGTTGCGAAAAACCCACAAATGATAAAAAATATTGATAATAAGAAGGTAAAATGCCATATTGTTGGCATTTACAAAACAATTTCATGATTTTCATTTCCTCACTGTTTATTTACTCAAAATCAACTAGTATCAAATAATTTATTAATTTAATTTAAACATATTTTATTTACCTTCAAAGTAGATCTGGATTGACGAACAGGCTTGTGACTATATTAACGTCTTTCCCTTACAAAAACAACTTACAAAGTTTAGTAAACACGTGTGCAAGTGCAGGTGCATGAATGGATTTGAGTGTTTTCTGCATTGTTTTGGATAACTTGAATTATTGGCTTCTCTTAGGTCTACCCTTGTCACTCGGAGTTTTCGGTTCAGAGAGCTTGCGGGTCACTTTGGTAGTTACTACTGGGATAACACATTGGATACTGATAATTTATTTCAATATATGCTAGCCTCTGGATTATCGCAAATTATCTAAAAGTTATTTCTCGATGGATATCGAGAAATATCCGTCAGTAGCTTCCCAAATGACGTCACTCTACGCCGCATCACGTCGCCATGAAGGCACCATCAGCTGATCTTGGTTATTGTTTTGAAAAAATGCGCATTTGGGGTCGAATTGGTCTGAATATTGTGCAATAAAATGTCTCGTAGCATATAATAAAAAAGAAAATCTACTCTATTTTAGTCAGTATCTGGAATTATCTCATTAGTGTGGACCTGAAAGTTTTATTTTTCACGAGCGCTTGCGGTACACACGACGAATTTTTTCAGTAGCTTCCTAAATGAAGGTATGCTTCGGCGAATGACGTCGCTTTGAATGAACGATCAGCAACTTTTTGTTGTTGTCTTGAAACTGTTTGCAGTCGAATTGGGCTGTATATTGCACAGTAACGTGTCACGTAGAATATAATAAAATGAAAATCTACGCTGTTTTAGTGAATGTCGGGAATTATTGCGCTCGTGAAAAATAAAACTTTCAGGTCCACGTGCATGATATAATTCCAGATATTCACTAAAACAGCGTAGATTGTCATTTTATTATATGCTGCGTTACACGGTACTGCGCAATATTCATATTTACTAAACCTGTGGTCGTTAAAAGTTGCCTTGAACAAGGCAACTTTTAACGATCACAAGTTTAGTAAATAGGCCTCTCTCGTGTTCCACGATGTAGGTTTTGGGATATGGCTAGTGTCTTATTGGAACATGTATGTTATTGTGATGAGTTGACGGCAACATGGTCTGAGGTTTGCGGATCGGAGCGTATGATCAACCGCGACGCTTCGCGTCTCGGGTGAGCCATAAGTTCCGAGCAGCAAATCTCAGACAATGTTACCGCCAACTCATCACAATAATTTATACAGTTGCAACATTTAAGCCTCAAATCACCATCTGTAGTACGTTATATTTCGTGTCATTTTATCCTTGCCCGTGAAACATACAGTTAGTGATTGTTTGTACAAATTTAACGGCATTTTTCAATTGGAGACAATAGTTCGTCCTTTGAGCCAATAAGGCGCCTTCTGCAATGGCGTAAACTAATATTTCAGATAGGGGCTTGCGAACGGTTCGAGATTTGATTCGACTCAAAACCGCGGCGACGATTCGATTCGGCTCGAAACCAATCACCGAGGTTCGATATTTTGGAACCCAATGCCACTTCCATTTAAAAGACGTGTACACCGGTCATAATCGACATGAGTGATGTTAACTTCTAACACGCTGAGTATTTCCAAAAGAGTTTTCATGAAATCTTTACAGCAGCCATGACTAGATTTGATGAAAAATTCAACTTAGTTTAACTCAAGAAATCATTGGTGAAAAATCCATGCCATTTACAGAGGGAAAATTGGATTAAATGTGCACAAAATATACTGATATCAGTAGCAAGAGAAATCCTCTCCTAGGTCGGAATAACTGACAGCAGCCTGCAAGGAATTAATACGTTCAAAATACCCGCCGCTTTCATGATAGAAAATAACGTCCACGTAATTGCTTGTCAGTTCCGTCCTGCACGGATCCACGAGCCTCAAACATTGAACTTTCTGTTGCCAAAAGCAACAGATTTAATACATAGTACTTTCACCATTTTAACCACGATTCCAACAGTTTTGGACTCACTTAATTTATAACGTCACGCGTCTGCTGGAGTACGTCAACCTATTACTTCATCACTCTACTCACTGACTGACATCAGGATTCGTGATTCGATTCGATGCGAACCCTTACAGAGGTTCGAGATTCGATACGAACCGAAATCGGAGGTTCGCAGGTCCCTGGTTCCAAAATATTTGGAATTCGAATACAAAGGTTGGATTGAGCAAGTAAGGAAGTTGATAGAGAACTATTGAATGGACATCTCTGACTTAGAAGTGTGGACAACTCAGGGGAAAAACCGTCAGAGAAAACTGATGGGGGATTGTAACCGAAATTGCTGACAGGAATTGGGTCAAAGCAAAGAGATCGTTTGGTGGTCTGTGTGATAAAGAGAAGCCAGGTTTTCAAGAATATATTGGTACCCCCTTTGAGGAGTAACCGCTGGTCAAACTGGGGTCGCGGTCCCTGAAGCCTAGGGGGGGGGAGAAAGACAGTGAAAAGGAGTGTCAAATGTGTAATTTTGGAGTAAAGGAGACCCTGGAACACTTTCTATTAGAATGTCCAAAATAATCAGTCTAACAGAATATGATCCACTCGCAGTATCATGGGAAAGTGTGACTGGAAATGAAGGATATGTCGATAGTGGGTGACACAAAGGAGAAAGTTAGTATCCTTAGTGGAAAAAAGTAAGAAGAATGGGGAACAGGTTCGTTTCCTGGTGTTGGGAGGCAAGGGTGGGGGGGGGGGGGATTTGGGCGTACAGGATTAGGACCTTCTCACATGGCAGCCACAACAAATCAACGGCCGGCCAAAGTATTATTATTATTATTAGAGGCAAGTTTAGCTAATCGTTTATACCTATTTATACTATGCTCACCTATGTTGGTTATCGCGACATATTTTATCAGTGGTACAGATTTTTGTTTACCACAGTATGCAAGAACCCTCTCGGAGTCCCTAACCATTCTGTCTCCTCCCTTTCTACGGTCCTTACAGGGAAATTAAATTTCGCCGAACGCAGGAAACCAAAGCAATAAAATAATTTGGCAAGCAATTGGGAAACACTGAGGCACAAATTAATAAATGTCAGCCAAAATTAGATTCGAAATGACGTGTTAGGGTATAAAAGAGCTTCACGGACATTCTTCTCTGCAGTACAGTACAGTCGCCGTGGACTAGTCGTAATCCACGCGTGGGCAGTGATGTCCACACACGTGTATACCAGGTAATAAAAATCGTCATCAGCAAAATTTTAATTAATGAAGCACTGTGTTGTACCCGTGATTAGTATTTGGAATCTAATATTATTGCGTCCGTAGAAATATTGTTCAGCCGTGGAAAATGACCAGTCCACGGCGGGCGTACTGTATAATGTACGAGAACATACTGGTGAATCGAACATAAGCCTACAGCCTCACATATCATCCTGCACCTTTATCCGTTTCCTTTACATGCCAGACTCTTAACTCTTTTGGCGCGACAGGCGACGAAAGTCGACAGACGGCAGACCGCGGAAAGGTAACGCAGTCGTCATTTTAGCCAACTGTGTGTGTCCATCTCCAAGTGCTTTTAACCCTTTACCCAATGCAGACGATTTCAAAATTTATTATTTTAAAAATCATTTTTTCAAATTTAAAAAAAAGAAATTCAACAAAACCATATCATGTGACCCCTCGTGGAACGAGCTCGTTCCAACGAGGGGTCACATGATATGGTTTCGTTGAATTTTTTTTAAAAATAATATTTTATCAGCTGCTGAATTAGCATATTACGCGGACGGATGTGGCCGGCTAGTTCGTTGGGTAAAGGGTTAAACACGCATACGTATTCCTATGTTTAATGGACAATTTCTGTCCTATCCAAGAACAACTATATCGTCCCTTGAAAGTATAAAGGTGTCAGCTTCAATGAGAATGTTTCTCAGATTATTGCGCAGCAAAAGAGTAAAAGCAAACGCAATTTGGATAATGTGGCAATCATTTCTTTAAGCCAGGCCTTAATTCGAACATTGTCATCTTGAGAACAATTTGTTAATCTCTCCAAACAACAAAAACAAAATTTTATCATTTTTTTTTTCACAGACAGTACAATGGACGTCTGGAAAGTTAATAAATCGCAGTTTTGAGTTTCGGATGTTGACACCGAAGAGTGGAAAAATCGCAATGTAGAAAATGACAAGACATGACAAACAATTATCGAGAGACAATGTTCGTATTAAGTGATAGCTGAAGTAATAGAGGAGAACCATTAACGATATAAACTCAATCTGACAGAGATTAAAGGTTTCGTCAATAATATGGACTTGGATATCGCCCGCGCGCTGTCAATAATTGATGATGTTGACCGACTGTACGAATTGTAAGATACATTAACACCGAAAAAAACATCCCCGTCGAGCAGTGGCGCATCTGAACGGTTTTTATTGCGTTCGGACGACATTCTATAAGTTATTCTGTTTGTTGACAGGGGACATGGACTCTCGTTCTCTGCATGAAATTTATATTCAACCGAGGCGTCAGCGTTTAATGCAGAGAACAGAATAACGTATATGTACCGTTCTTACACAAGTAAAATTGAAATGGAAAAAAATCTTTTATTTTATTGTAATCTTAAATAACAAAAAAAACACCGCCGTTTCAGTTTCAGTTTATGTTACAGTAAATTAATGTAACGAGACCTTGTAACCTAATCGGTTTCATAAATAATTACCCATGTTTACATAACTAATCTATTTGTACGTAATAACGGTACTTTTGTGTGAATTTTACTTCAGTTAAAATTATTTGTCTTAGTTGATTCCAAGTGAAAAAAGACATTGCGATGAACCGTTGCTCATGGCAACGAGACGCTTTCCTTGACAGTGGACATAAGAATCGTTGACAGTAGACATATGCGCGTGCCGGCGACATAAAATAAAAGCAACAAGACATTGACCAATCACTGCGAGGTATTGCGGTTGGTATCGGGACATTTATGTTATTTTACAGATGGACTCATTATCACCTAACCTTGATGCTGATCAGATGCACATGCAACACGTGGAGGGTGGATTATTAAACACCTCCATGCAGTGAAACTCCCAAACAGCTAAAATAGGTCTTAAATATTCGAAGCAATCATAAGCACTCTGCTAGTGGAATTCCATAATCAATCCGGGGTTAAAAGGTTAACCCTTTTACTGCCACGCCCACTTTAGTCATTTATGGAGTACCTCTATGTACGCCTGTTTGCGAGGAAGTTTAATATAATTTATGACATACTTGAAACTCTATCATCTGATTAATTGTTGGAAAGGGCTCTCTGAGCCCTTTCCAACAATTAATCAGATCGTAGGTTTGATCTGCGCATACTAGAACGTACAGATAATCACCATAAAATGGTGACAATAGTCACTTTCGGCCGCGTAAGTGTTAAATACTTACTGGTGTTACTGATGATATTCGAAGTTTGTGTTTTTTTTTGTCGGGATACACCGTAGACCCCGCAGGTGTTTTAGAGATAGTGCACAACTTGTCTATTTTTTGTAACCCTCTAACCGCGCTTTCAAAAATAATTTAGTATCCAGAAATATTCATTTGTCGCTTCAAAAACAAAGTTTATGACCATTCATGAAACGAACTCGAGGAGGTCGTTCCATTAAGGGCCATAAGCTTTGTTTTGAGTCAAGTATTGAAAAAGAAAATGAAATATGACAGTCTAATTTTTTTGTAACAAGCGTTGGACTGTATTTGAACCATACGTTGGGTAAAGTTCTGAATTGATTGTATAGAAAACCGCACATCATACACTGCAAGGTGCCACATGAAAGTATGATCTATTGCTACATCATGCCCACAAAAAGGTGTTGAGTCAAGTTTCGCCAATCGTTTGCCAACTTCAGAAGAAGGGAGTGCGGTGGCTCAGTAGGTAGAGATGCAGGCTGCAAGCCGAGAGGTCCTCGGTTCGAATCCCACCTGCGGCAACCGCGCTGTCCTTGGGCAAGGCACTTAATCATGATTGCCAACGTGGGGGCACGGTGGCTCTGTATACTAAGGCGTACTGCACTGATGGTGCTAACACTGCTTGTGTGGAGTTAGTACGTTGGAGAGTCTGACAGTTGCTCGCCGTTGCTCGGTGGTTCTCTCCGGTTAATGAGGCTTCCTCCACCCGAAAAACTGTCCGACGCGAGGTGACCCTGGCTGTCAAAAGTGTCGTTAAACCCCAATAAATAAATAACTTTAGAGGACATCCGCCTCAAGGGTTGGTTAGTAAGTCCTACTTGACAAGTAGAGGAGAATCGGCCGACTACAATAAACAAACAGTCATGCACTGCTATGCTTCCCGGTGTTTCCTCGGGGACAGGGACAATACGCTGAAACGACAGCTATACTTCGATAAACGTCAGATTGACTTTTCGAGTGACATATAAATGAATCATGAAATTCTTTGCAATTTTCTACTTATGCATGCCGAGAGCCGCCTCATGTTTGAATACAACTTCCAATGACGGTATCCAGATTGGACCTTTGTACGTTTTTTTTCTATAGAATAATTGCTAAGTGTGATAATCTTATTGAAGGATTATCCGATGAATTGAGGTGTATTGAATCATCTTGTTATAAAATTGGAAACAAAACAATGGCAGAAAAATGCTTTTGTAAGGTTGTTGCGTTCTTGTTTCGCTCAGTGTGTTCGGTGGGAGAAAAGGGGAGATAACTTTCTAGAAAGGCATTTGAATAGAGAAGATTTTTTGGTTGCATTTAAATCGAGAAGTCCTATCACAAACTATGATCTTTTTTTGTCATCATTTCGCGTAGGAATTGCACGAAATTTCCCTATCGGGTGGCAGCCAAAGCACGACAGATCTTCACTGTGTTAAGTTAACCCTTTACCCAACGAATCGCCCGCATCCGCCCGCGTAATATGCAAATTCAGCAGTTGAAAAAATATTATTTTCCAAAAGATTTCAACAAAACCATATCATGTGACCCCTCGTTGGAACGAGCTCGACGAGCTCGTTCCAACGAGGGGTCACATGATATGGTTTTGTTGAATATTTTTAAAAAATGATATTTAAAATAATTAATTTTGATATCGTCTGCGTTGGTAAAGGGTTTTAAACAAACTGCAGAAGAAAAGAACAAAATTTATCAAAACTGAACAAAATTGATGTAATCTCCATTATTGCCTAATGCTTATGTTATGGAGTTAACTGTACTCAATCCATACCTTTGACCACCAATGAAGGCCTAATCTAAACAGAAACTGATTGCCACTGAAGATTATGTGCTGGCACAACAAGTATAGCAAGTATAGTTTCCTGCTTTTCAAAGATTCCCCCCACCCACCCCAACACCACTCCCCTATACACATATACCTACACTGAAGATGATGTGCTGTCACAACAAGTACAGCAAATATAGTTTCCTACTTTTCATAACCAAATAATTCTACATAAAGCAATTTATGTAAAGAATCTACAGGTATATCTTTGTTTCTGATATTCAGTACAAATTGTTTTGTTCCAGTGTAGTGGAGAGTGTCTTGTGACACTCTCCAATACACTGTAACTGGACAGTTATACAAAAACATTGTTGCAACCTGGTGGATAATGCCCCCCCCCCACCCCCTTAATAAATTGTAACCAAACAATTCTACAAAAAAAAGAAAATTATGTAAAGAATCTACAAGTATATCATTGTTTCTGATATGCTGCGCAAATTGTTTTGTTCCTGTGTAGTGGAGAGTGTCTTGTGGCACTCTCCAATAACTGCAACCTTAGAATTATACAAAAACACCTCTATATGGAGAGCTGATGTTCCGAGATACAAAAAACACCTCTATATGGAGAACGAACGTCAGTGGTGGATAATATGTGATGCCCCCTCCCCCCCCCCCCCACAAAAAAACCCAAAATGTAACCAAACAATTCTACAAAATAAAAAAAATAAAAATGTTATGTAAAAAATCTACAGGTATTTCATTGTTTTTGATATTCTGTGCAAATTGTTTTATTCCATTGGAGTGGAGAGTGTCTTGTTGTACTTTCCAACACATTGTAACTGAACAAATATAAAAAAAACAACATTATATGGAGAACTGATGTTATTTTTGCAGCCTGGTGGATAATGTGTGATGCCCCCACCCAATAAATTGTAACCAGTCAATTCTACATAAACAAGTTTTATATAAAGAATGTACTGGTATATCACTGTTTCTGATATGCTGTGAAAATTGTTTTGTTCTAGAGTAGTGGAGAGTGTGGCACAATTATACACAAAACATCTCTATATGGAGAACTGATGTCACTTTTACAACCTGGTGGATAATGTGTGATGCACCCCCCACCCCAATAAATTGTAACCTAACAATTCTACATAAAAAAAAATATGCAAAGAATCTACAGGTATGTCATTGTTTCTGATATTCTGAGTGTCTTGTTGTACTCTCCAATACACTCTAATAAAAAAAAAACACCTCGCTGTGGGCAACTGATGTCATTGTTGCAATCTGGTGGATAATATGGGATGCCACTCCCCCCCCCCCCCCCCCACGATAAACCGTAACCAAACAACTCTACATAAAAGAGTTTTATGGAAAGAATGTACGGGTATAACATTGTTTCTGATATGCTGTGCAAACTGTTTTGTTCCAATGTGCTGGAGAGTGTCATTGATGCCCCCCCCCCCTCCGCCCCCATATAATTTGTAACCAAACAATTCTATAAAAAACAAAAACAAAAAATATGTAAAGAATCTATAGGTATGCCATTTTTTCCCATATGCTGTGCAAATTGATTGTTCCTTCAATACACTGTAACTAAACAATTACACAATAAATACCTGTTGAAACCTGGTGGATAATGGTTGATGACATCCCCTCCCCCAAATAAATTGTAGCCAAACATTTCTATATAAAAAAAATGATGTAAAGAATCAACAGGTATGTCATTGTTTCTGATGTGTTGTGAAATTGTTTGGTTGCAGTGTAGTGGAGAGTGTCCTGTGGCATTCTCCAAGACACTGTAACTGAACAAACATACAAAAATACCTCTATATGGAGAACTGATGTCATTTTTGCAACCTGATAGATAACAAAACAATTCTACTTGAAACAAGCTTCATGTAAAGAATGTGCTGGTATATCATTGTTTCTGATATGCTGTGCAAATTGTTTTTTCCGATGTAGTGGAGACTGTCTTGTGACACTCTCCAATACACTGCAGATGAACAAATATACGAAAAACACCTCTACATGGAGAACTGATGTCATTTTTGCAACCTGGTGGACAATGTGTGATGACCCCCCCCCCCCCCCCACCCCAACCTTCCCACCCCCCAAATATATATATATATAAAAAATTAAAAAATAAATTGTAATCAAACAATTCATCATGCATAAGTTTCATGTAAAAAATGTACTGGTATATGGTTGTTTCTGATATGCTGAGCAAATTGTTTTGTTTCAGTGTAGTGGAGAGTGTCTTGTGGCAATCTCCAGTACACTGTAACTGAACAATTATCCAAAATGCAAAAAACACCTCTTTTTGGAGAACTGATATTGTTACA
This sequence comes from Pictodentalium vernedei, assembly GCA_031216915.1. NCBI lineage: Eukaryota > Metazoa > Mollusca > Scaphopoda > Dentaliida > Dentaliidae > Pictodentalium > Pictodentalium vernedei. The sequence continues at coordinate 455,011,781 of CM062294.1, read as the reverse complement.
ACCTGGCAGCTAATGCGTGACGCCCCTCCGCCCCCCCCCCCCCCAACAAATTGCAACCAATTAATTCTACAACAAAAAGAAAGGTTATGTAAAGAACCTACAGATATGTCATTTTTAACTCAACTTTGGAGAAGCCAAATTTGAGCTTTTGTCATGGCCCGTCGTCCGTCTGTCCGTCTGTCCGTACGTCAACAATTGGATACGACTCGGGCTAGATGCCGTATTTATGAACCGATCTTTACGAAACTTTTTGGGTATCTTTGTTATGACTGTGGGACGAGAACGAGTGTTTTGGGGTGCGGTCCGAAATTCAAGATGGCTGCCAGCCGCCATTTTGTACCGACGATGCAGAAATCTGTTTTTTTGTACAGAACTTCCATATGAAAGCTCTGATTTGAATAATTTTTTGTATGAATATTTAGTACAATGAGATACATTACATATCATACAGATTTTTTTCGGGTGCTTAAATTATGCAAATTAGACTAACTTTGATTTATTTAGTGTTACTTTCAGCACTGTCAGTGCAAATGCCAATACGGCTCGGGCTAGAGGCCGCATTTATGAACCGATCTTTACGATACTTTTTGGGTACCTTTGTTATCACCGTGGGACTAGAACGAGTGTTTTGGGGTCCGGTCCGAAATTCAAGATGGCCGGTGGCAGCCAGTTTGTTCAAAATTAGGGGCAATCAGATTTTTGCGCAGAACTTCCACATGAAAGCTCTGATTTGAATATTTTTTTGTATGAATGTTTAGTACCATGGGATACATCACATATAATACAGGTTTTTTCTCGTGCAGAAATTATGCAAATTAGATGAACTTTGATTTTTTCAGTGCTACTTACACACAGTAAGTACACATGTCAATACGGCTCGGGCTAGAGGCTGCATTTATCAACCGATCTTCACGAAACTTCTTGGGTACCTCTGTTATCACCTTGGGACGAGAACGAATGTTTCTGAGTGCGGTCCAAAATTCAAGATGGCTGCCAATGGCCATTTTGTACCGAAATTAGGTCTAATCAGTTTTTTGTACACAACTTCTATACAGCTCAGGCAAGAGGCCGTATTTATGAACCGATCTTTACGAAACTTCTTGGGTACCTTTGTTATCACCTTGGGATGAGAACGAGTGTTTTTGAGTGTGGTCCGAAATTTAAGATGGCCACCAGCAGCCATTTTGTACTAAAAGTAGTGCAATCAGTCTTTTGTACAGAACTTCTGTATGAAAGTTCTGATTTGAATAAATTTTTGTATGAATGTTTATTAACATGGAATACATCACATATAGTACGGGTTTTTTTCTCGTGCATAAATTATGCAAATTAGATGAACTTTGAGTTATTTAGTGCTGCTTATACACTGTAAGTGCACATGTCAATACAGCTCGGGCTAGAGGCTGTATTTATCAACCGATCTTCACGAAACTTCTTGGGTACCTTTGTTATCACATTGGGACGAGAACGAGTGTTTCTGAGTGCGGTCCAAAATTCAAGATGGCTGCCAGTGGCCATTTTATACCGAAATTAGGTCCAATCAGTTTTTTTGTCACAACTTCTATACAGCTTGTATTTGTGAACTGATCTTCCCGAAACTTCTTGGGTACCTTTGTTTTTACCTTGGGACAGGAATGAGTGTGTTTTGGGGTACCTTGGTTATCACTGTGCTATGAGAACAAATATTTTGGGGTTCAGTCAGACCCACTCTGGGACTCAAATATTTCCTTTCTAATTTAGCATCTGACTGTCACCCACCTTTACAATGCTTTACCTATACATTTGTTACAGGCTGCGGCCAGTATTTATGTACGTACCGTTACAATACTTTATATGTACCTTTGTTATCAGGTCATTACCTAAATGTTCGTCATTGCTGTGTCACATACTATACATGTACATGTCTTGACAAGTTGAGCTACAGTGTCATTGACACTTTCATTTCTGATATGCTGTTAAAATTGTTCTGTTCCAGTGTCGTGTTATATGGAGTGTCTGGTGGCACTCCCCAATACACAGTGACTGAAAGATTATACAAAAAACACATCCTTATGGAGAACTGATGTCATTGTTGCAAGATGGTGGATATTGTGTGATAAGCTCCCCCCTCTCCCCCAAATAAATTGTAACCAAACAATTCTGCATAAAAACATTTTATGTAAAGTATCTTCATGTATGCCGTTGTCTCTGATACGCTGTGAAAGTTGTTTTGTTCAGGTGTAGTGGAGAGTGTCTTGCGGCGCTCTCCAAAACACTGTAACTGAATAAATATACAAACACCTCTATGTGGAGCACTGATACCATTGTTGCAACCTGTGAAAAATTGTAATCTAACAATTCTACAACTTATGTAAAGAATCTACAGGAATGTCACTGTTTCTGATATGCTGTGCAAATTGTTTTGTTTCAGTGTAGTGGAGAGTGTCTTGTGGCACTCTCCATTATACTCTAACTCTCTCTCCATTACACTGTAACTCAACAATTATACAAAGACGCCTTTATATGGAGAACTGATGTCATTGCAGCAATGTGGTGGACAATGAGTGATCTCCCCGCCAATAAATTGTAACCAAACATCTTCGCTTGTTGCAAACAGTGATTTCCATTCAGTCGAGAAACAGCCATGTCATGCATGGATGTCCCTCTTCATTCCTCGTCGGAGCAGTCATATTCGAAACCTCAATCACTGAAAGTACCTCTTAGAAAGTAATCTTCAAAAAAGTCGATGAGATTAAAACACTCATTGTTAAAAAAAAACAAACATTTAATCACAAACAACAACAACAACAACAACAACAACAACAACAACAACAACAACACTATTGCCATTAGGGCTGTCACGATTTTTTCAATTTAGGAATCGATTAATCGTCGCAAATAATCGATAATAATCGATTAATCGTACTAGATGACCTCCTCCCTCTTTTTGAAGTCGATAAAAAATGAAGTTCATGCCAGTTGACCTACCTTCGGTAAACAACGAAGATGATCCTCTTTTAGGTACACTCAAAGCTTTGATGTTCTGAACTTTTGAACCGTCAGTGTAATAATCAACACCAGTCGGCAGTTGCGAACTTCGGAACTGCCGACGGGTTTTGATTATTCCACTGGCGGTTCAAAAGTTCAGAACATCACAGCTTTGATGAATGTTCCTGAAGGACAAATACTTCCAACGGCTTCTCGGGGTTTGACATCAATGTTCGTAGCTCTTTACCTTCAGAAACAACAGTTTTGTCATCAAATTTTCTTTTAATTATTAAATGTTTAAAGCGAGATACAATTTACCGATTATTCGACAACGAAAAATACTAATCGATTTCGCCGTGACCGATCAACAATCGATTAATCGATTAGTCGTAACACTCCTAATTGCCATTCAAAATGTCACACTTCAAGCTTTGAAGTGACATTATCTTATACAGTTCAGCCTGACGAAACTCAGTTGAAATGCTTAAACTGGGTGATACTTATCTTCCGTATGTTAATGACTATGAGATCACAACTGTGTACTGTTGTTATGATTATTATTTCCACACAAGCTGGTTTCGGAACAATAAGAACTGTTTAGAGGCAGGATTAGGAACCCCCAGTACTTTTATCATCCATACATATCATGGTGTATGGCTAGTATGCATTACCAAGTTATTAATGCAATTTGAAAAATGAATTTCTGTTTTCAGAATAAAGGGATTTCAGAGGTCTTTCCGAGTTCTTAAACTATGTGTCACCGGGAACTGGACAGCTTGCACCCTTGGACAACTCGCCCCAACATTTTTAGACAACTCGCCCCTAAGACAACTCGCCCCCATTGACATCTCGCCCCCATATATTAAAACTATTATAAACCTAAACTAAAAAGAATTTAGTTGAAAAACTCATTATTTAAAATATGTAGTAAATAAAAATAAAAGATTAAATTACAATATAATGATGTTTCCGAGACAAACGCGAACAACTGTACAGTGTAAATTGTTGTTCATACAACTTATACATGTTTACACAACAATTTACTGCAATACTTAAATCTATGAGGATGGAGACATAATTATGGTGGTGCTTTTTATATCTTTAAACTAGGTAGTCTTTATGTTTATATAACAATTACTTGTTAGTCGGTATACATTGATTTGAATATCGAAGCTTGTAACTATGTGCACTGTCTCCAAGAAATATTTTAAATTGTAAGAACACAATAGTGTCCAAAACTTACATATAATTGTGTGAAATTTTCCTGAGCTCCACCCCGACATATGATATAAATATAATGTAAGAAATTTGAGAAAGTCAATTGTCTTTGAGCAATGCCTCTCAAGTACCCGTGTTTAGTAAGCTATCGGGCAGTCCGAGAGAACAGCTTAGCAGTCTTATGCAACTTCTGCAAAAAATGGTGCCACATTAGATGCGAGACAGGCATATCCAGACAACGGTATATTGACAGTTTTAACACAGAAGATACATTTACTTGGACATGCCGTCCATGTGAACAAATGACTACAACGGCACCTCCTGCAGAAGTCGAAAGAGTCTTGCTAGCCTCTAAGAGGCAAAGGGCTGGGCGCCGTGCAAGGTTTCCATCACCACCTCCTGTTACTTCGCCAGAGCCATCTGTCAGATCTCCGTCTCCACTGCCTCTCCACCGCCTGTCATGTCGCCGGAACCATCTGTCAGATCTCCGTCTCCACCGCCTCTCCACCGCCTGTCATGTCGCCAGAACCATTTGTCAGATCTCCGTCTCCACCGCCTCTCCACCGCCTGTCATGTCGCCAGAACCATCTGTCAGATCTCCGTCTCCACCGCCTCTCCACCGCCTGTCATGTCGCCAGAACCATCTGTCAGCTCTCCGTCACCACCGCCTGTCAGGTCACCATCACCACTTCCAGAGCCTCCGTCACTATTTGTTCCGGACATAAGTCTTTTACAAGATACGTCACAACAAAGTTTTTCTGTGCCTGATCCTGTGGTAGAAAACGACATTCCAGAGACTGTGCCATCTATTGCGGAGGCTGGTGCCACCCCAGCTATAACTTTACTATGGTTTCCGGGGCATCGCAAAGGTGAAAGCCTCTGTTAGTATCGTCATCTGATTACTCGTATAATTTCATTAAAAAACTTAAAAGTGGACATTCTGTGTGGCAATGTTATGTTAGAAACAAAAATGTGTATTGTGCAGCAACTGTAAAACAACTGGACAATGACTCTGTTGAGGGACCCACACCCCACTCTTGTATCCCCTTACCATCAGCTTTGATTGGGGCTAAAGGACACAGTAGAATAAACTCTATTGCCAAATTAGACATGGTTACATCAGCATCGACAATAGTGGAACACGTTATTCGGCAGGTCTTGGTTCCTTCTGCTCCGTTGGACTCTCTGCCGCAATCCTCTTCACTCGTACGAAAGTGCAAACGACGACGCCAAGGGGGTCGTCCTGTTGAGCCAGATGCCCTCAACTTCGAAATTCAAGATTCTGCTATTCCAGAGGACTTTCTCCAATGCAGAGTAGTGTAGAGCTATGTATATATATACAGAGAGACAGAGAGACAGAGAGAGAGAGCAGAAGCACATTCACCCGAGAGGGAGAGAGAGAAAAAGAGAGAGGGGGATAGAGAGAGAGAAAGAGGGAGAGAGAGAGAGGGCACACAAGTCTCTCTCTCTCTATCTCTCTACCCACCCCCCCCCCTCCCAGCCTTCCCACCATCTTACCGATATATATATATTGCTCAGTGGGGGGGGGGGGGGGGGGGTCGAGTCGTGCATGCACAACGAGCAAGATGACTTGTTTGACCGCCCTATTGGTTCGCACTGATTTCTCACACCTTCATTCACTTAATTATTAATTATTAAACTCCTTAGTTATTTCAGAATTTGTTTTGTGAGTGTCGTCATATATCCGTGTTGGGTAAAGGGTTAGAGGCAGCATGAAAACAAAGCACTAACCATGTCCATTAAATGTACCGAAGCACACTATTAATCAACACTTTCAATGAGAGCCAGAAGTGGACTAGTGCTTGTATGCTGACTTATAAATGATTTGCTCCATCGGTTTCGTGGAGTGAGATCTGATAATCGATATCCGGTCTAGGGGCATCAACGTGGATAACACATCCACTAACAACAGGCTAAACCAAACCCATAGCACTGTTGGGACCGCAATTAAGTTACCAACAACTCCAACAAATATAAGCTAAATTAGGCAAGGACATTAAGAATAATATTATATGTTAGATATTAATGCCTGTCTCCCCAGAACACAGTCTGAGTGTGCACAAATAATCTTACTTCTTGATCATTAAACTACCCCCCACCCCACCATAGTCAATGCAATACCCGTTCAGCAGACATTAGGGTAACTCCAATACGAGAACTGACAATGGCACAAATAGAAAATGGGAAATGAAAATCAGTTATCAGATATTACACTAATCGTCACCTGAGTTCCAATGTGTTCTATGTGCCTACTGGCACATAGAACACATTGGAACTCAGGGGACGTTATGGCCACTTTGTTAACACGTATATGAAAAACCAGAGAACAATCATATTCCTTGCACCATCCTTGAATGCTAGAAATTACCTGTTGTACGTATTTGTTATTTATATTATTCTTTGCTCTATGTTATGCAACATTGTGTCAACAATTATTATCAATTAACAGAGCTTATGAATTATTAAATCACATTATCTTCTCCAGATCAGGTACTAAATACAGTGTGCTCGATGAAGTCGCATCTGTACTAGCCCCTCTCGATTGGTGGGGCGTTTGTGATGTTGGTGGTCGGTTTGGATATCATGGAGGGTAGCATCAATTTAGACGAGATCCTGACTAATCCCGATTATGACTTTGGTCTCCTACTGAATGATAAAATTGGGACGTCTCCCGAAGACAACGACACTACGTCCATTTTTAACAATACTGAATGTAAGTACCTTCTGCCCAGTGAATTGGTCAGTAAACTTGGTGGGGTGCGTGGATCTTTCTCGGAATTTCACATCAACTGCCAAAGCCTAAATGTTCATTGGGATCTATTACACCGCTTACTCTCCGACCTGAATAATGAAGAAAACACATTCGATATCACTGGCCTTTTGGAAATCTTTCAAGTCCCCTCAAACGTGTCTTACAGTCTAGAAGGATATCACCCCTTATTAACAAACACAAGACACAAGGTTACCCCATTTTTTAGAAACAGGTGATGAAAACAATTTCACGAACTTTTGACCAATCAGTATTTTGCCTGTTTTTTTCAAAAATCTTAGAACAAATTATGTTTATCAGACCTACAAAGTTCTTAGAAAAAATTATGTTTATCAGACCTACAAAGTTTTTAAACAAATTCGACATTCTCTATCACCACCAATATCACCACCAATACGGCCTTAGGAAACATCACAGTACAATGCACCCAGTTATGCAATTGTTAAAATATATAGCCTCACAAAATAATAAAGTTAGTAAAGACTTTTTCGTGGATCGCTTGAAGGCCTTTGACACTATAAGCCACGAGATACTACTTCAAAAATTAGAACACGATGGAATAAGAGACACGCTAATCACTGGGTCAAAGGCTACCTTCAGAACAGGACACAGTGTGTTTTCTTTGGTGACAGTAAATCGAACCTAAATGAAATAACACGCGGTGTACCGCAAGCTTCAATATTAGGCCCTATCCTTTTTTGTTTGCAGATGATACCTCGGGATACAAGTCTGGAACAGAGATAAACCCGCTGGTCGAAGAATTCAACGAGGAACTGCAAACAAATATTCAATTGGTGCTCCGCCAACCACTTAGTTTTAACCCCAAGAAAACAAAATTTATAATTATCAAACCAACTCACAAAGGAAATACTTCCCTTGAGAACATATGTATTAATAATCAGATTATCGACAAAGTTGGCAACAGGCAGAATAAAAAATCAGTAAAATTCCTTGGCATAAATAGTGACGAAACTCTGTCCTATAATGGACACATATCCCAAATCTGCTCGAAAGTTACCTTTGCCAATCTCACTCTAATTAAAGGGAAAAAACTCTTCCTCACAGAGTTATGAGCACTTTATAGTTTACTTTAATACAAAGTCACTTTATATACGGAATTCCGTTATGGGGAGGCTCAAAAGCTTATAATCGACTGTCTAAACTACAAAAACGATCAATACGAATCATTAATAAGAAATATAATGCTCATACTGACCCACTGTTTATTAAAGACGGCATGTTAAAGACAAAATACTTGTATAATTGACATGCTTTTCTGTTCATGTTTGACTGGCAAAATGGAAATCTCCCGGCATCATTTGCGAATTTTTTTTCCTTCTGTAAATAACCAAACCAATGTGAACACACGCCAAACAGACCTTCTGTATATACATAGAACTAGCACAAAAACCTTAGATAAGCAACCTGTCTTTGCATTTCCTAAACTATGGAACAAACTCGAAAGGGATATCAGGGCAATAAAAACAGGAAGAAGTTAAAAAAAAAGCTAATTACAAGATTGCTTTAGACGTACTCAAATAATATCTCCTGTTCTAATCCCTACTGCCCAGATTGTGCTATCTAGTTGTTATTTATAATGCATCCCCGGTTATGTATCCCCTTGCATTAGTTCGTACCGATTTTCGTCAACTCAGCACTAGGGTACTATCTTGATTAGCCAGCTCTCAAGATGTATTGGTAACTCATTCTCAATGTAATTTGTCTGGTATTCTCGCCCCTGCTAGCTTTTGATTCCGTCTTTACCCGTGCTTTTTTCTGATCTTAGTTTTGAGCAATTTGTCTCTCACTCTGTATACATATAAATTCAAGGAATGGTGAAGTCCGCATCATGTGCCTAGCTGAACTAGACTCCAACCACCGCACGCACCACCAACACATGATTCAGTCAGGCTATTCTTAAAAGAAGATAATGGGCATTTACTACGTTGCATTAGAACTTCCTTTTTTCTACCCACTTCCTCTTTCTATTTCACTCTATTTTCCCTTTCTATATCTCAATGCTCTTTCTCTCTCCTACATAGGGAAGGCAGGAAGACAGCCAATCTGGCTGTGCCTTATCATACCAGTATACGAATGAAGTATTGAAGGATTTGTAACCAAGTGTCAACTATATTTATACATTGTAAATTTTCAGATTTCATGTACTTTGTGTTTAGTCTTTTGTATGCTGGTGAATAAATTATATATCATATATCATATCCTGGTTAAACTCCAAGGTCCATTGACTGACACATTGCTTGTGAATAGGACATATGTACAGAATCGGAGAGTCTTACTATCGTCATAGAACGTAGATCAACGCGGAGAGTGACGTGTTATCGGCGGGCGTGGCAGGACGTCTAGTTTTAACTGCATCTGACAAGAATAACTGGACAAAATCACCGCTGTGATTGTGGTTTGAGGGACAGACAGTACAGCGCTGTCATTACATGTCGCGATTATGTCGCGACCTCGAAACAATTCTTTGTTCGTTTTCCCGTCCACAACATTGTAGAATTCCACCTGTCGAAAAGGAAGTTCGAAAACATTCCATGTCAAAAGTTATTTTTCTTGCTTCGTGCAACTCAGAATGTATTTCGCAAGTTATATTTGCGAAATCTTAATCCACTGGGGAATGTCTATCGAAACGGAATCGGGCTCTCATCGAGAAAGAGATCGTTTTTAAGGTCGCATTACTCTCCTTGAAGATTTATTTATTATTAGGAAACCACGTAGAATAGCTGCGTAGTATAGCATTTCAAGTCACGAAACGAGTTTCAAGATATTTGAAACACAAGGAATACTTCCGGAACAGGACATCCCAAATCAACACGAAATTCCATTGGCTGAAAATGTGAATGTGTTTGTTAGGATTATTGGGTAGATCGAGACTTCATTCTGCAAGGGATTTTTGCAGATCATTACATCTCCACCTACTGCATTCCATACTTTCTTGAATCGTCGGAGATTTCCTATCTTCTTTCATGACTGACAGACCAAAATACAGTGTATGCTTTTTGCACCAGGTTCAAGTGCAGGGTGCTTTAGTTTTCATAATTGTCTTATACGAGAGTCATGTTATTTATTTATTTATTGGGGGTTAACAACACTTTACACAGCCGGTGTTACCTCGTGATGGATAGTTTTAAGGGTATGGGAAGCAGGAGTACCTGTAGAGAGCCATCTAGTAGCGGCAAGCAGCCTTCAACACTCTCCAAGGTAATAACTCCACATAAGCAGAGTTAGCATTGATTCAAGTCAAGTGCACCATCGAGTGCTTTCTGTACATCTAAGTACACAGCGCCACCGTGCTCCCGCGCGGGTAATCGGGCTCAAGCACGGTACAGTTGCCGTGGACTGGTCACTTTCCACGGGTGGATAATATTTCCACGGACGCAATAATATTAGATTCCAAACATTAATTATAGGAATAATCATCAAAACTTTAATTAATGAAGCATTGGGTACAACCGGTATTAATTAAAACTCTACTGCCGATGGGTTTTATTATTACCTACATGTAGCAAACTCATGCGTTGACATCACTGCTCGGATGTGGATTTACGACCAGTCCATGGCAACAGTACTACACCTTCGGAAAAGAAATGCGAGAAGATTGAATCTTAGACGGTCTTGATTTCGCTGTATTTTACTTATCAATTTTCCATCCACAATATTTGAATGCATAGGCCTATATGGAGGGCATCTACGCTGTTTTAGTGAATATCGGGAAGTATCTCATGAGTATGGACCTGGACGTTTTATAATACTTTCAGGCCCACACGCTTCGGAGTATTACGTCGCCTTGAGTGTCTCCTTAAAGGAACGATCAGCAGCTTTTTGTTATTGTTTTGAAACTGTTCGCAGTCGAATTGGGTTGAATACTGCATTGTAAAATGTCACGTAGCATATAATAAAAATGAAATCTACGATATTTTAGTGAATATCGTGAGTTATCTCATTCTCATGTGCGAGCGCTCGTGAAAAATAAAACTTTCAGGTCCACACTCATGAGATAATTCCCGATATTCACTAAAACAGCGTTGACACCCTCCATATAGTCCTGTTCATTCAAACACTGTTCAATGTTAAAAATGTGTTGCATTCAAGACAGGGACACATTATCATCAAGTTAACTTTTTCCCTAACACGAATAGCAGACGACAATTATGCAAACAATTGTTTTCAGTAATTTAAACTTTACATCTTTCGCCTCAAAACATAGCTTATGTTCCATCACTGGGACGATAACAACGTGCCAATGAGGGATATTGAGCAATGTTATTGAGAAATAAAAAAAATGAAATCTGAAGGGATAGTTTTGTGAATAGCGCTGGTCGGCATTAATCGTCACGTTATGTCAAAGTCTCAGGTTAAAAGTAACATAATCTCATGACAGTCCACTTCATATTTTTTCATATATTTATCCCCATTAATAAACTCCACCAGCCCTCACCATTCATCAGCATAGGAAAGCTGAAGCAATCTAAGTTAATCTGAGTTAGGATTCACATATACAGTACGTGGAGAGTGGACTGTAACTAAATCACCCGCGGAGTGGAGTTATCACCCAAGCTATAACTTTCTAATTGTGTACATATCGACAAAAAACACAAGAAATGTTTCAGCCAACGGACCTCCGGGTTTAACCCGGAGGTCCATTGGCTGAAACTTTGATTATGCTGATTATGCTTTGCAACAAATTTGCAATTATTGCTTGGGTGGAATCTCCACTCTGCAGGTGATTTAGTGATAATAGGAACCCCAAGCGGGCCGTAGGCTCGCAAAGGGTTCCACATACCCAATCAGATAAATGTGTTCCAGAACAGAATTCTCTATAGCCGTCAATGTGATTTTTGAAGTGGACAGTAAATTTCAGTGAAAAAAACACGTAACTTCCGGTGTCGAATTGCCCATGCAATTGCAATTGGCATGTCCACCTCTGGGAATCAAATTTTTTTGTTTCGCCTCAAAGCTTTGCGTGATACATTTGCCTACATATCTACACTTCAGGGGTAACCAGGCCTTCTCAACCGAGAACCGCGACAAATCAGCGGCCGGCCAAAGTGTTACTATTATTACTCGAGTCCTGTCCTTCTGGAGGTTTGTCAATATGCTCAGCTGATGATCTCGTCATTTCAGATCGAACTCTCAGTCCTGATTTCGTTGCAGCTTGTCTGCCAGTGATAACCTCAATCGAAAAAAACGTACATATAACCGATAATATAACTGATAATTGTTGTTATACTGGTGCGATTGTATACAGATATGCATTGACTCGTACCTCGTGAAATATCAAGATGAACAGAAACTCAGTTGTTGAATTATCCGAATGTTAAGGTGTTGTAAAAGTAAGGAAAAGTTTGCTTGAAAAAAGGGTATACGGACGTTTCGTCCGCAAGCTGAGTCGTCCGCTTGTCAAGGAAAATATTGTCTGCACATTTTCTACATTTCGAACAAGACACCCACCCCCTACTAACGTGTGACATTTCTCCAGATTAAGCCCAATATTCAAACATATAAAGCCTCCTGATGTTGTATTTATGTTAAGAGTGTGATGTACAACATCATCTTTCAGGTTTGAAACGCAAATGATGTCATATATTGGCTGATATATTGATATGTTTTTAAAAAATTGCACAAATTGGAAATGCACATTTTTGGTGCACTCAAGAGACTCACCCACCCCGACATCACGTCTTGCAAATTTTTGGTCCCCCCCCCCCCTCCCAGGACCCCCCTCCCCCTGGAATAATTGCAAACTTATAAGACTATGTTACGAAACTTAATATAACAAGTTTTGATGCATTTCTTAATATAATTATAACACGTTTTGATGCGTTTCTTAATATTATTAATTCCTATAATACATTTGCTAATAATTTTGTGATTATTCATTGTAAAGCGCCGGTGATGCTCTTCCAAGAATAATTGCAAAATTTTAAGATTATGTTGGAGAATTTAATAAACCATAAATTTTGATGCGTTTCTTAATATAATTAATTCTTATAATACATTTGCTAATAATTTTGCTATTATTCATTGTAAAGCGACGGTGCGCCTCGATGAATACTTGCAAAATTATAAGATTATGTTGCAGAACTTAATATAACAAATTTTGTTGCATTTCTTAATATAATTAATTCTTATAATACTTATGCTAATAATTTTGCAATTATTCTCTGTAAGGTGCCGGTGGAGCTCTTCAATGAAAAACTGCAAAATTATAAGATTATTTTGTGGAACTTAATATAACGTACATATACTTTAAGAACTTTTACTGTAATAATATAATTTTTATTGGTAATCCATTGAATAAACAGTAATTAAAATTTATTAGATGGCTGGAGAGTTTATTTTGTTCTGACATTTCTGTTTTCAGAATTTCATACACATTTATGAAATTTAATGCGAGGAGGTACATTAAGATATATTACAATGGAGGTATATTAAGATATATTACAATAGGTAATATGCAATAAATTATACAATAAAATTATTATATAAATAAAAAATGATTCAAAATGCAATACTTGAATACTTTCCCCAGCGAACGAGTTTCGGACGTGTTGGGTATAATTGTAGAGGACGACTTGGGTAAAATTGAAGCGGACGATTTGGTTAGCAGACGAAATGGGTGTAATTCGAAAAAGTGATACTGATAGCTTGCTTTCAGTCCCGTTAGAAACCAAAACAAAGTAATAATGTGTTACTTTTTGGTGCATCTGTATTTCTGAACAGTGCTTCGTAGTTTCAAAAACTAAAAAATGGAAAATAATAACCCTTTTGGATATTTACCGCCATTGAAAATGGCATGTCATCTTTTTTCGGGAACTGGGGGAATCTTCAGCCTGGGGAGAACTAGGCCCAGGGAAGAATCATCCAAAAGAAAAGCAGTACACATCTGTTAGGATATTTTAGATACGCTACGATATTCGCTTTAACTCCTGAAAATAATTCTTAAAAAAAATATTAATAGATTGTTCGATATTTATTGAAAAATATTAATATAATATATCGTCGAGCAATTATCTCTGCAGTAAATTCACATTCAATGTGTTCTGTATTAGGGCCTAATTAACGTCTCTCATCTGTAAGAATGATATCCAATCACTTCGGCTCCAAGTCATTTCGTCCTCTGGTCAATTCGACCTCAAAGTCATCTCTGTCCTAGGCACTTTGGTGCCTTGGTCATTTCGGCACCATTTTAAGTGTTGAGATCTATAAAGATCAGTGCATAGTTCATGTTTCGAAATAATGGGTAATTACCTTCATTAAGTAATGTTCAGTTATTTGTATTTACACAGTGTACAGAACAGTTATACATGACATTAAAAATTATCCATGTGTTCAATTTTACATACATTTAAGATGCTATCTGTATAAGTAAGAGAAATTATTTTACTTTGAAATTTTGCAAAGTACCAGAATATGCAGTCATTTATTCATATTGTTATGCACAATTCCTAGTCACCTTCCAGTTTGAGGTTCACAGGGTTTCTTTTTTTTTTTTTCTGAAACAACCACCAAACTGCGATTTTGATACTACCATAAATATGTCCACATTTTCTAAAACATAGAGCAGAATCCTTGTAGTTATGCGCAATTACTAGTCCCCTTCGAGTTCGATGTCCACGGGGTCTGATCCCAGTGCCCCACTTCCAAGGCGTACACTCAAACCAAATCACATTACTTACCCTCGCTTCCGGCTCTCATAGATTCATAAGCAAATAAAATTATTGAGGTCACAAGTGATTTCAAATCCCACATAGTCCATGTGCATCTTCGACATGCTGAAACTTTTCTTTTATTTATTCATCATGAAAGAAAATCTACTAGACATATATCATGTATACCTGAATATCTAATTGAGAGATATACAGTTAAAAGTAGAAGTCCTGTAACGAATAGTGCGCTTATCTAGGCTTAATTGCGCGTTGGAATTGCGCGCAATTGCCATATCGAATGGCATCCAAAGCACGACAGGCTCTCTTGGTTACTCAGAGCAAACACATGCAATGTTTCTGCCAATGGACCTCCGGGTAACCCGGAGGTCCATTGGCTGAAACATTGCATGTGCACAATCCATATGTACAAAATTTGATAGCCTTACTATGGTCATAACTCGTACATTAACGCGCATATCAACGTGCTATTTGTGCGCATTTCATGACAGGACTTCTAGTTTTAACTGTATATGTTGAAAAAAAAATAAATAGAAAAATGTTAAAATTCAAACAATATTTGAAAATATTTAAAGAGGCCGAAATGACCTGGTATATTGGGGCTGAATTGACCTGAGGCTGTAATGACTGGAGCCAAAATGACTTGGGGCCAAAGTGACTGGAATTCGTGAGATTTGCATCCAAACTGTCCTCCAACAATTTGACCCAAACTGGATACTAATCTAAGGCAAACCCTCCTTTGGCAATTTGCCCCAAACTGTTCTCCAGAATAGGGACACATGATTCTTATTGATTTATTTATTGGGGTTTAATGACACTTCGATAGCCAGGGTCACTTCATGTCGGACAGTTTTACAGGTGGGAAAAGCCAGAGAGAACCACAGAGCAATTACAAACATCTAACGTACAAACAGCACACACGCTTGGTTAGCACTGGTTGAAGACAAGTGTACGATTGACATGCAGTGTGCCTTGGTACGCAATGGCACTACGTGGGCAGTGGGAATGAAGTGTATTGCCCAAGGAAACAAAGTGGTTGCCACAGGTGGTATTTGATAGAGGACCCTTTGACTTGCAGCCTTCACCTCTAAGTACTGAGCCCTTTAACCTTCAAAACTGTATAGTACCAGCTAAAACATTTTGTAGAATGACCACATGAAAATTTCACAAGTACATAGTTTCATTATTAGTTTGTGATATTTGTTTTTGCTGTACAGTGGAACCATGTTAATTGAAGGCCACTTTGCCAATAACATTATTCAATTAGCAGGAGTATTCAATTAACAGGGATTGTGTCACTTTCCTGTATTCCAGAGATAAACTTAGCATTTATTCTATTATATTTTGTTTGACAGAGCTCCATGAGCTCTGTCAAACAAGATATAATAGATTAAATGCCTGTATTGAATGTACTGAGGCCAAATTGGTCTATAACCAAAGGAAAACTGGGAAGAGTCAGGGCAATTTCTCAACATGTTACAAGATTTTTTATTCAATTAACAGGAGATTACTCTATAACCTATATTCAATTACCAGGTCAAATTTGTACTGGAGGTAAATGGTTTTGTGTTGGGAAATTATATTCTATTAACAGGGATACAGTTAAAACTAGAAGTCCTAACATCAAATGCGCACAAATAGCACGTCGATTTTCGCGTTAATCTACGCGTTATGACCATAGTAAGGCTATCATATTCTGTACATATGGCCTGTGCACAAGCAATGTTTCAGCCAATGGACCTCCGGGTAACCCGGAGGTCCATTGGCAGAAACATTGCCTGTGTTTACTATGAGTAATCAGGAGAACCTGCCATGCTTTGGATGCCATTCGATATGGCAATTGCACACAATTCCTACGCGCAATTAAGCCTAGATAAGCGCACAATTCGGGACAGGACTTCTAGTTTCAACTGTATACAATTAAGATATATCCAATTAAGTGGGCACAACTGTATAACCCCCCCCCCCCCCAGAACCCACCCACCCCCACCCCCACACACACACCCCAATCAAAACCATCATTGAAAGGTCTTGGATTCAGCAAATTTGATTTCTTTATTTATTGGGTTTAACAACAATTTTTACAGCCAGGGCCACCCAACAGTTTTACTGGGGGAGGAACCCAGCCAGAGCCCCCAGAGAGAACTACCGAGCAACAATGACAAGCAACTGTCAGCTTCTCAACATTGTAACTCCAAGCAAGCAGGGTTAGCATTGGGTGAAGACAAGTGCACCATCGATGTGCAGTACGCCTTATTTCAGTTGCCGCAATTGGGATTCGAGCTGAGAACCTCTCACAGCTTGTTTTGGGAATTTTTTTTTGTTCCAGCTTCATTAAGGTTTGTTTCATATCGCACTGGTAATTTTGTCATAATTAGTAATCATAAATCCTTAACATAAAACAATAGAAAAAATGCATAGAATATTTAAAAAAAAAAATCTGTGAGGATTTGACCTCAAGAGGTGATGACATTCGACCACGACTGAGACCGAATATTCTAAGAAAAAGTATGAGGGCTGAATCTTCCTGTGACTGAATCTTCATGAACCCCTTTTTTCAAACTAAATTGCCCATTACTTATAAAGCACCATAACTAAGGCAAAAACAATACTATGAAATTTCCAAGTCTGAAATTCTATAAATTCCAAATAAATTTACACAAATTATATAGCAAAATGAAGGATGTGGTGTATAGTATGTGTGCATCTCACACACTGACACACTGTCGCCATCAGACATCAGCGGATCCTGAAAGTGTGCTATCGGTACCATATTTGTACCATAATTGAATTTGATAATAATAAAATAATATTTCATAAGAACAACAAACACAGGAATTCAAAATGCAGCCTCAAGGCAGCATGGTGGTGAATGCCAATGCTGTCCCATTGTCCTTGAAAGGGGGAGTCCTTTACAAAATAGGTTTTTGTTTTGTGATACTCTGGATACTCCCCATTTTTAGCTCAGCTTTGACAAAGTCATATTCAAGGTTGTGTCATAGCCCGTTGTCCGTCTGTTTGGGAACAACAATTCAATACGACTCGGGCTTCCGTCTGTTTGGGAACAACAATTCAATACGACTCGGGCTAGAGGTTGTATTTATGAACCGATCTTTACGAAACTTCTTGGGTACCTTTGTTATCACCGTGGGACGAGAACGAGTGTTTTTGGGTGTGGTCCAAAATGCAAGATGGCCTCCAGCAGCCATTTTGTACAGAAATTAGTGCAATCAGTTTTTTTATACAGAACTTCTGTATGAAAGTTCTGATTTGAACAAATTTATGTATGAATGTTTAGTAACATGGAGTACATCACATATAATACAGGTTTTTTTCTCGTGCTGAAATTATGCAAATTAGATGAACTTTAATTTATTCAGTGCTACTTACATGTATACCCAGTAAGTGCACATGCCAATACGGCTCGGGCTAGGCTGTATTTATGAACTGATCTTCATGAAACGTCTTGGGTACCTTTGCTATCACCTTGGGATGAGAATGAGTGTTTTTGGGTGCGGTCCAAAATTCAATATGGCTACCAGTGGCTATTTTGTACCGAAATTAGGTACAATCAGTTTTTTGTACAGAACTTCTATACAACTTGGGCTAGAGGCCGTAATTATGAATCGATCTTTACAAAATTTGGGTACCTTTGTTACCACCATGGGGTTAGAATGAGTGTTTTGGAGGGGAGTCCAAAATTCTAGATGGCCGCCAGCAGCTATTTTGTACTGAAAATGAAATTACTGCAATCAGTTTTTTGTACAGAACTTCTGTATGAAAGTTCTGATTTGAATAAATTTGTGTATGATTGTTTAGTAACATGGAATATATCACATAAAATACAGTTTTTTTTCTTGTACAGAAATTATGCAAATTAGACAAACTTTGATTTATTCAGTACTACTTATACACAGTAAGTACACATGTCAATATGGCTCGGGCTAGGGGCTGTATTTATGAACCGATCTTCACCAAGCTTCTTGGGTACCTTTGTTATCACCTAGGGACGAGAATGAGTGTTTGGGTGCGATCTAAAATTCAAGATGGCTGCCAGAGGCCATTTTGTACCAAAATTAGATACAATCAGTTTTTTGTACACAACTTCTATACGGCTCAGGCTAGAGCCCTGAACCAATCTTTACGAAATGTCTTCGGTACCTTTGTTATCACCATGGGATGAGAGCGAGTGTTTTTGGGTGCAGTTCGAAATTCAAGATGGCCACTAGCAGCCATTTTGTACCAAAATTGGTGCAATCAGTTTTTTGTACAGAACTTCTGTATGAAAGTTCTGATTTGAATAAATTTTTGTATGAATATTTAGTAACATGGAATACATCACAAAAAATACTGTATAATACAGGTTTTTTTCTCTTGCAGAAATTATGCAAATTAGATGACCTTTGATTTATTCAGTGCTTCTAATACACTGTAAGTGCACATGTCAATACGCTAAGCTGGAGGCTGTATTTATGAACCGATCTTCATGAAAGTTCTTGGGTACCTTTGTAATCACCTTGGAATGAGAACAAGTGTTTTTGGGTGCGGCCCGAAATTAAAGATGGCTGCCGGCTTTCACACTGTTGCTTACTGAGGTGAAGTCACTTTACCATTACCAAGCTACCTACTAAATACCAAAGGGAAGATTTTTCAGTGCACTCTTATTACTTCAGTGCCCATAATTCTCAAATATGGCATTAAAACCAATCACATACTTATACTGCTTAAATCTATTCACATAATCAGAATACACCATCAGGGGTGCATTAGCTCAGTAGGTAGAGGTGCAGACTGCAAGCCGAGAGATCCTCGGTTCGAACCCACCTGCGGCAACAGCTTTGTGTCCTTGGGCAAGACACTTCAACCCCACTACCCATGTGGGGGCAAGGTATGCTGTGTACTAAGGCATACTGCATGTTCTTGGTGCACCTGTCTTCAAACAAGGCTAACCGTGCTTGTGTAGTATGTTGGGGAGCTTACAGTTGCTTGCCATTGCTCAGTGGTTCTCCTGGGTACTCTAGTTTCCTCCATCCATAAAACTGCCATGGTCACAATAAGCTGTTGTGCAGATAAATGTGACCTTAAACACCAATAAATAAATAATAAAAAGAACACACCACCTCATACCCATTTCTCTCCTGTTTTCCTTCACCTTGGTATCTCTCGGTTGCCTCGGTGTTTAGTATGCCCCCCAGAAAAGGAGTGATTTATTTTTCTAAAAGAGCAAAACAAGAAACGGTAATTTTTAACAGGTAGTTACGAAATAATTTTCATGAAGCGCACAATTTTATGTTAGTTAATAGCTGAAAAAAATGCAGGGTGATATTTGCAAATCTTATTTTATTACTGGCACCAGGTACTGGTAATGAAAATTGTTTGTCATCAATACTTGATCAAGTTTCTGACAAAGCTCATTATACTATTCCAATATGTTAGCTACTGTACATAAGCACACAATTTGATGTTAGTTTACCATTATACTGGTGCTAAACCAGGATATCTAAGTTACATGTAGGGGCAAGAGTAATACATGTATCTAGTGGGAGTCATAAAGAATATGATGCACAGAATCACCTGAGCCACATAGCAGTGAGATAGGGGTGAGGACAAGAGGGTGTGTGACCCTCTCATCAGTGGAGGGGTCTGGTGCACTCCCCCCCCCCCCCCAAAAAAAAAACAAACAAACAAAAAAAACAAAAAAACAACAAAATTTGAAATTCAAGACAGTAAAACACAATTACCTTGACTCTGTGCTGCTGTGTACTGGTCACTTTCTGTGGGTGGGCAATATTTCTGCGGATGCAATGATATTAGTTTTCAAACATTGTTTACAGCAATAATCATCAAAAATTTAATTAATGAACCACAGGATACAATTCGGTGCTTCATTAATTAAAATTTTATTGATGATGATTTTCTATTACCTGGAAAAAACATGCATGGACATCCTGCACTGCCCATGCAAGGATTATGACCAGCAACTGTACTGTATGTCTGTGTCACTGCTATGTGCAGGGACTAATCTAAATGGGTTTGTTTACAAATATTCATATTTTTTAACACCTGATAACAAAGTAATATAAGTTTATAAACAACCACACAATTGACTTTTAATTACAATACTCCTAATTTCTATTAAACATATATGAATGTTTATTAATTTTGTGGAATTTTTACACTGTGTATGAAGCTTATTTGGGCCTGTATGTTTGTTAAAATTGCCCTTCCACTACGGAGGACTTTTTGAAATCAGTCTACACTGGATTGTGTGGTATTCCTTTGTGTAAGACAGTGTATTCATTGTAATAATATTCATGCATAAGTTCATGTTCTTGGTTTGTTTTAGGCCTCATAATCTACAGGATAGCTTGGATGGAGGTGTATTCCATCACTTGAGTGCAAGAAGGTTTTGCAATGCTACATGTATAGCATAAACCTTGTTGCACTCCAGGGACAAATTTATCAATTTTAATAACATGGGTAAAATATCGGACATGAACCGTTTAATTTTTTTTTTTCAGCTCACTTCGACAAAGTCAAGCAGGGCTTATCTAATCACTCTCCATCCATTGTCCATCCATCTGTCATCCATCAACACCATGTTTTGGTCAATTCAAGTTAAAAGTTGTGTGAGTAATGGTACCAAATGGGTATTACATTTTTGTTTAACTCAACATGCCCAGCCCCATAGGGAGGGGGTGGGGTAAAATGCTCCCAAAATATTTTAAAAATCTTATGAACCAGTGGGTACAGTGACTTTATATTCGTTATGTAACTACCTTTTGAGGTGTAGAATCACGCTTGTTCAAACGTACTTTGTGAAGCAATATTTGGCTTTGTAATGGCAGTGGTTAGATTTTTGGTACCACCCAAAATTTCTATTTTCCGAACCGATGGTCCGATTTGAATGAAATTCAGTATCGTGGTAATATTGGGTCATAAGTACTTACCTCATGCAAAAAACCCCCTGCATCCCCATGGGAACCCCAGGAGCAAAAAATAGAAATGTTTTCAAACTCCCATGTTTCCCAAACCACTTGGAACAGAGAACTGTTATGTGGTATGAAGCATCCTTAGAACCAGTAGAATTGAATGGTAGAAAAAAATGCCCTCTGTTGTTGTTAGAGAGTTCTGCAGAGGGCATCAGAATAATGTTGGTGCAGCATTTTTGCAAACATTTTAGAAAATCTTTTCTCAAGAACCAATGTTCAGAATCTTTTGATATTTGGTATACAGCATCCATAGAGGGGTCAGATACAAGTTTGTTAAAATGAAGCCCATTCGTTCATATTTGGACTCAATGCAGGAGCCCAAATTTTATGGAGAATTTTCTTTAAAAATCTTCTTCAGAACCACGAGTCAGAATTTTTTAATGTTTGGTACCCTCATTGATATGATGGTCAGATTGTTCAAACCAAGTCCCTATGTTAATATTTGGGCTTCCTTAGGGTTGTATGGGGAAGTTTTTTTTAAAAATCTTCTTCTTCAGATCCACCAGTCAGAATGCTTTCGTATTTGGTATACAACATCTCTAAGGGGGGAGGGGTGGGGGTGAGATTCAAGTTTGTTCAAATCGGGTCTGTAGGTTAAAGTTTGGGCTCACTATGGTAGCCCAAATTTTAACTTTGTGCAATATGAGGAAATTTCTTTAAAATTTTGTTCTTCAGATCCACCAGTCAGAATGCTTTCACATTTGGTATACAGCATCTCTAAGGAGATCAGATTCAACTTTGTTCAAATCGAGTGCCTGGGTTGATATTTGAGCTCCCTATGGGAGCCGTAATTGGCAAAGTAGCTGAAGAATTAGTCATTTTTTATTCAGTACCCTCAAGAGGTGAAGAGTAATCTACATAGGTTGTATCAAGGTGCTTGAGAGGGGAGCTCCACATTTTACATCATAATCAACTAAAGAAAAGGCATGATGCTTGGACTGCTTTTGTCACTCCTGAGGGGCTCAAAGATTTGCAGTGTATCCTATGGAGATGGATTGCTTAATGTAGATTCATTCTTGGACTCTTATATCGTGTTCTGTTCTCTGTTTATATCGTGTTCTGTTGAAGGTGAGCGCTTCAGGCCCTGTGGGGCCTCTTGTTTATTTATTTATTTATTGGGTTTTAACAACACTTTCGAAAGCCAGCAGCTACAAGTATCTTCTCTCCTTGAATCAAGCTTCTTGCCCAACTGCAGCACTCATGGTCCACTGAGTTTTTAGCTCACCTGACTTTCAGTCAGGGTGAGGTGTAGTGATCATTTGTCGTCTGTCGTCCGTCGTCCGTGAACATGGTGTTTGCGTCTTCTCCTCCAAAACTGCTGAACTGATTAATCGTTTAAGTGAAATGTGAGATGCTTGTTTGTTATGACATTGCATTTTGATTTTGCTTAAATCAAGTTGCCCTGCCCCAGTAGGGCCATGCCCCAAAATTTTTCCTAAATCTTAAAAAAATCTTCTCGTGAACCAGGAGTAGCAGAGATTCGATATGTGGTGTGCTGCCTCCTTTTGAGGTGTAGACTCAGTTTTGTTCAAGAGAAGTTTGTGGGTCTTTATTTGCCTTCATTATTGGAGGGCATGTATTTTTGCCCCGCCCAAAATTTCTGTTTTTTCGAACCAAGAGGCTGATTTGAACCAAATTTAATTTTTGGTTTTATTTGATCATAAGTAATTAATTTATGCCCCAAAATATTTTCCCATCCCCCCATGGGAACCGCAGGAGCTAAAAATAGAACAAAATTCAAAGCACACAAATCTCCAAAACTACATGGCCCTGAAAATTCTTATTTGGTGTGAAGCTTCCTTGGGACCAACAGAATGGAATGGTCTAAGCAAATTTCTGTCAGGTCAATCATGGGGTACTTTTTCGTGCTTTGAAAAAATGCTTAGTCACTCCTCCAAAACCTTTCAGATTTCACATAAACCATCTTTGCAAGATTTTTTTACACGTTTATTGAAATCAAATCCCTGGGTCCATATTTGGCCTCTATGGGAGTCCAAATGTTGAAATTAGTGCAGTATGAGGAATATTCTTTAAAAATCTTTTTCTTCAGACCCACCAATCAGAATCTTTTGATATTTGCTATGCACCATCATTAGGCGGGTGAGATTTAAGTTTCTTCAAGCCAAGCCTATATTTTGGCTCACCAGGGTTTTGCAAATTGCGAGAACGGTGATTTCATTCCTCTGATGTTCTTGCAAATGCTTGTTAAGAAGATCCATATTTACCATTCCCCCAAAATTATAAGCATTTTTTCATCAGATAAAATTTAATAAAATTAAATTAATTTTAGAGCTAGAATGATTAAAGGGTTTTCGTGATTGATTAATCGCATGGGTTAACCTTGGTTAACCGATTAATCATTTGCCCCAATTGGTAGCTGAATAATTGCTGTACCGTTGACCATTTATATAATCAAAACTTTACTCAGCATAATGGACAAAACCGGGCAGTGCCATATACAAACATGTCCATTCAAATTTTATTATATTTTCAATTTTTGTCTCAAAACATAGCTTATGACCCCTCATTGGAACAAGCTCATTCTTGTTCCAATAGGGGGGGGGCATAAGCTATGTTTTCGAGACAAACATTGAAAATCTTTAGAATTTCTTGTGCAAGTATCGTCTGCTACCTGCATTTGGTGAAGGGTTGAGAATGACCGTTTTCAGCTACTGATACAGTATTATAATGATCATGCAAGTGAACAAGTATTTTGGCACGTAACTGGCATGCATTTCTCTGTCTCATGCAATTGATGTGAGCCAATGTGACAATGTTTGCCTGTTTTGGAGCAAGTTTGTTCCATAGTTAACCCATACAGGGTATTTTTTGTTTTTAAGAATTTGATTAACAGTTTCCATCTTGGTTTCAAAAAGTGATGATAAATAGTGAATATAAGCTTACCCAACATGAAAGAAAAAATGGTTAGCAATTGGACATTTTTGTATAGTATTTTGCGATGTGAATCCAGCCATCAAATACCCTGCCATATAGTACCGTACTTCAAAAGTAACGGTTAACCGATCAATTACTTTTTTTATCAATCAAGATATTGATCATTGGTTAGTCGATTAATCGGTGTGAGCCAGTGTGAGATTCAAGTTTGTTTACGCCAAGTCCCTGGGTTCATATTTGGGCTCACTGTGGGAGATTCAAGTTTGTTTACGCCAAATCCCTGGGTTCATATTTGGGCTCACTGTGGGAGCCTGAATTATAACTTAGTTCAAAATGAGGAATATTCTTCAAAAGTATTCTTCACATTCAGCAGTCAGAATGTTTTGATATATACAGTATCCTTAGGGAGGTGAGATATAAGTTTGTTAAAGCCAAGTCCCTGGGTTTGGTCTTCCTGTAGGAGCCCGAATTGTACCAACATTTCTATTTTCCAAATTGAGAGGCTGATTTGAAGCAAATTTGATATGATGGGCTTATTGGGTCGTAAGTACCTAATTTATGCCAAAACATTTTCCTGTGGCCCTGTGGGAACTGCAGGATCTAAATATAGAAAAAATTTAAAACGCCCATATCTTCAAAACTACATGGCACTGAGAATTTGTGTTTTGTGTGACGCTTCCTAACGAACCGCCGAAAAGAATGGTAAAAAAAAATTGCCATCAGTTTTATCATAGGGAAGTTTTCCAGGACTTATGCGGAGTCATCAGTTTAGTAATGGGAAAAACATTAAAGAATCTTCTTCTCCCATTCCACTGCTCCAAAGGCTTTCATATTTTGCATATAACATCTTTGAAAGATTTATTCACATGTTTGTTGAAATCAAATCCCTGGGTCCATATTTGGACTCTCTATGATTAGATTAGTGCAATATGAGGAATATTTTTTAAAAATCTTCTTCTGATCCACTCTTCAGAATATTTTGATATTTGGGATGCTGCATCCTTAGAGGGGTGAGATTCAAGTTTGTTTGAGCCAAGTCCCCGGGTTCATATTTGGGCTCCCTGTGGGAGTCCAAATTACAACTTATTTCAATAAGAGGAATATTCTTTAAAATCCAGTAGTCAGAATCTTTTGATATTAGTATATAGAAGCATCCTTAGGGATGTGAGATTCAAATTTGTTCAAGCCAAGTCCTTGGGTTCATATTTGGGCTCTCTGTGGGAGCCTGAATTATAACTTAGTTCAATATGAGGAATATTCTTTAAAAATCCTTTTTTTTTAGATCCACCGGTCAGAATCTTTGGATATTTTGTATAAACTTTTCTTATGAGGGGCAGATGCAACTAAATGTTCAAATAAATTCCCTGGGTTGATATTTAGGCTACCATGTCAGGTGAATGCCATCAGGCCCTCTGGGGGCTCTTGTTTGTTTTCTGTTTGACAACATTGCCCTGGCTCTTCTATCTATATTTTTCATTTTAAGTTAGTCACTACTTTTATTTAGGCTTCCCAAATTTGTTACTGCATGACTGTCTGTCTGTCCTTCGGATGAAATGTTTCTTTGCTTTTCATTTGCCTGGGTCAACATTTTAAATAATTTGCAGCTGTCTTTCACCCTCCAACCTCCCCCCCCCCCCCCCCCACACACACACACAAACACACACACACACATACAAAAATCTGGGCTGGCAAGTATTGAGTATTTTATCAAAAAAGTGGTACTCGAGTACTACGAGTACTGAGTACTTTGGACCCAGCCTATCACAAGTATATTAAACATCAAAGAGTATATTATATACTTGAAACAAATACAGTACAGTGGCAGTGTACTGCTCACTTTCCATGGATGGGCAATATTTCCACGGATACAAATTCATACAATGGTATTTGATGCCAAATACTAACTATAGGTATAATCATCAAAAATTTAAATAATGAAGCACCAGGTACAAACCGATGCTTCATCAATTAAAATTTTGTAGATGATGATTTTTATTGACTGGTAAATGCATGAGTGGACATCACTGCCCACGCGTGTATTACAACCCGTCCACGGCGACTGTGCTGTAACTTGTCCTCTTTGTGAACATATTTTCTACAATTTCACTCCTTTTGACAGAATGCATGCCTGTGGGGATTAAAACCAAAATAGTCAAAGTGCACTTGTGGATATTTGCAGCACAAGCACAGCACTAATGAATCAATATTTGATGATTTTAGGAATTTTAACAGTGTCATGAGACACCACAGTAGCAGGTACTGGTCATTCTGTTGGAAAAAATCACTGTTTTATGACTCGAGGTGCCTTAACTGAGAAAACTTAGGCTTTATCTTACAAAGATTGCAGAATATCAAACACAATGTGAAATGTGTTCAGAAGCAAGAATGTGATTAAAAAATAATGGGAAATTCATGTCACCATCAATTTATATATAAATTAATAAAGTTTTTTAGCTCGCCTGAGCAAAGCTCAGTGGGAGCTTTACTGATCACATTCTGTCCGCCATCCGTCCGGCGTTAACTTTACATTATTCAAATGTTGGGTAAATGTTTATTTCCTAATGCCAATTCAGATTTGTTCAAATGAAGTTGCCCCCTTCTCCAAGGGGCACCAAAATCTTCTCATCAACCAGCAGTAGCAGAGACTTGATATATGGTATGCAGCTTCCTTTTAAGGTGTAGACTTGGATTTCTTTAAGCGAAGTTTGATGGGCTATATTTGGCGTCGTTATGGGAGGGGCAAAATTTTTGGCCCCGCCCAAAATTTCTATTTTCCGAACCGAGAGGCTGATTTGAATCAAATTTTAGGTGAGGGCTTATTGGGTCATAAGTACCTAATTTATGCCAAATTTTCTTTTTCTGTAGCCCCATGAAAACCACAGGAGCTAAAAATCGAAAAAAGTAAAATGCCATATCTCCTGGGTTTATATTTGGGCTCAGTATAGGAGCCCGAATTCAAACTTAGTGCATTTCAGGCAAATTTCTTAAAAAATCTTCTTCACCAGATTCAGCTGTCAGAATCTTCTGATATTTGGTATGCAACATTGTGGGGTGGATCTGATTCAAGTTTGTTCAAATCGGCCCCCTGGATTCATATTTGGGTTCACTATAGAAGCATTTCAGGCAAATTTCTTTAAAAATATTCTTCTCCAGATCCAGCAGGCAGAATCTTTTGATATTTGGTATGCGACATTGTGGGGTGGATCTGATTCAAGTTTGTTCAAATCAGCCCCCTGGATTCATATTTGGGCTCACTATAGAAGCCTGAATTCGAACTTAGTGTATTTCAGGCAAATTTCTTAAAAAATCTTCTTCTCCAGATCCAGCAGGCAGAATCTTTTGATACTTGATATGCAACATTGTGGGGTGGACCTGATTCAAGTTTGTTCAAATCAGCCCCCTGGGTTCATATTTGGGCTCAGTATAGGAGCCCAAATTTGAACTTAGTGCATTTCAGGCAAATTTCTTTGAAAATCTTCTTCTCAAGATCCAGCAGCAGAAATTTTTGGTTTTGACATTGGGTATGCAGCATGCTTAGGGGGTGAGATTCAAGTTGTTCAAGCCAAGTCCCTGGGTTCATATTTGGGCTCACTGTGGTAACCCGAATTATAACTTAGTTCAAAATGAGGAATTTTCTTTAAAAATCTTCTTCAGATCCAACAGTTGGAAAGTTTCGATATTTGGTATGCAGCATTCTTAGGGGGGTGAGATTCAAGTTTGTTCAAGCTATGTCCCTAGGTCCATATTTGTGCTCACTGTGGGAGCCCGAATGATAACTTACATGTAGTTCAAAATGAGGAATTTTCTTTAAAAATCTTCTTCTTCAGATCCAGCAGTCAGAATGTTTTAATATTTGGTATGCAGCATTCTTAGGGGGGTGAGATTCAAGTTTGTTCAAGCCATGTCCCTAGGTCCATATTTGGACTCACTGTGGGAGCTTGAATTGTAACTTAGTTCGAAATGAGGAATTTTCTTAAAAAATCTTCTTCAGATCCAGCAGATGAATGCTTTTGATATTTTTTATGCAGCATCCTTAGGAGGCAAGATTCAAGTTTGTTCAAGTCATGTCCCTAGGTCCATGTTTGGGCTCACTGTGGGAGCTCGAATTGTAACTTAGTTCAAAATGAGGAATTTTCTTTAAAAATCTTCTTCTTCAGATCCAGCAGTTGGAATGTTTTGATATTTGGTGTGCGGCATCCATAGGGGAGGGGGGGGGGGGGAGATTCAAGTTTGTTAAAGCCATGTCCCTACAGTTAAAACTAGAAGTCCTGTCACGAATAGTGCGCTTATCTAGGCTTAATTGCGCGTTGGAATTGCGCGCAATTGCCATATCGAATGACATCCAAAGCACGGCAGGCTCTCGTGGTTACTCATAGCAAATACATGCAATGTTTCTGCCATTGGACCTCTGGGTTACCCGGGGGTCCATTGGCTGAAACATTGCTTGTGCACAGGCCATAATATATGCACAGAATTTGAAAGCTTTACTTGGGCCATAACGCGTATATTAACGCGCATATCAACGTGCTATTTGTGCGCATTTCACGACAGGACTTCTAGTTTTAACTGTAGGTCCATATTTGGGCTCACTGTGGGAGCTTGAATTGCAGCTTAGTTCGAAATGAGGATTTTTTAAAAAAAATCTTCTTCAGGTCCAGCAGATGAATGCTTTTGATATTTTTTATGTAGCATCCTTAGGAGGCTAGATTCAAGTTTGTTCAAGCCATCTCCCTAGGTCCATGTTTGGGCTCACTGTGGGAACTCGAATTGTAACTTAGTTCAAAATGAGAAATTTTCTTTAAAAATCTTCTTCTTCAGATCCAGCAGTTGAAATGTTTTCATATTTGGTGTGCGGCATCCTTGAGGGGGGGGGGGGGGGGGGGGGGGGATTCAAGTTTGTTAAAGCCAAGTCCCTGGGTTCATATATAGGATCCCTGTGGGAGCCCAAATTATAACACGGTTCAATATGAGGAATATTCTTTAAAAATCATTTTTTTTTTAGATCCACTTGTCAGAATCTTTGGATATTTGGTATAAGCTTTTCTTAGGAGGAGTAGATGCAACTTGTTGAAATCAATTCTCTGGGTTGATATTTAGTTTACCATGTACAGGTGGGCGCCCTCAGGCCCCCTGGGGTCTCTTGTTTTAGGAAAAAATGCATACTGAGAGCTTGGGGGTGGGGGGAGGGTGGGGGGGCATCCAGGGCTATAATTTACCTCATCACTAGGTAAAAGAATATTTGACATCATTTGTTGAGATAAAATGGCACTTTCTATTGATATTGGTGGATTATATAGCCTCAGCCAGGGCTTATAAGAATCTGAGAATCGATTCCCGTAGAGATCCGTGCAACAAAACCAGTGAGAAACCAGGGTTAACATGTAGCTTCTCGTAACATTGCTGCTAGGATTCACATGAAAAGAACTGAGTCAGTTTAACCCTTTACCTAGCACAAAGGCAGCAAATTAATCAATATAACACTAACATGACCTGAAATATTGTGACACTGGCAATAAAATTTGTACAAATATGGCTGTCATTGGAACCGGCTCTCATCAGCCGGTTCTAGTAACATCCATAATTTCCCCGTGGGAACCCCGGGAAGTAAGCAGCACTTGTTTACTGTGGTAAACCAGTTCCGCTTTACTAGTAAAATAGGACCCAGTCACCAATGCTTGGGGTGAAAGTCCTCTAAAATGGGCAACATGTTGATCAACGATTGACTAAACTTGACTTCATCTCCATGTTGTGTCACGATTAGCCATGGTGCATAAATATGTGACGTTAACCACCAACAAACAAACAAACATCCATAATTATTACGCTTGATGAATATTGTTTATTTTTAGCTCACCTGACTGTAAGTCAGGGGGCGCTTAAATGATGACTTTCTGTCTGTCCACCATCAGTCCATCCTGTCCGGTGTGAACTTTACATTACTAACCTCTCCTCATAAACAACTGAGCCGAATTGAACCACATTTGATATTCATGTTCCTTATCATATATGAATTCCAGTTTGTTCAAATAACGTTGCCACACCGACAGAGGGCCCCAAGCATTTCTCTGATAGCATGCATAAATTGTTTTCCAAAATTGAAAAAAAATCTTCTCCAGAACCATGTATAAGAATCTTTTGATACTTGGTATACAGCATCTCTAGGGGTGGGAGGGATAGGTTCGGGTTTGTTCAAATCAAGTCCCTGAGTTGATATTTGGGCTCCCTATGGGCACCCAAATATCAACAGTGCAACATGAGGAAATTTCTTTGAAAACCTCCTTCAGATCCACCAGTCAGAATGCTTTCATATTTGGAATGCAACATTTCTAGTGGGGTGGGGGCAGGGGGAGGGTAGATTGAAGTTTGTTTGAATCGGGTCTTTGGGTTAATATTTGGTCTATCTATTGAAGCCCAAAGTTTAACTCAATACAGTATGAGGAAATTTCTTTAAAACTCTTTTTTTTCAGATCCACCAGTCAGAATCCTTTCGTATTTGGCTTACAGCATCTCTAAGGGGGTCAGATTCATGTTTGTTCAAGCCAAATCTATGGGTTAATATATGGGTTCATTATGGGAGTGCAAATTAACTCAAAGCAACATGAGAAAATTTCTTTAAAAATCTTTTTCTTCAGACCCACTAGTTTAATGCTTTAATATTTGGTGTACAACATCTCTGGGGAGGTCAGATGTAAATTTGTTCCAGTTTGGTTCCTGCCAGTCAGAACCCTTTCATATTTGGTATCGCAGGGGGCGGGGGGGGGGGGGCAGATTTGAGTTTGTTCATTTCAGGTCTGTGGCTTAATATTTGGGCAGGGGTGGGTTAGGTTCGAGGTTGTTCATAAATGTTCAAATCCATTCCTTAGAGCTTTTCCATAAAATTTGCCTTTCAAAGTGCAGTGACACAACAACCCTTGGAAGTTTGGCAGTACTTGTCTACAGCTGTCAGAATTGGAAGCAATCAGGAAGACCTATGCTAATAATCATCTAACATGGACAATAGAATTATGAATAATTTCATAACATTATTCCTATGTAGTGTCCATGAACCTTGACTAACTGAATCTGACCCAAAATACTTCTCTGAACCACCTCGTCAGATGAGCGATTAAGGGCCCAGGTGGAGGGGGGGGGGAATCAGTAGTTGGTGTTGTAAAAATTAAAAAAGCTGTATTGGGTAAAGGGTTAACATGTATTATCAGTATGCAACAGAGGTTCAATCATACTGACCTAATAGGATCCTGGCCCATAGCAGATCTGAATTCTCGGAACGATTTCCGCAAGAATCCAAATGGATTCTCCCAAATTTAGAGGAACTATATTCCCTGCATAACCCCAATTTTGAAACAAAATTGACATATTGTTTCGTGGTGGTGGGGCCCTATTTATCTTGCTGAATGATTAATTAAAACAGATTTTGTGAAAAGGTTTTGTGTGCTGATGCAGATTTTAGTTTTATTTTGGGATTTGGGTAGTTTCAAAGAAAGCTGTGAATTCTTATCCCTCCCAACTTATTGGGTAATAGAGTAGAAATTCTTTCGGAGGCAATAACAGTTTTTGAGCCTATTTGACACAGATTGGACAGTTCTCTTCAAAAGAACAAATTTCCCATGCTTTGGACTAGACAGAAGCCAAAAGTTGAATTCTATTGCAGAAATGACTCTTTCATCACATGAAAGAGGTAACTGTATCTTTGGTAGGGTTGGGTTTGCTCATAGGTATAACTGTTGTAAATATTTTAATTAGATTTACATGCCTCGAAAAGTTGCGCTCGGAAATTATGTAATTCCCAAAACTAAGCAGTCTTGGGGAAATATATTGTTTCAATAAACATTTGAAGAAGTCTACTGACATTTTGCATTACTTTTGAATGTTCCAGATGAATAAAGAGGATGATTTGAGGACTTTTAGAACCTAAAAATTTGTTTGACTATTGGTGTGTTTTGTTTGGGAATTCCCTGAGAAATATGAACATGTGACCAGCACTTCCCTTTCTGTTAGTTTTTCTTTTATTTGTTGCATGACCCCTGTTTAAAAATCATTAAAAGGTTGTCTGAAGGGCAAAAGTTGACAAAAAATATTTGAATGCTAAATTTAAAATGATGCGACCATATTTTTTTTCGCCTGAACGTTATAATGGCCGCCTATGGGAAAATATTTAGTACTGTGAAACGTATTCTTGTTTGGCTGAAATTAAACAATTGCAGGAATTCGACTGAATAAACCAAAATGTTTTTGGAGTAATGGTTGCGGAATGAAATTTTTCAATACGTTGGATACTTTGGGGTTCCTTCTTACGCCTTGCGTATCGTCATATTACACTCTCCATGTACTGTACTGCTCAAGTCTACGTTTCGCTTCCTTCCATTTTCAGTCAAATAATCTTTCTACATCTTAGCAACTTTCTTTTTACTGCGAACGTTTTCGGTTCTGGTGGTATTTTCAGCGAAGAGTTTACGGATAACAGGATATTTTGTTCGTTTATTCGTCCTAAGAGAGATAGCTCTTTCCGGGATTCCACATATTGATGGAATCAGCCGTAGTAGTCGCTGATTGTTAAATAATGTCGACAACGGGCATGTACTTAATCGGTGCGTCCAACCAGTCACTTGGGGTTATTTCCTTACAACCTTTTTATTAGGTGTTAATATTGCTTTGATTAGGAACCTGCGAACCTCCAATTTCGTCTCGTCTCGAATCGAATCTCGAATCCAGTTTCTGCCAAGGTTTCAAATTGAATGGAATCTCGCATCCTGATATCAGTCAGTGAGTAGAGTGATAGTGTAATAGGTTGACGTACTCCAGCATACGCGTGGCGTTATAAATTAAAAACTGTTGGAATTGTGGTTAAAACTGTGAAAATGGTGAAATTCCTATGTATTAAATCTGTTGCTTTTGGCGATAGGAATGTAGGAAAATACCCCAGAAGGAAAAAAAAAACCCATATGAACAAAACCCCTTGGGAACAAACCCTTGGAATAAACCCAAGAAGGAAAAAACACCAATTGGAAAAAAAACCAGAATCAAGTTTACATATTTATTATAAAATCAACATATTCTTACAAAAAAGTCATGGAAAATGTAAATTTTGGCAACACTCAACAAAGGAATGAATGAATTGAACTTATGCATATTTATAATAATAAACTGGCTTCCCCTTTTTTTCAAAAAGCAGTATTGGATAAAGGGTTAACAGTGAAATCGTATGTTGTGACCTATGTCTCGTAGTAATTCCTCCATGGACTTCTCATTTTTACTGTATTGAAGACAAAGGTTTTGTTAACGTTCATGTTGCTTCATGCTTGATTTGTGAATGCGTTTTCGCTGAAACTCTCCAATTGAACTTGCAGGCAGTGCATCTCTTGCATTGGCACTGTCTTGCTTAAACGCAAACAAGACTTTCCATAGTTGGATGTTTGTGGCCAATCAGCTGCTGACATTATTCCAGCCTTCACATACATTGTTTGTTCTCTAAGTGCCATTTAATGTGGCATTATTGACATTCCACACCGACGAGGGAACATTGGTGGCAGACGTCTGAGGCACATTTTCTGGACACCTTCGGAAGCTGAACATTTCACTCTCCTGAAACGTCCAGAGACATATGTTGAATCAAAGTAGTCCACAAGGTCACTGAGGATTTCAGGGCAGTTCTCCTTCACCCACTCCATTCCGACAGGAATATCGTCAACTGGGAGGAAAGCCAAAGCATCAATGATGCCACTCCAAAGTTTAATGTCATCGCACTCTCGATATATTTCCCTTAGTCCAAGACTTTGTATTTTTCTCCATGTTGATAGGGTAAGGTGATGGAAACACCCTTGCATTCTGACATGATCACCATGATTGGTTTTAATTGAGGATACATCGCTTGCTCGAAGTCGCAAACTATCACCTTTGGATCTACAGAAAACCCGCATTCCTCTGACTTCTCCAGAATAGCACCGAGAACTTCCTCATATAAACTCTGTTGCTTATTTGTTAGCAGAGCATACACACATGTTATGGCAGAATTGTCAAGCGGGGCTCTTACAACATATATCTGCTGAAATATTGATGGTGCTGTAGAAAATGTCCCCTCAACAAACCACACATCTGCCTTAGAAAGATGCTCCAAACATTCCGTTGAACTAAACACAACTACGCGGTTTGAAGAGTCTGTATCCGAGTCATCCATCAGGAATGTCTCCCCGCTTGATGTCGGACACCACCCATCTTCAACACTGAATTCTCTTTGTACTTTGGGGTCTTTTGGAAAGTTGAACTGTTGGTTGTTCCTGGTGTTTCTTTTCACAGAGTTTGTATTTCCTAAAGCGACGTACACTTCAACTGGTACATTTTCAAGCGTGTCAGCCAGAATTTGCGCTGGTCTTGCTCTTGAGACTGGTGAACGTTCTTTCAGGGTAGCGTGTAGTTTTTCTGCTTCAACTGCAGTTTGATCGGCATGGCTGTGGGAACTGATAATGGTTGGTGTTTTGATCTCTTTATCAGTTGATAAACGGCCATTACATGAAAACAGATCCACGGTTACGGCATTCCCAATAGATTTGGGGATTTGAGGTAGATTTCTTAGTGTACAAGTATCCTTCATAAGCCACTTTCTGCCCACCTGTAATATTTTTTATGATTTCCATGATGCTTGAAGAGAGAATGACTCTTTGAGAAAATCTTATGTATTTTATATGACACACACAGAAATGTTTTCATAAGAAATCTCTTACACTCTAACTGAAATGAAGCCTTCTTTGCCTTCTATGTTTAGAATTCAAGCTTGACACCAAGCCTATATCAACCATGAAAATACTGATTGTAGAAGATGAATATTCAATTATTAACAGACAGCAATTAGTAATAGCTCCTAATTGCTAATGACCTCCTCTGGCACTTCGGATTAAAATATTTTAAACCAATGGCTTTCCAATAAGCTAATATCAAAATATAGACAGCAACCAGTTGTTGTTTTTTTTCCTGTGGTGTTTTTTCCAAGGGTTTTTTTCCGACGGGTTTTTTTCCTTCTGGGTTTTTTCCGTATACCGTCGGTAAAAAGGTGTACGTTTGAGCCTCGTGGATCAGTGCAGGGCTGAACTGTCAAGCAATTACGTGGAAGTTATTTTCTATCATGAAAGCGGCGGGTATTTCGAACGTATTAATTCCTTGCAGGTTGCTGGCAGATATTCCGGCCCAGGACAGGATTTCTCTTGCTACTGATATAAGTATAGTTTGTGCACATTTAATAAAATGTTCCCTCTCTAAATAGCATGAATTTTTTCACCAATGATTTCTTGAGTTAAACTTAGGTGAATTTTTCATCAAATCTAGTCATGGCTGCTTCACAGCAGCTATGACTAGATTTGATGAGAACTATTTTGGAAATCAGCGGGCAAACAGTCAACATTATTCGTGTCGACTATGACCGATGTAAACTTCTTTCAAATGCAAGTGACCTTGGGTTCGAAAATGTCGAACCTCGGTGATTGGTTTCGAGCCGAATCGAATCGTCGACGCGGTTTCGAGCAGAATCGAATCTCTAACCGTTCATAGGCCCCTAGCTTCGATGCAGAGCTTCTCAACGAATAGTTATGATCAATGTGAGTACTGTTACTGCAGAGATGTCACATGACAGCTCACCGGTAACCGAAATAAAGTCAATTACCCTCATGAGTGAGCTATGGTATTTAATGCATTAAGAGTCATGTTGGGCTGTAGGGTTAAAGTATTACTGACACCCCACCCCATACATTAGGTGTTTATTGTGTTGTCACTCACGAACTACCAACTTTTGCATCACGCAAACATTTATGCACACCGGTCAGAAAGGTTAATCAACAGATGGAACTCTGCTCTTTATTCCAATTGTAACAAAGTTCGCAAATCACGATTTTATCTTTTCTTTATGATTAAAATCATTTTATTTAATATTGATCCAATGGTGAGATTTAATTATTATGTATAGTGTTTCTGCTTTATTAACGCCGAACAAAACGCACAATTTTATTGCCATTGAAAAGTTTCTACGTTTATTTTATTTTTTGTCATAAAATGAGTATTATGTGTAACGCAATAACGCATGTGGAACATAGAGGATATGGAATGGGTGTTTTTCTCATATAATATTTATGAAACGAGTCTAAGAATTTTCCGTTTTGGCGAGCCTCTGGCGAGCCCAAACGGAAAATTCGGACGAGTTTCATAAATATTATATGAGAAAAACACTCATTCCATATTCTATTTTGACACACACACACGCACAAATTAGCCACATAGTATGACTTTTTGACCCATCACCTAACTTGAGTTGCAGATGGCACTTGGAAAAAACATCCTCGTATAACTAAAAATTTTCACTTTTTGCTTCCAAAACATAGGTTATGACCCCTCATTGGAACGAGCTCGTCGAGCTCGTTCCAATGAGGGGTCGTAACCTATGTTTTGGAAGCAAAAAGTGAAAATATAAAAAAAAATGAATTGCGTTTTTCTTGTACGTAAAAGTTTAATACAATATAACCCACCCTAAATAGGACAGATAACGTAAATTCTCCCTACTGAAATTATGTCACCCAGTTGTATTTTGTTTAGCCAATCAAATTGTCCAGTTTTGAAATTGACCAATGAAAGCTCCCAACTCTAATTATGCAAATTATGAAAATGTGGCCCAGTTTTATTTTGTTCTGCCAATCAAATTGTCTAGTTTTGAAACTGACCAATGAAATTGGAGGCTTTAATCACTGAATAATATGAAAACAAAATATCAAATGTTTTAAAGAGAACGGACGAGTCATATGATAAACATTAATATCAGAGGGCAGTGCACGTCATACCGAATTCCTAAGTATTTATCTCGACATAAATGGGAAAGAGAAGCGCAGACCCACAGCCCACCCCCCTTGCATAGTCCGAATATTATAACACCTTCAACCACAATGTCGTTGCATGTTCCTGGAAGCACAGAATAAAGGTTCGTAAAGGGCATTAACTTCCAGACTCCGTGGATTCGATGTGGATAACTGGTCGTTCAATGACATCTTTACCGACGAGAGATTAACGTTTTTGTTTTTTTGTTTTTTTTGTTTGTTTTTTTTTGGGGGGGGGGGGGAGGGGGTGTTTAGTAATGCACAGGAATTGTTATTATGTGACCACTGCTGAAAAAAGCTCACAGGGAGCCCTTTCCCACAGTGAGTCACGTAATACCACACAATTAGTTTACTGAAAGAAATTATACACATTCCATTTCGACCTTGGTAAGATTCCTTTCATTCCTGACTCATATTGTCATGAAAATCGACTTTCGATAAAGTTACCTCCCCTGGTATTAATTCACGAGCGAGGAAGGTCCGATTAAGAAGTAAGCAAGTAATTGTTGAGAAAACTCCTATGGCATCAATAGAAAATAAAGTTTCCTATTGTTATTTGTTATTAAACTAAAACAACAGACAACTCTCAGAGTTGTCTGTTGTTTTCGTGTATTAAAAATAACGAACGAAAAGCTTTTCTTGTATGGCAAGCTAACTAGGAGAAAATAGTTCACAGATAATTCACCATTACCAATATCTATCAATATCTCAACTACCAACACTAAAGAGTTCACCATGACTCATTGTTTACCAAATGTGTTTTTACAGTGTTGGTAATTTGCAAATTTTCATTCTTCACGTGTAAATAATTAGCAAATCGTACCTCCTAGACTTTTGTATCAATGGAAAGCAAAGTGTCTGTATTATACGTAACGATGCGCACATTGTTGATATAATAAACAAAAAAAAACAAAAAACAAACAGATCATCAAAAGATGGCGAAAACGGTGTTTTCGTACTTTTAAATGCGTTTCAGTTGAGAATAACAATGCAACGTTCAAACTATTTGTGGGAGATTGTAAACAAAAAAGCTTTGCTATTGTTATATTGCTCTTAAGGAAAATGTCTTAAAATTGTAAGTTGATGATGCAAATTCGCTAACATCTCGAGATTGTAATTTTTAGTTTAGTTTAAACAGTATTTATTTCAAAAGAATTCCCATGGTAATACATAGCTTACATTATCATTGGGTGTGGATTCGACAGTAAGCTGTTAGCTTATCTGTGGTCGTTTCCACTCATAGTAAGTTTAACAGGTAGCAAACGAGAAGACAGTGAGACCAATTCCTTCTATCAAGAACGTGTACAATAAGATACCTGTTGACACAAATAATTCGTTAAAAAAGAAAAATAGAAAATACTATAAGAAGATACAAATTGGTTAGATTTCCCAAACTGATATAGAGTAAGAAGATAGAAGTACAGTTCTTAGGAAGAGAAAGAGTAAGAGCGCCTAGTCCGAACCGAACCACCTCCATGTTTGTACCTTGATACTGTAACAAGCGAATTCAAAATTGTAATTTTTGATTGGTGTTAAACATACTGACAACTTTCGGAAATTAAAGGGAACTAACTGTCCGGAAATATTTTCAAATGACGAAAATTGCCAGCCATGCATAGTAGAATTGTTGACATTGCGCATCGACCAAGACTATCCAGCACTAAGCTTATTTTGGCTAATGTTGACTGTGGGAAGTCTGACGGAAGACAAATTTGCCTGAAACGGTTGACTGTTCGCGTCTCACTTTGTCGGCAGTCTTCTATTAATTATCAGTGACCAGCATTTGGTAATGTTGTTATAGTTTGTTTCTATTAACGATCTGACTGGTGATCAGTTTGGTGATTTGTTTGAATTTCTTGCCGACAGCCTTCAATTAATTTACAGGTAACCGTGAATGCCTAGTTTGTGTTTTTTTAAGTGAGTACCTTTCTCTTAAAAATGTCCATCCAAACTAAATGCGATATTTTGGGGTAACAGTTAAGCTCACAATATGTTTGTAGTTGGATTTTAGTTAATTCACTGCCTGGGTATATATATCCCCCACTCCACACATCAAAATGGCTAACGTTCAAGTAAGTGCAACTTATATCCCCAACGGTAGAGGTGGAAGGCATCTAGTACACAATAATAATAATAATAATAATAATTTTAAAGACTAGAATCCACACACGGTGCTCAATGGCTGTACAATAATTGCATACATACATATACACATACATTCTCTCACAGATACATGTACATTGATACATGGATCACTGTTATCATTTATTGGTGCCCAACACCACACCAGCAATCGAGGCTTTATCGTGGCGATAAGCAACTGAACCTAAAAGAAAAAGGGTATTGAATTAAAACAAAATAAAACAAAAACAAAACAAACTACAACTTTACCCAAACAAGTATGTGAGTGTAATTTGACGAGTAACGAGGCAATCCTCACCGACTCAGTCACACCCACGCACCTGGTAATGTCAGTTTATGACCAAAATTAAAAGACCACTGAAGGAAATGCCTTTAGAAAAAGGTAGGTTTTAGTACCAGACTTGAATGATTTACTATTTTTTATGTCGATTGGAAGAGAATACCAAAGCCTTGAGCCAACAACCGCAAAGGCCCTATCACCAGCACTAGTAAATTTAGATACGGGCTGAACCAGACTGAGTTGACCTGATGACCTAAGAGACCTCGGTGGTTTGTGGATGGTAAGCAGATCGGACAGGTAGGATGGTTCAGATCCCGTGATACACTTAAACACCAAATG
Organism: Pictodentalium vernedei; assembly: GCA_031216915.1. Classification (NCBI taxonomy): domain Eukaryota; kingdom Metazoa; phylum Mollusca; class Scaphopoda; order Dentaliida; family Dentaliidae; genus Pictodentalium; species Pictodentalium vernedei. Next base: position 454,971,624 of record CM062294.1, on the reverse strand, counting down.
GATTTTTTTTAAAAATTGAATTCTTTGCTTAACGGGTAGCCAGTGTAACTCAGAGAGTACTGGTCTTTTTTGGCAGTACTTTTGAGTTCTGGTTATGACCCGTGCAGCACAATTTTGGATGTGTTGTAGCTTTTCAAGAATAGATGTTTTAGAGCCAATCAGAAGAGAGTTGCAGTAGTTGAGTATAGAATAAAATCTCGAAGGGCCGACGCAGTTCACTGGATGTGCTGCAACAAAGGCTGTGGAATAACACTGAATACGAAGAATGATATGATATGTTCCGGTGGAACACAACACAACCATCCACCAGATTGCAACCAAATTAAAGTTGATAAGTTGTTGGCAACAATGAAACAAACTGTGGTTTGCAAGTCTAATACTGTCTCTTCAATATATCAAGAACTTGTATCGTCACTAAGAAACGAAGAAAGTGAATATGGTGTATTAGAAAAAGTGCCAACTTTTTATAGTGTAAGGTCGTCTTTGTACCGTTCCCGTGCTTAGACCAGACCACCTCTTTCAAAGACACGGTCAGGCATAGATCTACCAGACAGTTATCAAATGACTACAACCGGTGATGAATTTCTTCTGGCAGACGACGGAGAAAACGAAAAACTTTTAATATTTGCAACAGAGAGTAATCTCGAATTTCTTGCCGCGGCGGAGAAATTGTTCTGTGATGGCACCTTTGACAAGTGTCCTAAAGTGTTTTTTCAACTTTACACCGTGCATGGTTTTGTTGAAAATATAATGGTTCCACTTGTTTATGGCTTTCTTTTCTTCCAAATAAAACACAGGCAATGTACATTAGATTTTTCAGACTTATAAGTGAAAAGACTCAAGAAGCTGACACCGTCTTACGTTTTTACCGATTTTGAAAGTTCAGCACAGAATGTCATAAGAGCAGTTTTTCCTTCTGTCATCATGAAAGGTTGTTTTTTTTCATTATACGCAAAGTGTATGGAAGTATCCAAACAGCTGTAGCAAAGAGTTGTGGCTTAAAAGCGATTACCAATAAGATAAAAATATTCCGCTGCTCAATCGAAGGGCTATAGGTCTGCCTTTGGTTCCAGTGGATCAAATAAGTGACACTTGGTTTATGGTACTCGATGATTGGGAGGATGTTCTGCAATCAACAGACAGATCAACTGATCCCCGTGTAATCCGGTTCACCGATTACGTAACTACATACTGAGTTGAGGGTGAACAAGGGAAGGTAACGTGGAATCATTTCCACACGGACGGGCCACGAACTACGAACCACGTAGAGGGGTGGCACCGAAAGCTTCAGCTCTTCATCGCAGATTTGCATCCAAACTTGTACACAATGATAGACTTTATCAAAAAGAAACAAGCCTTCCATGAATCTACAATTTTGCAACTTAACTCTGGTAGTAAAGTTGCACCAAAAAAGAGAAAGTACAGAAAAATAGACAATAACATTCGTCATTTCAAACGCATATTTGAAGAGCGTCAGATAGGGGTACTTGAATATCTGGACGCAGTGTCTGAAAGTTCAGGGTATTACCTTACTGTGTATGTATTTGTGTATACTTTGACATGTATGTTTTGAGAAAAAAAAATCGCCATGTTTGGATGAGCACTCCCTGGCAGCAGTGTTTATGTTTGACTGTACTCCAAGAAGTATACATGTATATATATACTCCATGGAGTACAGTCAAACACAAACGCCGCATCGAAGGGAGTATTCTCCCAAATATTGTGTGATATTTTTCTTTTTTTATCTTTTATATATATATTGCTCATGATCTTATAATAATTACATTGTTAATGTAGTTATACGTTTTGGGTCTGAATGCTCAATTCCCATTGGTCAGCTGGATGAAAACGTCATGACCAAATGTAATTCATTTTCAAATGAATACATTTGGTCGAACTTTGACCCGCATTTACGGTGGAGCGCAGTTGACAGAATGTAATTCGGGCGGTGTTTGGGCGGGTTTATAACTTTTAGCGCCTCTCGCAGTGATCAGTGATTATAGTTTACTGATATGTTAAATAAATTGTTTTGAACATTCCAAGTTTCGTTGCGAAAGACGGCAATTTGACAAATTTGGGTTAATGCCGAAAACCGGCGCTCAACTCAGAGTTGTGCGCTTTGTCTTTTGTGTGAGGGTGTTTTTTCGCCTCGTTCGTTCGTACATGTTTTATTTCGTCTTTCTGCTTTGTTGTTTGGTAAAAAGTAGTTTAAACAGTTACGGAATGTAATTATAAGAATTGAATGCAATTATTATAATCTTTATTGGAGTATGAACGTGTGGGAATGGGTACAAATTGTATGAATCCCTTCGGGATTCATACATAATTTGTACCCATTTTGCACGTTCATACTCCAATAAAGATTATAAAAAATTGCATTCAATTCTTAATTGACTGGCATACAGAAATACAAGTTCACTGTGTATAAAATTTTATTTTTGCTGTTGTTGTTACTTATTCACCCCGCCGGCAAACTGCAACATTCCCCAAAAGTTTGCTCAACAACTTTAGAACAAACTATAATCCTCTGCTCTTTGATGTACAGGATTAATCACACCTCCGTGTACCACCTTTGAAAACAATAGTCGTCGGCAAAGCGAGACGACCCCATTTTTTAAATAACCACCACGAGAACAAAACGAGTGTTTTCGTGAAATTGTCTGCTCTGATGAATAAGGTAATCATTTCGGTTTCTATTCATGATCTTGATTTCGTTTTACTTCTTACTTTACAATCATAACGAAAATCTCTTGCCTCCCGGCACCCAGGAAAGCTGCTACGATGGAGTCACACTTTTGAGTATTGGTGGGTCTCGTGGTGGCTGATTAGTTAGCGCCTTTGACATTCGATCGGCAGATCGTCGATTTAATCCTAACTTGCTTCACCTGGTTGTATCATTCGGCAAGACGGCTCATCATATTGCACCCATTTCTCCGGTACTCTGGCTTCCACTACACGTAAAACTGACCGGCACGACACGACCCTGGCTGTTGTGATGGACAAAAGCAGTTCGAAGTTTCGTTTGCGCTGCGCTGTGATGGTACTCTCAAAAATCAGCTTATTGGTATAAAAAAAAAACATCTGTATATTTTGGAGACGTTCATCAAGAGGAGTGACTTTAAAAATATCATTGGAAAATGATTTTCTATGTACACTCTAAAATTTGTTTGGTTAAAATCAACCCAAATCAATTGGTTTGAGTGAATATGAACCCAAATTGGGTTCATATTCACTCAACCCAGTTGATTTGGGTTGGTGTTTAACCCAACTGATTTTAGAGTATAGCTCTGTCTGAAGAAGAACTCCTAACATCATAAACTTTTAAAACCCATCTACTTAAGAAAACGCAGTTTCGATACAATGGCGGGGACCCCCCCCCCCCCCACCCCACCCAACTTTTCCCAGAAATAGTTCAGAGAGAGAGAGAGGAATGAGAAATGGAGAAAAGAGGATAGAGTGTGTTAGCGTGAGTTTATGCCAACATTATCTTTACGAACACGTCATTGCAATCTTATTCAGGTTTAGATAGGCGTGTGTGCGCAGACTTTTTACTCTTAATATGTGGTCGAAGATTCAATTGTTTGACTTATATCTACAACGGCCTTTAAAGTGAAGGAAATGCACATTTTGGCTCAATAGTTAACAAATTCGTTAGGTATGCGGCAGCACATGTGCATTTTTTTTCTCAATGTAGATGTGCGTGAGACCCAAACATAGATTTCTCTTTTGAATTTCTACCATGCCGCTAAGGCATATTGATATGTACCAGTGCGTGCACGAGTGTTCTAATGTGAACACGCCCCTCCAAATTCGAAATGCTTACTGCCTTCTTGTATACTATTAAAAAAAGTAGGGGATATCCAAAACTGATGTTGATATTTTCGGAAAATGGTATTGGATACGCATGATTGGACACATTAATATGTTACCAAGTTTAGTGTGGATCATGCATGTCACCCGGCCCACGAAAATTTCGTGCAGGTTTTTCGAACGAGCGCCGCGTTAATGTCTGTGGGGTACGATTTGAAATTTCATTTGCACTGGACGAGCTTTTCCGGAGGTCTCATTTTCTTTTCTTGGTATAAACTCGTTCATCAATAGTTTCTGGTCGAAACATAACCTATGAGGTATGCGAAGACCACACGCGACGAACATTTACGTGCCGCTGGCATGTTGGAGCTTGCAACAGACAGCAGTGGCTCAAATTCTCAACGTTACTCAATCGGTCGGACAGGCAATGTTGATGATAGACGTCGGTCAGGTCGTCCAAGGGCGACAACTGCTAACCAGGATCGTTTCATCCGAACCACAGCATTACGTAACCGCTTTCAAAGTGCCTACGAAATTGGGCAGCAGCTGCACCGAGCGACACATGTGCGAGTCAGTGGTCAGACTATCCGCAATCGCCTACACAGGTGGAATTTGTATTCTCGGCGACCTCGAATAATTCCACGTTTGACTGAACGTCACATCGCAGCAAAGCGTAATTGGTGTGGAACACGACAGCGCTGGGACAATCGTAGGTGGAGCAACGTCATGTTTTCCGATGAATCGAGGTTCACTCTCGACTTCCACGACAGGCGAAGCAGAGTGTGTTGCGGCGGCGGAACGAACGATACCATGACGGAACCGTTAGGCAGCACGATCGTTTTGGTGGTGGATCGGTAATGGTTTGGGGGGGCATAACCATGACAAGCAGAACAGCATTACATGGCATCCAATGGCGTGTCACAGGACAGTACTACCGTGACAACATATTAGCAGCTCATGTGGTGCGACGTCACAACCGTCGATTCATTTTCCAAGATGACAGTGCAAGAGCACACAGGGCCTGTGTCGCTACAGAGTTCCTCCAGGAGCAGAACATCACTGCGCTGCTTTGGTCAGCACGAAGTCCAGACCTTTCACCAATCGAACACGTCTGGGATATGCTTGGCAGGCGCGTACGACAACGCCAACAGCCCCATACCAATGTCAAGGAACTCGCCGCTACACTGCAAAAAAGAATGAAATAACATCAGTCAAGCTGATATTGGACGTTTGGTGAGGAGTATGCCACGTCGGATCGCGCTTGTCTCACGAACCGAGGAGGATTTACAAGGTATTGAGGTCTTGGACTGAATGTGGTAAATTCTCTAACTGACCGCCCATGTCTCCCACAGCTCAGTGCGTGAAATGTGTGCTTGCCAGACACCCAACTATCGCTGAAATCATTCACCAGATGCCACAGTGCAATGCCTCAACTGTCTTTTTGATGAAAATATAAATATATCTCTTCTTATATGTCACTGTTATCAAATATCCCCTACTTTTTTGAATAGTATATACGAACCATTCTTTCTGTAGTGTCACTGGTGCATTTTCATCCACAAATAGTATTTGGTTAAATTTGTATGCACCAAGTACACCAATGTTATTCCAGACGATACTCCACACGCGAGAAGGGAGAAATGTCTCATCAAATGTCCTTCCCCAAAGGTATTGTGCAATCAAACGAACACATTTCCCGTTAGAACGTACACATGTCGGAGGTTCAACCGGGTGCTCAGTATTCAGTGCAATCAGACTTGGGACGAGACAACCGTTACTTATTACCAGTTCCTTATTCGACATTCTTATCAACCGATACAATCGGTTGATAATGAAAGTTGAATGAGGAACTGGTAATAAGTAACGGTTGTCACGTCTGTAATCAGACTGATTTGATATATAGACGATATGGAATTAGTGTTTTTCTCATATCGTCGTTTGAGAACCATAAGGTTCTATCTTCCACTGGAAGATAGAACCTTATGGTTCTCACGCGACGATATAATATTTATGAAACGAGTCTAAGAATTTTCCGTTTGAGCGACCCTCTGGCCAGCCCAAACGGAAAATTCGGACGAGTTTCATAAATATTATATGAGAAAAACACTCATTTCATATTCCATTTGTTATATGACACACACACGCACAAATTAGCCACTTAGTATGACTTTTTAACCCATCACCTAACTTGAGTTGCAGACGGCACTTGGAAAAAGCATCCTCGTATAACTAAAAAATTTTCAATTTGCTTCCAAAACATAGGTTATGACCCTTCATTGGAACGAGCGCGACACGCTAGTTCCAATGAGGGGTCATAACCTGTGTTTTGAAAGCAAAAAGTGAAGAATATAAAAAGAAATGAATGGCGTTTTCTTGTATTGTGCGAGACGGTTTTTGCCGTTACGTTAGGTAAAAGATTAATACAATATAACCCCCCTAAATAGGACAGATAACGTAAATTCTCCCTACTGAAATTATGCAAATGTGACCCAGTTGCATTTTGTTTAACCAATCAAATTGTCCAGTTTTGAAATTGACCAACGAAAGCACCCAACTCTAATTATCCAAACTATGAAAATGCGGCCCAGTTGTATTTTGTTCAGCCAATCAAATCATCAAGTTTTGAAATTGACCAACCGTGAACGAAATTGACGGAAAGCTTTATTTATCACTGATTAATTTGAAAACAAAATATCAAATGTTTTAAAGTGAACAAAACGGAAGAGTCATATGATAAATGTTAATAATATGTCACATGGGGAATAATTACCACTAACACGGAAACAATTCAGTACAATACTTTAATCGTAAAAGCGGCTTTTTTCCCCATCACATATCTCGATCTGGTCGCGACCAGGGGTGTCACTACGTGGGGTTGGAGAGTGTAGCGTATGTGACATAACCGATAACTTTCTGGTCGGGACATTTACATTTGGATATAAGTCTTAGATATGGATTCGCTCTTACTGTTAATAATGTACTTTCTTCTTTAACTTATATCCCCTAGGGCAAGGCACCGAATCTCGAGTGTCCACGTGGGAGCACGGTTGCTCTGTGTGCTAAGGCGTACTGCACGTCGATTGTGCACTTGTCTTCAACCAATGCTTCTCCTGCCTGTGTGGAGTTAGTACGTTGGGGAATCTGGCCGTTGATCACCATTGCTCGGCGGTTCTCTCCGGGTACTCGGGCTTCCTCCTACCCGTAAAACCGTCTGACACGTGATGACCCTGGCTGTCGAAAGTGACTTTAAATCCCAATAAATAAATGAAATTACTTTTGCCACACACTCAGTCGATCTCATGCAAATGGAGATTTATGGCGGATTCTCGATGTTGGGGTCTCAGCATGACCAATTTTGAGTCCGGTACGTGTTAATTAAATAACAAAAAACTGGGAAGCCCTTGCATCGTGAGAACTGCATGCATTTATCAAGAAAAAAATTAACAAATATTCGATCTACATCACCAAAGAGCTTTGCTTAGGATAGTTACAATTTTTGTTTGTTTATTGATGTTTTTGGTCACTTTTGTCATCTAAGGCGAAGTACACTGCAAAAAAATAAAGATTCTTCTTAGAACCCAAACTGGTTTTATCTTGTCCCTGAGATGGAATCAGTTCTGTTTAAACAGTATTTATTTCAAATCAAATAGATTTATAAAGATTAACATTAAATATTAACAAAATTAAACATACATTGAGGGGGTTTCAGCCGTAAGTTTAGAGCTTATACGAGGTTGTCTCAAATCATTATTAAGCAAAGGAGATATGAACAGTTGGCATATCGAACCAGTTTTGGTTCTGTATAGAACCAATATACCAGGTATTTATATTCGCTTTGTTTCAAAATGTTTGGCGACTGCGTTGAATAAGCTCCAAGTTTACTGCTGAATCTACTTCAGTTCATGTTATATTCTGTTAAAATTGAATGCTAATCTTGGTAAATTTATTTGATTTGAAATGAATACTGTTTAAACTAAACTGGTTCCATCTCAGGGACAAGATAGAACCAGTTTTGGTTCTAAGAAGAACCTTTATTTTTTCAGTGTAGAAAGTCAAGTCAGTCCTATCGTTTATGTTCATGCTACCAGAGTACTGGTTACTGCGTCCTATTTTACCAGTAGAACAAAACTTGGTTACTATCCCTTTGAACTCTAGTGGTATATTCCATGCCAGTTCAATGGCAGCAATTAGAAGAGTGCATATTCATTATTTGGGATTGACCGGAGGCTGCACATTGAAAATATTGATTGGTCTACCCCACGCATTTAATGAGCAGCCATCCCATTTAATGACGTAATGACGTATCATGTTCCTGCCGGAAAAAGCGGCCGCTCGGGTTCAAATGGTTAAACAAGCAACGCTAGACCTTTCATGATTTCCACACGAATCCTCACGTGCCCGTGCGGGGTGACCTTGACCTTGAAATTGATGACCTTGACCTTTTATTTCGAAACCGGCTTGGCCGATCGGGATAAAATTTCATATGTGTGGGTATATTGACCCATTGATCATTTTGACTTGATCGGTGTGCCCGTGCGGGGTGACCTTAACCTTGAAATTGTGACCTTGACCTTTTATTTCGAAAACGGCTGGGCCGATCGGGCTCAAATTTCATATGTGCGGGTATATTGACCCATTGATCATTTTGACTTTATCAGGGTGCCCGCGTAGGGTGACCTTGACCTTGAAATTGGTGACCTTGACCTTCTATTTCGAAAACGGCTGATATAACCATCTTCTCCCGTGCAACGCCGGGTATCACCCGCTAGTATTTTATAAAGGTCTTGCCCACGATTTTCAAAAGGGGGCAGGGATACTTTTCATGCTAATAGTCAAGCATAGGCGGGACAAAACACTGGCCAAACCGTGACTACTAGGGAAGTTCACGAGACGAACAATCTGCAGACAACACTTATTTGATATACGTTGTTTTTTTCACACACACAGTATGGTGGTCGCACAAGTGACATTTTTATGTACAACGACCACGATCGGGTCATGCCACACTTATACGTCAATGAGTCGTGTTACATAAATAAAGTGTTGCGAAATCGCGACGGCGTCAAGGACAAGAGCTGGATGTAAGGTCAGGCGCGTATCCAGGAATTGGGGGGGGGGGGATTTGCGATCGGCGATCACCGGCCTGGTTCGGCTTAGCGGAAAAAAAGTTTGAAAATGAGTATCAAATGCAACTCCGTTGTAGCATTGAAGTTATGTTGAATTTAGCATCTAAAATATACGCACTTTTTTGCACTGTTGTATGTAAAATAATGACAAAAAAATGGATCGGTGCAGTTGATAGGCATATTTTATTTTCCAGATCATATTATACCTACACATATAATTCTGTTAATACGTATTTCTGGCAGAAATTAAACAGCAATAGGCTCAGTGTAACGTATATGATCTGTGACAAGAAGGTCACACCACTAGTTTTTTGTGAAACGTCTAGCCACTGTTTTTATAGACGAGGCTATAATTAATTATCAAAGTTGTGCCTATGCGTTTCAAAGAAACTGCACACAAAGAAGGGCATTTATGTTTTAAAACAACTTACCCAGAGAGTACGATGTGTCAGCGAAAATCAAGTCGTCACATTTTTTCCAAATTTTCAAATCACGAATGGGAGATGGTCCCTCGCGTGGAGCTCCGCAAAATTTGACGAGAACGCTCGTTTCGTTCGCGTGGTGGTTACGCAAATTTTAATCTACGCGATCGGATGACCAGCCAAATATTGACTCTTAAATGGTAAAGTCAGACTAACTTAAATGGCAGAGTGCTAAATATTTTCTCACCCTCAAGATTTGTTCACACGTTTTTGTCTTGTTACAATTTATGGGAGAGTGCCTGTATGCACTCTCCCATAAATTGTAACAATGAAAATTGATTGAGATGAAGTAATTTTACCTCTAAGATAATATGAAGGACATCCACAGAATATGGAGCCTTTAGCTTCAGGTACCCGCAGTTCAGAATAAAGCCCAAATATGGGCTTCCAGTACTCTACCAGTTAATCAGTCTTTCTTGTGTCTTGATAGATTTTTAGACTTTCGCCTTGATGGGCTATTTCAATTCCACACAATTTATGAATACTTGTTAAAGACGAAGAAGTAGTTTCCCCCAATAATTTGTACGTAGCCGAACGTTCGGTTAGCCATCCCCAAACCCCTTGAACGGTCAGTTGGTAGAGACATTTTTTTTTAAATTTTATATGTCGTTGTTACCGTAATGTTCCAAGATTATGTGACAGACTATTCAAATCTACCAGGTCTACCCTTTCCCTCGATGTATTCGAACCTGGGTAAAATTTAATTTTATCAAATTATTCTAAATCGTAATTTAATTATTGCATGACACTAAATATATATAATATTTTTTAAAATAATTTTTACGATGTGGTTAAGCACCATTGCTTCTTCAAATGTTGATTGTTGTGAGTTGTCCGTACTATATAAGTGTACATGTATATTACTTCTGTTACTATTATTACGCAGACACTGTGGTATGAAATATGTCAGAAATATATACAGTACGTGGATAGTGTATTATCACTGAATCACCCGCAGAGTGGAGAATCCACCCAAGCAATAATTGCAAATTTGTTGCAAAGCATAACTAGCACAAGCAAAGTTTCAGCTAATAGACCTCCGGATTAAACCCGGAGGTCCATTAGCTGAAACATTGATTGTGTTTTTGTCGATATGTACAAAATTTGAAAGTTATAGCATGGATGATAACTCCACCCCGCGGGTGATTTATTTACAATCCACTCTCCAAGTACTGTACTTAATAATTTTCAAGTACACGCAGAAATCCAGTGGCTACCATTACCTGACATTGGGCTCAGTATTTGAGAAAAAAGGTCTCATCACCTATCGAAAATCACCAGATTAAACTCCAACACGGTATGACCATGACTGTTGAAAGCGTCGTTAAAGTGTGACGTATATTCTTCCCGTGATAGTCACACAAGTTAATTTAACCCCAAAACATAGTGTTATAACAGTTACTGGCAATGTTCATCATTGAAGGAGACTTTCAGAAAAGTTAGCTCCAGAAAGTTGTTAGTAAATTTAACACTAAGGGTATGGGACTAAAAATTAAGGGGTGGGGGTTCTTTATGACACCATGATTTTTCAGTCTAACCCAGGTCACATGTTCTGGTCAGTAAATCTGTAATTACAGTTCACACTGGTGATATTTCTGAAATTTATAAACAGCCCTACTTAAATGGACGCCATGGCACTTATACACATGGTAAACAGAAACATCTCAGTTGTTTCCATTTTTTTACATTATTCCAACTGAAGATTTTTCCTGGTATTTTGGGACCCCATTGTTGTAGTATGTTTTCTTGTGCAACTTTTAACATATTTTGGGGGGAAAATTTAGACATTTCCTAACCCCCTGCCCGAAATCAAAAACACAATCCCTTGTGAGCTTTAAATTTTCAGTTATTATTATTTCTTACAAGATATAATTCTATCACAATTATAGATAACACGTGACTCATTATTTGATACATGCGGTGTCAGTTAATTCCTTATCGTAAGGATACGAACTAACCGTGTAACGAAGATGTCTCCCAGACTACGTTTCTACACACCGGACTAACAACTGAGATTGCTAAAAAATGCTAGAATTATTACTTGTTTCACGCGAAGCGGTCATCGTCTGACGATATTCAGATAGATCGATGACCGAAGGGCAGCTCACTCCTGACTGCCAACGTTATATGGATTTTGACTGGCTATACACTTTTTATGGCGAGCGCGGTAGCTCAGTAGTAAGAGCATTGGATATCATACCTAAATGCACACGGTTAGATCCTGTCCAGCGGTTAGTGCGTTGTGTCCTTTGGCAAGGAACTTAATCCTGATTTCCTACGTCAGGGAAAGGTGGCGCTGTGTACAAAGGTATACAGCACGTCGATGGTGTACTTGTCTTCAGCCAATGTTAACCCCGTGTGTACGGAGTTAGTACGTTGGGGAGTCTGACAGTTGCTCGCCGCTGCTCGGTGGTTCTCTCCAGGTACTCCGGCTTCCTCCACCAGTAAAACTGGCCGAAACGAAGTGACCCATCCCGTCGAATGTGTCGTCAAACTTCCAATAAATAAATACAGTTTTCATACATCTTGAATGTGGTGTTTTAACTCCTTGCATGCTGCTGGTTGATATTCCTGCCCAGGGCAGCATTTCCCTTGCCATTGAATAAGAATAATTTGGGAACATATATAGAAATTTTTCCCCTGTAAATTGAATGGATTTTTTCAGCAATTATTTCTCTGGAGTTAAATTTTTGATGCATTTTTCATAAAATCAAATCGTGGCTGTTTTACAGCAAGCTTGACTAGATTTGATTAAAAATAACTTGAAAATACCCAAGCAAGTTAACCCTTTACCCAAGGCGGACGGTATCAAAATTTATTATTTTAAATATCATTTTTTTAAATATTTCAAACAATTTCAACAAAACCATATCATGTGACCCCTCATTGGAACGAGCTCAATGAGCTCGTTCCAATGAGGGGTCACATGATATGGCTTTGTTGAAATATTTTGAAAAAAATATTTTTTTTTCAACTGCTCAATTTGCATATTACGCGGGCGGATGCGGGCGATTCGTTAGGTAAAGGGTTAAGAGTTAAAAGCCTTTGGAATTATCTGATACTTATAGGAGATAATATATTCTGTAATATTACGCGAAGAAATACTCGGCACCCGTACAAAAAGAACTAGCACTACATTCTCGGTGACGAAAGATCACCCGTGACCACTGGGAAGAGCACGAGAGGAACGCCCCACCCCCTCTCCTGGGCTTGGGTGACCTCTCCGAGGAAAAAATTTGAAATGCCAAACCCATGAAAGTGAACATGTGGCACAAATGCTCTTTTAGGGAATATAAATAAGAATATTTTTTTGATTGAAATTATTTATTTATTTATTTATTTATTTATTTATTTATTTATTTATTTATTGGTGTTTAAGGTCATATACTTATGCACAATGGCTAATCATTACCAAACTAAATATGACAGCTCAAACTTTTTTGTAATCATGACCGTCACAGTTTTACGGGTGGTGGAAGTCGGAGTACCCGGAGAAAACCACCGAGCAACGACGAGCAGCTGCCAGCTCCCCAACATCGTAACTCCGCACTGCAGCACAGGCAGGGTTAGATTGGTTGAAGACATGTGTACCATTGACGTGCAGTACGCCTTAGTACACGGCGTCATTGTGTCCCTATGTGGGCAGTCGGGGTTAAGTGCCTTGCCCATGGACACAACGAGGGAGTCAGAATTGATCGCTCAGATGGTCACCCATCCAATGATTAACCGGGCTCGACGTAGCTTAACTTCGGTGATCTGACGAGAACCGGTTACCGCAACGCCACCGCGCCCCCCGTCGATTGAAATAAAAACCAGCTGGTTTTCTACAGTATTGTTATGGAATCTCACCCTATGTTTAACAACTTCAAGTTTGGATCAAAAGGCCGTAAAATTATTTTTGGTGTGGCCATCCTGTGGACGAACTACATGTTTCCTCTCTCTATTTCCAGGGCAAATCTGGTGTCTACATTGAAATTGGCTCCTTACTTCATTTACAATCAGCTTCGCTGGGAATGCGTGATATGTGTATATATATGCATCAAGGGAGCACAGGGGTTAGGGCAGTGGACTTCAGCACAAAGGGTCAGTGCTTCGATCCTGGCCAAAGGAAACTACGTTGTGCAAGATACTGAATCCCGACTGCCCACGTGGAGACACGGTGCCGCTTTGCACTAAGAATATGGCCTACTGCGCTTCGATTGTGCACTTCCCTTTAGCCAATGCTAACCTGGGTTGGGCGGGGATAGTACGTACGGGTGGCTGAGAGTTGCTCGCCGCTACTCGATGGTTTTTTTCGGGGTACTCCAGCTTCCCCCACCCGTAAAACTGTCCGACACCAGGCGACCCTGTTTGTCGAAAATGACGTTAACCCTTTACCCAACGTAACGGTCAAAACCGGCCAGCGCTATTCTCAAAAATCGCTAATTAATTTTCATTATATTTTCATTTTTTGTCTCAAAAACTCAGGTTATGGCCCCTTTTTGGAACGAGCTCGTTCCAATGAGGGGTCATAACCTATGTTTTAGAGACAAAAATGAAAACAATTAGTTATTTAAGTATTTTGTTTGCAAGTGTCGTCTGCTTTTCATGTTAATTGAAGGGTGAAACATCGTTAAATAAATGAATGTTCACGTCAAATCGCTGTAATATGGCGGTGTAACGGGTAAACATTGATCGCTTTCTCCTCACATCTTTCATGATTAGGATGCGTTCGAGCGTTCAGAAATTGAATGATGATAATATCAGAAATGGAAAGAAATATGTTTTTTTTTTCTCGGACACTCCCTAATCACTAGTGTATTACCTAATCATAATTTTATATCTAAACGCATGCGTGTTTTTAAAATACTTCCTTCCGGATTGGGTATCAAAGTAATTTCCTTTCATTATAAAATAGTATTCCAATTTGCGTATTGGGCAAATCTTTTGAGGACAGTTTCATTTAATGTCCTCAAGACAATTAGCTGTTTGTTCGGGTTCACGAGATAAAGTCGAGTACAGTGTTCTTGAATTTCTATTTCGGGCAGAATCATGATTAGAAGCATAAATGGTACGGAAGCCCAATATAATACTATAATATGTGTAGCGGGGGGTGTGGGGGGAGGGGGAAGTCGAGAATTGCGAATATTCGCAATGCGCTTCAAGTATTCGTTCGCAATGCACTGCAAATATTCGTATTGCATTGCAAATATTCACAATGCATTGCACCTATTCGCATTCAACATTGCGAATATTCGCAATGTTGAATTCGAATATTCGCAATAAGAATATTCGCAATGCTCTCTCTACACATGTTGGACACAATGGCTTGAATGCGAATATTCGCAATATGAATACGAATATTCGCAGTGTTAAATGCGAATATTCGGAATGTTGAATGCGAATATTCACAATGCATTGAATATTGCGAATATTCGCATTTAACGTTTCTATTAATAGCATTCACATTGATAATATTCGCATTCACATTGGGAATATTTGCAATGCATTTCGAATATTCGCTACACATGTTGGCCACGATGGGCTTCCGTAAAATGATATTCTCAGCTGTGGACATGAAATCATAAATTTTCAATAGAAATTAACGATACACTGGATTGCCGCTTGCGGTGTGCGACGATCGTTCGCATCGCTGATTCTGTCGAAAATTGTACTGAGTCGAGCCTCTCAATGTTATTTGAGGGTACACTGTTTTAAGCACTATTTAAAAAAAAACGCCCAGTCATCATCAGCCTAACAGGTGATAAGTAACTTAATGTTTGCGATTTATTATGAAAGTTTAAATAGGGGCACCGGAACCCCGTTCCCAGCGGGAGTGCCCTCGTGGAGTGCGGGTGTGACGAGAGCGCAAGTATTTTCTTGACAAACTGAAAATAAATTACTCAATGTCTTCACATTAGCGCTTGTTTAAACAGACCATCACTTTAAAAAATTGTATCGCATTCGGCCTGCCTGTCAATCTCGCCTAGTTTCAAGTTTCATTACATGGAGAATGGATTATGACTAAAACACATGTGGAGTGGAGTTTCCACCCAGACAATAACTATGTGTGTGAAAAATCGTAATGACGCCAAACAAAGTTTCTGCCAATGAAACTCCGGGTTTAACCCGAGGTCAATTGACAGAAACTTTTCTTGGCATTCATGTGCATTATTATTTAATTATTGGTGTTTAAGGTCACATACTTATGCACAATGGCTAATCATGACCATGACAGTTTTACGGGTGGAGGAAGCCGGAGTACCCGGAGAGAACCACCGAGATACGACGAGCAGCTGCCAGCTCTCCAACTTCGTAACTCCGCACTGCAGCACAGGCAGGGTTAGATTGGTTGAAGACATGCGCACCATTGACGTGAAGTACGTCTTAGTACACGGCGTCATCGTCCCCCGTGTGGACAATCGGGGTTAAGTACCTTGCCCAAGGACATAGCGTGGAAGTCCGAATCAATCACTGAGACGGTCACCCATCTGAGGACTAACCGGGATCGACGTTGCTTAACTTCGGTAATCTGACGAGAACCGGTTACCGCAACGCCACCGCGATCCCATTCGTGCACATTAACAGTGGAATCGACAGTTATTGTTTGAATACAATTTTCACGCAACGGGTGTTTTATTAGTAAGCCACTCTCCACTGTAAATACTGCGCTTATTACAACAGTAAATATTGTCAGCCTCCAATCATGTGTTGTATGCAGCTATGAGTCTTCTGTTTGGGCAAATCAATCAAAAAGCGGAAATTTCAAAACGGAAAGTAAATTCGGAAGCCGAATTTCCTTGAACTCTTCTTCTCGAACTGAATCACGGGAACGATTTGTAATCGAATCGAATTGCGACTTTTTGCAGAGCCCCAGTTCAGATATAACCAGGAATATCATTGCGGCTTGCGCGTGTCGTAGGTAGCAAGAGTACCCGAGTGCAAAGGTTACAAGTTTCATTGCTACAAGTCCCTCGCGCTCTACTTTTTCAGTAAACTGTAAGACAAATAACCACGTTGATAAGTCGGTTGAACCGAAAACGTAACAGGCAACCATTCTTTCATTTCTGCGGCATAATTCCGCCGATAGAAGACATTTATTTGCCATCGTTTCCTCTTGGGAAAAAAACACGAGTTACCCGATTCAAAATATACGAATCAAGAAGCCGATTTGATGTCAATACAGAATCGGGTCATTTAAGCGGGGCACGTCGAAGCTTCGAGATTCGATTTGATTTCGAATCTTAAGTTGCTGTTCGGTTCGACTGAAATCGGCTACCCGATATTCATTTTCATCCGAATCTTTTCACTTGAATATAGCTTGGTATCAGTCATCTTCGTCGTCTCACAAAACGTCTGGTCATGATGGAAATGGTATATAAATAATATTGAAAATATAGACTGGGTGCAATTTCGTCTATATTAGTATCGGCACCCATGCTAATTCAAGTCTCACTAGTCACTACACTGCAAAAAATATAGGTTCTCTTTAGAACCAAAACTGGTTCTAATCTTGTCCCTGAGATGGAACCAGTTCTGTTTAAACAGTATTTATTTCAAATCAAATAAATTTATAATGATAAACATTAAATATTAACAGAATTAAACATAAATTGAGGGGGTTTCAGTCGTAAGTTTAGAGCTTAAATCATTATTAAGCAAAGGAGATATGAACAGTTGGCATATCGAACCAGTTTTGGTTCTATACAGAACCAAAACTGGTTCGATATGCCAACTGTTCATATCTCCTTTGCTTCAAAATGTTTGGCGACTGCGTTGAATAAGCTCCAAGTTTACTGCTGAATCTACTTCAGTTCATGTTATATTCTGTTAAAATTGAATACTAATCTTGGTAAAGTTATTTGATTTGAAATAAATACTGTTTAAACAGAACTGGTTCCATCTCAGGGACAAGATTAGAACCAGTTTTGGTTCTAAAGATAACCTATATTTTTTGCAGTGTACACAGTTGAAAGCAAATTTAATGTTTCCATGCGATGTCAGCGATGATCTGTTGATAGTGTCTAACCCTATGCCGTGCATAGAACCGATAATTCTCGCACCCATTTCTGGTTTTGAACTGTAATCTTCACTTTGACGTTGGAATATTTTATCAGTTGGATCTTGGGCAACCACAGTCGGAACAAATCAGGTTTACAACAGTGTGCCGTGGTCTAGTGGTCTAGGCGTTGGACGATCGATTGAAACAGAGCTGCCATAAGTTCGATTTCCGGCCGGGGATCAGAAACCAATACTTCAAATTCCTCCAAAACATGATGTTGTCATTCAAAATACACTCGCAGGCCAGTGCCAGTCTTCATCTGAAGCCAACCACAGTACTTTCGTCGAAATGTAGCCAAACGTGTTCCTCACACCACTGCACCTGCCGAAAAGAAAGTGAACAAAGTAATCATGGGGGCTTCATCTAAAAAGCTACATTCTAGTCATCGTTTAGATGGTGTGTAATGGGTCAATTATTTAGGTGTTGGACTCCCGATTGCTAGTCGGAGCTGTCATGAGTTCGATTCCCTACGAGAGATCATAAACCATCACTCCAAATTCCCCCAATAAATGAGTGCGCCATTCAAACAACACACATAGGCCATGTGCCAGTCTTCGTCTAAGGCCAACCACAACACTTTTGTCGTATTATAGCCAGCGTTTTCCACACTTCCATGTAGCTGCCGAAAGGAGAGTGAACCAAGCAGTGGCGGCGCCATGGAGGGGTATGGGCGGGAGGGGGGTGGGGGGGGGGGTACTTACCCCTCCGCTTTTTTTCTCCAAGCGTAGTAAAACAATACTATCATTTTAATTTTTGTTGTATTGTATTGAACGTTGTGATGTAATTGTCGGTATGCTTAATCCCATATTCCCAAGTGCACTAAATCAGAGAAGTTTTGAAATTATGTTTGCCCCCCCCCCCCCCCCCCCACGTCCCCCCACACGCACGCTAGCTGCAAACAACAAACAAGAGTCGAGGGTCCAAATTGCAACAAGGCATGACGCGTTTAAACGGATGGAAACATAGTGCTTAAGCATATTCGACGAATGCTAGAATCGAGAGCGTGCAAGGCATCCATTTGGAATTCAGCCTACAGCAATTTTACAAAATAAATAAAATTTTATATTTTAGAAAAATTCTCAAAGTAATAACTCAATGAAATCATGCAAATTTGAATATCACTGGAACCGGCTTGTTCAGCCGGTTCCAATGATATCCATATTCTCATGATTTTGTTGCAAAACATTTAAAAGTTTTCTCAACTTAGGGAGAGGACACCCAAACCCACCCCAGCTCGGTACTGCACAATCCCCAACTGTACCCCCTCACTTTTGTAACTCTGGCGCCCCCACTGGAAACAAGTAGCCATGAGAACTTAATCTAAATAGTTAGATTCTAGCCATTACTTTAGACGCTGTGCAACAGTCCAGGGGTTTATGTGTTGGACTCCCGATTGTCAGGCGGGATTGCCGTGAGTTCGAATTTCGGCGGTGGATCAGAAACTAACACTACAAATTCCTTCAGAACATCAGTGTGTCATTCCAAATATACACACAGGTCCGTGCCAGCCGTTGTCCGAGGAACACCACAACGCTTTTGTCGTACTCGACCCAGCGCGTTCTACATTTTCGTGCAGCTGTCGAAAGGAAAGTGAATAAGTAATCATGAGAACTTCATCTAAAAAGGTAGCTTCCAGCCATAGTTTCAGGCGGTGTGAAATGGTATAGAGGTTTATTTCCAAATGAAACAAAATACTGTATTTTGATTGGCTGAGAGGTAGGGCGTAACTTGCAATCCACAGTGGCTTTTTTACTCCATGTTCAACCACGGTGTAAAAACACGAATATACAAGAGCAAGCTATTTGGCTAAAGAAGTACTCATTTTTAATTATTAGTTCATTAATTCATACCTTCTGCTCGGTTATGTTAGAACAAAAATAAAAATACAGGAAATTTAATATTTTTGTGCAATAAAATATTACAGATATGGATGTCATTGGAACTGGCTCATTGAGCCAGTTCCAATGACATCCATATTTGTCTGGTTTTATTTACGAAACTTGCAAAGTACAAATTTTCTGTCAATTTTTGCCCTCAATGTAGGTTAAAGTATTAAGTACACGAAAATTCTTGGAAATATATCCGTTATTCTTGTGTTTTCCGGGGTGTATGGGAATTTACACCGGTTTGGGAACTCATACACCCTTCGGCTTCGTCTCAGGGTGTATGAGTTCCCAAACCGGTGTAAATTCCCATACACCCTGGAAAACACAAGGATAACTAATATTATGTGTTGGTCTCCTGATTACCAGATGGTGTGGCCGAGAATTCGATGGCCGGCATGTGTGTCTGTGCGTATTGAGGTGAGGGAAAAGACCAACATTCTAAATTCCTTCAAACCATGGTCGTGTCCTTATAAGTGCACACACACACACTTTCATCGGGCTTCCGTCGTCTCTTGGGTCACACAGTTGAGTATTGACTATATTGGTCAGACATCGAATGTCGTAGTTCATTGATGAACTGTCATACAGACTTGATATTATCGGATTCTTTGTATACCCAGGGCCTTTGTCACCAATATTACCACTAATGGGTTATAACATATGATTGCTTTCACGAACCTTGCTGTCTCGTCTACAGTAAATTGACTTTAGTCTGACATTAATTGACTGCTAAAAGTTAACTTTGGCACGCGCGTGGTGAACCAACTGTTTGAGACTGTCACGTCTTAGCAATGTCACACGTTAACGGAATCAAGAACGCAGATAAACAAATCTTTTACCAAACTAAATATGACAGCTCAAACTTTTTTGTTATTCAAATGAAGAATGAAAAAGATAATTGCATAGCAAACGACCGCGAGTTGATGCGTGTTCTCCTAGTGACTCGTTGATGGTGCGAGCGATACCAGTTCCTATCAAAAAGAAGTACGCCGTTCTTGACGGGTGGATAGCCATAAAACACTCGTCAAATGATTTTTTTCCAGATCGTAAATTTAGCATTCAGTTTGTTTGTTGCGTTTTAACCCTTTACCCAACGTAACGGCCAAAACCGGCCAGCGCTATTCCCAAATATCGCCAATTAATTTTCAAAATATTTTCATTTTTTGTCTCAAAAACATAGGTTATGACCCCTCGTTGGAACGAGCTCGTCGAGCTCGTTCCAACGAGGGGTCATAACCTATGTTTTTGAGACAAAAAATGAAAAAAATTAGTTATTGAAGAATTTTTTTTGCAAGTGTCGTCTGCTTTTCATGTTATGTATAGGGTTAAAGAGTTTTTCGGTAGAGATGATGTGGTATCCAATAGTTTTACGAATGGAGAAGGGTGAAGAACCAGAGAGAACCACATAAAAGCGCCTAGAAACTGTGAGCTCTCCAACTCACAAACCCGTACAATCAGGTTTAGCGTTTGATACGGGCGTGTCGACCATCAAAGTGTAATACGCCTTAACACACTTTGCAACGTGTTCATCGTTGGCCAATCTAGATATGTGCCCTGCCCAAGGATGACGCGGCCCAGAATCGGACATGTAGTCTTTCAACCTGAAGTCCAATGCACTAATCAAATAACCAATGCCCCCACCTTCCCTGCTCCGCCCCCCTCGAAGTCAAGGAGATGTAAAAAATGCTAGCTATGTTTCAGCGAATGGACCTCCGGATTCAACCCGAAGGAACGATGAGCTGAAATATTACTTGCGTCTTTAGCCGAAATTGTGCCAGAATTTCATGTTTCTTATGAAATGTGAGTAAATACCACGACTTGATGGACTTATGCAAGGAAGTTCCGCATCCGAAACTTCTGTTCCGATTTGCATTTTTCCGCTTTTCAGTTGATTGAATTGCCCAGAGACGAGATTGCATGTCATACATCACAGAACGACACACGCGTGTGAATGGGGTGATTGATATGGCACGAGTTCCAGCGCGGAAGGATAAGACTAGAGGCAGCAGGCATCGAGTTTTATCCTTCCTCGATGGCACAAGTGCCATATCGATTAACCCATTCACACACGCGTGTCGTTTTGTGTTTATTACACGTCTTCTAGTCTATAAAAAAAAAAACAATTATTAGGAGACAAAGCATTTCATTTGACAACTATCAACACAAAGAACACATTTTATCGCAAACCAAAGTTGCGAGGGGAACGCGTGTTACTGTTTCGTCCCCTGAGTTCCTACTGGTACATAGAACACATTAGAACTGAGACGTCGATTTTCAGCTACCGTTAGTGATTCAAATTGTAATTGCGTTCGACGATTTCTAAAAAAGTCCAGTGAAATTTCGCTTCTATTTAAAAATAGTCCGTCAACGATTTCCTTTTCGCACATATGTGCGGAACAGATTTTCATTTTCTGCATGGCTTAGTGTTGCAGTAGATGGGGATTACATTAATTCATTCATTTATTGGTGTTTAAGGTCACATATTTTTGCACGATTTGGGGACCCCAGGGAAATCCCCAACGGGGGTGGGGGGGGGGGGGGGGGCACGGTGAATTTCCCCGCTGGACCATATGGCCAGAACGCCTCTATTTTATTAATGATGCGATTCCAAGGGTCTGTATGTTCTCAGTAACACAACCTCTAATTTATTTATTATTTTTGATAATAATAGTGATATTATTGAAAGTCTCGTTTTAACTAGAGATGTTTCAAACTCAAAATTAGTTTTCTACCTATTGATTGTTTTGTACAGAGACAAATATGTTTCATCTTCAGTGTCAAAAACCTCATATGGCCCCCAAATATGGGAAACTTTTCATCAAACAAGACTTTTAATAAAGTTCTGCTAACGTGGATAGCGGCAGTTGAGATCAATGCTGGGATTTTTTTTTAATATATTTATTTATTTATTTATTTATTTATTTATTTATTTATTTATTTATTTATTTATTTATTTATTTATTATTGGGTTTTAATGACACTGTCAACAGCCAGACCACCTCGTGTCGGACAGTTTCACAGGTGTAGGAAGCCGTCAGTACCCGAAGAGAACCCCCGAGGCAAGTAACAGCTAATAGGACTCCACAACGTACTAACTCCGCACATGCAGGATTAGAATTGGTTGAAGACAAGTATACAATCGACATGCAGTACGCCCGACAGCGCCACCGCGCCCTCACTCCTTTAACTCTTTTGGCGCGGAATAATCTGAGAAACAGAATTCTTAGCGCCGAAAATTCTTCAGGAATTTTACAAAAAGTATAGGTTGTTAGACTAAAGCGTTATTATTTTAAAAGATGTTCTAATGATCTCATTGACAGTTTTTCAAATGATTTCCTGTATATATTAAATGGCACCTTTATACTTTCACGGGACGGTATCGTTGTTCATGGTGCGTGAAGCATAGGAATACGTATGTTTGTTCAACTCTTTACCCAACGAATCGGAGCATCCCTCCTGCGTAATATGCAACTTCAGCAGTTGAAAAAATATTATTTTTCAAAAAATGTCAACAAAACCACATCATGTGAGCCCTCGTTAGAACGAGCTCGTCGAGCTCGTTCCAACGAGGGGCAACATGATATGGTTTTGTTGAAATTACTTGAAAAATTTGAAAAAATGATATTTAAAATAATAAATTTTGATATCGTCTGCATTGGGTAAAGGGTTAAAAGCACTTGGAAATGGATACACACAGTTGGCTAAAATGACCACTGCAGTACCTTTCCGCGGTCTGCCGTCTGTCGACTTTAGTTGCCTGTCGCGCCAACAGAGTTAAGTTACGACCGAAATGTACTTGCGTTCATTGTTTTCGTTTCGGGCCAAACATTCACAACGGTCGCAGCTCCATGTGCACATGCTCTTCTTATTGTGAAGGTGATGTGAAGAACTGCGGACTTTGTGGCACAAATAGTTTATTTCCGACAGGATATGACCCTGACTGTTGAAAGTATCGTTAAATCTCAATAAACAAACACACTAAGATCATCAAATAAATTCAATAAATGAACTTTTTGTACAGAGGAACTAGAAGAGAAAGATTAAGCTAGAAAAGTTAAAAACCTGTTTCTCAGGACCTCCCACATGGTCCTTTTGGCTGCCGATTGCTCTTTTTTTATAACCAATGCAAACTTGAAAAAATAAAAATTAAATGGTTTATGTCTGATATTTTACCCAAGTTAATAAAATTGATAAATTTGTCCCTTGAGTGCAACAAGGCTTTGCCATGATCATGAACTTTTGATGGCGAGAAATAATTATAAAAATAGAATAAAAAAAAACGCCCACCCCATGCAAGTTTACAAAAAAATGGCCTGAGAAACGGAAGATCTACTTTGTGGGGGCCTAACCTCCGTTTGTTATTGATTTTCTTTCCAAAAAATAATGAATGGATTACGATTTGAAAGGCTTAATCTATCGAGGGGTCGCTGAAATGGAAATAATCTGCTGACCAATGTTAAAGGTTTATTTTAATGATTGATTTCATTTGATAATACCATATTTGTTTGAAAACGTAAGGATATAAATGCAAAATCTAGTCTCAGGTATGAAAAGTCTAAACATTTTAGTTTTGATGGAGAAAAAAGTAAACAGAGTCCTTAACTCTTTACCCAACGTGACGCCCAAAACCGGCCAGCGCTATTCCCCCAAATCGCCAATTAATTTTCATTATATTTTCTTTTTTTTTGTCTCAAAAAGATAGGTTACGACCCCTCTTTGGAACGAGCTCATCGAACTCGTTCCAATGAGGGGATCATAACCTCTGTTTTTGAGACAAAAATGAAAAAAATGAGTTATTCAGGAATTTTGTTTGCAAGTGTCGTCTGCTTTTCGTGTTAGGTAAAGGGTTAAGGTAATTCATCAACGGTTTTAACTGTTTTTTCGCTCGGCGATTCTAATGCAATAGTATACATTACACCGAGAATCGACAACAACAAAAAAAAAACACCAACTCAGTGGGTTTTCCTTCATAAAGGTCTAAAATTTTGTGAGGAAGCTAAGAAAGCACGAGGGATGTTTTTTTGCAAATGGGCCACCGGTAGAAATGGTTTTCCGGTTCGGTTCGGTATTTTTGCGGTAAGCCGGAAAGTCGAACCATAGGACCAAGTAAATAACGATCGAAAGGTTTTGCTCTCTTTAGACATAGCCTAATCAAACTACCTTACAGTACGACCGCCGTGGACTGGTCACTTTTCCAGTGTGGTCAATATTTTCATGGACTATTTCCACTAATAGAAAATATCATGTGGCTCAGTTGGTAGAGGTGCAGGTTGCAAGCCGAGAGGTCCTCGGTTCGAATCCCACCTGCGGCAACCGCGTTGTGTCCTTAGGCAAGACACTTCACCCCCATTGCCCATGTGGGGGCACGGTGACGCTGTGTACTAAAAGCGTACTGCACGTCGATAATGCACCTGTCTTCAACCAATGCTAACCCTGCTTTTGTGGAGTTAGTATGTTGGGGAGCTGACAGTTGCTCGTCGTTGCTCGGTGGTTCTCTCCGGATACTCCGGCTTCCTCCACCCGTAAAACTGCCACGGTCATGGTTAGCCATTGTGCTTATATATGTGACCTTAAACACCAATAAATAAATAAATGATCGAAACCGGTGCTTCATTAATTAAAAATTTTCTGATGATGATTTTAATTACTTGATAAAAGTGTGCGTGGACATCACTGTCCACGCATGACTTACGATTAGTCCACGGCGACTGCACTATACTGCGAGTGAAATGGACTAATGACCTCTTTGAACTCTCATCAAGTAGTCTATCAGACAAACGGAGGAAGACGTCGTGTTCTCATTTTTACCCTTATTGACCAGACCACAGGTGGAGACAATAAGGGAAAAATGTGACAAGAAAACAACATCGATCAGATTAATTTTATTTATTATTACTCTGAATTTATGTTTTTTTCCCCGACTCATTCGTCTTAATAATTGATCTCCAAGAACCCCAAAGAATGATCAAAGGAAAGGTAAGGTGAATCCAATGCAGATGCTTACGTCTTTTTGTTGGGGGTGGTATCGTACAAACCATGTCGTTTTTTTCTAAGTTAACCCAATACCCAACACAGACTATATCAAAATTTATTATTTTAAATATAATTTTTAAATTTTTCAAAAAATTAAAAAAAAAACATATCATGTGACCCCTCATTGGAACGAGCTCGACGAGCTCGTTCCAATGAGGGGTCACATGATATGGTTTTGTTAAAATGTTTTGAAAAATAATATTTTTTCAGCTGCTAAATTTGCATATTACGCGGGCGGATGTGGCCGATTCGCTGGGTAAAGGATTGAAGAGTCGGAAGTGTGTTCAAAACACGTAGAAAACTGAGCGAAAATCGAGTTTTTCTTTCCCCTGAAAACGAACAAGATCTGCAAAATCAAAACCTCCCAGATCAAACAACTGAGTTCAACATGGAGGTCTGTTACCTGAACTTTCACTGGCGCTTCCCAAGTATTTTAACAAACAGAAGTGATTGTATGGTTAGTATTTTAAATTATTGGTTTTTAAGGTCGATTGCAGCATTTATGATTATATCGTGCCCACAACTCAAGTCTAAAGTCAAGATGAGCCAATTGTTTACATCTTAGCTATTCACCTCATGAAATTTCACTCCAGGAAATGGCTACGGGTCTTGTTTTCCTATTAAGAAAAAAAAATTGTTTACCACAGTACACAAGAACTGTTTCACTTCCTGGTATTCTCTCGGGGTGTTTGGGATATAAATCGACTCCAAGGGTGTTAACGGACATACTACACGTGAATAAACATTAATATTACAGAATCCACTACGCTTGTATTGCACGGTCGATGTGGACAGTTCACTTTCCACGGTGTGGGTTGTATTTTCACAGATGCAATAATAATAGATTGCAAACACTGATTACAGGAATAATCAGCAAAATTTAATGAATGAAGCTCCGGGAACAACCCAGTGCATCATTAATTGACATTTTGCCTATGATAATTCTTATTACCTGGTAAACACATGCGTTGACATCACTACCCGCGCATGAATTACAACCAGTCCACGAAGACTGTACTGTACAAGCGTGTATGTGTTCATAAAATTGGATAGAGAATTTCGACCGGGTCGCGATTTGGTAAAAATTGTCATTCCACTCCCCCCCCCCCCCCCCTCTCCCACAGAACTGTAGAATTTCATCATTGGTAACGAAATGTGAGAACACTGAATCTAAAATTCCATTTCGGGTTGTTTTTCTTGACTCGTTTTTAGTTTAGCAGTACTTTAGACCTAAAAAAATGAAAAATATGTTTCGCAGGCCTCCCTGCGTGGTTATTTTGGCTTAAAAGGTTTAGGCCTAAAGAAATTAAAAATCTGTTTCTCGGGTCCACCCGCATGATCCTTTTGGCTGCCGCATGCTCTCTTTTTTTACCAATGTAAACTTTAAAAAAATAATAATTAAATGGTTTATTTCTGATAATTTACCCAAGTTAAAAAAAATGATAAATTTTTCCCTTCAGTGCAAGAAGGCTTTGCAATGCTTTAGCATTGCAAAGCCTTCTTGCCCTCAAGGGACAAAATACACCACCACCCTTGCTATTCCGTAGATTATGAGGCCTGAAACATAAACCAAGAACATGGACTTTCGATAGCAAAGAAATAATTACAGAAATAAAAAATAAAATAAAAAACCGATCGCCCGCATGCAATTTTACAAATAATGGCCTGAGAAACAGAAGATCTACTTTGTGTTGCCTTATGTCTGATATTTTACCCAAGTTAATAAAATTGTTCATTGAGTGCAACAAGGCTTTGCAATGCTTTAGCATTGCAAAGCCTTCTTGCACTATAGGGACGAAATACACCACCACTAATGCTAGTCTGTGGATTATGAGGCCGAAAACATAAAACAAACCAAGAATGTGAACTTTTCGTGACAGAGAAATATTCACAAAATAAAAAAATAAATAAAAAAACGCCCGCCCACCTCCAGTTTTGCAAAAGAAATGGCCCGCGAAAGAGAAAATCTATTTTGTGGGGTGTTATTTGTGCAATCTCAACCCGCTGGTGTGTAGATGTATCGCGATCCGATCGTGATCTGATAAAGAAAAAATACCACTTTTGCTATCACACTTCTCTAAGAGGGTTAATATTTATTTATATTGAATTTAACTGTAAATTTGTCGTGGTAATCAAAATTGGAAGCGTGTTAACGTCGTAGTGCCCCAAGAGAGAACTTAATTATCAAATCGTCCTATTTAGCAGACAACGTGTTTTCTATCTCCACGATACAAGCCACCAACAATTTTGTATTCATTCCGTTGTGACGTGGTAATTTCCGCGTCCATTGTTGATGGAATGGTTAATTTCTTCTCCAGCGAAAATTGCTCTAGGAGTAATCAATATGGAGGAAGAACCCGTTTTATCTCTGAAAGAACTATTTCCGAAAGTATTGTGTTGCGTATTCATAAGTAAGATATGTTATTCGATAAAAATATTGCTTCTGACCATTTTCGTGCCGCGTTCATTTTTAACTGGAGAAGCAATCTTAAAAATTGCTGACAACGGCGTCAGGAGGATGATCTATTAGGGTGGGGTGGGGGTGGGGGTGGGAGTAAACAGGGATGTGGCGACAGGGTGTGTGTGTGTGGGGGGGGGGTCTCCCCCCTCCCCCAGCTAGGAGTATTTTTTTTTTAATAGTTGGAACTTCCGAGGTCAAAAATCAAATAGTTGGAAATTCAATAAATTAACATTGTTCATGAAAAATATTAAAATTCCCACTAATGATGAGAAATTTTGATCTTTTATTTCAAACTGGACACTTGAGTTTCAAATTTCCTACTCTAAAATTGACATGGCCTCAAAATTTCGACTCTGACATCAATCCGGTAAATTTTCTGACCAAACACATTATAAATGATGTTTTTTTTCCGTTTCAGGAATAGTGAAAATTTTCAGAAGGGTTCATAATCCTTTACCCAACGCAGACGATTTCAAAAATCATTATTTTAAATACCATTTTTTTTAATTTTTTTTTAAAATTTCAACAAAACCATATCATGTGACCCCTCTTTGGAACGAGCTCGACGAGCTCGTTCCAAAGAGGGGTCACATGATATGGTTTTGTTGAAATTTTTCGAAAAATAATATTTTTTCAGCAGCTGTATTTGTATATTACGCGGGCGGATGCGGGCGATTCGTTGGGTAAAGGGTTAAAAGATATCACCCAGCGCTGCAGTGCAACCACCTATCGAAACCACTCACAGTTCGAATTTAGACCGGTCCCCCCCTCCCCCCCCCCCCCCCCCAGCTGAAACCATCTAGCCACATCCCGGGGAGTAAACTATTATTTGTTCCGACTGTGATATCTCGAAGTTCTGACTGACAAAATACCCCAACTACATCATCAAGGCATGCATTCCTTGAAGGCATTCCTTGATGATGTAATTGAAATATTAATCAGTCCAGATCATATAGTTCAAAGCCTCAGTACGTTTTGGAAATACATTTGTGAATAAAGGAAATATATGGGTAGTAGTTGTGACACAATTTCTTATTTAAGACGTACCCTACCTGTACTCCACACTGGACACGTTGCGCCCTAACAACCCGAATCGGGTGCTACAAAAAAAAAACATTTGCAAGACCGATTGTGGTGTCCAAGTACCAAAGCTACTCTTGTAAGACATTACAAGATGCTAAAAAGAGCGAGTCGATATCGAAGGCTGAAATCCATACGAACATGTCCAGACTGGAAATATTATTGGGGGGGGGGGGGGGGCGTGTCCAATCCCCTCCTTTTCAACCCCCCTTAGCGACACCCCCTGTCGCAAAGTTTTGTATAAGAACGGAAATGAAAATTTCCTTTACCGGCACATGGAATAAATCAAACCAAATTCTTGAACATA
Source organism: Pictodentalium vernedei (assembly GCA_031216915.1). Taxonomy (NCBI): domain Eukaryota; kingdom Metazoa; phylum Mollusca; class Scaphopoda; order Dentaliida; family Dentaliidae; genus Pictodentalium; species Pictodentalium vernedei. Next base: position 454,942,398 of record CM062294.1, on the reverse strand, counting down.
AAAGTAAATTAGGCAAATATATGTGAAGCCAGCCATTGAAAACATTGCCCTGCAGATAAAATGTATAAAATGAAGTTGTAGCATATTCTATATTATTTATGCAAGCATTAATGACATAATTTGATACACTGTACTAGATACATGGAAGATTGAATTTATCAGTAACAAAAGCTTACAACAAGAGTGAGCGAAATATTTTATCAATGTTCGTATACAGACAGACAGAAGTAATGTCATCAATCATCGTCTTGGTATGGAACTGCAAATTGTGGTTTGCCATCTCTAGTCGTTTCAGTACTTACAGGTTATTACTTGGTTAGTTTCATATGGATAGCGCTCAATGGCAACCGTTGAGCCAAATGTTGTCGCAGCTTGAAATATTAATGTAATCCCGCTATCAAGACTTCTTAACTGGTTGAGTGCTAGAAGCCACTATCAGGGCTTTCAAAAAATGATGATACCATAACAAAAGCCTACACTTTGCTTGCTTATATTTCATATTCATTCAAACACAAATAATATTTTGTTTATATAAATTTGTTTTATTACAAATTATTGGAGAGTGCCTGTGGGCACTCTCCAATAATTTGTAATAAAACAAGTTTTGAATAATTAATTCAGACCGTTAAAAATACTCTGGCTCTCAGCCAGATAATCACTAACGTGAAATATTATATCTCACGTGACTTCCTTGCATTCTGATTGGCTGAAAGATGATACTCTATTTCGTGTAGTTTGCATTCACAGAACTGACCAGGCATTACACACAGGTACTACACGTTTTCTATTTTTAGCACACTACTATATCAGTTTTCTTTTCATACTGGGCGAATAAAACTAATCAGGCTAAATTTAAAAATCGATTCACAAAGGCACAACATCCACAAAACGACCCGGAAAGAAATCTTTGTGGAAAAATGTACCGCTTTTCCATTGTTGAAGTCACATTTTCCGAGGCGTTCATTTTATTCCTTGAGAAGATGATCCATATATCGTTTCGAAGAGAATGATCCATACCTGGGTTCAACTTTCATGAGAACGCGTCCGGATATGAAAAATCGTTTGTTTCGCTGCTCATATTATTTCGCTATTCAATTGTATGTTTTGGGCAGTAAACGAATAAATAATGGAATTCATTTGAATCTTCGGCGTTTGGTATCCCGTACTGACTCATTCGGTAATGTATATGTGTGACAAATGTGTGGAAATTATCAAACTGCGTTGTCGAATTTCGAAAATTTTAGCTTTCATTCGCGAGTTGCGCGAATCTAGAATACATAGTTCCGTTGGGGGGAAATGTTTTGTTTACCCTTGCCGACCGATTCAAAATCTGTCTTCTGCTCATATCAATAATCCAAGTTAGCCGTGTTTTGGAAGAAGAAAATGTTTTTTTAAAAACTACATGGTATTTTGTTCTATATAACGCTGGTTGGTAGGGCTGCTACCTTGGTAATAGATTAACAAATCGGACAGATGTTTTTCTTGATGGGTGTTCGATATAATATAAGGATTAGTGCATGTCTTGTCGTTGACTACGCCCATATAGTGCCCAGTGAGGTGGTGTAGTTCCCTCCGCTTCGCGGCGGGAACTACACCACCTCACCGGGCACTATATGGGCGTAGTCAACTCCAAGCCATGCACTATTCCTTAAAAATATCTTGTCATCTGTACCTTCCGACGTTTGACGTCGCATTTTCCAAAACGTTGAAGAAACTGAATTCCAAGTGACGTTTGAACGTCAGGATAATTAATGCCTCAATGGGTTAACAATCAAATCATATTCCCATCCAGTGGTTGGAGTTCTTACCCTTGGAATTTTGCCAAAGTTCAGTGTCACATTCTACCTGCAAGCGACGACACTTGGCTGACAATTTTCGTCATTGTCTGAGATTTCCAGGAAAGTTACCTCCAATTAATTTTCTGAATCTGTCATTACATTTAACACTAAGGGTATAAGAATTTCATATAAAAATTGAAATTTCAACTGACTGCTGGGACAGTGCCCAAATTCTTTTCCTGCATCAACTGTTAGCTAGTCCGTGCCCGTGCATTATAGGGATGACTGTCGGGACAGTGCCCTTCTTGTGCCTGTGTTGCTGGTGACTGTGTTCTCAGGACAGGTCCGACCTGTTGTGGTAATATGTCCTCTTCTATCTATCCCGTAGCATGGTTACCTTCCTCACATCTGTTAGGCTTTTGGGGAGTCATACCTTTGTTTTCCAATTCCATTTGCGGGCTGACTGCTGGGACAGTGCCCAAATTCTTTTACTCTTACTCCACCGACTGTTAGGTCGGTGTCTGGGCATTATAGATAGGGCTGACTGTCGGGACAGTGCCCTTCTTATGCCCATGTGGCTGGTGACTGTTTTGTCAGGCCTTGTTTGTAATGCGGGTGTTAAGCCAGTAGTGTCCTGGGTGTATATGGCCGACTGTCGGTACAGTGCTCTTCTGGTACGTGTTCTGTGATGACTTGTTTGCGCTTTGTTGGGCGAGATGATCCACTTTCCGGATCACCTTTGGCGGGTTTGGCCCAACGGAGCTTAAACTTGTATATATGTTCGTTACCATTTGTAATTATTCATTGTTTTTGGCTTCGCTGTAGTTCCACCTATTGGTGTATATACTCTCGTTATCATCTTCGTATTATACGGCGTAGTCCATATCACACATATGTCTTTGTCTTAGTTTATTTCCCTTCCCCGCATGTCACAAATAAAAATTGAAATTTCGAAATGTTAGCGAAATTGTATCATTGATGTGCGCATCATTTCACAAAAATCATTTAGTTTCCCGTTATGTGGTATAAAAATACAGAAACTGGCTTGTTTTCAATTTGAGATTGAACGTTTGACTTGAAACCCCTCCTAAAAATAAGAAAACTTCATCTTTTGATGCTCATTAACATTTTTTTCTCTTCATTGTATAAATAGTATGCGCATCCTGGCATATGATGCAGGTTTGGCAACACAAAGTTGATCTTCTGTTTCACAGGCCATTATTTGTAAAATTGCGTGCAGGCGAGCGGTTTTTTATTTTATTTTTTTTATTTATGTAATTATTTCTTTGCCATCGAAAGTCCATGTTCTTGGTTAGTGTTTTAGGCCTCATAATCTACGGAATAGCATGGCGGTGGTTTATTTTGTCCCTTGAGGGCAAGAAGGCTTTGCAATGCAAAAGCATTGCAAAGCCTTCTTGCACTCAAGGGAAAAAATTATCATCTTTTTTAACTTGGGTAAAATATCAGAAATAAACCATTTAATTATTATTTTTTTCAAGTTTACATTGGTAAAAAAAAGAGAGCATGCGGCAGCCAAAAGGATCATGCGGGAGGGCCTGAGAAACAGATTTTTAATTTCTTTAGGCCTAATGTCCTTTCACTAATACAAAGGTCTAGGATATGAGATTTACTTTCAATAAACGAAAACAACTCCGGGTGCTGCCTGTTATTTTCGTTTATTAAAAGTAACAAAAGGAAACTGACCTTTATTTATTAGGTGTTTTCTCAATGATTACTTGCTTCTTAATCGGACCTTCCCACGTGTCTGATAATTTTAGGGGAGGGCACTTTATCGAAGGCCGATTTTGATGACGAAAAAGGTAGGACCCTACGAAGAACCCATTCTAAATACGAGGCGAATTTAGAATCGAATCAGGTATATTATTCAAAATCGACACGAATCGAATCAGGTGTGTCTGGAAGGTGATCGATTGAGAAGGATGGAGGAGTGTTGTAAACCTGATTTGTTATGACAGTGACGGATCAAGTCTCAACTTGACTGATAAAATATTCCAACTACATCATCAAGGCATGCCTTCCTCGTTGACATGGCTTCATGGTGCTGGAATGTTACTCAGTAAGGCTTCTTGTTCAAATACAGAAAGGAGCGCATGAATTGCCCACACTATGTACTGCACAGAACAGCTCATTGTCGAGATTACTTGGAAACAGAGCTGTAGGTTTTTAAATTTCTTGTTAGGTTTCGGTTTTCTTTTTTCAGGTGGAGTAAAACCTCGGTTCGGTTCGGTTTTCGGTTTGCTCATGAGGCCAAAGAAAATTCAATAAAACTCATTCTTATGTCCGGAATCATAACTGAATGGCAGTGAAATTGAATGAAACTCAATGAATGCCCGAAATAAGCTATAATACATGTACATGAAGAACCAGGAAGGCCAATATAATAATTACCTAAATATACAGAACTTTTACTGTGCTTGGCCATTTTCCGAGGTCTGACACCTACACGCAACTTGAGCGGAAAGCTGCAAACACAACTAAGCTGATATGTCGGAAATCCACAGAATGTAGCCTTCTCAGAGTAGTGAAAGTACCCTGACACTGCCATTAGCAGTGTCTGGGTACTCTCACTACTCTGGGATGGCTACAACATTCTGTGAATTTCTGCCTGCAGCAAGAGAGTATTTTAATAAAAAAACGAAAAACCGTAGATTACGGGATGTCGACGGTTTCGGTTTCGGTTTTAAAAAAACCCAAAAAACCTCGGTTCGGTTTCGGTTAACCTACAGCTCTACTTGGAAACTTTTAATTTGCTTCCAACAGTGGTAGAGTGACTGGTGAGAATTGAATTAGCATGGGTGGTAGAATGGGTGGCAGCATGGATGCAGATGTTATTTATGTTAATATGTTAATATAGAGGAAATTACACCCCGTCTTCACTTACATCATTATTTATGTACAGATTCCATCAGACATATGAGACGACGAATATGACTGATGCCCAGCTGTATTCCAATGACAGCAGTCGAAAGGAAACGAACCGGGAAGACGATTTCGATCGAATCGAATCTCGAAGCTTCGCAAGGTCGCAGAAAAAAAGTCAATGATGATGAGGGCAGGATAGAAAGCGTTACCTTCTAATAGTGTTCAACCGATTACCAAAAATGGTTGCTGACCGATTACCGGTTATTTGAGCTCACAATCGGCAGATTCTGATGCCGATTCCGATTGTAATACCGTGCACTACTCGACGAGTCGAGGCTCGAAAAAACTGCACTAAATTGTACATTTTCGCAGTGTTAATCTTCGTTCACTGGGGGGGGGGGGGGGGGGGGGGGGGGGGTAGCAGTAAAATTACCAGTCGCGCACACACTCTCAGAGCCACGTGTGCCGCCCAAGTGCGTGCGACTGGTAATTTTACTGAGACCTGAGTCAATTTAGTGCAGCCTTCACTTTTCTGTGAGGAACTGGCGATTGCCGCAAGTACGCCCAATTGTAAGCTTTACATGTCGTGCAACTTGCATATCCCGTAAAGGGCGTCTAGGGAGATTAAGAATACACATTGTAGTTGTTGGTATCATTGACATCATTTTACAATAACGATTAAACAATTGCATAAGTTAATAAAATGCAGTCAATAAATCATCACAAAATGCTTGGCAACAATCGGTTAAACCGATGTTCCAGGAGCCGTTTCCGTTGTCATCCGATTGCCCATAATCGGCCGATTGTGGTGGCCGATTCTGATCATCGGTTGAACACTACCTTCTGAGGGTAGTCTCCTGCCTTCAGACAGAATTTCATTTTGTTGACTAAGATGATGATCGTGTAAACTAACCACTAAATTTAAATTACTAAAAGTTACCAGCGCACAAAATAGCGACAAAGCGTTTGAAATTTAATTCTTTGACCTCGCAGGTGGATATAAATAACGAACACGATTTGATAAACATTGTATTTTGCTATAAAGTTTGGTGCATTTCTCACAGTTCGATTGTCAACTTCTGACTTCGTCTACAAGGTCGATATTGATATTGATATAGAAGATATCTACGCTCTTCTAGTGAATATCGGGAATTATCTCATGAGTGTGGACCTGAAAGTTTTATTTTTCACGAGCGCTTGCGTAGTAGTGCAGATTTTCTTTTTGTTATATGCTACTTGACATTTTACTTGGCAATATTCAGCCCAATTCGACTGCAAACAGTTTCAAGACAATAACAAAAAACTGTTGATCGTTCCTTCAAAGCGACGTTCAAAGCGACGTCATGCGTCGAAGCGTAACGTCATTTAGGAAGCTACTGAAAACATTCATCGTGTAGACCTGACTAAAATAGAGTAGATTTTATTTTTTATTATATGCTACGAGACATTTTATTGCGCAATATTCAGCCCAATTTGACCCCAAATGCGTACGTTTCAACACAATAACAAAGATCAGCTGATCGTTCCTTCAATGCGACGTGATGCGGCGTAGCGTGACGTCATTACGTCATTTAGGAAACAACTGAGGGATATTCCTCGATATTCATCGAGTCGATGGATATCGAGAAATATCTTTTAGATAATTTGCGATAATTCACAGGCCAGCACATAATAAAACACAATTTACATGAAATCAACAAATCACAATACAGATTTCAAACCAGTAAATTTGAGACCAACAAGTTTACTTATGTATAACGGGAGGGAGAGGCATAGCCAGATTGGCTCTCTTCCTGCCTTCCCCCAAGTAAGGGAGAAAGCGAGTGACAGGTGGATAGAAAGGCACAGGTATGTAGAAGAAGAAAGTACAGAAAGAAAAGGAACATCTAGATTGAAAACGGAAAAAAATAAAATAAAATTGTAATGCAACAACATGATAGGGTCCTCCGAATCCTCATTTTTGGCTCGAAGGGAATACCGAGTCGAATCTTGCAAAAGATTCGAATCCGAATCGAATCCGTTTCTGCGACATATAACCCGTCAAAAATCTCTTTGGGATAGGGCTGCACGGTATATCGATAAACCGATATATACCGGTATTCAAACCAATATCGATTGAATACCGGTGTAATTACAAAAATAACGGTTTATCGTCATTATTTGTTTATCCACAATTTAATTTTCATGATGGCTTGAGTTTTCTAACTGTAGCACCGAATGAATAATATTATCCCTTTACCCAAGAAATCGTCTGCATGTGCCCACGTAATATACAAATTCCCCAGTTAAAAAAAATAATTTTCAAAAATTTCTACAAAACTATATCATGTGACCCCCTCATTGGAACGAGCTCGTTGAGCTCGTTCCAATGAGGGGTCACATGATATTGTTTTGTAGAAGTTTTTTTTTTTTTTGGGGGGGGGGGGATCTGATAAACTGCTTTTTAAAATAATAAATTTTGATATCGTCTGCGTTGGGTAAATGTTTTCGAACCGCATCATCAAGGCATGCTGATTCGTCCCGACCGTGCTGCCTCAAGCCTCGACTGTGGTACCTATGTTCATATATCTGAGCAGTTTTCGATATACCCGTATACCGCGATATTTTTTGGAATACCGATACCGGTATTCATTTTTGAATATCGTGCAGCCCTACTTTGGGAAGTTCTCTGCGCTGTGTATCCAAACCACGTTGATCAGAGAAGAAACGAACAGACATCAGAGCCATCAAAGTGTTTGGTCGTTTTGCTCTGTTATAAGGACAGGGGATGAATCCAAGATGGAACAGATATATAAAATTCTTAATTGCAAGGTTTAAGGGGAAAAGTAAGTACTATGCCACATAGTTTATAACGTCAGGTTCAAAGGGAGCATAAGTATGCAGCATAGCCCGTTGTAGTTACATCCGACATCAGCATAACTGAATAGTGCCGGTAAACACCCCCTCATTCGCCTGTTAATGGGGAGTAACTCTATTGCTTTTACGGCTCTTTACTTGGCACCGGTTATTCCCATATGATCGGACGGTACTCAGGCCTACGGGTGCATATGAGCGAGGGAAAACCCAGTGTCTTTCTAATTTCATATACTCTGCCATTAATACGCGTTAAAATGGTGATTTGCCAACTTCGTGGGTGAAATACACTGGAACAATGACGTTACAGGTTCCTCTCGATGAGTATGTTCAAACTAGTTGGGAGGATTCGAAAAGTGGAATCCGTGATAATGGATTCGAATCGAATCGAATCGAATGTCGTGAAAGATCCGAATCCGAATCGAATCTCCAAGCTTCGCAAGGCCCTACATCATGAAGTGCCATTATTGTCTTTTATTGCATTTGCAAATGGTGTGTGTGGTGGAAGAAACCTATTGGGCTGAACTTCGATTCAATTCGAAGTTCGAGTTTCATTCCATTTTGAATAACAGACCAGGTTCTATTTGAGATTCGATTTGAACCGAAAATGTTTGATTATCAATAGAAAAGAAAGTGATTAATTTTTATTGTAATTATACACGCTAAAAACTAAAGTGTTAAAAACTACACTTGAAGTGCTGTATTTAACACTTACTAAGTGCTGAACTAGCACTTTGTTCAAGTGTAGATATCCCAGAACTTGACAGGTGTTGACAATAATACCACTTGACAAGTGTAATGTCGCGACACTTAAAAGGAAACAACGCAGATGACGCGGATCAGGCTCGAACTCTCGAGCCTGATCCGCGTCATCTGCGTTGTGTCCTTTTAATTATGTACCCACGAAGCGCAAATCAAATTATGGACGATTCTGGAAGAACCACCAATGCTAGACACATGGGAAGTGCCATCCTTTCAAGTTTCAGATGTCTGACGATTGTAATGTCGAAGTGCTCAAAGCATTGCACTTTGAGTGTTAAAATCAAACCCTAAGAGTCAGAATGGGTTTAACACCTTGAACTTGTCAGTTTTAACACTTTAGTTTTTAGTGTGTAGTTCTGTGATCGCAAAAGTGGTCTTGTTATTGGGGTTTAACGACACTTTCGACAGCCAGAGTTACCTCGTCTTGTACAGTTTTACGGGTGTAAGGTGCCGGGGGACTCGGAGAGAACCTCCGAGCAGTGGGAGCAACTGTCAGACTCATCTACGTACTAACTTCACACAAGCGGCGTTAGCATTGGTTGAAGACCAGTGCAACTCCGACGTGGAGTACGCCTTAATACAATTGGGGTTAAGAGCCTTGCTCAAGGACATAACGCAGTTACTCCTAGTGGTGATCGAGCCATGGACCATCGGTGTGAAGTCCATTTCCTTTGCCATTGTACTCCTCTCAAAGGTGGAATAATTCCCGATCAGTTCACGATCTTCCCAGAACACAGTCATAAAAGCGAGTCGCCTGTTCATAAATAAAATCTTGCGAAATCGACACCGAATCAAGAGACACAAGCTGGAATAGGACGTTAGATTTGGCGTCCTTGCGTTTCTTTCTCGATAAGTGAGACTAGACCGTGCTGAGGAGAAGAAAGCGGAAAGATAAGTTCTACCGGGAGGCGGCCTCGTCGCCGCCAGATCAAAACTATCTGTCCTCTTGTGTTACCAGAGTATTGCATTCTAGAGATGGAATCATATTATACTGGAGTACTGCTCTTTCTGGTGATAGCAATCGTGCACGCCTTGAGGTCGAAGATCCACCCCAACTCTCGTGTTTACACATTTAGAAACACCTTGTTCTCGCGTGTTTTAGGGGCATTTCATTCATATACTGTAAGCATCCAGAAATTGAAGTGTAAAATCCAGCATGTCCGTTGAAATTACTTATGTCTACAACTTGTAAAACTTCTAAAATAGGTTGTATGCTGTTATATGAGACTCTGAGATATGGCTTAGAAATAGGACACGGCAAAGTGTTGAGATTTCACTCGATTCGAAATACTGTCCATAATTCAATTCGATTCGAAATTGGTTAGTGCGTTGAGGACAATTACGAGTAATGGAAAATTCTAAACGCACTCTAAAGGGGATGCATCTTTCCACATTCCAGGCGGTGATTACTACAAGGTAAATGTACTGGGTCATTGCATACCGTCACACGTCCATATAAAGAAAACAAGGTTGGCTTCATATGGGCATTTGAAGGTTCGCAATAACCTGCTGGTTACACATATCGTATAATAAAGACTGTCTGGTATATAGGGGAGATAATGTGGTCATTAGTTGGCCTATTGTGCGTGTGTGTGTTACGGTTCGTAGTAATCGAGAACACATCCGACGATAAACACCATCTGGTACACAGTGGAGATTATTAGTTACCCCTTGTCTGATCACGTGGTACGGGTTTTTACCTACCCAAAGCCAGCCGTATCCCATGAGGCCGAAGGCCGAATGGGATAGGCTGGCTTCGGGTAGGTAAAAACGCGTACCACGTGATCAGACACGGGGTAACGAATTTATCTACTGACTTTCCTTTTTAGAAGTACAATCTATTTCATGTGTGAACACACACAACATGAGATCTTTTATCTTCCATTGTTGAGCCATACAGGTTTCTGTGGAATTTTTGTGTAAAAGAGTTTTTGTGAAAATATGCCGATATAACTAGTATAAAAAAATTAATGAATTTCTTTTTTTCTTTTTTGTCTCAAAAACATAGCTTATGAACCCAACATTGGAGGGTACTCGACAAGCTCATTCCAATAAGGGGTCATGAGCTACATATTGGAGATAAAAAATTAAAATATAATACATGTACACTGTAAAACTGGAATGAAGCGGCTTCTACGGGGTATGGACAATTTGTAGATTTCGGAACGAGGCTTCCACTGGGTATGGGAAATTTGTCAGTTGCTGGGCGGACGTATCGTGGGTTTCAACGAATATGGTCTCATAACACGTATCTATCAACCAATCAAACCTAAAAATTCACTTTAGTCAATAGATAAAATTACATATGACATCTAGTTGACCTCCTGTAGATGGGTTAACCCTTTGATACTTTTGTACGTTTTATGACGTACGAAATCAAACAGCGCATTGATACTTTTGTACGTCTTATGACGTAGGAAATCAAACAGTGCATTGATACTTTGTGGTCATTTGTTTTGTTATTATTTTTTGATTTTTTAAAGTTTTAACCTCAATTCCTATTTTCTCCCGAATTGTGCTCAGTAACAACCGTTGAGCCAAATGTTATCGCAGCCTAAAATACTAATACAATCCTGCTGTCAAGACCTCTTAACTGGTTCAGTGCAAGAAGCCACTATCAGGGCTTTCAAAAAATGAAGATACCAGAGCAAAAGCCAACACTTTCGTGGCTTATATTTCATATTCAGAGAAGCACAAATAATATTTGTTTACATAAATTTGTTTTATTACAATTCATTGGAGAGTGCCAAAAGGCACTCTCCAATGAATTGTAATAAAACAAGTTTTGAATAACAAATTCAGACCACCAAAAATAATCTAGCCCTAAACCAAATAATCAGTAATGTGAAAAAAAATATCTTGTTATTTGTGCTTTCCGACGTTTGACGTCGCATTTTGAAAAACGTTGAAGAAACTGAATTCCCAATGACGTTTGAACGTCAGAATAATTAAACTCTTAAAGGGTTAAGGTACGCAATCGACAACACCACTATACTACACAAAACTACATCTTGTATACAGGGGAGAAAATTTAATTAATTTATTTATATATTGGGGTTTAATGACACTTTCGAAATCCCGGGTCTCCTCGTGTTGGACAGTTTTACGGGTGGGGGGAGCCGGAGTACCCGGAGAGAACCACTGAGTAGCGGTGAGCAACTGTCCGACCTCACAACGTACTAATTCCACACAGGCAGGGTTAGCATTGGTGTAGTTCGCCTTAATACACAGCGCCACCCTACCCTCACATGTACAATGGGGATTAAGTGCCGGCCTTGCCCAAGGACACAACTCAGCTGACCTTGATGGGGATCAACCCCTGAACTTTTCGGTTTGAAGTCCAATGCCGTACCACTAAGCCACCGCGCTCAGTAATAATTTAATATGACCAATAGCACAGACACAACCATTGGAAATGAGACTCGATTCAATTCTTTGAGACATCTTCCTCGGGGGACGCAGTGGTGTCGCGGTAACCCGGGTCTCGTCAGATCACCGAGGTTAAGCAACGTCGAGCGCGGTTAGTAGTTGGATGGGTGACCATTTTAGCGACAGATTCGCGCTCCCGCGTTGTGTTCTTGGGCAAGGCACTTAACCCGGGTTGCCTACATGGGGCACGATGACGCTGTGTACTAAGGCGTACTGCACGTCGAAGGTGCGCATGTCTTCAACCAATCTAACCCTGCCTGTGCCGCGGTGCAGAGTTCAGAGTTGCGATGTCGGAGAGCTGACAGCTGCTCGTCGTTGCTCGGTGGTTCTCTCCGGGTACTCCGGCTTCCTCCACCCGTAAAACTGTCACCGACATGATATGACCCTGGCTGTTAATGTGTCGTTAAACCATAATAATAAACAAAATAAAAAATAATACATCTACCTCAGATTCGATTCGAGCCAAAAATATTACCTCGCCGGATCCTCCCCAGAAAGCACCGCATAACAATCTCACAAACAAGAGGAGAGAATAACACATGGCTCAAATCATCGTTCTGTTTTAGACCATGGCTCTTGAAATGTTAAAATGACTTGTTACCCTTTGAACCCTGGTGGTATATTCCAAGTCAGTTCAATGGCAGCAATTGGAAGAGTCCATATTCACTATTTGGGGGGTAGACCAATCAATATTTTCAACGTGCAGCCTTCTGGTTGCACGTTGAAAATATTAATGGGTCTACCACACACATCCACTTTGCAACAACCCCACTTAATGAAATTATGACGCGTCATGTACCTGGGCCGAAAGAGGCCCTGCGAGTTCAAAGGGTTAGTTATGTCCGAATTCCATGCTCATTTATGTGGATTAAATGGGTTGTCAACTTTTATTCGCTATGCTCAGTGTATTGTGAATTGTACGTTCGTTGCAAATCAATTACGTTGGGTCAATAGAAAGAAACAGTTCTTCTAATAATCTCCAACCGTGTCTAAAATGGAATTGCATAGCCTAGCCTTGAATGATGCAAGTGTTTGCATCCACTGCGCAATGAAATGAAATATTAGATAATTAAGTGGAACTGAGTACGTGTGCACGCACATTGTGACTTTTTAAACACACAAAAATGAAACGACCCCAGAAACGATTTGTTCATATGAAATAAGAAAAAAACAGATTGCGTCCAATAACTCTGGTAACGAAAATGAAAACTAGTTTTTAATTTATCTATAAAATGCATTTAAGGCAAATAGCAAGAGCAGGTGGAGCCTGTGTATTCATTTCCAAGTGGTCAATACAGGAAAATTTACAACAGTGGTACAGGCATGTCGAATTTATTAGCCAGGTCGGTGAAGTTCCTCCAGATATTTTAAAGTTATGTTAGTGCGATTTCATGAAACAGAAATTACGTTTGAAGGCTACGTACGATAAAACGGAGCTTCCTTGGGTTGAAAAGACGAAATCAAAACCTTATCGAAAAGTACAGTACCTCAAACCAAAATTATTTTGGTGAACGCTGGCTGCACTTGCGAATATATCTTATATTGTTATTATACGCTAAACGATAGATTATCGTAAAAGTTGCGGAAAGATCGTATCCCCCACTGTGAAGATATACATGCAGAAATTTTCACTTTCACGGAATCAATCAAAATGGCGGCTTTCAAAGCATCACTTCAAGGTGAATACCAGTCAAATTATCACTGAAAATGATCAATTTGTTCTAAAAACGTACAATGAAAAGAAAATCTAGTGTTTTTGAGTCGATACCGATCATTTCCAGCAATAATTCAATACGTATTCCCATTGAATTGATGCATGAAACCCGCCAGCTGAATCAGATCCCAAGACGCTACCTGTTCCGAGTATCGACCAAATCACTTCCGCGTACCAATGCGCATCAGTTGTTTACTTTCTTGCATCAATCCAACGTTGAAACCACTGGAAGTATCTATATGGATGGTCAGATTCTTTTAAAAAGCGTATAATAAATAGATATTATCATAACAGTGTGTTGATCCGTGTTACGTCGAGTTGAGGTGGCCAGATTTTCGGGTCACACGAGCTGCCGCAGGCAGCGAGTGTGATCCGAAAATCTGGCCACCTCAACGAGACGTGATGCGACGACACGGATCAACACACTGTTATGATGATATGTTTATCATATGACATTGTTTCGATGTCAAATTCACCCAAATTTGCCATTTTAATTAAAATGCGGTCAAAATCCGGTTACAAAATAGCAGACGAAACAACAACGACTTCCCTAGTTACGAAAACTATTCACGGATATTTCCGTGGGAGTGTGATATGGATTTTTGATTTCCGTAAGAGTGTGATATGGACTTATGATCCGGAAAAATCTCACCCGGTGTGATACAACAGTTTGGAAAACATCGTCAAACAGTAGTGATATTTAGGGTAAAAATGTCATAGTCATATGATAAAAAGAAATCCTTGTGTGTCAGAGACAAATGGTTATTTTCACACGCGCAAGCGCTCGCGAAATATAAACAATTGTCTCGGTCACTCATGAGATAATTTTCGGGATCCACTCAAGAAAGATAGATATCCTCTATTCAAATTTAAAAAGTGGCTCTAACCGACTGACCGTTCAAGGGGTTTGGGGATGGCTAACCGAACGTTCGTCTACGTAAAAATTATTGGGAGAAACTACTTCTTTGTCTTTAACAAGTATTCATAAATTGCGTGGAATTGAAAAATAGTTAGTCTATCAAGACGAAAGTCTAAAAATCTATCAAGACACAAGAAAGGCTGATTAACTGGTAGAGTATTGGAAACCCATATTTGGGCTTTATTCTGAACTGCGGGTACCTGAAGCTAAAGGCTTCGTATTCTGTGGATGTCCTTCATATTATCTTAGAGGTAAAATTACTTCATCTCCATCCATGTCCTACAGGCTCTCTCCCATAAATTGTAACAAAACAAAAACGTGTGAACAAATCTTGGTGGTGAGAAAAAATTTAGCACTCTACCAGTTAAGTTAGTCAGACCATTCAAGATGCAATATTTGGGTAACTAGTCATCCGTTCGCGTAGATTTAAATTTGCGTACCCACCACGCGAACGAAACGAGCGTTCTCGTCAAATTTGGCACACTGCTATGTAACCTGAAATATGTATTGGTGATAATTAGGGCACTATAACTATCAATTAAATCTTAACCCACTGAGTATTTTCAAAATAGTTTTTCTCAAATCTAGTCATGGTTGCTTTTAAGCAGCCATGACTAGATTAATGAAAAGTACATTTAAATTTCACTCAAGAAATCAATAGTCAAAACGTCCATTCAATTCATAAGTGGAAAATTTGGTTAAATGTGACAATATTATGTTTATTTCAACGATCAGAAGATTTCATGTCCTGAGCAGGAATATCAGCCTGCAGCATGCAAGCAGTTAATTTTGAGACAGTGAATTACGTTAGAATTTACACCGGATTTGTGTGACATTTTGATCACTTAAAACATATGTGAGCCTTAAAAGCTCTTAGGAACAGTGTATCACGTAATGGCGGGAGCGCGGTGGCTCAGTGGAAGACTGTTGGACTTCTATGCTAGAGGTCCGGAGTTCGATCCCCTTCCGAGACGGCTCGCGTTGTGTCCTTGGGCAAAGCACTTTATCCCGATTGCCTACATGGGGGCACGATGACGCCGTGTACTAAGGCGTACTGCACGTCGATGGTACACATGTCTTCAACCGCTGTAACCCTGCTTGAGCGGAGCATGAACAGCGTTAGAATGTTGAGGAGCTGACAGTTGCTCGTCGTTGCTCTGTGGTTCTCTCCGGGTACTCCGGCTTCTTGCGGCGTAAAACTGTCACGGTCACGATTAGTCATTGTGCATAAGTATGGGACCTTAAACCCCAATAAATCAATCAGTCACGTAATGGAAAATTGCTCGCTAAACGACTTCAACCCGAGGAATTATCTCTTGTAAATTTATACCTATGTTACCTACTTCACGGGACTTCCACATTGGTTGTCAGGTGCTATTGTACCCGTAGAGTAGAGCTGCTCCACATCCAGGGATTCCCACGAGTATACTCCCCAACTAATCGCGTCATTCAGAATACATTTCAAGAATGCTATCTCCGTTTTTCCTTGACAGGCCTTCATTGGGAAACGACACGAGCAAATCGAAGCGAAACCACTAGTTTGTCCTTGTAATAACCCTCCTAACTCCGATGTCCTGAATGAGATCGCCCTCGACATTCCAGTCTTCGGGGAAATGGACGAGCTCATTCTACATATGTGTGGACGTTCAGTGATAATTTAACCCTACTGCTCATTTACCCTTTGGACTCGTAAGGCCGATTTGTCGGTCCAATGCATAATTTCGTCCCATTTTTGTCTTATTATAAGAGGTAAATACACGGGGCATTGATGATAAAATAATAACTGCAGTCTGCAGCCAGGCGGCTGCTGACTGTAGTTATTATTTTATCATTCCTGTACATTGATACTGGACTGACCCATCTCACTGTAAGTGTACACAAAGGCGATACCATTCCAGGAATCGAGGGTTCAAAGAGTTAAATGTCATTGTAAAAATCCTAGCACTTTGCTTTTTTTGTCTTTAAAATTAGATTTTAGACTGGGGAACAATGAAAAATAAAAAACACAATGTTCTATGTAAACATTTTGTCTCAAAATAGATTCCTATCAAAGATATGGTGAACAACGGTTCTTCAATCTTCAAATATTTACATATAGGGGGAAGTGCTGTTTCTTCTCGGGCATTTGGTTTTTGCTCCCGGATTCTCATTCTCAAATCACAGAATTAATTCATTCTTTTTCATCTCTTTATATAGGTGTTTACTATTTTTGTTTCAGGAATCTCAAACGCCAGCATATTGTGGTATACAGTGGCGTAGCCAGCCCAAAGCAAGTGAGGGACAAACTCGCACAGCCTGGCTTAGAAACGTTTTAGCCCACTCTGAATTTGTAACTAGCGTGGTGGGGGGGGGGGGGGGGGGGGGGTGCGGGAAAAGCTTTCCAGGCCTTCTCATTTCAGAAAATTGAGTTCCTAAAATTTGAGCAAGGTAATCAAGGTAACAATAATCAGGGTTTTCATCAGAGGGAAATAAATGTGTCCGATATGGGGCTGCCACGGGTTGTCGGTATCACGGGCTGACCATGGCTCGGCCCGTGTTTGAAAACAATTGAATCCCAGGGTTCAAAAACCCCATCTCCTTGCATCTGAGCGGATATTTTAAGGTTTGTCATGTACTGATGAATGTCTACCTTTTCACCAACAAAGATATTAGGACAAGCAATCTACAAATCTACAATCTAAACCCCATGGACCTAGCCCCCCTACGATTTTTATGCCATTTGTTTTACATATTTCGAGGACCAAATTTGAGGGAAAGTTAGAGGGCGCCCCCCCCCCCCCCCCCCCGTGGCCACGCCACTGGTGGTATAAAATGTATTTTATTTCACAAGTGTATGCAAAACTCACACCCATTGAGGAGAAGAATCATATAACATTCAATACATTATACGAAAATGGATTCAGCAGCAAGCATAATGCCTATTTTAATGTCTGAGGTTCGATCCCCGCCAGGGGTAACTGCGTTGTGTTTTAGGGCAAGGCCCGCGTGGGGGCACTGTGGCGCTGTGTATTAAGGCGTATTGCACGTCGATTGTGCACGTGTCTTCACCCAACCAATGTTAACCCTGCTTGTTTGGAATTAGTACGTTGAGAAGTCTGGCAGTTGTTCCCCGTTACTCGGTGGTTCTCTCAGAGTACTCCGGCTTCCTCCACCCGTAAAACTGTCCAACACGAGGAGACCCGGGATTTCGAAAGTGTTGTTGAACCCCAATAAATAAATAAATAAATAAATAAATAAATAAATAAATAAATAAATAAATAAATAATGCGTATTTAAACTCTCTCCACAAGTTTTTGGTTCGAAAACGGATTTCAAAGTTAATATGAAATTCTGTTGGGATGTTGGGATTGTTTTGATTCACTTTCCTAACATGCATTGCATGTGTTTGCCATTTTTCTGAAACATTAGAACTATGAAAATCCTCTTCAAACACGTGTCATTTATTTTGGAAAAAGACAATGTGCTATCAGTTTTGAAACTGGTCTATAGTGAAAAAGGGGTTTAATGGTTAGGGACCCTTCAGTGTGCTTTTTTATTGCATTGTTTGTAAATCAACTACTCTTGCTTTAGAAAGTTATGAAAACTGGATTGAAAGGGTCAATGAACGAGAACAACGCTATTGTCCAACCTTTGTGACCTGTTAGTCCTCTAGAAACTGATTTCGAAATATCACAATTTCAACCTGCATTGTTCCCCAAAATACAACTGGTAATTTATCCAATTCAGTTTTGTTTCACAAAGCGCAGTGAGCTTTGTCAAACAAGACAGAATTGGTTAAATTTCCAGTTGAGCCAGGGGGAGGGGGGGGGGGGGGCACCAAAAATTTGCAAGACGTGACGTGGGGGTGGGTGGGTCTCTTGAGTGCGCCAAAAATGTGCATTTCCAACTTGTGCAATTTTTTGAATTTTTTAAAAATATATCAATATATCAGTTAATATATACCATCATTTTTGTTTCAAATCTTAAAGATGATGTTGTGCATCACACTCTTAACAAAAATACAACATCAGGAGGCTTTATATGTGAGAATATTGGGCTTAATCTGGGAAAATGTCACACTTTAGTAGGGGGTGGGTGTCTTGTTCGAAATGTAGAAAATGTGCAGACAATATTTTGGGAAAATTCTCTCTGATGTACTAAATTCAACCCAATTTATTTATTTATTAATTGATTCATTGATTTATTTATTTATTGGTGTTTAACGACACTTTAACAACCAGGGTCATGTCGTGTCGGTGACAGGTTTACGGGTGGGGGAAGTCAGAGTACCCGGAGAGAACCACCGAGCAACGACGAGCAGATGTCAGCTCTTCAGCATCATAACCCACGACTGTACTATACACTGCACAGCGGTACTGCGTACTACACAGCACAGACAGGGTTAGATTGGCTGAAGACATGTGCGCCTCGGCGTGCAGTGCGTCTCATCACACAGCGTCATCGTGCCCCCACGTGGGTAATTGGGGTAAGTTTATTTTGGATTTTAATGGGAGAGTGGGGAGGGGGGTGGGTGTCTGAGAACGGTAGTAGAAAATTTGCACGTAGTGGGTGGGTGGGTGTAAAAAGGAGGCGAATAAAAAATAGGACGTCACGTCTTGTAAATTTTTAGTCCCCCCCCCCCACCCCTCCCCCCTGGTTGAACTATGGAAAATTTTGAAATATCGATTTTTCAACATGTGTGTACAGATGGTTAGCTTGAAGTATTCAGATATGCGAAATTATTTCTTCAGTTGATAATCGCAGCGAGAAAGACAGCACCACTGAAAAGCACCACTGAAAACATATGGATTTGGTCCTTTGAGATTGTCTTTACAACAATTAGGCTGTTTTTTACTTGAAGGGAAAATTGCGAGGAGAATGGTAATCCATTTGGTATAACCCAGGATAACAATGTATGTTTTATTCAACTGAACGGTCTTTATTGATATAATTTCAAACAACGAAGATTGCATAATGTCAACAAATTGTTTTTTTTTTAGATTTCTCAATATGATCGTTTAGGCAGGAAATATCATATTTTTTTTCATATAAATATGTTTATATCACTTAAGAGGATGGTGTATTGAAGAATGCGCACAAACAGTTCATACCTTTTCACTCGTTGAAATGCCAAGGTTTTCCGATATTTATATATATACGAAAATGCATCCAATCTTTAATTCGTGAAAATTTTTAGCAAATTAAGGGGGACGAAAATGTCTAGAATGTGTTTTAGAAAGAGGAAAGTATCTCCAACGCTTCTTGCAGAGTGTGTCGATTGTACCCCGGAGATCGACGAAATCTGTAAATATAAATCGTGGGAACGTGGTGGCTCCGTGCTTACGACATTGAACTTCAAACCGAGAGGCTCGCGGTTCGATCCCCGCCTGAGGTAACTGCATTGTGTACTTGGACAAGGTACGTAACCCGATTGCGCACGTGGGGGCAAGGTGACGCTGCGTACTAAGGCGAACTGCACGTCGACGACGCACCTATCTTCAACCAATGCTTACCCTGCTTGTGTGAAGTTAGTACGTTGGGAAGTCTGACAGTTGCTAGCCGTTGTTCGGTGGTTCTCTCGGGGTACTCCAGCTTCCTCCAACGCGTAAAACTGTCCGACACAAGGTGACCCTAACAGTCGAAAGTGTTAAACCCCATTATCCCTTTACCTAACATGAAAAGCAGACGACACTTGGAAAAAAAATTCTTGAATAACTAATTTTTTAAATTTTTTGTCTCAAAAACATAGGTTATGACCCCTCGTTGGAACGAGCTCGTCGAGCTCGTTCCAACGAGGGGGCATAACCTATGTTTTTCAGACAAAAATGAAAAAAAATAATGAAAATTAACTGACGATTTTTGAGAATAGCGCTGGCCGGTTTTGGCCGTTACGTTGGGTAAAGGGTTAAATAAACAAATAAATGACAAACCACAGTTAATAATAAATAATTAATAATAAATAATTTATAAGCCTAAAATCCACAAAAGTGCTCTTTGGCTTTACAAAAACTAATGGAATGCCTGTTGGAAGAAATATGTTTTCATGCTTTTCTTGAATGAATTTAAGGTGTTTATATGTTTTGGGAGTGAGTTCTAACAACTCAGTTCCATACTTCCTCAACCGGTAAAATTGTTTGATATGAGGCGACCCTGACTGTCGAAAGTGTCGATAAACCCCAATAAATAAATAAATAAATAAATAAATAAATAAATAAATAAATAAATAAATAAATAAATAAAAATCGAAAGAAAATGGATTTCTGACTGGCATATTAGAGGGTGTTTCACAGTAAAGCTGAATAATTTACGTACCTCTGGTACCCCTCGTTGTGATGTAGTTTATAGGATAAACGAAACATGGCTTAATTCCATAAGTCTTATACATTCTATTTCATTCTGAATTGATTTTGAGTAATGGTTTGCTTTCATTAGTCAAAATGTATTTTGACGTTCATGTCGTACATTAAGGCACTGGAAAGATAGAAAGTTGAGAAGGCAGCCGATTATTTCCTGTGGTATCAAAGAGAATTTTGAGACTGCGCACCATTTAAAGCATAGTTAACGGGCGATCAAAATAACCCTCAGACTGAGTGATGTTGAGCAACAACACATTCTTTCTGCTTCCAATGGCAACAGAAAAATGTTTGTCACCCACTTCATTTTGCCTGCCACATAGTTGAGAGGGTTTAGCACTCCTAGCACAGTTTGGGGTCTGCGGGTTAAATTTAGAATTCTATGTTGACTGGACGCTCTAAGCGCTAAAAAGCTTAAGCATCTAGAATATGATGGGAATTATAACAATAATAAAGTCATCCCACAAATATCAGGACAGGGGTAATAATCCAGTGTCAGTGAATTCAGGCTTGGCGTGGCAATCCAATCCCCAGTGATCCCGCCGCTCATAACACTAGATAACATTTATTAACTGCTGCCCTCTAGTTGTTCACATTTGTGAGCCATCAATGGACAGAACTAATGGTTTAACGATCTTATACAGTACGTGGAGAGTGTATTGTCACTTGATCACTCGCAGAGTGGATATTCCGTCCAGGCAATAATTGCAAATTTGTTGCAAAGTATAACCAGCACAAGCAAAGTTTCCGCCAATGGACCTCCGGGTTAAACCCGGAGGTCCATTGACTGAAACATTGCTTGAGATTTTGTCGATTTGTACAGAATTTGAAAGTTATAGCTGGGGTGATAACTCCACTCCGCAGGTGATTTATTTACAATCCACTCTCCACGTTCTGTAGTGCCCGAACCGAAGTTCGGCGGAACATCCCCTGACAAATCTCCTTATGAAACTCTACTTTAGATTAGTTATCTCCCTTGTCATTATTAGACGGGGGAGGAAGGTGCAACTAGGAAGCAAGTAATTATTGGGAAAACACTTACATCAGTAAAAAATATAGCAAGACTTCCCTCTATTACGTTTAATAAATGAAAACAACAGACACCTCGCGGAGCTGCCTGTTGTAATCGTTTATTAAAAGTTACAAAAGGAAACTTGGCTTTTATGGCAAGTTAATTTACAAGTTTTTTTTATTCTTCACAGCAAAGAAAATGAGCAAATTATACGTTCAATACTTTTATATTAACGGAAAGGGTAGCGTCTGTATTATATATTACGATGCGCACAATGTTGATGTGTTTATTTATTATTTATTTATTGGTGTTTCAGGTCACACATTTATGCACAATGGCTAATCGTGAACGTGACAGTTTTACGGATGGAGGAAGCCGGAGTACCCGGAGAGAACCACCAAGAATCGACGAGCAACTGTCAGCTCCTCAACATTCTAACTCTGTTCAAGCTCAGCTCAAGCAGTGTTACAGTGGTTGAAGACATGTGAGTAGTATGTCATGTTCCCCTACAGGGAATAGTTGCCGGACCTCGGTGCCGGACCTCGGAAGTCACGTCATGTCACGTGACGTAGTGGCGCCATGTTGTGTTGTCATGGTAACCCGCGTGAGCGACCATGTTGTGACGTCATCTCCATAGTGATACGTGGTGTGAGTGCGCATGCGCAGCGCGTGTTGTTAGGGTGATACGTGTTTCCGTCGTCCATTTTGTATACTGGAGGCCGCCATCTTGGTTTCTATGGTAGCACATGATTACTATGTTACCCAATTGTTCTGCAATAAGACGGGGAATGTTCGGAGGGTATGTTCGATTGAATCGCAGTATTTTCTGGAACGACTTCCCTGGATAATTACCACAAACAACCCGACAACTTGTATTATTTCGAATTCTTTCAGAATTCTCTGCTTCTATCTATATATGCAATAGTTATCGTTTATCTGGCCATGTTCCTTTATTCTAGAGTATACTCCAGTAGCGTAGAAAAGCCTATCAACTGGAACAGTTTACCTTATT
Organism: Pictodentalium vernedei; assembly: GCA_031216915.1. NCBI lineage: Eukaryota > Metazoa > Mollusca > Scaphopoda > Dentaliida > Dentaliidae > Pictodentalium > Pictodentalium vernedei. Next base: position 454,919,704 of record CM062294.1, on the reverse strand, counting down.
ATTGCTATATTTAGCAATTTCTGGTCTATTCTTGATAGTTCTGACCCTATTCTAAGTACTCTTGTTGTTTCATTTATATAACTAACCAATCAGATTGCTTGATTTCCCATAATCTATATGCAGAGTTATCTCCCTTGTGTATAACAAAAGACTATATCCAATGGCCATATTCACAGGAATCCCAGTTTCGGCACCCCTTTTTAAGAATCCCATTTGTGGAATCCCTTTTTTGTCATATGGGGCCATGAGGGCTATGTAAAAGCCCTCAATGAGTCCTCATTTATTATCCCTCATAGCCTCATTGAATTTTGAGGTTATGAGGACCTTGAAAAATCCCTCAATGAGGTATAATTTACTACGACTCTTATCCCCATTTCAGTATTTAACAGGTATATCCTATGGAATCCCATTTTGGAAAACGCCTGTGACTGTGGAATCCCTTTTTGACGTATGAGGCCATGGGGGCTATATAAAAGCCCTCAATTAGTCCTCATTTATTATCCCTCATAGCCTCATTGAATTTTGAGGTTATGAGGACCATTAAAAATCCCTCAATGAGGCATAATTTACTACGACTCTTAGCCTCATCTCGGTATTCGAGAATACCTGACATTGTATTATTCGAGGATACCTATCGAGGATACCTTTTGGAGAGTCCCTTTTTTGTCGCATCAGGCTATGTAAAAGCCCTCAATGGGTCTAATGTAGTCTTACCAACCGCTTCCATCTTGTCGCCAAAGCTCCAGTGCCATTACAGGTCTATGACCTATCTGTCCTATCATTAGTTTCTACAGCAGTCTTGTTCCATTGCGGCATTGTACCAGTACTATTGGCTTCTGTTATTGTGCCCCATATCTCATCCATTACTTCCTGGCTATACCTATCTCAGTATCGACTATAACATTGACCAAGGTTGAATCAGATTTTCCCTGTATACATATAAGGCATTCCGTTATTGAGATTCCTAGCCGATTCCGTAAAATTTGGATTCCGTGTTTTAACATCAACACTCGAGGGTATTCCCTTCCCTATTAGAAAAATTCAGTTCAATGGGTTGTAGTTTAAAAATTCATATCACTTTCGTTATATTTTCATTAAGTCTTTAAACTTTGTTCATTTCAAAAATGTTAACATTGGGATATAGTTAAAAAATAGAGTTCATTCAGTGCAAGGGGGTTAATTATATATACATTCATTAGGGTTATAGTTCATTCAAACAGTTCAAGAGGGTTAATTTTTTATACATTCATTAGGGCTAGAGTTCATTCAACCATTGGGTTATATTTAGGGTTATAGTTCAGAACTTTGTTCAATTTGTTATGGTCAATTTACTTCGATCTTTGTTCACTTTGTTCTGTTCCCTTCGATCTTAGTTGTGTTGGATCTTTGTTCACTTTGTTCTGTTAAGTCTGTCAAACTAGTTCGATCAATCCGACTAGTTTGACATTCTTTCACTTTGTTATGTTTACTTCGATCTTGGTTATGTTGGATCTGTACATTCGTTGTTTTGTAGTGACTGGTTGTCTCTGTTCAGAGTCTTGTAGTCATTGAGTGTTACCAATCCCTTTCCATACCCTCGAGAGTGATGGATGAGATATGGGGCAGAATAACAGAAGCCAATAGTACTGGTACAATGCCGCAATGGAACAATACTGCTGTAGAAGCTAATGATAGGACAGATAGGCCATAGACCTGTAATGGCACTGGAGCTTTGGCGACAAGATGGAAGCGGTTGGTAAGACTACATTAGACCCATTGAGGGCTTTTACATAGCCTGATGCGACAAAAAAAGGGATTCTCCAAAAGGTATCCTCGATAGGTATCCTCGAATAATACAATGTCAGGTATTCTCGAATACCGAGATGAGGCTAAGAGTCGTAGTAAATTATGCCTCATTGAGGGATTTTTAATGGTCCTCATAACCTCAAAATTCAATGAGGCTATGAGGGATAATAAATGAGGACTCATTGAGGGCTTTTACATAGCCCTCATGGCCTCATACGACAAAAAGGGATTCCACAGTCACAGGCGTTTTCCAAAATGGGATTCCATAGGATATACCTGTTAAATACTGAAATGATAAGAGTCGTAGTAAATTATACCTCATTGAGGGATTTTTCAAGGTCCTCATAACCTCAAAATTCAATGAGGGTATGAGGGATAATAAATGAGGACTCATTGAGGGCTTTTACATAGCCCTCATGGCCTCATACGTCAAAAAGGGATTCCACAGACACAGGCGTTTTCCAAAATGGGATTCCATAGGATATACTTGTTAAATACTGAAATGAGGATAAGAGTCGTAGTAAATTATACCTCATTGAGGGATTTTTCAAGGTCCTCATAACCTCAAAATTCAATGAGGCTATGAGGGATAATAAATGAGGACTCATTGAGGGCTTTTACATAGCCCTCATGGCCTCATATGACAAAAAAGAGATTCCACAAATGGGATTCGTAAAAAGGGGTGCCGAAATTGGGATTCCTGTGAATATGGCCATTGGATATAGTCTTTTTTTATACACAAGGGAGATAACTCTGCATACAGATTATGGGAAATCAAGCAATCTGATTGGTTAGTTATATAAATGAAACAACAAGAGTACTTAGAATAGGGTCAGAACTATCAAGAATAGACCAGAAATTGCTAAATATAGCAATAATAAGGTAAACTGTTCCAGTTGATAGGCTCTTCTACGCTACTGGAGTATACTCTAGAATAAAGGAACATGGCCAGATAAACGATAACTATTGCATATATAGATAGAAGCAGAGAATTCTGAAAGAATTCGAAATAATACAAGTTGTCGGGTTGTTTGTGGTAATTATCCAGGGAAGTCGTTCCAGAAAATACTGCGATTCAATCGAACATACCCTCCGAACATACCCCGTCTTATTGCAGAACAATTGGGCAACATAGCAATCATGTGCTACCATAGAAACCAAGATGGCGGCCTCCAGTATACAAAATGGACGACGGAAACACGTATCACCCTAACAACACGCGCTGCGCATGCGCACTCACACCACGTATCACTATGGAGATGACGTCACAACATGGCCGCTCACGCGGGTTACCATGACAACACAACATGGCGCCACTACGTCACGTGACATGACGTCACTTCCAAGGTCCGGCACCGAGGTCCGGCAACTATTCCCTGTAGGGGAACATGACATACTACTCATGTGCACCATCGACGTGCATCACACCTTAGTATTATTATATATTTATTGGTGTTTAAGGTGATACACTTATACACAGTGGCTCATCGTGACCGTGACAGTTTTACAGATGGAGGAAGCCGAAATACCCGAAGAGAACCACCTAGCATCGACGAGTAACTGTCAGCTCCCAACATACTAACTCTGTTCAAGCTCCGCTCAATGGGGGAGTCATCGTGCCCCCATGTAGGCAAGCGGGATAAAGTGCCTTGCCCAAAGGCACAACGTGGGTCGTCCCGGACGGGGATCGAACTCGGGACTACTAGCATAGAAGTCCAACAGTCTACCACTAGAAGTCCAACAGTCTACCACCCGTTGATATATTGAACAGAAAAAAAGTTATGGAACACCAAAAGCTGGTGAAAGAGCCGTTTTGTTATTTTTAATTGAGTTTACACAGAGAATATCAGTCGAAGGCACTGAATAACTGGGAAACAATTGTAAAAAGTAAGCTTCTGTAATTTTATACTACTCTGCAGCAAAATGCCCTAAGTTTGTGAGGTGACGCCTACATCGATAATACAACATCGCTAACATTTCGAAATTTCAATTTTTATATGAAATTCCAATACCGTTAGGGTTAAAATTACTGACTACTTTAAAAAAAAAATTAACGGGAGCTAAGGTTTCTGTAAATCTCTTCTAATGACGATAATTGTCAGCCATGCGTCATACCAAAGCTATTTATGATCTTCCCAAGTGTCGCTCTTGTCCGCAAACCTTCTACAATATCCATATTTTTTGGCAATGTGCGCCCGATTTAATTACAGCTGTTTTTACCTTCTTTCTATCTGATATCATAGCATTGACATTAAAGGCTGCACAACATTCAATCTAATTGTAAGTACATCGTTTGTTTGTTTGAATTTGGGATTTAACGACACATTTAAAGCAATCGATGTCATATCATGTACAGTTAAAACTAGAAGTCCTGTCATGAAATGCGCACACATAGCACGTCGATCTGCGCGTTAATGTACGCGTTATGCCCATAGTAAGGCTGTCAAATTCTGTACATATGGCCTGTGCACAAGCAATGTTTCAGCCAATGGACCTCCGGGTAACCCGGAGGTCCATTGGCAGAAACATTACCTTGCTATGAGTAACCAGGAGATCTTGTCGTGCTTTGGATGCCATTCGATACGGCAATTGAACGCAATTCCTACGCGCAATTAAGCCAAGATAAGCGCACAATTTGTGACAAGACTTCTAGTTTTAACTGTAGGACAGTTTGGCGGGTGTAGAAAATTGGAGTGAGCCACCGAACAATGGATAGCGGCAGAAACAGGGTTATGGACGATTGGATGCAAGTGTACCATAGCGGTGTCATTCGCCTTTGTACATAGTGAAACCTTGCACTCACAAAGGCAGTCAGTATATAGTGCATTGTCAATATCGAACCGTTGACCTTTCGATCTCACGTCCAGTATTCTAAGCAATGAGTTACCACGCCCTCATTCAATGATGGTTAGGGCCCCCCCCCCCCCCCTCAAGTTAGATCTTCTGTTTCTCAGGATATTTTTTTTGTAATATTGCATGTGGGCGGGCGTTTTTTTTATTTTTGTGCCATCAAAAGTTCAGGTTCTTGGTATGCTTTATGTTTTAGGCCTCATTGTCTACCGGATAGCATGGGTGGTGGTATATTTCGCCCCTTGAGTGCAAGAAGGCTTTGCAATGCTAAGGCGTTGCAAAGCCTTGTTGCAGCCAAGGGACAAATTTATCAATTTTATTAACTTGGGTAAAATACAACACATAAACCATTTGATTGTTATTTTTTTTAAGTTATCATAGGTTATAAAAAGAGAGCATGTGGCAGGCAAAAGGATAATGCGGGAGGGCATGAGAAACAGGTTATAACTTGTTTAGGCCTTATATCTGTTAGTAAGATAAAAAATTATGTTTGTATGCAAATTAAGCCAAGGTTTCATTATGCGAAATGACTTTGTGATATAGCGAAGATTTACTGATTAAATACCGTTATCTTAACAACAGATATATAAGATTTTGATGCAAAAGCTACCAAGCCTAAATCTCAAATTTCCGATTCTATTGTAAGAAGGTCTTTGAGATTCCAATATAGTGTGGAGAAAGTAGTTCTTTATGGCGATTATAAAGGTTATATGAGAATGATAGTGACTTTACAGAGAAACTCAGTGATCCGTTTCAGTGGAAATAGAAAATTTATTCACAATAATCTTCTGACGCATCAACATTTAATTGGCGCATTTCACGCATCAACTTACCTCACGCGTGCACTTAATTAACTTGATGATATTTGTTTATTTGCATTAAAATTAAAACAGGAACGTTGCTTAGTGGGCTCGGACGAGGGGTGTCCACCGCTGGATTTCCAATTGCAACTCCTCAAGCGGTAGGTAAAATTCCGACTACCACAACATAATTTCAGTAAGTGAGAAATTCCATGGATTACCACCTAGCCACACTATCCTTTCCCGCCCAACCCACCCCGAGTCAAAATGTCCAACTACATGTTTTAACCCAACACACAATGACGATAAAGGTGATTTTAAAAATCCATGACGAAAATAATAAAATATTTCGGATGATACCCAATTGTCTTTCAAGCTCGTCACAGCTTTCTCCCTGCCAAGCCCAGCTAAACAGTATTCGAGATAGATAGATTTTTTGCCCTGGACAATGGCGGAGGCGGTGGGGAGTCTGAATTACACAGCAGCCATCAGGTCCCATATTAGTCCTATACTATGTGTATGTTTCAAAGTGGTCCAAGTTATATTCAGTAGTATTTGTACTCTGTTTAGAATTCCACAATGTCCAGTACAATGTTGCTATAGAATTTAAATTGGGGATAACAGTAAGACAGCCAACCTGGCTATGTTATCCCCTACAATAAACATATGTGTTTTCATGTAATTTTATCATTGTCATTATTGTTTATTTAAGAACTGAATGCAATTTTTATAATCTTTATTGGAGTATGAACGTGTGGGAATGGGTACAAATTAAGTATGAATCCCTTCGGGATTCATACAATTTGTACCCATTCCAACACGTTCATACTCCAATAAAGATTATAAAAATTGCATTCAATTCTTATAATTACATTCCGTAACTTTTTAAACTATTTTTTATCAAATAACAAAGCAGAAAGACGAAATAAAACATGTACGAACGAACGAGGCGAAAAAACACCCTCACACAAAAGACAAAGCGCACAACTCTGAGTTGAGCGCCGGTTCCGTCTAAATGATATCCCAAGGGCAAATAAGCTTTAATTTTCACAACTTTAGAAATGGAAGCGAGTATTTTAGAAACGGGCTTTATGTCACAGTTGGGAAATGTCACCAAAGAAACAGCAGCGGAGTTGATCACTGCGAGAGGCGCTAAAAGTTAAAAACCCGCCCAAACACCGCCCGAATTACATTCTGTCAACTGCGCTCTACCGTAAATGCGGGTCCAAGTTCGACCAAATGTATTCATTGGAAAATGAATTACATTTGGTCATGACGTTTTCATCCAGCTGACCAATGGGAATTGAGTATTTGAACCCAAAACGTATAACTACATTAACAATGTAATTATTATTGTGTATATGTTGTATTGTGAAATAAAGAATCAATCAATCAATCATAATCTAAAAATGTGTTACTTTAATTATTTTCTTATAATATTTGCAAAATATTTCGACAACACCATCTCGCGTGACCACTCATTGGAAGGAACTCGTCGAACTCGTTCCAACGTGGGGTCATATGATATGGTTTTGTTGAAAATTTTAGTGTTCAACCGATTACCAAAAATGGTCGCTGACCGATTACTGGTTATGTGAGCTGACAATCGAACGATTCGGATGCCGATTCCGATTGTAATACCGTGCACCACTAGACAAGACGAGGCTGGAAAGAACTACGTTACAATGAACATTTTTCACACTGTTAAACTTAGTTATATGGGGTCACAGTAAAATTACCAGTGCAACCTGAGTCAATGGAGTACAACCTTCATTTTTCCGGTATGAACTGGCGATTGCCGCAAGTACGCTCAATTGTAAGCTTTACATGTCGATTAAATTGTGTGTCCCGTAAAGGGGCGTCTAGAGAGATTAAGAATACACTTTTTTGGTCTTTTTCTCAACTTTATTGAATGGTAGGGGTTGCGGTGGCGTTGCGGTAACCGGTTCTCGTCAGATCACCGATGTTAAGCAACGTCGAGCCCGGTTAGTCCTCGGATGGGTGACCGTCTGAGCGATGGCTTCGGACTCCCGCTTTGTGTCCATGGGCAAGGCACTTAACCCCGATTGTCCGCATGGGGGCACGATGACGCCGTGTACTAAGGCGTACTGCACGTCGATGGTGCACAAGTCTTCAACCAATCTAACCCTGCCTATGCTGTAGTGCGGAGTTACGATGTTGGGGAGCTGGCAGCTGCTCGTCGTTGCTCGGTGGTTCTCGCCGGGTACTCCGGCTTCCTCCACCCGTACAACTGTCACGGTCCTGATTAGCCATTGTGCAGAAGTATGTGACCTTAAACACCAATAAATAATAAATAAATAATTGAATGGTATCATTGACATCCTTGTACATTAACGCTTGCAGAAGATAATAAAATGCGGTTAGTGAATCATCACAAAATGCTTGGCAACAATCGGTTGAACCGATGTTCCAGGAGCCGTTGCCGTTGTAATCCGATTGCTCACAATCGGCCGATTGTGGTGGCCGGTTCCGATCATCGGTTGAACACTAAAAATTTCGGATTTTTTTTTTCAACTCATGAATTTGTAAATTCCGTGGGCGGGTGTGGTCGATTCATTATGTAAAGGGTTAAGATGTGGAATTCCTATTTGTGTACCTTCTTGGCTGTCAATTATCCAACTGAGGCTCTTGGTAGTCACAAATTCCAACTACAAATCAGTATTTGGGAGATTTTTTATTAATTTTCAATCAATATTTGGATGACTTTCAGTACTTTTCAATCTAAATCATCCATATTTTCGCCAAATTCTATACATATTTTGAAAAAAATTATATTAGCCCCCTGTGTGAAATTTCAAACTTTTTCTAATTTAGGGCTTCGAATTTACAACTACTGTAAATTTGAAGATGGATGGGCAGGGGCTGAGAATGGCCCATCTGACCCCACCGCACCCTCACACCGTGACAAGGCCACTAATTTTATATAACTTAAACATCTTTTTGAGAAATGCAAATTATTCTACAAAATTACGTACTTTTATTATAGAATCGAACCTCACGGTTCTTCAAATTGTAAATTTTACATCTTCAACAACTATCACCTGTGTTATCTCGATTGTCCCAATTTCTAATTTCAGGACGTAAAGAGAGTGGCACAGTCGGGATTTTGTTAATTAGTTTTCTAGCGGCTAGATCAAACATTTTCTCTTTTAGTTTGTTTCACGAATTATTTTTGTACATCAAAACATTGACTTATTTTATTAAATTTGAATACATGTTGTATTCTGTAATGTTTGTTTCGCCATTCGAAAACATCTCGTCCCCCGAGTTCCAGTGTGTTCTATGGGCCACCTGCACTAAGCTGCATTTGCGTGACTTCGTTGTAGGACCAGAATTTCTTATTTTATTAAATTTAAATACATGTTGTATTCTGTAATGTTTGTTTCGCCATTCGACAACATCTCGTCCCCCGAGTTCCAATGTGTTTTATGGGCCACCTGCACTAAGCTGCATTTGCGTGACTTCGTTGTAGGCCTGGATTTCTTTGAGGTGGTCAATTGAATGGAAAATGTTTGGATGCGCGGTTCGTATTTGTTTTGTTTTTTTTATTCTGTTGTGCGAGCCTCCCAAATACACTATCATAATGAGATGGGAGAATGAAGGACATGTAGTTAGGGGGAGACTCAAAGGAGAGGGTTAATATGCTAATCGGTGAGATTGGGAAGAATGGGGCAAGGGATGTCATCAAGCTGTTCGTCTCCGAGTGTTGGGAGGAGAGGAGAAGCGTGGGAATAGGGAGGCATTTGGGAGTTCAGGGGTAACCATGGCCTTCTCGTCCGAGAACCGCGACAAATCAGCGGCTGACCAAAGTGTTATTATTATTATTTAATTGCTAATTACGAAAAAAACACTGATTGTTGTTTTAATCATGACCGATAAGCAGCGGTGAGCTGTGTTCAAATTATAATAACAACTATAACTATTTCAAACCCAAGAGTGGGAGAGTCGGGACATCCACTAAAAACAATCGGGATTAAACCGTATCACCGAGGCATGTTCAGAACATAATAGACTTTCGATACAAAAGACTAATTTACTTCTGTTATATTGCATTGAAAATATATACTATTCGCATTATATCCAATTTAATTTCAATTGTTTCAAACTTAGCATATTTCTTTATTCGCCGTGACAGCTGGTCTCCCTCATAGCAGTTCGACCCCTGAGTTCCAATGTGTTCTATGTGCCAGTAGGCACATAGAACACATTGGAACTCAGTGGACGAGTTGTTAACAAATTGACTAAATTCAGTGTTTCCCCAATTTTTTATTTAAGCAATATTCGGTAAGGCAATAAGGCATCTGATTAAGACTCGATGCAAAGGGGAGCGCGCTGGGACGGTGTGGAGTAAACTAATCCCTTACGACATCTTTAGCAATACAATAGTACTTTCACATCCAGCAGCCATGTGAAACAAATGAGCCACAAAAGCCACCGGGTCCCAGTCAGCCACCCAACCGCTTAAAGTGGGTGGCTATTGATCTGTTCTCCGGGAATATAAAGTATGCAACTTATAGGGTATAGTTTTTTGAGAAGATTCACTTCCTTGCTTGACAAGTTCTCAGTGTCTCTCCGAAAGCCAAAGAAGTCTAGGGGTAGTCATTGTTGCTCTTAAGGCAAGTATAGTCTGCCACTTGTTGTTGTAGTTTTGTCCCAGACCGAGCCTTCCCTGACAAGCACGACTGCCTCTGGCTCGGTCGGGCCTGTTGCCACCGAAGCACACATCCAGCGCCCGAGAGTGTCATAAGTAATAATATAATAATAACATTTCGGCCGGCCGCTGATTTGTCGCGGTTCTCGTATGAGAAGGCCTTGGTTACCCATGTTCTACCAACTGCCTCCCTATTCCCGCGCTTCTTCTCTCCTCCCATCACTCGGAGACGAACTGCTTGATGACATCCCGTTGCCCATTTTTCACAATCTCTTCGATTAGTATATTAACCCTCTCCTTTGAGTCGCCCCCTAACCACATGTCCTTCATTCTCCCATCCCACTTCCCCATTATACTCCCCGTGAATCTGGTTCTTTTAGACTGATATTTTGGGCATTCTATAAGAAAGTGTCCCAGGGTCTCCACCACGCCCAAGTTACACGTCTGGCACTCCTTTTCACTGTTTTTTCCAATTTTTCCCCTCAGCTCCAGGGACCGCGACCTCAGCTTGAACAACAGTGACCCTCCAAAGGTGCCATCAAGGTACTCTTCAAAACCAGGCTTCTCTTTATCACGCAGGCCACCCAAAGACCTTTTAGATTTGACCCCCTTTCTCCAATTACGGTTACAAGCCTCCATGTCCCTTTCTCTGACGATCTTTTTGCCCTGGTTTGCCCCAACGTCAAGGTCTTAGATCTCCAATGAGTAGTTTTCTACTAGCTCCCTCACTTGGACCACCCATCCCGTCTTGATATTTGAGTTGAAAGTTCTCAGGAACATTACTTTACACCATCGGCTATCGGGGAGATTTACCAAATAATTAAGATAACCGAGTTTCAATAGGTCTATCCTGTCCTTGATCCTCATCCACCCAAGATCATCCCTGATCGCTTCTAGCGCTGCGGCATTACTCGAGCCTGTTATCCATCGGCCTGCATCGTTCTGCAGGATTTCCAAGCTCTTAACAGCTGTGTGGTTTAGGGGTACAACTTCCGTACCGTATGTTATACTTGGCAGACCCACCATTTCCCAAATAGTTTTCCCCACGAAAACCTTATTGAAACTGTTTCTCCCTATAAGTTTCATTTGGTTAAGGATTCGCTTCCCCTTCAGAATCAATTTATTTGTGTGGTTTCGGTAGATGCCTCTTCCTGTGATGCTTATATTTACCCCAGGTACTCATAGTCACTAGTCTCTCCTACACTAAGAAGTCTACTACCTTCCGGAATGCAGAAGTCCCCCACTCTCCACCTTCGAGTGGGGTCCACTTTGCGGCCCACGGGTATAACTTTGCTCTTGCTTTCATTAAGTTCGAGTCTCTATTTGTTCCCATATTTCCCAACAATTCCCAGCATCTTCGCTAGCCCCTCTTCGCTTTCTGACACTAGCTCCATATCGTCTGCAAAAAATAGCCCTGGGATCTTCAAGTCACCAACTGCAACCCCATCGTCGCTATGCAGGAGTTCATCTCCTAAACCTTTGATGTACAATGCAAAAAGAATTGGCGATAGGATACACCCCTGTTTTAGGCACACGTTTTGTTGTAATGATTCCCATGCTAAGTTCACTCTGCACATCTTTATACAATGCTTTCATAATCCCAACAAACTCGCCCCCAAGCCCAGAGCCTCCAGCTTGCGCCACATACCATCCCTCCATACTCTATCATATGCCTTTTTAACATCAAAAAAGGCCATGGACATCTTTTTCTTTTTTGCTTTCGCGGATTCTATCATTTGGGATAGCGTGAAAAGATGGCCAGTGACTCTCCTTCCCTTCCTGAAGCCATTCTGGATTTCTCAAAAAAACCCTTCTCTTCGATCACCTCCTCTAATCTCCCATACAAGACTTTACAAAAGACTTGTCCAATGTTGCTGCTGACAGAGATTCCTCGATAGTTATCCAAGACGTCTTTTTCCCCCTTTTTGTGAATAAATGTCACTTTACTTTCCCTCCACTCCTTTGGGACCTCTTGTTTTTCTATGGCTAAATTGACTTGATTTCCAAGAGTTCCTCTCCCCCTTTTTTGATAAACTCGTTAAGAATTTCGTCCACCCCTCCCGCTTTTCCATTCCTTAATTTCGAGATCACCCTTCGCACCTCCTCAGTTTTGATTTCGCTGCACACGAAGTTCGATAGATTTTCCTCGACCTGGTTCGGACACTCTGATGGGTTCCCCATGCCCCATCGCTTATCGTTTACCTTTTCCCAGTGCTTAACCAGTTCTAATGCGAGTTGATCTCGCTCTTCTGTAACTCGGCCATCTACTTTAATGCTCTGTGGGTTATTCCCTTTGTTACGTCTATTCACCCATTTCCAAAATACGCTCGAACTCGACCCCCCTGTCGTTCTTATCGTCCTAATAAGACTGCCATTTCGCACTCTCCGGTTGTCGTCTTTAATCTTGATTACTTTATTTCGTGCTTGTTGGTATTCTTCCTTTGCTACCATGGCCTCATTGCTTTCCACCCCCTTAAGTTTTCTACTTCTCCTGTATGCAGCACATTTAGCTTTTCTAACCTTTATGGCCCTTTTCAGTTCTTCGTTCACTCTGTACCCAAGTTCCCGTGTTGGCACCCTAATCTTTCCTACACTTTCCTTCTCTGCCTCCACTAGGCTCGCAACTATGGCGTCGGCCGGATTCTGGACACTGCCCCCCTTTTGTACGGCTGCAAGCTTTGGTTTCAGTTTTTCTTCGAACTTCGCCCAGTCGGCATCCTTTTTGAGTTCCCAAACCTCCTTGAAGCTTCCTTTGCTTTCCTCTAGGTTTTTGGCCCTCATCGTCACTGCAATCAAGTTGTGATCACTATTCAACTCCATTTTTCCCTCATCGTCCACTTCTACCCCTATCACCAGCCTCCATAAATTCATATCTGTGAGAATGTAGTCAATTATTGATTTTCTGTCGTTTTTCTCCCAGGTCCATTTCCCCTTACATCTAGCGTCCCTGTTCAGAATCTTCAGACCGAGCTCATTTGTGAAGTTCAACAGCTTCCTTCCATTCCTGTTGACTTTCTTGTCCCCACCCTCTATACCTTCTTCCTTATCACCTATGTGTCCATTAAAGTCGCCCATCAGAATTATACCGAGCCCCCTGTTTTCTAGTTCAGTGGTATTGGACCTTAGTGTTGAGTATATCGAGTCATTCCACTCGGGTTTACTTCCCTCCACCGCACAGTACACAATCCCAAGGGCAATACTTTTGTTTCTCAGACTGATCTATACCCATCCCATTTCTTTTGACACCTCAGCCGAGGTGATGATATCTTCCAGATCTGTGATCAGCGACGGTTTTAAATCCTCTTTAATGTACATGCCTACCCTCCCCCCTTTTTCTGGCCTTCCGTTCGCCCTACACCTATCCACACACACCCGCTTACTTGGTCTACCCGTTCCTCGTGTCTTACCCACGTCTCGCTTAAGCCCATGACATCAAACTCCTCTGCCTCGATCAATGTAGCAATTTCACTTACTTTCCGGTGGAGACCCTGGATATTGCTATAACCCACTTTCAGGGTACCGAGGTTCATTGGCTTCCGCCTACTGGGCCCATTGTTTTCTGGCGCTAGTCCTGGTAAACTTATTCTGTCCCCCTCACTCTTGATTACCCCACCTATGTCCACTCTAGTTATACTTGCCTCTGACCTCCCACTCCGCCCCTCTCCAAAAAAGGCCAACTGTCAGACGCTCTTTAAACTTGCCTATCGTTATGTGAATGTATGAATGTTTTGTAAGAAACATTAACATCATTAATTTTCTATCTCATACTGCATCACCTAAATACCATTTTTCGTTTCAATGAAACGACATCCATCAATTATTTTAAATTTCATTTTGTTTCTCTGTTTAAAATGTTTTTGCACGGAAACTGATCTGAGAAAGGTACCATTTTCGTCTTACATTAGAATACAAATCTTGAAAGACCAATTCTCGCAAACTCGTTTTACATGTATACTGATGGTACAAAATGGATGACGATATATCGACTTATCGCGCGAGAATTGGGCTCTTCAGGGGTGGAGGCCGACTAAAATCCACTTTGAATCGCGATGACTTTCTTCTTGTGATGCTTCTATGCACGGTTGGAGTTCGAGGTTTAAGCATAATGATTTTTATGCATTTGTTTACAAGTGGGGATATTGAAGTTAATCCTGGTGAAATAAAGATTGTGCACATCAATGTTAGAGGTCTCCGCAGCAAAACTGATATGATAAGCGCTGAGTTAGGAAATTATGATATCATTTCTGTTTCGGAAACTTTGTTGACAAATACCGTTCAAAATAATTATATTCAAATACAAGGCTACCATTACCCACTTATTCGTATGGACAAAGGGGAGGGACTGGGGGAGGAGTGGCCGTCTATATTAAGTCTGATATAGTTTGGAAACGTCGGCGTGATCTTGAAATCCCAGGCTTAGAATTAATCTGGACAGAAATTCGAAGTCAAAATCAGAAATTTATACTCGGAGTTGTATACAGGCCCCAACTGGCAGTAATTATTATTGGAGTCTTATTGATGAATCTATCCAAAGAGCAAGAAATGACATGTCGTTGAAATGTGTGATAGTCGGAGATTTCAGCCTTGACTGTCTCAAGAATACTCACCCAAGGATAAAACCATTGAAATACGTCCGAAAGATAAAGCTTGGATGAATTCAACGATCCGTAAAATGATGAGAGTGCGTGATCGATCACACAGAATAGCTAAGCAGACAAATAGGGCCGAAGATTGGGCTAGGTTTAGGCATGATAGAAATGAAACTATATCACTCATACGGACAGCCAAAGCAGAATACGATCTTAAAACTGAAACCTATGTATCAACTCGTAACTTTGGCAGTAAACACTGGTGGAGGACACTTAAATCATTCTCTAAAGAGCACAATGTTTCGGATGAATTTTTCCCGCCACTCGAAGAAGATGGGGATATAATTAGCGATGCAACCTCGATTGCAGACTTACTACATACGTATTTTGTTGATCAAGCTAACTCTGTCGATGACAAAGAATTACCACCCATCCCACGTTGTGAAATGAGCCTGGAATCCATAGTCATCTCTGAAGAAGAAGTAATGTCAGTTATTAGTAACTTAGATCCCCAGAAAGCTAGCGGACCAGATTTAATTAATAACTGAATCATTAAGGCATGTGCTCAACAGTTAGCTTTCCCTCTGACATATCTTTTTAATCTGTCTCTATCACGTAATGAGTTCCCAAGTTTATGGAAGAAAGCCAGTGTTGTGCCTATCCACAAGAAATCATCAGTTGATGACAAGGTAAACTATCGGCCAGTCTCTTTGACAAGTTCTGTCAGTAAAATTCTGGGAAAAAGTAATTTTTAGACGCATTTTTTCTTTCTTGGTAGAAAACGAATTACTAACACCCCTACCGTCAGACTTCATTCCGGGTGACAGTACAATTTACCAATTAATAGATATTGAAAACTACATTGCTAGTAATATGGACAACAATAAAGAAGTCAGATTAGTATTCTGTGATATAAGTAAAGCATTCGATAGAGTATGGCATGACGGATTAATTCATAAATTAGACTCAATTGGAATAAGAGGTAACCTACTAGCGTGGTTTAAAAGCTACCTAACAAATCGCTCACAGTATGTAGTTGTAAATGGGGAGAAATCCGAGAATCAAACCATTAAAGCTGGCGTGCCACAGGGATCCGTTTTATGGCCCCTCCTGTTCAATATATACATAAATGATATTGTTAAAGATATTACTTCCAATATTAGACTTTATGCCGATGATACAACACTTTATCTGGTAATCGAAGATGCAAAATTAGCAGCAGAAGTTTTGATTAATGACCTGAGAAAAATTGCCCAGTGGTCTAAAACATGGCAGGTTATATTTAATCACTAAAGACCGAATCGTTGTATATTTCAAATAGAGTAAACCCCACGCTTCGCACCCATCTTTACCTCCTAGGACAGCAAATAGAAGAGACGGACACTCATAAACATCTTGGGTTGATCTTTTCAAAAACAGGACAATGGGATTCACACATAGAGAGTCTTATAAGTAAAGTCAGCCCTATGATAAACTGTCTTAGAAGCCTAAAATACAGATTGTCTAGACAAGCATTGGAAACTCTATATCAATACTTCATTCTCCCGCTGTTTGATTATGCCGATGTTATATGGGATGGTTGAACGGAGACTAAATCAACACTTCTAGAAAATTTACACTTGGATGCTCTACGAACCATAATAGGGGTCACTAGGGGGACAAGTCATCAACTTATCTATAGAGAATCTGGTTTCATACCACCCAAAGAGCGTAGACGACGCCACAAATTAGTAGCGTTGTATAAGATTATGTTCACAAGCGTCCCAAACTACATTAGGCTGCTCATTCCGCAACCTGTATCAGAATTGACTTATTACTCGCTAAGATCTTCGAACTTGATAAGGGAAATTAAATGTAACACGAACAGGTTTTTTAACTCGTTTCTGCCATCAGTGGTAAAACTTTGGACCGGCTTAAGCGCAGATCTGCAGAACTGTACTTCCGTAGATCATTTTAAGAAGAAACTTGCAATTAACGACAATGTCGTCCCTGGGTTTTATTATGTGGGTAGCAGAAAGGAACAAATTGTTCACACGAAGCTGCGGTTAAATTGTAGTGATTTAAATGGACATTAATTTGATAGATTTATAAGTGATAATGCATCTTGTGGCTGCGGTCATGTATATGAAGACACTGAACACTATTTATTAATGTGTCCTCTATATGCAGAACAAAGAAATTCGCTTCTAATAAAATTGGGCCACACCACTAATATCACTCTTATGCTATATGGGGATACGGAGAAAACTGCCTTGGAAAACGCCAGTACATTTAGTGCGGTTCAAGAATATATTAGGGAAACGATGAGATTCCAGTGAATGGTTTATTTCCAGTGGAAAAGAACCCTGACAATGACCTTTGCTGTATTGGGTGAGAGAGATTTTAGTGGGCCTATCATATAAATGAAAGTAGAATGCCTCCACACCCAATAGATAGGTAAATTATTTAAAGTAAATGGTGGGATATAGTATGGTACTTTCTCTTTCTTTCCAATTCATTGGATCAGTTTCTGTTTATGTACAGTTGCACCTGCACCATTGTATTGTATTGTATTGTATTGTATTTCTCTGTTGGGTACGGCGTTAATATAGGCATTGCCTGTTCGCCAAACCCCATTTCATTGAGGAAATAAAAATATTGTTTAAAAAAAACTGGCCGATGATCCAGGATTACCTGGAACCTCCGTTGGTTTAGGCCGAGCATCCAACGGTGATTTTGGACTCCACCAGGACGGGACCTGCCAAATAGGCAAGCCTGGTCGGACTGAAGAGAAGAAACCCCAGCAGTAACGTCAGTTAGGGAGTGAACCCGGCATGAGATTCCATAACGGTTACAAAAATAGGATTAGAGAAAACACTTGTAGTATATTTGAAGGCCGGTGGTCATGCACAATCCTTCAGGGAGGTTAGGATGCCGTATTTGAAGCTCCCCCTCCCCGCAAAAAAGAAGTGAGATAAGCAGTGTGCTTTGGGGTTAGGTGTACCTCAGTTCGTTGGTGTAGTTTTGAGTGATTTGTTGAGTTTGTCTTGGCACGGTCAAGCAGCGCACGGCACCTAACAACGACGATGCTGTCGTCTGCTTTGAGGAACCGCGACGCAGATCGCTATTCTGCTCGAAGATATTTGGCTGTCCGTATCCACTCTGGATGGTAGCAGGAGTACGCCTGTGGCTATATGCTGTAGTTAAGTTGTCGGTGTGGACGTGAGTTGATATGATAGTTTATTATACGCGAAACGATAGATTATCGAAGAAATTTCGGAAAGATAGAAATCGTATCCCCCACTGTGAAGATATAGAAATTTTCACATTCACGGCATCAATCAAAATGGCGGCTTTCAAACCATCACTTCAAGGTGAATACGAGTCAAATTATCACTGAAAATGATCAATTTGTTCTAGAAACGTATAATGAAAAGAAAATCTAATGTTTTTTTTTTGAGCGGATACCGATCATTTTCACCAATAATTCAACACGTATATTCACTTTGAATGGCTGCATGAAACCCGCTAGTCCAAACATGGCCTGAACGTTCGTAATATAAGTGTTTGGTTTGGTACAGTACGTGGAGAGTGGATTGTAACTAAAGCACCCGCGGAGTGGAGTTATCACAAACTATAACTTTCAAATTCTGTACATATCGATAAAAACTCAAGCAATGTTTCAGCCAATGGACCTCCGGGTTTAACCCGGAGGTCCATTGGCGGAAACTTTGCCTGTGCTGGTTATGATCTGCAACAAATTTGCAATTATTGCCTGGGTGGAATATCCACCCTGCGAGTGATTTAGTGATAATACACTTCCCAGGTACTGTACGTCCTTAAAAAACACATTACGGACTTTCAGGCCCTGTTTGGAATAGAAACCCGCCAGCTGAATCAGATTGCAAGACGCTATCTGTTCCGAGTATCAATCAAATCACTTCCGCGTATCAATGATTCAATACGCCGTTTAATTGCATGCATCAATTCAAGGTTGAAACGAGTGGAATTATCGGATTATTATAAAAAGCGTATAATAAAAAGAAACTCTAGTGTTTTTGAGTGGATATCGAAAATTTTCTCAATTGTGACCGAGAGAAATGGTTATTTTCGCTCGCGTAAACGCTCGCGAAAAATAAACATTTGTCTCGATCACTCATGAGATACTTTTCGGTGTCCACTCAAAAACACTAGATATCCACTATTTAGTTTAAACAATATTTATTTCCAAATGTACAAGCAAACATAGATATCCTGTATTTAGATGATGAGTTGGTCGAGCAGGACCAAAATATGAGCTGCACCCAGCAACGACAATGATGGCATCTAATTCGGATGGAGTGTCGTGAACAGAGTTTATGCAGCAGGTTGTTTGTGCCTATCCGTGTCCACTCTGGGGTGTTTGCGTGTGCGTATTTGTCCGTGGTCAGTGATGTTGTTGGTGAACACGATTGCCGAAAATTGCAATTTGTTATATGTAGAGTTGCCACTCTGTCGTGAGTGCGTGAGTTAGGTTGTTGGGCATGAGTCGGTGCTGACAAATTGTACGCGACAATGTTTCGTATTGTTAGCGACGGACTGAGGCTACTTGGTTAGGCCTGCTTTTGATTTTTGGGGGTTTTACCTTCCGATTATTTATTCGATACTCATTTAGTTCGGAAATGAGCTCGCTGTCTTTAAGTCTATTATGAGATGTATCCGCGATGCTTTTAAATCGCGTTTTGGACATCTTAATGACAGTTCACTCGTGGTGGGTAGTGGTTGATTGTTCGAGGGGTGGGGTGGGGGCTCGAAAGTCTACGCGTAGGAGGGCGTGGTTTGTTAGGCTTGTTTAACTGAGACTTTTGATACGAATGCCCCGTATTAGAGGATTGGTGGGATACATGATTTATAGAGACATAGTTGGGTGGTTTTTGGCACCCCAGTCCTTGCCTCGTATCATTATTAGGTTAGTTCGTTTATTGCAGTGTTGGATATGTAGGTGTTTAGAGATTTTCTGCCGTTGGTTATTCCTAGGAACCTAGCCTCATCGCAAGATTTGAGTTTGGTGTCATAGAGGTACAAGTTGATTGGTGGCACTTGACGTTTTTCTTGTTATGGTTAAGTTGGGGTTTTCCATTAGGATTAAGCTTGATGCGCCATTTTGCTCCATTTTGAAAACCTGTGTTCTTGGTCTTTTAGCGCATCTTGAAGTCGGCGTCCTATTATGTCGCGGAACCTACTGGCAGTATACAGTCCCTTGTCATCAGCGAACTTGGAGATTTTCACCCGATTTTCCACGACTTTGTTGATGTCGTTAACATAGAGTATGGACTGGAGTGGGCTCAAGAACGAGCCCTGGGGATGTCGGCCGACAGTTCCACTTCTTATTCCACTTGAGGCGCGGTAAAGGCTTATTTAATTTTTATATCCAGTAAACTTATTGTTATATGACTCATTTATTGTATTTTATATGTAACACTGATCACAAGAAAGAGTTCAGTCACTCATAGTTCATCATTCATTCCCACCTTGGACGCCGATAGAGCTACCATTTGAAATGCAGAAGACAGTGCTATGCTTGAAGGCTGCCCAAGTTTCCACTTGGGCTATCCAAGTGCGCAAGGGCAAAATTCAACTAGCAGCGGATTTTGGTAGCACACTGGAACCAGAGACCTTGGAGAGGTGTAACACCTTCCGTGGGGTGGATTTTCCCCCGCATTGGTCACCCTCCAAGTAACTCGGACTTGCTGAACGCTGATTTAACCACAGAAGCCATGAACAAGGAAAAGAGAGGAAGGAAAAGAAGGAAGAAGGGACCATCCGCCAGGCGCCGAGACTTCCGTCAACTGTCGGAGTCTCTGAAAAGGAAGATGATGGAAAGGGGAGAGAAGGAGGCAGACAGGGACATTAGTAGGGCCACACCTGGTAACCCTGAAAGAAGCATGTCCAGCCCATCACGCTCCCCGCCATTAGAGCAGTCGGAGGACGCAGGATCGCCAGGACATAGGACAATCTTCAGCCCAGCTCATCTTTCTTCGGAAAATGAGATAGATGAGGTTGACGTATTTTTGGTACAGGACGCAGTTCAGGATGAGGGCCCTCAAGCATCGCCAATTCCTACTGGACCGACTTCCCCGAGCCAGAGCCCTGTGCATGCAGCGGGATATTCGAACACCCAGTACTTTTTTGGCCACATTTAGGGAAGAGCAGAGAGGAATGAGGGAGCAGGGGGGAGAAATGAAACGGAGCAACAAGAAACGATCAGAGAAGCTGAAGACAAAGACGAACAAGAAGGCACTTTTGGTAGGCCATGACACCCAGGGAACTCCTGAAGCAGACCCGTTTATTGTATTATATTTTTAACATTAATCACAAGTAGGAGTTCAGACATAGATTGCATTTACAAACGTTACTCTGCTTCATATTATTGGGAAATCCCGCGAGCTATTACGGTAATATTGTTTGGATATCCAACAAGTCCGGTTAATGAATGATTATTGCTGTTAGACATTTGGAATTCCAGACTCGCAATTAAATTGTTATCATCTTTAATTTGTGTCCGAGTCATCAGATGAACTCCAGAATTACACAACAGGTACAGACGTTTATTCCCCACGGTTATACAACCCTAGATATGTCAGCTCTCAACTCAAGTGTTATATTTGACGCCGACACGTTTTTTTTTTTTTGCAAGTCAATAAAAAGGAATATCCCTGAACGGAATTCAAAGAGTTTCGGAAACGGAAACTCCTTGAACTCTCCTTCTGTCATCAGGTCTCCTGTGCATGAGACCTGATGACAGAAGAAGAGTTCAAAAACATCATTACGTCAACACTCCATACGAAAAAATTATCCAAAAATCGACTGAGTGTGTTGAGTGTACTTACATAGTGTCAGACGTCCACTCACAAAAAATCAGTGTTGATTGGACTGTATTGGAAAAAGATTCGCAACTTAACATATTAATTTCTGTTCACTAGATCCTTTTCTTGTACCTGATACATTGTCTTTGGGAATTTTGTGTATCAAATAAAATCTTTAAAGGTGAAAATCGGTTCGGTAAATCCCGTTATTTTGTGTGATAAATTTGAGCCCAAAAAATGAGAATTTCGATGATCACGTGCAAAAGTGTGGTTCTTCCGTCAATTGGATATACGTTGCATGAAATATTCTGAAGTCATTGGAGACCGGCAAACAAACTCGGGGGGGGGGGGGGGGGGGGGGAATCCAAATCATATATCAGCGAAAATTTTATTTTAATATGAAAACAAATCGAAAATCTCACGAATTAACGAACGGATTTTTTCAATTGCTGTATTAAACCGCAGTACAAAGGTCTGGAAATGAAAGCTGTGGCATTTGTATCTGAATATTTTATAAAATGTAGGTTTTAGAAATTGTCTGACTGAACAATATAATTGCTAATCAGGGACAGTCTCTGAAAGATTTTTCTCGCAAAACATTAATTGGTTATGTAATCCTTCTCACGTGACCGCACTAAAACAGCTTTTCATACCCTGTCGTTTCTACACAAGTGCGGTTTTGTATGCAATGTACACGTAATGATACACTTTGTAGTTTTTAAGAACGATTAAAACATTTCCGAAGAACGTTGCTCGAATCCAATCATCGTGGCGATTTCGCATCCAATCGAATTCTAAAGCTCTGCAGCGTCCTTTGTAGGGTTAAGTTGTTAGTGATACTTGTTCGCTAATACAAATAACATTTTGTTCAACAATTTAACAATTTCGGAAAAACACTGCTAATGTGTTTATTCTTTGCCGGCTTCCACCTGTGTCCAACGCTGTGTACAAATCAAATGGATACGGGGCGATCACGATCTAACTCAAGATAAACATCCGGAAAACAATATCAGAGGTACTATTTTATTTGAAAAAGACTTCAGAATATGTTTTTATAATATATTGAGGTATTTAAGAGATGTCACATCATAACTTTCCAGTTTTTAACCATTCAACTAACACAGATTGGCCATATTTGGTTTGGCCCTTAATTGGAGATAGTAATTCAAATGTTATTATACCGCAAAAAATATAGGTTCTCTTTAAAGCTCATACGAGGTTGTCTGAAATCATTATTAAGCAAAGGATATATGAACAGTTGGCACATCGAACCAGTTTTGGTTCTATACAGAACCAAAACTGGTTCGATATGCCAACTGTTCATATCTCCTTTGTTTCAAAATGTTTGGCGGCTGCGTTGAATAAGCTCCAAGTTTACTGCTGAGTCTACTTCAGTTCATGTAATATTCTGTTAAAATTGAACGCTAATCTTGGTAAATTTATTTGATTTGAAATAAATACTGTTTAAACAGAACTGGTTCCATCTCAGGGACAAAATTAGAACCAGTTTTGGTTCTAAAGAGAACCTATATTTTTTGCAGTGTATAGTTTAGTAAAACAGTTGATGACCCAATGGAAGAACGTCTTGAGGTCGCTACAGTTAGATGTGATAACCTGTGCTTTTGAAGAAAAAAATATTTAGATGTTTAGTAATTTAGAAAAAAACAATTGCACTGCCATGTTAATGTTTTGATAGGTATTTATGTATTTGGTGTTTAAGATCACATACTTCCACACAATGGCTAATCGTGACCCTGGCAGTTTTACGGGTGGAGAAAGCCGGAGTACACAGAGACTGAACTTACGAGAATCGACGAGCAACTGGCAGCTCCTCAACATTCTAACTCTGTTCAAACACCGCTCAAACAGGGTTACAGTGGTTGAAGACATGTGCACCATCGACGTGCAATACGCCTTAGTACACGGTGTCATCGTTCCCCATGTAGGCAATCGGAATAAAGTGCCTTGCCCAAGGACACAACGCGGGTCGTTTTGATAGATAGACGAGCAAGTACATGTGATTTCTATTTAGTATCTACGATAACATGACTTAAATAATGGAATGATTGGCAGGAATGGTCCTCATTTTGAAAACAACAGCGGACAGAGAACTTCGACTGGGTGCATCGCGACCCGGTCGAATTTCTCTGTCCGCTTTTGTTTTTAAATTAATCGAATAGAAAATTATCGCAGTATTTTATCTTCGAAATCTCGACCCTCCGGTGTAGAAGTATATCGCGTCCTGTTCGTGATCTAATTGAAAATATGTATCACATTTATGCTCACAGTATTGTATTTATGTATATAAATGCTTGAGATGACACCACCCAAATATGCTTTCGGCCCTTTTTTCCAACATTTATTTATTTATTTATTTATTTGTGTTTAAGGTCACATACTTACGCACACTGGCTAATCGTGACAATGACAGTTTTACGGGTAGAGGAAGCCGGAGTACCCAGAGAGAACCACTGAGTATCGACGAGCGACTGTCAGCTCCTCAGCATTCTAACTCTGTTCAAGCTCCGTTCAAGCAGGGTTGCATAGGTTGAAGACAAGTGCGCCATCGACGTGCAGTACGCCTTGGTACACGGCGTCATCGTGCCCCATGTAGGCAACCAGGATAAAGTGCCTTGCCCAAGGACACAACGCGGGTCGACACTGACGGGGATCGAACTCGGGACCTCTAGCATAGAAGTCCATCAGTCTTCGACTGAGCCACATCGCTACCCTTTTTCCAATAATGCCCTTTGTCATATAAATATAATACTTGGAATCCAGCGGGAGTGATCGGTGCAAGAAGATAGGCACGCAACACTCTAGTTGTGCTCGCAAAGCCCCGTTGATAAAACACAGGGGGGGGGGGGGGGGGAAGTCGTGTTGCAAACGTCTACCAAATGTAGTGTTCGTTTTCGTCATCGTTGGCATTACTTAACACTTTGAACACTGACGGTATCTCCCATTTCAGTACAACTCCAACAGTTGGAAGAGTCAATATCCATTATTTGTGGGCAGACCAATTAATATTTTCAACGTGCAGCCTTACGGGCTGCACGTTGAAAACATTGATTGGTCTACCCTATACATCTCTACGAAGCCATCTTTCTTAATGAAACTATGAAGTGTCATTTGTCGGGGCCAGAAAAGCTGCCGCTGGGGTTCAAAGAGTTAATATTGGTTTATATGCGACATAAATTGAAACGAAAATTGAATTGAATGTCGGAGCACTGCACTATTTTTTATCCCGCCTTGTTGATTATGACATGGTGATCAGTAACTAATCTTCCTCTGAGCGGAAGCATACCAATCGATGTAATAATAAGTATGAACTTTAAGTCAGTTTTACTTCGCTTGCCGATGTTTACAAAGCTACGAGGGTCTGGGAGAGTCAGATTGGATCAGAATGTTTTTCACATTACTCTGCAATATAATCTCCCAGACCTTCAGTGCATCTATTTTAGCGATTCCATATCGTAGTAATATTCTCTCTGCCGACAACTTCTTTGGAAAACTTCTCCAAGATGAGTCCATTCATCCTTGACGCCTAACCAGAGACTGACCGAACTGAACATTTACGGAAAGCATTTAGCATGGTCTCCATGGGAAACCTCGAGACTTTCTTTGGAGAATCGTTACTATAGACAAGCCTATTATTTGCGTCAAGGTCAAAACTGCAAATAAAGCAGTGGAAAAGGCACATTTTGGTAAGGTGGTGGCTCACGGATTCCAGGACGGCAAAAATATAATAATGATTGACTGTATGAATAAACGTCACACCATGATAGGAGAATATTATTTCACATAATTATGCCAGTTTAAATAGACTACGTCATGAAAATGGACATGTGATAAAGTTATCTCCCTTGAAATTACTAGACGAGCGAGGAAGTCGCCATTAAGAAGCAGGTACTTCCTGAGAAATACGTATGGCATCGAAAGAAAATAAAACCGAGTTACTTTTAATAAACGAAAATAATGGACAGCTTTGTGGGCAGTCTGTTGTTTTCTTTTATTAAAAGTTATGAAAAGTAAAATTAATTTTTATGGCAAGTTGATTAGGAGCTCCACTTCATAGATAATCCATCATTAAGAATATCTATCAGTGTCACATCTACCAACACTATAGTGTCTACTTTGACTCTTTGTTTAGCGGATGTAGTTTTACAAATATTTCCAAGTTATTATTCTTGCCAGGATAAAAAACGAGCAAATATCACCGCCTAGCAGTGGCGTAGCGGAAAATCTTGTGCACACCCCCCCCCCCTCCCCCGCGAGATAGAGACGGGGCCCTTTCATAACGGTGGTTTTCTTTAAAACGGGAGCAAATTTAGTGTTGTTACCGTGCACGGCATACAGGATTTCACGTAGTACATACGCCATTAATTAAATGAAGGTATAGCCTATAGGATCGATTCTAAAAGTACGACTCTGTAGATTTTTTCATTACATGTTTTAAGTTTCACCCCCACCATCCAACGATACACACATGCACGCCCAACATGTGTGACTTGAGAGGCACCATGTATGTATATTGTTCCATTCTCACCCCTATCAGTTACAATGATGTAGCGTTCACTTAACCTTTTACCTAACCTGAAAAGCAGACGACACTTGCAAAAATAATTCTTGAATAACTATTTTTTTTTCATTTTTTATCTCAAAAACATAGGTTATGGCCCCTCGTTGGAACGAGCTCGACGCGCTCGTTCCAACGAGGGGTCATAACCTATGTTTTTGAGACAACAAATGAAAAAAATTATGAAAATTAATTGGCGATTTTTGAGAATCGCGCTGGCTGGTTTTGGCCGTTATGTTAGGTAAAGGATTAAAAGAATAATACATAGACTACAAAGAGTACGTCGTGTGGAAGAAAGAGTTTGAAATTATGTGTATTTGGTACACAGTCTCGCTCTCGCTCTCCATTTCCCTCTTTCTTCCAGCGTTGGTACGTCCTTCAAGACTGGGGCTCCCTTCTAGCCCCTCCCCCCTCCCGCCCGCAATGCGGGCTCTGCGCGCCCATCCCCTACGTCACTGCCTCCTAGACTTTCATTTTTATGGAAAGGATAATGTCTATATTATATGTTAAAATGCGCGTACTTTTTGATATAATGAACAGGAGAGAAGTTACGCAACATCAAAATGTGGTAAAAATGTCGTTTTCTTATTTTTAAACAGGTTTCAAGAGAATAATAGCGAAACCTTCAAACTGATTGTGAAAAATTGTAAAAAATACAGCTTCTGTATTTTTATACTGTACCACAGAAAAGTGCCATAAGTTTGGGAAATTATACGCGCATTATGATACAAAATCGCCAACATGTCGAACTGAACATTTTGTAACGAAATTTCCGTAGCTTTTGGAAATTAAGAGGAGCTAACTTTCCAGTAAATGTCTTCCAGTCACGAACATTTGAGACCTTTAGCACAATGAACGTCGACTGATGAGAATTCCGAATGGGGGTACAACGTCACTGTAATGTGTGTTCTTCCTATCAGCTGTTGTTTTCCCTTATCCGTAGTTACGATTTCTCATCAAAACACGCAGATGTATCATATTGCAAAATGTTTGAGAGCGTTTCTCCGCCACTTAACGTGGGGATTCACTCTAAGAGTATGTCATTAAACTGTAATCTCCATGTGGCCCAAATTTACATCTCTTATTCGGCAATCGAACCATTCGTCGCCGCGCAACACAAGAAAATTGCGAGACACAAACGGAGTCGTAATCGACAATTCTGCGAAGAGGTTATTTGACCGTCCGACGAATTTACGAATACTATTAACCATTCGCAATTTTTATCAATTATCGTTCATCATGCGAAAGGGGCCTATAGTTCGGCCGCCGTGGACTGACCGCTTTCCATAGGGTGGGCAATATTTCCATGGACGCAATAATATTAGATTACAAAGATTAATTATAGGAATAATCATCAAATATTTAATTAATGAAGCACCGGGTATAACCCGGTGCTTCATTAATGAAAATTTTGCTGACTATGATTTTTATTATCTGGTAAATCATGCGTGGACATCACTGCCCACGCGTGGATTGCGACCAGTCCACGCGACTGTTCTGTATTGTCAGCCATGGGTATGAAGTCAAGTTTAGCAGATCATTTATAGCCACGCTGCCCTCTCGAGAGGACTTCACACCAAGCGTTGGTTACCGATATCAATTTTACTAGAAAAAAAACATAGCATGTTTACCACAGTAAACAAGCGCTGTTTCACTTCCCGGACCACGGTTCCCACAGGGACCACGTACAGTATTTGCAATCACTCGTCATACTAACGCATGCGACATTACCAAAGAGAAATCAATAGTCCGTAGTGATAAATTAATCGAAGGCTGGCGACAACTGTCTGTTTCTTATTATTTTAACACGAGAGAGCAAATATCATAAAACCCATTAAATAGAATAACAGTTTTACACATATCCTAATGAAAACTCATAGAAATCATTTTTTCCTTTCAGTTTCCCTTAAAGTAAATAAAAAAATAATATCCAACGAATAAATAGTTTGCGCATGGGACATCAGCAAATATAAGTGACTCAACAAACGGAATGACAAATTATCAAAACTAACATAAATGAACAGTAAGTTGTCACGCAAATATTGTATATATTTAGAGTCCAGTAAATGGTTCTAGTAAATCACCATTCAACTCAAATATCATCGATTCTCTCGTAAATTAATTTAACACATAAAAGCCCAACATTTTTTTCCTTGATTATAATTTTTCTGTCATATTAAAGGTGTGTCCTTTATATCATCGCCTGAGTGTAACAAGGCTCCATCTGCAATGCTAAAGCATTGCAGATGGAGCCTTGATGCATTCAATGAACGATATACTATAGGTATCACAGAACTAAATATTTTCCCATGGGCGACCATTATAACGTTCAGGTGGAAAAAAATATGATCGCATCGCTTTAATTTTGGCATTCAAATATCTCTGTCACGTATAGCCCTTCAGACAACTTTTCCTGATCTGAAAACAGGGGGTCATGCAACAAATAAGAGAGAAAAACTGACACAAAGGGAAGTACCGGTCACGTGCACATATTTTCCAGGGAATTCCCTACAAAAACACACAAAAAGTAAATTGTATTTTTTAGGTCCATAAGTCATCAAATCACCCTCTTTTTTATCAGGAATATTCAACAATAATGCAAGATGTCAACAGAATGTTTCAAACTTTTATTGAAACAATGGATTTTCCCAAGGCTGTTTATTTTTAGAGATTGCGTCAGTTCCGAGTGCAACATTTTAAGGTGGTTCACTCTAATTTCAATATTTAGTTCCGCGATACCAAAAGAATAGAACTTTATTTCAATAAATCGCCCAGATTGCACGGATAACAATACGCAAATGGTGAACAATAAATTAATAACATTTGCATTTGGCAAAACATCATCAGCAATAGACTTTCCTGTCTTGCTCCAGAGTAAAGGTCTTTCAACGTATAATGATTAATATATAATATTTGCGATTTCCGTAATGTTTTATGCTCTATGGTCTGTGCTCAGTTCTCAAAAACAACACACTGACGCTCAGCCATATGTACTCACACACATATATTCATTTGAACATGTGTATATACACACCCTCACACATACACCCGCAAACACCCCCACCACCACACACACACACAAACACACATATATATATGTGTGTTTGTATGTATGTGCGTGTGTGTGTGCCTTTGTGTATAGTTTCGCATGATTGTATTTTTAATTGAATAATTTAATTTTTTGCCCCGTTTCCGCGTGTCATTGGTTAAAAGCATACCGCGTGACATTTGTCAAAATCGTGTAAACCAAATCACGTAACGATTTATAATGTCGACATGCTCGCGTGCCTGAACAAATTTTGAAGACCCGGTGACAGGTAAGCCCCGCCCGCTCAACCTTATTGTATTCCTATCGCCTTCAGTGAGCGAGAAAATAATAATTTCATGGGAACAAATAATTTAATAGAAACACCGAAGAGGGGAGATAAATAAAGTGTCTTATATTCGAACATAATTTTGAGGGAAACTAAAAAAATGTTTTTAATGATATTGTTACGTGACTTGCTGAATTACCATCGTCTGCGATCGAAAATCAAAACGTAAATACTATTAGTTTCACAAATTCAATATCTTAATTCATCGTCGCTGTGGAATGTATGGGAATTTCAATATCGGTGATCCTGCAGAGTTTATCGTTTTAAGAAGGGTGACAAATGATAACTTTCAATCTTTGTTTAACAAGCAAAACCCAGTATTTTTGCGTATCTCTGCTGGACAGTTGAATGCCAATGGTGAATGCCGACAAACCAAATCAACAAAAAATAACCTGATGACGTTGTGCAAAGCATTGATTGAAACGGGCCAATGAAACGTCGAATTGATATATGATTGACGTGACCTTTTGTGACACACTTTCTCGTGTTTACCTGTTGTATTTTTGCAGAAATTACATGTTTTTCGGTCTAACACACATCGTTATGTTTTTCTGTTAACGCCAGATTAAATTATAAAAAGTAACTGTTGTTTTCCTTCGGTTTATGCGATATAAACCGAAAATTTTCAGCACAAGCTTAATCATAAATCGCTACGCGAGTTATGAAGCTTGTGCTGGAAATTCTCGGTTTATATCGCATAAACCGAACGAAAACAACAGTTATTTCTTAATTTATTTACTGACTGTATTCTTTTCACATTCTTAAGCGTTTCTTTGTCCTTTCCCAAAAGCTGATTCCTGAGAATTTCATTTTCCCATATTCGTCTTCCTTTGACATAAACACTATGGACCACCATAGAAAACATATACCACTCGTGTATAATTTGTGTATATTTAAATTGAATTTAGGGAATATCAGAGGTGGGAATTTCGAAGTAAACAAAATTCAATCACTTGTATAGCTCCTGAGTGGAAAGTAGATTTTACGTCAGATAACACACTTGAACCAGGATAATTACAGGTTATCACTTGATTTGTTCGATACCGACCGAGAAATTAGCCTGAACCACTCTCATATCAACCTGAGACAGACAGAATGTTGAAGGCTGGTGTGAAATTGCCAAAGGACTGATATCTCGGCCGATAGTGAACTAGTCAAGTGATGACCTATTTATTAATTAGATAGACCGTTGAACAGCTACGCTACAGCCCCAAATGGGATAGGATGGGCGAACTAACTGGATGTATGAGAAACTCATAACTTTTTTTCAATATTCGAAACAGGTACAACGATTCCATGACACACAAATAATATTCTTCGGGGAATGAAATCACTCCTTATGTGCCTTCGTCGGCTTTGTGTAAACGCTGAGATTGTTAATATGGGCTCCATTAAAATACAGATACAATGAAAACGATCCTATCCCGACATTCGAATTGGCAGTTCAGTGGCAGTAACCTCAGAATTAGATGTGGCGTCCGTTTGAATACCAGTTAACATGTTTGACATGTCTTTTTGTTGTGCTAACGAAAGTTCCGAATGTTCGTTAAGAGAAAGTGTATTTCTGTAACCACTGCGACTGCCATTTCTGTAGATATGTTACCAACTATGGTCTTTCCCAAAAGCTGATTATTGAACCATACATCTGGTTGTTTGGGGGTGTTAGATTTATTCGAAAGAAGATAAAACCGCGAATCTGGTTGAATGCATTCCGTTGCATTCTCTTCCGGAACCCTCTTTAAACTGAAACTGTTACGGGATTGGAAACATTTTAGGGGCGGAATTAACTCAGGATAACAATTTTATTTACATGTTGTGACTTTCTTGAAGTGCATTTCGAGGATTTTTTTTATTACGATAAGTAAACGTACTAAAAAAATCTAATACCGATTGACATCATGCATACTTATGAAGCTCGATGTTGCGTACACTGTCGTTGTAAATAGTAACAGATGGAATTTATGCCGATTTGAAATCGAGTAGGAATTTTGGGAAGTAAAGGAGACATCAGCCTCACCAAAGAAGCTCTAAATTCCAGATAGATGGAATTTCCAACTACTCATGACTTGCCCTCCGAATTTCCAACTATAGGACATTTTGGCCAGGATTGGGGGGGGGGGGGCATCTCCACCCTCCCACTCCCCCACCTTGTCGCCTGGTTAAGCCATAGCGCCATCTAAACGAAAAACAGACTGATTTTCGACCACCATTCTGTAAGTGCTGCAAGTGTGTCATACTTCGTCAATTTGCTCTCCAAAAAGAGAACCACCAAAATGGGTTGGCTTTGCGGACGTGATCTTTTTGTGCGGTGTTGCGATTTAATAACTTTATATTTCGAAGTGTCGTCATGAAGGATATCGTTCTTGTTCCACTACAGTTATTTCGTTATATCTGACAAACACCAAGTCCATTACCGTTCTGCCAAGTTAACCAGCCCTTACTAATGAATATTGGAGTATTTCCTGAGTAGATACTCAAAAACATCTCAACTTCGATTATTGAGTTTATTTTCTGTATATTCCATTCGCAGAGTTTGAAATTCTCAGCAGTGCTAATAATCACACCGCAATGATTTATTGATTTGCCTAAATGAATTTCCGATAATGTTATGATGTATTGCTGCATAAGTAAAGATACATGAACCTTTTCAACGCTATGTTTCTGGACACAATTGTCGTATGCAATACTGTATGATGAAGCAGGCGCTCTGCACTGGGGAAGCGATACGGGTTCCGTGAGCACTGACGAAGCGAGGCCGGTTCTCGTTAGATAACCGAAGTTAAGCAACTTCGCGCAAGGCTAATCTTTGGATGGGTGACCATTGAGCGATTGATTCGGATGTTTCCCATAACGGTGGCTGCCGGCTGGTGTGCGATCAGTGAAGTGAGCTTTGAGAGCTAGAGTCTGGAAGTGTAACCCTTTGAGACTTGAATTATTCTGACGTTCAAACGTCACTGGGAATTCAGTTTCTTCAACGTTTTTCAAAATGCGACGTCAAACGTCAGAAAGAACAAATAACAAGATATTTTTCACATTAGTTATTAACTGGTTGAGGCTAGATTATTTTTGGTGGTCTGAATTTGTTCTTCAAAACTTGTTTCATTATAAATTATTGGAGAGTGCCCGCAGGCACTCTCCAATAATTTGTAATGAAACAATTTTTTATAAACAAAATAATTATTTGTGTTTGACTGAATGAAGTTTAAGGAAGGAAAGGGTTGGCTTTTGCTCTGGTATCCTCATTTTCTGAAAGCCGTGATAGTGGCGTCTTGCTCTCTACCAGTTAAGAAGTCTTGACAGCAGGATTATATTAGTATTTTAAGCTGCGATAACATTTGACTCAACGGTTGTCAGTGAGCACTATTCGGGAGAAAATTGGAATTGAGGTTAAAACTTTAAAAAATCGAAACATAATAACAAAACAAATGACCACAAAGCATCAACGCGCTGTTTGATTTCGTACGTCATAAGACGTACAAAAGTATCAAAGGGTTAACTGCTACCTTGGCGTCCTCACTTCTCTGATAATCCTTTATATTTAGTTGCTCGCCCCGTCCTTAAAAATGGTGAGTTGTTTCCGTTGTGTTGAAGCACTATAGATGTTTCGTTCGCTCTGACGAAGAATTTGAGCTGGCATTCGCGAAGGGTCAATCTCAAAAGAACGGAGAAGTTGTGCGAACGAAGTATATAGGCCACATACCAACCAATCAGGTCGCTCGGGATCTTTAGCTTCGTGGGAAATCTGTCGCAATATGAGCAAGAAATCGTTATTCCGAGGTTCCAACACTTCTCTCCCAATTTGTTATTTTTTGTCATATTATTAAAAGAAACATTCTTCTGAGAAAGGTGGTTCGGAAATAATTTAATAGTAAGTACCTTTTTACGGAAGCGTACCAGCGCCATGTATGATTTTTTGAAAATTCGAAATTTTATCTCGAAATTTCGAGATAAAATCTCGAAACTCGACTTAAAACTCGAAATGTCGATATTAAAATCGACATTTCGACTTTTTAAAAATTCTATATATCACTAATACGTTTCCGTACAATACGGTGTGTACGATTATGCTATTTGTGCGTACAAGGTTGAAAATGTCAACATAGTGTAGGCACTGGCCTCTATACAACTGGATTGGTGAAACGTCAGTGAAAAAAGTCAAAACTCAATCTGCCCCACTAAGAGTACGTCAAGTCAATTAACGTGTTAACTGCTCACAAACATGGCACTTGATGAGGTGAAAGCTGTTACACTGTGACTGTAGTCACAGTGTTACAGTTTTCACTTCCTCAAACGCCATGGTGTGTAACCAAGCACGAAAACTAGTCGCACTCTATGAGTTTTACAACTTCGACACTTGTTATGCACCGACTTGAAAAGTCGAAGGGGTATCTAGTGGAGTTCTCCGTCTGACATTCGTCCGTCCGTCCGTACCAACATTTCCCCTTGTATCTCAGCCACTGCAACTTCGATTTGAATGATATTTGGTGTTGTGATAGAGCATCACCGGGGAACCGTACCTGAGTAGCGTGAGTTTCTTCCACACATTTGTTCCAGAGTTATGGCATTTTTTACTCTTTCGACTTAGAAAATGTTTGCGGTCGGGGTCACTAGCAGCGCATCGCGATGCAGGCCTCTTGTTTTTATTAGCAATAACTAAGATACAGTACATGGAAAGTGCATTATCAATACATCAGTGGAGTGATGATTTCTTTCAAGCAATAAATGCTAATTTATTGCAAAGTGTGATTAGAATAGCAATGTTTCAGCCAATGGACCTCCGGGTTAAACCCGGAGGTCCATTGGTTGAAACGTTGCTTGTGCTTCTTGTGTTTCTGGGAGTAGTACCTTGGGTGATACCTCCACCCAATGGGCGATTTGATGAGAACCCACTCTCCACGTACTGTGTGTTGTAAATGTTAAATTTGTGTTGCCGCGAGAAAGGTGTACATAATGAACGTATTCATTTTTCAGTTTTCACAGACATCAAAGTTTAGTCTTGAAAAGGCGATCGGTAATTGCTAAGCGTCAGAAAAGTGAAAACCTTTGAGAAAATTTGTGTTTATTGATTATTGTTTATTTAAGGCAACATCCATCCTCCTAAATGGCGGCTGGGGCGTTTTTCTATATGTGACCAATGAGCGTTCCTGAAATCCAGTTGTATAAAGGTAAGTGAGTGCAGGTCCTAAATCACAGACTATCTGATAGACGATATCCCTTCTCGTTAAAGAAAGAAAACAGCGATCAGTACCGTGATCACAAAGGCTGCCTCGTTTTCTTGGTCCCTTGTCATCTGTTTGGTTCCTTGTTGGGGTTTAAGGACACTTTCAGCAGCCAGGATCACGTTATGTCGGGCAGATTTGCGAATGAAAGAAGCCAGAGTACCCGAAGAGAACAAAGGAGCAGCGGCGAGCATCTATCTCACTCTCTAACTTCTTAACCCAGCACCAAGGGCGTTAGCAGCAGCTGGAGTCAAGTTCACCATTCACGTGTAGTGCGCCCCATTACACACTTCCACCGGTCCCCTACATGGGCAGTCGGGATTAAATGTCTTGCCCATGGACACAGAGCAGATGTGACGGATACATGTAGGATCAAACAGTGTAGACCTTCCGGTTTAAAGCCCAATGTTTTAGCTAATGAGCCAACGCACTTCCTTTTTTGTGGGAGGGATAGTTTATACACTCCATCAACTTTTCAAAGCGTAATTTCTACAGTGATTCTACCGTCCAAAAATAAGCATTAGCCTATGCAGACCGCGATAAGTAATCTCAAATTTGCTGTACATAAAATACCCATAAGCGCAAAACTTTTCGTGAAACTGAACTTTTTAAGAAAAGACATTAAAAGAGCCTGTGATTCCAAACGCACTCAGAGAACTTCGACTTTTTTCTCTGTCCGTCTCCGGATCCCACACTGTAAAATCCCACCTGTACAAAGATAAGCAGGATAACAATGTGAGAATATTGAATGTTAAATGCTATTACGTGGGGTTTTCTTAATTCTGTCTTGATTTCTGCAATACTTTATCCGAGAACACTCGATCCTCGCGAAAAAAGTACAGTCGCCGTTGACTGGTCTTAATTCACGCGTGGGCAGTGATGTCCACTCATACGTTTATCAGGAAATAAAAATAATCAACTGCAACGTTATAATTAATGAAGCACCAGGTTGTGCCAGGTGTTTCGTTAATTACATTTTTGATGACTATTCGTATAATTAGTGTTTGGAATCTAATATTATTGCGTCCGTGGAAATATTGCACACCCGTGGAAAGTGACCAGTACACTGCGGCCGTACTGCAGGTGTGTCGCGATCTGATCGAACAAGATACCTCTCGTGTGCTCACAGTATTGTAAAAGTCAAGTTAGGCCACACAAAGCAGATCTTCTGTTTCTCACGCCATTATTTGTAAAATTGCATGCGGGTTTTTTTATTTTATTTTTTATTTCTGTAATTATTTCTTTGCCATCAAAAAGTTCATGTTCTTGGTTTATGATTTTGGCCTCATAATATACGGAATAGCATGGGTGGTGGTGTATTTTGTCCCTTGAGGGCAAGAAGGCTTTGCAGTGCTAAAGCATTGCAAAGCCTTCTTGCACTCAAGGGCAAATTTATCAAATTTGTTTTAACTTGGGTAAAATATCAGACATAAACCATTTAATTTTTATTTTTGTCAAGTTTACATTGGTTATAAAAAGAGAGCATGCGTCAGCCAAAAGGACCATGCGGGAGGGCCTAAGAAACATATTTTTAATTTCCTTAGGCCTTAACTACATTTCATACCTTCATATGTATTTCTAAGACTATCAGACTGCTTAACTCTTTACCTAACACAGCGGTCAAAAACGGCCAGAAAATTAACCAGAATAAGTCTACCACAGCCTAAAATATCTCGGAAGTTTCTCAATAAAACTATACAAATATGGATATCATTAGAACCAGCTCGTCGAGCTGGTTCTAATGATATCCATATTAGTATGGTTGTATTGAAAAAGTGGGAAATTTATCATTGAAAAATGTGAAATTTAATTTGTTTTTCAAAAATACTGTGTTAGGTAAGGGGTTAACCGGCTCAATATTTGTAGTCATTAACAAACAACTGATGGTATTTGGGACATTTGGACATTCCTATAGTCCATTAGCGCAGTTCAATTTGGTAATTGTCCATCAGACCACGCTTATTATTCCGTTAGAGTAAGAACTGTATCTTTTATCTTCTCAAATGTGCGACCTGAACATCGAAGTGATTAAATAACTACCTGATATGAATAAACCAAACACCTTTATCGAAGAACATATAATAATTGGACTGACATTATTGTGGTGGTCTGCCACCATCATATATTTGAGTTTACATCGAAAAGCTGCGTACGATTGTCTGTGGGATTAAAATTTGCATTGGTTGATTTTTGTGTCACGCGGTGCTTTATCTGAGTGTATTCAGAAACAGTTTGAAGGCGTCCAGCATATCGCTAGGACCAAAACAGCTTGACAGTGACTTCATAAATACCAAAGATAACGCTTCGAATGGTACCTGTACATACCTATAGCTTTGGGTATACTTTGTATACGCAGGTGGACGCTACTGCTGAGATTTTCACTACTTATCGACTGAATCGCCCGAAGGCAATGCACGCAGTGGTTTTAACCCACACCCTACGTATAGACCTACACAATAGGGAGCTGAAGAGAGGTTCATCCAAATTTAGACAAACTGTAGCCTACCCGAGGAGGGGACTACAGAACGTTTAACCGAAATCATAGATACCACCACGTTGGTATGTGTCATCCCTTTTTCTGCCAGTTAGTCTAAAATATGAAACGATCGTCTTCGTTACAGTAGTGCTCGGATCTACACAAGAGCGCACCAGTACGTTACGTGTGGCGACCTCTTTGAAGCATGCTATTTCCAGATGTGAAAGGTAGGGGATGGGTTATGAGAAATGAAAAAATACCCCTGCGACAGATTTTGCCGATTCTTTTGGTGTATAACTGAACTATTTCTTCGAAAACTGTCAGTGAATTGGGGAGGGAATGACCCAATATGGCAAACAGCATAAAGTGGATGAATATATAGTCCCATTTGGTTAATAACCAAGCCCCTGCAGGAGTGAAGAGACTCATTGGTTACTACACTGGACTTCTGATCGAAAAGCCAACGGTTCGATCATGACCCGCATCATCTGCATTGCTTCATTGTACAAGATAATTAACCCTTGAGTCCTCAGATTAATTTCACGTTAATAACTACCGTATATACATGTAGACAGCTACAGATGACTTACCAGTGTTTCTACGTTATTGTTGGCTGCATGTAAGGCCAACACTGATGTAAAGACACTGTCAAGATAAATGCATCCTACCCGTGGAGTTCTCGAGGAAGAATATACTTCAGACAACTTCTTCAGATAAATATAAAAGGGGATGTTTGTGGCTGTATCTTGACGTAGGTGTTAAAGGGGAGTTTGTAGTGACCTGTTGACAGTAACTCGTCCCCTGAGTTCCAATGTGTTCTATGTGCCTACTGGCACATAGAACACATTGGAACTCAAGGAACGAGTTGTTTAGGAAGGACCTTGGATCTGATACAAAGCTATGCGCGTACAGTTAATGTTAATAAATCATTACTTTTCTTCATGTTCAAATATATCCACCATCCTCCATTTGGGAATCCGCAGCGCATACCCGTGGTAGCTACAAACCTTAAGGGTGGAATGGTCGCCATAATTACTGACAAACTATCAATACGTATGTGATATGTATGACTGAGTCTGATATTTATCATTATTACTGACATGTCTTGGTGTTTTCAACACTGTGTTCGAATTGGAACTGTTTGTCTACTTGCATCAAGATTCAATAGAATGTATTAATTTCCCTAAGATGAGAAATCCTTATCACCAAATCTGGAAAATGTCATGATTTCTTTAAATATACTAGCACAATTCACGAATTCCGTGTTATGAACGGTCAAATTTCCGCTTGAAAGAACGGAAGTGCTGATTTTGTTCTCCAAATATAAGTTTTTATTACACGCCTGGTCTATGAAATCCCCATCTACAACAACACTAAACCATGCGGAAAATAAAAATTTGTTCCGGATATTTTTTGACGAACGGAAATCGTTGACGGACTATTTTTTATAAAGCGATTTTTCACTGAAATTTTCTACAAATCGTGCACCATAAGAACAATTTGAATCACTTACGATACCTAAAAATCGCCCCCTGAGTTCAATTTTGTTCTATGCGCCAGTAGGCACATAGACCACATTGGAACTCAGGGGACGAAAGAGTAACACGTGTTCTCGAAAATTTGGTTGGCGATAAAGTGCGTTCCTTTTGTTGATAGTTGTCAAATGAATTGCTGAGTGTCCTTCTAATAATTGGTTTCAGAGACGTGAAAACGTGTAATAAACACAGAACGACACGCGCGTGTGAATGGGTTAATCGATATGGCACAAGTGCAAGCGTTGAAGGATAGAACGAGAGGCCGCGCAGGCCTCTCGTTCTATCCTTCCACGCTGGTACTTGTGCCATATCGATTAACCCATTCACAAGTGTGTGCCGTTCTATGTATTTATTATATGCTTGTACCAGGGGCCAGTACTATTCCAAGCCGTTCTGGTGATTATATGACTGAATAATTAGATGTATAATAATAATAAAATAATAAAGTAAAATAATTAGATGAACAGAAGGGAGCGCGGTGGGGCTGCAAGCCGAGAGGTCCTCGTTTCGAATCCGACCTGCGACAACCGCGTTGTGTCCTTGGGCAAGACACTTCATCTCCATTGCCCGCGTGGGGGCACGATGGTGCCGTGTACTAAGGCGTACTGCACGTCGATGGTGCGCATGTCTTCAACCAATCTAACCCTGCCTGTGATGCAGTGCGGAGTTACGATGTTGGGGAGCTGGCAGCTGCTCGTCGTTGCTCGGTGGTTCTCTCCGGGTACTCAGGCTTCCTCCACCCGTAAAACTGTCGCGGTCACGATTAGCCATTGTGCATAAATTTGTGACCTTAAACACCACTAAATAAATAAATAAATAATACATGAACAGAAAGTGACTCCGAGAGAGATATTTGAGCCCTGAACTGGGTAACTTTTCCAAAAAACCTGTCGCCGCACTCAATTCCAAATTCCTTGTTGCAAATTGACATTTAAAATGTTCTAAAAATTAACATTAATGAAAAATATGAGAATGCTCTCATTTGTAGTATTATAATTATTAAATTTCATCTGTGAGTTGAACAATATGATTAAATTATCGTGGGAAAGTGGGACTACGTTTTTATGTTTGAATGATTTGGCTAGTACAGACTTGACAGAACGATCAGCTGATCTTTGTTATTGTTTTGAAAGGCAGGTGATTGCAGTCGAATTCGGTTGGATATGGCGCTGTGAAATGTGACGTGGCAAATAATAAAAATAAAATCTGCGCTATTTTAGTGAATATCGGGAATTATCTCATGAGTGTGGAGTTGAAAGTTTAATAAAATAATATCTTCAGGTCAATATTTACTAAAATAGAAGATGTATCGTCTATAGGCTTGATAATCGCGAAAAATGAGACATGCAGACAGGAAAAAGTGTGTGGTAACAGGAGTGACACCCAGCATGGGTACACCAGACTTAGTATTGATTTGGTGGGATCTATGAGAGATGAAGGTGACATTTTAGTGTTTGCTGCTCTATCGCATACGCTTGATGAAAATAGCCACACTAAAATCGCCCTCTATTAAAAATTATTTTTGAGGTTTTTGAATACCCACATATCCACTTTTTGAAAATAAAAGCCATATAAACGAGAAACAGAAAATTACAGTAGTTGCTTTGGGAATAGGGCTGGAGTGCTTGGATTTATCAGCTTCGCTTCCAGTTTCGGTTCGGTTTCAGGAAAAAAACAGTCTCTTTCAGTCCAGTTTTTTTTTCTATGTGTTCAGAACATATATCACATGAAACATCGTTAATTTCGACGTAACAGCCCAAGGTTTAATTCCTGATTATCAACTTGTGTCTAACCGGCGCGTGTATTCTTGTGTGTAGTTCACATGACGTCAATTACGATAACGGGTGCAAGTAAAGCGCATTCATGACCTCAGGGTGTGAAGCGTCTGAGCCAACGAATTGATTGACGGTTATTTTGGGAGAATTTAGCGACAACGAATTAAATAAAAAGTGTAAAAAACATTCGAAAATTCATGTGATATACAGAATCTTTACTCGTGATGTTTGAGATCCTCTATATAGTAAATATCACAAGATGTTCCTTACCTTGAAAAAAATCCCCAGTGCTTTGTACGACACCATTCGCGACAGAAAATCCGAATAAGTATACATGTTTTAACCCTTACCTTTCGTTGATCATTATTGGGGGTTCTAGGAGATCAGTTGCCTAGTCTATAGAGTAACAATGAATAAAATTCATGTAATCTACAGTTAAAACTAGAAGTCCTGTCACGCATTGTGCGCTTATCTACGCTTAATTGCGCGTAGAAATTGCGCGCAATTGCCATATCGAATGGCATCCAAAGCATGGAAGGTTCTCCTGGTTACTCATAGCAAACATAGGCAATGTTTCTGCCAATGGACATCCGGGTTACTATGGTCAAAAACGCGTAGATTAACGCGCAGATCGACGTTCTGTTTGTGTGCATTTCATGACAGGACTTCTAGTTAAACTGTATCATCAACAACGATGAACGATGAATGTATGAAAAAAACAACAACTCCTTAACCCTTTACCTAACACGAAAAGCAGACGACACTTGTTTTAACTGTATGTTGTGTTCTCACGTCCGGTGCACACTGCCTATTCCCCCTTTGCCGGGTAGACTAAATGACGAGAATCCATATGTGCGACTAGTCCAGTTCCCAGTGAGGTAATTTGATAAGGTTATGCATAAAAACACTAAAATAGTTCGGCCGGTTTTTGCTGGGTTTTGCTGTTCGGTTTTCCGGTTTGCCGAAAAAACGAAACCGAACAGGAAAACTCCAAAACCACTCAGCTCAAATTGCTAAATATATCAATCAGTAGTACAATATTCATCTGTTATTCGCTTCGAATGGATTAGCTACTCGCCAGATCGTCGCCCGAGTGCTAGAATGTTCTATGTCTCCTATGGGACATAGAAAATTCTAGCACTCAGGCAACGAGATGTTCGTTTTCAGGCACACAGGGTGCGTGAGTGGATGATAGCATGGGTTTTAATTCATCGAAAGAGTCCTTATACTATTTCTCTTTAAAACAACTCGAACCCGCCACTGGTTTCGTTATTAAATAACTGATTGTTACCAGCATATTAAAAGAATTTACGATAACGAAAAGCAAGAATAACATCTTTTATACCACAAAATTTTGGAATATAGTGTAATTGTCTTCTGTCTGGTCGTGTATTTGGAATCCACACAACTGCAAACAAGAGGTAGGGGAATATTTATCGAACCCGGTATCCGGATAAATAGAAGTAGAGGGCGTACAAAAGCGGTCTCTGAATTACAGAATGGAAAAGCGTGATAGGCAGACGAAATTCCCCAAAAAGGTCCAAAAAGGTCGGGGTATGATGGCTATACTATCGCCAAACTGCATTATTTAACTTGTGCATGGTGATTCTTGTATCATGATGATCACTCTAATCCAGTTATGGGGTATTTTAATCGACACCATCTCGTCAAACTTTTGGAAAACCAACATTAGATTGTTTGTGACTCTCTTTACACACTAAGTTTGAAATAGCCTTATAAAAGTTACAGAGGACTGATAGAAAGATATTCACGTAACTTATTAAACATGTGCTTAAAAATATGCAAACACGAAACTTGACAAACAGTAACAACACTTGCTTCACAATGTGAGGGCAATGTAAAATCGACAAGGCCGGTGTGACAGGAATGATAGTCCGTAGGAACGTTAGTCCCTCTGGACTATTATTCCGCGGAATTATAGTCCTAGGTCTAACATTTCTAGGAATAGTAGTCCGGCGGACTACTATTCCTAGAAATGTTAGACCTTGGACTATAATTCCGCGGAATAATAGTCCAGAGGGACTAATTTTCCTACAGACTATCATCCCTGTCACACCGGGATACCAAATCGTTCAAAAAAGGTGCCAAATCACCCACAACTAGGATTCGAATCGCTCTGGT
This sequence comes from Pictodentalium vernedei, assembly GCA_031216915.1. NCBI lineage: Eukaryota > Metazoa > Mollusca > Scaphopoda > Dentaliida > Dentaliidae > Pictodentalium > Pictodentalium vernedei. The sequence continues at coordinate 454,877,087 of CM062294.1, read as the reverse complement.
GCCCAGCTGTCTTTGAAGGAAACGCAGGTATTGATCAACTTCTATCACAAGAATATGGATAAAAATAGCACTTTAAATTATTGGTGAGTGTTTATTTTAGAAAATTCCTTCTTTCAGTAATAGGTTCTCATCTCACACAAAATATAAAAGGTTACTATTAATGATACCCCAAGGCCATTGACCTACATGCCGTTCGGCCAGAAACCACGTGTGCCTAATTGTCAAAAGGCAGTTTTAATGTTCAAGCGGCGTAAAGCGCGTTCCTTGCATGTCATTTGAGAGACGTGAACGCGGACGAAAATGACAGTACCTGGAATTGATAAAATAGAATGCACCCGCTTTTCTTCAACGTTCAACAGAAAAATGATATTATGTTTTCTAATCGGAGTGACAATTATCAAATATGTTTACTAGTTTCTAAAACATCATACTTGATAACTAGGCTACAAACGGGGAAATGTCCATTGCATTTTATTTTGTTCTCTCATTATGGTATGATTGGTATCAATATAAAACAAACAGAACTGAAAGTAAAAAAAAAACATAAAAGGAATTATGATACAACGATTCGATCTAGTTAAAATAATTTCCATTCTTTAGCTTCGCGTATCAATTTAATGTTCCAGAGAAATTAAATATAAGAAAGGCAAAATTCACGGAGCGTGAAGTCCATAATGGAAAACAATTGAAGGACATATCTGTATAAACACCATTTCATGACCGTTTAACTCTTTCAACACTGGCGCCCTGCAAGGGATAATTTCAGTCAATACTGTGAATGGAGAAATAGGCGAAACCATCCTGGTTTGTTGTGAGGTTCAGTACTAATTTAATCCAACCACTCTGACGAGCTGATGGATTAAATTATTACCGAGCCACGCTTCAGATTTTTTGCTCTTTTTATCGTCTGCTCGTCCACTACCAGTTTCTTCTTCACGCAAAAATTTATGCACGCCGGTTTGAAAGGGTTAGACTTGTTCGAAGTACCTCTGGGGAAAATTTCAGCCATTGACAATATTCGACCAAATAACATTATCTTGGTTTGCGCGTGATAAATATTAAACAGTCACTCGAATTGTGCCAGAAACTGAATTATTTCTAGTATTTCCAAATGTGTGAGGATGAGAATCCACGAGTATTGTGGCGGATCAAATGTGGGCGATCTTAACCCTTTACCCAACGTAACGGCCAAAACCGACCAGCGCTATTCTCAAAAATCGCCAATTAATTTTCATTATTTTTTTCATTTTTTGTCTCAAAAACATAGGTTATGACCCCTCATTGGAACGAGCTCGTCGAGCTCGTTCCAATGAGGGGTCATAACCTATGTTTTTGAGACAAAAAATGAAAAAAATAAGTTTTTCAAGAATTTTTTTTGCAAGTGTCGTCTGCTTTTCATGTTAGGTAAAGGGTTAACGGTCAAGTTCACTCTTTTTTCTCATGTTCCGGAACAAAGAGTATATGGTCAAGAGTTCCATGGGCATAATGTCTACAAACAAAATACCCACACATTGTATCATTAGGAATAAAGTACACAATATCGTAGCATTTTTAGCACACATAAATCAAATAAAATAAAATTGTATAAACGTGGTGTAAGGTTTGTACTGTACACGATATATTTTTATTGTTTGAGGAATAAAAAATGAATGTTGCATACAGCGAGGTGCGTTGATTTCAATCGTATTGAAGAGTTAGCCACGATATGTTCTATTAAAATATGCTGAACCAAGATGAGAGCCAGGGATAACTTTCTACAGTCTTCTCAAATAAATAACAAAATATGTAAAACAAAGTGTTAAAATAAATACCAACACTCATCGAGCAAAGAACGAGTCATTTCATTGTACTGGGCAAAAGGGCTAAAATGTATACCCATACCCGCTAAGCTTTTCTCTGGCCAGTTCAGTCAATTTGGCCGCACATGTGAGCCTCCAGAGGATATGCGGCCGCAATAGCACACTCGCGACCAACAGTAACATTAATGACAGCGCACGGTGGTCCATACTCTATAAAATCAAGCAACTCTTCTGAACACAAGGCTGATATCTCTTGTGTCTAAAGCGTTCCACGAGATGATGTTGTTTAGCTTAGAGTTCTAGGGCTTCAGCGAATATACTGTATGATCTATTAGGCATCTTATAAATTATTCAGTTGAACTGTGTAAATATCCTTCCAACAAATGTTTAGGTACAGTTAACTGAAACTTTTACCTGACGAAACATTCTGAACTGACCAGCGCAATTGCCACCATTCGCCATTCATTTTTGTTTTTGAAGTTTGCTTCGAAAACATAGTTTAAGTCCATTGGAACGAGCTCGTTGAATTCGTTTCAATAAAGAGTGTTTAGGTATATTTTTGAGAAAGACTTTGGCATTTTTTAGTTGTGTGAGTATCCGTTTCTATTCATTTATGATAAAGGATTAATGGACGTTTAGCTTGGTCACTCTACCCTTATCATTGACAGCAACTCTTAGCGATCCTATACAGTTTTATTTAATCTTATTTCTTTTACAAGGATTGGCGAACAAGTTATGCAACTTATATTAACGCCTCTCCTTGGCCCAATGGCGTAGGTGTGTGGGATGACCTTCATAGAGTCAACTTCGTGGCCCTGCTCTTCTCGAATACTACGAAGGGATCTTTAGCCTGCACGGAGTGTGTGTCTCTCTCTCTCTCCGCACAGAGGACAGCCATTTTACGTCCCCACCCATAGGACGGTACGCTGTGACAGCATCAACCCCACAAATGAGTGGTGGCCGAGTGGATAAGTGCGCTGGTCTCTCATGCCAGAGGTCCCAGGATCGATCCCCGGTCGGGGAAAGTTCTCGAGGTATCCTATACAGTTATCGCATCAACCAGAACAACATCTGGAGTAACTGCAGTAATTATCACGATTCCGTCCATAACGCATTTTAACCCTTTGAGACTTTAATTATCTTGACGTTCAAACGTCACTGGAAATTCAGTTTATTCAACGTTTTTCAAAATGGGACGTCAAACGTCGGAAAGTACAAATAACAAGATATGTTTCACATCAGTGATTATCTGGTTGAGGTCTAGATTATTTTTGGTGGTCTGAATTTGTTATTCAAAACTGGTTTTATTATAAATTATTGGAGAGTGCCCAGAGGCACTCTCAAATAATTTATAATACAACTAAGTTATATAAACAAAATATTATTTTTGTTTGACTGAATATGAAATATAAGCAAGGGAAGTGTTGGCTTTGCTCTGGTATCCTCATTTTTTAAAAGCCCCGATAGTGGCTTCTTGCACTCCTCAACCAGTTAAGAAGTATTGACAACAGGATTGTATAAGTATTTTAAGCTGCGATAACATTTGGCTCAACGGTTGTCACTGAGCACCATTCGGGGGAAAATAGGAATTGAAGTTAAAACTTTAAAAAATCGAAAAATAATAACAAAACAAATGACCACAAAGTATCAACGCGCTATTTCATTTCCTACGTCATAAGACGTACAAAAGTATCAATGCGCTGTTTGATTTCCTACGTTATAAGACGTACAGACGTATCAACGGGTTAATAAGACCAAACTTTCTCGAACAATTCTTTTACAATAGTTGCCTAAAATTAATTTAGCATTAAACAAGATTTAGAGAAACTGAGTACCCGTTTCCGTTAAATTCGATATGTCGAGGGAAGATGATCACTCAGAAGATTATCATAAGTGCATAAAGATTTGGGATCTGTATGACAGCGGAAATAATTATTATGTTTGTTCTGATGTCTAAGGTCCCCTTAAACAGTTTTGGTTGTATCATGACGTCGACACAAGCATAATGTGAAGCTCATCCAACCGCTTATACGCTTTGTAACCAACTTTACAGCTCAACCCGCGCAGCATTTTAAAGATATTTTTCATTAAATCAAGTCATGGCTCCTATCAAGCAGCCATGACTAGATTTGATAAAAAAATTCTTCTAAATTTAACTAAAGGAATCATTGGTGAAAAAATCCATTAAATTTACAGGGTAGAAATTGGATTAAACGCACCCAAATTATACACATTTCAGTCTCAAGAGAAATACTGACCTGGACAGGAATATCCGCCAGCAGCTTGTAAGGAGGTAAAGGACTTTAAACTAAGTTGTTGGATACCGGGCCCTATTGTAGCAGTAAACAAGTATAAGGCAACGTCCCAGGGTTCCCAATGGATAACCTTATCTATCCCAAAAATGGCCGTTTATTCGAACAATAGAAAACTAGGATAAATTTTTGCTTTATGCACCAAGTGGGGTGATAAATTTTCCCTGTAGGTTTAACACTGAAAGAATGTATTCCTAAAGTGGAGAAGGACTTGTTAACATCTACCTGAACCACATTCGTGTAGCATAATTAGTTGTTGAATAGTTGTTTTTTTTACCCTTTGGAAAGTATTGCACAATGCCAGTAGAAAACACTACGCATTATTCATTTAATAAAGTATTTTGGCAAGTTTAACTTAAGTCTGTAGGGGAATTATTTTTAGACAGAACTGTATTACTGCGTTTTGTTTATTTTTGCCAATTTTGTTTGTCGGTCGAATTGGACCAGTGTGCTCCTCGCTGTTCTGTATTGAGTAACAGCATGATTCGACTACCCTGTAAAAGATTTATGGGACAAACAAAATAAACTTAAAGTGCTTTCAAGTAAAAAAATTATTCTACTCGTAGAATTAAGAATGAAACCGACTCGCCAGAGGCTCGTCGGTTTCATTCTTAATCCTACTCGTAGAATATTTTTTTTATTTGAAAACACTATACGTTTATTCTATATGTATTGGTTGATGGCTATATCATGACTGCAACACAAGAACAAGGTCAAATTTAACCAATCGTTTACACCTGTGTTACCAATTTATAGAACATAAAACCCAGGCATTTGTTACCGCGTCCTATAATGCTACTGCAGCTGAACTTGTTTACCGCAGTAATAAAGCGTTGCTCTCTTTCCTGGAGTTCCAATGGAATTTGGGTACACGACTCGAAGAAAGGGTAACAGTGTCTCGCGTTAAATATGATCCATGTCAAACATAGGATGTTGGTGTAAGGTTCAAGAAAGAGACTGAACTGGTTTTGTTGCAACAGCTGTCCTTGGTTGACCTCTCATCCAAATACAACAGAAAAACACGCAGCACCATTCATAACATTCGCCATTCAAATGGTATTATTTTTTCTTTTCTTTTGTAGCAAAACATTGCTTATGAACCCTCATTGGCACGAGCTCGATCCAATGAGGGGTCCAAAGCTTTGTATTTGAAGAACAAAAATGAAAATATTTAGTTGTTCAGGAAATACTCTGTAAGTATCGTCTGCTATTCAGATTAGATAAAGGGTTAAATAGTGCACTGGGACTATTTCCTCTCAAAGAATGCGCTTCGTTCGTGATTTCCCTTTTACTGGATCACTGCGACCATCCCCACAACAAATACTTCACCATAAACCCTTTGCTAACAGGAAATGAGAATTAAATCAAGCTAAACGATAGCGCAGATACGTTGATTGAATTAATGATTAACAACAAAGACAGCTGTCAGGATTAAACCATCACGTGGATTCCTATTTCCCATTACGACAGCTCAACATGGCGGTCGAATGACTCGGAAGAATGTCATACGTTCTCTGACTGCGTCTCTATTCACCATTGTTCTTTCCTTGGATGGCAAATTGCTTTTTGATAAACAAGGTATTTGCTCGAATGTGTCAAAGAGCGTTATTTACATTGGTTTTTACAACTCGCTTCATTAATTTTTAGATTGATGTATCTCTGGATCTGATCAAACTTCAATCATAATAAAATTTTTACTGTTGTGTAAAACGTTTCAGTTCAACGACTACTAAGTAACTCTTATCGATTTTAATGAATTTAAAACTACATTCGATTAACGTGCTGCATGCTCCGTTTATTTTTCTTTTCTTTTTTTCCCCTGTTCCGTTCAGCAATAAACGATCAAGTGCAATGCCATGATGTGGATTATCAATATTTATTTTTATCATATGACTCGTCCGTTTTGTTCACTTTGAAACATTTGATATTTTGTTTTCATATTAATCGGTGATAAATAAAGCCTTCCGTCAATTTCATTGATCAATTTAAAAACTAGACAATTTGATTGGCTGAACAAAATACAACCGGGCCACATTTTCATAATTTGCATAATTAGAGTTGGGATTTTTCATTGGTCAATTTCAAAACTGGACAATTAGTTTGGCTAACCAAAATACAACTGGGTCACATTTGCATAATTTCAGTATGGAGTATTTACGTTATCTGCCCTATTTAGGGTGGGTTATATTGTATTAATCTTTTACCTACAAGAAAAACGGCATTCATTTTTTTTTTATATTTTCACTTTTTGCTTCCAAAACATAGATTATGACCTCTCATTGGAACGAGCTCGACGAGCTCGTTCCAATGGGGGGTCATAACCTATGTTTTCGAAGCAACAAATGAAAAGTTTTAGTTATACGGGGATGTTTGCCGTCTGCAACTCAAGTTTGGTGATGGGTTAAAAAGTCATACTAAGTCGCTACTTTGTGGCTAACTCGTCCGAATTTTCCGTTTGGGCTCGCCAGAGGCCCGCCAAAACGGAAAAGTCTTAGACTCGTTTCATAAATATTATATGAGAAAAACACTCATTCCATATCCTCTATATTTGCTAGGGTTTAAGGTCACTTTCGACAAATATGGCATGGTTATGATTGGCAACTTCTGTATCTGCAATGGAACTTCTATTTAGACTAATTTTGCTCGAGTTTCGAGTAGCACTGCTCTCTTTTCGAGTAATGCTGCTCGACCTTCGAGTGTCGATGATCCTGTTTGGAGTAACTGCTCCGAGTGACTAAGAGAAAGATAATCTCAGGATCAGCATCAGGATACGTGTTCATCGTTAATATCTAGATGGAATTTTTTGTGCCTTGAGAAGCTTCGAAATTCGATTCGATTCGAAAATGATTGAATTCGATGCTATTTTGTCATACTGAATCGATGTAAATTTTCGAATTGGTAGATATTTCGAAAAATCCTATAAAATGTCTCCTTCTGAATTCTTCTATCATCAGATCTCCCTCATAATGGTAGAAGAATAATGCATGGAGATTCCGCTTTCTAAATACAACAACCCTTTGAACACGAGAGGCCATTTTTCCGGCCTAGGACCATGTTACGTCATAATTTCATTAAGCAGGATGGCTGCTATGTGAATGTGTGGGGTAGACCAACCAATATATTAATTGGTCTACCTCAACTGCTGAGTGTGGACTCTTCCAATTGAAAAAAATGAACTGACACGGAAGAACCCACCAGGGCTGAAAGGGTTAATTTCGTTCTGGAATATTCCGCATCTTTGATTAACTTGCCCAATCAGAAAAGTTTCCGTTGGGTGCAATATTCGAGTTTTGATATTTACGGTTGCAAAGAAGATGATAAAATATTCACAACTTCAAGAGCGACGAGATTCGTTTAGATTCGAAATCCTTGGACTGATTCGAATCGATGTTCGATTCGACCCGAAATTTGAGATTCGCAGGGTCCTGTCAGATGCGGAGTCAGGGGAGGTGCGACGAGTGAGAACAAAACGGCAGTTCCCTTTGAGGGACTGTCTTCAGTTTGTGATTTAAAAATTTTGATAAAATGGTGCGACCTCACTTATCCCGATATATCACTTGAAACGTCCTTAATTTCGACGTAACAACCCATGTCTTATTTCCTGATTATCAACTTGTGTCTAATCGGTGCGTGATCCCAAAGCAGCAGCATTGTATTCTTGTGTGTAGTTCACATGACGTCAATTACGACAAAAGGAGCAAGTAAAGCGCATTCATGACATCATGGCGTAAAGCGTCTGAGCCAACGAACTGACTGTCGGTTGTTTTGGGAGAATTTAGCGACAAAGAATTAAATAAAAAGTGTAAAAAACATTCGAAAATTCATGTGATATACAGAATCTTTAACTCGTGATGTTTGGATATAAGATTTGTTGAAACTCGTTTGATGAATTCGATTCACAACTCGCCTAAAGGCTCGTTGTGAATCAAATTCATCAAACTCGTTTCAAAAAATATTATATCCAAACATGACTCGTTTGAGATTCTCTATATATCGAACTCTCTGTGGTTTAGCCACAGAGAGTTCGTTGTGTCGGAGTCAGTTGTTTTAAAACACAAATGTTTTCTTTCGTTTGTGTGTATTTTCTGTAAAACGCCTTGTCACAACTTTGATACTTTTCATAGCCAAGGGCTTTCAAAAACGTATCAAAGTGCATAGACGGTTCACAGAATTTAGTTGCATGGTCCAGGTGCTTCAGACACTATATGTTATAACGTAAGGCCCTGCGAATCACACACTTTCGTTTCGAATCGAATCTCGAATCGAATCACGTCTATTATTCGAATCGAATCGAACCACGCATCAAATCAGTGGCGTCTTGAAGATGCTCAATGGGGTACTATAAACCTGATCAGTGGCGTAGCGGAAAATCTTGTGCCCCCCCCCCCCCCCCGCGAGATAGAGACAGGGGGCCCTTTCGTCATGGTGGTTACCTTTAAAACGGGAGCAAATTTAGTGTTGTTACCGTGCACAGCATACAGGATTTCACGTAGTACATACGCCATAAATTTAATGAAGGTATAGCCTATAGGATCGATTCTAAAAGTACGACTCTGTAGATTTTTTCATTACATGTTTTAAGTTTCACCCCCCCCCCCCCCACCATCCAACGATACACACATACACGCCCAACATGTGTGACTTGAGAGGCACCATGTATGTATATTGTTCATTTCACGAGCTCGTTCCAACGAGGGGTCATAACCTATGTTTTTGAGACAAAAAGTGAAAAAAATAATGAAAATTAATGGGCGATTTTTGAGAATCGCGCTGGCCGGTTTTGGCCGTTATGTTAGGTAAAAGGTTAAAAGAATAATACATAGACTACAAAGAGTACGTCGTGTGGAAGTGAGAGTTTGAAATTATGTGCATTCGGTACACAGTCTCGCTCTCTCTCTCCATTTCCCTCTTTCTTCCAACGTTGGGACGTCCTTCAAGGCGGGAGCACCCCCCTTCTAGCCCCCCTCCCCCCTCGCAATGTTGGCCCTGCATCCCCTACGCCACTGAACCTGATAACCTGTTCAGACTGTGGTGGCCCAAGTCCAGACTGATCAAATAATCCAACTTTATCATCAAGAGATGCCTTCGTCGAAGGCATGCCTTGATGATGTAGTTGGAATATTACCCTATAAGGATTATAGTTCATCGTCGACATTGCTGGAATTAAAACCTTAAATTCGTATTTAACAGTGATAGGGTCTAGTGATGTTGGAATTAACATGGCTAGTGTCATGAGTGAAGATGTTATGTATGTTAATGTATCGGAAGTTTAACCCAGTTTTGTATTTCAACATTATTTATGTACGATTTCCATCTGAACTATACGTTTTGTGAGACGATGAAGATGATTGATACCAAGCTATATTTCTATGAAAAAAATTCGAAAAGAAACGAATTGGACAACAGGTTTCGAATTGAACCGAATATCTACAGCACGTGGAGAGTGGATTGTAACTAAATCACTCGCGGGGTGGAGTTATCACCCAAACTATAACTTTCAAATTTTGTACATATCGACAAAAAACACAAGCAATGTTTCAGCCAATGGACCTCCGGATTTAACCCGGAGGTCCATTGGCCGAAACTTTGCTGGTGGTGGTTATGCTTTGCAACAAATTTGCAATTATTCCGCGGGTGGAATCTTCACTCCGCGGGTGATTTAGTGATAATACACTCTCCACGTACTGTACTTAAGGTGCTACTTTGGTAAGAGAAATTACTTTGATATTCCCACCTCTGATATTCCATCAATTCAATTTAAACATATGCAAATACACCAAAATGAAGGTTGGGAGGTATAGAACACGAAGAATATATGCATTCAACTCAGAGTTGACAGCAGGCACCACTGGTTCCTGGAAGTCTGCTGCCCTATTCGTACCAGAACTGATAATAAAATATTATTTCTGGAGAACAACTTGTGGCCAAATGTACTTCAGATATCCAAGAGCAAAGTTAGGCATTCAAAATATTTTAACATGCAGCGAAAGGACTGCATTTGGGAAAAGGACAACCCTGTCTGCACTTTTTATTGAAGATGGATTCCATGTTTGACAGGACGGACATGCGCAAATCACTCGACACCACGAATTTGCATCGAAAAACAATATCGTATTTCTAGGAAATTTCACAAGGTGCCATGATACCGTGCAGGCTCCATATAATAGTTGTATGCTGTATTTAGGCGATCTTTCTCATTATATTCGATCTTAGACGGCATTGCACATCGATACCTTTTCCGTCCGATGACCTTGACCGAAAATCGAAATGAACCTACAATATAAACAAAGCCGACAGTTTTGGAATTTATCTCCACGCAGCTCCGTCGCTGCGTTTTTAGACTTTTCTTGTATCTGAAGCACATTTGGCCACGTGTTGTTTGCCTGAAATATTATTTCGTTATCAGTTCTGGTACGAATAGGATAGCAGACATCTAGGAATCACTGGTGCCGGCTGTCAACGCTGAGTTGATTGCATATATTTTTCGTATTCTTTCCATCACAACCTTCATTTTGGTCTTTAATTTGTGTATATTCAATTTGAATTTAAGGAATATCAGAGGTGGGAATTTCAAAATAAACAAATTTATCTTATTTATGTAGCACCTAAAGATTGAAATTGAATCGAATCTAGAAGCTTCGCTGGTCCCTATTACAAAGCGCTTATAACTGTTTGATTTCTGGCAGAATCACATATTAACAGAATTACATATATACATATATACGCAGGAAGACATATGAATAGATTAATGGATATGGGACTTGGGCCATCCCGGGAAGATAAAACTCGAGGTCACAGGCCTCGTGTTTTATCCTTCCTCGATGGCACAAGTGCCATATCCATTAACCCATTCACACACGCGGGTGGTTGTGTTTATTACACATCTTCACGTCTATAAAAAATATTAGAAGGGCGCTCAGCAATTCATTTGACAACTAAAACACATTTTATCACCAAGCAAATTTGCAAGGGGAACCGTGTTACTATTTCGTTCCCTGGGTTCCAATGTGTTCTATGTGCCTGCTGGCACAAACAACACATTGGAACTCAGTGGACGATTTGTAGCTATCACTAGAGATTCAAATTGTAATTACGTTCCACAATTTGTAGAAACTTCCAGTGGAATTTCGTTTCTATTTAAAGGTAGTCCGGCAACGATTTCCGTTCCGCACATATGTGCGGAAGAAATTTTCATTTTCCTCACGGTTTTGTGTTGCTGTAGATGGGGATTACATAGAACAGGCGTGTAATAAAATATTGATGGGGAAAAAATATTCTTATCAACTTTATCGATCTTATTTTGTATGTAATTTCTTAAATACACCAGTGTAAAGGTACTTATAATTTCTGCCCTAAATTTAACGTCATATCTTTACAGATCTTACCACAGATCTCAATTTTATACTCATTTTCATCAGCTGCCACTTCGTGCACCTCCCCAACAAAATTCCTGGCTATGTTCCCGCCCTACAGTTGAAACTAGAAGTCCTGTCACATTTAGCACAGAAAACGCGCCCCTTACTGCAGAAGAATGCAGAAGTCTGAAATACACAAGCGCAATGTAAATATATAGGGGATATGGAATAAGCGTTTTTCTCATATAATATTTATGAAACGAGTCCTAAGAATTTTCCGTTTTGGCGAGCCTCTGGAGATCCCAAACGGAAAATTCGGACGAGTTTCATAAATATTATATGAGAAAAACACCCATTTCATATTCTATTTATCATATGACACACACACGTACAAATTAGCCAATTAGTATGACTTTTTAACCCATCACATACTTGAATTGCAGACGGCACATGGAAAAAACATCCTCGTATAACTAAAAATTTTCAATTTTGCTTCCAAAATATAGGTTATGACCCCTCATTGGAACGAGCTCGTCGAGCTCGTTCCTATGAGGGGTCATAACCTATGTTTTGGAAGCAAAAAGTGAAAATATAAATAAAAATGAAAGGCGTTTTTCTTGTAGGTCAAAGATTAATACAATATAACCCACCCTAAATAGGACAGACAACGTAAATTCTCCCTACTGAAATTATGCAAATGTGACCCAGTTGTATTTTGTTTAGCCAATCAAACTGTCCAGTTTTGAAATTGACCAATGAAAGCTCCCAACTCTAATTATGCAAATTATGAAAATGTGGCCCAGTTGTATTTTGTTCAGCCAATCAAAATGTCTAGTTTTGAAATTGACCAATGAAATTGACGGAAGGCTTTATTTATCACTGATCAATATGAAAACAAAAAAATATCAAATGTTTTAAAGTGACAAAACGGATGAGTCATATGATAAAATCTGCTATTAGCGAGGTCGGTAGTAAAATTAGGACCTCAACCGATCAAACAGAAAGAAAATATAGAGACTACTGTATGTGAAGGGAGGAAATAGCGAGTAAATCGCTGTGGGATCACTTAGAACGTATTTACAATTTCTGAGGACAAGCACAAGAAACACTTGCAAACTCTCACCGGTGCAACCCGATGGTCCATATGGTGAAATCTTGCAAGTGTTTCTTGTGATGTTATGAACGTTTCTAAATACCTTTCGAGTGGAGAATATATGTCGCTACGATTAAGTAGTAATCCACTTTATCTGTTGACTAAAGTGAATTTTTTGATTTGATTGGTTGATAGATACGTGGTATGAGACCATATTCATTGAAATCCACGATACGTCCGCCCAGCCACTGACAAATTGCCCATACCCAGTGGAAGCCTCGTTCCGAAATCTACAAATTGTCCATACCCCGTAGAAGACGCGTCATTCCAGTTTTACAGTGTACATGTATTACATTTTAATTTTTTATCTCCAAAATATAGCTCATGACCCCTTATTGGAATGAGCTTGTCGAGTACCCTCCAATGTGGGGTTCATAAGCTATGTTTTTGAGACAAAAAAGAAAAAAAGAAATTCAATAATTTTTTTTATACTAGTCATATCGGCATATTTTCACAAAAACTCTTTTGCACAAAAATTCCACAGAAACCTGTATTGCTCAACAATGGAAGATAAAATATCTCATGCTGTGTGTGTTCACACATGAAATAGATTGTACTTCTAAAACGGAAATTCAATAGATAAATTCGTTACCCCGTGTCTGATCACGTGGTACGGGTTTTTACCTGCCCGAAGCCAGCCGTATCCCATGAGGCCGAAGGCTGGCTTCAGGTAGGTAAAAACCCGTACCACGTGATCAGACACGGGGTAAGTAATACTCTTCATTCTGTATACATTGCCAAATTTTAATATCTGTTTACTATTGTTTTTGTAGAGTTTCTTTTTCTTTTCTCGTTTTTTTTTCTTCTTCTTCTTCTTAGGGGTGCCCATAGGGTATTTTGAAAGTGGTTCACACTCAAATCTCAAGCATAGTATGACGTATGGGCCTGCGCTGGGACAAACACCAAAGAAGTCGACACTCAAGGTCACAGGGGTCACCCAGGAGTCAATGAATACATTTTTTTCAGAATTTGCAAATCACATTTTTGACCCTTAATGCAATCCCAAAGTTCATACATGCATTTTAACGTTCAGGAAAGTGGGCGTGGCCAGAAATTTTGAAAGTGGGTCATGCTCATATCTCAAGGATGGATCCAACACAGAATGAGTCGACACTCGATGGAGGTTCAAAATATGGGTCAGGGTTACTGAGGTCACCCAGGGGTCATTGAGAGCAATTTTTTCAGAATTGCTGGAAATCACATTTTTGGACCACCTAAAGCATTTACGTTCAAAAAGGTGGGCGTGGCAAAAACTTGTGAAAGTGGGTCACGATCATATCTCAAGCACGGTATGACATATGGACCTGGGACCAACACCAAATGAGTTGACGCTCAATGGAGATTCAAAATATGGGCCACGGTCACTGAGGCCACTAAGGGGTCGATGAGTGCATTTTTTTCAGAAATGCTGGAAATCACATTTTAACCCCCAATGAATCCCCATACATCATACATACATTTTATGTTGAAAACTAAAAGGGGGTGTGGACAGAAATTTTGAAAGTGGGTCACGCTCATATCTCAAACATGGAATGACATATGGACCTGGGACCAACACCAAATGAATTGAAACTCAGTGAAGGTTTGCAGTTTGGGTCAAGGACACATAGGTCATCCAGGGGTCATTGGGTGCATTTTTCAGAATTGCTGGAAATCACATTTTTCGATATCCTAATGTATTGCTGCAGTTCATACATGTACATTTATTCTTAAAATATGTATCGGGTATGGGGGTGGGAACAAATTTTGAAAGTTGGTGACACTCATATCTCAAGCATGGTATGACATATGGACCTCGGACCAACACCAAATGAGTCAAAACACTGTGGGAGTTAACCATTTGTGTTCAGTTTACTGGGATCACACAGGTCTCATTAATTGTAGCTTTCAGAATTGCTTAAAATTGCATTTTATAATCCCAATGCATTTCTGGAGTTCCTACGTGTATTTCTTCTCTCAAAATTTGGGCAGTGTCAAAAATATTCATTGTTGTATCCTCTACAGAACATATTTAATACAATGCACAAAAGTTATTTCCGGTTTCTTGAACAATTTAAACTGAATCCTGAATGAAAATCTTTAAATGCTGTTTACGAAAACGTATTTCAGATTTCATGAAAGATATTTTACTCCCGAAAATAAGTCTCCATCAATTCTGTTTTCTATGTTTTAGTACTGATGCTTTTACCATTTTCACACAGACTCAAATTTACTGGTCGCAGTAAATTCTGTTCCTCTAGTTACATATACATTTAACCCAGTAGAGGTTAGGAATGATATTAATGATGTCTATTTACTAGTAGAGAATTGGACACGCTGTTTTTGTACAGGAATTGAGTTTCTCAAATGGGGCAGCTTGAGTTCGATAATGACAAAGAGTGCACTTACTCAGCGCTCTATTACTTCAAAATAGTGCACAATAGAGCAATGGTGTAGCCGGGGGGGGGGGGGGGGGGGGGGGCATGGGGGTCGTGCAACCCCCTTCCCAATCCCAAAGGCCCGCGGCCGATATTCTTTACAACAATCTAATACATGCCTACACTGAATTTGATTCACTGTCCCTTAACATAATATCCTTTATCACTGCTGATATCAAATCCTAAATACCCCCTCTCCCCCTACCACCGGACCACTACCGATGGCCAAAGGTCAAGTTGGAGGAGATTATGGGAGGGGGTCACCCCCTCCCATAATCTCCTCCGACTTGACCTCTGGCCAAGGCTTGGCACCTGGACACGTGTTCAGTCTTTTTAGTTGCCAGACATTCTCATTCTTGAGTTGCATTGTGGGCAATCCTCCCTAACAAAAACGCTGGCTACATCCCTGTATAGTGACTGGACTTTTAGCATAAACTCAACGCGTTGCACTCCTTATATCATGGCTATTCTTTCAAATTCTGTTTGATGTAATCTTGAAGATGAGGATGAATAACGTGCCATTGAAATCATCTGTGATCACGGGAGAGTAAACACTCGGCATATTTTCGAACATGATAAAATATCATAAAAGTGCTGCATTGGCGTTCTTGCGTTGAATTATTTAAATAGATTGTTCTAGCAGGCGTCTGTTTCACAGACAATTTAGAAAGATCAATTCACCGCTTCTGTGTAGTCAATAGAAAGAAGAAACGCAAGTTTAATTTGCTCAGATCAAAATAAATACCTTAGCTAAATAATAATATTTATACGACTGGCATTACTGTCGTTTTCGGAGAGTTCGAAAAGTCGCTAGAAACGGGGACCGGAAAGTCAGACACCGCCGGTCAATAAATTTGATGACATGTCGTCAACTGTGTATTGATGAATGCTCTGTCCCTGGTGTCTGATTGAGAAGTTATGACTTAATGAAAGGCATTTCTGATTAACTCTAGAAAATTATTGTCTTCCTAGACTCAAATGTCATACGAATATATAGAAAATTACCTCGAAATCTCTAGGGACCATTAATTACAGTTTGGTTGGAAACAGTATTAGTTCGGAAAAATAAGTGCTCGCTCACTTTTCTGGAACGTTTTGGACATTGAAATAAATTTCATTAGATCCTTACGGTTGAAAGGGTGACAGTTCCCGAGAAAGTTAGTTTGTAATAAGTTATGGCTGTGCCATGTAAGTAATTTTTTTTAAGCTTATTTGGTTTTACAAGAATTGGCGAACAAGTCCTGAGACTTATATTAACGCCTCTCCTTTGCCCAATGTCGCAGGTGTGTGGGACCTTCGTAGCGGCAACTTCGTGGACTCGCTCTTCTCGAATACTACGAAGGAATCTTTTGCGTGCACGGAGTGTGTCTCTCTCCACACAGAGGGCAACCATTTTACGTCCCCACCCGATAGGACGGCACGCTGTGATCATCAACCCAACAATTGATGCTAACAGAGAGTGTTCGGTCACCTCGAGAACACTCTCCGACCGAGGATCAATCCCGGGACCTCCAGTATGAGAGACCATGTGAGTGATTCGAAGACATCTTTACTCCAGGTTTTGTAACGATTTGCGATATTGCGATTTTAACGGAATAAAAGGGATGAGTTTTCATTTATCCTTTCTTGTCCTAACAGACAGTACGTGGTGAGTGGATTGTACTTAAATCACCCGTGGAGTGGAGTTATCGCCCAAGCTATACCTTTCAAATCGTGAACATAGCGACAAAAAACACAAGCAATGTTTCAGCCAATGGACCTCCGGGTTTAACCCGGAGGTCCATTGGCTGAAACTTTGCTTGTGCTAGTTATGCTTTGCAACAAGTTTGCAATTATTTCTTGGGTGGAATCTCCACTCTGCGGGTGATTTAGGGATAATACATTCTCCACGTACTGTATGATACTTGTAATTTTCCTCCAAATAACCAGAAATAACTACAAATTTTCATTTTTGCTCCCAAAACATTGCTTACGAGCTCATTGAGCTCGCTCCAATGAGGAGCCATAAGCTGCGTTTGGAAAGTAGGAGAAGAAAAATATCACTGTACGAACGGCAATGTCAGTGTGTAACGCAGTACATGGTAGTAAATTATAGTAGGGCATCATGTAAACTAAAGTACAGTTAAAACTAGAAGTCCTGTCACGAACTGTGCGCTTATCTAGGCTTAATTGCGCGTAGGAATTGCGCGCAATTGCCATATCGAATGACATCCAAAGCACGGCAGGTTCTTCTGGTTACTGATAGCAAACACAGGTAATGTTTCTGCCAATGGACCCCCGGGTTACCATTACTTGTGCACAGGCCATATGTACATAATTTGATAACTTTACTATGGTCATAACGCGTAGACTAGCGCGCAGATCGACGTGCTATTTGTGCGCATTTCATGACAGGACTTCTAGTTTGAACTGTATCATCAACAAAAATGAACGATGAATGTGTGAAAAAAAACAACTCCTTAACCCTTTACCTAACACGAAAAGCAGACGACACTTGCAAACAAAATTATTGAAAAACTATTTTTTTTCATTTTTTGCGTCAAAACATAGCTTATGACCCATCATTGGAACTAGCTCATCGAGCTTGTTCCAATGAGGGTGATAAGCTATGTTTTTTAGGCAAAAAATGACAAAATAATGAACGGCAATGAATGGCAATTTTTGTGAATAGTGCTGGCCGGTTTTGGCCGTTAAGTTAGGTAAAGGGTTAAAAATAGAAGTGTGGGACCGGTGGGGGGCGGGGCTTTCTATCGGGCGTAATTTTGCAAAGTCAAAAAACAGTGTCTCCGTTTCATATCCGCAAATGGGCGTGCAAGCTGACCAAGCATGAGTTGTCTTCCATTCTTCATAACAGACCACTTCCACTAACACAGAAAACTGAACTCATTATGTATGATTCATATTCATCTTTAACCCTTTGAGACTTCAATTATCCTGACGTTCAAACGTCACTGGAAATTCAGTTTCTTCAACGTTTTTCAAAATGCGACATCAAACGTCGGAAAGTACAAATAACAAGATATTTTTCACATTAGTGATTATCTGGTTGAGGGCTAAATTATTTTTGGTCGTCTGAATTTGTTATTCAAAACTTGTTTTATTACAAATTATTGGAGAGTGCCCACGGGCATTCTCAAATAATTTGTAATAAAACAAATTTAAAAAAAACAAAATATTATTTGTGTTTGACTGAATATGAAAAATAAGCATATCGTACCTTTGTTTATTTATAAATAAGATATTGCCATAGCTGCATGCACAGACGAACTATATTCATTGTTGCATCGTCAATTTCTCAATGATCCAAGAAATATTTAAAATTATTTTTCACGTAATAAAATGGGAGTGGTTTGAAACGAACTTCAAGTACAGTACAGTCGCCGTGGATTGGTCGTAATCCACGCGTGGATAGTGATGTTGCAGGTAATAAAAATCATCAACAGCAAAATTGTATTTAACCCTTTACCTAACGAATCGCCCGCATCCGCCCGCGTAATATGCAAATTGAGCAGTTGAAATTTTTTTTTTTTTTTAAATATTTCAACAAAACCATATCATGTGACCCCTCATTGGAACGAGCTCAATGAGCTCGTTCCAATGAGGGTGTCACATGATATGGTTTTGTTGAAATATTTTGAAAAAAATAATTTTTTCAACTGTTCAATTTACATATTACGCGAGTGGATGCGGGCGATTCGTTAGGTAAAGGGTTAAGCGATGGGCTACTTCGGCTCTAAACTGATCCCTGGCTATAACAGCACGATGGCTCGGTGGTTACGACACTGGACTTCAAACCGAAGGGTTAATATATCGATCACCGACAGGGTTAACTTCTTTGTGTCCTTGGGCAAGGCACATAATCCCAACTGCACACTTCGGGGCACGGTGGCGCTGTGTACTAAGGTGTAATGCGCGTAGATGGTGTACTTGCCTTCAACCAATGCTAACCCCGCGTGTGTGAAGTTAGTACGTTGCGGAGTCTGACAGTTGCTCGCCCTTGCTAGGTGGTTCTCTCTGGGCACTCTGGCTTCCTGCATCCGTAAAAAATGTCTGACACGAGGTGACCCTGGCTGTTGTCGAAAATGTCGTTAAACTCAAATAAACAACAACAAAAAAGAAAAATTTTAAAAAATTATATTTAAAATAATAAATTTTGATATCGTGCGCGTTGGGTAAAGGGTTAATGAAGCACAGGGTTGTACCCGGTGCTTCACTAATTAAATTTTTGATGATTAATCCCATTATTGGTGTTTGGAATCTAATATCATTGCGTCCGTGGAAATATTGACCACCCGTGGAAAGTGAGCAGTCCACGATGGCCGTACTGTAAATGAATTTGGAGGATGGTACTTTTCAAGCGCGTAAATTTTCTACTTCTCTCAGCGTTGTTTGCTCCACAAGGACTTGTTAAGTGTGCCATTATTTCAACAAAAACACGACACTAAAGACGTAAACGTTTCACAAGGGAGTATTTGAGAACGAAGTATTTCATCAAATACTTCACAATGTCATTCTGCATTTCCGAGATCGATAAACCTTCGTAAATGTGTTCATTGAAACTAAAAGATCGGAACAGAACTCAGAGAGCAAACTGTAAAATTATCGGACCAAAAGCATCTCGTTCGCCGGAGAAGAAATGCACGTCGTTCATTAGATGGACGATTTAAAAAATATCCATTGATGATTGAGGAGTGATAAATCTGCGTTTTCGTTTTCTTTTATTTGTAACCCGTGGAATGACTTCGTTGGAGTGAAAGCGTGGTGGTTGTTTTGTTGTTTTTAATGTTTAATAAATACAAGATCAAAAACGAGTAACGATTTCATATGATATTTCTGTACCGAGTGTATCAAAACCGATCTGAGCCGAAGTTCATCGAGGCTGAAGTCAATTTTCGTGAATGAGGTTCAGAAATTTCATGTACAATCATGACGAATTTGGGATTCTGATGATAGATGATAGAAGAAGAGTTCAAGGCGATTCTACGAAAGCCCAGAAGGCTCATTCAAATTTCAAATTTCAAACTTCAAACTTCAAATTTTAAATTTCAAATTTCAAATTTCAAACTTCAAATTTTAAACTTCAAATTTCAAATTTCAAACTTCAAATTTCAATTTTCAGAATCCGTTTTATTCTTCCCGCCTTCAAAAGTACACTGACCAATCAGATATCGCCACCGACGTCTAGGTAACCAATCACGTTCATTCGGAGGAACTCGCCCAATTCCGTAGCTGACGATTCTGTATAATTTCATTGTTATCGTAGTATCAAACAGGTGCGGTCGACATCCCAGTTGTGCAGGATTTATTTTTCATTTGGAGGAGGTATTATCATATCGCCGATATAGGTAGGTTTATACTTTGTCACGGGTAGCAATATTATTGGTACATCTTAATACTCAGTCTATCGAAGTAGCCGTTTTGAGTGTTTGTAGGGATTTCTGATATTCTGTTTGGTTGAGGACTCGTGTGCACCGATTTTGAAATTTTTGTAGTATTTTAGTATGATATTACCTCCGTGTCCGGGCGGTCTACTTAAAAATAATTCAGTATGCACTACCGGGCATTTTATATGGCATTCCTAGCAAAATCAATCCGCATATATATCTGATTATCTATATGAAGAGGTTTAGTCCGTGAGTTTGATGTGTTGTGGGGGTGTTCACCATGCAACCGTAGACTTTTTGTAAATAATATTGTTTCGTTTATTGGAATTTTATAAGGGAGGAAAAAAATGTTCAGCTATGTGTCATCAAAACACAATATTAACCCAATATGTATGGCATAAGCACCGCTCAACAAGGCAATTAATAACTTCTCCTTGCTCTTTATTTTATCCTAGAAAAGCGCTCGTCGAATTGTTGTCGGAATTAATTCAAAATTCAAAATCAGGAGCTTAATCGAAAGTGTAAAAATTCTGTAACGTGTATGTATGGGCGGGGATGGGTGTTTATGTGAATGTGGGGATAAAACCCCACTCAACACAACGTTTTGTAAGAAAATATCCTCAAAACTGGAATCGCCAGAATGACATTATTTTAGATGGGCGGGGACCTTCATTGTACCACTATAATGATGAGTATAACATGTTGATGGCACACATTTGTTAGTCAATGCGGTCGATCGCGTGTCACTCGTTAAATCTGAAGTCGGGCAGTCACATGTATACAGCTGGTGGGTATATCATTCAAAAGGGAAAACCTTCTCCCAATCCTCCCCCCCCCCCCCCCACTCCACCTCCTTCCCCAACAAACACACATCCACCTGCGAATATCTTCATGGAATTGGGAGAATTGTGGTCATTGAGAAAACAGTGTGATTTGGTATATGGTGAAAATATATTTCGCATGCCCCACATAGTACAGATCAGGGTAGATAGGGGGGGGGGGGGAGGTGCATACGGAGCCAGACACGAAACTCTGGGGCATCTGTATTTGAATTCTGCCGCTATCTAAACATCATTTGAGTGTCATGGATGGAGATTTCGGTTCATATAGGGGTGAAAGAAGTGGTTCTGCAAAATTTTAGGAGTGAATGATTTTCTGAGTTTTGGAAAGTTCTCAGCTCCGAGAGCTGAGTTCGAACCGCGCTGCGATTCCGACCTTCTACGTTGGTCTATATTCCCGGTAATTCGAACAAGGGATTAAATAACCTCATGTCACCCTCCCATACGGGATCTAGGTTGTGACAGTGTCGACTGTTTTTCTCTGTCACATTCTACTTTGAATAATGGAAAGAGAATAAAGGAGAACCCGACCCCCCACCCCTCTCCTCTATCCACAATGTACGATTGCACCCCGTATGTTCACTTGGAATCCCACGACGAGCAGAAAAGTTCCATTTCTAGGAAGTAATTGGTACTGAACAGGATAAGCATCAATATGGATAGTTTGCAACTAATGCACATTGAATCAATAATTGCAGCTGACAGGCTGAGAAGGCTCATTTAAATTTCAAATTTCAAACTTCAAATTTCAAACGTCAAATTTCAAACTTCAAATTTCAAATTTCAAACTTCAAATTTCAAACTCCAAATTTCAAACTTCAAATTTCAAATTTCAAACTTCAAATTTCAAGTTTCAAATTTCAATTTTCAAAATCCGTTTTATTCCCACCTTCAAAACTATATTGACCGATCAGATATCTCCACAGACTTCCAGGTAACCAATCACGTTCATTCGGTGAAACTCGCCCGATTTCCTAGCTGACGATTTTGCATAATTTCGTTGTTATCGTGGTATCAAACAGGGAAGATCAACAGCCCAGAAGCGCAGGATTTTTTTTTCATTTAGAGGAGTTATTATCATTTCGCCGATATAGGTAGGTTGATAGTTTGTCACGGGTAGCAATAATATTGGTTCATCTTGATACTTAGCCCGTCGAAGTAGTCTTCTCGAGTGTTTAAAGGGATTTTTAATATTCCCTTTGGTTGATTCACTCAGTGTCGTTTTAGCAGGTGGGTGGGTGGTGAGCACCCTTGAATTTGTAATTAGTGGGTGAGGGGGTGTTTTGTGGGTGTGTGTGTGCGGGAAGAGGTTTGCAAGGCATTTCCGCCGCGGTAACATAAATGGATCAGTTATGAGGAGGCCAGTGGCCATCGCTACCACGAGACGTCCATGGCTCGGCACGTGGCAAAACAAAGTTGAATTCCAGGGTCCAAAAGCCCCTATTTCCTTGCATCTGAGCGGATATTTTGAGGTTTTTCATGGAGATACATTTGTAAAATGTCACACTTCGAGCGCTGGTAATTACCATTGAATTTGTGTCTTTTCAATTCAGAGTGTGGTGGTCGAGTGGATTAGGGCGTTGTTGTCTCGTGCCAGATGCCTCGGGTTCACTAACCTAACTCTCTCTGTCAGCATCAATTGTGGAGTTTATACTGTCACAGCGCCCCGTCCTATCGGTGGGGACGTAAAATGGCTGACCTCTGTGCGGAGAGAGAGAGACACACCCTGTGCAGATCTAAGATATCTTTGTGGTAGCCTAGATCTGAGTTGCAGAGATTCATCCCCAAGCCTAGCTGCCAAAATCGAAACAGTGACAAAGAAGAAATCGCCCATGGGTGTCGCAAGAAGCGCATAGTTCCACATCGTTCCCCGCTGGCATACAGCCCGTAAAGACCCTTCCATACCAGGCGGAGAAAATGACTGACTGACAATTCAGGCGGCTTCTATTAGTGATCTGGCTCCATTCTAACCTACCCTTTGTGCGCTTGCCAACCCCTGTGTTATTTTACCCTCTCATCACTATTAATAGTGATAGATGTTTACCTATGACGTGTTGTCTCGCCAATTTAGAATAGAGGTATAAGAGGTTAAAGAGGACGGACAAACTGTACCTGTACTGATGACTGTCTACCTTTTCACTGACACAGATACTTGTATTTGGACAAGCAATCTACAGATATACAACCTAGCCCCCTGTACCTGACACCTCTTCGATTTTAATGGAATTTTTACATAGTTCCAGGTCCGATTTTGAGAAAAAGTATTTGTGGTGGTGGGGGGGGGGGGGGGGGTGGGGACGTCCCTCAATCCCCAAGCCACTGCTTTGGTTGAGCACTCTTCATGCACCGATGTTGAAAGTTTTGTGGCATTTTAATATGTCCGGGCGGTCAACTTGAAAATAATTCGGTATGCACATTGATTTATATATGGCATTTCGAACAAAATCAGTCCGCACATATATCTTATTATCAGAATGAAGAAGTTTAGTCTGTGGACTTGCTGCGGGGTGAGGGTGTTTACCGTGCAACCCTAGACTTTTTGTAACGAATATTGTTTTGTTTATTTGAATATTATAAGTGAGAAACAAATGCTCGGCAGTGTGTCAGCAAAACCCAACCCAATATGTATGGCATAAGTACCTCTCATTACTGTAATTAATAACTTCGCATTGCTCTTCATTTTATCTGAGAAAAAGGCTCGTCGGGCTAGTAAATTAAGGTGTAGTATTTTCACAATGCACATGTTATAGGAATTAATTCAAAATTCGAAAGCAGGGGCTTAATCGACATTGTGAAAATGCTGTAACGTGTATGTATGGGTGGGGATGGGTGTTTATGTGAATGTGGAGGTAAAACCCCATTCAACACAATGTTTTGTAAGAAAATAACCCCATAACTGGAATCGCCAGAATGACATTATTTAGGGAAACTGAAATGAATGCCAAACGATTACCACAATAGATTGCAACATTTCAGTGCAGAGAATCATGTGTGACTAACATCGGAAAAGTATAAAAATCACATTTGTATTTGAAATGCCTTGCAAACCTCTTCCCGCACACACACACACACACCCACAAAACACCCCGTCAACCACTAATTACAAATTCATGGGGGCTCACCACCCACCCGCTAAAACGCCACTGAGTGAATCAACCAAAGAAAATATTAAAAATCCCTTTAAACACTCGAAAAGGCTACTTCGACAGGCTAAGTATCAAGATGTACCAATATTATTGTACCCGTGACAAATTATCAACCTACCTATATCGGCGAAATGATAAATCCTGCGCTTCTGGGCAGTCGATCGTTCTTGTTTGATACCACGATAACAACGAAATTATGCAGAATCGTCAGCTACGGAAATTGGGCGAATTCCACCGAAGAACGTGATTGTTTACCTGGAAGTCTGTGGAGATATCTGATCGGTCAATGTAATTTTGAAGGTGGGGGAAAAACGGATTTTGAAACTTGAAATTTGAAGCTTGAAATTTGAAATTTGAAGTTTGAAATTTGAAGTTTGAAATTTGAAGTTTGAAATTTGAAGTTTGAAATTTGAAATTTGACGTTTGAAATTTGAAGTTTGAACTTTGAAATTTAAATGAGCCTTCTCAGCCACAATTTTTGATTTAATGTGAGTAGTATAGCATGTACCCGATCGTGCCCGGTTGGCTGGAGGGAGAGCCGGAGGGGAATTGACGTCATAGTCACGTGACCTGGTGACGTCATGTTGTGTTGTCATGGTAACCCGCGTGATCGGCCATCTTGTGACGTCATCTCCATAGTGATACGTGGTGTGAGTGCACATGCGTAGGGTGATACGTGTTTCCGTCGTCCATTGTGTATACTGGAGGCCGCCATCTTGGTTTCTATGGTAGCACGTGGCTGCTATGTGACCCAAAACCTTCTAACAAGACAGGGGTATGTTTGGAGAGTGTGATCGATTGAATCGGAGTAAATCTAATTACCCCAGTCAACTCGACAATCCCTCCTAATCGCCGAAATTGTCTTTATTTACTATGGATGCCCCAATTTATCGGTGTAGGCCGTAGAGCTATAGTACCAAGGGATATCGGGGGCGTGTTCCTTTGTAGAAGAGTGATTTTCTGACTTACAATTATTATCCTATAATTCTCGAAGAATTACCACAAACAACCCCCCAAAAAGTTGTATTATTTCGAATTCTTTCAGAATTCTCTGCTTCTATCTATATATATTCAACCTAACCATGTTCCTTTGTTCTGGAGTATACTCCAGTAGCGTAGAAGAGCCTATCAGTTGGAACAGCTTTACTTATTATTACTATATTTAGCTATTCTGGTCTGTTCTTGTTAGTTTTGACCCTATTCCAAGTACTCTTGTTGTTTCTTTTATCTAGATCATTTATTTAGATTATAACTAACCAATCAGATTGCTTGATTTCGCATAATCTCTATGTAGAGTTATCTCCCCTTATAACAACGAAGTCTTATCCGTTTCTCATCACCTCTATACCCATTGGCCATATCTCATTGAATCCCATTTTTCGGAAACACCCGTGGCTATGGAATCCCTTTTTGTCGTATGAGGCCATGAGGGCTATGTAAAAACCCTCGATGAGGCCTCATTTATTATCCCTCATAGCCTCATTGAATTTTGAGGTCATGAGGGCCATGAAAAATCCCTCAATGAGGTATAATTTACTACGACTCTTACCCTCATTTCGGTATTTAACAGGTATATCCTATGGAATCCCATTTTGGGAAACACCCGTGGCTGTGGAATCCCTTTTTTGTCGTATGAGGACATGAGGGCTATGTAAAAGCTCTCAATGAGGCCTCATTTACTATCCCTCATAGCCTCATTGAATTTTGAGGTTATGAGAGCCATGAAAAATCCCTCAATGAGGTATAATGTACTACGACTCTTAGCCTCATTTCAGTATTTGAGGATACCTATGGCCTGGTATTGTATTATTCGAGGATACCTATCGAGGACACCATTTGAGGTTATGAGGGATAGTAAATGAGGCCTCATTGAGGTATAATTTACTACGACTCTTAGCCTTATTTCAGTATTTGAGGATACCTATGGCCTGGTTTTGTATTATTCGAGGATACCTATCGAGGATACCTTTTGGAGAATCCCTTTTTTGTCGTATGGGGCCACGAGGACCATGAGTAATCCTTCAATGGGGTCCAATGTAGTCTTACCAACCGCTTTCATCTTGTCGCCAAAGCTCCAAGACCACTACAGGTCTATGACCTATCTGTCCTATCATTAGCTTCTACGGCAGGTTTGTTCCATTGCGGCCTTGTACCAGCACTATTGACTAAACTATCATCCATTAATATTGACTTGTATCACTACGTCATAGCTTTACGCTTTCAAAATGTTCAATCAGATTTCCCCTGTATACATATAAGGCATTCCGTAATTGAGATTCCTAGCCGAGTCCGTAAAATTTGGATTCCGTGATTTGACATCAACACACGATGGTAAGGAAAGGGATTGAAAACACCCAATTCAACAATGACTGCAAGACTCTGAACAGATAAAACCAGCCACTGCAAAACAACAAATGTACAGAATGAAGGTCCAACAGAACCAAGATCGAAGTGAACAAAACAATGTGAAAGAAGGTCAAACTAGTCAGATTGATCTAGTTGGACAAACTGAACAGATAGACGAGAACCCATCCAATGAAGTTATCGAAGTGAATTGACCATAACAAAGTTTTCAACTGAATGAACTATAACCCCTAAATATAACCCAATGGTAACTCTTTGAACTCTTTGGGTGAACCCTAACCCCAATGAAGGTATATATAATTAACACCCTTGAACTGAACAACGTTTAACTGAAGGAACTCTATTTTTGAACCATAACCTAAATGAAGGTATTAGCACCCTTTGAACTGAACAAAATTCAACTGAATAAATTTTAATCTTATTGAAAATACAACGACGGTGATCTGAATGAATGTTATAACTACAACCCATTAAACTAAATTCTTCCAATAGGGAAGGGGAATACCCTCGTGTGTTGATGTCAAATCACGGAATCCAAATTTTACGGACTCGGCTAGGAATCTGAATTACGGAATGCCTTATATGTATACAGGGGAAATCTGATTGAATATTTTGAAAGCGTAAAGCTATGATGTGGTGATACAAGTCAATATTAATGGATGATAGATTAGTCAATAGTGCTGGTACAAGGCCGCAATGGAACAGACCTGCTGTAGAAGCTAATGATAGGACATATAGGTCATAGACCTGTAGTGGTCTTGGAGCTTTGGCGACAAGATGGAAGCCGTTGGTAAGACTACATTGGACCCCATTGAAGGATTACTCATGGTCCTCATGGCCTCATACGACAAAAAGGAATTCTCCAAAAGGTATCCTCGACAGGTATCCTCGAATAATACAATACCAGGCCATAGGTATCCTCAAATACTGAAATGAGGCTAAGAGTCGTAGTAAATTGTACCTCAATGAGGCCTCATTTACTATCCCTCATAACCTCAAAAGGTATACTCGATAGGTATCCTCGAATAATACAATACCAGGCCATAGGTATCCTCAAATACTGAAATGAGGACTAAGAGTCGTAGTAAATTATATCTCATTGAGGGATTTTTCATGGTCCTCATAACCTCAAAATTCAATGAGGCTATAAGGGATAGTAAATGAGGCCTCATTGAGGGCTTTTACATAGCCCTCATGGTCTCCTGCGACAAAAAGGGATTCCATAGCCACGGGTGTTTTCCAAAATGGGATTCCATAGGATATACCTGTTAAAAACCGATATCAGGCTAAGTGTCGTAGTAAATTATACCTCAATGAGGGATTTTTCATGGCCCTCATGACCGCAAAATTCAATGAGGCTATGAGGGATAATAAATGAGGCCTCATTAAGGGCTTTTACATAGCCCTCATGGCTTCATACGACAATAAAAGGGATTCCATAGCCACGGGTGTTTCCCAAAAATGGGATTCCACGGGATATGGCCATTGAGTATAGAGGTGATGAGAATCGGATACGACTTCCTTGTTATAAGGGGGGATAACTCTGCATACACATTATGGAAAATCAAGCAATCTGATTGGTTAGTTATAATCTAAATAAATGATCTAGATAAAAGAAACAACAAGAGTACTTGGAATAGGGTCAAAACTAACAAGAACAGACCAGAATAGCTAAATATAGTAATAATAAGAAGAGCTGTTCCAACTGATAGGCTCTTCTACGCTTATTGAGTATACTCCAGAACAAAGGAACATGGTTAGGTCGATGAAAACTATTCTATATATAGATAGAAGCAGAGAATTCTGAAAGAATTCGAAATTATACAACTTGTTGGGGGTTGTTTGTGGTAATTCTTCGAAAATTATAAGAAAATTGTAAGTCAGAAAATTACTATTCTACAACGGAACACGCCCCGGTACCCCTTGGTACAATAGCACTACGTGCTACGCCGATAAATTGAGGAAACCATAGTAAATAAAGACAATTTCGGTGATTTTGGAGGGGTTGTCGGGTTATTTGTGGTAATTAGATTTACTCCGATTCAATCGAACACACCCTCCGAACATATCCCTGTCTTTTAAGAAGGTTTTGGGTCACATAGCAACCATGTGCTACCATAGAAACCAAGATGGCGGCCTACAGTATACAAAATGGACGACGGAAACACGTTTCACCCTAACAACACGCGCTATGCATGCGCACTCACACCACGTATCACTATGGAGATGACGTCACAAGATGGCCGCTCACGCGGGTTATCATGACAACACAACATGACGTCACAAGGTCACGTGACTATGGCGTCACTTCCCCCTCCGGCTCTCCCTCTGGCCAACCGGGCACGATTGGGTACATGCTATACTACTCAAATTAAATCAATTGCAGCTGAAAGGCTCAGAAGGCTCATTTAAATTTCAAATTTCAAACTTCAAACTTCAAATTTCAAACTTCAAATTTCAAACTTCAAATTTCAAATTTTAAATTTCAAGCTTAAAATTTCAAGTTTCAAAATCCGTTTTTTCCCCACCTTCAAAACTACATTGACCGATCAGATATCTCCACAGACTTCCAAGTAACCAATCACGTTCTTCTGTGGAATTCGTCCAATTTTTATCGTGGTATCAAACAAGAACAATCGACTGCCCAGAAGCGCAGGATTTTTTTTTTTCATTTGGAGGAGGTATTATCATTTCGCCGATATAGACAGGTTGATAGTTTGTCAAGGGTAGCAATAATATTGGTACATTTTGATACTTAGCCTGTCGAAGTAGCCTTTTCGAGTGTTTAAAGGGATTTTTAATATTCCCTTTGGTTGATTCACTCAGTGGCATTTTAGCGGGCGGGTGGGTGGTGAGCCCCCTTGAATTTGTAATTAGTGGTTGAGGGGGGGGGGGGGGGGGGGGTTGTGGGT
Source organism: Pictodentalium vernedei (assembly GCA_031216915.1). Taxonomy (NCBI): domain Eukaryota; kingdom Metazoa; phylum Mollusca; class Scaphopoda; order Dentaliida; family Dentaliidae; genus Pictodentalium; species Pictodentalium vernedei. The sequence continues at coordinate 454,847,406 of CM062294.1, read as the reverse complement.
GTGTGTGTGAGCGGGAAGAGGTTTGCAGGGCATTTCAAATACAAATGTGATTTTTATACTTTTCCGATGTTAGCCACTCATGATTCTCTGCACTGAACTGTTGCAATCTATTGTGGTAATCGTTTGACATTCATTTCAGTTTTCCTAAATAATGTCATTCTGGCGATTCCAGTTATGGGGTTATTTTCTTTACAAAATATTGTGTTCAATGGGGTTTTACCCCCACAGTCACATAAACACCCATCCCCACCCATACATACACGTTACAGTATTTTTACAATTTCGATTGAGCTCCTCCTTTTGATTTTTGAATTAATTCCTATAACATGTGCATTGTGAATATACTACGCCTTAATTTACTAGCCCGATGAGCCCTTTTCTCAGATAAAATGAAGAGCAATGCGAAGTTATTAATTACAGTAATGAGAGGTACTTATGCCATACATATTGGGTTGGGTTTTGCTGACACACTGCCGAGCATTTGTTTCTCACTTATATTATTCCAATAAACAAAACAATATCCGTTACAAAAAGTCTAGGGCTGCACGGTAAACACCCTCACCCCCCATCAAGACCACAGACTAAACTTCTTCATATAGATAATAAGATATATGTGCGGACTGATTTTGTTCGAAATGCCATATATAAATCCATGTAGTGCATACCGAATTATTTTCAAGTTGACCGCCCGGACATATTAAAATGCCACAAAACTTTCAACATCGGTGCATGAAGCGTGCTCAACCAAAGCAATGGCTTGGGGATTGGGGAACGCCCCCCCCCCTCCCCCCAATACTTTTTCTCAAAATCGGATCTGAAACTATGTCAAAAATGCCATTAAAATCGAAGAGGTGTCAGATGCAGGGGGCTAGGTTGTATATCTGTAGATTGCTTGTCCAAATACAAGTATCTGTGTTAGTGAAAAGGTTGACATCCATCAGTACAGGTACAGTTTGTCCGTCCTCTTTAACCTCTTATACCTCTATTCTAAATTGGCGAGACAACACGTCATAGATAAACATCTATCACTATTAATAGTGATGAGAGGGTAAAATAACACAGGGGTTGGCAAGCGAATAGAGGGTAGGTTAGAATTGGGCTAGATCACTAATAGAAGCCGCCCGAATTGTCAGTCAGTCATTTTCTCCGCCTAGTATGGAAGGGTCTTTACGGGCTGTATGCCAGCGGGGAACGATGTGGGACTATGCGCTTCTTGCGACACCCATGGGCGATTTCTTCTTTGTCACTGTTTCGATTTTGCCAGCTAGGCTTGGGGGATGAATCTCTGCAACTCAGGTCTAGGCTACCACAAAGACATCTTAGATCTGCACAGGGTGTGTCTCTCTCTCCGCACAGAGGTCAGCCATTTTACGTCCCCACCGATAGGACGGGGCGCTGTGACAGTATAGACTCAACAATTGATGCTGACAGAGAGAGTTAGGTTAGTGAACCCGAGGCATCTGGCACGAGACAACAACGCGCTAATCCACTCGACCAGCACACTCTGAATTGAAAAGACACAGATTTAATGGTAATTACCAGCGCTCGAAGTGTGACATCTTACAAATGTATCTCCACGAAAAATTTCAAAATATCCGCTCAGATGCAAGGAAATAGGGGCTTTTGGACCCAGGAATTCAACTTTGTTTTGCCACGTGCCGAGCCATGGACGTCTCGTGGTAGCGATGGCCACTGGCCGCATCGTAACTGATCCATTTATGTTACCGCGGCGGAAATGCCTTGCAAACCTCTTCCCGCACACACACACACCCACAAAACACCCCCTCACCCACTAATTACAAATTCAAGGGAGCTCACCACCCACCCACCCGCTAAAACGCCACTGAGTGAATCAACCAAAGGGAATATTAAAAATCCCTTTAAACACTCGAAAAGACTACTTCGTAAGGCTAAGTATCAAAATGTACCAATATTATTGCTTCCCGTGACAAACTATCAACCTACCTATATCGGCGAAATGATAATACCTCCTCTAAATGAAAAAAAAAATCCTGCGCTTCTGGGCAGTCGATCTTCCCTGTTTGATTCCAGGATAACAACGAAATTATGTAGAATCATCAGCTAGGAAATCGGGCGAGTTCCACCGAATGAACGTGATTGGTTACCTGCAAGTCTGTGGAGATATCTGATCGGTCAATGTAGTTTTGAAGGTGGGGAAAAAAACGGATTTTGAAAATTGAAATTTGAAACTTGAAATTTGAAGTTTGACATTTGAAATTTGAAGTTTGAAATTTGAAGTTTGAAATTTGAAATTTGAAGTTTGTAATTTGAAGTTTGAAATTTGAAGTTTGAAATTTGAAGTTTGAAATTTGAAATTTGAAGTTTGTAATTTGAAGTTTGAAATTTGACGTTTGAAATTTGAAGTTTGAAATTTGAAATTTAAATGAGCCTTCTCAGCCTGTCAGCTGCAATTATTGATTTAATGTGCATCAGATGCAAACAATTCATATTGATGCTTATCCTGTTCAGTACCAACTACTTCCTAGAAATGGAACTTTTCTGCTTGTCATGGGATTCCAAGTGAACATACGGGGTTCAATCGTACATTGTGGGTAGAGGGGGGGGGGGGGGATCGGGGTCTCCTTTATTCTGTTTCCATTATTCAAAGTAGAATGCAACAGAGAAAAACAGTCGACACTGTCACAACCTAGACCCCGTATGGGACGGTGACGTGAGGTTATTTAATCCCTTGTTCGAATTACCGGGGCGCAGGTCGAACTCGGCTCTCGGAGCTGAGAACGAACTTTCCAAAACTAAGAAAATCATTCACTCCAAAGATTTTGAAGAAACACTTCTTTCACCCCTACATGGACCGAAATCTCCATCCACGACACACAAATGATGTCTAGATAGCGGCAGAATTCAAATACAGATGCCCCAAAGTTTCGTGTCTGGCTCTGTATGCACACACACCCCTATCTACCCTGATCTGTACTATGTGGGGCATGCGAAATATATTTTCACCATATACCAAATCACACTGTTTTCTCAATAACCACAATGCTTCCAGTACCATGAAGATATTCGCAGGTGGATGTGTGTTTGTTGGGGAAGGAGGTGGAGGCGGTGGGGGGAGGGGTAGGATTGGGAGAAGGTTTTCCCTTTTGAATGATATACCCACCAGCTGTATACATCTGACTGCCCGACTTCATATTTAACGAGAGACACGCGATCGACCGCATTGACTAACAAATGTGTGTCATCAACACGTTATACTCATCATTATAGTGGTACAATGAAGGTCCCCGCCCATCTAAAATAATGTCATTCTGGCGACTCCAGTTTGGAGGATATTTTCTTACAAAACGTTGTGTTGAGTGGGGTTTTATCCCCACATTCACATAAACACCCATCTCCGCCCATACATACAAGTTACAGAATTTTTACACTTTCAATTAAGCTCCTGATTTTGAATTTTGAATTAATTCCGACAACAGTCCGACGAGCGCTTTTCTAGGATAAAATAAAGAGCAAGGAGAAGTTATTAATTACACTGTTGAGCGGTGCTTATGCCATACATATTGGGTTAATATTGTGTTTTGATGACACATAGCTGAACATTTTTTTCTCACTTATAATATTCCAATAAACGAAACAATATTATTTACAAAAAGTCTACGGTTGCATGGTGAACACCCCCCACCACACACCAAGCCCACGGACTAAACCTCTTCATATAGATAATAAGATACATATGCGGATTGATTTTGCTAGAAATGCCATATAAAATCCCCGGTAGTGCATACTGAATTATTTTTAAGTAGGCCGCCCGGACAGGGAGGTAATATCATACTAAAATACCACAAAAATTTCAAAATCGGTGCACACCAGTCCTCAACCAAACAGAATATCAGAAATCCCTACAAACACTCAAAACGGCTACTTCGATAGACTGAGTATTAAGATGTACCAATAATATTGCTACCCGTGACAAAGTATAAACCTACCTATATCGGCGAAATGATAATACCTCCTCCAAAAAAAAAAAAATCCTGCGAAACTGGGCAGTCGACCGCACCTGTTTTATACTACGATAACAATGAAATTATACAGAATCGTCAGCTACGGAATTGGGCGAGTTCCTCCGAATGAACGTGATTGGTTACCTAGACGTCGGTGGCGATATCTGATTGGTCCGTGTACTTTTGAAGGCGGGAAGAACAAAAAACGGATTCTGAAAATTAAAATTTAAAATTTGAAGTTTGAAATTTGAAATTTGAAGTTTGAAATTTGAAGTTTGAAATTTGAAGTTTGAAATTTGAAATTTGAAACTTGAAGTTTGAAATTTGAATGAGCCTTCTGGGCTTTCGTACGATTCCGCTTCCGTAACTCCCATATGGATTCCGTTCTAAAATATTCCGCTTTTGAGAAAAGACACCATTAGTATAATGAACGACGACTGAAAAAAATTACGAATGGTTAATAGTAGTCATAAATTCGTCGAACGGTCAAAAAACCTTTTCGCAGAATTGACGACTACGAGTCCGTTTGTGTTTCGCAATTTTCTCGTGTTGGGCGTCAAAGAATGATTTAATTGCAGGTAAGAGATAGAAATATATGGACCCCCATATTAAGAAGAGACGGAGAAACGCTCCCAATGTTTTTGCAATATGATATATCTGCGTGTTTTAATGAGAGATCGCAATGGTAACTACGGGTAGGGGAAAACGAGGGCTGATAGGAAGAACACAAATCCCAATCACGTACAGTACGTGGAGAGTGTATTATCACTAAATCACCCACAGAGTGGAGATTCCACCCAAATAATAATTGCAAATTTGTTGCATATCATAACAAGAACAAGCAAAGTTCCAGCCAATGGACCTCCGGGTTATACCCGGAGGTCCATTGGCCGAAACATTGCTTGCGTTTTTTTTTTTTTTTTTTGTCCACTTGTACATATTTAGAACTTGAAGAGTTATGGTATTCGTTTCGAGATTCGATTTGATTCGAAATTCTTTGACTGTTTCGATTCGGCCTTCGACCCGACCCGAAAATTGAGATTTACAGGCCCCCGCCAAAATCTGCGCTTAATGTAACGTTGCAAATATTTCTCATTTATTTTTCGAGTGTTTACGCAGTTTATACGATAAGGAAATTAAAGATAAAGGAACTAAATAGAATCTATTACCAAAATACGTCGCGAGATTTGTTGACCGTGTGTACTAATAATATTGGAACAGAACATATGTTTGTCACAACCACACTAAAACTGGTATCCATTTCTGTAATACTTTAACTGTAATAAAACGATTTAATAAAAAGAACGCCTTGCAATAATTCGGGAGCGCGGTGGCTCCGTGCACACTAAAAACTAAAGTGTTAAAACTGACACTTTCAAGGTCTTAAACCCATTCTAACTCTTTGGGTTTGACGTTAACACTTAAAGTGCAATGCTTTGAGCACTTAGACATTACAATCGTCAGACATCTGAAACTTTAATGGATGGCACTTCCCATGTGTCTAGCATTAGTGGTTCTTCCAGAATCGTCCATAATTTGATTTGCGCTTGGTGGGTACATAATTAAAAGGACACAACGCAGATGACGCGGATCAGGCTCGAGAGTTCGAGTCTGATCCGCGTCATCTGCGTTGTTTCCTTTTAAGTGTCGCGACATTACACTTCTCAAGTGGTATTATTGTCAACACCTGTCAAGTTATGGGATATCTACACTTGAACAAAGTGCTAGTTCAGCACTTAGTATGTGTTAAATACAGCTCTTCAAGTGTAATTTTTAACACTTTAGTTTTTAGCGTGTGGTTTGGTTATTGGACTTCAAACCACAAGGTCCACGGTTCGGTCCCCTCCAGTGTAAATGCGTTGTTTCTGTTAAAACTTGACCTCAGAACTAAGAATCCCACTTACTGAATCCTTTTCAGGATATGTATGTTGCTCTTGAAGCCCTTTTTCTGAAATGTGTCGAAGAGTCGTATGTGCGAGTCACTCGAACGAGCAATTGCTCTTTTGCTCTTTTGCTCGATCAGATTCGAGTCGTTCAAGCAGTATGTGGAGTCACTCGATCGAGCAATTGCTCGATAGCTCATATGCTCGATCAGATTCGAGTCGTTCGAGCAATGACTTTTCAGTAATTGCTCGATAACTTATTAGAGGAATTTGGAATAGGTATGTCTTCGGGGTGGCCTAAAAGGCCTAGCGAAATAGGAAATAGTATCCTCGGATAAGTATCCTATAAAAGGTGTCCTCGAAAGGTATCCTCACATAATGCAATACCAGGCCATAGGTATCCTCAAATACCGAAATGAGGCTAAGGGTCGTGATTCGAGTCACTCGAATGTGCAGTTCATCTATAGCTCATTGGCTCGATGGGGTTCAAGTCATTCGAGCAATGACTTATCAGTAACTGTCAGATTTTTTTTTTTTTTTTTTTTTTTTGGGGGGGGGGGGTAGGTTTAAGAATGATATAGGCTTTCATGGAGTTTGTCTATTACTTGGCTATAATCCAAATGGCCCCCTCAGTACTATAGCACTACGTGCTACTATTATAAGCCATGGATTGGCGGTCCTAAAAGGGATTGGGGGGGGGGGTAGCGAATCAGAAACTACTCTAGTTCAATCGAACTTACCCCCCCCCCCCTCCTATAGCACTACGTGCTGCTCTACTACAAAATATTCTGGGGGAAACCCGTAGTAAATAAACTCAATTTCGGTAGTTTGGGGTGGATTTTGGAGATTTGGAGGGATTGTGTTCGGATGAATTCAAGACGAGGATACCCGTATGGGTGCGTATGGGGGTGGGGGTGGGTTCTGGGTCGCAATTGCGTTTTTAACTGTTTGGGTAGAAATCCTATCCCAAAATCCGCCTACAGTATCTTCGCAGTTGAAAGGGCTCTACGACCCCTTTTGAACAGTGTGCCACATAGCAGAACCTCACATTGAAAATACTCTAGATATGAACTGCAGTTTTCATGAAGCTTCCGGCAATAAAAAGGCGTTCACCGAGTATTTTTCCCCGATATGAAAAGACCGATACGTTTCTGATGTAATGGTAATAGAATGGACGTGGGTACAGGGGTGCGTGGAGGGGGGGGTGTTACCCCCAACCCTGGCAAAAATTTCCTATTTTTGGAAATTCTGAGGGCAAGTCATGAGTAGTTGGAATTCCATCTATCTGGATTTTAGAGCTTCTTTGGTGATGCTGATGTCTCCTTTACTTCCCAAAATTTCAACTCGGTTTCAAATCGGCAAAAATTCCAACTGTTACTATTTACAACTACAGTGTACGCAATATCGAGCTTCATAAGTATGCATGATGTCAGTCGGTACGAGATTTCTATAGTACGTTACTTATCGTAATAAAAAAATCCTCGAAATGCACTTCAAGAAAATCACACCATGTAAAATCGTTATCCTGAGTTAATTCAATTATTCACAGTTACAAAATGATGAAACATCGAAAATTGATCATTCCTTCATAAGATCTGATTTAATGTTAGGACAGTGTGAATTGCTCAAAGGTTTTCAGCTTGAGCATTTGTTTAGCACATATTCAATTCCCAGAATAATACCAAATAATAATAACCTGATAATTTTATCATAAATGTGTTGGCATTTCAGTTACTAGAATCAATTTTATGCCCCCTTTCATGGCTTCATTTTCAAAATGTTTCTCCGTAGTGAATTTCCAAATATGGGGAGGGACCGGGAGGGGGTTTTCCCTCCCAGTCCCTCCCCGTGGTTGGAAATTCACTACCCTTCACCCAATATGAAACATCTAGCCACGTCCCAGAGTAAGAGAGAGTGTAGAGTTTTTTTTATCATAATATTATCCGCTGGGCATTTTTGTGATCATTGTATTTTCCTTCTCCCTCAAAATCAAAGATTGTATACGAGCCAGATGGTAAAATCTTCTTCTTTCAGAAATAACAACGAATTGTTTTAGTCTCGTCAGTCGAGGCATTAGTCCCAGAACGGAATCAAAGCAGATTGGTTTGTTTTTCCGAAGAAGTAATTCCGCTCGATAACCCCTCAGGGTTGTTTGAACGTGTTTCAAAATTAAAATCAATTTTTTTACAAGGTGCCGAGAAATACTCCAAACCTCACATGTAATTGAAAAACAACACATTGATTTGGAAGATTATACTATTCACAGACGAAATCACGGTTGTGAGTTTCATTGTCATGGAGTCCAACCTTCGAGATCGCATGCAACTGAGCTGGAAATGAGTAAAAAGTGTCCACTCGCCGTGAATGCATTTTATAAAATAAGCGCTTCAACGTCATTGAGAAAGTCTCGGTAAAAACTCTAACAATGCTTATACGTAACGCTTCGTTATCAACGACCTTTTTGCCGGATGCTAAATTCACACAAACATATAAATTTCAAAGTCTATCTCCTCCTGCCTGCTTTTGACCGTCTTGCATGTCGGCAGTTTTTATGATATTGGGCTCAAATATGGCACTTATTGGTAATCTTATCATGGAAGTAACACCGGGTGTATTTCGGCCATCTGAGATGGAGCTTTATTGGATTTCAACCCCTCAACATTTCGAATTTTCTTCTTATTGGGGTGCATGGGGGAAGTTGCTAAATCAAAAGCAATTTGCAAACGACGTCCCGTGCATACGAAGATTGACGAGATGTGTTAAAAACATGTCCATTCAAATTTTATTATATACTTAGTCAAAAAAGAAAGTATAATAAACTTTGAGGAGCAATTTTTTTAGTATTATCGACTTTAATCCCAAACAAATTATTGTAAATTCATATTTCGAATCTAGCTGTATGAATTTGCATCATTCCATCTTCTTACTGTTGGCAGCGTCACATCAGGGTGGTGTCTTCCCATTTCATCAATTCCCATTTCGTCAACTGCCTCTGAAATTATATTTTCCCATTTCATCAATTCCCACTTCATCAACATATTTTTTTTTCAGGTGTGTTTTATAATTACATATTATACATTTTAAAAATACAATTAGCCAGTTGATGAAAAATCAATAGTTTGAGGGTTTATTGTATAACCACTTTCCAGACATTTGTCAGACGAATGTTTGGATAGTGGTTATACAATTTATTTTTTTTTTGACTGCTATGCTACAAAGTACTTAGTACACCTCCAATACGTTTTGCCGTCTTTGCTTGTTCTTATATTATTATACATAAAATTATCAACAACTAAGGCTGCTGAGCCCCTGGACGGAGATGTAAAATTGATGTCCTTATCCATTTTAACTAATGGACCAGGATGTCGCAATTCAGACATGGGGTGAAATGAAAAGTTCACACATGCAGTCAATAGCGTGTATGTCCACCGTTTGCCTCTTGGATGGCAAGACATCGGCGGCGCATGGACCTGGTAAGTCTCTGGATGTCACCCTGTGGTATTGTGTTCCACTCCTGCCTTAGAACATTACGAAAATCGCCTAACGTCTGATGATCATGAAGTCGTACCCGACGGTCCAATTGATCCAAAAGATGCTCGTTTGGCGACAAATTTGGCGAAAGTGGGGACCAGAGAAGACGTTCGATGTTCTGCTCCTCAAGAAAGTCACGACAGATACGCGCCACGTGACATCGGGCATTGAAGCTGGAATCGACTGGGTTCGAACAGGGGTGTACGGCATCAATCCCAAAGGCCTGAGTGATGAGGCGTCATAAGCTATATATATGCATCAGAAGCAAAGTTTTTTTAACGATTCAGTTGGGAATTTTGTTAATATCGCTGACACTTTTATCTTCTTTGAATAAATGATTGATATATTTATAATATTACAAGGATTAACACACAAATTCTGAAACATAAATGTATATTTCCATTTATAAGCAGATAGGAAAGAGAAACTGAAGTGCCTGATTTATATAATGGTACATATGTGTACATCACACGAAGAAAGCGTAGTCTTAGTGGATGCTTCCCGCCAATACCAGCAGATGCCCTCAGAAATCGCTAAATTACAGAAGACGAGATTGATTTTGATTACACCAACCTGAAACATATAAGTTGATAAAAGCACTTCTGCTTACAATAATCACTTGGGGTATTTGCGATCCCCACAATTAATTATATACGTTATTATGTCCAGACTGTTCCATAAAACACATCCTCCCAATGGTGTGCATTTATGTTACGTTAAGCAAAGGTTTAACTAGGTTTGCAGAAAAATGTAATAAATACAAAAGTTAATGGGTTCGAGTATAAGAACGATTGTTATGCTCTCATGGAAAGCGTTGATTATTTCGCTCGCTCAAATTTGTGTATATATAAAAAAATATGCTTTGCACCTCAAACCACACCCATCTCAATTCCCTCTAACTTCGAGACTACGCACGCACGCACGCACGCACGCACGCACGCACGCACGCACAATTCAGATCCTAGATTATTGGGGAAACCAAGTCTTAATTAGCTGGGACCCTCCGGTCTTTATATACAAGCTACAGGAGAGGTAACGGCCTGGGGGTCATAATTGGGACTAGGAGGATGCCCCATCCCATTTCCCCACTCAACAACGGTCTTCCGGATATCATGTTTGCACCCCCCCCCCCCCTCACAACACACACACACCGCCAAACTGGACAGGGCACCCTGTATAAAAGAAACCTGGATTTGCGCCTGCTGTGTGAACCAGCGCCACAATATGTTTTGAAAACTATAATATTAATTGAAAATTCGGTTAATTTGTCGGGGACGCTGAAAGCATTAATTGTTCACCCAAGCAAGAAAATTAATGTTGATCTCCAGTCAACGTCACCAACCCAACACGACACACAATACACAGCTCGTTTAATGAGAATAATTGTCGTCTTCTTTTCTGCTGGTAAAAATTATGTTTTCATTTTGCGGCCTTGGTCTGCTGAAAGAGACAAAAACATGTATTTTTTTTTTTTTTGGGGGGGGGGGGGGGGGGGGAGGTCTCTGATTGACGGAACTGACAATTACCTGTTTTGACTTAATTATTTTTTATACAGATTGTCAGATTCCTTTCAAAATTCGCATTCAATAAAATAATGGAGACGTGACTACCGTTACTTATTACCAGTTCCTTATTCGACATTCGTTATGAACCGATAAAATCGGTTGATAACGAATGCCGAATAAGGAACTGGAAATAAGTAACGGTTGGCACGTCAGTTAAACTAATCTTTACAACTGAAAATCTGGGTGGAGCGGTGGTTCAGTTGGTGGAGGTGCAGGCTGCAAGCCGAGAGGTCCTCGGTTCGAATCCCACCTGCGGAAACCGCGTTGTGTCCTTGGGCAAGACACATCACCCCCACTGCCCACGTGGGGGCACGGTGACGGTGTGTACTAAAGCGTACTGCACGTCGATGGTGCACCTGCCTTCAACCAATGCTACCCCTGCTTGTGTGGAGTTGGTATGTTGGGGAGTTGACAGTTGCTCGCCGTTGCTCGGTGGTTCTCTCCGGGTACTCCGGCTTCCTCCACCCGTAAAACTGTCACGGTCATGGTTAGCCATTGTGCAGAAATATGTGACCTTAAACACCAATAAATAAATAAATATAAATAACTGGAAATTTAAGTTATCCCTGGAATTTAAGATCAAATTATTTATGGCTTGCTTGTTTATTGGGGTTTAGCGGAACTTTCAACAGACAGAATCATGTAGTGCCGGGCAATTTTATTGGTGGAAGAAGACGAAGTACCCGGAGTGAACTATCGAGCAGCTGCGAACAACTTTCCATCTAATCGGACACAAGCAGAGTTAGCAGCGGTTGAAGGGAAATACACCACCGACGTGCAACAAACCTGTGTACACAGCGCCGCAGCGCTCCCATGCGGAGATGGGGATTAATAGTCTTGCCGTTGGACCCAGTGCAGATTGTGCGGGTCAGTATTGAATTGTTGACCATTCGATTTAAAGTTCAATGCTCTAACGAATGAGCCATCGTGCTCCCGAATTATTTATTACGTGTGACAGGACACTTCAAGTTACATTACCAAACAAAAGATGTCGTTTGACAACCATCAAACAAACTCCTATTGAGAGCGTTACAAGGGCCATAGACATGGACTAGTATTATTGATGGTGTAAACATTACATATAGAATTTTCTTTACGGCTGTTTAAGAACGTATTTCTACCTGGGGCCAACACGATAAAGGTTTTTAAATTACACGTTACAGAACAAGCACTCATGTCATCGGTCTAATTCTGTTCTGCATTCTACGCTGTTATGCAGGGGAAGGCCACCAAAAATTTGCAAGACGTGACGTGGGGGTGGGTGGGTCTCTTGAGTGCGCCAAAAATGTGCATTTCCAACTTGTGCAATTTTTTTGAATTTTTTAAAAATATATCAATATATCAGCTAATATATACCATCATTTGTGTTTCAAACCTTAAAGATGATGTTGTACATCACACTCTTAACATAAATACAACACCAGTAGGCTTTATATGTGAGAATATTGGGCTTAAACTGGGAAAATATCACACGTTAGTAGGGGGTGGGTGTCTTGTTCGAAATGTAAAAAATGTGCAGACAATATTTTGGGAACAATTCAAATGGAAATTTGTTCCCGTATATGTACACCTGCTCTGGCCAAGCCTGATAATGGACAGCTTGTCATTTGTAGATTGGGGCCCACATCAGTCCACAGAGGTTTAAATTGGTGGTACCAGTTTAAACCTTCACTTAACATGAAAAGCAGGCGACACTTGCCAAAAAATGATTGAATAACTATTTTTTTCATTGTTTGTCTCAAAAACATAGGTTATGACCCCTCATTGGAACGAGCTCGACGAGCTCGTTCCAATGAGGGGTCATAACCTATGTTTTTGAGACAAAAAATGAAAAAATAATAAAAATTAATTGGCGATTTTTGAGAATAGAGATGGCCGGTTTTGGCCGTTACGTTGGGTAAAGGGTTAAGGACATTATGAAAACCCCCTAAAGACAGCTGTGCCTACTAAATTTATAAGCTTATTTTGGATTTTAATGGGAGAGTGGGGGGGGGGGGGGGGGTGTCTGAGAACGGTAGTAGAAAATTTGCACGTAGTGGGTGGGTGGGTTTAAAAAGGAGCCGAATAAAAAATAGAACGTCACGTCTTGCAAATTTTTGATGGCCCCCTTGTGTTATGGGTTGTTTTTTTACCCACTTTTCGCCGAGTTTGCACGTTGAAAACCGTTGATACAGTGCGATGTCTCTATACTCAAAAGAAATATAGATATTCTTTCATGTTTTAGGCATAGATTTTCAAATAAGTATTCAATTCACATTGAAAACATTAAGCTGAACCACGCAATGTAGTCATAGAACTATAGTTGTGGTTAGTTTTCATTAATAATGAATGTCATGAAAAATTCGACCAAATCAAGTCTCGATTGAGAATTTTTTTCTTGCGTTGATTGAAAAAAAATATTAATCAAAGTTTTTCATATTCAATCGGATGGAATATTTCAGCTGCATGGTGGGACCATCTGAAATATTCCAGACAATGGAATCTAAATTTAACCCTTTATCCAACGCGGACGATATCAAAAGTTATTATTATTTTAAATATATTTTTTTTAAATTTTTCAAAAAAATTCAACAAAACCATATCATGTGACCCCTCATTGGAACGAGCACAATGAGCTCGTTCCAATGAGGGGTCACATGATATGGTTTTGTTGAAATATTTTGAAAAAAATAATTTTTTCAACTGTTCAATTTACATATTACGCGGGAGGATGCGGGCGATTCGTTAGGTAAAGTGTTAAGCGATGGGCTACTTCGGCTCTAAACTGCTGCCTGGCTATTGTGTCCTTGGGCAAGGCACATCATCCCAACTGCACACCTCGGGGCACGGCGGCGCTGTGTACTAAGGCGTAATGCGCGTAGATGGTGTACTTGCCTTCAACCAATGCTATCCCCGCGTGTGTGAAGTTAGTACGTTGCGGAGTCTGACAGTTGCTCGCCGTTGCTCGGTGGTTCTCTCTGGGCACTCTGGCTTCCTGCACCCGTAAAAAAATGTCTGACACGAGGTGACCCTGGCTGTTGTTGAACATGTCGTTAAACTCAAATAAACAAGGCGCAACGCCACTGGCATCTCCAGCGGAGAAGTGGGTTACATTTATTTATTTATTTATTTATTTATTTATTTATTTATTTATTTATTTATTTATTTATTTATTGGTGTTTACGGTAACATACTTATGCACACTGGCTAATCATGACCGTGATAGTTTTACGGGTGGAGGAAGCCGGAGTACCCGGAGAGAACCACAGAGCAACAACGAGCAGCTGCCAGCTCCCCAACATCGTAACTCCGCGCTGCAGCACAGGTATGGTTAGATTGGTTAAAGACATGCGCACCATCGACGTGTAGTACGCCTTAGTACACGACGTCATCGTGCCCCCAGGTGGACAATCGGGGTAAAGTGCCTTGCCCAAGGACACAACGCGGGAGTCCGAATCGATCGCTAAGACAGTCCCCCATCCGAGGATTAACCGGGCTCGACGTTGCTTAACTTCGGTGATCTGACGAGAACCAGTTACCGCAACGCCACCGTGCCCCCTAGTGGTTTACAAACCAGAAACCATAAAAATATTAAATTTTCCAAGTCGAAAAAAGGCCCATAACTCTAATGACTCTAGCAAAAATGACTGGACAAAACCCGTTGCTTGTGAGTATCCTTTCCCCCATGATGGTCCATCGACATACCAAAGATCATTCAAATCCGACATGCACTGACCGAGATACAGAGGTCCAAACTCTTTATAGACGGACGGACGGACGGGCCCAATTGCTAGATACCCCGCAAACTAAGTTTTGGCGGGGCGTAATAAATAAATATAGCAGCGTCGAATTCCTTACATAATAAAGCTGAGTGGTTTGAGAACTTGTTTCCAGAATTGTATTTTCTATGAATGACCATGATTCGGATGGAACATTTGGGGACCCACCCCATGACCCTATCTCTATGTTGTTGTCTGTTGAGTAAACTGTTGGCCGCTCGAATGCTACGAGTTTATTTGAAAAAAAGTCTTGACCATTAGACGAAACCATAATTTTCATTATGCAAAAGTACCGTTTTGTTTAAAATATTGTATGTATGTTTGTTAACAGTATTATAACAATCGAGGAGTCATGTACACGAAAAACAATTTAAGTATTTTCATTATTTAACACTTTATATACAGATGTGCAAAGCCAACTCAGTCTAGGGAGTATCACTACAAAACGAGTCCCTATGGATATAGGCCTCAAGCAGGGGTGTATCTTTTCACCGATTTTGTTTGCATTGTATGTTAAAGATTTAGGGGACGAACTAATTCAGAGTGCGGAGGGGGTAAATGTTGGAGACATAAAGATACCAGGCTTATTCTTTGCGGACGACATGGTGTTAATGTCTAGAACTGAACAGGGGCTAGAGAAATTGCTGGAAATTGTTGGTAGTTATGGGAACACTTGGCGGCTCGAACTAAATGAAAATAAAAGCAAGGTAATACCCGTTGGACGTAAGGTAGATATGACGAAGAGATGGAGAGTGGGGGAGTTCTCAATCCCCGAAGGGGGAAGCAAACAAATCACTGTAGGAGAAAAGGGAGAGTATGAGTATCTAGGGGTAAGCATAAATATAACGGGAAGAGGGGTGTACAGAAATTACTCAGCCAAACTGATTCTGAAAGGGAAAAGAATTCTGAACCAACTAAAACTTTTAGGGAAAAATAGTTTCAACAAGGTCTTTGTGGGGAAAACACTATGGGAGAGGGTGGGTTTACCAAGTATAACGTATGGCACGGACGTGATTCCATTAAACCAAACCGTTATTAAGAAGTTGGAAAGTACTCAGAATGATGCCGGCAGATGGATAACAGGGTCAAGTAATGCTGCAGCTTTGGAAGCAGTAAGGGGGGAGCTTGGGTGGATGAAAATCAAGGACAGGGTAGATTTGGGAAAACTGTGTTACTTTAACTACTTGAGAAACCTGCCTGACAACCGGTGGTGCAAATTGATGCTCGATACCATTTGGAATTCTAATATAGAAACGGGGTGGTCAAAACATGTGAGGGAACTAATGGACAATTACTCTATAGAGGTCACAAACATAGAAGTAGGAATGAAAGAAGGCAAAAGGTTTGTCAAAGAGAGAGTCATGGAAGATTGCAATCGAAACTGGCGAGCAGGGGTTAGCGTGAAAAGATCACTGCAGGGGTTACAATATAAAGAAAAGCCAGCTTTTGAGAAGTACCTAGATGGCACCTTTGGAGGGTCACTGCTGTTCAAACTGAGATCAAGATCACTGGAGCTTCGGGGAAAAATTGGGAGAGATGGGGAAAAGGGATGCCAAATGTGCCACTCTGGAGTAGTGGAGACCCTGGAACATTTTCTCTTGGAATGCCCACAGTATATACCTCATAGAATAAAATTTACTGGAAGAATAATGCAGAAGTGGGGTGAAGAAACAAAGGATAGATGGCTGAAGGCGGACACGAGGGAGAGGGTAGGAATGCTTATTGAAGAAATTGAAAAAGAGGAAGTGAGGGACACTATTAAGCAGTTTATATCTGAATGCTGGGAGGAGAGGAGGGGAAGAGGGGGTGGGGTGCAGGGGGAATGATGGCCTTCTCTTATGAGGACCGCGACAAATCAGCGGCTGGCCAAAGAGTTATTATTATTACCTAACACGAAGACAGACTACACTTGCAAATAAAATTCTTGAATAACTAATTATTTTCAGTTTTGCGTCAAAAACACAGCTTATGACCCCCTCATTGGAACGAGCTCAACGAGCTCGTTCCAATGAGGGGTGGTCATAAGCTATGTTTTTGAGACAAAAAAAAAATGAAAAATGATGAGAATTGAATGGTGATTTTTGTGAATAGAGCTAGCCGGTTTTGGCCGTTACTTTGGGTAAAGGGTTAAGAATTATTTTCGTTATGCGAATTCTTTAAAAAGAGTTAAGAATTATTTTCGTTATGCGAAAGTAATTCTTTAAACTAATTAGCATATACGACTGTTTCGGGCCCAGACATGTCAAACGGTAACTGTAGCGGTAGCGGTACCGCGGGTTCCCTCGTGATCCAACCGGTACCGGCACTGAGGCTTTTGCCCCTCCGGTACCGGGACAAAATTATTTTATGGGGCAATACATAATTGAACGAGGGTAAACAGGCTGATAATCGTGTATGGCACACTTGCGCAGCATACTTTCAACTTATTTGTGAATGAACATATCAAAACACTATAAAAGTGAATGTTCTGTCTGCACCACGACCTCGATTAAGACGACCATTTTGATTTTTCAGACGTGGCATCAAAGACAATGACAGCGCCGTCATCGGCTATTTCAAAGAAACTATTCCGTGGTGACTTCAAAGTAATCATAAAGCACGATATTCGTGCTTTATTATTACTTTGATGTCGCCGCAGAATAATTAGTACGATGTTATGTTTGTCTTTGCGATGATGGGGACTGAGGCGGGTTAAATGCATTTTTTTCCCTTCTAATTGTGATACGTCACCCAATTGTTGATTTGTCTCGGTACTGGTACTCTATCACGTCCCCGTTCCGGTTATGTGGTACCGGCAGTACTTTGACAAGCCTATATTCGGGCCTGTTTCGTTTATTACAGTTTTTAACCCTTTACCCAACGAATCGCCCGCATCCGTCCGCGTAATATGTAAATTCAGCATTTGAAAAAATATTATTTTTAAAAAAATTTCAACAAAACCATATCATGTGACCCCTAGTTGGAACGAGCTCGTCGAGCGCGTTCCAACGAGTGGTCACATGATATGGTTTTGTTGAATTTTTTTGAAAAATTTGAAAAAAATTATATTTAAAATAATAAATTTTTATATCGTCTGCGTTGGGTAAAGGGTTAAAGAAGTATATTGAGTTAGGTTCGTATCGACGGTCAATGACCAGGGAAACTGCCGGAACATTTTTACCCTGCCTCACCTAGTCGGAAAATGTTGAGATCCCAGCTTTGGGTTTGACAGGTAGGTAAATTGCCACGTCTTTTGAAAATGCTACGATTCGTTTTAGGCCTATAGAGTCACTAGCTGAAACCACATTCTGGAAAATACAGTTCTGTTAAGGCAGCCAAACCCCGACTAGAAATCACTGCCCACGTGTTTTATCTATTGTCAGCAGGACCTTCTAACGATGACATGGTCAGGGCACATGCTATGAAATCATAAAAAGCCGGATATATGTCTTTAAACATTAAGGTGCGTTAAGAACAAGTCACAAAATTATTGTAGGTATGATTTGTTGTTGTAGAAAATGCTACCGTTCAGCTCATTGGCAGTGTAATTAAAAGCAATGTGGTGGAATGATAATAATAATAGCACTTTGGCCGGCCGCTGATTTGTCGCGGTTCTTGGATGAGAAGGCCTTGGTTACCCCTGCACTCCCAACTGCCTCCCTATTCCCACGCTTTTTCTCTCCTCCCAACACTCGGTGACGAACTGCTTGAGACATCCCTTGCCCCATTATTCCCAATCTTTCAGATTAGCATATTAACCCTCTCCTTTGAGTCTCCCACTAAACACATATCCTTCATTCTCCCATCCCACTTCCCCATTATACTCCCAGAGATTCTTATTCTTTTAGACTGGTATTTTGGGCATTCTAGAAGAAAGTGTTGCAAGGTCTCCACCACGCCCAAATTACACATCTGGCACTCCTTTTCACTGTTTTTCCCACTCCCCTCCCCCCCCCCCCCCCTCAGCTCCAGGGAACGCGACCTCAACTTCAACAACAGTGACCCCCAAAGGTGCCATCAAGGTACACCTCAAACCCAGGCTTCTCTTTATCACTCAGATCACCTAAATACCTTTTTGATTTGACCCCCTCTCGCCAATTACGGTTACAATCCTCCATGACCCTTTCTCTGACGATTTTTTACTACGACAACTTATTCTGTTTTTCCTTATGTGAATTCCACTTTGGTACTATCAGTAAGTCTCAGTCAAGCCAGATACCGAACCGATACCGAGGTACCCCGCTGAAATTACTGAAACCGATTCCGAACTCAAAATTCCAATACCGCCCATCTCTACTGCGCAATCCCTTTGTAAACATTAGTCCTTAACGCGTGACTATACAGTACATGGAGAGTGTATTATCATTAAATCACCCGCAGAGTGGAGATTCCACCCGTGGAATAATCGCAAATTTATTGCAAAGCATAACCATCACAAGCAAAGCTCCAGCCTATGGACCTCCGGGTTAAACCCGGAGGTCCATTGGCTGAAACATTGCTTGTGTTTTATGTCCATATGTAAAGAATTTGAAAGTGATACTTTGGGTGATAACTCCAATCCTCGGGTGATTTAGTTACAATACACTCTCCATGTACTGTAGTTATGCTGGACCTAGGTGCTATTGCATAATTGGCTCTTTTGTGTTTTCCATCGCATAGTGCGGCGTTAATGCACAATCCATTCTTTATAGCATGTGGCATAATGTGTTTCACCGACTTCCATGTTGAACCAGGAGGTCCACTGGCGGAATATCTATGTTTGTAGAATATGTGGGTGGAGTTTTTTTTATTGGGGTTCAACGACACTTTCGACTGCCAGGATCACCTCGTGTCGGAGAGTTTTATAGGTGGAAGAGCCGGGGTACCGGAGAAAACCACAGATCAGCGGCGAGCAACTGTTTGACACCCCAACTTACCAACTCCACACAATCAGGGTTAGCATTGTTTGAAGACAAGTGGACTATCGACATGCAGTATGCTTTGTACACACTACCATGTCACCACGTGGACAATCGAGATTAAGTGGCT
This sequence comes from Pictodentalium vernedei, assembly GCA_031216915.1. NCBI lineage: Eukaryota > Metazoa > Mollusca > Scaphopoda > Dentaliida > Dentaliidae > Pictodentalium > Pictodentalium vernedei. The sequence continues at coordinate 454,827,679 of CM062294.1, read as the reverse complement.
TGCCCAGGGACATAGCGCAGTTATCCCTGGTAGGGATCGAACCATGGAGCTTTTGATTTGAAATCCAATGTCCTAACCACTACGTGGATGGATATGTTTTCACTGGGGGGAAGCGTGACCGTGAAAGTTTCGTTGATTGCGCCGGTGTCCGATTGATTGCCCTTTCTCTTCGACATCGAATTGTGGTAAGTGTACGATTTATCGTAGATTTCTCTAAATATCAATAAATTGGGAACCCGGGAATATACGCATAGGTTGTGTGAATGTATCCTGAACACGTACATATATTTTTTATACTTAGATACCCGAGTATTGCCTGATAGTGACTTCATATTCAATCCATCAGCGAGTCGTTTTCGTCAAATGTTGAAAAAATGGCTCGTACGCCTCAAACACTTTAACTACCTAATTTCTTTTTACCCTGCATGTAGGTAAGGTGCAGAAGATCTTATAACCTGAACTACAGCAAACAATTTGCTAAATTAGTTGAGAAAACACGCGAAAACCGAGTGTCCGGTTATTTTGTTGACTGCATGTAGTGATCGGTTGATTGCTTAAGTGGTGTCAGGTTGATTGGTAGTTGATAAATTCGTGGTGTACGGTTGATTGCATCTTTAGGTATAATGATAACTGTCTATCGAACTATTTATCATAAAAAACATGCCAAATTATAAAAGTACATTTGCATATCTGTCTGTAGCATCAGCGGTAATATAATGCAAAGTGAATTACTGTCTATGACGCGCAGGTAATCATGGTCCTGATGTAACTACACAATAAATTACTATCAGCCAAATGTATGCAAGTTTATTTTGATTTGCTGATGAAGGTTAGCGCAACTCGGGACTTGTTTTACTTGAATATATTTCTCACAGTGAGACATACGCACTGCCCCAAACTACCAGGAAAGTCGTCGCCATTGGACGGTTGATCTGCGGGATTTGAGCCTGGAGTTTCTTCACTGATAGAATCTAATGACTTTCCCACTCAAGGTCCAGAATTTTGTACGCTACAAGATGAACTGGAGAGCTAAAGGGTTGAAAATGTATTTTCAGGGTGTTGTAGACGATATCGCCCTGTTGATCACGTGAGTAAAATGGCTACCACCCAGAGTACACTATTTCCCAATAGCTCAACTGCCTTTTGCGCGATGTTGATGATCATGAGGTTGCTTTAGGAGTTTTTGAGGATGCCAAGTCGTTTTAGGATTTTTTCGAAACCCAAGATGGCCGCCAAATCCAAGGATAGTGGCTTGTTTGTCAGAGGAACAATATTGGATTCTATTTATTACAAAATCCAATATTGTAATTTTTCCGATGTAAACTACTAAAAACAAACAAATTACTTGCTTCGGTCATCTCGTTGGCGGGGATTCTGGCTGCTTATAGACATATTCAGTTAAAACTAGAAGTCCTGTCATGAAGTGTGCGCTTATCTAGCCTTAATTGCGCGTAGGAATTTCGCGCAATTTCCATATCGAATGGCAACCAAGCCACGGTAGATTATCCTGCCTATCCATAGCAAGCACAAGCACTGTTTCAGCCAATGGACCTCCGGGTTACCCGGAGGCCATTGCACGAAACAGTGCTTGTGCTCAGGCCATATTACAGAATTTGATAGATCGACGTGCTATTTGCGCGCAATTCATGACAGGACTTCTAATTTTAACTGTATTGCTCATCACTACACAATCGCCTTCCTGCCCATGAAAAACATTAAATAGTTGGTCATTTCTGGCGGTTTCTCATACCCGTACTCCTACACTCCGGGACGAGGTCACCCCTATCAAGCTGTCCTCCTATTCGGGACTCAGTCCCTCAGGTGATATCATGCACCCCCACCATTAATTTTGTTCCAATGACCCTACAAACTGTCCTATTCAGTTTGGGAATTCAGGGCTCGGCCCCTCAAGTGATAGGATACCCCCATGGGCGCAGATCATGGGGGCGGGGGCATGCCTCCCAAACTTCTCTAGAGGGGGGGCATCAACTATATTTTACCGGCTATACAATCTAACCCTGAGTTAATATCATATATTTGTACAAATGGCTCAGATGCAAGGAAATTGCATCTTTTCCACTTGGAAATTGAATATTTTCTCACGCAGGGCCGAACCCTGGTCGGCCCTGCCTGTCATAGGACCCTATACCCCCCCCCCCCCCCCCCCAATACGTTTTCGTTCCTACGCCCCTAGCTTTCACGCGATGCACGTCTCATGGATTTGACCCAGTTCTAGTTTTTGTTGCACACGCGCGTTAACCTTAAGATAATTATGCACCTTGGTTGAGCTCATCACAAAGTTTAATATTTTACCCGCACATTTCACGACGCTCAGATGTAGCACGAAGCCCAAAATGAATTGTGAAATAAAAGTTATTATTACACACACATAGTGGTATCTTACACGATCACACAGGTTTTTGAGCTGTGTGGTAATTTTTACCGGAAAGGTCACGTGCGATCCGATAAAAAGTGCCCGAAGCGCGTGCAGCGTTCTTTTATGGTATGCCTAAGTACTATAGGTCACCACGGGTTACCGCAAGCTGCCACATGTCTTCAGAAAATCATCTTTTTATTTTTATTTGGCTGCTAAACGGTCAATCACAATATTTTGGGTTGTTTCTAAACTTATTCAAGTTAAGAAACATGTTCATCTGGTCGATTTTGCGGGGTAGTTTAAACTAGTTTTACCGCAAGTCAGTTAGGCATGAGAACTGAGCTACGGTGAAATTTTCCAGCAAAGTCGACCAGATGAGAATTATTCTTAACTTGAATAAGTTTAGAATCAACACAAAACAATGTAAATGATCGTTCACTAGCCAATAAATTTCAAAAAAACTTATTTTCAGGTGCCCTGTGGTGGCCTGCGGTAACTTGTGGTGATATGTAGTTTTTAGGTATACTGTTTGTTTACACGAAGTTTTAAATTTAGAATGAGAATCCACTTCTGCAATATTTGAACCTCCGAATGGATAACAGCAAGGATGGTTGCTTAAAGGGAAACTGGATTACAACAACACGTCTGTGGTTTATTGTTAACACACCCCTAATCTCCAACACCATTCAATTAACACTTTACTTTGCGAAGCGGGATGGCTTTTTAAAGGATCGCGTTTTTGTGTCAGGGTCGAAGACTGGTTCTCCTGCATTTCGTGCCAATATCACTTCGTCAGCATGGAAAATGTCCATTTCGCCCACAATCAATTTAAATTCATTTTCTACGAGTAACTGATTGTGAGTTATAAATATAGAACCACACATATGTTTGAAGGAGTTAACGATTACTGCACTCGATCGCATCGCGAATGGATACCACTCGAGCCTCACGGCTCTCGTGGTATCCTCATGCAACGCTTTCTCGTGTGGCAATTGACCCTTTGCATATTACAGAGTTATCGTTCTTGGCGTCAGATATGTCTTCCACATTACTTCGCATTCTTCGATAAAAACAGAGATAGTGTCTCTCAAATTCAAAATTGACTAATGAATCGATTTTGGGGACAGTTTATGTTATGAAAAAGGTGGGTATGTATATGTATTTATTTTTTAACCCTTCACCTAACGTAACGGTAAAATCCGGCCAACGCTATGCATAAAAATCGCCTTTCATTATTTTTATATTTTCATTTTTTGCTTCCAAAACATGGGTTATGACCCCCCCCCCCCCCCTCATTGGAACGAACGCGTCGCGCTCGTTCCAATAAGGGGTCACAACCTATGTTTTGGAAACAAAAAATGAAGATATTTAGTTATACAAGTATTTTTTCCAAGTGTCATCTGTACCTCACGTTAGGTAAAGGTTAAGAGACAGAAAGGTCAAACACAGAGACACAAATCTTCAGTTGGCGAAACGTTTGTCTGAGTTGAACAAAAAGGGTTATCGCAATTGATCGAACGTAAAAAATTGCAAACTGCATTGTTCCAATGACTGAAGTGAGCAAGCAAACTCAGGATACCTGACGCCAAGAACGACAACTCTGTAATATGCAAGTAGCTAATTGTTAACTCATTCAAACGTGCAGTTCTATCTATAAACCACAGGGTAGTAATACATGTACAGTCAATCCTGTAAAAAGTCTTTAAATGGAATGTCAGCATGTGATTCAATCACATGCTCACGTTCCATTTGCATTTGATTTGGAGGCTTTCGACCTTTATTACACTAGTGTATTATAAAACAAGAGGCCCCAGGGGGCCTGAGGGCGCTCACCTGACATGGTAGCCTAAATAGCAACCCAGAGAATTGACTTCCACAAGTTGCATCTGCTCCTCCTAAGAAAAGCTGAAACCAAATATCCAAATATTCTGACCAGTGGATCTAAAAAAAGATTTTTAAAGAATATTCCTCATACTTAACTAAGTCATAATTCGGGCTCCCACAGGAAGCCCATATATGAACCCAGGGACTTGGCTTTAACAAACCTGAATCTCACACCCCTAAGGATTCTGCACACCAAATATCAAAACATTCCGACTGCAGGATCTGAAGAAGAAGATTTTTAAAGAAAATTCCTCATTTTGAACCAAGTTACAATTCGAGCTCCCACAATCAGCCCAAATATGGACCTAGGGACATGGCTTGAACAAACTTGAATCTTACCCCCCTAAGGATGCTGCATAAAAACTATCAAAAGCATTCATCTGCTGGATCTGAAGATTTTTAAATAAAATTCCTCATTTTGAACTAAGTTGTCATTCAGGCTCCCATAGTGAGCCTAAATATGAACCAAGGGACTTGGCTTGAACAAACTTGAATCTCAGCCCCCTAAGGTTGCTCCATGCCAAATATCAAAACATTCCAACTGCTGAATCTGAAGAAGAAGATTTTTAAAGAAAAATTCCTCATATTGACCAAGTTATAATTTGGGCGCCCACAGGGAGCCCAAATATGGACCCATGGACTTGGCTTTAACACACTTGAATCCCCCCCCCCCCCCCCCCCCCCAAGGATGCTACTCACCACATATCAAACCATTCCGACTGCTGGATCTGAAGAAGAAGATTTTTTAAGAAAATTCCTCATTTCGAACAAAGTTACAATTCAAGCTCCCACATTGAGCCCAAATATGGACCTAGGGACATGGCTTGAACAAACTTGAATCTCACCCCCCTAAGGATGCTGCATACCAAATATCACAAGATTCTGCCTGCTGGATCTTGAGAAGAAGATTTTCAAAGAAATTTGCCTGAAATGCACTAAGTTCGAATTTGGGCTTCTATAGTGAGCCCAAATATGAATCCAGGTGGCCGATTTGAACAAACTGGAATCAGATCCACCCCACAATGTTGCATACCAAATATCAAAAGATTCTGCCTGCAGGATCTGGAGAAGAAGATTTTTGAAGAAATTTGCCTGAAATGCACTAAGTTCAAAATCGAGCTTCTATAGTGAGCCAAAATATGAATCTAGGGAGCCGATTTGAACAAAATAGAATCAGATCCACCCCACAATGTTGCATACCAAATATCAAAAGATTCTGTCTGCTGGATCTGGAGAAGAAGATTTTTTAAGAAATTTGCCTGAAATGCACTAAGTTCAAATTTTGGCTCCTATACTGAGCCCAAATATACACCCAAGGGGCCGATTTGAACAAACTTGAATCAGATCCACCCCACAATGTTGCATACCCAATATCAAAAGATTCTGCCTGCTGGATCTTGAGAAGAAGATTTTCAAAGAAATTTGCCTGAAATGCACTAAGTTCAAATTTGGGCTCCTATACAGAGCCCAAATATAAACCCAAGGGGCCGATTTGAACAAACTTGAATCAGATCCACCCCACAATGTTGCATACCAAATATCAAAAGATTCTGCCTGCTGGATCTGGAGAAGAAGATTTTCAAAGAAATTTGCCTGAAATGCAGTAAGTTCAAATTTGGGCTCCTATACTGAGCCCAAATATAAACCCAGGGGGCCGATTTGAACAAACTTGAATCAGATCCACCCCACAATGTTGCATACCAAATATCAAAAGATTCTGCCTGCTGGATCTGGAGAAGAAGATTTTTTAAGAAATTTGCCTGAAATGCACTAAGTTCGAAATCGGGCTCCTATACTGAGCCCAAATATGAACCCAGGGGGCCAATTTGAACAAACCTGAATCAGATCCACCCTCCAATGTTGCATACCAAATATCAAAAGATTCTGCCTGCTGGATCTGGAGAAGAAGATTTTTTAATGTTTTTCCCATTGCCTACAGTGTTAAAAAGTGCTGACTCAGCACTTTTTCAATGTCCCGAAACTGTACCCTATGATAAAACCGATGGCAATTTTTTTTTACCAATTCTTTCTGTTCGTCCTAAGGAAGCTTCACACCAAATAAAAATTCTCAGTGCCGTGCAGTTTTGGAGATATGGGCGTTTTAATTTTTTTCTATTTTTAGCTCCTGCGGTTCCCATGGGGCTACGGGAAAAAAAAAATCAGCATAAATTAGTTACTTATGACCCAATAAGCCCTCACATAAAATTTGGTTCAAATCAGCCTCTCGGTTTGGAAAATAGAAATTTTGGGCGGGGCCAAAAATTTTGCCCCTCCCATAACGACGCCAAGTATAGCCCCACAAACTTCTCTTGAACAAATCTGAGTCTACACCTCAAAAGGAAGCTGCACACCAAATATCAAGTCTCTGCTACTGCTGGTTCATGAGAAGAAGATTTTTTAAGATTTCAGCACACTTTTTGGGTGTGGCCCTACCCACGGGCGGGACAACTTGATTTGAACAAAATCAAATTGCGATGTCATAACAAACTATTATCTCAAATATCAATTAAATTGGTTCAGCGGTTTGGGAGGAGAAGACGCAAACACCATGTTCACGGACGACGGACGACGGACGATGGACGACGGACGACGGACGCCGGACGGTGAGTGAGCACCATAGCTCTCCTGACTGAAAGTCAGGTGAGCTAAAAAATATTACATGGCTTTAACACACTGTATAATGGTGTGATTATGTGATAAAAAGTGTTTATGGGATTACAATTACCGAAATGAACTAAGTGTATTTGTCAATCAACCGGACACAAGTAAAACAATCAACCGGACATCGGCATGATTTAGAACTGCAATCAACCGGTCACTACATGCAATCAACAAAATAACCGGACACGCGGTTTTCGCGTGTTTTCTCAACTAATTTAGCAAATTGTTTGCTGTAGTTCAGGTTATAAGATCGTCTACACCTTATCTACATGCAGGGTAAAAAGAAATTAGGTAGTTAAAGTGTTTGAGGCGTACGAGCCATTTTTGCCAACATTTGACGAAAACGACTCGCTGATGGATTGAATATGAAGTCACTAGCAGGCAATACTCGGGTATCTAAGTATAAAAAAGTATATGTACGTGTTCAGGATACATTCACACAACCTATGCGTGTATTCCTGGGTTTCCAATTTATTGTTATTTAGAGAAATCTACGATAAATCGGACACTTACCACAATTTGATGTCGAAGAGAAAGGGCAATCAACCGGACACCGGCGCAATCAACCAAATGTTCACGGTCACGCTTCCCCCAGTGGGTTTATTTAATCTATACACCTGGAACTTAATTAAGCACCCCCTGAAATGTTTCTTGACAGTGAAGTTGCTGTTACTGATTATTATGTTTTAATGATTGCGATGTCTTGCAGTACATTTCATCTTGTGAAACATGATGTTTCTGGTTGATCGCGTACCCCAAACACAAGCATGCTTTCCAGGAATGTCACAAAAAGCACTATCATCCACATGCAATATCTCGGTATAAAACAAGAAAATTTGTCACTTTTTTATCAATAAATGTTGACATGGCAAGGAGGAGATTGCCAGAGGCACTACGATGGCCAATCGGTGGCATGCATGCAACAGGTATGTCATTCAAAGCTATTGGACGGCAACGTGACTATAGTCATTCGGTCACCAGCAGACAGGTCCGAAAACATCAACAAACCAACGATGTTAAGAACCGACCAGGGCCTGGACAACCCCATAAGACCGCTCCGTGGGAAGATGGGAGCCTGGCACGCCTCGTTAGGCGTGAACCCTTTGCTTCAAGTGGGATTCTGAAACGCCTTTGGCTCCCCAACAGGCGTTTGTGCTACAGAACTGTCCAAAACCGTCTCAAAGTACTGGTATGAGATCCAAAAGGGTCATCAAACGTCCAGCCCTGTCCGATCAGCATCAAAGACGATGTTTGGAGTGGTGTATGGCACGACAACATTGGAATCTCATGACGTGGAGGAGAGTCCATTCGTCAGACGAGAGTAGGTTTCTGCTTCACGTCACAGATGGTGCCCAGGAACATCAGACCTGCTGGGGTTGCCTCTCTCATGGTTGTAAACTTTGATATGGTGACTTACGTGGGAATCTCAGTGGTCATATGTACATCCAGGACATTCTCTATCCGGTTGCCGTGCCTTATTTTGACAACCACCCGTTGGCTAGTTCATGGACGACAATGCAAGGCCACATCGTGCACATGCCGTGAGCGCATTCCTTCAGAACAACGCTATTACAACACTACCTTGGCCTCCAATGAGCCCCAATTTGAATTCCCAAGAGCACTTCTAGGACTTTCTTGAACGTCGTGTGCAAGCAAGGGATCCGGCTGTACATAGGTGTGCCGATTTGGAAGCTGCATTGCACGAGGAGTGGCAGCAGCTGCCTCAGGACCGTATCAGAAGGCTCACTGGTAGCATTAGGAGGAGGTTCAGGCTGTCATCCAGCCACGCGGTGGATACCCTCGCAACTGACCTCAGGCACTGCTGTTTTCTTTAGGAGATAACAAGTTACATTTTGTGTTAGAAATTACCGGCATTGTTTCATCATGGACCGTTCCAGCACCATACTTGTCGAGAAAACATTTTTCCATCAAAAACGTTAGTGACAGATATGTGTAATTATCCCTATTACAATACTGCGTATTTTCATCATTGTGTTGTCTTCCATTTGTCAATAGACCATTCTTTCCACAAACAATGACTTTTGACCATCTGAAAGATAGCATGAAAGTAATGACAGTTTCTATTAACACCACTGTGAAAAAACAGGGGGTGCTTAATTAATTTCCAGGTGTATATATTACACGTACCGTATTTTTCTATACATTCTGAAAGACTTGTTAAGGCGTCATTGTCCTTCATAGTACGTTTGAGTACAAATGTGTCCATAAAGTTAATTGATAATCATTGAAAAATGTATACTTTGTTCTACTTATCAGGTACCATCAATTTACTCAAGTGAGACATGTAGCCTCCTCAAACAAGTCACTTCCTTACTAGTCACAAACCTTGATTAAATGATGTAAACCTTGCTCTCCTTTTCTGATGGACTTGGGATTTGTAATGCACCTGAAGAAGCTTGGTTTAAGTTTTACCCAACGCTCCGGATATCAATATTATTAATCCCACCTGCGGCAACCGCGTTGTGTCCTTGGGCAAGACACTTCACCCCCATTGCCCACGTGGTGGCACGGTGACGCTGTGTACTACGGTGTACTGCACGTCGGTGGTGCACCTGTCTTCAACCAATGCTAACCCTGCTTGTGTGGCGTTAGTATGTTGGGGAGCTGACAGTTGCTCGCCGTTGCTCGGTGGTTCTCTCCGGGTACTTCGGTTTGCTCCACCCGCAAAACTGTCGTGGTCATGATTAGCCATTGTGCAGAAATATGTGACCTTAAACACCAATAAATAAATAAATAAATAAATAAATAAATATCAATAATATTATTTTAATTATTGTAATGTTTACTCTTTCAAACAATTTCAAGAACAACATATCATGTGACCACTCACGTGACCTCCCCTCATTGAAACGAGCTAGATTAGTTCGTTCCAAAGGGGTGTCACATGATATGGTTTTGTTGAAAGTTTTTTAAAAATATACTTTTTAAACTGGTTTATTTGTAAATGACGCTGAGGTATGTTGTAGATTCGTTAAGTAAAGGGTTACAAACTGCAATTGAACACATTGATTTAATAATGTGTGTTTATAGTTCACCTGGAGGCGCGGTGGCGTTGCGGTAACCGGTTCTCAAGAGATCACCGAAGTTAAGCAACGTCGAGCCCGGTAAGTCCTTGGATGGGTGACCGTCTGAGCGATCGATTCGGACTCTCGCGTGGTGTCCTTGGGCAAGGCACTTAACCCCGTTTGTCCCCATGGGGACACGATGACACCGTGTACTAAGGCGTACTGCACGTCGATGGTACGCACGTCTTCAACCAATCTAACCCTGCCTGTGCTGCAGTGCGGAGTTACGATGTTGGAGAGCTGGCAGCTGCTCGGCGTTGCTCGGTGGATCTCTCCGGGTTCCCCAGCTTCCTCCATCCGTAAAACTGTCACCGACGCGATATGACCTTGGGTGTTAAAGTGTCGTTACACCTTAATAAATAAATAAATAAATGATAGTTTACCTTCTCCCACATTAATTCTTTGAACTCGTAAGGCCGATTTTTCGGTCCAAGGCATAATTTCGTCCCATTTTTGTCTTATTATATGAGGTCTATACACGGGACACTGATGATAAAATAATAACTGCAGTCTGCAGCGGAACGGCTGCAGACTGCAGTTATTATTTTATCCTCCCTGTATATTGATATTGGACTATAGGTGAACACCGAAGTGATACCCTTCCAGGAAACGACGGTTCAAAGGGTTAAGGACGTGGGGTGAACACAAAGCATGGAGTCGATTGAAACAGGAAAAAGCTGCTTCGTATCGATTATATTTAGATGTATTGTTTTTGTGACAGAAAAGCAGTAAATAACAAATATATTAAAAACTATCAATGAATATAAATTATATATACAGTACAGACACCGTGGACTGACCATATTCCACGCGTGTGCAGTGATGGCCATGCATACGTTTAACAGGTAATAACAATCATCATGAGCAAAATTTTAATTAATGAAGCACGGGCAGTGGCGTAGCGGACAATCTTGTGCCACCCCCCCCCCCCCCCCCCCGCGAGATAGAGACGGGGACCCTTTCATAACGGTGGTTGCCTTTAAAACGGGGGCAAACGTAGTACATACGCCATAAATTATATATTATAGCCCATAGGATCGATTCAAAAAGTACGACTCTGTAGATTTGTTCATTACATGTTTTAAGTTTCACCCCCACCATCTAACGATACACACATGTGTGACTTGAGAGGCACCATGTATGTATGTTGTTCATTTCTCACCCCTATCAGTTACGATGATGTAGCGTTCACTTAACCCTTTACCTAACCTGAAAAGCAGACGACACTTGCAAAAATAATTCTTGAATAACTAATTTTTTTCATTGTTTGTCTCAAAAACATAGGTTATGACCCCTCGTTGGAACGAGCTCGACGAGCTCGTTCCAACGAGGGGTCATAACCTATGTTTTTGAGAAAAAAAATGAAAAAAATAATGAAAATTAATTGGCGATTTTTGAGAATCGCGCTGGCCGGTTTTGGCCGTTATGTTAGGTAAAGGGTTAAAAGAATAATACATAGACTGCAAAGAGTATGTCGTGTGGAAGTGAGAGTTTGAAATTATGTGCATTTGGTACACAATCTCGCTCTCTCTCTCTCCATTTCCCTCTTTCTTCCACCGTTGAGACGTCCTTCAAGACGGGGGCCCCCCTTGTAGCCGCCCACCCCCCCGCAATGCGGGCCCATCCCCTACGCCACTGGGCACGGGGTAGTAGCAAAGTGGACAGTAAGTATTGAAGGTTTGAAATTGATATTCGTTATGAAGATTACCGTAAACTAGTTTTAGCTTGTTATAAAACGTCTCGTTTCCATTTTAAAACTGCCGTTTATAAAAACGACCGTATTATGTAAATGGTCGGTCGGTCGGTCCGTCCGTCCGTCCGTCCGTCCGTCTGTCCGTCCGTCCGTCCGTCCGTAAACAATTGGTTTCCGACCGATAACTCCAGTTCAGATTATTTGATTTCAACCAAAGTTGCTATGTGTATTTTGCAGCTAGCAATACAGGCCAAGTTCGAATATGGGTTCCGTCTAATTATTTTTACATGAGTTATGCCCCTTTTTCGACATAGAATTTGACCTTCTATTAATATTTTTGGTTTCCGACCGACAACTCCAGTTTGGAATATTTGATCTCAACCAAAGTTGGTATTTGTATTTTGCAGCTAATAATACTGACCAAGTTTGAATATGGGCCCCATCCAATTATTTTTACATGAGTTACGTCCCTTTTTCGTCTTAGAACGGGCGTATTTAGCCACGCCTGGTTGTGCTCTTGTTTTACTTTTTTTTATAAGCGATAAAAACGGACAGCACCGGGAGCTGCCTATTGTTTTCATTTATTAAAAGTAACAGAAGGAAACTTGGCTAAATTTTCTAATAATTTCAAGGGAGATAACTTTATCGAAAGTCGCATTTCATTACGATATAGGTTAGGGTGTGGAGAGTACAATGCAAACGCTTAACATTAAAAACGTTAGAGGTACTGCCATGTAGTTGCTGGAACTTCTATCACGAAATGTTACGGTGTTACTTTTAACCTTTTACCTAACATGAAAAGCAGACGACACACGCAAACAAAATTCTCGAATAACTAATTCTTTTCAGCTTTTACGCCAAAAACATAGCTTTTGGACCCTGATTTGAACGAGCCCGTTCCAATGAGTGGTCATAACCTATTTTTTGAGACAAAAATGAAAAAATAAGGAAAGTTAAATGGTAACTTTTGTAAATAGCGCTGACCTGTTTTGACAGTTACGCTGGGTAATGGGTTAACAATGCTGATCATTTTGCTCGTTCTTGGACGAAACCCGGGAATTTCTATTTTCGGTTCCTCTTCATTACGCTAGAGGGCTTTTCAGTTGTTATAAAGAACAGATCAATTAATATATTTTGGCAGTGTTCCCATATATTAATTAGTCCTACATTAAATATCAACTCTCGTCGAACAAAAGGCATCATTTGACATCATGTGCGATGCCGTATTGCCAAATCAGGGGATAAATGTGTTCGTTCTTAAAAAAAAACATGTTTGCTCCACTATAAGTGTACGCTCCGGGTTTTCGTTTTCGTGTGATTAAATTTTAAGTACTACTTGTCATTTCCGTAAAGTTTGATGGTAGAATTATCAGCATTGTGTTTCTAGTACTGTTATTTTTCATGGTATTGCTGACAGCGTAGGGGAGTTGGTGGAATGAACATTTATCTAGAATTTCGTTTACAGTGTTCCGTTTCCGCGAGATGAAATTTTTACTTAGCTTGACCGAAGCGGCATTTGAAGCACCAGAACTTACCTACTTTGCAGTACATTCCACTCTTACCTGCTGCTGGAAATGTTTAACCCTTTACATAACATGAAAAGCAGACGACACGTGCAAAAAATATTCTTGAATAACTATTTTTTTTCATTTTTTGTCTCAAAAACATAGGTTATGACCCCTCGTTGGAACGAGCTCGACGAGCTCGTTCCAACGAGGGGTCATAACCTATGTTTTTGAGACAAAAAATGAAAATATATTGAAAATTAATTGGCGATTTTTGTGAATAGCGCTGGCAGGTTTTGGCCGTTACGGTGGGTAAAGGGTTAATATACTTCAAACATTGGCCAGTCTGATTAAAACGTAAAAAGGTAACTGGCTGGCTGATTGGAGACACAGGAAATACTCTGGAGATTAATTATATTCTGTGCAGATATTTTTAGGAACTGAGATTCAAAATAATGACACTGGCCCCACTGCATCGTAATGTAACTCTCCTCTATCTATTGCTGTCACAACGTGAATGTTTTGAAGGCATCAACAAGGTTATGCACGCCACCTCGCGTTGTTCCCAGACGCTAGGGCCCTGCGGATCTCAAATTTCGGTCGAATCGAATCAGGCAGAGGACTTGGAATCGAATTGAATCTCAAATCAAATTTCAGCTCTTCGAAGAGCTAGCAGCTTTTTATGACGTTGTCACGACCACAACATAGGGATAAATACAAATTAAACTAATCGTTTATATCAATTGCTGCTACATGCAATGGTTACCGGGTCGTATTTGAGAAGCAAAATTATATTATTATTATTTATTGGTGTTTAAAGTCACATTCTTATGCACATTTTACGGGTGGAGGACGACGAGCAGCTGTCAGCTCTCCAACATCGTAACTCCGAACTCTGCACCGCGGTACAGGCAGGGTTAGATTGGTTGAAGACATGCGCACCATCGAGGTGCAGTACGCCTTAGTACACAGCGTCATCGTGCACCATGTAGGCAATCGGGGTTAAGTGCCTTGCCCAAGGACACAACGCGGGAGCGCGAATCAGTCGATGAAATGGTAACCCATCCAACTACTAACCGCGCTCGACGTTAGTAGTATGTCAGGGGCTTTTCTAGGGTAGTTTGCAGGACCCCGCAGAGGGACCTCGGAAGGGAAGCAGTAGTATGTCACGGGCTTTTCGAGGGTTGTTTGCAGGACCCCACAGGGGGACCTCGGAAGGGAAGCAGTAGTATGTCAGGGGCTTTTCAGGGGTTAGTTGGGGGATCTCATCGGGGACCCCGCAGGGGGACCATTGAAGAGAGAGCCAGAGGGGAAGTGAAGTAGGAGGAGATGTGGAGATCCGGTTGTAGAAACCACAGGTTTTTACGACAATTAGCCTCTAGTCCCCACCAGCCCAAATAGTCCAACCAGACCCCACGACTTCCCACCAATCCTCAAATCACCAAAAAAAAAACAAAGAAACCAGACTATATGTGATATGGATTCTTCAAGAATATTTTGCAGCACGTAGTGCAATAGGACCGCCATACCTTTCACATAGCCTTCATGGCCTCATACGACTAAAAAGCCCTACTTATGGAATCCCTTTTTAAGAATCCCTTTTTGGAATCCCTTTTTGGAATCCCTTTTTCTGAAATCAGTCTAAGAGTCGTTCGAGGAGTCACTCGAACGAGCAATTGCTCGTTAGCTCATTTGCTCAATGGGATTTCGAGTCGTCCGAGCAATATATGCGAGTCACTCGAGGTAAGACGGAATCCCACTTATAGAATCCCATTTGGGGAATCCTACTTGTGGAATCCCTTTTTCGAAAACGGCTGTGGTTATGGAATCCCTTTTTCCTGAAATGAGTCTAAGAGTCGTTCGAGGAGTCACTCGAACGAGCAATTGCTCGTTGGCTCATTTGCTCGATGGGATTCGAGTCGTTCGAGCAATATATGCGAGTCACTCGAGGTAAGACGGAATCCCACTTATGGAATCCCTTTTGTGTAATCCCATTTGTGGAATCTCTTTTTCGAAAACGGCTGTGGCTATGGAATCCCTTTTTCCTGAAATGAGTCTAAGAGTCGTTCGAGGAGTCACTTGGATGAGGAATTGCTCGTTAGCTCATTTGCTCGATGGGATTCGAGTCGGTCGAGCAATATATGCGAGTCACTCGAGGTAAGACGGAATCCCACTTATGGAATCTCATTTGGGGAATCCTACTTGTGGAATCCCTTTTTTGAAAACGGCTGTGGTTATGGAATCCCTTTTTCCTGAAATGAATCTAAGAGTCGTTCGAGGAGTCACTCGAACGAGCAATTGCTCGTTGGCTCATTTGCTCGATGGGATTCGAGTCGTTCGAGCAATATATGCGAGTCACTCGAGGTAAGACGGAATTCCACTTATGGAATCCCTTTTGTGGAATCCCATATGTGGAATCCCTTTTTCGAAAACGGCTGTGGCTATGGAATCCCCTTTTCCTGAAAAGAGTCGTTCGAGGAGTCACTCGAACGAGCAATTGCTCATTGGCCCATTTGCTCGATGGGATTCGAGTCGTTCGAGCAATATATGCGAGTCACTCGAGGTAAGACGGAATCCCACTTATGGAATCCCTTTTGTGGAATCCCATTTATGGAATCCCTTTTTCGAAAATGGCTGTGGCTATGGAATCCCTTTTTTCTGAAATGAGTCTAAGAGTCGTTCGAGGAGTCACTCGAACGAGCAATTGCTCGTTAGCTCATTTGCTCGATGGGATTCGAGTCGTTCGAGCAATATGCCGAGTCACTCGATCGAGCAATTACCCTAAAACTCATTTGCTCGATGGGATTCGAGTCATTCGAGCAATGACTTATCGGTAACTGCTCAATAGCTTATTGGCTGCCTTCAACGACCCTGTACCGGGGTCCTGCAACCTATACCTCAAAAGCCCCTGACATACTACTGCTTCAATTCCGAGGTCCCCCTGCGGGGTCCTGCAAACTACCCTCGAAAAGCCCCTGACATACTACTGACGTTGCTTAACTTCGGTGATCTGACGAGAACCGGTTACCGCGATGCCACCACGCCTCCAAGAGAAGCAAAATAGAGTACATTTATTACATTAACCATTTTGACCCCAGCGGCCGCTTTTCCGCCGCCAGGAACATGATACGTCATAATGTCATTAAATAGGGTGGCTGTTCTGTAAATGTGTGAGGTAGAGCAATCAATATTTCCAACGTGCAGCCCTGAGGCTGCACGTTGAAAATATTGATTGGTCTATCCCAAATAATGAATATGGACTCTCTCTTCTAAATTCTGCCATTGAACTGGCATGGAAGATACCACCGGTGTTCAGAGGGTTAAGCACGTACTGCTGTACTTCCCGGTGTTCGGCAAGCGATCTTCAATTGTTTCAGCGAAAGGACTACGATAAGAAACCAAACCAACATTAGTTTAACTTGATTTTATTTTCTTTCATAGGGAGGATTATATACTTTGGCGTTGCACACTTTGGGAAAGGGCACAGAGGGACCTTTCCTACAGTGTGCTATATCATGGCAGTCCGTCGTCAAACAAGAAGAGTTTTTATGGTGAATATAAAATGGTTCAACGTTCTCGAAAAGTTAACAAATGAATGTCAAGTACATGCGTATGCTCTTTTAATGTAGTCCAAAGACAGACGGACGAAATGACGGACGAAATGCTCGTTCATCCGGCACATCCAACACATTATTTTATATCCCACGTACATTCACGCGATGAGATTTTGTGGCAGCAGGCAACGAATACAAATGTTAACTGTTTGGATATAAATGTTGTTCCCTGGCGGGATGCACGTACCATTTCACTCCGCTTTGCCTCGTGATGTAATCCTCCCGGTTACTACACTATATAGCAATCGCATCAAAATCTAACCTCGTGCTTCTTTGTTTGTAGTGTCAAAGTACATGAAACCTAAACTACTGACTCCCGTAACCCAAGAAATGTTTTAGGGGAGATTACCGGGACTGCTACGTTCGTTGAGATCAGATTCACATTTTGTTTTCATAATCAGCAATATTTATGTGTGGTGGAAAGGTTTTATTTCACTTGCTTTGCCTTTATTTGTATTTCACCTCGAGGTTTCCTCAATCGTGAGATTGGCGAAATACCCAGCCATATTCGTGATTCTAGTGACAGCAGTATTTTGAGAAAATGAGTTGAAATCACCGATAGACAGGAAAGAAACTATCGTTTTTTTGTGTGGTTCCCTAACTACTGAATCTACGTTGGTGTCAAGGAATATCCTCTATTGTAGAGCTGCACAGAAAACTGTTATATTATAACTGGCCACCTTGTCGAGAATCTTAGATGTGAACCAGGTTTTGTCGGAGTACATAAAGCACTCAAAATTCAATGTAATCTGAGGAAATAAATCCCGCTTTAAAATATGTTGTAATTGCACCAAGAAGACAATCGCGTTTAAAGGTAGGTCTGAGTACCCTTTGAGGATCACAATCAAAGATGTAAAGATTTGCAAACCATACACTCCAAAATTGGTGACAGCAAACACCTCATAAATCTTTGTGTAAAGTGAAGCAGGACACAATCTTCAAATTTTAACCAGATGGGTTACCTGACGAAGTACTCGGTTGCATGCAATTGGATGCAAAGAAGGAACATGCACCAGCAGACCTGAAAGATTAAGCTAACATCATAACTCGTTAGCAGGTTATGTTCTATAACATATCGATAAACCAAAAGAAAAAGAACAATGTGTTTTTCGCCTTCTCTGATTTTTGCTTGCATGCTGTGTACGTCATAACAGAATTTCCGCCAAAAATAAATAGCAACAACTAACGCGAGGTCCCGCTTTTCCAAGTCGTCGCGTGAGAACCATAAGGTTCTATCTTCCAGTGGAAGATAGAACCTTATGGTTCTCACACGACGAAGTACTCGCGTTAGTTGTTGCCATTTATGTTGGTGGAAGTCTCTTAAAATGTGAATGACATGCCAGTATATTATAAGTTATCTCCGCCAACATGTATGGTATATGGAGATTTAATACCTGGATGTCGGTTTTTAAATACCGAGCCGCAGGCGAGGTGTTTAAATGAGACAGCCAGGTATTAAATCTCCATATACCATACATGTTGGCGGAGATAACGTTTTTGTCCCGTTTGCAACACAATACAAGCATAGTGGAAATAAATTTGTGGACACATTTCTCTGCTCCACAATCACTTGGACCTACTTCGTGATAATTATTTTGTTTTTATAATCGCAGAAGACAGCAGATAGAGTTACATCCCTTGGGTGGTTAAGGAAACGATTAAACAGTATTTTGTTGGACGTGTCGTCCCCTGAGTTCCAATGTGTTCTATGTGCCTACTGGCACATAGAACATATTGGTACTCAGGGGACGAATTATTTGCTCTTATTTTATTTTTATGATTGAATTGTCGGAAATCGGATGATATTTGTGACTATTTTCGTTTTTGTTTGGTTCGATTTTTATTTCGAGGCGCGCAAAATCGGGAAGCTTTCGTTTAAACCATATACCCCCGATGTTTCGCGTGCGCTTATACCCTGGATGTTGCACGCTCTCACACACCTTAAATGTTGGGTGCATCCTTTCCCATGGCTATTTGTCCAAGGTATTCTGACCAATCAAAGGACCGAATTTATCGGGATATAGTGATAATCATATATGGACCAAACACCAACAACAAACAAAATAATAAGACCGTTAATGCGCTACAGCATGATGGCGCTTTACCTTTCTCAAGTCAGAATAAAACCAGAGAGGCGATTTACGCCATCACGTAGCCCATATACACTTTACAGGGTTCGATCTATCAATCGATAGTAAGAAACACCAACCAACAAGCAGAAAATCGCACCAACATGTAGTAATGACAACGCTAAGCTCCAATCGATAAGCATAAAACTGGATTGAGAAGCAGAATCTCTCACCAATAGAGCGAAATTCCGAACAGCAGCCATTGCAAACAACCGGACAAACGGCCAGCAGCATATACTCTACCAGTCATGACTCCCCAAAAAAGTGTTCATTTGACCACAGATTTTATATCGATTTGTAATTTTTTAGTAATCAATTTGATTAGTTTTGATCTTGGTTAGTATTGACTGTTAAAAAATGCTGTATATCTCAGGTTTTTTCATTGTTTTATGTGTAGTGTCTCGTATACTTCCGTGTTTTCTCGGCAATTATCGCATTATCCCGCTTTCGAAAATCCTCGTAGATTACCGAATGCAACTTCCTGACCACCCGTCACTTATTCAAAACAAACACCAGCCACTGCTACGGTGATCCAATAAAAGTCGGTTGTTATTAAGAGGGAACATTTATAATATTCCGAAATGTGGTCCAATAAAAGTCGTATTCTATCAATAAAAAGCAGGTACACAAGTTGTTCTTGTGTATTATCTTGTTTTTATATCAGCATTTGCCATGAGAAGGGCTCGAGTTTTGTACAAAATAAGTGTTTACCTCAGAGTTACTCTATAGTCATAGGTGCGGATAGTGACATACGGGGACGCGCTTGAAAAATGTGTATACAGTAATTAATTTTGACATGCGTTGTAGTATGGTCCAATAAATCAGATTTCATTCCGACGTGCGCTTCGATCGAAGCATTGTATGTGGAAATTAGTTTTGATTTTGATTGTTTCCAAAGGGTGGGTCTGAGAGTGGGAGTTAGATTCGTAAAACATGCTAACCTGAGCGTCATAAAATCTCCCAGCCGAGTGGCCAGCGGGTAAAATGCGCGAAAATTTATGTCTCCCTCGATTTCATGGCTTTTATCCAATTTAACACGAAATTAAATCACATTTATACAGATAGGTTTGCGCAATCCACAAAAGACTGTAAACCAGCTGCCTCTGCATGAATAAATCTTTTATATGTCGGAATGTCTCCAAAAATAGGCTATTTCATTACACCCAAACCTCGAGTCTTGGGTGAATATTGTCGAGCATGCAATGTTTTCTAATTAAACGCACCGAGTTTACTCAATTTTTTTGCCAGCGAAAAGGTGTGATTTACTCAAAGTGTGACAAGTCAACTCGTGACCTGTTACTCGGGATCACAGCTTGTCAAAACTGCATTCATTATTCCTGCCTCCTTCCAAGAAAAAACACATGAGACACCGACACCGCACATGAAAAATGAAAGAAAAACTTAAATACAGTCATTGCTGGGGGTAGAAAGGGGCTTGCCCCACACCGTCCCCGCATATCTTCGGTACGCAAAAACATTTCAAATTCCTCGAGGAGGTTATTTGTCCCTTTTTTTGCGGCTAATCTGGTAACAGCGTTTGTACTTTTACAGTGGGACGAGTGATTTATTCTAAACATCGAACAATGAACATTTAATTACAGGCTTGATAAAAGACTGGTATTTAGATGAGCGATAGGGGAGGGGGATTGGAGGCGGTCTCCATTCTTCGTTAATTGGGGGACGCTATCTTTAAAATTATAAAACTCGAGGTTTCTAGCATATCAGTAAGTGGTAGGGGGTCCGGATTTAGTTATTTCATTTAAAAACCATGTAATATTTTGTATAGCTGAAATAAAACTCATATGGTTGAAAATATTTCGTTTATTGTTTATAATGTCCTTGTTGGAGGATTTTTTATTTCCAAATGAAACAAAATACTGCATTTTGATTGGCTGAGAGGTACGGTGTAACTTGCAATCCACAGTGGCTTTTTTTTACACCGTGTTTAATCACTGTGTAAAAACAAGAATATACAAGAGCAAGCTATGTGGCCAAAAAAGTACCCATTTTTGATTATTAATTCATACCTTCTGCTCGGTTATGTTAGAACAAAAATAAAAATACAGGAAATTTAATATTTATGTGCAATAAAATATTACAGATATGGATGTCATTGGAACTGGCTCATTGAGCCAGTTCCAGTGACATCCATATTTGTCTGGTTTTATTTAAGAAACTTGCAAAGTTTTTGTCAGTTTTTGCCCACAATGCAGGTTGAAGTATTGAGTACACCAACATGCTTGGAAATAAATCCGTTCGCCTCAGGGTGTTTGAGTTCCCAAACCGGTGTAAATTCCCATACACCCTGGAAAATTCCCATACACCCCGGAAAACACAAGGATAACTAATATAATCAATGGTCAAATATGTGTATCATTGGTCAAACGTTTTCTCACACATATACTGTTTGTGCAAAAGTTTACGGATTATAAAGGCGAAGTGATTGCCATGTTTGCATTATAATGTCTTTATCTCATTATCGTTGAATTGGTCTCATTCTGTTTAGTTACATGATTGTGTTCTATCTTTTGGGTAACCGCTTACATGTTTGTGTAACGGTGGTCAAACACAAAGTTTACTCATTACTTTGAATACTACAACCAATAATTTCATGGTGTCAACAACAATGGCGCGGTCTGGGTGAGCGTTCCCTTTTCTTCTGGCGACTGATACCTGTTCACCAATTTATGGAAAGAGTCTTTCGTTTGGTACAAGACGACTTCATATATTTTTGTCACCTCTAACCCATGACGCAGGTACCAGGATGAAAGTGATGTCGTAAGCAGGATTGGGGGACGCTATCTTTCTATCTTTATAAAAATGGAGGTGTATAGGATAATTATTAAGTGTGTGTGTGTGGGGGGGGGGGGGGGTGGGGCTGCAGATTTAGTTATTTCATTTGAAGCGTATTAAAGTATCTAACGGAACAATTTGTGTTAAATGATTCATTTTTTTTAGAGGGACAGGTGAGGTAATATTTTCTTAAGGGGACGGGACGTCCAACCAAACTTTGGTCAAATTTCATGTAATTTTCTCCCAAGTCTAAAAAAGACCCAAAATGAATAACCCCAGTAAATTATATACCAAAATACTTGGAATGAAACATAGAATATGTGGAAACTGAAATTTGCCATGGAACTGCTGTCACATGGTAGATAGCACCGCCTGGAAGTCTGCTATGGCATAAGTAACCGACCACATGTTAGACAATAGATACCTTAAATTTAAGTAGTAACAGTATTTTATTTCTATAAAGATACTTCTTACAAATAAATTACAACGGGTTAACATTACTAAGATTTACATTCAGAAGCTAAAAATGGATTCAGCAACAAGCTATAGCTTATGTAAGCTGTCTCCACCATGAATGAAAAAAATGCTATTGTTCACGTGAAAAAGTATCATTTAAATAATGTAGACTGTTTTCAACTGAGGTCACTGTGCAAAAGATGTTAAGGAAGTAGACAGAAGAAGAACAACACTCACTGACGTAAGACTGACAATTGGCGGCTGGCCGACCACACAGGTAGATGGCTTGTGCAAATATTCAATTAATCTGAAAGTGAGATTCGAAATTCTCCTGGGTTGAAGTTTTAGTGGTGAAGCTGCTGGCGCAGTACAATGATAGGGTGGTGGTGGCCCACAGTTCCAAACTTTCATAGGCGACGCCTTTCCGGATTTCGCCTATGTCTGTTTGAAGTCCCAGAAACGACATATCAGAGTAAATGCTAGCGCTACCACTTGGTAGGGATCCGCTATTGTTACAACAAAATAACTCAACCAATATGTGGACACTCGTTAACAGCTGTGTCGCCTGTGCCTATTTTGTGCTTCGCGACGTGAGTTCCGTGCCGTCACAAGTTCAGTAGTATTTTATTGCACCTGGGACGCCACGGAACTCAGGTCGCGACTTTGCCTACGACGTGTGGTACATAACGACACGAGATATAAACCTCAGTACGCGCGCATGATGTGAATCTAAAGGTATCTCAATGGGACAGCATTTAGGCAGGTTTAGGCGTTATGTCTTTAAACAGTGTGAGTTCCCTTACGCCAGTGAGCGTTTTGTGGTGTAAAATACAGGAGGTTATGACATCTGAAAGGACATGGCAGTGATAGAAGGACTTTGCTTCATGTCCGCCGAGAAATGATTGGCATATTGGTAGTCATTTGAATCTGTTCGTCTCCTCTATGTATTTTTGTACACAGAGGAATATCTCCAGATTAATTCCAGTGCTGAACAAATGCTATCCATATAGTAATGTATTCACGTCAACCCCATACGGAAGTCGATCCAGAGTGGTGGCTCTAGTATCGATATGCAATGGACACTCGAAGAAGAAGTGGTGGGTTGTTTCCCGTTCACCACAGCCACAGAGAGGCGAACTTGTGAGGAAGTTATTGAATAGATGGTCGTTTAGGTTGCTGCACCCTAGGCGTAGTCTACTATGAAAGATGTGAAGTTTTCTTGTTTTTTGGAAATACAGCCATTTGGGATTCAGAAGCTTGTCTCTGTTCAGAAATGATTTGAAGTTTGAAAGCGAATTGTTTTCTCTGATGGCGGTAGGCAAGTTGTTCCAAAGTTTTGTTGTGCTGGGTAGGAAAGAGTTTTGAAAAAGATTGGTTTTACAGTATGGGACACGTAGGTCGTTGCGGTTTCGGACAAGATATGAATGGGTTTCGGCCACGGATGGAGGCACAAGAGTAGATACATAGTCAGGAACAAGACGGTGGGTCATTTTAAAATACTGTGTGAGTTTATGTTTTTCTCGTCGACTTCGAAGTGTTTCCCACCCAGTTTCGGCATACAGAGATATCCTACTTGCGCTACGCGTTCCGCCAGTTATTATTCGGGCAGCTTCGATTTGTATTTTTTCAATTTCGGCAGATTCAGCCTCTGTGCAGTTGTCCCAAATAGTGTCGCCGTATTCTAAGATTGGGCGTATGAAGGCGAAGTATATTTTTTCTAGTGTTTTACGGTCAAGAAGAAATTTATATTTCCTTAAAAGAGATAACCTTTTCCATGCTTTTTGTGTAATTTCTGAAATATGGTCTTTCCAAGATGCAGAGCTGTTGATTATCAAACCTAGGTGCTTATGTTGATTTACTTCCTGTATAGCAGAGTCAGACATTTTGAGAGAGGGATGACAACTTTTGATAGTTTTCCGTGAGATAATTAATGATTCTGTTTTTGATGGGTTGAAGTCGACCAACCACTGTG
Organism: Pictodentalium vernedei; assembly: GCA_031216915.1. Classification (NCBI taxonomy): domain Eukaryota; kingdom Metazoa; phylum Mollusca; class Scaphopoda; order Dentaliida; family Dentaliidae; genus Pictodentalium; species Pictodentalium vernedei. Next base: position 454,803,509 of record CM062294.1, on the reverse strand, counting down.
CTGCCCACTTGTCAAAGTTATTAAGGTCGCTGGCTAGAAGCGCAGCTGCTCTTTGGGGGTCTTCAACTACGATATACAAAGATGTATCATCAGCGAACAGTCGGATGTTACAAGCTACATTGTCGACAATATCATTGATATATATTAAAAATAAAATAGGACCTAGTATTGAACCCTGTGGGACACCAGACTCAATACTCTTCCACGCGGAGCATCCTGTTTTGATTACAACCCTTTGTTGTCTATCACTGAGGTAAGAATGAAACCACTGTAGTAAGTTACCCGTTATACCAACACGCTCCAATTTGTAAAGTAGGCCTTTATGCCAAACTTTATCGAAGGCTTTACTAATGTCGCAAAAAACAAGCCTTATTTCTTTTCCTTCGTCGAGTGTTTCACAGATAGTGTGATAAATTTCAGTTAACTGTAGAACTGTAGAATCTTTTGAAACAAATCCCGATTGAAAGCGTGTTAGTAAGCCATTTGACTGAAGAAAATCCATGATTTTGTCAGCAATGCATCTTTCGAATAGCTTACCAAGACAGCTTAACAGAGATATTGGGCGGTAGTTCGTGACTTGACTACTTTCCCCTTTTTTAAAAATAGGGGTAACATTTGCTCTTTTCCACTCCTGAGGAAACAGACGGTGGTCAAGAAAAAAGTTAAAAATATTGGTCAAGGGGTTGCACAGAGAAGAACAACATTCTTTCAATATTTTTGGACTGATACCATCAGGCCCGCATGCCTTCGATGGATCTAGGTGTTTTATCGATTTTTCTATGTCAGCCTGTTCGAGGAAGATATTGTCAAGTGTAGGACGGCTTGAGTCAAATGAGGCGGGTGGCAACTTGACATTACCATCATTGACTCTAGCTATTGAACAAAAATAGTCATTCAGCGCTTCCGCTTTTTCATGATCGCCAGAAATAAGCATACCATTGTGGGATAGGTTTGGAATTTCAACTTGTCTCTTGTCAAAAAGTAGCTTTAGAGTTTTCCACCAAGTTTGGGGTGGTGTTACGCAAGAGTTCAGGGTTTTCTCTATTTTTCTCAAGAATTGTGATTTTGCGTCTCGAATGGCAGTTGTTGTTTCGTTCCGTTTGGCACGGTATCGCAGCCAAGCCTGATCCGAGTTTTTTCGCTTCGCGATTCGATGCAGACGCTTGCGTTGGCGTATTAGGCGCCTTATACCATTATGCATCCAATTTGGTTCGTTGGGGCGGAACGAAATTACCCTGCTAGGGACGTATTTTTCAGTGAGTTTGTTGAGATGGTTTGTGAGATGATCAACAACCTTCTCGGGGCTGTTGACAGATAGGACGCCATCCCAGTTTATTCCACTAAGTTCATGTTTAAAATGTTCAAAGTCAGCATCTTTATAAAGCCATATTTTTCGACGCGTTGATTTGTGAATCCTAGAAGCAAACTTTAATTCCGAGATTATTGGGCAATGATATCGGGTAAATGTTCCAAAAAAGGGGTCACCAACTTCGCACGATTCGAACAGTTCTGGACTATTAGTAATAAACAGATCTAAGAGGGATGAAGATGTTTCTGTGAAGAATGTTGGTTGGGTAATTAGTTGGGCCAGGCTTAGTTGTTGGAGAATATTGTGGATGGGATCATCTGGCTGGTTAAGCTGATTACTGTTAAAATCGCCAGTAATTATTATCGGTATATTATTACTCTCTACACCCTTCTCAATGGAACTAAATATTTGGTCCCATGCTTCTGGGCTCGCACTGGGTGGTCTATAAAAGGAACCAAGAAGAAAACTTCGTTTTTCAGTGTAAATTTGGAGCCAGAGACACTCGATGTTGTCAAGTTCCAAGTCCGGCCGGAGTTTAAATGCAATTGTTGACCTTATGTAGACAGCGATCCCCCCACCACGACTAGCTCTATCCTTTCTTATTGGGGCATGGAATCCGGGAATAAGAAGATCTGAGTCGGAGTCCTCGTTTTTCAGCCACGTTTCGGTAAAGACACATCTATCGTATTTTATTGCCTCACACCTTAAAATATCAAGTTTCGGTTTCAAGCTCTGTATGTTTAGGTGTATGAGGCATAGGGCTTTAGCTTCATGTAGGGAATTATTAGACAGGACTGACTCATCTGTTTCACTCAGTGAAGAGCAGTCGCTTGCAGGCCCCGGATTTAGTTCAATGTCACCGGACAAGATAATTATGATGAGGAGAAATGTGCATATAAAGATGGTGTTACCCATCAAATCGAGTATTTTGTGTTGAAAAAATGCCACATGCTTGTTGATTCCTGTAAAAGTATTGATGTTGTCGGAGTCAAAAGGGTCAACCGACAGATCGTTACGGTCACGATGGAGTGCAATCTTTGGCACTATGAATTTTTTCCAGAATAGAAGGTGGTGCACGAGTATCATTAGCGTTAAGCCAATTTTGCCGAACTTTAACAGGAGGTTTATGAGAAGGAAGTCGAGTAGTTTCAACTGCTTTGTGCCATGCCCACCATTCCTCGCGATACAAGCAAAGAGACCCACTCGTATTCTGTATAAAAGCAAATCAATCGTATGTGTCCTGTGTAAAGAAGATCGAGTAATGACAGTATTGGGTGGGTCGAGTGCCTTCTATAAAAACATCTGCCTGGCTGGTAAAGGGTATAACTGCTGAGGATGTCTCAAAAGAGAAATATATATTGGATGGTAGCTGGAAGTCGGGTAATGTTGTAAGTTGGAAAATAACGTATGTACAGAGTGAGAAAACTTTAAAAATGTGAGAAACAAAGCAAATCAGAACAAAAGAAATAAGAGGAAAACAAAAAGTACTCATTGATTACCTGTGAATAAGGTCAAAGTCATTTCCCCATTTTATTGTGAGATTTTGGGTGATTATTGAAATGGATATCGGGGTGGATAATATTTTTTGAACTGATAAGGAAAATAAACCAAATGCGGGTACATGTGTCTAAAGAACAGTTGTTCGAATGTTCCAAATGTTTCGGGACTAGTTTTGTAAGCGAGGGCAGGAACCCGTTAGGAGGGTCTACAGATCTTTCAATGATCAGGACGTCATTTTTGTAGATAGGAAATGAATATATCGTTAAACTGGGAAGGATGGATCCATATCCGAACGAATGTATTGAATTTGATGGAATCGGTAGCCACATAGAGCCGTAACCTGCAAAAGGGGTAATTCTAGGAAAATTCGCTAAGAGGAGCCTGGAATTCCTTCCTGTCTCGAAAAGGTAAGCGAAAGTTGACAGGAAGGATCCAGTTCCCAATGCGGATAGATTCATCGTTGACCGTCGCAAGAGACGACATATGTTCCTAGTTTGGAAGTTAAATGCCCTTCCTGTCTCGAAAGGGTGAAACGAAAACTGACAGGAAGGGTACTCACGAATTTTGTTGTTTGAATTTGCTCCATGGAATCGCAGAAAGTATTTTCTCAAGAAAAGATGGTAGGGCTCCTCCTATCTCAAGGGTGGATAATATAAAATCATAGGAGGAGTTATTCCAAGGAGTCTTATTGATAATTGGGTGGCGGCGGTAACCGGTGCGTACCTCCCCGAGTTCTTGCAGACTCAACCTTGCGAAGTGTCAATGAATATATCTTTGATTCAGATCATAAATACAAGGTTGCGTGGCAGGGAGAACGCACTAGTAAGAATGTGGAACCCTCCATCATGGTTTAAATATATGGTTGTTCGCGCTAATTTTTATTTCATCGTTAATGGAATCTCACAGCAAGTGGGATTCGGTCTATTTCTTAACTAAAAAAAAAAAAAAAAAAAAAAAAAAAACATCCAAAATGACAGTCTAATAGTCAGACAGTGTGTTAGACCCTAGCTGTCAATCAAGAGACCAGAGTGGCGTCCATACCTGTATGGTCATGTTAGGTCACTGAAAAATTATCATCTGCTCTGAATGACTACTAATAGGTAAATGTCTGGACACTTTTGGACGCTACGCTAGGTAAAGTGCTAAGCCTCGTCCATAGAGATATGAACTGATGTAAGAAACATAAAAGGCGACATACTTAGTTGGGCATTGGACTCGAGGTCAACATTGAAATTGGTCAGATTGATTAGACGGGCTGGGCGAGAGTGTTCTCAGGAATAGATCACGTGACCGATGGCGACTGGTCGCTGAATTTTTTGCTCTCCGTCTCAAAGTCTTAAAAAATGGTGTTTTATTAAGTTGGTGATGTGATTTTGGAGCAACGTGAAGAAATGTGATATCTTCTTTACACAGGATGAACTTGATTCTACGATCGGTCTGAAAAAAAATGTGAAAATGATGTTTTATTCAGGTGTTTTATTCAGGTGAAAATACCGATTCAGTGAGGATTGTTTACATTGGAGACCGCATCAGATCCGTAACCAAGGAGCAGAAGCCTTTTTGTTTTCACTGATCAAACAAGTGTTGTGTTCCCACCACTCGTGTAATTATTAATTCTAAGCTTGTTTCGCTTGTTCTGCTTGGGCATATTTTAGTCTTTGAACTTTGATAAAACGGTCGGATGAAATGAGATTGTGTATTTTCAACCACCATACTCCACAAATCTAATCGCATTTACTGGTGACGTTAACTGTACAATTTGATTAACCACCCAAGCTTTGTGCTAAGCTAACGGACAATACATTTTCACCCGAGCGAGACCAAGCGTGTCCGACATCTACCGTAAATCAGCAGAAAAATCAATAGATTGGCTATCCCATTCTCGAATGGTCAGCTTCCTGTTTGTTTTGTTTACTCACCTATTTTGTGGGTCAGTAATTATGAGTTCCAGCCAAAAGACTACTGACGAAGGTGACCCAACTAAGAGGACATGGACACAGATAGACCAAACCCCATCCCCAGCTGAGAATAAAAAATCTAAGGGCTACACTAGTTCAGATGAAGAGCTCGACATTTCTGATTACCTGATCTCTAGATCAGACCTAATATGTCAAGGTGACGGCGACGACCCTCTGTGTCTTGCGTTTTTGAAGGTGCTAAGAAACCCTTCTGTACTAGAGGGGTTGAAGGGCGTCTTCTTGGAAGCCGCCAACGAAAAAATTAGTGATCTTGAAAAGACTGTTAACGATCTGCAAAGTCAAATTGATTCAAAAGATAGGAAGCTCGAAGAGCTCAACAACAAGATTGACGATCTTGAGCAGTACGGGCGTAGGACAAACCTACGCCTGTCAGGCATAGCTGAGCAACCAGGCGAGAATACCGACTCAATTGTCATCAATGTAGCAAGTAAAATTGGAGTCCAACTCAACTTGGACGACATACCTAGGAGTCACCGCGTGGGCCCGAAAGTTCGTGATGGTAAACCTGTGAACGACAGACCAATTATTTTTAGGCTTGCAAGCTATAGGACAAGGGACAATCTATATAGAGCAAGGACTAAACTAAAGTCGGCTAAATTTAGTTCTGGTTCTGATTCTGTTCCGATCGGCTCCGGCCAGCGAATTTTTATCAATGAGGACTTAACAAAAACACGAGCTCAGTTAGCTCGCCGAGCCAGAAACCTAGCCAGGGACAAGAAAATTAGTGATGCGTGGACTTTTGATGGAGTCATCTTCGCGAAGCTAAAGGATGGCTCCGCCAAAAGGATCACGAACCCCTGTCAGATGGAGGAGCTCGAGGGGCAGTTCAGAATTATGCAACGAATCCAAAAAATTGATCTTAACACCTCCCAGTCCACAATAATTTGACTCCACTTATCTTCATTACCAAGCCGTCGCCTGAGTGCTATAATGTATCTCCCATAGGGGATGCGACATTGTAGCACTCAGACAACGAAACCCTCTCGCCCAGCCCATCTAATCAATCTGACCAATTTCAATGTTGATCTCGAGTCCAACGCCCAACTAAGTATGTCGCCTTTTATGTTCCCTGCATCAGTTCATATCTCTATTGACGAGGCTTAGCACTTTACCTAGCGTAACGTCCAAAAGTGTCAAGACATCTACCTATTAGTAGTCACTCAGAGCAGATGGTAATTTTTCAATGACCTAACATAACCATACAGGTATGGACACCATTCAAGACGCCATTAAATACCAAACCGTCGCCTGAGCGCTACGGTGTCGTATCTCCCATCGGGGATGCGACATTATAGCACTCAGGCGACAAAACACTCATGCCCAGCCCGTCTAATCAATCTGACCAATTTCAATGTTGATCTCGAGTCCAATGCCCAACTAAGTATGTCGTCTTTTATGTTCCATAGATTAGCTTATATCTCCATGGACGAGGCTTAACACTTTACCTAGCGTAGCGTCCAAAAGTGTCCAGACATTTACCTATTAGTAGTCACTCAGAGCAGATGGTAATTTTTCAATGACCTAACATAACCATACAGATATGGACACCATTCAAGACGCCATTAACTACCAAAACGTCGCCCGAGTGCTGTAATGTCGTGTCTCCCATCGGGGATGCGACATCGTAGCACTCAGGCAACGAAACACTCTCGCCCAGCCCGTCTAATCAATCTGACCAATTTCAATGTTGATCACGACTCCAACCAATGCCCAACTAAGTATGTCGCCTTTTATGTTCCCTACATCAGCTCATATCCCTATAGACGAGGTTTAGCACTTTACCCAGCGCAGCGTCCAAAAGTGTCCAGACATTTACCCACTAGTAGTCATTCAGAGCAGATGATAATCCTTCAATGACCTAACATAACCATACAGGTATGGACGCCATTAAAATCGCCTTTCATTACCAAACCGTCGCCTGTGTGCTATAATGTCGAATCTCCAAAAGGGGGTGCGGCATTGTAGCACTCTGGCGACGAAACACTTTCTCCCAGCCCTCCAATTCAATCTCACCAATTTCAATGTTGATCTCGAGTTCAATGCCCAACTAAGTATGTCACCGTTTATGCTCCCTACGTCAGCTCATATCTCTATGGACGAGGCTTAGCACTTTACGTAGCTCAGCATCCAAAAGTGTCCAGACATTTATCCATTAGTAGTCATTCAGAGCAGATGATAATTTTTCAATGACCTAAAATAACCATACAGGTATGGGCGCTCTTCAAATCTCCATTCATTATCAAATCGTCGCGTGGGTGCTATAATGTCGTGCCCCCCATGGGAGGTGCGGCATTGTAGCACTCAGGCAACGAAACATTCTCGCTTAGCTCGTCTAATCAATCTGACCAATTCCAATGTTGACCTCGAGTCCAATGCCCAACTAAGTATGTCGCATTTTATGTTCCATGGGGGATGCGACATTATGGCACCCAGGCAACGGAACACTATCCCCAGTCCGTCTAATCGATCTGACCAATTTCAATGTTGACCTCGAGTCCAACGCCCAACTAAGTATGTCTTTTTTTATGTTTCCTACATCAGTTCATATCTCTATGGACGAGACTTAGCACCTTACCTAGCGTAGCGTCCAAAAGTGTCCAGACATTTACCCATTAGTAGTCACTCAGAGCAGATGTTAATTTTTCAATGACCTAACATAACCATACAGGCATGGACACCATTCAAGACTCCATTAACTACCAAACCGTCGCCTGGGTGCTATAGTGTCGTATCTCCCATCGGGGATACGACATTATGGCACTCAGGCAACAAAACACTCTCGCCCAGCCCGTCAAATCAATCCGACCAATTTCAATGTTGATCTCGAGTCCAATGCCCAACTAAGTATGTCGCCTTTTATGTTCCCTACATTAGTTCATATCTCTATGGACGGGGCTTAGCACTTTACCTAGCGTACCCTAGGTAAGGGGAGATGCGGCATTGTAGCACTCAAGCAACGGAACACTCTCACCCAGCCCGTCTAACCAATCTGACCAATTTCAATGTTGACCTCGAGTCCAACCAACGCCCAACTAAGTAGGTCGCCTTTTTATGTTCCCTACATTAGCTCATATCTCTATGGACGAGGCTTAGCACCTTACCTAGCGTAGCGTCCAAAAGTGTCCACACATTTACCCATTAGTAGTCATTCAGAGCACACGATAATTTTTCAATGACCTAACAACCATACAGGTATGGACGCCATTCAAATCGTCATCCATTACTAAATCGTCGCCTGGGTGCTATAGGGTCGTATCTCCCATAGGGGATACGACATTATAGCACTCAGGCAACGGAACACTCTCACCCAGCCCGTCTAATTGATCTGACCAATTTCAATGTTGACCTCGAGTCCAATGCTTAACTATGTCGCCTTTTATGTTCACTACATCAGCTCATATCTTTATGGACGAGGCTTAGCACTTTAACTAGCGTAGCGTCCAAAAGTGTCCACACATTTACCCATTAGTAGTCATTCAGAGTACATGATAATTTTTCAATGACGTAACATAACCATACAGGTATGGACGCCATTCAAATCGCCATCCATTACTAAAAATTTGTTGAATAGTTACCTTAAATTTGTTGAATAGTTCAATTCTGCAAGCCTTCTAGTACAGACTCGGAGAAATATTTTTATCATTCTTGCAAGGAACAGACCACAAGACAAATTGTAATTTTGGATGCCTACATTTTAAAAGGGCTGCCATTTTTCTTGTGTTTGTTTACTCTTTATGATGTTCACCAAGGGTCAAATACACACAGTTCAGAAGAATAAGTATGGAGTCATGAGAGAGTGCATCAATGAAAAATTAAGAATGTCCAATATGGCTTTTGTGAGTCTGCTGTGACCATACCCCTCACAATCCTGTGCTATTTTGCATGAGATCTGTATCAAATTGGTAACATACGATGAGATTGATACACCAAAATTGCAAAAAAGGGTGAACTGCCAAACTTCCTCATTTAGTGTTATATGTGCCCATTTCTGGGGTTGCATGACCAGCCACAGCTGCCAAGAGTGTCATTTGAATGTTCAAGTGTGGCCAAAACAACAAAAAATGACCTGCCCTGCATGCTGAATACTTTCACCAATCGGCTACACTTAGTTAGACATCATGGTTTCCAATTCATTTATGTACATGATTTGGTATGCTTTATTTGTTTTAGAACTATCGGCCTTCCATAGTTGCTGTTTGGGGAAGCTTGACTGCTGTTTTCTCGTGAGATTTAAGAACATTAATAACTGATCTGCTTACCAATACTAATTTTATAGGCGAAGGGTTCCCGGCCAGAACAATGTCGGAACTGTGTTGGTTATTAAATTCATTTATCTAAACACATGACATGTTGTGGTCTCATTTCGGTAATCCGAGTGAATTTTTGTCTAGCGGAATTTCTCTTTTTTGTCCACAGAGTGTCAACACACATAGATTTTCGCAACTTTTGGTGCTAACAGCGTTCAAATTCGACGTTGATCCGTCTTACACACAATGCGGTTGTGTTAGGCAGATATTTAACTTTACGATGGTCGACATTTCTCAATATTTGAAGAACAGAAAGACACCTTTCTGATAATTCTCCTTGACATTGGTCTTCTTTTTTCGTAGCAGACTTCATCAAGCCTTCGTTACGTCACTAATATAGTTCGGCGACAGTAAAATTATTGTTTCGTAAGTATACAATTGTGACGACTGTAATGTATGTTGATGTGAATATATTTTTGTTTTCAATTATAATTTTCCACTTTTATGTTCTGATCATCGTCACCAACCAAATAATAGTAGTTCGAATAGGTGGCGTATTAATCCCTTGCTGACAATTGCGTCAAATTTTACAGTTTGTGATCTGAACAGCGATACTATGGGCTGAATCTCGCAATTATCACATTGTCAGTTGAATATTTTCCTGTGAATGTATCGTGAGTTGTACATTACATCGCCTGCCAGATTCAAAAACAGCAGTGAAATGTTTGAAGATTTCAGATCGTGGGAAATAAAATCATTTCACAACTTCACCCCAAAACCTACGTGATCACAAGAACGTGTCAGACAAACAGAATGAAGCGTTTGTGGTCATCCATTTTACCCTGAGCATTCTCGACACGTTGGTGACGAAATTATAAATATGCTTTCTCCGGGTATGGAGTGTGGAGTCTTTTATTCACAACACAGATATTCGAATTGCCGATCTATTCCTTGTTAACCCTGTGGTTACTTATGCGGCTGGCAATTTCTTTGTCATCAAAAGCAAAAAAAAAAAAAAAAATTAATTTCCAAAAAATGTGTAAATTCGGGTTTTGTATACTTTTGTCATTATTTTGGTATATAATATGTCGTTATTCACAGCTTTAATTCGTTTTTAGGGCATTGTGAAAATTTACAAAAAAGTTACGTTGGACGACCCCTTAAATATTCTGTTTATCATCATGCATCATATTACCAAGGGACTGACGTCACAACATGGCTGCCACGCATGTAGAGTATTTATATTGAAATAAATAAACATAATAATTAAAACAAAATAGGTTTAAAATTTCAAAAGACTGTTATTTAGATGGATGGGAGGGGGAGATTGGAGAGGGTGTCCATTTTTTTTAGTTGGAGGACGCTATCTTTGAAAAACAAAAATTAAATGACGAACCACTTCCCCGGCATGTTTAACGGGCCGACTGCTCCGGCGAAAAAAAATAGACCAGTCCGGGTACTGACGTCACAACATGGCTGCCACGCATATAGACTATTTATATTGAATTAATTAAACTTAATAATTAAAAAAAAATAGGTTTAAAGTTACAAAAGACTATTATTTAGATGGATGGGAGGGTGGGTGGGGAATTGGAGAGGGTCTCCATTCTTTGTTAGTTGGGGGACGCAATCCTTGAAAAACAAAAATTAAAATCTCGTGAATACCCATCATGCATCATATTACCAGGAGACTGACGTCACAAAATGGCCGTGGGATTTTCTAAAAAACTAATTAAAACACAAAATCAATTAAAAAAACTTGGAAAAAAAAACAATTTATTTTTATTTTTTTTAATTTTTAAAACAAAATTAAAATTAAAACATCTTTTAAAAAAATAAAATGACGTCATCAACTGCTCCGGTGGCAAAATAGGCCAGTCGGGGTACCTATATACTACTAATGCGCAACCTTTGAGTTCCCTGCCTTCGGAATGTTTTAAAATTTTTTAGTTTTTTGTTTTTCTGTTTTAAAGTGATTATAAATGTTTTTCAGTGTGACAGATTCGTTATACTGGTCTCTGACTGGATACACAGCTCCATGTAATCAAATCAGAATTGTATGTACCTATCCCCTGTGTCTCATAATACATAAAAAAATCAGAAAGGGTATGTAGAAAGCTCTGTGGAGCTGTTGGATTAATGTATTATCAAGCCTCGCTTCAGATGTTTTGCTCTTTATATCTTCTGCTCGTCCACTACCAACTTTTTCTTCACGCAAAAATGTATACACCATTTGAAAGGGTTAAGATCAAACGCAGCGGACGAAGAATTGTTGCCTTTGTAACAAAATTTCTCAAAGACATGGTTCTGTATTTATTACACATTGTTCGACCATGTGCACTTCGATGTTGACAATATTGGGCTTTCCAATAATTCTCTCTTGTCATTTCCTCTTTAATGTTTTCTGCTTTCATTTCAACATGAGTGAACACATGGCGACAAAAGAGAAATGAGTAAACTAAATAAAAATCTGCATCGGATCATATGCAGAAAAACGGAACGGAAGAGAGTACGAGTGAATTGCTGCAAGTTTTCGTTGTATCTGCTTGTTGTCTGTTTTCCAAAATAAAACTTAGCACATCGCCATCTTGTATATACGTCGATAAATAACTCCTTGCATGCTGCTGGCGGATATTTATTTATTTATTTATTAGATATAACGACACATTAACAGCATATCATGTCGGTGACAGTATTACGGGTGGAGGAAGCCGGAGTACCCGGAGAGAACCGCCGAGCAACGACGAGCAGCTGTCAGCTCTCCAACATCGTAACTCTGAACTCTGCACCGCGGCACAGGCAGGGTTAGATTGGTTGAAGACATGCGCACTATCGACGTGCAGTACGCCTTAGTACACAGCGCCATCGTGCCCCCATGTAGACAATCGGGGTTAAGTACCTTGCCCAAGGACACAACGCGGGAGCACGAATCAGTCACTGAAATGGTCACCCATCCAACTACTAACCGCGCTCGACGTTGCTTAACTTCGGTGATCTGACGGGAACCGGTTACCGCGACGCCACCGCGCCCCCTGCTGGCGGATATTCCTGGTCAGGATATAAATTATATTGCCAACGATTTCTGTTTAATTTTGGCACATTTGACCAGTTTTCCTCCCTGTAAATTGAATGGACTTTTTGACCAATGATTTCTTGAGTTAAATTTAGATGAATTTTTCATCAAAACTAGTCATGGCTGCTTCATAGCTGCTTCATAGCAGCCATAACTAGATTTGATGAAAACTATTTTGAAAATACTCAGCGGGTTAAGCGTTAAGGCTACATCAAGACAGACCAAAAAGGTGATGCATACTGGTGTTTGCCAGTAGCCCTGCAGGAGAAACCAGCAGCAGGACTTCAATCTGAGATTATTAAAAAAAAAGAGAAAAGAAAATCAAACATTTCCCAAGAGTAGTGTCATGCGAAACTCAAATTTCGAAGCCCGAATCGAACCAGAGAATTTTGAATCAAATCGAATTTTCCGAATCGGCGCAACTCGAATGAAATCGAATAGAATCATCTCAACACATTCAAATCGAATCGAATTTCGAATCTTCGCAGCACCCTACCTAAGAGAGAGAAAAAAATATGCAGGGACTAATTTTTAAGACGCTATTGGGTTTGTTTGGCTGTTTATTCATGTTGTGGGTGATTTTGTTACAATCCACTCTCCACGTACTGTATGTAATATGCATTTCATATAAATTGTGTTGTATTTGTGTATACAAGGGGGTGCGGTGGCTCAGTCATTACGGCATTGGACTTCAAATCGAATTTGCAACGATTCGATAGCATGCATTGTATCCCTGGAAAAGGCACTTAATCCCGATTGCCCACGTGGGGGCACGGTGGCGCTGTGTACTAAGGCGTACTACACGTCGATGGTGCACTTGCCTTCAGCCAATGCTAACCCCGCTTTTGCGAAGTTTGTACGTTGAGGAGTCTGACATTACTCGCCGCTGCTCGGTGGTACTCTCCGAGAAACACTTAATACATCGGCGGCTTCCTCTACCCGTAAAAATGTCCGACACGAGGTGATCTTGGCTATCGAAAGTGACGGTAAACACCAGTAAGGATACAATAAATAAATTTGAGTATACTGGTAAAACAATTTATACAATAAATGGCCGTTTATTTGAACAATAAAGGCCTTGGATAATGTTTTGCTTTATTCACCTAGTAGGGTGATAAATTTTCCCCATAGGTTTAACACTGAAAGAAACTGGGAGACAGCTTAACATAAGCTTATAGCTTACTGCTGAATCCCACCCATACAACTTGTATATCAACTATGTTTAAATACCTTTATGAATACACCTGTATTACAAGTCTCCATGAACATTATGCAATTATCATTTACCTGTATGTATAATATTATAATTCATGAATAAATATTGTTTAAACTAACACTGAAAGAATTTATTCCCCTAGAAGCGACGGACTTGTTGACCTCTGACCTCTACCACATTTGTCTAGCATAATTAATAGTTCGATTGTTGATTTTTTTTAATCTTTTTGAAAGTATTACACAATGCCAATAGAAAACACCACACACTGCTCATATAATAAAGTAATTTTGCAAGTTTAGCTCAAGTTTGTAGGAGAGTTGTTTATAGACAGAAATGTATTACTGCGCCTTGTTTATTTTTGCCAATTTCGCTGGACGATCGAAATGGACCAATGTCCTACTCACTTCTCGCTGTGTTTTGTAGGGAATTATAGCACGATTTAACGCGACTAGCCTGTAGAAGATTTGTGGGATAAACAAAATAAACGTATAGTGTTTTCAAATAAAAAAAAAATATTCTTCTCGTAGAATTAAGAATGAAACCGACTCACCAGAGGCTCGGCGGTTTCATTCTTAATCCTATTCGTAGAATAGTTTTTTTACTTGAAAACACTATTCGTTTATTCTATATATATCCAGTGGCGTATCGGATAATCTTGTGCCCCCCCCCCCCCTTTCCCGCCAGATAGAGACGGGGCCCTTTCATAATGGTGGTTGCCTTTAAACGGGAGCAAATTTAGTGTTGTTAACGTGCACAGCATACAGGATTTCACGTAGTACATACGCCATAAATTAAATGAAGGTATTGCCTATAGGATCGATTCTAAAAGTACGACTCTGTAGATTTTTTCATTACATGTATTAAGTTTCACCCCCATCATCCAACGATACACACATGCACGCCCAACATGTGCGACTTGAGAGGCACCATGTATGTATATTGTTCATTTCTCATCCCTACCAATTACAATGATGTAGCGTTCACTTAACCCTTTACCTAACCTGAAAAGCAGACGACACTTGCAAAAATAATTCTTGAAAAACTAATTTTTTTCATTTTTTTGTCTCGTTGGAACGAGCTCGAGACAAAAAAAATGAAATTAATTGGCGATTTTTGAGAATATCGCTATTCGGTTTTGGCCGTTACGTTAGGTAAAGGGTTAAAAGAATAATACATAGACTACAAAGAGTACGTCGTGTGGAAGTGAGAGTTTGAAATTATGTGTATTTGGTACACAATCTCGATCTCTCTCTCTCTCTCTTTCCCTCTTTCTTCCAGCGTTGGGACGTCCTTCAAGACGGGGCCTCCCTTCTAGCCGCCTCCCCGCAATGCGGGCCCTGTGGGCCCATCCCCTACGCCACTGTATATATCAATATTAATATCAGGGGTTACCACGTGGCCTGATATGTCACCAAATAAAATTTACCTTTTGTAACATAGCGATGCCCAATAAGTCCATTCAAAGCATTAGCTGCTAACTGCGACTGATGAAGCTTTGCGGTATGCGCTTGTAAAAGCAGATGGACAATCTTGACCGGATCGCGACTATCTGTGATCAACGTAGTGGGCCTTTATACTTTCAGTTGTTGTCGGAAACTATACGGTCTCGGAGCAAAAGAGTTTTTCTCCACTGATAAAAAAACGAAACTTGTGCTCGTCGCGAACATCATTATGATCATCTGGTTTGCGATTTTTATATTATCACAGGAACAAATGTCTTTCCTCTAGGGGTTAATCTTACACAAACTGTAATTTAGATGATTTCATATTCATGCAGTCCATGCATGCGTCTTCCGCACCCAGAACACAATGTAAAAAACAATACTGGGAAAGCACTGGGTCGATCACATGACTGAACCGAGCTTGACGCAGTCAGTTTCAAACATTGCAATATTTTGATGCGTTTAGGCCACAAAAAGTAGATCTTCAGTTTCTCGGGCCATATTTTGTAAAATTGCATGTGAGCGGGCGGTTTTTTATTTTAATTTTTATTTTTGTTATTATTTATTTGCCATCAAAAGTTCATTTTCTTGGATTGTTTTAGGTTTTAGGCCTCATGATCTACAGAATAGCATGGGTGGCGGTGTATTTCGTCATTTGAGTGCAAGAAGGCTTTGCAATGCTTGGGTGAAATATCAGACATAAACCATTTAATTTTTATTTTTTAAGTTTGCATTGGTTATAGAAAGATAGCATGCGGTAGCCAAAAGGACCATGTGGATGGCCTGAGAAACAGATTTTTAACTTTTTTGGTCTCATCAGATGCGATTTTTTTTCGTGACGTCATTGTCGTGGGGTTTTCCCATCCGCGCCGATCTGTATTCTGTTTTCATTCATTGCACAGAAAACAACCGATGGAAAGGAAACTGGGCTTTACTCACTACATTGCGAGCACGCAAGGAAAACACATGGGAACGGCAATCACGTGAAAAGGTGCAACTCAAACGCAACGCAACCCATTTGCATGTTAAACGGGCCGGATATTTTTCTGTACTTAATTTATTTATTTATTGGTGTTTGAGGCCACATATTTCTGCACAATGGCTAATCATGACCACTTCTGTACTTAATAACTACTAACCAACTTAAAAGTAATGTCAATCTATCGTCAAAAGTTAAAAACAGATTGAAATTTTAATGAGCTTTGACATTAATTTCATGCCGACTGTTATGTGCCAATAAACAGATTGAAGCTTTGACATGTGCTGACGCTCGAGACACAACCCATTTCATTTACCGATTGAAAATATTGCGTAATTCTGTTTCCAGTTGAACCGTTTATGCTGTAAGATAATTCCGATACTAATAGATCAGACAATAATTGAGATGAGTCCGTGCAAAGTGTCAAAATATATATTGGAAAATATATATTAGAAACGAAATTGAGTTGGCATCTGGCAGATTCGAGAGAGTTTGAGCTTACAAATACTTCAATATGTACTCGTTTTGTATAAGTGTACATCCAGACTGGAATGGAGTTAATCCCCTTCCTGCCACCCGCGTTTTGGCCTTTGACAGCATACTTAATCCAGACTGCCCTCTCGCCTCTTCCTGATCCCCACTCGCCTCTTCCTTCAAAACTAAAATGCCAGGACGCGGACGACAGGCTGGATAACATCAGACGGGAAAACAGGATACAAGGGGACCTTCAAAAGCAAGAGATGGATAGGAATTACCAACTATTCCTCCAACAAGTCGAAGAAGCCCAAAAACTAATAGACGCCAGAAACCTACATCAACAAAAGCCTCAGCAACCACCCACAACCACGCCAGACTCGTCCAGGACCAGGCCCTACAAACCTCACCAATCACCACCAGGCAGCCCACCAACAACACCAACTACCACTGTCTCTCCTTCCAAGCCTCCACTACTGAAAAAGAAGCAGAAAAGACATAAGCGCCGCTAACAACCCACAACTTCTCTTCCTTTACAATGGTCTGACACAACAAAAATCTACAGCTAAAGAGGGTCGAATGGGGCTTGCTCCCCAAACCGTCCCTGCGCGCCTTCGGCGGGCGAAACCATTCTTCGAGCTCGTTTCAATGAGGGGTCATAACCAATGTTTTTGAGACAAAAAATTAAAAAAAAATAGTTATTCAAGAATTTTGTTTGCAAGTGTCGTCTGCTTTTCATGTTAGGTAAAAGGGTTAAACCTTCTGTTGTTTGTGATCCACCAATATTAGTGTTATACTGACTTGTGAAAATCTCTTTTTTGATTTAATGTTGAAAGACTCAAATGACAGGGGAATGGCTTTTAAATCCAGCATAGCATGAGCGATGGCACCACGGAGGAACCGAAGCAACGTCTCTACATTTTTGTACCTTTTTATCATAACACTGTGGAGCACAGTGGCTCAGTGAATACGGCATTCAACTTCAAACCGAGAGGCCCACGTTTCGATCCCCGCCAGGAGTAACTGCGTTGTATCCTTGTGCGAGGCACTCCTTGCCGATTGCTCACGTGGGGCAGGGTGGCGCTGTGTTCTGGGATGTACTGCACGTTGTTGGCGTACTTTTCTTCAACCAATGTTAATCCATGCTTGCGTGGAGTTAGTACGTTGGGGAGTCTGACAGTTGCTCGCCATTGCTCGGTGGTTCTCTCAGTGTACTCTGGATTCCCCCACTCGTAACACTGTTCGACACGAGGTGACCCAGGCTGTCGAAAGTGTCGTTAAACTCCCAAATAAATAAATAAATATGACATTGATATTTAATTCTATACAAGCCAACAGGTAGTACCACAACTCCAATTGATTTCCTGTGTGAGACAACCCCGTGCATAGAATATATAATATGAACGTTGACCTTTGACCTTCACGCAGTGAAATCCTTAACCACATGCAACTAAGGTTACAGTGGCTACATGACCATGGCTCCATCAGTGGTGTAGACTACCCATCCTCAGTGAGCTTCTTCTCTGAGCGCTTCAACACCCTCGACCACGCTATCAGTGGTACCCCCCCCCCCCCCCCCACATCTGGCGTGTGCTTCGTCAACTGTCCTTGGCGAAACGACTGATTCTCTTAACAAAACAGTCTCTTTTGTAACAATCAGCATTGTTTAGTCAACATGAGCCACAGAGAACATATTTGCCTACCACTCTCAATTAGGTGACTGCCCCAAGCCACACAACTTACACTTTAAAATCAGCTGGGTTAAAAATCGCCCTAAATCAACTGGGTTGAGAGAAAATGAACAGAATTTGATTCATATTCACTCAGCCTTTCGAATAGGGTTAAAAAGTCACCGCAAATCAACAGCTTCATATTCACTTAACCTCGTTGGTAAGGGTTATTTTTAGATTTTATAGAGTGGGATGAAGAATCGGATCACCCACCGATCACACATACACGTATCTGGAAAAAACAACGCAGTGAACCCAGGAGCTCGCAAACCTGGAATATGCCAAAAGCAAGTTGACATCCAAAATCACCACTCACTAACACAGATGCAATTCGAAACAACAAGAAAAATTAGCAACCTTGACCTCTTCTTTACCAACAATCCAACCTTGGTAAAACATTACAAACCACACCATGGGCCGAGACAATCACATGGGAATCACCGACTGTGACTTAAAGCCAGCCAAAGTCACCACCAAAAGACGCTCAGTGTAACAATTGAAAAAGACTGACTGGCCAAAGATCAATGAAGAAGTTAAAAAGTTACAGAACAAGATGCTGAAACCTGGCCTTCGGTCAACGAAATTGGACCACATTTAAAGACGGTCTGCTGGATATAACACGTAAACGCGTCACACACAAGATCGCCAGTGGAAAAATCAATCTCCCATGGGTAAACAGATAGGCCAACAAATCGATTAATAAAATAATAAAGAGCAGATAAATGTAGAATAAACGTATGTGTTTTGAAATAAAAAATTAATTCTACGAGTAGGATTAAGAATGAAAACGACGAGCCTCTGGCGAGTCGGTTTCATTCTTAATTGTACGAGTAGAAATTTGTTTTTACTTGAAAACACTGTACGTTTATTTTGTTTATCCCATAAATCTTTTACAGGGCAGTCGCGTCGAAATCGTGCGGTTTCTTGCTACAAAACACAGCGAGAAGTGAGGAGCACATTGGCTCAATTCGATGGACAAGAAAAATTGCCAAAAATAAACAAGGCGCAGTAATACATTTCTGTCTAAAAAAATAATTCCCATACAAACCTGAGCTAAACTTGCAAAAATACTTTTTTAAATGAACAGTGTTTGGTGTTTTCTACTGGCATTGTGTAATACATTCAGAAAGGTTTAAAGAAAACAACAATTGAATTATTAATTATGTTACACGAATGCGGTAGAGGTCAGAGGTCAACAAGTCCGTCTTTCAGTGTTAAACCTACGGGGAAATTTATCACCCTACTAGGTCCAAGGCTTTTATTGTTCAAATAAACGGCCATTTATGGGGTAAAATATAATTAAAATCATTTCAAGTTCTTTTTGAAGTTTCCTGTTCAACTTATTTAGCTTTCGGTATGTATTTTATCAAAAACCAGTGTCGACTGTAAACAAAGCAAGCAATTCTAATCACTGCATAAACGTCGACTCGAAGACAAAGGGGGTGACTCGCAACAATGGGGCTAAACAAAATTTAACACAAAACGAATTAAAAATATAACAGAAAAAAATGTTCGAGGAAATGGCCGCTCGCTTTTTATGAAAGAAGCCTGGGGAAATGTTCCTAACATCATAACCTATAGTTTTGAGACAAAAAATGAAAAAAATAATGAAAATTATTTGGCGATTTTTGAGAATAGCGCTGGCCGGTTTTGGCCGTTACGTTAGGTAAAGGGTTAAAAACAATGCCTGGAATCAATTTCTGAATTTTGTTTGGCACTATGCCTGGATTTGCTTAAGATCTAGGAAACAAACTAGAAAGTTAGAAGACTTCAAAATTTAAAAGCAATGTTATTGGAAGAAATAGTTGCAAACCTATACATTCCCCTTAATGGACACTCGATTTTGGTTGTGTTTGTTTTAGCTGGAGCAGAGAAAATTCATGAATGAACAACCTGATTTAGGCACGTGTTAAAAATAAATTTGAAAATAGTAATCGTGTAGGTAGATGCAACTTATCACGGAAGATAGTTATTCAAAATGAAATGAATTCCTCCTTCCATGCAGTCACGTAGACAAGTATCCATATAGGGGGGGGGGGGGGGGGGGGGGGGCATGGATCCTTTTATAGGTTCCAAGGATTGTTATGCCTACGATCGAAGTCTTGGCTTGGTAAAGTTGTCAAGGTGTTGTCTCTCTCGCGTTGTTGGGAGCAAGGGAGGAGTATATTGTTCAAACATTTGGATAAATAACCCCGAAATGGTTCTATTTTGAGGTTCGGAAGAAAGTCAAGGGTAGTATGATGTCAGCGATTCATTAGCTGGCGTCCCATGCAGGTAGTATTATAAGTCAGGATTTTTAGGGATATGGTGGGGATTTGAGGGTAGGGTCAAGGTTTTCCAGCCACCCAATGGCGACGTCACTGTCTCTATGCAATGTGGCAAAACCATACACCCCTCTCTAAAAGTTTAACTCTCCAAATTATGACATAAACATTTGTTGAGCTCATGTTCAAACTAATATCAAGGTTACCAAGATGACAACAAAATGCTCGATGGTGAAAAACAAAAAATCAGGACATGAAACCACTAAAATAGGTTTGGAAGAAAGATCTATGGCACCAATGGATTCATGACAACGCAATACAAAGCGTGATCGCCCAAAATCCAAAACCACTGCCATCAATGTTTTGATTTTTCAAACCTGAGACATGGTGGACCGTTTTTTTCACGGAATTATGAAATATTATTTTAGTATCAGTTATGATACGAATGCGGTAGTAGACTTTCAAAAATCAGTTATGGCTTGCATCAACTATGCGAGTAAAAAGCATGTATTTTTGGTGTTTCATATATCACAGCCTTCATGTTGGTTTATAATTTGTGTATATTTAACATTATGGAATTTCAAACAGGATTTTTAATGGAAATTCATTTTTCGTTACTAAGACAGCACCTTAACTTTTATTTGCTGGCGAAGAGCACACGATGTACACGTACTGAAAGTTTTGTATGAAGTGTATTAATGATATTTCCCACCAGTTGAACTGCACCTTATTTTTAAAATAAATTAAGGCCCCACAAAGTAGATATTCTGTTTCTCAGGCCATTTTAGTTTTAAAATTGCATGTGGGCGGGCGGTTTTTTATTTTATTTTTTATTTTTGTAATTATTTCTTTGCCACGAAAAGTCCATGTTCTTGTTTTTTTTTCTGTTTTACTCCTCACAGCCAACAGGAAAGCATGAGTGGTGGTGTATTTCGTCCCTTGATTGCCAGAAGGCTTCCCAATGCTATAGCATTGCAATGCCTTGTTGCACTCAAGGAACAAATTTACCAATTTTAGTGATTTGGGTAAAATATCAGACATAAACCATTTAATTGTTATTTTTTAAGTTTGCATTGCTTATAAAAAGGGTGTGCGGACGTTTCGGACCGCGGACGTTTCGGACCGCGGACGTTTCGGACCGCGGACGTTTCGGACCGGACGTTTCGTCCCCGGATGTTTCGGTCCACATTTTTTTTGGAAAACGGACATTTCGGCCTACTTGATTTTGAAGTCAAACTGTTTAACAGAAATGTTGCTGGAAACAATGGGAAACAAAAACAACACCTAATTTAAACACATAATAGACTTTTATTTTAGTTGCCTGCAGATAGTTATGAAAGGATTCCATTGACAAGCTCTTATTTGTATGGTTTTATTGAAAAGTGGAATACGTTGAGCACTAATATTTTTCACGACACGTTAACCCTTAATTTAATTCTTTTTACTCCAAAATTGCAGTTCAAATACATCCCAATTAACCCTTTGAACCCTAGCGGCCGTTTTTTCTGGCCAGCAACATGATACGTCATGACGTCATTAAATAGGATGGCTGTTCAGTAAATGTGTGGGGTAGACCAATCAATATTTTCAACGTGCAGCCTCGGGACTGCACGTTGAAAATATTGATTGGTCTACCCCAAATAATGAATATGGGCTCTTCTAATTGCTGCAATTGAACTGGCATGGAAGATACCACTAGAGTGCAAAGGGTTAACACTATATAAACCTAGTGTCATAGAAAGGTTGAGCACTAATATTTTTATCATATTTTTACCCAATATTTTGATACTTTACAAATAACGTCATAGAAATATGTCTGTTACTAGATGAAGCTCTTACAGCTTGATCCATTAACGGACTTATTTGTCCGATTTTATTGAAAAGTGGAATACGTTGAGCACTAATACCAATAAAGAGAAAAACATTTATTTATTTATTTATTTATTTATTTATTTATTTATTTATTTATTTATTTATTGGTGTTTAAGGTCACATATTTCTACACAATGGCTAATCATGACCACGACCGTTTTACGGGTGGGGAAAACTGGTGTACCCTGAGAGAACCACCGAGCAACGGCGAGCAACTGTCAGCTCCCCAACATACTAACTCCTCACAAGCAAGGTTAGCATGGTTGAAGACAGGTGCACCATGTGCAGCACGCCTTAGTACACAACGTCACCGTACCCCAACGTGGGAATTCGAACCGAGGACCTCTCGGCTTTCACCCTATACCTCTACCTACTGAGCCACCGCGCTCCCGAGCAAAAGACAATTAAATTGCTGTACAAACAAACCATAACATCAAAGAAAGAGCATAGACTTTAACATCAATGGAAGGACATAAGATAATTAATGCATGTTTGTGATAGGTGGAAACTATCTATTATAGATAGAGAGTAATCGCTTGACTGGACTGGTTACGTGAAATAATTCATGAGAGCTGAGGAACGTTGTACAAACACGAGTGCGCGAATGCGCACGAGTGTTTTATAATAGAGTCCCTCGCCTTGAATGAATTATTTCACGTAACCAGCCCAGTCAAGCGATTACTCTGTTTATTACTTTTCGTTATTAACGATAATTATATTATTTAACCCTTTACCTAACGTAACGGTCAAAACCGGCCCGCGCTATTTTAAAAAATTGTCAATTAATTTTCATTATTTTTTCATTTTTTTGTGTCTAAAACATAGGTTATGACCCCTCATTGGAACGAACTCATCGAGTTCGTTCCAATGAGGGGTCATAACCTATGTTTTTGAGACAAAAAATGAAAATAATAGTTATTCAAGAATTTTTTTTGTCGTCTGCTTTTCCTGTTACGCGAATGGTTAAACAAAACCAAAAACAATGAAGTCCCCATTACACCCACGGCAAAGCGTCTTCTTTTGCCTTTTGCGCGCGCGGATACATGACACAATTGTTGATCGCATAATTCACTTGTGAAGTTATCGTTTGTAATCAAACCCGGAAATCCCAGTAAATCACACCTTGGAAAGTAATAACATAAATTAATTTATATAAAAAAAATTGACAAACAGCATAACTTTCAATTGTTTTAATAAAAAAACACATTACAGATATTGTGCCTAAACACACAGTTTTCTCTTAAATATGAGGACAATTTAAATTTAAAATAAAATTTAAAAAAATTAAGGAAGAAAAAATCAAAATCCTCCTCCCCCCACCCCCCCCCCCCCCCCCAAAAAAAAAAAAAAAAAAAAAAAAAAGAAATATGAACCAAAATGTCCGTTTTCCTTAAAAATGTGGATCAAAATGTCCTGGGCCGAAAAGTTCGGGCTGAAACGTCCAGACCGAAATGTCCTACTTTCATAAAAAGAGAGCACGCGGCAACCAAAAGAACAATACGAGAGAGCACGAGAAACAAATTTTTAACTGTTTAGGCCTAAACGTCGTTGTTGTTTTACTCACATCTAACTTCTATACTTCCAACAAGATGTGTTCATGGGTGCCGAAAGAATCGATAAACTACAATAAAATAAACAAACCAACAATATTTCTAAATCCGTTATGGTTCATGAGGTGTTTACACATTGTAATTGTTCAATGGTTGCATGAATGAATATCGTCAATATCGAAGGTATTTAGGCCAAACAAAATTGATTCACAAGCATTTTTTTTAAAAACGAATGAGGGGAGGGGGCGGTTTTTATTTTTATTTTTTTTATTCCAGATGGAATGGTCGCCGATGCCTAAAATCCAACTGTGAGAGCCTAAAATTAAATATCAGAGCTTAATGCCATGCTGAATTTGCCGATAGATTTTTTTTCTTTTTGTAACAGCGATCACACAACACAAAATCAATATAGAATAACTAAAATGCAGATTAAAAATAATAGAGAGTTTTTTTTAACTTACTGAGTGCTAGAAACCACAAACAGGCCTTTCAAAAATGAGGGTACCAGTACAAAAGTAATATTTTCCTTACCCATGCACTCGCCAATAATTTGTAATAGAACAATTTTTGATGAACAAATTCAGACCACCAAAAATAATCTACTCCTCAACCAGTTAAATATTTATTTTGTATACATACAGTACGCGGAGAGTGTATTATCACTAAATCACCTGCAGAGTGGAGATTCCACCCGAGTAATAATTGCAGATTTGTTGCAAAGCATAACCATCACCAGCAAAGATTCAGCCAATGGACCTCCGGGTTAAACCCGGAGGTCCATTGGCTGAAACATTGCTTGTATTTTTTGTCGATATGTACAAAATTTGAAAGTTATAGCTTGGGTGATAACTCCACTCCGCGGGTGATTTAGTTACGATCCACTCTCCACGTACTGTATGAGAATCGTGTAGCATTTCGAGAAGAGAATAACAATACTGTATCAATGTGTACGACACAATGCATCGCAAATCGCCATCTGATGCTGCTAAAATCACAAGGTAGTTTTGTACATTTTGTATTTTGCCTCCAAAATAAAAATGACGAAAACGGGCCGAAAAAAAAACACAACGAATGCGCCGGTGCCTGAGAATCAAAAGATTAATTTTCTTTAGCCTTATCATCACTTCTACAGCACCATAACTTTCATTTCTTGGTAAAGGACGCTTGATGGATGTGCACTAAAAATGTTGGTTGAAATGACTTTTCCCCAAATTGAACTGTACCTCGTTTTAAAAAATAAATTAATCAAAGGTAATCTTTTTTTCCTTTAAAGCTAAGTTTTTTAACTCTTTCTCTGTCATGGGCGTGTTCAGCACATGGCATTTGTTCAAGTTATGCAGTGTCAACATCAAAAGTATTTTATTCGCCACCGTCTTCTTTCGTTCGAAAACGAAGTAACATAGTTTTTAACACGGAACCCCGAAATGTGTAGCGGGGGAATTAAGCATTGCGAATATTCGCAATGCATTGCGAATATTCGCTTTCAACATTGCGAATAATCGCATTTAACATTGCGAATATTCGCATTCAACATTGCGAATATTCTCATTCTGCATTGCGAATATTCGCATTCAGCTTTGCGAATATTCGCATTCAACATTGCGAATATTCGCATTCAATTGCGAATATTCGCAATGTATTGCGAATATTTGCAATGTATTGCGAATATTCATAATGCATTGCGAATATTTGCAACTGAATGCGAATATTCGCAAAGTTGAATAAAAAAATATTCGCAAGTGGATTGCGAGTAATCGCAGTGCTCCCACAACACATGTTGCCCCAATGGGTTGAATGCGAATAAATTCGGAATGCGAATATTCGCAATGTGAATGCGAATATTCGCAATGTCAATGAGAATATTCGCATTGCTCCCTCTACACATGTTGACCCCAAAGGGCTTCCGAACTTTAATATAAAAACCAAGGATCTGGGCAAGGGCGTAGAAAATTTGGCACTTGAAAGCACGACCACAGAAGGGCAGTAACAAAGTGATAAATATCAGTGGTGGCCTATGTGCCTTAGTGACATGATCGAAATACAATACTTAGAGGTTATTACATGGTTAGTTTTATATCGGCCTAGATGTCGGCTCAAGGTGCTTTATATGAGTCTGAGACGATGTGAAGTTACCAAAGGCCGACAACATAGGAAGGAAGATAACAAGGTTTTCAGGCTGAACTGAAGTTACATCGGGCAGATATCTCGGCTGATATGAAACTAACCAAGTAATAAACCATTTATTTACTAACCCAAAACATGAAGTTAACAAGGGTTTCAGGCTGATATAAAGTTACTTCTGGCTGATATCTCGGCTGATATGAAACTAACTAAGTAATAACCTCTTTAGTTATTAAACTTCGAAGTCTAGATTTCGTGCATTCGTAAAGAAGACAAATCATTTCTCCACCATTTGAAACTCTCCTGAGAGCCGTTGGATATTATTTATAGCTAAAAATTGCATATTGTTCCTAATTTAACGTTTTCTTATAGCGATACGACTGACGCTACACCAAAATGTATTTCGTATGCATTGTCACTAATAAAGACATGTTTCAGTAACTTTAACTGACTCGTGATGCTAATGTAAACATTTGTCTCATTATCCTAAATTGAGGAGGGATTGATGACCGGAAGTTGACAATTTGACTTTTTTGTGCGGTTCCCCAATTCAATTTTGTTTTAGATGAACTGTTGGGCTTCGATGTCGGAAAGACATATGTCAAAACCACTTTTTTGACATTTCGACACCTGCCCTAGTGGTTTAAGCATTATTGTACAAGCGAAACATAGTGTTTTTTGAACGTTGGTATCTAATTTGGGCATTTATAGTTTGATTTCTTATCATTTGCAACATTTAAAGATACATGGTCTTATCAAATTTACGGCCGTCATGTTGTTTTTGTTGGCTCTGGAGTCCACACTGTCACCTTTTTCATGTTAACATCCGGAACGTTTTAGTTGAGTCTATATGCTTCAAGATGGGCTGGGAGCGGTTAAGATTAGTCCTGGGGGATGCAGAGGTTGACAAAATCCGACTGGTCTAAATATGTAGCCACAGATGTACATTTTGCTCGACTTTAACCCTTTACCCAACGTAACGGCCAAAACTGGCCAGCGCTATTCTCAAAAATCGCCAATTAATTTTCATTATTTTTTTCATTTTTTGTCTCGAAAACATAGGTTATAACCCCTCGTTGGAACGAGCTCGTCGAGCTCGTTCCAACGAGGGGTCATAACCTATGTTTTTGAGACAAAAAATGAAAAAAAATTAGTTATTCAAGATTTTTTTTTGCAAGTGTCGTCTGCTTTTCATGTTAGGTAAAGGGTTAAAGGCCGCATACGAGAAGGAGAGACTGATCATATGGGATGATGAAGAAAATGTTGGCTTACTCGTTCTTTCTCCCTCTTACCCTCCCTCCTCCCCATCCCCCTCTCCATCTCTCTCCCCTCTCCCTCTCAATCTCGCTTTCTCTCTGTCTGTGTAATGCTTAGTTTTTTCGGTTGATTCTTCATGTTTGTCATGTTTGTACTCGCAAACTGCACAATAAACTTACTCAATTCATTAGTAAAGTTAAAAGCCGTTGCCTTTTACCTAACGAATGCAATTATTTCCTTTCCAGGATGAAGTTTCGTATTTTGTTTTGTGAAACGCCGTCAGAATTCAATACCCATGGAAACATCCCCGATGGCATTACTTCAATAAAAGTCATCGCAACCAATTTAGTTTACTGATTTCATGGAATTAATTTGAAACTGGTCACACTGTTTGCTTCCACATCACTCATGGGACGAATTTCCACGCACTTATTATACCGCATAAACAACTTGTCAATTTGTTGAGCGCTAACAATAGTACGGTAATCACCTCGCGATATTGCGTGATGAGGTAATGATAGATGGTAAACATTCCGATAGATATATGCGAATATTGAACGTCTGCTTGATTAGTTTAGATAAATAAAGGTGACAGAGATGTTTTGAATTCGCACTTAATGACGAACGCATCATGGGTAGTGACAATATTATCAGATTCGAGTGGCGGCTCACCCTTTGAGCGTACGCCGGAGGTGACTCCTGATGGACCTTGGTGTCGCTGGGGGTCAGAGCCATGTGAACCCAGAAAAGAGAATGATATAAAGGGAGGGAGAAAACAGGGGGAGACAGAAATACAAAATAAGCCTGGGGAGCAACTTGAGCAAGAGAGTCGAGGAAACTGAAGAAACACTCTTTCGGGGTTAAAGACTGTACGATTCTCTACCAGCTCATCTGCCCCGCTGAGACTCGAGTGTTGGATTGGTGGAAGATCTGTGTGAAGGTAAGCGCAAGCAAGGCGGCTTGGAATACTTGTGCGCAAGGTTGGAGTGTGGTGAACCTCGGTTTAAGGAGCAGGCCTGAAAATAAGCAGTCTGACATTTGCAGAATGAGGTCCCCAGAGGGTGAATTTGAAGATGCTATCCCACACACTGGACCAATTTATCCTCTGGGTACCTCTTTCTGTTTAGTTTTGAGACCCTGATCCAGATTGAGGTTCACAGAGAGTAAATTTAGTGATGCTACCCTGCCAGGCAGGGTAGCATCACTAAATTCACCCTCTGAGGATCTCGTTTTGCAGATGACAGTCTGCTTATTTTCTGGCTTGTCAAGGAGCCTCATAAGGGAAACAGGATGTGAAAAACATCGTCACAAAAAGTGAGAGGGATAAAAAAGATCCAGTCCTTTTTAGGGGTAAACAACGTCTCACCGGTGAGCAATATGAAAATCTATGTAGAAATCAGTAGAAAAGAAAGATAAGTTTCCTTTTGTTGCTTTTAACCCTTTGCATTCTAGTGGTATCTTCCATGCCAGTTCAATAGCAGCAATTAGAAGAGTCCATATTCATTATTTTGGGTAGATCAATCAATATTATCAACGTGCAGCCTCAGGGCCGCACGTTGAAAATATTGATTGGTCTACCCCACGTATTTTCTGAACAGCTATCCTGTTTAATGACGCTATGATCTATCATGTTCCTGGCCGGAAAAGCGGCCGCTAGGGTTCAAAGGGCTAATACACAAAAACAACAGACAAATCTCGAAGCTGTCTGTTGTTTCGTTTATTTAAAGTTACAAAAGGAAGCTTAGCTTTTTATGGCAAGCTAATTAGAAGTAACGAGGTAGCCGCCCACTTTCACTCTTCGTTTGGCGAATATGGTTTTACAGAATTTGCAAATCGATATCCTTCATTGGAAAAAAAATTATCAAATCTTGCCTCCTAGACTTTCCTATTACGGGGTCGTTCAACATAACTTTTGGCCTTTTCTTGAAAATTTCAACAATGCCCTAAATACGAATTAAAGCGGTGAATAGCAACATATTATATACCAAAATAATGACAAAAGTACACAAAACTGCATTTATCTACTTCCCCCCCCCCCCCCCCCAATTTTTTTTTGCTTTTGGTGACAAAGAAATTGCCAGCCGCATAAGTAACCGACAAGAATAACAAGGAATAGATTGGTAATTCTAATGGATGAGTTATAAATAAAATACTCCACACGCCATACTCTGAGAAAGCATATTCATCATTTCAACACTGACGTATTAAAAACTCGCAGAGGAAAATGAACGACCACGAAATATACATAGTGTTGGGACGACATGCTTGTTTTGATCACGTGGTTCTTGGGCCAAGTTGGGACACAATTTATTCATTTTATTGGGATTTAACGACACTTCCGACAGCCAAGGTTACCTCGTGTCGGGCAGTTTTATGGGAGGAGGAAGCCGGAGTACCCGGAGGGAGCCACCGTGCAACGACGAGCAACTGTCAGGCTCCCCAATATACTAACTCCACACAAGCAGGGTTAGCATTGGTTGAAGATAAGTGCACCATCGACGTCCAGTACGCCTTAGTACACAACGCCACTGTGCCCCCAACGTGGGCAATTGGGTGAAGTGTCTTGCCCAAGGACACAACGCGGTTGCCGTAGGTGGTATTCGAACCGAGGACCTATTGGCTTGCAGCCTGTACCTCTACCTACTGAGCCACCGCGCCCCCAGCTGGAACACAACCGAATTTTCTAAGATCTTAAATCCGCAAACATTTTATTGCTGTTTCCGAATCTGCGAGATGAAATCGATAACACACGATACAATACAATCGCCGTGGACTGGTCCCAATCCATGTGTGGGCAGTGATGTCCACGCATGCGTTTACCAAGTAATACAAATCCTCATCAGGAAAGTCTTAATTAATGAAGAACTGGGTTGTACCCGATACTTCATTAACCCTTTACCCAACGAATCGCCCGCTTCCTCCCGCGTAATATCCAAATTCAGCAGTTGAAAAAAATATTATTTTTCAAAAAATTTCAACAAAACCATACATGTATCATGTGACCCCTCGTTGGAACGAGCTCGTCGAGGTCGTTCCAACGAGGGGTCACATGATATGGTTTTGTTGAAATTTTTTGAAAAATTTAAAAAATTGATATTTAAAATAATAAATTTTGGTATCGTCTGTGTTGGGTAAAGGGTTAATTAATTTTTTGATAATTATTCCGATAATTTTTGTTTGGAATCTAATATTATTGCGTCTGTGGAAATATTGCCACCTGTGAAATGTGACCAATCCACGGCGGCCGTAGTGTACATGCATAGGAAATTGTTGAACAGACAATGTTATACTTGCGAGATGGAGTCCTTAGTAGCACTGTTGAATACGGAAACCGTAGAAAGTTACGCAAGTTTCAGGAAGGGATTAATACGCCATCGATTCCAACTACTATTGTTTGGTCGTTGTCGATGAGCAAAATATAATACTAGAAAATTATATTTGAAAATAAAAATATATAAACATCAACTTTCATTGCAGTCCTTACAATTAAATATTCACGAAAAAATAATTTCACTGTAGACGAACTATATTTGTGATGTTAAAAATGCTTGGTGAAGTGTGATAATCGAAAACGTAGACCAATGTCAAGGAGTATTTTCAGAAATGTTTTTTTTTTCTTTTTCCCAAATATAGCAAAATTTAGTGCCGACGTCAATTTAAATTTATTCCTCGCACAACCGTACTGTGTGCAAGATGGATCAACATCGATTTTAATCGCCATTGGCACTAAAGGTTCCAAAAATCTATGTCTATTGTACAATCTGTTGACAGAAATAACATGAAGCCACTTGGACACAATCACACCAATTACCGAAATGAGACCACAACGTCTGATAAGTATTTAGATAAATTAATTTAATAACAATATAATGCGATATTGTACAGGACTGTAGTTTGCTGCAAATCAGTTATCATTCTTAACCCTTTACCCAACGCAGACGATATCAAAATTTGTTATTTTAAATATCATTTTTTAATTTTTTTAAAAAAAATTCAACAAAACCATATCATATGACCCCTCGTTGGAACGAGCTCGACGAGCTCGTTCCAAAGAGGTGTCAAATGATATGGTTTTGTTGAAATTTTTCGAAAAATAATATTTTTTCAGCTGCTGAATTTGCATATTACGCGGGCGGATGCGGGCGATTCGTTGGATAAAGGGTTAAATCTAAAAAGTAAGCAACAGTCAAGCCTCCACCAAACAATAACAGTAGAAGGGTGATAGTTTCAAAACAAACGAAGCACACTAAACCATGTACACAAATTAATTTGAATCCATGCTTTCTAAGTTAACGAAGCCGCTTCATCTGAGTATTCTGCATGCAGGGAAGATCATGTCTTGTTTTAACGAGGTTTTTTTGGCGATACTTGAGCATTGAGCATTCAAATGACACTCTTGGCAGCTGTCATTGCTCATGCAACACCAGAAATGATCACAGATTATACCAGATGTATCAACCTCACCCTTTTTTACCACTTTGACACAGATCTCATGCAAAATGGCACAGACATTTTTTTTGTGGGGGCGGGGCATCACATTAGACTGACAAAAGCCACATTGGATATTTTTCATTTTACATCCATGCACTCTCTTTTGACTCCATACCTGTTCTTGTGAACTGTGTGGATTTGACCCTTCATAAAAGGTAAAGAAACTGAACATGATGGTACCATTTGTGTGCAAAGCACACCATAGTATATCCCCGCATTTCTATTCTTGTTTATTGGTTAATGTTTGATATAGACAGAAATGAAAAGGTATTATATAAAATCTGAAATCTTTATGCACGTCTAGAGACCCTACCTGAACATATGAACACACTTTTCAACATTTCGAATTAAAACCCTCAGGAACATTTTGCCGCAAACCGATTGTCTAACGACAAACGTGGCATGACGGGAGCCACATGGGGCCGGATCAAATATTCAAAATCTCTATGCACATCTAGAGACCCTACCTGAACATATGAACACACTTTAAGCGTTTCGATTTAAAACCCCTAGGAGCCTCTTGTCTGAAACTGATTCTCTAACGACAAACGTGGAGCAACAGGTGTCACACAGGGCCGTATCAAAGATCTGAAACATTTATGTACATCCAGACACCCCACCGGAACATATCAACAACATTTCGATTTGAAACCCGTTGCAGGTTTCGCCGGAAACCAACTCTCTAACGACAAAAGTGGCGCTACGGGCACCACATGGGGTCGAATTAAAAATACGAAACCCTTATGCACATCTAGACATCCAACTGGAACTGATTTTCATACAATAACAATAAAAGTGGTTCCACTGGAACCACTTGGGTCCAAATCAAAATTCCGAAACCTTTATGCACATCTACAGTTGCTACTAGAACACCTCAGCATAGTTTAAATGTTTCGAATTACATACTCTTGGTGATATAAGGTTCGATCGGACGGACTGCACGGGACGGATGGGACTGACGGGACATACGGACGGACGGGAAGGACGACCGGAACGGACGGAGATAACCACAATATCCCCGCTTTTTTTAAAAAATGCGGGGATATTAAAAAATGGCAGCCCTTGTGAAATTCAGAACCCAAAATTAGAATTAGTTTTACAGTCCTTCCCTTGAAAGAATGAGAAAAAGATTTCTCCGAGTCTGCACAAGAAGAATTGCAGAATATAACTATTCGGTAAATGTAAGGTATTTTGTTGTACAAAATCTGGTCTCTTACTCATGTGGAAACCAATGTGGCAAATATTAGTTTCCACATGATCTATGTTTCATTCCGCAAAAATTGATATATAATAAATTGGGGTTATTCCTTTCTGGCCTTTTTGGACTTTGGAGAAAATTACATGAACTTTGACCAAAGTTTTGTTGGACGTCCCCTTAATGGAAAGGATAGTGCCTATATTCAGGGCTCAAAACAAGCGGTGTCGCGTCGCTTTTTGCTATGTAAAACTTGCAAAAAGCTACACAATGTTCAATTATGTACAGCATTTTGCGATACAAGATAATCAACTGCAGCCTATTAGGCTGCAGTTGATTATCTTGTATCGCAAAATGTAAATGAAAATTTGCAAGCAAATTTGCAAAGTAGTTCACTGATGCTTTACTTCTGATTGTGAAACTTTCCAGGCATAACTCAGATTAACTCTCCATCAAGCATCATTAGCAACTTTATATGTAAGATGAGTTATATTGGTTTAAATTCTTCCCGTTTTTACAACATTTTGCATAAAATGTCCATTAAAAAT
This sequence comes from Pictodentalium vernedei, assembly GCA_031216915.1. Lineage (NCBI taxonomy): Eukaryota > Metazoa > Mollusca > Scaphopoda > Dentaliida > Dentaliidae > Pictodentalium > Pictodentalium vernedei. The sequence goes on along the minus strand of CM062294.1, from coordinate 454,770,262 downwards.
AACTACAAGCCCATCAAATTAAAAATCTCAACTTCCATTTTGAGGCCTCTATTAAACAACGAAGACGCCATTTATAAAATATCCAAGTCCATGCAACCCTCAAAGGCAGTTCTTTCCGTTAAATAAAAACATAGCAAATGTTTCATGTGTTGCAGATCATTTGGAAATGCCCAGAAATGGATGGAAACTATTCTATCTACTTAGAAGAATTCAATATAAAACAGCATAACATAACTCTGGTATACAAAAATAGCTGTGTAATTTTTACAAAATGCTATTCATTTTTTTGGAAATGCGTAGCATTTTGCCACGCAAAGAAAAAAAGTTATTTTGAGTACTGTCTATATTATATCTCACGATGCGAACATTGGTTATATAAAGAACAGAAAAAAAGTTGCAGAATATCAAAAGATGGGGAAAGCGCCGTTTCTGTATTTTTAAATGGGTTTAAACAGAGAATAATTGTCAAATATTCAAACTGATTGGGGAAACAATTGTAAAGACAAACAGCATCTGTATTTTTATACTACTATACAAAAACGCCTGAAGTTTGTGACACGATGCGCACCTCGATGATGCAACGCGCTAACCTTTCGATATTTCCTTTTTCATATGAAATTTCCATACCCTTAGTGTTAAATTTACTGATGACGTCAGAAAATTAAGAAGGTGCTAACTATCCCGTAAATATCTTCCAGTGGGGAAAATTGTCAGCCATGTTTTCCACTGAGAATTCGCGGTGTTTCCACAACCACACGGCGACACGTTGGCGAACTCCATAAATTTATCATCCCAAATAAGGCAGTCCTGTACTGAAAAATAGGCCAGTCAGTCTGCATGCTGGATCGTCCATGCAAGTTTAACATATCTCGCAGTGGAAAATTAAAACCTGTTAATTTCCTCGCGAACATTCGCAATTAAAAGTCTTGCTGCAACGTACTGTTAGGTGATGGGAGCAGAGGTGTGAAGGAAGAGAATGTTGAGTTTTATCCGATTTATTTATTTATTTATTTATTTATTAGTGTTTAAGGTCACATATTTCTGCACAATGGCTAATGATGATCACGACAGTTTGACGGGTGGAGGAAGCCGGAGTACCCGGAGAGAACCACCGAGCAACGGCGAGCAACTGTCAGCTCCCCAACATTCGAACTCCACACAAGCAGGGTTATCATTGGTTGAAGACAGGTGCACCATCGACGTGCAGCACGTCTTAGTACACAGCGTCACCGTGCCCCCACGTGGGCAATGGGGGTGAAGTGTCTTGCCCAAGGACACAACGCGGTTGCCGCAAGTGGGATTCGTAGCCTGCACCTCTACCAACTGAGCCACCGCGCCCTCCATCCGGTTTATTTACATACAGGATGGTAGAGCTTAGGGGGCTGAAATTCGAGTGACGTCTGCAGTTTTAACAGCCAGGGTCGCATCGTGTCGGTGGGGAGCGCGGTGGCTTAGTAGGTAGAGGTGCAGGCTGCAAGCCGAGAGATCCTCGGTTCGAATCCCACCTGCGGCAACCGCGTTGTGTCCTTGGGAAAGACACCATCGGCCGAGTTCCGGGTACTCCGGCTTCCTCCACCCGTAAAACTGTCACAGTCATGATTAGCCATTGTGCATAAATATGTGACTTTAAACATCAATAAATAAATCGTGTCGGTGACAGTTTTACGGATGGAGGAAGCCGGAGTACTCGGAGAGAACCACCGAGCAACGACGAGCAGCTGCCAGCTCCCCAACATCGTAACTCCGCACTGAAGCACAGCCAGGGTTAGATTGGTTGAAGACATGCGCACCATCGACCTTAGTACACGGCGTCATCGTGCCCCCATGTGGACAATCGGGGAGAAGTGATTCATTCACCTAATCCTTACTAATTCCTCAACTTACAAAATCTAAGCTTTAACCTATTCCTTTGTGCCTGGTAACGTCAACTTCTCCTGATTGCGATCGACGTTTAAAGACAAACATTTTCGACGAAAAAATACTTGTTGTGCCTAGTGTCGCATCAAGGGGGCTCACTGACACGCCTGGCAGAAGCAAACGCTAGAAGGAAAGCAGTCTTATAGGTGCGAAAACGCATATCGGTCTCAGATAAAGGCTCGAATGGCGTTCCTCCAAACAATGCATCACCCATGCTAAGTTCCACTTGGGTGTAAGAGGCAAAACTCGAGGCCTCTTCAAAGAAAAGTGCCGAATCAGTTTGGAGAGAAAACGATTACGACCTATGCACCGCTTTCCCACATACGAGAAATTAACAGACAGCGTAGACCGATAGCCCTTTATTGTAATAGGATGGAGGCCCTTGGAGTCAAAAAGGTATACCACACAATCCGCAATTTGAGCGATTGACGGATTATGGTAATCCTCACTTTGAGCTATACACCAGCGGCAGAAAACCTTCCACTTAGCAGCATAAGTCATGCCAGTGGAATGTCGCCGCGATGCAAAAATGCACTCCACTGATCGTCTCGAAAAACCTCTACGTCGGAGACTGATAAAAGACAGGCGTTTAGGGACAGGCTCGCCAGGTTTTTGTGATACTTCCTGGGACGACCCTGGGAAAGAAGATCGCGACGTAGAGGTAGACGAATCTGGCGATCTGCCAACAGAGGCCTCAGCAGATTGATCCACACCCTCTGTGGAGACAGGGGTGCGATCAGAATGATCCTGCAACTGCAAGCATGAATTTTCGCCAACACTTGAGGCAGAATCGGCGAAGGAGGGAAGACATAGCCGATCCAACCTGTCCAGTCCAGAGGCAGAGAGTCTACCTCAAATGCTAGTGGTTCTGGACAAGGAGAGACAAAGGTCTCTACATGATGATTCCAGCGAGTGGCGAAAAGGTCGACCCAAATATCAAACCGAATTGTAGTATCTGATTTGAACCTGTCCTTTGAAAAGTATAAAATCGAATTTACTTTCAATTTCATTTTTTCAAGTATATACTAATCAAAGTTTGCTAAGCACCAAGTATATCCAACTACCTGTTTTACGTTTTAGTTGAGATACTGTTATGAAAAGTAAATATATTTTTTATTTAATTATATCTTTAACGATTTAAGCACAAAAATTAAGATTTTGTTTGTGTTTGACATTATTTTTTAGCTTTTGAATACGATAACCATGGGAAATGGATATTATTGGTAAAAGAGGAAATTTTTCAAATTTGCCAAAAAGTTGACGGAGCGAACTGATATGGGTTCAATATCGAGTATGAGGCACCAAGCTCCTGGACACTTCTTGGTTGGACTGGACGGACTGAAATTGCAAGCTGCAACTCATTCCAGAGTGTTCGATTGGATTGAGGTCAGGGGATTTTTTCTGGCCGGTCCATACGCTCAATCTCCTCCCTCTGTCGGTGCTCTCGGACAGCATGGGCAACATGAGGACGGGCATTATCGTCCATCAGAATGAATCTGTCACCCACTGCACCTGCATATAATCTGACGTGGGCACCCAGGATCTCTTCAATATACTGCTGTGCAGTCAATGTACCACGGCCAAGGACACAGAGTTCTGTACATCCATTCCAGCTGATGCCGCCACAGACCATTATTGACCCTCCACCATAGCGCTCATGTTCAGCAATGTTGGCTGCATGGAATCGCTCTCCTCGTCTTCTCCATATCCTAGAACGCCTATCTGTGTTGTCTAGGCAGTACCTTGACTCATCTGTAAAACGAACAGGTCGCCAATCTTCTCTGGTCCATCCAACGTGATCCATGGCCCATTCATATCGTGCCTGGTGGTAGATCTGGGACAGCTGAATGCGGATACATGGTCTTCTCGATCGTTGGCCACCTTCGTGCAACCTTGCCCGGATAGTCTGCGTCGAAACATTTACCCCGAATGCATTCTGAAGATCACTGCGAAGCTGGGTTGCTCTGTCAAAGCGGTTCCTACGGGCCTGATTGATCAAAAACCGGCCTTCAACTGCAGATGCTACCCTGTCTCTGCCACCACCATGTCGTCTGTCTGGAAAGCTGAAATCTTGCCCAAGCTCTGGTGATCACCGTATGGTGCACACCAAGGGCTTCACCAACCTGACGATGGGTAGCCCCCTGTTCCACCATCCCTACATCCCACCACATTTCTGCTTCAGACAAATGTCTTCCTACATTTGCATTCGCCATATTCAATCATTAAATCACAAGGTTTTGACTGAATACCCTACGCATCTCATGTACATGTAGACAGTATACGAAAACATCATGGAAATCAAGGGGTATATGCTTTCCATGACTATCACGAAAAGTCTCCCTGTCAAGAGAGCTAATGTAAACACTGCGGACCATCTCAATACATTCCTCAATCATATCCACCAAAAATGTCGCAAATGTGTCACAAGAAAATTTCACAATGATGTGACAAATATGTGGTGCTTAGTAAACTTTGAGTAGTATATTTTGTTGACATCCACGCTTGCACCGAAAATACAATTTTCATTTGTTTCTCTTGACTCATTCTTAACCCGACTACTGGCGTTTTCAAGTCACGAAGAATCAGGTTTTGGCGGCGTCAAACGCAATCGTTAGCCCTTTGAACCCCCGTGGTATATTCCATATCAGTCCAAAGACAGCAACATGAAGAGTTCATATCCATTATTGGGGGGGGGGGGGGGGGTAGACCAATTAATATTTGCACTTGGCATCCATCCTATTTAGTGAAATTATGAAGTATCATGTCCCTTGACGAAAAAGTGCCTTCTCGGATTCAAATTCGGAGTACGTAATATTACGAAACACCGGCCTTGTAATCACTGTTCTTTGTTAGAGAAAAGAACGTCGCCTGAGTGCTAGAATGTTCTATGTCCCATAGGGGACATAGAACATTCTAGCACCCAGGCGACATGAAAGCGAAGACTAAAGCGGCCCATACGCTATCAATATTATTGACAATAATATTGCCAATAAACGGTATTGACAATATTATTGCCAGTGTGTGGGAGATATTGAAGATTGATCAATATTATTGACGAATATCTGAGATCTCTGAAATATTTTCTTCAATATTTTACGATCGTCACCAATATTGATAGTGTGTGGGTTCCGTCAATAATATTACGCAATATTTCATTAAATCTGAAGTCACCGTAGCGTAAACATGGCAACGAACGCCAAAGAGGATGAACGAAAGTTCATACTAGAGTGCATTGAAGTATACAAAGAGCTGCCATGTCTCTGGAAAATTACCAGTGCTGAATATGCTAACCGCTCTAGGAAGGAAGCAGCATACAGCACCCTGCTTTCCAAGTACCAAGAACGTTATGAGAATGCAACAAAGCAGGATGTAAAAAAGAAGTTTAATTCTTTGCGCACAAACTTCAGGAAGGAACTGAAAAAAATCAGTCAGTCGGAAAGATCTGGGGCTGGAACTGACGATCTGTGCGAAACCAGCCTGTGGTACTATGACGCCATGCTATTTCTTCAAGACGAAGAAATGACCGAAAATTTTGAAAGAAACTATTGTGTAGTTTGTGGCAAAAAATATATTGTCAATATTATTTACTCAATATTATTGTCAATAATATTGATAGTGTATGGGCCGCTTAAGAACTCTCAGTGGCCGATTCAGGATTCCAGGTTGGCGACAGCGCCACATTTCAATCATAGTTGGAGGACCAGATGAGAAGTATTATATGAATTGCTTAGATGCGAGTATGAGAAGAGGTATTCCCCTCTCTCCGGCAGGTTCAGGAAAATTCCATGACGAAAATGCATGGTCAATGTAGCCCTCTGAGGGCCGAAAAGTTTCCCAGTCAAAATATTCCCTCGATTTTGTACAGACTAATTCAAGTTGTGAGAAAGGGAAGACAATTTAAAAACGACTCACTGGAGAACCGCGTAGAAGCTATGGTTACATGTGTGTTGACATGATATTATTCGCGATAACACACCAGAGGCGGACTGACCGTATGGTACACTGGGAAAATTCCCGATGGGTGCCGCATTGAGTTGCCCCTGGGGACCCCAGAATTGACGCAGCCCAACGCTTGTTGGTAGGTGAAATTTCGTGAAAATGACGAAAAGGCGAAATGGATGTGATTGCATAGACTGTCGGTATATCGAAACATTTCGATATACCAGCAGTCTTGTCTGCCATTGAATGCTCAGGTGCACGGAAACAGCGTACAGTCAATTTCAAAAATCACAATTTTCTTCGATTGGGCCGCACAATGGTCTTCCCGATGAGTCCTCCTTCACCCACGATAGAAACTCTTTTGTCGAATGATCGATGAAGATGGTGCAAAATGGCATCGTAATGTCCTCTGTGTGGACAGCCATTGATCGCTCAAATGCAAGGAAGCTGCGTTCATTTATTTCGCAAAATCAAATTTTTTTCCTAGTCTGCGACCCCACCCCCGGAACATTGCCGGTAACTTTTTGGGGCCAGTCCAGCCCTGTAACACATAGACTCTTTCGGTAATGGATGTCTATGCGTTATGGCGGATACTTCCGTGCACCTGGTCTCAGTGCTAAAGAGTTAAAAACTACACTTGAAGTGCTGTATTTAACACTTACCAAGTGCTGAACTAGCACTTTGTTCAAGTTTAGATATCCCAGAACTTGACAGGTGTTACAATAATACCACTTGACAAGTGTAATGTCGCGACACTTAAAAGGAAACAACGCAGATGACGCGGATCAGGCTCGAACTCTCGAGCCTGATCCGCGTCATCTGCGTTGTGTCGTTTTAATTATGTACCCACCAAGCGCAAATCAAATTATGGACGATTCTGGAAGAACCACCAATGCTAGACACATAGGAAGTGCCATCCATTCAAATTTCAGATGTCTGACGCTTGTAATGTCTAAGTGCTTAAAACATTGCACTTTGTGTGTTGAAATAAAACTCTAAGAATTAGCATGGGTTTAACACCTTGAAAGTGTCAGTTTTAACACTTTAGTTTTTAGTGTGTGCTTGTGAGGTGTGTGGGGGGGGGGGGGGCGGTGGCTCAGTTGGTAGAGGTGCAGGCTGCAAGCCGAGAGGTCCTCGGTTCGAATCCCACCTGCGGCAACCGCGTTGTGTCCTTGGGCAAGACACTTCACCCCGATTGCCTACATGGGGGCACGATGACGCTGTGTACTGAGGCGTACTGCACGACGATGGTGCGCATGTCTTCAACCAATCTAACCCTGCCTGTGCTGCGGTGCAGAGTTCAGAGTTACGATGTTGGAGAGTTGACAGCTGCTCGTCGTTGCTCGGTGGTTCTCTCCGGGTACTCCGGCTTCCTCCACCCGTAAAACTGTCACGGTCACGATTAGCCATTGTGCATAAGTATGTGACCTTAAACGCCAATAAATAAATAAATGTGAGGTGTGTGTAGGGGGGGGGGGGGGGGCTCCGGGTGCAAACTCCTCTGAATCCGCGATGACTCTTACATCTTACGATAGAATTACTTTTTTACATATGCAATAAAAAGTCAAAAGAATAAAAGTGATTCCATCTTTTCTGATACCGGATTAGTAGACTGCTGAGATCAATAATGATGGAGTCCGAAGACACCTAGAAAGGTAGAAGTTGTGTATTGTATTTCTCATTTACTTTTTGTGCGTAATAAGGAGATTTGGAATTTCCAATAATAAATATTTGTAATCGTGGCATTCAGTGACAGATGGTAATAGACACGGTTACCCAGCTTTATATTAATATCCTAAACAGCATTTTTCAATTGTTTTGAAATTGTCTTGGCCACATCACAAATAAATATTATCATTCAAATAAAACTTGTGAAAACATCAACGATGACAATTGCGCGGTCACTTTTATAAAGTACATAAAACAAGTGTCCACAGAAGTTTGGGGTGTAGAATGAGCCAAGTATTTGGTGTGGAAAATGGATGGACAGAGGGATTATTCCATTTAACCCTTCGATACTTGTGTACGACGTACGAAATCAAACAGCGCGTTGATACTGTCGTAAAGCGTATACCGTGGGGAAAATTAGCTCACCCAAAGCGCTTGTTAACTTTATACATTTATTTACATTCAGCGGCGGAATAACCAACCATGCTTCTTTATGAGCCGGTATAGCCAGACTACTGGTAACAATAAATTAACAACATTATATACAAAACAATTACTCATAACATAACTCCTAAACAGAAATTAAACCTTTTATAAATAAAAGATTTGTCAAGCGGTCTGTAGCAGTTACCTGGAGGACTAAACAGCGATTATCAGCTTAAGCAACACTGTAATTACTGCATAAGCCAGCCTATAACAGTACACTCTGCCTGAAAAATCTTTGGTCCTCTAAAGAGAACAGAAAAAAGATGAATCAGCACTCCCGCTAGGTATAATGGGGTTAAGTCCTTCTTAACTCGAAATTACGAAAGTATTTTTGCTTTACGAAATTCGTTCGAGCCCTAAGAAGAACCTGAGGAACTGACTGATCGTACAATGTTTCAAAACCAAAACAGAGGCTCCCTCGTACTCTTTGGAATTGTTCCATAGCGGCCTTTCTCCTGGAAAAACTCCCATATGAAAAACGAAGCAATGTTTTCTTGTAGTTCCCATGTGTTTTGATGGTAATCCAACCATTTAAGGAGATAGTGTCTGATCCCATTTATACACTTGGTTTTGAGAACCTTGTGAGGAATCGTTTTGCCTGTATTTTTGATTGAACTGTCTGTTTTTTGTCACTGCTCTCGATTGTTTTTCTCCCTTAAAAGAATTCTGTGAACTGCGTTTATCGAAACTGTCTTGGGCATTTTGAAAAGGTTTCGAAACATTGTCTAAATTTCCATGTACGTTGATTTCTGCACAATTTAATGAAGGCATAGTCTGAGTAGAATGTTCGGTAAGATACTTTTGACACTGGGTTTGTCTCTGCTGTTTTGACAACGGCGTTTACACAGACGTCATTCAATGACAGAAAGTTAGTTTGTGTGGTGGTACTCACATTAATATGCTTCTTTTCCTTAGCGACGTTAATTTCCACCCTGCGTTCACTTTCTCGATTCCTTGTGCCGTCGCATGTGGCTGATTGTTTTTCTTTTCTCTCCAAGTATATCATTTTGCGTCTGTTGTCTCGTTCCATCTTAGCTCTTGACCTACGTTTGTCTATTCGCTCCTGTGACAATTTATTACATCTGAACGATACATTCACGGAAGTTTCATCTTCTTGGATACGCCAAGACAGTGACAAGTTTTGTACGTTTATACTTCCGATGAGCTATAAAACATTTTCTGGAATCTTGTCCACTTTTAGGATCGTGACTAAGCTAAAAAGTTAGTTTGCTAGGATCTTTCCACCAAATGTCGTAAAGCGCATACTGTGGGGAAAATTAACTCACTCAAAGAGCTTGTTAACTTTATACATTTATTCACATTTAGCGGCGGAATAACCAACTGCATTTCTTTATGAGCCGGTATAGCCAGACTACTGGTAACAAGAAATTAACAACATTATATACAAAACAATTACTCATAACAACGATGGATAAACATAACTCCCAAACAGAAATTAAACCTTTTTATAAATACAAGATTTGCCAAGCAGCGTGTAGCAGTTACCCGAAGGACTAATCAGCGATTATCAGCTTATGCAATACTATAATTAATGCATAAGCCAGCCTATAACAATACTTTGTGGTCATTTATTTTGTTATTACTTTTCGAATTTTTTAAAGTTTTAACCTCAATTCCTATTTTCTTCCGAATAGCGCTAGGTGACAACCGTTGAGCCAAATGTTATTGCAGCTGAAAATACTAATATGATCCTGCTGTCAAGACTGCTTAATTTGTCGAGTGCTAGAAGCCAATATCAGGGCTTTCAAAAATGGGGACACCGGTGCAAAAGCCAACACGTTCCTTCCTTAATTTCATATTCAGTCAAACATAAATAATATTTTATTTATATAAATTTGTTTTAAATTTGTTATTATTGTAAATAAAACTTGTTTTGAATAACAAATTCATGCCACCAAATATAATCTAACCCTCAGCCAGTTAATCACTAATTATTTATATTTATTTATTCATTGGTGTTTAAGGTCACATATTTATGCACAATGGCTAATCATGACCGTGACAGTTTTACGGGTGGAGGAAGCCGGAGTACCCAGAGAGAACCACCGAGCAACGGCGAGCAACAGTCAGCTCCTCAACATACTAACTCCACACAAACAGGGTTAGCATTTGTTGAAGACAAGTGCACCGCCGACGTGCAGTACGCCTTAGTACACAACGCCACCGTGCCCCCACGCGGGCAATGGAGATGAAGTGTCTTGCCCAAGGACACAACGCGGTTAGCAAAGGTGGGATTCGAACCGAGGACCTCTCGGCTTGCAGACTGCACCTCTACCTACTGAGCCACCACGCTCCCGTTAACCACTAATGTGAAAAATATCTTGTTATTTGTACTTTCCGACGTTTGACGTCGCATTTTGAAAAACGTTGAAGAAACTTAATTCCCAGTGACGTTTGAACGTCAGGAAAATTAGAGCCTCAACGTGTTAAAATAAGGGGCGGTTTTGCCTAGTACGCTTGCCCGGACTAATGAATAAAAGCAAACAGCAACACAAAATGCCTAGGAAGATTTGGCAATGCCATTCACTCAAGTTACAAAGTTGGGAATGGATTCCATCCAGTACAAAATTTAGGACTGGTTATTTGAAATAATTCATGAGATGTGAGGGACGTTGTACAAACACGAGTGCGCGAATGCGCACGAGTGTTTTACAATATAGTCCCTCGCCTTGAATGAAGTATTTCACGTAACAAGTCCAGTCAAGCGATTACTCTGTTTATTACTTTTCATTATTGACGATAATTATATTATTTAACCCTTTACATTACGTAACGGCCAAAACCGGCCAGCGCTATTCTCAAAAATCTCCAATTAAGTTTCATTATTTTTTCATTTTTTGTCTCTAAAACATAGGTTATGACCCCTCATTGGAACGAGCTCATTCCAATGAGGGCGTCATAACCTATGGTTTTGAGACAAAAAATGAAAATAATAGTTATTCAAGATTTTTTTTTTGCAAGTGTCGTCTGCTTTTCATGTTACTTAAAGGGTTAAAAAAAACAAAAAACAATGAAGTTCCCATTACATCCACGGCAAAGCGTCTTCGTTTGCGCGCACGGATACATGACCCAACTGTTGATTGCATATTTCGCTTATGAAGTTATCGTTTATAATCGCACCCAGAAATCCCAGTAAATCACACTTTGGAAAGTAAAAAAAATTAATTCCCATCCAATTTTACTACACATTCAACAATACCTTACATCAGCAGATGAGCCATTTGTGACAAAAACAAAGAAAAAGATCTTTGCTGAATGGGATAACCACGAGTTTCCCAACAGTGTGACATTTTTGAACAGGCAATAATTTTTGATTAGTGAGAAAGAGCAAAGTTTCAGCTAATCGACCACCGGGTTGAACCCGAAGACCCATCAGCACGTTCTTTGCTTGCGCTTCCTCGATTTTTCACGCAATTCGCACTTTCTCTTCAGTAGATTTGCGATTATACGGGTGTTTTCGCTGTAATTTCTTCTATTCGAGGTTCGATCCGCAAGTATACAGAAGAAGTCTCCTTGGTTATGAATCGAAATTAAGTATTTTTATTGTTTACTAATCATATATATTTCATTTTCAGGTTATTTTATTCAACTTTGTGGGGAGTTAGTTTAGTATAGTAACTGAGACAAAGTTAGGAGGTCTTAAATAAAACTGTGAGCGCTAAGTTGTCGAACGGTTCGTCGTGTTGCCTTTTGTCGCGTGTTTACAATTTCCCCTGTCCGATCGCGTAATTTTGTCTTCATGATGGCGAGCAAGTCTGTTCAGACGGAGGTAAGTATGGAGGTAAATACGTGTAATATCGCGGTCCAGGTCAACGGTGCCAACGGGGTAAGTATTGGTGTGCAGACAGAGGTCACTGGGGTCACTGGGGGTGTCGGTCAGAGCCGGGTTGGTGGGGCCACCGATGGCGATATTGGGCTTGAAGTTTGTAAACAGTGTTCTATGATGTATGGGGACTGTCGCTCGATGGGATATGGAGAGGTATGTGCAAACTGTCAGGAAATCCTCCGCCTACTTGAGACAATTGTTAAGTTTGTGGGGGAGATTGTTGAGCTGAAGGGAAAACTTGGTAGGGCGGGGCTGTCTGGAGTTACGCCTGTGAAAGTTGCTTTCCGAGAAGGATGGAAGGTTGTCGGTGGTTCCAAGAGGAAACATGGGGGTAGAACCTTTGATGTGAATGAGGTAGGTGATGAGGTGGGGGCTGCTAGAAAAGTACGTAGGACAGATGAGGGGGGCCCAGGCCGGAGCAATGCTGTAAAGTGTTTGGCATGGACTACCAAAAGTGGTAGGAAAGGGGGGCCAGAGAAGCAGGTAGATAGGGGTGTAAAGTCCAAAGGCAGTGGGGAGTGCAGCACCAGAAACAGATTTGATGTGCTCGATTCGGAAGAGACAGAGGAGGAGGTGGAGGTAGTTGCAACAGATAGTAGCTTGGGGTCTAGGCCAGGAAAAAGGAGGAGGGATTCGGGGGAAGACCAGGGGAGTAGTCCAGGTAGTTCAGGGCCTGGAAAGAGACGGAGGGACAAGGATAGGAGTAATCCTAGGTCAAAGATACCGATATTGATTCCGAGTGGGGCTGTTGGAGAGGAAGAGGACGCTGTAAACAATAGGAGACTAGAGGAGATAAATAGGGCGAGGGCCAAAAGTAAGTTGGTGGTTGCGGGAAGTAGCATAGTTCGGGGGATCGACAAGGTTGTCTGTGGTCCGGACAGTAAAAATAGAACAGTTCTGTGCTTTCCGGGGGCTAAAGTGGAGGACCTGAGGGATAGAGTGGACGGTATTGTAGCTGGGTCGGGGCCTGATCCGGTAGTGGTATTACATGTGGGGTCCAATAACATCAGGGAGAGGAAATCAGTTCGTTTGGTGGACACATACAAGGACCTAATTAGTAAGCTACTTAGCAGGAATGCTCGGATCATCGTTTCAGGGGTGCTCCCCGTTATGGGTGGTGGGAATGAGAGGAACTCACGGATTATGGCACTAAACGAGGAGCTGGAAGAGCACTGCAAAGACTTGGGAGTACATTTCATTGACCACTGGGATTCATTCTGGGGACAAGGAGAGTTGTATGGGCGAGACGGATTGCATTTAAGTAGGATGGGTACAGACCTGCTGGGCCAAAAAATTCTACAGGTGGCTGGGCCTTTTTTGGAGAAAAGGGGGGTAGGGGACCACAGCCGATAACCCAGAGGGGCACAAATGCTGGGAACATAGGAAGAACAACAAACATGCACAATACAGGGACATACCAGGGTTATAATAATGTGCCAGTGATGACAAAAAAACAAAGATTCATTAAGTTTGGGTACTGCAACATCCAGGGTCTGCACAAGAAAGTAAGCGAAATATCAACAATGATGGACGAAGGAGACTTCGATATAATGGGTCTAAGTGAGACGTGGATACGACGGGATGAGCGGGTTGATCAGATAAAGGGTTGCGTGTGGATAGGAGTTGGGCGAACTGAGGGTCAGAAACGGGGTGGGGGTGTTGGCATCTACGCTAAAGAGGAATTACAGCCCTCATTGATTACAGATCTCACAGAAGCAAGGACTCAGATTCCAGTATCCAACGAAATAGTATGGGCAAAAATCAAGTTAGGAAGCAGGAGTGTTGCCGTTGGTGTTGTATACTTAGCAGTGGAGGGAAGTAAGCCCGAGTGGAATGATTCAATATATACAACTCTTAGATCGAATATCACAGAGGTTGGTAGCAGAGGGTTCAGTATTGTCCTAATGGGGGACTTCAATGGGCACATCGGGGATAAGGAGGAGGGCATACAGGGAGGTGATAGGAAAATTAACACGAATGGGAGGAAGATGTTGGACCTATCAAAAGAGCTTGGTTTAAAGATCCTGAACAGGGATGCGAAATGTAAGGGTAAATGGACCTGGGAGAGGAACGATAAGAAAACAATAATTGATTATATACTCACTGACATTGGCGTATATAGATGTAGAAATAGATGACGAGGGAAAAAATGACTTGGGTAGTGATCACAACCTGATAACAGTTAAGATTATGGGCAAAAAGACGAATAGAGACAGAAATACCTTCAAGGAAGTTTGGGGACTAAAACAAGGAGCCGACTGGAAGCAGTTTCGGGAAAAACTAAAACCAAATCTTGATTGTATACCTAGGGATGCAAATGTCCAGAGTATTTCAGATGGCATAGTAAATAGCCTAACAGAGGCAGGGAAGGAGTGTATAGGAAGGGTGAGGGTCCCAACGAGAGAGCTTGGATACAGGGTTAACGAGGGACTGAAAAAGGCTATAAAAGAAAGGAAGGTAAAATGCGCTGCTTACAGAAGACGTAGGAAGCTTAAAGGGGTGGATAACAATGACACGAGATTAATGAAAGGAGAATATGAACTGGCACGGAAAAAGGTGAATGAGATAAAGAATAATAATAGGAAGGAGCGCAATTGCAGTCTTGCCAGAACAATAAAGAAAACGGGGGGTTCGAGCTCAAACGTATTTTGGAACTGGGTAAATAAACGGGGGAAAAGTAGTGTACAGAGTATCAAAGTGGATGGGGAACGTACAGAAGATAAAGGCCGTATCGCTTCAGAGTTAGTCAAGCACTGGGAAAAGATAAACGATAGGCGATGGGGCAGTGGGTCCCCACCAAAAAGAAATACACTGGTGGAGGAGAACCTATCCAATCGTGTTTGTAGCGAAATAACGGCAGAAGAAGTGCGGAACGTGGTCTCGAAATTAAAAAATGGTAAAGCGGGAGGGACGGATGAAATTCCGAACGAATTCCTCAAAAATGGAGGGGAGGCACTTATTGAAGTCCTGACAAACCTTTTCAACCTGGCTCTGCGAAAGCAAGAGGTCCCCAGAGAGTGGAGGGAAAGTAAGGTGTCGTTCATACACAAAAAGGGGGATAAGGAAGTTCTAGATAACTATAGGGGGATATCAGTTAGTAGTAACATCGGAAAAGTATTCTGTAAGGTCATATACGGTAGACTAGAGGAAGTTATTGAAGAGAAAGGTTTTTTAGGAGAAATTCAAAATGGTTTCAGGAAAGGACGAAGAGTCACTGATCACCTATTTACACTCACCCAACTGATAGAATCAACAAAGGCTGAAAAGAAAAAGATGTTTCTGGCATTTCTAGATGTGAAAAAAGCGTACGACCGAGTGTGGAGGGAAGGTATGTGGCGAAAGCTCGAGGGCATCGGACTGGGGGGTGACTTTGTGGGAATCATGAAAGCACTGTATACAGATGTGCAAAGCCAACTCAGTCTAGGAAGTATCACTACAAAACGAGTCCCTATGGATATAGGCCTCAAGTAGGGGTGTATCTTTTCACCGATTTTGTTTGCATTGTATGTTAAAGATTTAGGGGACGAACTAATTCAGAGTGCGGAGGGGGTAAATGTTGGAGACATAAAGATACCAGGCTTATTCTTTGCGGACGACATGGTGTTAATGTCTAGAACTGAACAGGGGCTAGAGAAACTGCTGGAAATTGTTGGTAGATATGGGAACACTTGGCGGCTCGAACTAAATGAAAATAAAAGCAAGGTAATACCCGTTGGACGCAAGGTAGATATGACGAAGAGATGGAGAGTGGGGGAGTTCTCAATCCCCGAAGGGGAAAGCAAACAAATCACTGTAGGAGAAACGGGAGAGTATGAGTATCTAGGGGTAAGCATAAATATAACGGGAAGAGGGGTGTACAGAAATTACTCAGCCAAACTGATTCTGAAGGGGAAAAGAATTCTGAACCAACTAAAACTTTTAGGGAAAAATAGTTTCAACAAGGTCTTTGTGGGGAAAACACTGTGGGAGAGGGTGGGTTTACCAAGTATAACGTATGGCACGGACGTGATTCCATTAAACCAAACCGTTATTAAGAAGTTGGAAAGTACTCAGAATGATGCCGGCAGATGGATAACAGGGTCGAGTAATGCTGCAGCTTTGGAAGCAGTAAGGGGGGAGCTTGGGTGGATGAAAATCAAGGACAGGGTAGATTTGGGAAAACTGTGTTACTTTAACTACTTGAGAAACCTGCCTGACAACCGGTGGTGCAAATTGATGCTCGATACCATTTGGAATTCTAATATAGAAACGGGGTGGTCAAAACATGTGAGGGAACTAATGGACAATTACTCTATAGAGGTCACAAACATAGAAGTAGGAATGAAAGAAGGCAAAAGGTTTGTCAAAGAGAGAGTCATGGAAGATTGCAATCGAAACTGGCGAGCGGGGGTTAGCGTGAAAAGATCACTGCAGGGGTTACAATATAAAGAAAAGCCAGCTTTTGAGAAGTACCTAGATGGCACCTTTGGAGGGTCACTGCTGTTCAAACTGAGATCAAGATCACTGGAGCTTCGGGGAAAAATTGGGAGAGATGGGGAAAAGGGATGCCAAATGTGCCACTCTGGAGTAGTGGAGACCCTGGAACATTTTCTCTTGGAATGCCCACAGTATATACCTCATAGAATAAAATTTACTGGAAGAATAATGCAGAAGTGGGGTGAAGAAACAAAGGACAGATGGCTGAAGGGGGACACGAGGGAGAGGGTTGGAATGCTTATTGAAGAAATTGAAAAAGAGGAAGTGAGGGACACTATTAAGCAGTTTATATCTGAATGCTGGGAGGAGAGGAGGGGAAGAGGGGGTGGGGTGCAGGGGGAATGATGGCCTTCTCTTATGAGGACCGCGACAAATCAGCGGCTGGCCAAAGACTTATTACTTATTATTATTATTCATCTATTTATCGAAAAGCCCACATTCACAGAAACTCCGACGACAGAACTGGGTGTTACACCAATTTGCTTTGTTTATAGCGAGTTTGTACTTTCTACAGAATTGACGATCGATCCACAAGTCCGGTCAGACAGACATCAATGAGCGAAAAAAATCATAGAACAAAATCTAATTATAGAGGCTCGATTGTGGACGCGAGATTTAAACGGTTTTCGTGATGCATTAGTCGCGTTATTGCATGGCTGCACGGTTGTTGAGAAAGGTCAGTTTTGATAGTAGATAATGAATTTCAGATCGGTAGACAATGTGCTTCGATGTCTCGTGGGACCACTTTATGGCATTAGTTTGAGAATGTTCCATTTATATTTTTCTCTTTTATCCTGCTTACACTTAGCGACGTCGCTCCCAATACACAATTTACTTTGATATGGCGATGTGATATCTTTTTTCGATTACGAAATAAAATGTTTTAACCCCCTTGATACATGTGTTTGGGTTTCTTCTGTCTGAGATAGTCCTTTGTCAGTTGTATTTGAGTCGACAAATTCCCAATGCCGTTGTAGAAAAACGCGTGTGTTCAATAAACCCTCTTCTCTCCGACTGTATCTCAAAACGTCGACAGAATGAAAATCTGTTCAGGTGTGTTTACACAAGAGAACAATTTTTTCCTCCGATTATCTTCAGAAAATTGATATGGATAGCAATGGCGGTACGTATATACAGTACGTGGAAAGCGTATTGTCACTACTGATCACTTCAGAGTGGGAATTCTACCCAAGCAATAATTACAAATTTGTTGCAAAGCATAACAACCACAAGCAAAGTTTCAGCCAATGGACCTCCGGGTTATACCGGTTATACCCGGAGGTCCATTGGCTGAAACATTGCTTGTATTTTTTGTCCACATGTACAGAATTTGAAAGTGATATTTTGGGTGATAATTCTGCTCGTCGGGCGATTTAGTTACACTCTCCACGTACTGTATATACCTTACACAACTCAGTAAACTCTGTTTACCGAACACATAATACCCACCGACTGCATCTCTGATTGATCTCTGAACGCAGAAACATCTCACGAGTGACCATTAATTAGATATAAACTACAATTACTATCAAAACAAACTAACCAAGGTGTGAATTTTAGTTTTTCGATGTTTTGAGAACACACCTTCTCTCCGACATAAAAAAGTAATCCTTCTTTTTTAACCAAGAACATACAATGGCACAATCTTTCACCAGTGTGTGACAAGGCGGTTTGTAACAACCAGTAGTGTAATAATCAACCAGCAGTGTTATAAAAAATAACCAGTTGTGTAATAATCAACCAGTAGTGTAATAACCAGTTCTGTAATAAACTTAACCAGTAGTGTAATAAACATCCATGAAAACCAACAATATTTCAACAAAATTTGAAAAAAGTTTGAGGTGGCTCAAATCATAGTTTGGGTACATCTTATCGATTTTTAATCATTTTATCGTACATTTAAAGGAATTTTGCAGGTCAAACATCATTTCGTGCGTTCAATACGGCGAGGAAAGGTATTTTTATGTGATGTGCGTGTTTTCTGGTGTTTAATGTCACTTTCTGCATTTAGTTTAAACACTATTTATTTCCGAGTTCCAGACTTGGCAATTTCCGGAGAGCGATTTTTTAGCTCTCCTTACTGCCCTCCTGAAAGAATTAAGGAGAGCGAAAAATTGCCCTCCTAAATATTTTGGTCTGGGATGATTGAGATTACATGTATTATGCTCACATTAAATTTCTGTTGTAAAGCAAAAATGTAATTTAACTTCGAAGTCACATAACATCACGTAATTTCATTTTGAAAGTGGTTTAGTGGTAAAAGGTAATGGCTGCAACCAAACCCAAACACAGTTGCAATCATTTGAAGCAAAATGGGTCACAGCAATATTTTTTTTTCTGTCAGTTTCAAGTTCAACAACTGACATCACCGTCTGAGGGGTAATTATTCAAGGAATATTGACACTATAATATACTACCATTACTACTATCCTGTCACTTGAAGCACTTGCACCAGGATGTGACTGTAGATTCAAGCAGACCTGTTGTCCAAGAAAGTCATACGCCTACCACTACCACCTTCAACCCCCTTGGGGGTTGAAGGTGGTAGTGGTAGGCGTATGACTTTCTTGGACAACAGGTCTGGGTACACACACAGGTCTTGTCAAGTGTGTGTTCGGTTGTTGAGTGAGACATCTAGATGTCTAAGAGATTTCGCTTTACCTTACTAAAGTTAATAAAATCACTGATGTAGTCTGTTGGTTTCAGTTTCAATGAGTTCGTTCAACTGGATACTTAAAATGCTGTGTAAAGCTAATTGCTCTCCTAAGCTGATTGAGGAGAGCGATTTTTTGCCCTCCTGCATTTTTCAGAATGCCAGGCCTGGAGTTCAGTAGACTCAATAATAGAAAACAATTACAGATGATATATAAAGAACAAAAACGGAAAATGGATTCAGCAGCAAGCATATGCTTACGTGAGCTGTCTCCGTTGTAAATGCACACAATATTTATATATCAGCAAGGCGAGAACAATGAACAATTGGTTTAAACAATATTTTATTCTTTAAGAATGTCATATGTAACAAAATGTTTACAAAAAGATATGAACATGACAGTGTATGGGAGCGATTCCCCGGCCAGTGCAAGGCTAATAGTCTGATCAAAATTAGCTTGAAGCATGGGAAATTAAGCGTAAGTTGTCAGAACATATGGCGACTATACCTGATATTGCTTAAACCATGAATGTGAGAAAAGTAAGAAAGATGGAAAAAGAGTAAAGGGAAGTGAGACAAGAAAGGACAGAAAAATCAGCTTGAAGACAATGTCTATTGCCTATATATTCGTAACAGTTATTATTACATGCAGCCTAAGCACCTTACTTGGAGATGGGGCGGGGTAGAGGTGTTTTTTACAGTATGATCTACACAGAGAACGACTTAAAAGAGAGCAGAGAAAGATTTATCTTTGAAGAAATGCGATTTTCACAGTTAGCGAAAGCTCAAAATTTCAGACCCAAAAAGAAGCATTGGTACACCAATTGGGCATGGTAGTAGCTTAATGGAATTATCGCGAGCATTTGTGAAGACTGGGCAGTGGAGAAGATGGTGTTACACGGTCTCACACACCCCACACTGCCATAAAGAGGTCGGCGATAGGTGATTTGAATACAGATGGGAATTGAGGCTACTGCAACCCAGACGTAACCTGGTGTGGTAAATTTTAGCTTTGCGGGACTTTGCACCACTATAAAACTTAGTAGGCCTTTAGTTCCCAGCACTAAAAAGTATCTTGAAGTTGGGCAATGAAAAGTTTTCACGCACAGACATGGGCAGGCTGTGCCATTGCTTCGTAACGCTGTGGATGAAGGAAGACTGATATAATTGTGTCCGACTCCGACAGAGAGGAATTCTGTGGTTGTTACATGACCGGATATTTTGCGATAAATTTGGTGATGAAATGATTGGAGGGACCTTATTGAGAATATACGGGTGCGACATTCGATGGTACATTTTGAAATATTGTAACAATTTGTGTTTGCGACGTCTTTCTTGTAAAGAGTCCCAGCGTGTTTCAGTATTAAGTAGACGTTTACTGCAACTAACTGTTGATCCGGTTGTGATTCTCGCAGCTGCAATCTGTATTTTCTCTAATTTTCAGCCTCGGTTGCAGAACAGTTGTCCCAGGCAACATCCGCATATTCGAGTAATGGCCTGATGAAGGCAAAGCAAATTTTTTCTAGGACGTCCCGGTCGAGGTTGAATTTTTGCTTTCTTAATGAGTCTGAACGAACCCAAGCTTTCGAGCAGATCTGGTCAATTTGATCGCCCCACGTACAAGAACTGTTTAATATGACTCCTAAGTGTTTGTGTTTTTTTTACTTCAGACATCGGCGTTTTACTAAAGAATAGTGGCGGGTGGGCAACAGGGGTGTTTTTGCGCGATAACAACATACTCTCTGTTTTTGGGGGGATTAAACTCTACCAGCCATGTCGTGGCCCAGTGTTCAATTGCGGCCAAGTCTTGGTTGAATAAAGTCGAGGCTTGCTCGGGATTCTCTACTATTAAATACAGTGACAGCTTGTGAGTGAGCCAACTTGTTTTACTGAAACATCCGCATCATTGTTAGATCTCTTTGCTGTCAGCGACACAATCAACGTGAAAACATGTGAAGTCCTCGAACCAATTATTCCAGACATGACCCGCTAATAATAACTCTTTGGCCAGCCGCTGATTTGTCGCGGTCCTCATAAGAGAAGGCCATCATTCCCCCTGCACCCCACCCCCTCTTCCCCTCCTCTCCTCCCAGCATTCAGATATAAACTGCTTAATAGTGTCCCTCACTTCCTCTTTTTCAATTTCTTCAATAAGCATTCCTACCCTCTCCCTCGTGTCCCCCTTCAGCCATCTATCCTTTGTTTCTTCACCCCACTTCTGCATTATTCTTCCAGTAAATTTTATTCTATGAGGTATATACTGTGGGCATTCCAAGAGAAAATGTTCCAGGGTCTCCACTACTCCAGAGTGGCACATTTGGCATCCATTTTCTCCATCTCTCCAAATTTTTCCCCGAAGCTCCAGTGATCTTGATCTCAGTTTGAACAGCAGTGACCCTCCAAAGGTGCCATCTAGGTACTTCTCAAAAGCTGGCTTTTCTTTATATTGTAACCCCTGCAGTGATCTTTTCACGCTAACCCCTGCTCGCCAGTTTCGATTGCAATCTTCCATGACTCTCTCTTTGACAAACCTTTTGCCTTCTTTCATTCCTACTTCTATGTTTGTGACCTCTATAGGGTAATTGTCCATTAGTTCCCTGAACTTCCCTCACATGTTTTGACCACCCCGTATCTATATTAGAATTCCAAATGGTATCGAGCATCAATTTGCACCACCGGTTGTCAGGCAGGTTTCTCAAGTAGTTAAAGTAACACAGTTTTCCCAAATCTACCCTGTCCTTGATTTTCATCCACCCAAGCTCCCCCCTTACTGCTTCCAAAGCTGCAGCATTACTCGACCCTGTTATCCATCTGCCGGCATCATTCTGAGTACTTTCCAACTTCTTAATAACGGTTTGGTTTAATGGAATCACGTCCGTGCCATACGTTATACTTGGTAAACCCACCCTCTCCCACAGTGTTTTCCCCACAAAGACCTTGTTGAAACTATTTTTCCCTAAAAGTTTTAGTTGGTTCAGAATTCTTTTCCCCTTCAGAATCAGTTTGGCTGAGTAATTTCTGTACACCCCTCTTCCCGTTATATTTATGCTTACCCCTAGATACTCATACTCTCCCGTTTCCCCTACAGTGATTTGTTTGCTTTCCCCTTCGGGGATTGAGAACTCCCCCACTCTCCATCTCTTCGTCATATCTACCTTGCGTCCAACGGGTATTACCTTGCTTTTATTTTCATTTAGTTCGAGCCGCCAAGTGTTCCCATATCTACCAACAATTTCCAGCAATTTCTCTAGCCCCTGTTCGGTTCTAGACATTAACACCATGTCGTCCGCAAAGAATAAGCCTGGTACCTTTATGTCTCCAACATTTACCCCCTCCGCACTCTGAATTAGTTCGTCCCCTAAATCTTTAACATACAATGCAAATAAAATCGGTGAAAAGATACACCCCTGCTTGAGGCCTATATCCATAGGGACTCGTTTTGTAGTGATACTCCCTAGACTGAGTTGGCTTTGCACATCTGTATACAGTGCTTTCATGATTCCCACAAAGTCACCCCCCAGTCCGATGCCCTCGAGCTTTCGCCACATACCTTCCCTCCACACTCGGTCGTACGCTTTTTTCACATCTAGAAATGCCAGAAACATCTTTTTCTTTTCAGCCTTTGTTGATTCTGTCAGTTGGGTGAGTGTAAATAGGTGATCAGTGACTCTTCGACCTTTCCTGAAACCATTTTGAATTTCTCCTAAAAAACCTTTCTCTTCAATAACTTCCTCAAGTCTACCGTATATGACCTTACAGAATACTTTTCCGATGTTACTACTAACTGATATCCCCCTATAGTTATCTAGAACTTCCTTATCCCCCTTTTTGTGTATGAACGACACCTTACTTTCCCTCCATTCTCTGGGGACCTTTTGCTTTCGCAGAGTCAGGTTGAAAAGGTTTGTCAGGACTTCAACAAGTGCCTCCCCTCCATTTTTGAGGAATTCGTTCGGAATTTCATCAGTCCATCCCGCTTTACCATTTTTTAAGTTCGAGACCACGTTCCGCACTTCTTCTGCCGTTATTTCGCTACATACACGATTGGATAGGTTCTCCTCCACCAGTGTATTTCTTTTTGGTGGGGACCCACTGCCCCATCGCCTATCGTTTATCTTTTCCCAGTGCTTGACTAACTCTGAAGCGATACGGCCTTTATCTTCTGTACTTTCCCCATCCACTTTGATACTCTGCACACTACTTTTCCCCCGTTTATTTACCCAGTTCCAAAATACGTTTGAGCTCGACCCCCCCGTTTTCTTTATTGTTCTGGCAAGACTGCAATTGCGCTCCTTCCTATTATTATTCTTTATCTCATTCACCCTTTTCCGTGCCAGTTCATATTCTCCTTTCATTAGTCTCGTGTCATTGTTATCCACCCCTTTAAGCTTCCTACTTCTTCTGTAAGCAGCGCATTTTACCTTCCTTACTTTTATAGCCTTTTTCAGTCCCTCGTTAACCCTGTATCCGAGCTCTCTCGTTGGGACCCTCACCCTTCCTATACAATCCTTCCCTGCCTCTGTTAGGCTATTTACTATGCCATCTGAAATACTCTGGACATTTGCATCCCTAGGTATACATTCAAGACTTGGTTTTAGTTTTTCCCGAAACTGCTTCCAGTCGGCTCCTTGTTTTAGTCCCCAAACTTCCTTGAAGGTATTTCTGTCTCTATTCGTCTTTTTGCCCATAATCTTAACTGTTATCAGGTTGTGATCACTACCCAAGTCATTTTTTCCCTCGTCATCTATTTCTACATCTATAACCTCCCTCCATACGCTAACGTCAGTGAGTATATAATCAATTATTGTTTTCTTATCGTTCCTCTCCCAGGTCCATTTACCCTTACATTTCGCATCCCTGTTCAGAATCTTTAAACCAAGCTCTTTTGATAGGTCCAACATCTTCCTCCCATTCGTGTTAATTTTCCTATCACCTCCCTGTATGCCCTCCTCCCTATCCCCGATGTGCCCATTGAAGTCCCCCATTAGGACAATACTGAACCCTCTGCTTTCAAGCTCTGTGATATTCGATCTAAGAGTTGTATATATTGAATCATTCCACTCGGGCTCACTTCCCTCCACTGCTAGGTATACAACACCAACGGCAACACTCCTGCTTCCTAACTTGATTTTTGCCCAGACTATTTCGTTGGATACTGGAATCTGAGTCCTTGCTTCTGTGAGATCTGTAATCAATGAGGGCTGTAATTCCTCTTTAGCGTAGATGCCAACACCCCCACCCCGTTTCTGACCCTCAGTTCGCCCAGCTCCTATCCACACGCAACCCTTCATCTGGTCAACCCGCTCCTCCCGTCGTATCCACGTCTCACTTAGACCCATTATATCGAAGTCTCCTTCGTCCATCATTGTTGATATTTCGCTTACTTTCTTGTACAGACCCTGGATGTTGCAGTACCCAAACTTAATGAATCTTTGTTTTTTTGTCTATCACTGCCCAATTTCAATCGAAGTTGAATTTTTAAAACCAAACCGTCCTTCTATAAGGAGGAGGATATGGCTTTATTCTCATGGTAATTATGATTAATTGAACGAGACTTTCTCTAACACCGACTGGAACTCTATCTTTGATACTCTATGTCTCGATACCATAGTTATCAATTTCACTGATAAAATACTCAATACTGCATCCAAACATATACCCAATGAATTTATTACATCGAGAATGGATCAACCGAAATGGATGCACAATGAAATAAGACTCTTAATGAGACAGAGAAAACGTCTGTATCGGATTGCTAAACGTACCAATTTCCCATACGCCTGGGCCAAATACAAACTTAAACGGAACGAGGCTGTATCGGCCATCAGGAAGGCCAAAGCCAAAGCCCAGCATCTTTCAAAAATCCAGTCCACCCTGAGAAGTAATGCAACCCCAGCATCACTGTGGTGGAAGACCCTAAAAACACTAATCGGTAGCTGTAACGCAACAGAAATTCCCACCCTGATTCATCTAAACAAAATATATTCTTCAAGTGTTGAGAAAGCTGAAGTATTCAATGAATACTTCTGTTCTATCTTAACAGTTGACGATTCGAATGCCTCTTTACCAGAACCACCACCCCGTGTTTCCCAGTGTATTGATAGCATCACCCTACATTGCAGTGAAGTTTTTGCCGCAATGAAGTCGATAAAGGTATCCAAGGCGTCTGGTCCGGATCAAATAAGCCCGCGTCTCCTAAACGAATGTAAATCCTCTCTCTGCGAACCACTCTCAATTTTATTCAACATATTACTGAATAATTCATACTTTCCTACATTATGGAAAAAAGCAAATGTCACCCCAATCCTAAAAAAGCAACCCTCAAACTCAGTTACTAATTATCGCCCGATATCGTTGATCAGCTGTGTTGGAAAATTATTTGAAAAATGTGTCTTCAAACGATTGTGGCAGTTCTTGGGTGAAAATAATGTCCTTAGTCAATTTCAGTCGGGTTTTACACCTAGAGATTCAACCGTCCTCCAACTGACTGACATATATGATGAATTCTGTCGCGCGCTTGATGAAGGCAAAGAAGTTAGGGTAGTTTTCTGTGATGTCAGTAAGGCGTTTGACAAGGTATGGCATGCTGGTCTTATCCACAAGCTGGAGAGTATTGGTGTTTCAGGAGAACTACTTCTATTTCTAAAATCGTACCTTGCGGATAGGTCGCAGCGAGTTGTGATAGCCTCGGAGTCATCGTCATGGAGACCCATCAATGCCGGTGTACCTCAGGGGTCTATACTCTGACCTTTACTGTTTTTGATATACATAAACGATATAACCAACAACTTACTCAGCAGTATTCCCCTCTTCGCAGATGATACGTCCTTATATCTAATTATTGAAAATCCAGAGCAAGCCGCGGCCATAATCAATAATGATTTGGTTACAATCGAGCATTGGGCCAAAACATGGTTGGTCGAGTTCAATCCCAATAAAACTGAAAGTATGTGTGTATCACGTAAAAACAATCCCAACTTTCACCCACCCTTATATTTAGGTGACTCACAGATATCAGAAGTTTCTGACCTCAAACACTTAGGGCTCATACTAAATAACACATGTACATGGAACAACCACATTGACCACATTTGCTCCAAAGCCTGGTCTCGCGTAGACTTGTTGAGGAGACAGAAATTTAACCTCGATCGCAGTGTCCTGGAAAAAATATATTTTGCCTTTATTAGGCCTCTTCTTGAATACGCGGACACTGTCTGGGATAATTGTTCTGCTACCAATGTTGCGGAACTGGAAAAAATACAAATTGCAGCAGCAAGAATCATCACCGGAGCAACAGTTAGTGCCAGTAAGTCTTTGATATATTCCGAAACACGGTGGGAATCCTTGCAAGAAAGACGACACAAGCACAAACTAATTCAGTTCTTCAAAATGTATCACTATATGTCGCCTCCATACATTTCCAACAAAGTTCCCCCACTTATCTCCTTGACGAATTCATCACATGGTCTCAGAACTAGTCAAAACCACCGAGTTCCGTTTTGCCGAACGCAATTGTATAAGTCTTCTTTTATCCCCAGCGTTACTGACCAGTGGAATAAGTTACCGTTACCTGTCCGCGAGAACTCATCATTGACTAACTTTAAAGCGTTTCTCAGTAATGGTAGCCAAAGGCCACCTAAGTTCTATAGCAATGCGAAATCCCGTAGGGCTCAAATATACCACTGTAGGCCGCGACTGCGTTGTAGAAGTCTCAATTCCCACCTTTTCGACAATCACTTATCAGCTAGCCCCTCCTGTCAGTGTGGTCAACGTGAAACTACTGATCACTTTTTCTTTCATTGCCCTTTGTTCTTAAACGCTCGTAATTATACGATTAATTTACTCCCATATGTAGTAGATACATCAACACTTCTGTTTGGCTCTGAATTCTTGAATAATGACGACAACCACTTTATCTCGGAAGTGGTACATGACTTCATTTTATCTAGCAAGCGATTCCAATAAGTTAAAGCTAAATAATACCCCCCCCCCCCCCCCCACACTCCATCCGCACTCCTCGTGGGAAAATCAACTCTGAAATAGCAATTGTTCACTGTATCAGACAGGCGTTGCTTTGCTGCCATAATACGACCCATTGACCAATGCCAGTTGTGGAATGCCCCCTCACGCCTTCCAACTTTTAACCCCTCGTTGTTTATTTACACCTAATTTGTGACTAACTCAACTAGAAGTTAATAAATTGCCTACTTGCGATTATTTTGAGTATTAATTCTATTTAGCAGACTTTCGGCATGTACTTCGTCTGTATTAACTTACTTATTCTCAAGACATTGTAGGATATACATATTGTTACCATCTGCGTGTACGTGGAAAATGTGTGTCGGAGTCTTGCTCCGGTTCCTGAGGATAGATCTTACCTTGAGTTCGGCTCGTCGTAAGCTGTCCATTGAAGGCTCGAGCGTGACTTCGATACATGCTCATTTGCATCCGCATAATGTGATAAGCTCCATGTATTCAAGCTGATTTCATTTCATTTCATTCCATTATATCATACTGTTTTTGTTTTTACTTTTTTTTCTTTTTTTTCTTTTCTTTTTCTTCTTTCTATTTATCAGCGCTCCTGTTCTTCCCGCTTCTTTCTTTCTCTTCCTTTCACTTTGAAGTTTAAACAATCCCACACGTCGTTGTCTGGCGGTCGGGGCGCCTTCCTCTGTTCCGTATTTTTTTCTTTTTATTGTAAAGTTAATGAAGTTAACAGTCAAGTTAGTTAGTTATAACTTCATTTACAATTGGGGGGAACGTCTCGGCCGTTATGCCACGACGTGTGGGTTCCTCCGCTGATTTGTACCACCTACAGGAGTAAGTTATAAGTTGTCAGGGAGACGACTTACATAAGCTTTAGCTTTCTGTCGAATCCCTCTCTTACATAGTAATCTGATTTCCTTGTTTTGTGTATACTATTGTATCTAGTGTTGTTCAGAATATTTTTTATCCTCTTTTATTGTGAAATGTATACACATGCCATTTGCTGAATAAATATTGTTTAAACTAAATACAGGGAAGTATCGTCAGCAAATAGACGTATATTAGTGAATAAGTTTTCGGTAATGTAGTTGATATAGATTAAAAACAGTATAGGACCGAGCATCGAGCCCTGCGGAACACCAGCATTAATGCGTCTCCATGTTGGATCCTATTACTACCCGTTGTAACCTATCTGAAAGATATGATTTTAGGAACGACAGTAGTTCACCCGCGACACCGATTCTCTCCAGCTTGTTAATAAGACCAACATGCCATACATTGTCGAAAGCCTTACTGACGTCGCAGAAAACTACCCTAACCTCCTTTCCGTCATCAAGAGCTGGACAGAATTCGTCATATAGGACGGTCAACTGGAGGACAGTCGAGTCACCCGGCGTAAAACCTGATTGGAATTGATTTAAGTACATTATTATCGACCAAAAACTGCCACAACCGTTTGAAAACACATTTTTCAAATATTTTACCCACGCAGCTAAGCAATGATATCGGACGATAATTAGTAATTGAGTTTGAGGGTTGTTTTTTTTAAGATTGGGGATACATTTGCCTTTTCCACAGTAGAGGAAAGTACGAGTTATTCAATAGCACATTGAACAAGATTGTGAGAGGCTCACATAAGGATGATTTGCACTCTTTGCGAATACGAGGACTGACAAGATCGGGACCGGACGCCTTTGATACCCTTAACGATTTCATGGCTTCGTATATCTCACTACATTGTAAAGTGATACTATCAATAACTTGTGGGGCGTTAGATGAAGAGTTGGGTAGGGAAGCGTTCTTGTCATCAACTGCTGAGATGAACTGAAGTAGTACCCATTTAAGACCTCAGCTTTCTCAATATTAGAGGAATAAATTTTATTTAGGTGAACAAGAGTTGCGACAGTTACTGCTTTATTTGTGCAAATGCGCGTTTTGAGTGTCTTCCACCACAGTGAAAATGACGTGTTGCTGCTTATTAATGTAGTTTGGACTTTGGAAATATACGATGATTTTGCCTTCCTGACAGCTGATACGCCTTCATTTCGTTTACGTTTATATTTATCCCATGCAGTCGGAAGGCCATTGCGTTTCGCTATTCGATATAATCGCTTTCTCTGTCTTATCAGAAGTCTGATTTCGTTGTGATACCATTTCAGCTGCTCCGGTCGCGAAGTAATTATTTTGTTGGGAATATGTTTAGATGCAACGTCGAGTAATTTATTGGTGAAGTCGGAGGTGATAGTATCAAGACATCTATTATCAAAAAGAGAATTCCAGTCGATGTCGGCGAGGGCAACATTAAGTGCTTCATAGTCACCCCGAGAGTACAGCCATATCCTTCTCCTAATTGACAAAGAGACAGATTTAGAAAAATCAATCTCAGTCGACACCGGACAGTGGTAGCGTATTATTTCCGGTATGATTGGTTCTAAGACCTCGCAATATTTTACCCTGACCGAGTCGCTTACAGAAAAGAGATCTATCAGAGAGGCTGACGACTCCGTAAAGCAGGTTGGCTCACTCACAAGCAGTCTCAAGTTAAAAACATTTCTTATTTCAGCAAAGCCTCCTTTTGAGGACACCAGTTGGTTATCATTAAAATCGCCGGTAACAATTAAATCGGCAATTGACGTGTCACTGGCTTTTTCGATCGATGCTGATATGGCATCCCATATTTCTGGGGTCGAAAGGAGATAGTATTCTTTAAGTAGATGGCAACCCCGCCTCCCCTTGACGATCGGTCTTGTCGCAATGGTTCATGAAACCCGTGGAATAATATATCGGATGTGGGATCGTTGTTCTGCAGCCATGTTTCAGTAAACGCCAAAATAACATTGGATGAGGTCTCGCTTTCGATAATATCTAACTTAGGCTTTAAGCTATGAATATTAAGGTGAAAAACTTTCAAATTATTTTCAACAATGAATGACCTTATGGAGCAAGGACCGGGATTTGGTTCAGTATCACCAGACTGTAATAAAATTATACTCAGATAAAGGGCTGCCAAAACAGTGACAACTAGTTTTAATATTCTCTCAACTGTTGAGACATTTATGGCGCGGATAACTTTTTGGGGGGCACCTGTATTGTGCATCCAATTTTTTAACATGCATGACGATTGATTTTGTATAGTACCCAAAGAACAGTGCTGTCATGGCAACAAAACTTTCATGACCTTTTGCACCATCGAGACGTAGGAACAAGTAATGTAAAATACAGTTAGACTGATCCTTTGATGGCTTGTGCTTTAGACTGCGAACATGAACTACGATGTTGAAGATACCTATCCGTGCACGGTGTAGATCAATGTGATCCGTTATGTGGCTGATGATATAATCTGATACGTAGAACACAAGCTCACTGCTCGGATAACAATACCAATCAACATTACAGGTAACAAGGCAATATCTCTTCTTTGGCAAATTGTATTCAAGCTGGCGGGGAGAGAAAGAGTACAGTAAAGAGGAATGAGAGTAAAGCAAATAGACAGGGGAGCAGAAGAAATAGACAGCACAAGACAAAGATAAATATAGGTAATATGTACAGAATGTCTGTAAAACATTTTCGTCTTGAGTAAAGTACGGTCTGCTTCATCGAAGTCATAAGTTCACATTTATAGTGAAGTGGATTGTCAGTTCAAAAGTTCGACTAAAAAAGTAGGAAAACAAAAGATTCATATGAACAAGCCGAGAGTGGCAGGAACCTTAGTGGGAGATAAATAGGCTACTGATTTATTTACTATCTGTAACCTTCCAGTAACATTTTCCAGATGACCTGCGGGCAAAATTAAATTAAATTGTGAGCTCACCTACATAATGTACTAAAACTGATTATTGCTTGAAGGTTTCGAGGAGGACACTAAGTCTTCACCCATTCATGGAAAACTTGCGCTGGATACCATTACTAGAAGGGTACCACCAAGACACGGCTACAATCGAGTGACATAGAGAAAGCGAGAGGACCCCCCCCCCCCCCCACACCCCCCATATTGTCTCGAAACAACCGAAAGCTGACAAGAGGGGTATGATGTTAGTTCTGAATACAATGGTA
Source organism: Pictodentalium vernedei (assembly GCA_031216915.1). NCBI lineage: Eukaryota > Metazoa > Mollusca > Scaphopoda > Dentaliida > Dentaliidae > Pictodentalium > Pictodentalium vernedei. The sequence goes on along the minus strand of CM062294.1, from coordinate 454,739,237 downwards.
GTACAGAGCAAGATGAGCTCACCCCTGTTCATGTTCCGATCTTGCCACAAATAAATTAACATATATATGTTGTTATCTATGTCTGTATAGACGCAATTTATTTCCGCAAGAGAGAACCAAGGGCATCCCAGCTGCTAGTGATTGATGGCTCCAATAGAAGCACTAACCCTTTGAGCTCGTGGGGGCCCTTTCGGTCACATTATAAAGATACGAGATTGTACAAGAATGGGCGTTGCTATGGGGTTCCGATAACAACGTTCCCAATGTGCAGCCCTGAGACTGCACACTGATAATATTGACCGGTAATCCTTCCTGCAAGCAAGCAGAAAAAAAATGTTTTCAAATTTACGGTCCTCAAAGGACGTAGAAGTAGCAATCAGCTCAAAGGGCCAGGGTCAGTAAGGCCTGTTATCTACGTCACTACTGCTTTTTGGTAATTTCAAATGCGTTGCCAATGTAAGATCAAACAATGATCAAACCAAAGACCCCATTCATTGTTGGAATTAGATATCAACGTTTCAGCAGCAACCCGAGAGGTGCAGGTCACATCTAAAGTAAAGTCTCTAACAACATGCATATAACAGTGGTATTATTCATTATGTCAAACCATTTTTTGTCGTTGAGACGCGTAAGAACCACAAGGTTCTGTTATCCAGTGGAAAACTGAGTCCTGTGGTTCCACCGCGACGATTTATCAACTTTATACAGAGCCAAGATACATTGTTTATTGTCGAATCTGAGAGCCTAGATTTGAGTGAACGTACAAACACGAGGCTATAAAACCACAGCTACAGCAATGTGCATCTATTTACAATATATACAGGGTTTCGCAGTGGGGACGTGATGTATAGATATATGCGGCAGATACTTAATTATCAAGAGAAGTTGACCATCGGATCGCGATTGCGATACGAGGGACTCGCGCAGGCTGTCAAACATCTCATAGCTGAGGGAAGTTGAACAGGCAACCGACACTCAACTATCTAAACAGTTTGTCACATTTCCGTTGGAACGATTTGGACCAGTTTGTTCAGGGCCGTCGAGATGGGGATAGAGCCGGGGTAGTAACCCCGGGGTCCGGCGGTCCGGGGGGGGGGGGGGGCAAGGACGAAGCCGCGCCACCCGAGACAGCTAGTTTGCGTGCTTTTTTTAATGACCATTGTGTGTGAATCGACAGGCGGGCCGCGGGCCCCCGAATTCACTAGTAAGCACATATTCCTTTCAAGAACTGTCTAAGTTATTAGATATATCGTGGGTCAAAGAGGATAAAAATAACTGCAAGATGCAGTCATGTGGCTGCAGCTTACAGTTATTTTTATCCTAAATGGACCATCTGTATGCACTAGAGTATGTCCACATGCTTTATCATATGCCAGTTAAAGTGACGTGAACAATAAGTTCTGTTGATTCAATATATATATATATATATATATATATCTTACCTCCTACAAGTATCTGGGAATTTCATTGGTTCAAAGACATCACATGCAGACTGCATATAAAACCATATACTGCCTGTCAACATCAATATACGCTGACAGCTATTGGTAACCTCCCCTTTGTTCATTGATTATTCAAAATGGCAGCAGCCAATAAACGCTTCAAGTTGAAAGATTGAGTGTTGGAAGACCTTATTTGGTCTGAAGTGCAGGTTGGGCAACTTAACCCTTTACCCAACGTAACGGCCAAAACCGGCCAGCGCTATTCTCAAAAATCGACAATTAATTTTCATTATTTTTTTCATTTTTTGTATCAAAAACATAGGTTATGACTCCTCGTTGGAACGAGCTCGTCGAGCTCGTTCCAACGAGGGGTCATAACCTATGTTTTTGAGACAAAAAATTGTAAAAATTAGTTATTCAAGAATTTTTTTTGCAAGTGTCGTCTGCTTTTCATGTTAGGTAAAGGGTTAAAAGGCTTCATAGTCTGTGTTTATTCAAATGACACAATCATGTTTTAGAGGAATTTTGAATGTTGGTTTCTGATCCCCCGCCGGGATTCGAACCCTCGGCAACACCGCCTGGCAATCAGGAGTCCAGCGTCTAAACCTCTAGACCATTGCACACCGTCAAAAACGATGGCTGGAATCTAGCTTTTTAGATGAAGTCCTCATGATTACTTGGTTCATCTTCCTTTCGGCAGCAGCATGAATGTGTGGAACGCGCTGGCTACAGTACGACGAAAGTGCTGTGGATGGCCTCAGACGAAGACTGGCACGGGCTTGTGTGTGTTTATTCAAATGACACAATCATGTTTTAGAGGAATTTTGAATGTTGGTTTCTGATCCCCCGCCGGGATTCGAACCCTCGGCAACACCGCCTGGCAATCAGGAGTCCAGCGTCTAAACCTCTAGACCATTGCACACCGTCAAAAACGATGGCTGGAATCTAGCTTTTTAGATGAAGTCCTCATGATTACTTGGTTCATCTTCCTTTCGGCAGCAGCATGAATGTGTGGAACGCGCTGGCTACAGTACGACGAAAGTGCTGTGGATGGCCTCAGACGAAGACTGGCACGGGCTTGTGTGTGTTTATTCAAATGACACAATCATGTTTTAGAGGAATTTTGAATGTTGGTTTCTGATCCCCCGCCGGGATTCGAACCCTCGGCAACACCGCCTGGCAATCAGGAGTCCAGCGTCTAAACCTCTAGACCATTGCACACCGTCAAAAACGATGGCTGGAATCTAGCTTTTTAGATGAAGTCCTCATGATTACTTGGTTCATCTTCCTTTCGGCAGCAGCATGAATGTGTGGAACACGCTGGCTACAGTACGACGAAAGTGCTGTGGATGGCCTCAGACGAAGACTGGCACGGGCTTGTGTGTGTTTATTCAAATGACACAATCATGTTTTAGAGGAATTTTGAATGTTGATTTCTGATCCCCCGCCGGGATTCGAACCCTCGGCAACACCGCCTGGCAATCAGGAGTCCAGCGTCTAAACCTCTAGACCATTGCACACCGTCAAAAACGATGGCTGGAATCTAGCTTTTTAGATGAAGTCCTCATGATTACTTGGTTCATCTTCCTTTCGGCAGCAGCATGAATGTGTGGAACGCGCTGGCTACAGTAGGTAAAGGGTTAAAAGGCTTCATAGTCTGTGGGTGTGTGTCAAGTTACCTTCGAAATGAAACTGTTTGGTATGTATGAATTTGCTTTGTTACAATTTATGGGAGAGTGCCTACATTGGAGAGTGCCTGTACGCAGGAGATTCTGACCCTTGAATACCACATTTTATCACCCATAAGTTTTCTGGTATGATAGAACCTGACAACTTATGCCTGGGGTAAGCAGGTTCTCAAAAGCACAGCATTACTATAAATAATTGGCCAACTTTGAATTTACATAAAGCCACAAATGCAGAAAGTGACATTAAACACCAGAAAATACGCACATTACATAAAAATCATAAAAATACCCTTCCCCGCCGTATTGAACCCACGAAATGATGTTTGACCTGCAAAACGCCTTCACATGTACGATAAAATGATTAAACATCGATAAGATGTACCCAGACTATGATTTGAGCAACCTTAATATTTTTTCAAATTTTGTTGAAAAATTGTTGGTTTTCATGGATGTTTATTACACCACTGGTTAAGTTTATTACACTACTGGTTATTACACTACTGGTTGATTTGTATTACACTACTGGTTGATTATTACACTACTGGTTAATTTTTATTACACTACTGGTTAATATTACACTACTGGTTGATTATTACACTACTGGTTGTTACAGGGTTCCACATTGTCTTTGTTGTTAGATGCAATTAGTAGAGAGAATTCTCATTATAACAGTGGTGAGAGAATTTCGAATTTTCGATCGAAATTTTCTGGCCCTTTATCTATTCACAAGATTGCGGAATTTCACCTGTCGAAAAAGAATGTCGCAAGCAATGGATCGCGGTATCAAGGCAATAGGGGTTAAAATATATGTTTAGAACTGCGATCACGAGAGGCTCATCCAGCACTCAGAGACGGCCGTCTAAAAAATAGAGACTTTCCTTTAGGAGTCAATGACTTGAAAGTGTTCCAAGAGATATTTAGACGATTATTCACCAAAAACAATTTATTTGCATGAATAGAAATATTACTTTCAATTATTCCACGACGTTAAACATAACTCACATGCTTTGATTTCGTTATTAGCAGAAAGTCCATAGTATCTTCGAGACCAAGTTGTCTCGAAGACACTGGGACATGGATCTCCGTGATTCTCACGGCTAGGGTCTTGCGAACCTTAGATTTCGTCTCGATTCGAATCTCGAATCTAATCTCTGATAATGTTTCGAATAAGGTTTCGAATCGAATCTCGAATCCTGATATCAGCCAGTGAGTAGAATGATAGTGTAATAGATTAACTCCAGTATACGCGCGACGTTATAACTTAGATGGTCAAAAACAGTTGGAATCGTGGTTAAAGCTATGAAAATGTAGAAATTACTATTTGTCCCATAAATGGCTGTTTTATTCGAACAATAAAAGCCTTGGGTAAATTTTTGCTTTATTCACCTAGTAGGGTGATAAATTTTCCCAACAGGTTTAACACTGGAAGAATTTATTCCAAGAGTAGAGACGGACTGGTTGACCTCTGACTTCTACCGCATTCGTGTGGTATAATTAACAGTTCAATTGTTGTTTTCTCCAAACCTTTTTGAAAGTATTACAAAATGCCAGTAGAAAACACAACCCATTGTTCATTTAATACAGTATTTTTGCAAGTTTGTAGGGGAATTATTTTTAGACAGAAATGTATCACTGCGCCTTTTATATTTTTTGGCAATAATGCTTGTCATCGAACTGGACCTATTTGCTCCTCACTTCTCGCAGTGTTTTGCAGCGAGTAGCAGCACGGTTTCGCCGCGACTGCCCTGTAAATGATTTATGGGATAAACAAAATAAACGTATAGAGTTTTCAAGTAAAAAAAATATTCTACTCGTAGGATCAAGAATGAAACAAACTCTCCAGAGGCTCGTCGGTTTCATTCTTAATCCTACACGGAGAATATTTTTTTTACTTGAAAACACTATACAGTACGTGGAGAGTGGATTGTAACTAAATCACCCGCGGAGTGGAGTTATCACCCAAAGTGTCACTTTCAAATTCTGTACATATGGACATAAAACACAAGCAATGTTTCAGCCAATGGACCTCCGGGTTTAACCCGGCGGTCCATTGGCTGGAACTTTGCTTGTGATGGTTATGCTTTACAATAAATTTGCAATAATTGCTCGGGTGGAATCTCCACTCTGCGGGGGATTTAATGATAATACACTCTCCATGTACTGTACGTTTACTCTATATGTATTAAATCTGTTGCTTTTGGCGATAGAAAGTTCGACGTTTGAGCCTTGTGGATCCGTGCAGAATGGAACTGGCAAGCAATTACGTGGATGTTATTTTGTATCATGAAAGCGGTGGGTATTTCGAACCTATTAACTCCATGCAGGCTGCTGGCCGATATACCGGCGCAGCACAGGATTTCTCTTGCTACGATGTAAGTATAATTTGTGCACATTTAATCACATTTTCCCCCTGTAAATAGAATAGATTTTTTCATCAATGATTTCTTGAGTTTTCAACATTAGCGCCCTTCAAGGTATCATTTCAGTCAAAACTGTCAACGGCGAAATGGGCGAAATCACCTGGTTGTATTAAATTGATACCAAAAGTTAAATATTTGTACCAATACACCAATAGACTCATCAACGAACCAACATTTAGCTCTTTGGATTTCACAAATGGTTCTCAAATTTTATTCGAGCTTTTCGCCCGCGTTTCACTCGACACCCATAGCTCGTAGGATCGTTCTCAAATCATGTCGATGTACCTCGACAGCCTTCTTTTTACAATCGTGCCTTGTGAGCCCAGTTGCACATATTAAGTCTCCATTGTGTCTCTGTCCCTCGGCAGACTTCTAATTGTAATCTTGCTTTATAAGCCTCAACGCCCATATTTTGTCTCAAATGATTGCTTGCCTTGGCGGACATTTAAATACAAGGGTGCCATATGAACTAGGGCGCTCATGTTCTGTCTCTCTTAGAACCCTCTCCAGGATTTCATTTCGGGCTGGCGAGTCAATGACTTACCAACTGAGGTTCGAAACCCATACTTACATGTATACATTGAACACACCAACTGTGTCAATAAAAATCGTCACCTTTGAATTCTAACTCCTCAGCCAATACAAACAATGTTTTAACGAGAATCTCTTTCACTCACGATGACTTGATAGAATCTCAACATTTCAGTAACGTTCCGGGAAGCCTTGTTTGGGTAATATATACGATAATAATTTCCAAGTTTCCTAGACGAGTTTCCACTGGCGATTGTGGTGGACTTCTCAAAGCGAATAGGCGAATAGGACTTTATAGTAATGGTGATGGTGAAACCGAATAGTTCATCTCAAAGACAATATCGCTTTAGCAAGAGAATTTTAAAGCTACATACAATGACCAGTTTGCCTTTGCTGGTGTCTATGAGTTACTTCATTTTGATTAATGTGAACAGGATAAGATATTGCACTGTTCGCTAATTATCGCCACGCTTCTCTAAGGTAAATGTTTAATCAATTATTTGACACAAATAACTCAGTTTCTACACTAACCACTGTTTCTAACTTCACAATATTGGCCCCATTTCGTCGTTATTTATTGCAAATGTGTATCACCATAACAACACGTATCACTATGGGGATGACGTCACAACATGCCTATGACACTCAGAGAATATATGAAATTTTAGCTCAAAATATCTCGATAAAAAAAATTCACCCATTGTCTTACTGGGACGCCACTTTCGTTTGGTGATTAAATTGGTCTTGATTTTTCACTGTTTTACTTATGAATCATCAAGTCACCGATGTAAATGTTTCGCGACCAGATCTGATCCAATCGAGAAAAAGACCGCACTTGCGAAAACAGTACTGTGCGTATGTACTCATCCGTGTTCTTTGACGCAACCCTTTCCTTGTATTAGAATGCGGCATTTTGTCAGCGCGGCATTTTGTCGTGTCATTTTGTGGCGTGGTATTTTGTCGTCGAGGCAACTTTCGCTGCATCAGTATAACCTGTGGCATAATCAAACGTGGAAATAAGCAGACTGTCATCTGCAGAATGATGTCTCCAGAGGGTGAATTTACCCCCCCCCCCCCCCCCCCCCAGTGAACCTCAATCTGAATCAAGGTCTCAGGCCTAAACAGAAAGAGGTACCCAGAGGATAAAATGGTCCACAGTGTGGGATAACATCAGAAAATTCACCCTCTTGGGACCTCATTCTACAAATAACAGGTTTGGGCATAATATCCTACTGCAAAATCTTGTGCAGCAAACTGCCGGGTAACCCAACAGACATTTTTAGTATCTGTTTTTTACCAGGACTGATGTGTGTATTCAACGTTACCCTGTACAGTTAAAACTAGAAGTCCTGTCATGAAATGCGCACACATTGCACGTCGAGCTGCGCGTTAATATACGCGTTATGCCCATAGTAAGGCTGTCATATTCTATACATATGGCCTGTGCACAAGCAATGTTTCAGCCAATGGACCTCCGGGTAACCCGGAGGTCCATTGGCAGAAACATTGCCTGTGTTTGCTATGAGTAACCAGGAGATTCTGTCGTGCTTTGGATGCCATTCGGTATGGCAATTGCGCGCAATTCCTACGCGCAATTAAGCCTAGATAAGCGCACAATTCGTGACAAGACTTCTAGTTTTAACTGTACAATACAGACATTGAGAAATGTGCTAAGTACAACACACGTGAAATCTGGCCAATGTGGGAGAACGTTATGTAAGAACACATCTTATTGTTACGCATCTGAGTGATGTCATGACATGAATGAAATGCTTCAACATAAAGCAGTGTTAAGCAGGAATGTAAACTGACCGCCGAAGGTGGTATTTTTCTTTTTAAAAACCTCAGTTTTATTCAGTCAATTCAAGGTTAATCGTGGTATAAATACAGAACACACCAGTGGGAGTACGAGGGACGGGGACGGTTTTCATCTATTACACGCGCGCCTTTGGTTTACGTGAAATGTAATCAAAACTCCAACTCGAGACGGTGTAATTGATTCCAGTCCTTCACACACTTCCCTCGTTGAGGCCTGTCTTATTATTTGTTTATTTGGGGTTAACGACACTTTCGACAGCCCGAGTCACCTCGTGTCGGACAGTTTTACGGATGGAGGAAGCCGGAGTACCCGGAGAGAACCACCGAACAGGGTTAGCATTGGTTGAAGGCAAGTGCACCAACCATCGACGTGCAGTACGCCGTAGTACAGAACGCCACGATGCCCACACGTGGGCAATGGGGATGAAGTGTCTTGCCCCAAGACACAACGCGGTTGTCGCAGGTGGGATTCGAATTGAAGACCCCCCCCCCCCCCCCCCCCGGCTTGCAGCCCGCACCTTTACCTACTGAGCCACCGCGCCCCCTGTCTTATTACTTATATTTACGGAATGCGTAGAGGGGAGCATCACCAAAAACACCAAGTGCGTGGAGTTTCCATTCCGGAACAAATTTACGAAATCTGTGAAAAAGCATCGGAATAATCAGCAAACGTTCAGCCAAAGAAACTCCTTGTACAATCCAGAGGATCTTTAGTCAGCAAGTAAACACCGAGAAATCGAAAGTCATGATATTCAGTAAGTCGGGCAAGTTATTGAATGAACATAATTTTGTTCTTGATAACCAACCGCTAGAAGTAGTTAAAGAATATCACTATCTCGGTCCAAATATATTATCATCTGGTAAGTTCAGTCCAGTCCAACTGGCGAATAAAGGCCGGAAGGCCCTATTCACCCTACGAAAACATCTACCTCTTCCCGAAATGAATGCCCAGACCAATATAAAATTATTCAACGCCCTCATTAAACCTATAGTCACGTATGCAGCGGAGGTTTGGGGCCCACCTTCGCTTAATATGGACCGTCTGAAAAGTAATATAACATTGGAGCCATTTTACGATACCCAACCGTATGAGAAATTATCACTTCGCTTCTGCAAACAAACATTGCACAACAATAGATATGGCTCAAACATTGCCGCACGGGGAGAGCTTGACGAGTATCCACTTGATATCTACTTCATTGTACAAGCTGTTAGCTAACAGTAAACTGGCTTTCTACCTTAAGATAAAGCAGGATTTTAAGTTTGAACCATATCTTCTGCTTCCTATTGATTTCAGGGAACTTGCAAAACTAACGCAAATTCGCATTAGCTCGTATCCTCTAATGATTGAGACGGGGCGCTACAATAAGGGGGACAAACTACCCAAAGAAGCCCGTATCTGTCCTGTTTGTTCCTGTGGTGTGGAGGGTGAAACGCATTTCCTCCTGCGGTGCAAACAGTACGCCCCGCTGCGAATAATACTTTTCGAGCGAATAAGAGACATTTGGGGCAATGACTACTCAAACCTACCACCAGAAGCATTCATGACTCACTTCATTCAAACACTCGATTATGAAACTACCCCTGAGTTGATCAGATTTATCAATGCGGCGTTTGACTGTAGGAAACCGTTAGTACAAGTTGCCGGCCCGCTCTATTTGTTGGCTGGGCCAATATACCATAGAAATATCACATTGTTCAATATATGCTCTTGTTATTGTTCATTTCATATGATGTGCGTTTTGTTTTTTCGTTTCTCTGTCTAACTCTATTTTGATGCACCTTTTTGTTTTCTGTCATTCCTCTTTGTTGATGATGAGACAATAAATATCTTATCTTATCTTGGTAGAAATTGTATTCCATTTTTTTGTGTTTTCGGAAAAGAGTTTTCTCCCGGGTTGTCTTCTGCCCGAGACTATGTACTGCTAATACACTCCCCGCTACTGATAAGACATATTACTGATATGACATTCCACTGAGGGGTTACAATATATGTGTTAATAACTTTTTGATCTCTCAAGTTGTATATTATGCAGGTGATACTTCCAATTCCTTTGGTAGAGGGTTAATTTGTAAATCAGTGTGGTGCAGATGTCGCAAACTAAAATACTTTAACACTCTTTCGACAGGAGCGCGGTGGCGTTGCGGTAACCGGTTCTCGTCAGATCACCGAAATCAAGCAACGTCGAGCCCGGTTAGTCCTTGGTTGGGTGACAGTCTGAGTGATCGATTCGTACTCTCGCGTTGTGTCCTTGGGCAAGGCACTTAACCCCGATTGTCCACATGGGAGCACAATAACGCCGTGTACTAAGGCGTACTGCACGACGATGGTGCGCATGTCTTCAAGCAATCTAACCCTGTCTGTGCTGCAGTGCGGAGTTACGATGTTGGAGAGCTGGCAGTTGCTCGTCGTTGCTCGGCGGTTCTCTCCAGGAACTTCGGCTTCCTCCACCGGTAAAACTGTCACCGACACGATATGACATTGGCTGTTAAATGGTCGTTAAACCATAATAAATAAATAAATAAATAAATAAATAAATAAATAAATAAATAAATAAATAAATAACACTCTTTCGACGGGAAACGCGGACAAGAAGATCATGTGCATACAGGTTTCGTTATAACATGGCAGCGCTCATCAAGATCCGTTACTTTATTCGGAATGGTATCTTTTTGTGAGATGAGCTTTACAAACTATAAAGGCACGTGCGAATATAAATTCGTACCATAACGATACAAGAGGTCCTACATATTTTAGCCCTCTGGCGAATCTTCTAAAGTTTCTGTTTTTGTTCGTCTTTTTGTTCCAAAAATATACAACTTCCACTGTAAGCATTCGCCACAACGAACACAATAGAAAGATGCAAATGTTAACAAGAGAAAGAGAATTTACTATGACCAGTAAATTGGAATCTGTATGAAAATGGCGACAGCATCAGAATAAAACTATATGGAAAGAAAAGGCATGGAGAGTTATTTTTGGGAGTAAAATATCTTTAAATAAATCAGAAATAACCATTTGAAAACTGATGGTATCTACCATGTCCGTTCAATGGAAGCAAATGGGAGAGTCCACATTCATTATATGTGGGTGGACCAATTAATATTCTCAACGTGCAGCCGTTGGGCTGCACGTTGAAAATATTAATTGGACTTCCCCACACATTCATTCAGCAGCCATTGTACTTATGGAAACTATGACGTATCATGTTCCTGGGAAAGCTGCCTCTCGGGTTATTTATTTATTTATTTATTTATTTATTTATTTATTTATTTATTTATTTATTTATTTATTTATTTATTTATTTATTTATTTATTCATTTATTGGTGTTTAAGGTCACATACTTATGCACAATGGCTAATCATGACCGTGGCAGTTTTACGGGTGGAGGAAGCCGGAGTACCCGGAGAGAACCACCGAGCAACGACGAGCAGCTGTCAGCTCCCCAACATCGTAACTCCGCACTGCAGCACAGGCAGGGTTAAATTGGTGGAAGGCATGCGCACCATCGACGTGCAGTACGCCTTAGTACACGGCGTCATCGTGCCCCCATGTGGACAATCGGGGTTAAGTGCCTTGTCCAAGGACACAACGCGGGAGTCCGAATCGATCGCTCAGACGGTCACCCGTCCGAGGTTCGAGGAGTTAAACAGAGTTTAAAGATTTCAATACAGCGTTCAGATAAATACTTTCAAGAAACCGGAAATAACATCTGTGAACAGCATTCCATGTTTTCTATAAAGGAATTAAAAATAGATATTTTTGACTCTGACCACTTTTTGATTGAAGAAGTAATGTATGAACTTCAGAAATGCATTAAAGGTTATAAAATGCAATTTCCAGTAATTCTGAAAACTACACTGGGTGTGGCCTGGGTAATTCTAGTGGCTTGGACCCATTTTTTTAACTTTAACTTACAGGGTGTTTCGACTCGCATGGTATTGTTCCCGGGTCCGTGGGCCGTACCTTGCTTGAGGTATGAGCATAACCCACTTTCAAAATTTGGGCCCCACACCCACTTTTTGAATGTCAAAATACATGTATGAACTTCGACAATGCATTAGGGTGTCATGAAATGTGATCTCCTGCAATTCTGAAAATGCGCTCAATGACCCTGGATGACGTCAGTGACCATGACCAATATTTTGAAAATCCACGGAATTTCGACTCATTTGGTGTTGGTTTACAGGTCCATAGGTACTATCGTGCCTGTGTTATGAACGTCTCCCACAATCAGAACGCCCCTAGGACACCCCCAATGCCCTATAGAGATGAAAAACATTGGTGTTGGAGTAATGGTGACTATCTATTAGAGTGCCCAACATCAGCGAGATAGGAAGATTCGTGTTCGAGTTATCGTACTGACAATGAAGCGATCAGAAGGCAGATGGCCAGGAGAAAAAGTAGAAAAAAAAGATGAAAATGAAACCATACAAAACATTAATCTGGGAGTTTCACACAGTCTAATAAACACTGACAGAGTGGCAGATATATACGTGTCAAAGAATTAATTACAAGGCAACAGAGTTAGAAAAATATAATGATGTCATAAATTGACGGTCTATGGCAGGAAAAACAGTAAGGTTAAAAGATATTCTGTGAGATTTTAAGTACAACATTCTAAGATTTAATTCCATATCTGTCTAACTTTGCCCTGCTGGCGGAGAGAGGCATGCAGCGAATCAACTCCTCAAATTCTGTTTAAAAGATTCGAAAGTTGGCATGCATTTTCACTGGCTGCAAGAATAACATTTTTTTAAAATAATCAGACAGGTATCTTTTAGTTCAGAAGTGTCTTTCGCAGAGGTGGGGCCGAAAATGGTGCATAACTTACTCACGTACACGTTCAAAGCGCATCTTTGCTGAAGAGTTTGGATCAGTAGGGGGCGCGGTGGCGTCGCGGTAACCGGTTCTCGTCAGATCACCGAAGTTAAGCAACGTCGAGCGCGGTTAGTAGTTGGATGGGTGACCATTTCAGCGAGTAATTCGCACTCCCGCGTTGTGTCCTTGGGCAAGGCACTTAACCCCGATTGCCTACATGGGGGGCACGATGACGCTGGATACTAAGGCGTACTGCACGTCGATGGTGCGCATGTCTTCAACCAATCTAACCCTGCCTCTGCCGCGACATGATATGACCCTGGCTGTTAATGTGTCGTTAAACCCTAAAAAAAAAAAATTGATCAGTAAAAGAAGAAAGTTTTGGATTTGTGTCGCGCTAGTTCAGAAATGTTCGAATCGTCGATATGTTCGTAACATCTTATCGAGAGCCTCTTCTTGAACCCCCTCCCTCCTCTATCAATAAATCTCCTGCACGGGTGACCTGATGAAAGAAGGGGACTTCATGGAGGTTCTGCAAAACTACTTTGATTCTGTCTTGGAATAATTATGTCGCGTGTTTGATCGATATGCCCAAACAGACGAGTCGCTTTGGAATGGTGACTCCTGTATTGCACGTGCAAGATGCAGCCCCCGACACGCGTAACAGATGAAGGATGAATTCCAAGTGTTAGCTACCCTATCTGAAGGACAAAATATATTATTTATTTATTTATTGGTGTTTAAGGTCACATATTTCTGCACATTGGCTAACCATGACCGTGACAGTTTTACGGGTGGAGAAAGCCGGAGTACCCGGAGAGAATCACCGAGCAACGGCGAACAACTGCCAGCTCCCTAACATACCAACTCCACACAAGCAGGTTTAGCATTGGTTGAAGACAGGTGCACCATCAACGTGCAGTACGCCTGAGTACACAGCGTCACCGTTCTCCCGCGTGGGCAATTGGGGTGAAGTGTCTTGCCCAAGGACACAACGTGGTTGTCGCAGGTGGGATTCGAACCGAGGACCTTCGGCTTGCAGCCTGCACCTCTACCAACTGAGCCACCGCGCCAACAAAGGACAAACTAATCCGATTTGGGAGGAAATTGCGGTTTATTATCGGTCTAACAGAAACGAGTAACAGCCCGAAGATCTTGAGCAGTCATAGTTGAGGGTCGCTAATAATGTGTAGTGTTATTACTAATTTTGGTAGACAGTTAACCCTTTACCCAATATAACGGCGAAAACCGGCCAGTGCTATTCACAAAAATCACCACTTAATTTTCATTTTTTTTTGTCTCAAAAACATAGGTTATGACCCCTCATTGGAACGAGCTCGATGCGCTCGTCCCAATGAGGGGGGTCCTTACCTATATTTTTGCGACAAAAAATGAAAAAAAATAGTTATTCAGCAATTTTGTTTAAAAGTGTCGCCTGCTGTTCAGGTTTGGTAAAGGGTTAATAAACCGTATGTTATTACTGTTATTAGCATTGCTACCAGGAAATCACAATAAATAATTGAAAGACGGCTAAAATGGAATTCTGGAGTTGAGATCGGATGACATTATTTTTTGTTTGCCTTAAATATGAATAACAATCGTTAGTTCAGCTGTATGAATGTATTGGCTGCCCCACTGGGGCTGCCACTACATTCCAACAGCTGAACTACAATTACCGGGTGTATTGTTGTCAAACAGAAGTCGGACGGTCACGTGTCTATCACCTCTCAGGTTTGCGACGAATTTCGGAAACTTAACAGTGGTCCAGCAGTAGTTGGTACATATCGTTTGGGAGGCCATATGCCTATCATACTCTCCGTGTATAATCCATCCGGGACATGTCGAAAACACTCCAAAATGAAAGTTATTTTCACAATGTCACAGAGAATCAAGCGGATATCAATAACGTGACGTGTTGGGTTGTTATTGAGATGCTAACTTATTAACTTCCAAACACGTCACGTGATCTATCGAGCTTTCTTCAGTTTTTATGTTGGAGTAAAGCTCCGTTATTATCGTTAATAGGTTAAACATATTCCTATTTGCCAAAAATAGTTTGCAAATTGGGAAAGGAGGACAAGTGCTTTCCACTTAGTGTAACCTCCGCTCCCTTAACATGATACAAACATCAATACAATGCGAAACAAACAAATAGGAGAAATGTAAAAAATATATACAAGAAAATCTAACTTCGAAATAAAAGAGAGTGAGAGTGAGATAAAGAGAGGGGGAAAAAAAGAAATATGATTGATTGATGTCCGCTTTGCACCTTGAGTCTGTCTTTGTCAATTTGATTTTCCAAGCCGAAGGTCGCCCAGGCGCTGCACTGAGTGGTTGCACTTCCCATAACACTAAACTTCCATTTCTACTATAACTACCACTACTGTTACTAATACATGTACTACCACCATCATCACTGTTACTACTATAGATAATACTTTTACTATCGCGCTCAAATCTTACCACCGACATAGCCCTCCAGCGGCGAATAATAAGAAATAATAATAATAATAATAATAATAATAATAATAATAATAATAATTACATATTAATTTCTGTAATCATCCATTGGTTACACTTTCGCCGCCAAATCACGCGCCTAAGGAGTCGCAATGAACTGCATGCATGTGTGAAACAGTACCTAGGATGGAAACTCATTATTGAATCTTCGAGTGTTACGAATAAGTGTTTGAACAAATTTAAAAAGTGAGTTTTTTTAATTCATCAAGTGAACTGCTGTTTCGTATGGACTCTCGTAGACTATTCCGTGTTCCTGTACACGAGGTGAAAAATCATCGTTTGAATAGCTCTGTTCGCATGCAATAAGGCATACAAATTGCCGAATTTCGAAGGTAATAACCAGATGTGTCACGAACTCTTCTTAGTGGTAGTAATTCGTGGAGATAATCGGGCGTATCGTTGTTTACGATTTTGTAGAAGGTACACATATTTTGCACGTGTCTTCTTGTTTCGAGACTGTCCCACCCACCTCCAATCGAAAGACGGTCTCGCGATACTGATCTCGTCAGCCCTGCACGATTCGTGCGGCATCACAGTGTATGCCCTCTAGACGCTTCATCATGAGGAGCTCTGCGCCACACCGGACTCTCATATTCCAGTATTGGCAAAATGAAGGCATTATACATCTTACTCAAAAATTGTCGATTGAAAATATGCTTTAGTCTTCTTAACTGTGAAAGTCTAACACAGGCTTTTTTTTACAAATGTCGTCAATATGAGCTTCCTAGCCCAAGTTGGATTGGATGGATAGTCCCAAGTGTTTGTGGACGCCAACGTGAAAATATGCTTTAGTTTTCTTAACTGTGAAATTACTTATCGTTAATGTACTCGGACAACCCTGAAAAGTGGTAACAGTACATGATATCCGGGGTACAGGGTCAGATAATGGTTAAGGACAAAGCTCTGGAGCATTGCATGACTGACAGTTTTCGTCATTGGAAGTCATTTATAGGAAAGCTTGTCTCCTTCATTTTTTTAAAAGTGGTCAGTAAATTTAACTCACAGGGGATGGGAATTGCATGTAAAAACTGAAATTTCGAAATGTTAGCGAAGTCATATAATCGATGTGCGCATCTTTTCACAAACTTCAAGCGTTTTCTTGTAGAGTAGAAAAGAATACAGAAGCTGCCTTTTTACAATTTCTTCTCCAATCATTTTGAATATTTGACTATTATTATCAGTTTAAACCTATTTAAAAAAAGAAAACGGCGCCTTTGCCATCTTTTGGTGTTCTGTAACTTTAGTTCTGTGCATTGTGTCAACAATGTGCATATCGTGACATATAGTACAGACACTATTTATTTATCATTTATTGGTGTTTAAGGTCACATACTTATGGCCAATGGCTAATCATGACCGTCACAGTTTTACGGGTGGAGGAAGCCGGAGTACCCGGAGAGAACCACCTAGCATCGACGAGCAACTGTCAGCTCCTCAACATTCTAACTCTGTTCAAGCTCCGCTCAAGCAGGGTTACAGCGGTTGAAGACATGTGAACCATCAAGGTGCAGTACGCCTTAGTACACGGCGTCATCACGGCGTCATCGTGCCCCCATGTAGGCAACCGGGATAAAGTGCCTTGCCCAAGGACACAACGCGGGTCGTCCCGGACGGGGATCGAACTCGGGACCTCTAGCATCGGGACCTCTAGCATAAAAGTCCAACAGTCTACCACTGAGCCACTGCACTCCCGTGGTACAGACACTAGCCTTTCCATTAACTCTTTTGGCGCGACAGGCGACTAAAGTCGACAGATGCAGACCGCGGAAAGGTACTGCAGTAGTCAATAAAGCCAACTGTGTGTGTCCATTTCCAAGTGTTTTAACCCTTTACCCACCGCAGACGATATCAAAATTTATTATTTTAAATATCATTTTTTTCAATTTTTTCAAAATATTTCAACAAAACCATATCATGTGACCCCTCGTTGGAACGAGCTCGACGAGCTCGTTTCAACGAGGGGTCACATGATATGTTTTTGTTGATTTTTTTTTAAAAATTATGTTTTTTCAACTGCTGAAGTTGCAAATTACGCGGGGGGGGGGGGGTGCGGCCGATTCGTTGTGTAAAGGGTTGAACAAACATACGTATTCCTATGTTTCATGC
The DNA here is from genome assembly GCA_031216915.1 of Pictodentalium vernedei. Classification (NCBI taxonomy): domain Eukaryota; kingdom Metazoa; phylum Mollusca; class Scaphopoda; order Dentaliida; family Dentaliidae; genus Pictodentalium; species Pictodentalium vernedei. Next base: position 454,721,889 of record CM062294.1, on the reverse strand, counting down.
ACCATTTATGTCCTATCCATAAACAACGATATCGTCCCTTGAAAGTATAACGGTGCCATTTAAATATATACAGAAAATCATTTGAAAAACTGTCAATGAGATCTTTTAAAATAATAACGCTTTAGTCTAACTACCTATACTTTTTGTAAAATTCCTGATGAATATTAGGCGCTAAGAATTCTGTTTTCTTTTGAAACTTTTAATAAACGAACACAACAAACAGCTCTTTTATTTATTTATTTATTTATTTATTTATTTATTTATTTATTTATTTATTTATTTATTGGTGTTTAACTGGTAGAGTGGTGAATTATTTTTGATCATCAAAACTTGTTCACATGTCTTTGCCTTGTTACAATTTATGGCAGAGTGTTTAAGTTACGGTATCTTCACTTCAGAGTAAAGCCCAAATACGGGCTCCAGCACTCTTCCAGTTAAGGTCACATATTTTTGCACAATGGCTAATCAAGACCACGGCAGTTTTACAGGTGGAGGAGGTCGGAGTACCCGGAGAGAACCACCGAGCAACTGTTTAGCTCCCTAAGATACTAACTCCACACAAGCAAGGTTAGAATTGGGTGAAGACAAGTGCACAATCGACGTGCGGGGCGTCTTAGTACACAAACCCACCGTGCTCCCACGTGGACAATGGGGGTGAAATGTCTTTCCCAAGGACACAGCGCAGTTGCCGCAGGTGGGATTCGAACCAAGGATCTCTCGGCTTGCAGCCTGCACGTGTGAACACCCTCGCCCCCCGTTTTCGTTTGTTAAAAGTAATAAAAGAAAACTTCGCTTTGTTTTCTGCTGATCTCATAGGTGTTTTCTCAAAAATTATATGCTTCTAAATTGGACTTTCCTCGCCCGTCCAATGATTTCAGGGAAGATAACTTTATCGAAAGTGGATTTTCATTTCGATATAAGTCATGGATGGTCTGTCTAAATTTAGTGAGCCGAGCATTTTATGTGGCTTAAAACACACTTCATATTAAAGTCCTGTTTTAATACGAAAAAAATGAATTAATTTTAGCTTATTGTGGAGAATAAAAACTGAAAATGTGAACAGTTTTTAATCGAAGAGTTATCGTCCGTGGTAACTCATCGGAGACAATAGCACGCCGAGTTGGATGTTTCAGTAGCAATTTGAGTTATAAAGTCGGTCAAGGCAGGCTGAATATTTGCATTTGAATAATAGGGAGCACGGTGGCTCAGTAGTAGACTGTTCGACTCCTATGCTAGAGGTCCCGAGTTCGATGCCCGCCCGGGACGACCCGCGTTGTGTCCTTGGGCAAGGCACTTTATCCCAGTTGCCTACATGGGGGAGGTGGGGGGGGGGGCACGATGACGACGTGTACTAAGGCGTACTGCACGTCAATGGTGCACATGTCTTCAACCGCTGTAACTCTGCTTGAGCCGAGCTTGAATAGAGTTTGAATGTTGAGGAGATGACAGATGCTCGTTGATGCTCGGTGGTTCTCTCCGGGTACTCTGGCTTTCTCCACCCATAAAGTTGTCATGGTCACGATTAGTCATTTTGCATAAGTATGGGACCTTAAACACCAATAAATAAATTTGAATAATAACAATAATAACACCCAGTTCAGGAGGACGCATTTTGAACGAATCTAATCTAATATTAGGTTTTTTTTTAATTATATGGGACGATTATTCGTCTGTCTGAATCAAATAAATCTTTTAGTCGCTTTTCAGACGAAACTTTGTTCGAGAGCGACACATTTAATTCATTTATTAGATTCGATGCGTCGTTTCATTCAGACACAATACTAGCGATGAAATGTTCCGCCGATGTTCGGTTGTGTTCGGGTATTATCGTTCGCCCACCGGTTTTGGTAATCAGGGGAATCTAATTCCAATTGATTCAAATTGGTTGTGTTAATAATATCCAAAGCGGGCCAAGCAGGGAAAAACTTAACAACCCAAGGAGACTGTCGCAAGTATACGCGGGCAACTGAATCAGATTCGACGATAATGCATGCGTCTGAATCAACATGTATTCGCTGTGGCAGGAGACGCATGTGATTCAGTTAGATTAGATTCGCCCAGAATGCGTCCGTCTGAACTCGGTGGAACTGTGACTTATCTAAAAGGTCATTTTTCTAAGAATGTCAGGCCATTCTTAAAAGCACCATTCTTGAAAACAATGCAGACTTTATTTCTCGTGGCGGTTATTCTTTCCGAAAACAGCAAAGGTGAAACAAGGGAAGTTTTCGGCAGTTTGGTTTAGTTCTTGATTATAGCGTGGAAATGACATCCATTACCTATTCCCAGTTTCTTATTCGGCATTCATCGGTTGATAACGAATCTCGAATAAGGAACTGGGAATAAGTAATGGTTGTCACGTCTGTGATTATAGGATGGATGGATTGCCCCCCCCCCCCCACACACACACACAAAATTTGAATGGTATGACGAAGTCTCGGTGGTCATTAGTTGGAAGATTATTAGAATGAATAATGATAGCATCTTTTGTCGAGACACTGAACGTCACCTGAGACGCACTCAATCCACTCCAAAATTCAAAAACAGCGAACGACTAATGACATGAAAGGCGTCGGGCATAACACTCCATCATCGGATCTTCATCAGTGACAAGCAGACGAACGGTTATTATGGGCCCTTAGTTGTTTTTTTCTCAGTTCGGTCTTCATTTCGCAACATTTTTTGCGTGAAATTTCGACGAATTGTGTGCAAGTGTATCTTGATCCAAACGCGGGTTGACACAGATATAGAAAAAATGCCACATTAGTGATCACAATCAGGGACGTTGCTTAGAGGTCTCGGATGGGTGTGGGGTGCACGCCTCTAGATTTCCAAATGCACCCCCAGGGATGTGGCGACAGGGGGGTGCCCCCCCCCCCCCCCCAGCTATGAGTATTTTTTTTCAATAGTTGGAAAATCCGAGGTCAAAAATCAAATAGTTGGAAATTCAATAAATTAACATTGTTCATGAAAAATATTAAAATTCCAACTAATGATGAGAAATTTTGATTTTTTATTTCCAACTGGAAACTTGAGTTTCACATTTCCTACTCTAAAATTGACATGGCCTCAAAATATCGACTCTGACATCAATCCGGTAAATTTTCTGACCCAGACACATTATAAATGATGCTTTTTCCGTTTCAGAAGTAGTGAAAATGTTCGGAAGGGTTCATAACACAGGCACTCGACGTATTATCGGATTTTATCAACTTTAATAAAATATATATTATCAATATTAAAAAAAGTAAAGGTAGCCTATGACACTTCCCAGATCGAAATTTTTAACAATCTCTCAAACAGCGAATACCTTGTCGATCTCGCTCAAATAAACGACAAAATGTCGTGTAATTCGCGGAGCCACTCGAGCCCAAGATTGACGAAATTTGACCTTTATTCGCATTTATTTCACTTTTTATCGACTGAAACGACAGAGACGTCTATCCACGACTTGTCTTATCCGGCACACAAGCAAATTGAAGCAACGAATGCAACGCCGCGCGTTCATTGGTCAATATAAAATTCAACATATTATTTTTCACTCTAAACATAACTCCTAGTCAACAATGAAAACGTGCTCATTTTATTCTGAAGTTCATTCGAAGATGTCGCTTTCAGAAATTGCAATTGCTTCTGAAAAGGGCCACAATATTATAATAACTGGACAGGCTGAAATGGGAAAAACATTTTACCTGAATAAGATCAACAATGGACTGACACATATGAACAAAAACGTTTATACTCTGGGTACAACAGGTATGACAAAGCACAAATTTGCCTCGCGGTTTAATGACTGTTCACAGATTTTTTTTGTTTTGGCGGACGGCAGATTTTCTGATGCAGTTTTAATAAAGAAAATCATGTTTGATGACAATTATCATGATGCAAAAGAGAGGATGTTGTCCACAGATGTGATTATTACCGACGAAGTATCTGTGCTTTCCCTGAAACTTTTTCGACAAATAAACACAATTTGTAAGGAGATAAGAGGGAATCACCGAAATGCTTTTTGTGGTATTCAGGTGATTTTATGTGGAGATTTCTTCCAGCTGCGACCGGTACCCAATGTGAATTTTAAGGACCCATGAGACTTCATCATATCTGCAGAACTTAGATTTCATGTGTTTAAGCTGACCACTGTGCATCGACAATCTGAAGGAAAGTGAACAATTCAATTTGAAACATCCTGCAAAGGGTTTATTGAATATTATCTAAACCTTGAAGGAGTGGATTTTCTCAAAGAACCTAAGTCTCGACATTTTATGAGTAGAAAGAACAAAGCACCTAAATTTCAGCTAATGGACCACTCCCCCTGTATCTATCAAGACGTCTGCAGAGAGCACAGGCACTCGACGTATTATCAGATTTTATCAATTTTAATTTTATTAAAATTGATAAACTGTGATAATACCTCGAGTGCCTGTGGCAGAGAGCAGCCTGAAACTTTGATTCAGTTTGCAATTTTGGGCAATAAATGTAAGATGCGCTGTCACTGATAAACAGTCTAATGGGCCTACACAATGCGGGATGTAAATATTTTGCATGTGTGTGTGGTGGAAATTGGGGGAGGTGTAGTATTTCCACCCTCTAACTAATTATTGCTCTTCAAAAAAGACCAAAAAACTTTTCAGCTTATTAACCACAAGAAATTTTCCATTACATTTTTCCCTTGTTTATAATTCCAATCCTTGACATCATTTCCCGGGAAGCTCTTGAAGAGAACTTCCAAAGAGATGATGTCACGGTTCAAATAATATTTGTAATAAGGAAAAAATGAGATCAAAATTTTTAATGTGGTTATCTATCCAGCATCTTATTTCCAGTGTTTCTGTTTCAAAATGTTCAGTTTACATGCTGTATAACAAAAGAAAAATCGAAAGTTTCATACTCATCCTATAGTTTGTATACTGTAGGGGAATATATCAGCGGAGAGTTTTGCTGCGTTGAGATTGAATCTTTTTAATCTGTAGTCCTAACCTATCCATACCTAAGATCCTTTCTTGGAAAGCTTTACACAAATTTTACAAGTTGTTCATATTAATTTGAATGAAAACACTGTTTAAAGTTTTCAGTTCTTTTTTCCAGCTGCTATAATTTGTGATTATATGGTTCCATGAACATTTTTTCCAAGACTTGTATGTTCATGAACATTTTCTGGCTACCACTTAAAATAATTAATTATAAGCTATACCGAATGATCTCTCTTTCTCTTAAATACCAGATTATGACACTAAATCTTGGTAAGTAATAAGTAAGAGCTTTTTGAGACTAACTGTCAGGGAATGGTGGTATGAAGAGGAACCATATCAAAAAGATATTTCATACAAGGAATTCCACATGTTTGCATTTGCAACTAGTTTTGTAAGTTGCTGTACATGTAGAGTGGAGTCCTTTGAGTCTGGTGTGGAATGAAATGTCTTTGATGTGGATTAATTGTCATTGGTGTGAATAGATTACATAAGCATTATAATTACTGGTGTCGACCTATATTTCATTGGAAACAGATTTCTTCAAAAGTTTGAACAGTTTTGACCAAAACGTTTGTTTCTTGGGCCCCTCCCAATCTACGGTGCTTGTAGAATTGTCAGAAAAACATGAAATAATAAAACTGACTTAAAAATGCAACATGTGCTATTCATCATTCAAACTTTTATATATTTTCAGTTTTTGTTTCATAAAACATTTCTTATTGTCCCTCTTTGGGAGGGGCTCATCAAGTTCTTTCCAATATTGATCATAAGCCCTGATTTGAAAGCAAATAGTGGAATTCTTCATTTATTCGGGAAAAGTATGGAAAGAGTGATCCCTTTCTCTTTTGAAAAGGGTAATGGCAGCACTCTATAAACTTTATATTTCTGTCAAAAGTCCACTTGAAAAGGGGGAGGGGGTGGGGGGGCAATGGAAAAAATATCTCACAGCACCAAAAATTCTATAAACCAAAAAATCCCCATGATAAATTGACAAAAGATCAATTTATTTATTTGTGTTAGAAGTAAATTGTAGGGTGAAAATATCTCTTGTGGTTTTTCTCTCTTTAGTGATAATAATTAATTCCAACTTTCACATGATTTTGTGGGTAACTCTCGGAAAGAGCTTCCCAAGAAATGATGCGAAATGTAGAAATTATTTCATAGCCCAAGAACATTAGGTTTCACTAGGGAAAAAAATCGGAGAAAGCTGATTTTTTCAGGGAATGTCGAGTACATGTCACTGAACGATTAGACAAAAGTCCCCTAAAATCCCAGTTGAGCTTTTTTTTCTACAGCCATTTTTCGAAAACGCGTTTGAAAAAAATATAAAAAAATCGCACGAACTTTGTAACCTCGAATTGATCCAACTGTATTTTTTGTTTACGCGTATTTCGAGCTACATAATGTCTAATATACATTTACCTAGAGGAAAATGTGCATTCTGTGACAATTTCTGCGAAAAATTATTGAAAATTCACAAAAAAGTATCGGATTTACGCAAAAAATGACGATTTTCCTAACGGATTTGCCCAAAGGGTCGTAGTACAGAACGGGATGTTAGTTGGACAGACGATAAAAAATCCACCACCATTTGAAGACTTTTATCATTGCTTACAAAATAGACATTATAGAAGACCCCCTCTGCTTCTGGCCGAGTTCCCCTTTTGGCATAAAATTCGTCAGCATGAGAACTCAACTATTTTCGGGCTTGGGACCGAACAGACACGTCTGTGTCTGGCAGCATTAGATCAATAAATAATATTTACAGAATGTACAAAAATCAATAAATAATATTTACAGAATGTACAAATCAATCAACATGGATTAAGTTACATTGACTATTATCAACGCTATATACAGAAATGACATGACCTATATACATATTATTCATCGAACACAGAAATTTCAGACAGGACAGTGTTTCTGTGGTTGTTACAAGAATCCGAACTGCAATTACACAAACCTGAGCAAGAGAGTCCTGCCTTCTTACACCCACACCTTTTTGTACAAGCACTCTTGCAACCACAACTGATCAGATTCAGTAGGTTATCGGGGGCACATGGCTTTGTGGCTGCAGTCGGTACAAGAAGTCCATTGTCTAGCGACCACCCCCAATCCGTCGGAGGAAGCGAAGTGCCCAGCCATTGTTGGACCTGGAGATAACATCTGTAGACATGTTGTTGTGCAGCATTGCTGCTTGGTGGGAGTGAGGCTAGGTCGATGGGTTTATTCAGTTTAGATTTTGCTACATAACGCTTGTAAGTGACATATCTATATTGGCCGAGAGTGGAAACAGTTTTACTCCCGTATAAGATCAGAAGTTGTTCCCCGGCAGCGGCTACTGCACTTGGTGTACTGTCATCCGCCAAAATTGTGTTGACATACTGTTGTGAGTCGCTAGTAACATCGGAGACAATTGTACTGAATACTTTCTTCTTACCAACTCGAAAGAGTGCAGAAGTAGTGTCACAACCACTTATAGAATGTGCTACAAGGAGGTTGCTTCTATGGTCACCCATTTTGGTTGCTATTTCACTAACTGAGACTAGTAAGTTTGGGGTAATGGAATACATCATGTGAATATTACATCCCGGTTGAACTCGAGAGGTAAGAATGACTAACAAGTCTGTGTCTGTTCCCACAACGACAACATTGTTGTCATCTTGAGCGATGTCAAGTGCAGTTTCGGCTATCAGTACATCAGCATCAGCCTCGGCCTGCTTGGACTGAATATTGATAGCAGATAGCTCCTGCATTAGAAGATCGATCAGTTGGGTTTTGTTCTTGGCATTTGCAAGGAAATCGGATTGGGGTGTGGTGGCTGGTAACTCGGGTGAGATATTGATATCAATGGAATACCTGTCTTTAGATCTACGGGCTTGTTCCATGCCCTTTGTCGACATTGTACAAGCATAACCATAAAAAACAACCACGACGTTCGCCCCAAAATGTCTCACTAGATAATTGGAATATGATGTACATATGTCTTTATATGACGACTGTTTAGGCCATACAACTGCCCTCAATAAAAATCCACCATCTACAACAAACAGAGAATGTTCTGGGATTTTAGTTTGCTCGGAACCGTATGTTTTGAGGATCTTACCGAGCGTGCTTTTCTGTGTCTTCCTCATTCCAGCAGAATCAAACAATGCTGGTGGTTTCGGGGCGAGTTCATATTTGAGATACTCTTCCATCTCTGCTTGTGACTGAATAACAATGTGATGCGGTTGAACAGAATTGTGGGGTCAATCACTACCTTACTTCCACGGACTTTGATGCTATTTGCCATCGATGCGAAAGACTTCACAGTGTCAACACGTCGTAGTTTGATGCTGTTGAACGTTTTGCTTACAACATTCGATACGCAACATTCACCAATTTTGCGAACTTGGTCACAGTTCACAGTTTCGTCGGCCACAAGCCCGGTCGCTATAGAGACTAATTGTAGTGGATCTCTATTCTGAAAGGGGGAATGCGCTCTGAGCCAGTTCAATAATTTGGTGATATCATTGGCATCAGTCAATTGTGAACTTTGACGGAGATCCCGATGTTGTTCGCCATGACCAGTGTGAACATGAACAAAATTTTCGAGAGCATTACATATCGGAAGGCAAAGAGGTAGTCCATGTACCCATCTCGCAACAGTGCTATCGGTTATTCCCCTGCCATGTGTGAGACCACCAGGGAGCTTGAACATTCTCATTAAACACTGCTCTATGGTCTGATCAGAATATATCCCGTCCCAGAATTTATCTGAGCGCCTTATGGTAAAGTAACCTTTCTCAGTGAACAACTTCAAATCATCCTGTTGCATTATTTCTGTTAGCTCACTCATCTGCTGCAAATAGAGATGAGAACTTTTTGCGTATGCAAAATGACCACCTGCGTGAAATACTGGAATCATATTGCTTACACAATATGTGTGGAGTTCCCAGTCGCCTGTGCGCTCTGCTCTCAAGAACAACTGGAGAAGACCTATTTGCTCGTAGTATTGTACCCAAAGATTTCCTGTGCGTCCTACGGACGCATTCTGGAGCAGTTCGTGTAATTTTGACAGTAGATGGTTGACACTTTCTTGATTGACAGCGTCAGCTGTTGTACAGTCACCTCTGGCAAGTCCACAGAATATTTCATTGACTTCTGTGCAGTCTGTGTTATCTAGTGTTCGGCTTTCTTCAAACACAAGTTTTGTAATGGCAATTTGTATTAGCAAATGGGCACGAACTGCTCTTGAATATGCATGACCACTGATCAAATGATGGATTGACCCACCAGCATAAACAGTCCCCCAAAGATCATCCAAGCCGCTACCAGCCATGATCGAACCAATTGCCCCTAAATATGACATGGCGTGCACACATTACATGCCAATGCATCTTGAGTGTATGCGAACACCACATTATGTGATTTAATCGAACATGGAAATTGAAACAACGATGCTATAATACGGTATTTGAATGAGAAAAGTCGATGCCGTTTGAATTTGAGTTTAGGGGGTATGGTTAATATTTCACACGTTTCACCAGTTCATTATGGAATAAATGACTATTGTTATATATCATTATAAAGCCACTGCTTTTCTGCAACTTTTGATATATAATTTAACTCCCAAAGTAGTCGTAGATTTGATTTAATGGACGTTGTGTACCGTTGTGTGTATGAAAACAATAAAAAAATTTTCGTAATTTTGTACATTTTCGTGAATATTTCACCATTGAGTGTGAGGATTGGTACAAAGTTGGCATTTTCTGTTGGGGATATGTATTCTCAATATAATTCAGCACGATATTTATGATTCTCACCCTACTAAGGCGAATAAGAATGAGAAATATGGAGCTGGGTCGAATTTTTTTTTAATTTTTTTTTTTCATCAAAAAACGCTATAACTAAAACTAGACTTTATGATTCTGGAGAATCATGGCTTTTCCCGATTAGATTCCATGATTTTTCTTGACCACCACAGTGTCTGATGAATTGTTTTTAACTGTCTCACTAAAGTTCCTTCATTGATGTTATGAGAAAGGTGAGTATAGTAGTCTGAAATGACTCGGTTTGGGTTTGATAAAAAAATGTTTAGGTAAAACCCATCATTAATGGTAGAATGAATTAATATCAATATCAATGTTTCCCTATCAGTTTTCCGTCCTTGGTAAACGAAGTTACGTTTCTCTGTGGCATTTCCATTTGATGTTCTTGGTGTCCAAAAACAGACTATTTCCTCAATTTTTTTTACATTTAGCAGCCCATGAAGGGTTAACAAATGCCTACCAGAATAATTGATCCATGCAACTGGTCATATGACACCAAGACCTATCAACGGCCATTTTCTCTTGAAAACCCCACAAAATGTTTGTAGAAATCCAGGGAAAACGATTTTTTAAGCTTTTGATGGGTATCCCTGTTAACCTCCCCAACAGGGGTTAACGCTTGGCTTTTTGAATACCTTTATTACTTATAAAAATGGTCCTCTGTGAATTCCACTTCAAACAAAGGAGATTATGTTTATCTCTCATGTATACATTAGGTGCTGTGCGTGTCTGAAAACAGTCCCATGTTAACAACATTACGATGCTTGGCAGCTTGTAGATGGTTAAAAAACGCTCACCGGAGTATTTTGTCCATGCAAATTTTAATGTCACATAAACACCTACGAATAGTCAATTTGTCTTGAAACCCTACAAGTTACCGTTAGGGAAATTCACAGAAAATGGGAATTTAAAGCTTTCAAGAGATATCTCTCTTTAGCCTGCCCAAAATGGGTTAAGACGTCGACTTTTGAATACCCTTACTACTTACAAAAATGTTTCCATATAAATTGTACGCGCGATAAAAGAAGGCACTTTTCTTTGTGGTGTACCCTTTGGGTGCTGTTGGTGTGCAAAAACAGCCCATTTTATCGCAATTTTGACCTTCAGCAGCCCGGGGAGGGTTAACTAATGCTGACCGGAATATTTTGTTCATGCGACTTGTAATGTCACACCAAGACCTGCAAATAGCCGATTTTTCTTGAAAACCTACAAGATGTTGTTAGAGAAATCCACAGAAAATGGGTATTTTAAGATTTTAATGGGTATCTCTCTTTAACCAGCCCAAAATGGGTTAAGACGTCAAATTTTGTATACCCTTACCACTTTCAAAAATATTTTCCGATCAATTTTGCGTCCGATAAATGAAGGCCCCTTTCTCTGTGGTATATCGTTTGGGTGCTGTTGGTGTCTAAAAACAGCCCATTTTATCACAATTTTTACGTTTAGCAGCTCGGGGAGGGTTAACTAATGCTGACCGGAATATTTTATCCATGCAACTTGTAATGTCACACCAAGACCTGAGAGTGACCAATTTTTCTTGAAAATCTACAAGACTCGTTTAGAGAAATCCACGGAAAACATGAAGTTTTGAGCTTTTTTGGGGTATTGCTGTTTAACCAGCCCAAAAAGGGTTAACACTTGGTTTTCTGAACACCCTTATTACTTACAAAAATGATCTTCTGTGAATTCCACTTCCAATAAAGGAAGTTATGTTTACCTCTCGGGTATCGTTTGCGTGTTGTGGGGTCTGAAACCGGCCCATTTCATCAAAATTTCGATGTTTGGCAAGCCTGTGGAGGGTTACCATATGCATCGCCAAATATGTCGTGTGTATCAAAGGTTGTGTCATAGGCAGGTCTAGTAATGATGGATGTTTAAAAAAAAATCCTAAAGACGTGTTTCGAGAAAGTGCCGATAAACCCCAATTTTGGCAGTTTTTTGCCAATTCCTGGCGAAATAAGGGTTAAATCGAAAATTCCGCTTCGGTACATTTTAGATTTTTTGCCACTCATGCGTGTGCCAAATTGTGTGAAAATCGGTTCGAAAATGGCTTCTGAATCGTACGGACAAAAATGTGTGGAAAAAAAAAAAAAAAAAAAAAAAACCCAAAAAAACCCCCCAAAAAAAAAAAAAAAAAATAATAATCCGTAGAAAAACAATAGTCTTTTCCAGAGGGAAAAGCCTAAAAAGCTCAACTCAGATACGCGGGGACTTTTCACACTTTATCTGCAGTGTGTGTCCCAGAAACATATAAAAAATCAGCTTTCTTCTCCGATTTTTTTCCTTACTTTCTCATTTTTATGTCTAATGAGCCTGGACTATCATGCTGCAACCAGCTGTTTCCAATTTTCCTTTTATTCCTCTGTGTGTACTACTACCATTCCTCATTCCTTGTTTTTGTGCCATTCTTCACTTTCCCCCCCCCCCCCCCCCCCCCCACTACTCCGAACAAATAGAAAAATTAATAATTAAGTAAAATTGGACTCTTCATTGGGCTTTTGTGCTGAATGTAGAAAAAAAAGGAAATATAAAAGTTCCATTAAAAAAAGTTCTTTAATTCATATGTTAATGAAATCTCAAAATATAATTTCTGAAAAAAGTATGTCAGGGTTTTTTAGGCTTTTCCCCTCTGGAAAGACTATTGTTTTTCTACGGATTATTATTTTTTTTTTTTTTTTTTTTTTTTTTTTAGGCTTTTCCCTCTGGAAAAGACTATTGTTTTTCTACGGATTATTATTTTTTTTTTTTTTTTGGGGGGGGTTTTTTTGTTTTTTTTTTTTTTTTTCCACACATTTTTGTCCGTACGATTCAGAAGCCATTTTCGAACCGATTTTCACACAATTTGGCACACGCATAGAGTGGCAAAAAATCTAAAATGTACCTAAGCGGAATTTTCGATTTAACCCTTATTTCGCCAGAATTGGCAAAAAACTGCCAAAATTGGGGTTTATCGGCACTTTCTCGAAACACGTCTTTAGGATTTTTTTAAAACATTCATCATTTCTAGACCTGCCCATGACACGACCTTTGATACACACGACATATTAGGCGATGCATATGGTAACCCTCCACAGGCTGCCAAACATCGAAATTTTGATGAAATGGGCCGGATTCAGGCCCCCAGAGCACCCAAATGATACAAGAGAGATAAACATAACTTCCTTTATTTGAAGTGGAATTCTCCGGAGATCATTTTTGTAAGTAATAATGTGTTCAAAAAACCAAGCATTAACCCGTTTTGGGCTGGTTAAACAGCAATACCCCCAAAAAGCTCAAAAATTCAGGTTTTCTGTGGATTTCTCTAAACGAGTCTTGCAGATTTTCATGAAAAAATTGTCACTCCCAGGCCTTGATGTGACAATAGAAGTTGCATGGACAAAATACTCGGTGAGCATTTGTTAACCCTCCACGGGCTGCTAAAAGTCAAATTGTGATAAACTGGGCTGTTTTTGGACGCCAACGGCACCCAACGGGTACGCCACAAAGAAAAGTGATTTCTTTCATCGAGCGCACAATCTATAGGGAAACATTTTTGTAAGTAGTAAGGGTATTCAAAAAAACGAAGTCTTAACCCATTTTGGGCAGGCTAAAGAGAGAGACCCCTTAAAATCTAAAAATTCCCATTTTCTGTGGATTTCTCTAAATACATTCCATAGGTTTTCAAGAAAAATTGACTACTTGCAGGTCTTTGTGTGACATTACAAGTGGCATGGACAAAATATTCCGCTGAGCGTTCATTAACCCTCTACAGAATGCCAAGCATCATAATTTTGTTGAAATGGGCTGTTTTCGGACACACACAGCACGCAATGTATGTCCGAGAGTTACACATAATCTCCTTTGTTGGAAGTGGAATTCACTCAGGACCATTTTTGTAAGTAATAAGGGTATTCAAAAACCCAAGCGTTAACCCCTTTTGGGGTTGTTATTAGCGATACCCATCAAAAGCTAAAAAAAAATTATGTTTTCCGTGGATTTCGTTATAAACATCTTGTAAGTTTTCAACAGAAAATGGCCATTAATAGGTCTTGGAGTCACATTACCGGTTGCATGGATAAAATATTCCAGTAAGCATTTGTTAACCCTCCATGGGCTGCTAAATGTCAACATTTGAAAAAATAGTCTGTTTTTGGACACCAACAACAACAAATGGGAATGCCACAGAGATACATAACTTCTTTACCGGATGCAAAACTGACAGAGAAAAATTTAGTAAGTAGTAAGGGTATTCAAAAAATCGAGGTCTTAACCCATTTTCGCCTGGTTAAGATGTACCCCTTAAAAGCTTAAAATTCCAGTTTTCTGTGGATTTCTCCAAAAAATCTAGTAAGTATTCAAGAAAAATTGACCATTTGCAGGTCTTGGAGTGACATTACAAGTTACATAGACAAAATATTCCGGTAAGCGTTAGTTAACTCTCCAGAGGCTGCAAAGCATAGAAATTTTTAGAAAATGGACTGTCCTTGGGCATCCATTGCACGCAATGTGTACCTGCGAGAATAACATAACCTCCTTCTTTGGAAGTGGAATTCATCAGACCAAGCATTAACCCATTTAGGGCTGGTCTTAACCCGTTTTGGACTGGTTAAACAGCGGTACCCATCGAAGAATTAAAATTTCATGTTTTTCCCTGGATTTCTTTAAAAACATCTTGTAGATTTCAGAAAAAAATGGCCATTCAAGGGTCTTCATGTGACATTACAAGTTACATGGACAAAAAATTCCGTTGAGCACTCGTTAACCTCTCCACGAGCTGCTAAACATCAAATGTTGATAAATGGTTTGTTTGCAGACACCAAGAGCACCCAATGGATATGTAACAGAGAAATGTAACTTCTTTTACTGCGCGTAGAATTCACAGAGGATCAGTTTGTAAGTAGTAAGGGTATTTAAAAGAATGAAACTTAACCTATTTTAGATTGGATGAGGAGAGATACCCCTTAAAAGCTTAAAATTTACATTTCTGTGGATTTCGCTAACTGCTTGTTGGCGATTTTCAAGAACAATTGGACATTAGCAGGTCTTACAAATTGCATAGATAGAATATTCCGCTAGTCGTTTGTTAATCCCGCTACAGGCTGCTAACATCAAAATTTTGATAAAATCGGCTGTTTTCGGGCAGCAAATGTGTATGTAATATGTAAACATAAACCTCTTTTATCAGACTCAGAATTCATGAGGGATAATGTATGATAGTGTTAAGGGTATTCAAGGAGCGTGGTGGCTCAGTGGTAGACTGTTGTACTTCTATGCTAGAGGTCCCGAGTCCGATCCCCGTCCGGGACGACTCACGTTGTGTCCTTCGGCAAGGCACTTTAGCCCGGTCGCCGACATGGGGGCACAATGACGCCGTGTACTAAGGCATACTGCACGTCGATGGTACATATGTCTTCACCCTCGTAACCCTGCTTGAGCGAGCTTGAACAGAGTTAGAATGTTGAGGAGCTGACAGTTGCTCGTCGTTGCTTGGTGGTTCTCTCCGTGTACTCCGGCTTCCCCCACCTATAAAACTGTCACGGTCACGATTAGCCATTGTGCATAAGTATGTGACCTAAACACCAATAAACAAATAAATAAATAAATAAGGGTATTCAAAAGGCCAAGCCTTAACCCTGTTTATAGGATTAAAGACAGACAGCCCATGCCGTGTACGCTGCCTACATTACTTGTAAAATCGACACCCCCACTAAATCTACTTCGAGGTGCGGTGTCGGACCCGACCACCTGACGGTTCTGACCTCATTAGATAACACTCCTTCGTTGTATTTAGCAGCATGGATTTCCCCAAGAAGCAAAGACAAAATTACGTCTGCGGAAAATAATGGCAAATATTTTATTTAGTCTGTATTTTGTCCGTATAGAAAATGTTCTCGCCCACATATACCTAAACATGATTCAATGATACAATTGGACATATTTCTCTCGTAAAAACCTGAAAAGACCTGATTTATTTCATTTAGATTGCGCGTGTATATTCTTAGAAGATTCTCTGTGTGTTATTAATATACAGCGTCAGTCTTTGATCTCGTTTGGGACGATCAGTGATTAAAACCTTTTTGACAAGAGCCATCGAAATTGAAAATAAAAAAAAAAATCAAATTTCAAAAAAATCTTGCAGAATCGTGTTTTTCAGAAAACTCTTTCGCGATTGCATGTGTCGTTTTCAAAATTCCGATCAGTAATCACGAAATTATAAATATGTTGTCAATAACCAAAATGAAAGCATGTCCGTCAAACTTGCATGACGTCAGAACTCGACTCGGGTGAAATACTGCAGTGATGCAGTGAAAGTTCGATATTAATAAACGCTGATATCGCAGTAGGCTTTAAACTGTCCATGGAATGGTCCTAAAATCATGTTTATGTTTGCAGCTTTTACTGCAAATAGGTTTCCCGTTGTTTCTTGTTGAAGTGTTGTTTCCGTCAAGGCCAAGTACCATAGAAAATTTGGAACACCGAGCAGTGGGCCTGCCCCATGAACACCTGCCTGTTATTAAAATTAATTAGCGGGGACATCTGCCCCCCCCCGCCCCCCCCTTTCTCCTGTTTTTTTACCTAGGACACCTGCCCCCTATTGTTTCTTTTACCTAGGACACGGTGCTGTTTTTTTCACCAACTACACCTGCCCCCGTTTGTTTGCTAACGGGCCCCTCCCCATTGACCTTTCTATCTTTAGAAGCACCCGGGCCGACGGGGAGAGGGCGTGGTGGAGAGCATGGCTAGATTTCGCTGAAGGAAGGTACCCTCAAATCTGGGTCGAAAGTGGCGAAAATGACAAAAGGCTACTTCAACGTATGGTAACGGTATAAACTTCAGACGATCTGGGCGATGTACAGACGAAAGGTCATACCGTGGAGCCGGTTAGGTAATTGGCACAAAAAAAACCTCCGATTTTATGCTCAATCGCTGCTCTACAGTAGTCTACAATAGTGCCCAATTCCATTCCAAACTGATAGAGTCTGGACGAATAGTACTCTCACTTTTCCACGCGATACGTGGTGTTCTCCACGCGGTCTCGACACTTGCAACAGATGCCAAAATGTCGGCCAGGGTGCGTAGAACAAGTTCTGAAAATTAGAGTCGCTGCCTTCGGCGGTCTGGACACGGTTCGTGTTTGTGAGAAGTGCAATTTTAATGTCAAATTGGCAAATTTTCGTTACATCGTTTCCCGCCAAAACACCTACTCACCGCCGATTTCTTTTCACTGCAACTTCTTCCGATTATCTAAGGTTTAAAGATAGTGTCAGGATACCCCCCCCCCCCCCCCGCACCGAAACCTGGGACTTTATGCTCAATCGCAGCTCCACAGTCGTCTACAACACTGCCCATTTCCATTCTGAACTGATAGAGTCGGACGAATAGTACTCTCTCCTTCCAGGCGATGCGTGGTGTTTTCCAGGCGGCTCGGACGCTCCAAACAGATCCCAAAATGTCGGCCAGGGTTCGTAGAACAAGTTCTGAAGATTTCAAGTCGCTGCCTTCAGTGGTCTGGACACGGTTCGTGTATGTCAGAAGTGCTATTTTAATGTCCAATATGCAAATCTTCGTCAATCTTTTCCTGCCTGCCAGAAACCCAATCACC